>CM065591.1:339513876-340952626 GCA_033119425.1 Bufotes viridis
GTGGCCTACTCCTGTGGTGGGTGATCTAAATGCATGATTCTCTGCTGTGAAAACCTCTCTCCTCTGTCTGGGTGCTGGTCCAAAATACATGAGAGTGGCCTTCTCCGGTGGTGGCTGATATGACGCATGATTCCTTGCTGTGGGACCTGTATCCTCTGTCTGGGTGCTGGTCCAAAATAAATGAGAGTGGCCTTCTCCGGTGGGGGTTGATATGACGCATGATTCCTTGATGTGGGACCTCTCTCCTCTGTCTGGGTGCTGGTCCAAAATACATGAGAGTGGCCTTCTCCGGTGGTGGTTGATATGACGCATGATTCCTTGCTGTGGGACCTGTATCCTCTGTCTGGGTGCTGGGCCGAAATAAATGAGAGTGGCCTTCTCCATTGGTGGTTGATATGAGGCATGATTCCTTGCTTTGGGACCTGTATCCTCTGTCTGGGTGCTGTGCCGAAATAAATGAGAGTGGCCTTCTCCGTTGGTGGTTGATATGAGGCATGATTCCTTGCTGTGGGACCTGTATCCTCTGTCTGGGTGCTGGTCCAAAATAAATGAGAGTGGCCTTCTCCTGTGGGGGTTGATATGACGCATGATTCCTTGATGTGGGACCTCTCTCCTCTGTCTGGGTGCTGGTCCAAAATAAATGAGAGTGGCCTTCTCCGGAGGTGGTTGATATGACGCCTTATTCCTTGCTGTGGGACCTGTATCCTCTGTCTGGGTGCTGGTCCAAAATACATGAGAGTGGCCTTCTCCGGTGGTGGTTGATATGACGCCTTATTCCTTGCTGTGGGACCTGTATCCTCTGTCTGGGTGCTGGTCCAAAATACATGAGAGTGGCCATCTCCGGTGGTGGTTGATATGACGCATGATTCCTTGCTGTGGGACCTCTCTCCAATTGATATTGGTTAATTTTTATTTATTTTATTTTATTTTAATTCATTTCCCTATCTACATTTGTTTGCAGGGGATTTACCTACATTTTGCTGCCTTTTGCAGCCCTCTAGCCCTTTCCGGGAGTCTTTTACAGGCTTTTTAGTGCCCAAAAGTTCGGGTCCCCATTGACTTCTATGGGGTTCGGGTTCGGGATGAAGTTCGGGTTGAGTTCGGATCACGAACCCGGACATTTTCCGGAAGTTCAGGCCGAACCTCTCGAACCCGAACATCCAGGTGTTCGCTCATCTCTACATATGACTACTACTCCTATCATTCCTATGCACTTACAGCTCCTATGTAGAAGTACATAGGAGCTGCTTATTTTTGGTTTTAATCAGTTCTTGTATCAAAAAAACAAACTTCATACTCACCTTCAATGGCGTCCTCCCTTCTCCCTCGCAGACAGGAACAAAGAGACAAACAGGAAGGAGGCGCAACTCCTCCTACATCCTGGCGCAGGCGCAGATTGGAACAACGGATCCGTCTGTGCGTCAATTCCATGAACACTTAACAACGGATCCGCTACCAATGCATTTCAATGTAAATAAATAGCGGATCTGCCGTTGCATCATGTTTTCCGTTATTTTGAACGGAGAAAAAAATACAGCATGCCGCGTTATTTTCACCGCCAAAATAACATTAGGGGACGGAACGGAGGACATCCTGATGCAAACTGAATGGATTGCTTTCCATTCAGAATGCATTCGGACAAACGAAAGCCTTTCTTTTCCGTTATTGAGCAGCTAGGACGGAACTCTATAACGGAAAAGTTTAACGCTAGTGTGAAAGTACCCTAAGGCAGATCACCTTGGCTGCATGCTGCTGCTCCTTGTTCTGCTCACTGTTCCTCAATGGAAACTAAGTTACATAGGATAGAATGTGTGGACTTCTTCCAATGTAGCGCATAAATACTGGTGCATTCGTATGTCTTCTTAGTCTTTATGGGATCTCTTGGTCAAAATTGCTCATGCTCTGGGTTTGCTAACAGACCTTTTCTGATGGTAATAGTTGTCACTCTATAGGATATTGGTTGTTAATGTTTAAGCATAGGCTAAATGCATTTTGGAGCTCTCTTAGCTTTTTACTTTCAGCATAAATTTCTGCTACTGCTAATATTTAGTGAATTTATATCAGATACTCTTGGACACACTCTCAAGTGTGACAGTGGCATAGGGCACTAAGTGGCATACAGTACAGTGATAGTTGAATTTTTTTTTTTAAGCGGCTCGGCCACTAGAATCAACCCTCTTAAGCCAGACATGCTGGCTGGTAGGGCTCATCATGCTGATTAAAACAATACCTTTCTTTGGCTGTATGCTAATCAGCTGCAGAGAAATCTGTGTTTTTATACATATGAAAATGAGCAGTTGGAGCACCAGGAGGCGATGCTGAATCCTTTGAGAATTGCTTTGTAACACCCCCTGTGCTCTGCATACTCCCCCTCTCCTCCCCTAAATGCAAAACCACCACCAAGCTATAGCATTAGCACATAGAGAAGTATGTTTTTTCTATGATTATAAGCTAACACATAATAGGTAGATTAGCTTGGAGTCAGAGTATAATGATTGTGGTCACAGAGGGTGTGAATGGGCCTGGTGAAGGGAGGGGGCCCGCTGCTCTCACATGTAAAGGGGCTTGTAATGTCCCCCACTTCCCACAGTCTTCGCTCAAAAGTAACGGTGCCTAGTAGTGTAGCTGTACTTCATGCCGGGCCCCGTCAGAGGGCTCATCTCAGCTCCAAAACATGCCATGGTCCAGTATCTCTCAGGCCACAGCGGTGCCCTACTAGTACTATTCACAAATTAAGTGGTTGGGAGGAGCCTTGACGATGTTAGTCAGGCTCCACCCACCTGCTTTATTTTATTTAATGGGTCTGCAAAAAAATCCATTGTCATGCTTTTTTTTTGCGGATCCGCATTTTACAGAACGCAAAATACATATGGCATTGTGAATGCACCCTAAACCATGGCTTCTTTATCCATTGATTCCTTATACTCAGGAAAACTTCATATAAACACTTATTTCTGCCGCATTAAAGGTAAATTGAAAGAGATTCTCAGCTTTGGACAAATCCTATTTATTAGAAGAGTCCATTGACAATAAGAAGTGTTTTGCTGTAATATGTTAGGAAACCTGGCAGTAAGTGTTCAATTTCTGTGGGCACCAACACAGGACAAATAAAGCATTATACAATGCTCATTAAAATCAATACATTGTCTGCGTAATGCTTTCCATGTTGGCAAAGTTTATGGCCAAGACATGAGGATCCCAAGACGACGATGACAGTCCTTTTAGTAACGCAGTATGCCCTAATATTGTATCTTAAATGTGTTTTTTAAGTGGACAACAGCCCGGACCAGCAGGAGTGCCCATCCACTTTGTTTAACCCTTTACATGCCACGAGGTACCTGCCACATGTAACCCGTTACAGAGGGAGCAGACAGTTTTTCATCGGCACTCTGCAAATGAGATTGTGGGGCGCTGACAGCAGTGCAGGCAGCCAGGGGCCTAGTATGGGCCTTACTTCTGCCTCCAGCATTTCCCAGCAAGATATGCCTCTCTGGCACAGCCTGCTGGTGAATGTTAGTATAGCACTAACATTAAAATTCAAAGCACTATAGAAATAGTGTTTTGTATTTTCAAAGTGATCAAAAGATAGCCAATTATAGTCCCCTTGTGGGGATATTAAATGGTTAAAAAATAAAAAAATATATAAAATAGAAAAATTCCAACAAAAAAATTGCAAAAATAAAGTCTCCACATATTCGGAATCACCACATCCATAATGACCTGCACTATGCAAATATCAGGTAATTTATCCCATACATTTAGTTCCGTAAAAAAATAAAACACCAAAAAAAAGGCAAAATTACAGTTTTTTGCTTATTATCAACCCCAAATAAATGGAATAAACATCGATAAAAAAAGTTATGTACTCCAAAATAACACCAATGAAAACTACAAGGTGTCCTGAAAAAATCAAGCACTCACACAGCTCCGAAGCAAGAAAAATAAAAAAGTTATTGGTCTTGGGATGTGGAGATGCAAAAACTTTTTCTTTTTTTTATTGTGCAAAAGTCGTAAAATGTAAAATAAAATATGTATTTTGTATGTTGTAATTGGACTGACCCAGAGAATAAAGTTATCATGTTATTTATGCCGAAAAATGAACGCCTGCAAAACGTAAAATCTCAGTAGCAGTATTGCTGTTTTTTCCTATCCCCCTCCCAGAAACAGTTAAGTTATGTGTTCTCCAAAATGACACTATTAAAAACTACAACTTGTTCAGCAAAAAACAAGCCTTCATATGGCTAAGCAGATGGAAAAATAAAAAAGTTATAGCTCTTGGAAGGCAGCAAAAAAATGAAAACAAGCGCTTGGTCAGTAAGACCCAAAACAATCTGGTCACTAAGAGGTTAATATAGATAAAAGTCCATTATTTTTTCTAAAATTAGTTATTTTTCATGTACAGATACTTCCTGTATTATACTCTAGAGCTGCATACACAAATCTGCATGGATTAAATTGCCCATTAATCCAATTTTTAGACATTGATTGCTGTTGTGGTTTACGTTCCACAATGGTTAGTCTTTACACCAGGAACAGTACAGTAATCTGATGGGGGAAAAGCTAACAGTTCTATGGCATTACAAGAACTCAAGCTTTTAGGGATATGTCGCGTGACAAGCTAGTGGACTGTTTCCAGTGGGAGCCAATAGATTTGTACAGACTATAACTCAGGAAGGATTTGAACAAAATGTAAAAGACAATGTATTTGTAAAGTTATATTTTATGTATATTATGTCATAGAAATGTCTTGTAACATTACTGTCATTTGCCTATACTCTCCTAGTTACCTCCTTGCTTATAAAACATTCATCTTTAATTAATCTTAGCTACGTGTAGAATTTCCCCCTGAATAATTTTTTATGAATTAGTGCTATTTGGAAATGTGTGTATTCAGCAAATTTTGTTGCAATGTATAAATTAAAAACTAGTGAACACATTCATGAAAAGTGAATCTTTCACACAATGAAATTGGTTTGTATTTATTAAATTTTGGCAGGCATGATAGAGACTAGACTAAATAACTAACTCCTCTCTAGGTCTTAAAGCATAATAAAGCTCTTTAACTGTTTTTCATTCTTGGACATGCCAATACCACTCAGGTGCATAAGTGGTGTATGGAGCACACTCATGAGCTACAGTAAGCCCGTTCTATACAAGGCAGATGTCGACTGTGTAAAAGTGTTGTGCGTGAATATTCGAATTGCGAATTTTTATCTTGAATATCGGCACTTCGAGAATTCGCAAATATTTTGAATATTCGTATATTTTTTTTTTTCATTTGAACCCATTACCTAGTATACCTACCTGCTTCTTGCTTGTAGGCCAATGTGAGAAGGCGGCAATATTGCTGTCTATAGTGAATTATAATATTTTTCATTATTTAATTTATTTTCTCTTATGTAAAAAATCACCAATGTAATATTCGCGTAATGCGAATATTCTAAAACATGAATATATAGCACTATAGAATATAGAATATTTTTTTCGTGTGAACAGTCATTGGCCAAAAAGAAACTTAGGCAGGGAGTAATAATGACTTCCGATGGAAAAAAATGACAAATATTCTAAAACACGAATATATAACACTATTGAACAGGCATCCTCAAACTGCGGCCCTCCAGCTGTTGTAAAACTACAACTCCCACAATGCCCTGCTGTAGGCTGATAACCTGTAGGCTGTTTGGGCATGATGGGAGTTGTAGTTTTAATTCCCAAAATATTTTTAAAAAGATAAACTTTATTGATATTTGTGTATCAATAAAGTTTATCTTTTTAAAAATATTTTGGGAATTAAATAGGTTATGCCTTACGAGGCCTTTGTGTAAAATATGGAAAAAACCTGATCTCCCAAAATTAGTCCGTTAGTTTTTTGAGTTGTAGTTTTGCAACAGTTGGAGGACCGCAATTTGAGGATGCCTGCTATAGAATAGCTATATATTCGTTTTTTAGTGTACTTTACCAAAACAATTAAGGCAGATGGCACACAGGGGCATTTTTACATGTAAGTTTAGTCTCTTCAGGTTACATACACTGTTTTTCTCAAGTCTACTGTATATATATAGAGATGAGCGAACACCTGGATGTTCGGGTTCGAGAGGTTCGGCCGAACTTCCGGAAAATGTCCAGGTTCGTGATCCGAACTCAACCCGAACTTCATCCCGAACCTGAACCCCATAGAAGTCAATGGGGACCCGAACTTTTGGGTACTAAAAAGGCTGTAAAAGACACCCAGAGGGATAATATACCGCAATAAACGCATTGCGATTACAACTTTGAGCTAACGATCACCATGGGAACGCCTCCTCCAGTAGAATGTACTGTCGGATCTGAGAATTAAGTTGAAATCGCAATGCGATTCTTATATATTTGCTTAATCGCATTGCGATTTCAACTTAGCATTGCTAAATAATTCCATCCATATCGTTAACTTACTGAGTCAGTAAGTTAACAAATATGGATGGAATTATTTAGCAATGCTAAGTTGAAACGGCAATGCGATTAAGCAGATATATAATAATCGCATTGCGATTTCAACTTAATTCTCACATCCGACAGTACATTCTACTGGAGGAGGCGTTCCCATGGTGATCGGTAGCTCAAAGTTGTAATCGCAATGCGATTAAGCTAATACATAAGAATCGCATTGCGATTCCAACTTTTTAGTACTCAACTTTTAAAATCGTACACCACTTTAAGTTCCAAAGTTGCAATCGCGTTCGAATAGAACTTAAAGCTGTCTCTTAGTCAGTTTTAGTATTGGTGTGCTGTAATAGAAGTTACATTCAGTACGCGAATATAACTTAGAGCAATACAGTCAACTTTACACTGTTAGTTTTATTATCGCGATAATACAACTATTCAAGAATCGTGTACGTGCGTCTGTACGTGTGTGCTACCTCGGACACTATTCTATTTTGCCAGCCACAGCTGAAACCACTGATTTATGGTATTGCTATTTTGGCAATTGAATTTAACCCCAGAAAATAATCTATCCTTTGCCAGACAGCAGACAGTATTATACTTGTCTAACCAAAGCTGGAACACCAGATTTAGGGGATTGGTATTTGGGCAATTGTATTTAACCCCTTAATAAAATATAGAAATTTCTTTCCTGAGTTTCTAGGGGTGACAATTAGCACAGCCAAGCCCCTGATGTAGGATATAGCGAAAAAAAAAAACTAGTATTGATGGATTGATGGACTTGGTGGCAGCTTCTTCTGGCGCACCACAAGTCACAAAATGGCCGCCGATCAACCCAGAAAATAAGTGACAGAAAAACGCTCTGTGCAGCCTAAAAACCAGCGAGCAAGTAACTAGCAGAAGTTCAATGATTCTCAGCTGTAAATTGATCTGTTCATTAGGTGCTGTTGCTGACTTTAACCTGCCTAATCTCGCCCTGACAGAAGCTGTGTCCTCTCCCTACACTAATCAGAGCAGTATGACGTGCGGCGCTACGTGACTCCAGCTTAAATAGAGGCTGGATCACATGCTGCACTTGGCCAATCACAGCCATGCCATTAGTAGGCATGGCTGTGATGGGCTCTTAGGGCAAGAAGTAAAACGCTAGCTGATTGGCTGCTGTGCAGCCCTTCAGAAAGCGGGAAGTAATCGACGAACACCGAACCCGAACCCGAACTTTTTTGAAAATGTCCGGGTTCGGATCCGGGTCCCAGACACCCCAAAATTCGGTACGAACCCGAACTATTCTCGAACTGTTCGCTCAACACTATATATATAGTAATTAGTGTTGAGCAAACGTGAACTGTAAAGTTTTTGGTACCCGGACCTGAACCCCAACTTTTCCGTAAAAGTTTGGGTTCAAGTTCATTGTTCTGTCGTTTGATAAAGCTTGTTGAACAACCCCATTTAAGATGTGTGCCCTTAGAAGCCATCACAGCCATGCCTGCTGCTGTGAGGGAGAGATTAAGAAAGAATCTGATATCAGAGCTGATTTTTTTTTTTGCGGGTACAATGCAACATTTTTGTACCCTGCCCTGAGCCCAGAGACACAGAAAAAGAAGTTTTAATCCGTCTGTTAAGTAGGTGGATGTCGGCGGCCATTTTGTGCAAGTGCAGTGCACTTACACCTGCATATGTGCCAGGGACAATAATTTAATCCTGTTGTCTTGTCACTGGGCGACATATACCCATTTTTTTTAAGTACATCTGCATTGCAAATGTGCCAGGGGAAGGGAAAATTATATTGGTAATCCGTCTGTGAGTTCAGGGACCCAGTGGGTGACATATTCACATGTTTTTCTGTAAAGTACACCTGTGCTGCATATGTGACAGTGTAATCAATTCAGTAAATCCATCTGTTAAAATCTTGGGGGCACAAATCATTTTTTTGGCCATAAAGAACATTTGCGGCCTGCACTGCATTTATGAGAGTGAAATATAACCAGTAAATACAACTGTGACATTGTTGATGAAAAAAATGACTTATTTTTTGCCATAAAGTACATTTGCGGCCTGCACTGCATTTCTGAGAGTGAAATATAACCAGTAAATATTGTTGGTGAAAAAAAATCACTTATTTTTTGCCATAAAGTACATTTGTGGCCTGCACTGCATTTCTGAGAGTGACATAACCAGTAAATACAACTGTGACATTATGGTTGAAAAAAATCACTTATTTTTTGCCATAAAGTACATTTGCGGCCTGCACTGTATTTCTGACAGTGAAATATAACCAGTAAATACAACTGTGACATTTTTGGTGAAAAAGATGACTTATTTTTTGCTATAAAGTACATTTTGGCCTGCACTGTATTTCTCAGAGTAAAATATAACCAGTAAATACAACTGTGACATTGTTGGTGAAAAAAATCACTTATTTTTTGCCATAAAGTACACTTGCAGCCTGCACTGCATTTCTCAGAGTGAAATATAACCAGTAAATACAACTGTGACATTGTTAGTGAAAAAGATGACTTATTTTTTGCTATAAAGTACATTTGCAGTCTGCACTGCATTTCTCAGAGTGAAATTTAATCAATAGATCCAGCTCTTATATTGTGGGTGGACATTTTCAATATATTTACATATATTCTGTGAATTCGGTGGCGTTTAGATTGTTGGGTGATCTGTACCCCTTTTTTCTTTCACACTACCCCTGCCCTGCATACTGGCTGGGAAATATATTCTGTAAATTCGTTGGCGTTTAGATAGTTGGGTGATCTGTACCCCTTTTTTCTTTCATACTACCCCTACACTGCATACCTGACTGGAAAATATATTCTGTAAATTCAGCGGCATTTAGATTGTTGGATGATCTGTACCCCTTTTTTCTTACACACTACCCCTGCATTGCATGCCTGCCTGGGAAATCGAAGCACAAGGCGAAGGCAGAAGTGACTTTTTCAGAGCCATTTTAGTGCCCCAAAGTTCGGGTCCCCATTGAGTTCAGTGGCGTTCGGGGTCCCTAACTCGAACTATGCGATGAAGTTCGGCCGAACCCGGCCAACCCGAACTTCCTGGTGATCGCTCAACTCTAATAGTAATGTAAATAGTACAATGAGTACCTCTCTCATGCTCTTTCCAGTTATTCCGTGCAATCTTGCTAATTCGGCCAAGGGGGTGCAAACTTTCTCTCACAATCATTTCTTACTCTTAGTATAGCACTACAATGCCCAACTGTGGGTTTTAGTCTTTTAACACATGGTCAGCCTGTCTCAGTAGCATGGCAGGGTACTTGAAGCTTATCCCCAACAAGTGCAGTAAAGTCCACAGCCCATGTTACATTCATTGATGTTTTGTCCATGCACTGTACCTTGAAATGGGCCTCATGTTGACTGTTTCTTTCCTTCATAGGCTGGATTGTCTTAAAGGCAATTTTATATCTGCTGTCAGTTCACAGGGCTGGTATATCCCTGTATACTGCTTCTCCTTGCAACTGAAAGACAGCTCCTTACTCTTCAGCTACTTCTCACAGACTACCTACAGCTCCCAAATAAGACGTGTGGGATCAGCCCATATCTAACAACTGAACCTGGATCCTTCAAATTAGCCTTTTCGCCATATACAGATCTTGATATCACAGAATGCACAGGAAAATCACCTAGCCACATATAGTGACAATCCTTTTAGCAGTGAACCACCAGGTCACATAGTAGACTGCCTGCTAACTGCAAAAGGGTTGCACAGACAGCCATTAAAAATCACATAGACTGCAGGGGTATACTATTGCAGTCTATGGTACAAGCAAAAGGATTACATGTACAAGTCCACTAAGAACTTTTACCTCTTTGATTGCTTGTACCATAGACTTTGATAGTATATCATTGCAGTCTGTGATTTTTACTGGCTAAAAATTACAGTACCAAAAAAATGCTTTTAAAAAATAAAAATAACAAAAATATTAAAAATTCAATGATCCTTTTCCAATTTTGCATATAAAAATAAACAATAAAAAATAAACAGAATTGGCATCATAGTAAATGTTCAAACTATTAATATATAAAAATTGTTTCCTGCGTGATGAATGCCGTAGTGGAAAAATATGAATGCACAATTCGTCATATTTGGTCTCCTTGTCCTCCAAAATAAATTGAATAGAATATTCAAAAAGTGATATGTAGCCCAAAAAAGAAGTAATATAAATCACGGCTCACCCCTTAAAAAACAAGCTCTGTATACGCAACGAGCAACGTTTTATTTTTTCAAAGGTTTTTATTTTTTTTAAAGTAGTAAAACAAGGTAAAACTTTATAAATTAGTTATTTCCATAATCCTACAAACCCACAGAATAAGCTTGTTATGTCATTTTTAGAGCTCACTGAATGCTATTAAAATAAATCCTCCATTGCAGTGTTTTTTTATTTCACATAAAAAAATTCTCCCATTTTTCAATTCAAGATATAGTAAATTAAATTGTGCCATTCAAAAACACAACTTGTCCCACAAACAAATAAGCCCTCATAAGGCCATGTGAATAAAAAATTAAAAAAGTTATGGTTCTTGGAAGGTGAGGAGGAAAAAATAAAAATGCTGAACAAATGTTGGACTGGTCCTTACGGGGTATTAGTTTGCATATAAAGGTCATAATTATAATTTGAATTATAATTTGGTTATAATATATAATTTGGCAGTGGTGTACTGTGCACATGTGTAAAATGGAGAACTGTGTGAGTGAACTTGTGCATACTTACTACTGTATGTGGGTGTATGGTCACTAAGGTTATGAATCATAAAAAGAGAAGGACACAGGATTAATTTGTTTTATCAAAATACCATACTTATACTGTCAAGGATAAGTGTGCTGGTGGAAAAGAAAATGGAATGCTTTCACAGTACAAAAGACAGCACAACATTCAATGCCTCTCACTGCATGTCTCACCTTGAAACAATGAGAGAAATATTCACTTCATATCATTAACATCTTCAAGTAACTATTTTTTTTCATTTTCTTATCATTCTGTAATATTCCAGACATGTGTCATATATAACTACAATTGAATGGCAATCCGAATACCATAGAATAATGCCATAGCAAGTGAGCAATATAGACAAGAATGGGGACGCCGACATTAAAGTAATGTAACGGACTAAAAATGGGTCAGCAACCAATGTAAAGTTATAGCATTAATGGGGTTTTTCCTGGTGTTTAATATTGATGACCTATCCTCAGGATAGGTCATCAATATCAGATTGTTGAGGGTCTGACACCCAGCACCACTGCCAATTAGGTCTGGTGAGCACCGTGGCCTACATTCAAGGCACTGCTAGGGCCATTCATGCTGCGCCCTGCGCTGATGAATGGCAGGAGAAGTTTAAGGCACATTGGTACGCTTTAGAATTTTTCCAGGGTGTGGGTGCTTACAGAGAGGGCTCTGAGTGTCGCCTCCGGCAACTGTGCCACCACTGGCCTAGGGTGAGGCCGCAATGCTCACTGAGCGCTTCAGTCTCTTCAAACAGCTGATCGGCAGGGGTGCTGATCTCCCATCGATCTGATATTGAAGATCTATCCTGAGGATAGGTCAACAATATCAAAATCTTAGACAACCCCTTTAATGTTTTATTTCATGGTGTTTTAGGATAAAATTATGATTTAAAAAATATTGAATACTAACTTGATTATTATTGTAATCAGAAAAACAAGTTAAAATAATAACAATAATAATAATGCAAAAAAGGAATTGCAACCTCTTTATTTTCTATGTGTCCTGTTGACAACTTCAAATTAAAAATTTTAAAGTGACCCTTCGGTTTTAAGAAAAAAAAGCACATTAACTGGGGACTCAAAAAAACACTTTACACAGTGACCTACTTCATGTTTTTAGTTACATATCCACTAATTCTAAGGCTGCACTTCTGCCATCCAAGATGGCGACACTGTTTCTCAAACTACTTGATGCCCACTGTGCATTGGTAGCCCAAGACATTTCCTACATGTCCATTCTGCTCTTGGATTCGCAAGCACTGTCCACAAAAGCCGTGTTGGTCAATTAATGAACAGCTGGAAGCATTTTGCACAGTGTGCATGATAGAGATCAACCGAAGGCAAATATCTGTAGATAGGTTGACCTGCTGTGCTATATTTTTCTTTGTTGGGGGCAAGTTGGAAAGTCATTCATGTCACTGACAGATCTGCATCCCGGCAAAGTCCAGACTATGCCACAGTTTACAGCACATTTCATACAACGTTGTCATTTGAAACACCAGCCTTTACAAATCAACCACAATGCCAGGTCTTTGAAAATTACCACCTGAAAACTCAAACTGGTATAAAGTAGAACTGGCTTAGTTAGATTCCACTTTTCATTTTCCAAAGGAGCTGTCAAAAATAAAAGGTGGAATCTGATTGGTTGCTATGGACAACTAAGCCAGTTCTACTTTACACAGGCTTTATAAATGATCCCATTAATGTTTAGCCAGGTTTAAGGATAAGAGAGCCAATGAGGACAATAGTTACCCGTTACCCATACTCCCACCACTTTTTATACTCAATACAATAGTCATTTTTATGTTTCTTCTTTATCTTAACCTGTGAGAGTGGCCTTTTCAATAATGTGAAAAAAATATTCATACAATACTTTAGTACTTGTAAGCCATGGGACCCCTGGTAATATTAGCAAACACAGAACCCAGGAACAGTGATAATCTCAGACCCCCTGTAACATTGATGCACAGAGAGCCCCAGTAACAGCGTCAGTCACCCAACTAGATAAAAACCAACTGTTACAGACAATTTCAACAGGAGTGACAGACATAGGACCTGCATAATAGCGAAAGCCACACTAAAATAGAATCACTGACCCCCAGTAACAATGATAGTCACAAACCCACGAGATTTGAAAGCCCCAAATAACTCTGATAACAGTAACAGCCATAGGACCATGATAACAGCAAAAGACACAGGATCTGCAATAATAGTGGCAGCCAAATACCCCCAGTAACAGTGGTAGTCAAACACCCATGTAAAAGATTAAAGTCACAAATACTGTACCCTCTCTCCTGTCGTAGCCTCATTCCTATGACAATACCTTAACCCCTTAGTGACCAATCCTGTTTGGCCTTAATGACCAAGCCAGATTTTGGAAATATGACACTTGAGCAGAGAATAACTTTGTAAAGGTTTGGCAGATCAAAGTAATTTCTGACATTGTTTTCTTGTCACATACTGTACTTTACTTAGGTGGTAAAATTTTACTAATACAATATGCATATCTTTATTAAAAACCGTAAAAATCTGTTTTATAAAAATATTTTTTATCAGAAATATATTTCCGCATCTTTACTTTATTTTGGCTTACAAAAAACTTTTCCCTTTTTTTTTATTTAGGAGGCCATTTTGACATTAATTTTAAAATTTTTGAAGTACATATTTTTTCCTGCGACAAGCCAAGTTTGTAGAGGCTTATAAGTTTCAGAATAATAGAACCCCCCAAAAGTGATCCATTTCTAAAACTAGACCTCTTAACGTATTCATCTAGGGATGTAAAGAGTTTTTTGTCTCCCTAGTTTTTTAAAGAAATTAATGCCAAAAAGGTGAAAAAAAAAACATTTTGTACACAAAAAGACTGTTTTTTTTTTCTACAGAGCACATGAAAATGAAGAAGTACACCCAAAAATGTATCACCCCATTTCTCCTGTCTTCAGAAATGTCCCCATTGTGGCCCTTATCTTATGTCTTGACACATAGCAGGGCCCAAACATAAAGGAGTATCCAGTGTCTTTCAGAACACTAAATTTGCTTGAAAAAGTGTTAGGCCCATTGCAAATTTGCTTGAAAATGTTTTAGGCCCATTGCATACTTGAAATGGCGTTGAGCTGCCAAAACAATAGAAAACCCCCATAAATGATCCCATTTTGAAAATGAGACCCCCTAAGGTATTTATCTAGGGGTGTAGTGAACTTTTAGACCCCCTAGTTTTTTGCCGAAATTAATGGTAAGCAGGTGGAAAAAGAATATTTTTAATTTCTTACACAAAAGTGTCAATTTAAAGACAGGTTTTTTTTCATACTTAGCAAATGAAAATGAAGAAGTACACCCCAAAATGAATCACCCCATTTCTACTGTCTTCATAAATATCCCCATTGTGGACCTAATCGTAAGTCTTGACACACGGCAGGGCCCAAACATAAAGGAGCACCCAGTGGCTTTCACATAATAAACTAAAAATGGTTCAGGCCCCATTGCACACTTTTAATGGTGGTAAGCTGCCAAAATTATAGAAACCCTGATAAATGACCTCATTTTGAAAACTTGACCCCTGAAGGAATTCATCTAGGGGTACAGTGAGTTTTTTGACCCCTCCATTTTTGAAGAAATAAAAGCTAAGCAATTTTTACAAAAAAGGGTAAATTTAAAGACAGTTTTTTCAATTTAGCAAATGAAAATGAAGAAGTACACCCCAAAATGTATCAACCAATTTCTCTTGTCTTCTTAAATATCCCCATTGTGGCCCTAATCTTAAGTCTTGAGACAGGGCAGGGCCCAAACATAAAGGAGCACCCAGTGGCTTTTAGATAATACAGTTGTATTCAAAATTATTCAACCCCCAATGCTGTAAAGGGTTTTAGGGAATTTAGTGTACATTTGTAATTGTGTTCAGAATGAAATCTTACAAGGACTTTTAAAAGAACCAAATGCAACTAAAATGACATCAATTGTTTTTGTAATACAGTATTAAATGTTTTTTTTGTGATTTCTTCATTGACACAATTATTCAACCCCTTCAAGACTACCACTCTTAAGAACAGAGGTTCATTCAAGTGTTTTCGATCAGGTATTGAAAACACCTGTGGATGTCAAGGAGCAGCAATCAAGCATAATAAGCACCAATTAGGCAGATTTAAAATGACTGTGATACTCAGCTCCTTCTAGACATTTACTGGGCAATGGCTATAAGAAGATTGCAAAGATGTTAAACATACCAAGAGACACCATAGGAAGCATCATTCACAAATTCAAGGCAAAGGGCACTGTTGAAATGCTACCTGGTCGTGGCAGAAAGAAGATGCTGACTTCGACTGCTGTGTGCTACCTGAAGCGCAAAGTGGAGAAAAGTCCCCGTGTGACTGCTGAAGAACTGAAAAAAGATTTGTCAGATGCGGGTACTGAAGTTTCAGCTCAGACAATAAGGCACACACTGAGTAATGAAGGCCTCCATGCCACAACTCCCAGGCGCACCCCCTTGCTGTCTCCAAAGAATAAGAAGAGTCGACTGCAGTATACCAAAAGTCATGTGGACAAACCACAAAAGTTTTGGGATAGTGTTCTGTGGACTGATGAAACAAAATTAGAACTGTTTGGGCCCATGGATCAACGCTATGTTTGGAGGAGAAAGAACAAGGCCTATGAAGAAAAGAACTCCTTGCCTAGCGTGATGCATGGCGGGGGGTCAATCATGCTTTGGGGCTGTTTTGCTTCTACAGGTACAGGGAAGCTTCAGCGTGTGTAAGGTACCATGAATTCTCTTCAGTACCAGGAGGTATTGGATGAAAATGTGATGCAGTCCGTCACAAACCTGAGGCTTGGGAGACGTTGGACCTTTCAACAGGACAATGATCCCAAGCATACCTCCAAGTCCACTAGAGCATGGTTGCAGATTAAAGGCTGGAACATTTTGAAGTGTCCATCGCAGTCACCAGACTTAAATCCGATTGAGAACCTCTGGTGGGACTTAAAGAAAGCAGTTGCAGCATGCAAGCCTAAGAATGTGACTGAACTGGAGGCTTTTGCCCATGAAGAATGGGCGAAGATACCCGTAGATTGCTGCATGACACTTGTGTCAAGCTATGCTTCCCGTTTAAAAGCTGTTATAACTGGAAAAGGATGTTGTACTAAGTACTAAGATTGAATGTCACTTGGGGGTTGAATAAAACTGATAATGATGTGAGCACAGAAAAGACATTTGTGGTTATTTCATTATAAATGTTATGTTATTTTTGTCTGACTTACAAGTGCCTCTTTGATTTAATTGTAAACTAGATGACTGAAATGATCAAAATCAATGTCAAACTGACCAAAACACTCAATTTCAGTGGGGGTTGAATAATTTTTAACACAACTGTAAATTAAAAATGTTTTAGGCCTTATTGCACACTTTTTATGGCATTGAGCTGCAAAATGACAGAAAACCCTTATAAATGACCCCATTTTAAAAACTAGATCCCTTAACCTCTTAAGGACACAGGGCGTACATGTACGCCCTGTGTCCGGTCTTCAAAGATGGTTATTGTAGCAGACACCCACGGCTAATGTCCGCGACCGGCAGCAATGCCGATCGCGGAAATTTAACCCCTCAGATGCCGTGGTCAATCCTGACCACAGCATCTGCATGCGATCCAATCCGAAAGTAAAATATATAAAGTTTAAAAAAATAAAATAAAAAAACATAAAAGTTCAAATCACCCCCCTTTTGCTAAAATAAAAAATAAAATAACAAAAAAAACATATCATGGGTGTGGCAATGTGCAAAAATGCCCATACTATAAAAATATTAAAAAAAATTCCCCATATGTCAAACAGCAAAACGGAAATAAGTGTCCAAATGGCGGATTCGCCATTTTTGGTCGCTTCATTTTCCACAAAAAATTTAATAAAAGGTGATTAAAAGGTCATACACACCCCAGAATGGTATCAATCAAAAGATAAGATTATGAAACAAAAAAATTAGCCCCCATATGGCTCCGTACATATAATGACAAAAAAGTTATAGGGGTCAAAACATGGCGAAAGAAAAGCAAAACAGATTTTTTCCAAATTTTGATTTTTTTTTCACTATCAAAACGCAATAAAACCTATACATATAGGGTATCTCCGGATTCGTACTGACCTGTAGAATAAAAATAACCGGTCAGTTTTATCGCACAATGGACGTTGGAATTTAAAAACCCTCAAAACTGTGGTGGAATTGCTTTTTTCCCACTACATCCTATGCAATATTAAATGATGGCGTTGGAAATTGCAACTTGTCCCGCAAAAAACAAGCCCTCATATGGCTATGTGAACTGAAAAATAAAAAAGCTATGGCTCTGGGAAGGCAGGGAGCGAGAAAAACCCCCCCACAAACAATAAAAAACCTCTGGTCCTTAAGGGGTTAAAGCATGCATCTAGTGAAGTAGTGAGCATGCTGAGTGCTAAATTATTATAGTATGAAATAATGAGTATATATGGTTTTATTCAAATTGTTGATAACATTTTCACAGGAAATTGGAGAAAAAATATTTTTATATAGGTAATAGAGTTGAACGAACACCTGGATGTTCGGGTTTGAGAAGTTAGGCCGAACTTCCCCAAAAATGTTTGGGTTCGGGATCCGAACTCGACCCGATCTTCACACCGAACCCCATTGAAGTCAATGGGGACCCGAACTTTTGGGCACTAAAAAGGCTGTAAAATAGCCCAGGAAAGGGCTAGAAGGCTGCAAAAGGCAGCAAAATGTAGGTAAATCCCCTGCAAACAAATGTGGATAGGAAAATGACTTAAAATAAAATAAAATAAATAAAAATTAACCAATATCAATTGGCAACTTGGAGGAGGAGGAGGTGGAATAGGAGGTTGGGGTGGCATCAGGTGGGAATGCTATGGGAGTTAATGTTCTCATCACAGCCAAAAAGGATTCATGTCTGCCTGCAGTGCCACAGGCCTCATTTACAGACTCAGGGCCATGGCACCCAGATGGAGGAGAGGTTCATTTAACTTTGGGTTGCCCCGCAAAATAATGATAAACTTAAAAAAAGAGGATTCAATAAAGAAGTGCCCTGGAGTACAAGAATATATGGTTAAGGGGAGGTAGTTATAAATGTCTATTTTAAACAAGGGATGGACAGGTCCTGTGGGATCCATGCCTGGCTCTTTTTTATGAAAGTCAGCTGGTCCACGTTGGCTGTGGACAGACGGCTGCGCTTGTCAGTAATGACGCCACCTGCCGTGCTGAATATACTTTCAGATAAAACGCTGGCCGCCGGGCAGGCCAGCACCTCCAAGGCATAAAAGGCTAGCTCTGGCCACGTGGTCAATTTGGAGACCCAGAAGTTTAATGGGGCCGAACCATCAGTCAGTACGTGGAGGGGTGTGCACACTTAATGTTCCACCATGTTAGTGAAATGCTGCCTCCTGCTAACACGTTCCATATCAGGTGGTGGTGCAGTTAGCTGTGGCGTGGTGACAAAACTTTTCCACATCTCTGCTATAGATACACAAAACAGCAATACCGGGTTGTATCAAAAAATAAACATCTTTATTATATAACATGTATAAAAAGGTCAAACAATCCATACAATATAAAATGTGTGTATATATTTTTAGTGATACAAGACACAAAGGGTAACAGACACTCACGGGGGTGATTGTCTAGCGTAGTGTGATAGCAGAGTATAATAGTAAAAGTCAATAGCAGCATGCATGAAGTACTAGAATCTGTTTAAGCATACTCTGTTGAGACATATACCATGTATCTAAATAAAGCCCAGGCAAGTGCCAGTGGCTACACAACAACAGTAGTAGTATTGAAACAGACAGCAAACCATGTAAAGCATACCTGGTATCACACTTATACGCAGCACTGCCCGTGTCCCGACGCGCGTTTCGCCCTCCTGGCTTTCTCAAGGGATCATGTATATCGCACATCTCTGCTATGCCAACAAAAGCCCTCAGAGGAGCTGTCCGTGACACAGCTGCGTTGGCGTCCTCTTAATCCTCCTCTGCCTTTACCTTGGGGATTCCACTTGTTCCCCTGTGACATTTGGGAATGCTCTCAGTACATCCTTGCGTGCTGCAGCTGAAACTCCACTATGGCCCCTGCTGCTACTCGCACAGTCTTTCCAGCATGTGCAAGGTGGAGTTCCACTTGGTGGGCACGTCGCATATGAGACGGTGAGCGGGAAGGCCGAAGTTACGCTGTAGCACGGACAGGCGAGCAGCAGCAGGATGTGAACGTCGGAAGCGCGCACAGACAGCCCGCACTTTATGCAGCATCTCTGAAATGCCGGGGTAGTTGTGAAGGAACTTCTGCACCAACATATTCAGCACATGCGCCAGGCAAGGGATGTGCGACGAGATTTCGCCCATTATCGCACACCACCAGGCTGGGCTTGAGGCCCACCAGCAGCAACCACTTGTCGGTCTGTTGTTCAATACCCTGCCACAACTCCTGCGCGGTGTGGGGCCTGTCCCCCAAACATGTGAGTTTCAGAACGGCCTGCTGACGTTTACCTTGGGCTGTGCTGAAGTTGGTGGTGAAGGTGTGTGGCTGACTGGATGAGCAGGTGGAAGAAGAGGAGGAGGAAGCCGAGTAGGAGGAGGAGGCTACAGGAGGGCAAAGAATGATGCCCTGCGTTCCTTGGCGGCAGAAGGACGTGTGCCAAAGAACTCTCCGCCTGGGGCCCAGCCGCCACTACATTTACCCAGTGTGCAGTTAGGGAGATATAGCGTCCCTGGCCGTGCTTTCTGGTCCACGTATCTGTGGTTAGGTGGACCTTGTCACAGATAGCGTTGCGCAGTGCACACTTTATTTTATCGGATACTTGGTTGTGCAGGGAAGGCACGGCTCTTTTGGAAAAGTAGTGGCGGCTGGAAACAACATACTATGGGACAGCCATCGCCATCAGCTGTTTGAAGCTGTCTGTGTCCACCAGCCTGAATGACAGCATTTCAAAGGCCAGTAGTTTAGAAATGCTGGCATTCAGGCCCAGGGCTCGAGCGTGGCTAGGTGGGAATTTACGCTTTCTCTCCAAGGTTTGTGAGATGGAGAGCTGAACGCTGCCGTGTGACATGGTGGAGATGCTTGGTGACGCAGGTGGTGGTGTTGGTGGCACATCCTCTGTTTGGTGGGCGGCAGGTGCCAACATTCCTCATGAGGCGGAGGAAGAGGCCGAGGGAGCAGGGGGAGCCTGAGGGAGTTCCTTGTTTTAAGGTGTTTACTCCACTGCAGTTCATGCTTTGCATGTAGATGCCTGGTCATGCAGGTTGTGCTAAGGTTCAGAACGTTAATGCCTCGCTTCAGGCTCTGATGGCACAGCGTGCAAACCACTCAGGTCTTGTCGTCAGCACATTGTTTAAAGTAGTGCCATGCCAGGGAACTCCTTGAAGCTGCCTTTGGGGTGCTTGGTCACTGTGGGCGGTTGCCAGTAGCAGGCGAACTCTCTTTCTGCTTTTGCCCCCTGCTCCCTCTTTTGCTACGCTGTTGGCTCGGTCTCACCACTGCCTCTTCCTCTGAAGTATGAAAGTTAGTGGCATGACCTTCATTCCATGTGGGGTCTAGGACCTCATCGTCCCCTGCATCGTCTTCCACACAGTCTTCCTACCTGACCTCGTGTTCAGTCTGCACACTGTAAAAAGACGCAGCAGTTGGCACCCGTGTTTCGTCATCATCAGAGACGTGCGGACTCCGATGAGGTGGTATTCCCATGTCCTCATCATCAGGAAACATAAGTGGTTGTGCATCAGTGCATTCTATGTCTTCCACCACTGGGGAAGGGCTAGGTGGATTCCCTTGGGAAACCCTGCCAGCAGAGTCTTCAAACAGCATAAGAGACTGCTGCATAACTTGAGGCTCAGACAGAGCACATCCTCTCCCAGCACCAGAGGGTCCACTAACAACACCACGACCATGTCCGCGTCCCTTACTAGATGTTTTCCTATTGTTACCATTCACCACAATAAGAAAAAAATTATTTGGCCCAATGTATTGAATTCAAATTCAGGCCTTTTTTTACAGGCACCTAACACTATCTGGCTATCTATTTATGTACCGTATTACACTAATCCAGGCACAGTAGTAACCACAGATTTAAGGGAATATCAATTGTAGGCCTAGTATTTACGCCCTGGATGAAAGGTATCCTTTTACGGACAGATTTACACTTTGAAATGTACAGTAGCGTGTGAAAAAATATATAGGATTATGCTTTCAGCACTTGTATTTTAATACTTTGTGTAATATGCCCATTATCGGAAAGAAATGCACTTAGAGATGCAAAACAGTGTGTGCAAATGTAGATTATTATGCTGTATTTTAACACTTACTGTAATATAACCTTTAACGGAAAGAAATACACTTGGAGATGCTCGCTGAGTGTAATATACCCTTTAACGGACAGATTTTCACTTGGCCTGCAACAGCTGGAACACCAGATTTTGGGTATTGCTATTTTTGCAACTGAATTTCACCACAGAAAATAATATATCCTATGAATGACACTATAAAACTTGTCCAGTCACAGCTGAAACACCATTTGCTGTATTTCTATTTTGGCAACTGAATTTCACACCAGAAAATAATAAATCCTTTGCCGGACACTATTAAACTTGGCAAGCCACTGCTGGGACACCAGATTTATGGTATTGCTATTTTGGCAATTGAATTTCACCCCAGAACAAAATATATCCTTTGACGGACACTATGAAACTTGTCCAGTCGCAGCTGGAACACCAGATTTATGGTATTTCTATTTTGGCAATTGAATTTCACCCCAGAACAAAATATATCCTTTGCCGGACACTATTAAACTTGGCCAACCACTGCTGAAACCACTGATTTATGGTATTGCCATTTTGGCAATTGAATTTTACCCCAGAACAAAATATATCCTTTGACAGACACTATGAAACTTGTCCAGTCACAGCTGGAACACCAGATTTATGGCATTTCTATTTTGGCAACTGAATTTCCCCCAAAAAAATAATAAATCCTTTGCCGGACACTCTTAAACTTGGCCAGCGACTGCTGGGACACCAGATTTACAGTATTGCTATTTTGGCAATTGAATTTAACCCCAGAAAAAAATATATTCTTTGCTGGACATGATTAAACTTGTCCAGTCAAAGCTGGAACACCAGATTTACAGTATTTCTATTTTTCCAACTGAATTTCACCACAGAAAATCATATATCCTATGACGGACACTGTGAAACTTGTCCAGTCACAGCTGGAACACCAGATTTACGGTATTTCTATTTTGTCAATTGAATTTCACCCCAAGACAAAATATATCCTTTGCCAGACACTATTAAACTTGGCCAGTCACAGCTGGAACACCTGATTTACGGTATTTCTATTTTTGCAACTGAATTTCACAGCAGAAAATAATATATCCTATGACGGACACTATGAAACTTGTCCAGTCACAGCTGGAACACCAGATTTACGGTATTGCTATTTTGGCAATTGAATTTCACCCCAGAACAAAATATATCCTTTGTCGGACACTATTAAACTTGGCCAGCCACAGCTGAAACCACTGATTTATGGTATTGCTATTTTGGCAATTGAATTTCACCCCAGAACAAAATATATCCTCTGCCGGACACTATTAAACTTTGCCAGTCACTGCTGGGACACCAGATTTAGGGATTGCTATTTTGGCAATTGAATTTCACCACAGAAAAAAATCTATCCTTTGCCAGACAGCAGACAGTATTACACTTGGCTAGCCACAGCTGGAACACCAGATTTAGGGGATTGCTATTTTGGCAATTGAATTTAACCCCTCAATAAAATATAGAAAGTTCTATCCTGAGTTTCTAGGGGTGACAATAAGCACAGCCAAAAACTAGTATTGATGGATTGATGGACTTGGTGGTAGCTTGTGCTGGTACACCACAAGACACAAAATGGCCGCTGATCACCCCAGAAAAAGGTGACAGAAAAACACTTTGTGCAGCCTAAAAACCAGTGAGCAATTAACTAGTAGAAGTTTAATGTTTTACAGCTGTAGATCGATCACTTCATTAGGTGTTTTTGCTGAGTTTTCCCTGCCTAATCTCGCCCTCACAGCAGCTGCGTCCTATCCCTACACTAATCAGAGCAGAGTGATTTGCAGCGCTATGTGACTCCAGCTTAAAAAGAGGCTGGGTCACATGCTGCACTTGGCCAATCACAGCCATGCCATTATTAGTAGGCATGGCTGTGATGGCTTCTTAGGGCAAGAATTAAAACGCTAGCTGATTGGCTGCTGTGCAGCCCTTCAGAAAGCGGGAAGAAATCGCTGAACAACGGACCCGAACCCAAACTTTTTTGAAAGTTTGGATTCGCTCATCCCTAATAGGTAACCCTGTTACTGTGTTAGAAATCCACCACATTCTTATCTTTGTGGGGCATGCAGATGAGAATTAAAGCTGTGCACTTATAAGCTAGATTTCTAAAAAGGCATTTGCTTGTACATATGACTATGTTTTGCTAAAAAAGCAGTTGTCCTGCATTTCTTTCATTCTGATGCTGTTGTGAACAGCGTTCTGATCTGACATATAATTACTTATTGCAGAAAAAAACTGAACTGTAGTGAAAGGCAACATGTCCAAGAAAACGGAGCAAAATGTCTCCAACTATGTTTCAAATTCCAGTTTGTTCACAAGATACAAGAACACCGATAGGGTCATAATGACAAGCTGGCATTCAAGGGTAGTGACTGGTCGTACAAAGTCTCTTTAGCCCCATCTATCCCTATCTGAGAGACAAATGTGCTAAGTGACACGGTGCACCATAACAGGCCCCTGACTGGCAAGGTTGAAACTGCTATGCACACAATAAACCAGTCACTTACAGAATATATAAAAGAACAGTGTCCATAAACATCTGTAAGAGCAGTAATAGATCACTAATTCCCAAAATTATGTCAGTATTTCTAGATGTGTTGTGGGATGTAAGAGGTCCACAAAAAAAAATGTCTTAATAAAGCCCTTAGTGTATTTGTGAGGATCACTCCATCCATAGAGATCCTCCAAATAAAAAAATATCATGTTAATATCATGATACAGTAATGTGAATGGATTAACAGCTTTGTGGGGCAGGACATAATCATAAAAAAATGAAATGATGAAAATTAAGAAAATAAATCTGAATCTTAAAAAAAATTCGCTCCACAACCCATCCCACAAGGATCCCTTTCTCCCTGGGAAGCCTATAAACTAAACAAGACATGAGAATAAATCGACTTCCTGAGAAGACCCACACCCACCCTTTGGTATTAAATAAAATTTATAACTAGCAACAGTATGTTACGTCTCAAAATAGCGGTAATTACAGAGGCCTGGTTGTGATGGGCAACCAGAGCAGTAAAATCGGGTATCCCTCCTTCTTCCATGATTGCTACACACCTGGCATTGTTTCTGAGGAAATTTCTTGCTGGCAGTGGCAGGGACGGGGTGAGGGAAGTGGTTTTCTGAAAGCCTTCGAACATCCTCAGATTCAAAGGCTTGCCCAGGTGCGGGGGACTCAAACATCAGACTCTCAACCACCTTCTCCCGGAACTTGAGAAAATTGACGGCACGTGGGCCTTTTAAAATAAAACAAAACTATTATAGGTAGCAATCTGAATGAGCTAGATTGCTACCTTATGTATACCAGGCCCTGTTTTTTTTCGCTTCAACAGGTAAGGTTAAGGGCCTGGTCCGAGAGGTCTACACCTCCCAAAAATTTATTGTAGTCTGTCACACAGACCGGTTTATGTTTGTCAGCAGTAGCCCCCCTCTCGCTAACTGCCACTGTGGTATCTGTTTGCATGGTGGTGAGCATGTCCCTCCATTTCTCTGCAAGCAGCTGGTCCCTTGCATGGACGAAGGATGTCCCTTTTTCCAAACACTTGGACATCAGCGGTTGTGGGTATCCCACTCTATTTTTAAGGACTGTCCTACAAGCCCCTGTGTTTGCAGCATGGAGGGATTTAAAAAGGGGTATACTGGTATAAAAAGTATCCGTGCACACGTGGTACCCTTTGTGTAGGAATGGCATCAATAGAACCCACACAATTGTTCTTGATGTTCAAATAATTTCGGGGCAGCCTTAAGTTGGAAGTCTCTGCCTTCATAAACAGACAGACTGCAGGTGTAGGCTGTTGTACTCTCGCACACCTTATATAATTTTACCCCATATCTGGTACGCTTGGAGGGAATAAACTGATGGAAACTGATGATTTTAAAACTAAAAAGGGATTCATCAACAGATAGATTTTTATTGGGGGGTATATAATTCTAAGAATGAATCCCTTAGGAGGGTTCTCAATTTATTTAGCCGGCCGTATGGCTGGAGCAGTTCTGGGGGGACTTGGGAATTGTCCATAAAATGCATAAACCGCATTAAGGCTTCATAGCAGTTTTGGGACATAACTGCTGCCAACACAGAGGTTGAGTGGACAGTACTCGCAGCCCAATGGGATCAGGTGGATTTTTTACAATGCCCATGTCCAGGGTAAGCCCCAACAATTTTTTTTATTTAAGAGACACTTGTGGGGGTCCACCGTATTATATAAATAGAAGTGGGCTTTTGTACAGCAAACTGTGTGGCGTACAGATTAGTCTGCTGCACAATTAATTCCAGGACTTTATTGTCTACAAACAAATGAAAAAAATCATAAGGGGTAAAATTGGTGACGTCCACATTAATTTGGTGAGTAGATAAAAATTGGGTTACTTGGGGGGAAAATGAAGTAGCAGGAACCCACGTAGTAGAAGGGACAGGAAAGCTGGATGGCGACTGAGATGAGGTGGCGACTTCTACCACCATAGGGCTATGGGGTCTGGGGATGGAAGCGGAGCTACAGTCCCCGCAATCTGAAAATATTTCCGCCTCTTGGATTCAGAGTTGTCGGAGCATAGAAATTTATATGCCTGCCCTGTACTCTATAATCTTTGAGCCATTTTTTTATTATAAAGATTATATAAATCCGACCCTAAAAAATTAAAAGTCAATGTTTAGTAGCATGGGTAGTGGTGCATCCACTGACCGACAATTATGGATGGACCCTAACAGATGACCACTGACAGACTAACAGATGGACAGTGACAGATGCCCACTGACCAACTAACAGATGGACAGTAACAGATGGCCTCTGACTGCCATTAACAGACGAACACATGATTCCTAATGGACGCCTAATGACAGACGCCCACTAACTGACTGTAACAGGTGCTTAGCGACGGACACCCACTACCCGCGGACTGACAGTTACGGACTGACAGTTTATAAATTGATTTTTATTTTTTTTCACAGTAAATTGGACAGCCAGGACAGAAGTCTGATCTCTCTCTCTCTCTCCTCACAGAACAACTGTGCTGAGGGGAGAGAGAAGCACAGCCTCAGTTCCTGGCTGTATTTAGTAAATATAATGGATGTGATAACCATGATAGTGTTATCATAGCGACCACATGATCCATGATGGTTAGTGTGCTGTAGGCAGATCTTTAGCACAGTAACTAGTGCACATGTCTGCTCAATTTTTTATTTTTTTTATTTTATGAGGGGGGGGGGGGCTTCTAACCTATATTAAACTTATTGGGGGCCATATTGCCCCGATTGGGGTGCTGAGGCATCCTTCTATACACTCGCTCCTCTCCTGAGGAGAGAGAACTATTGTAATGGCGGCGGCGACCGGCATATAGTGTGTGCATGCGCCGGGACCCCCCCGCCATCTTTGTTGAGGAACTGGGGGGTGGGGTGAGGATCGGGTTGGCAATCTTGTCAACGGAGACTTTCTAGCTCCTCTCTGATCATGGCAATCACGTGATCTAAGACTGCTTAACACGGTCTCTGATCACTGCCTCGAGCCCTCAGCTACCTCCAGTAGCTGCGGGCAGGGAGCTCCTGTGCTTTTTTATAGCTCTAGCTTGTGCTGAAGTGTCGCCATAAAAAGGCGGCATCCAGCCCAAGACCCCTTAGTGACTGCTGTAAAAACATGTATGTGGTCACTAAGGGGTTAAGCATAGGAAGAACCCAGTAAGCCAAGACATTGACAGCAGGATTAAAGAGACTGGATGTCACACATCTGCCCTCTGAATCTCAGCCAATCACAGCAGAGATCTTAGCTTGCATTCTGCCATGTATGGTTTATTTGGCTTGGTTTCACTGTTATATTTGACAGGTCCCCCATTAGGATTAGTTATTAGTCATGTGTTCCGGTGGGAAAGCAAGTCTTTAAATTAGGATATGTATGAGATGTGGGTGCCATTGCACACTGTGAATGTAGCCCCAAACTTCAATTTAGAAATGGATAGATAGATAGATAGATAGATAGATAGATAGGCATGGCTTGCTAGTATTTATAGGCTGGCAAGGGTGATATTTTTTATTATATTTAAGTGAGTTTCACTATATTACTTTTATTAGGGCCTCTAAAACATGTCCCACTTTAAAGAGGCTTATCCATGATAAATATGTTTTGTAATTTAGCATAAATGGATTCAGATATGTTACAGAATGATGTGTGTGTGTGTGTGTGTGTGTGTGTGCCTGTGTGTATATAACCTGATGTCACAGATTATAAAATCATATAGCACATGAATTTTAGTAATGTTTTCTGCAATACCCCAATACTTTTGAAACAATAGAAAGGGCTAAAAAATATGCAAACACGATCAGAATCACAAGTCTCTTTTTTTACATAGAAAAGGTTTTTAATGGCACAGGGGAGCGGATACGACAGTGAACTTGACAACATAATTAGAAGATTGCTACACTGGAACGAAAAGAATGCTTTATACAGCCTTTCTGTTTTTCACTAAGATTATTCTTCATGAATAGTTAATCAGCTCCCTAAATCCATAAGCTTTAAACCACTCACCAGTTCTTCTTAGTTAATACTAAATGGCAAACAGTGACACTTCCAGAAAGGAAATCTAAAGTGTTAACTAATGTGAGCAAACAGCTTGATGGCTGTAGATAAAAAAGAACTTTGACACATTACAAGTCATTTAGGAACATCACACTGTTACACCTCGAATGACATGAACTGACAAGGTTTGTTAGTCTATGCACCCATCTTCAATTTGTGTGTCAAACTTGCAGAGAATTGCCTAAACCTACAGATTATCCTTACAAATTAGAACTTTTCAACAAATCCTTACCAGGATGAATTAAATCAAACTAAGCAATGAAATAGGTGGATTATGAAGAGTATATAATCAGGGTTCTACTTTGAGGAGACTTGGAAAACACAAAAAAATGGTGCTGCAAAACATACAGGGTAATACCGTACTACATACCTCTTACATCCAGTGATGTCTCCTCTGATGTAGACATTTTCTTTCCTTGTCTTCTCCATTTAGAGCAGACCTCAGACCTCCATGATTATTTTTTCAGCCATCCCTTGTCATTATAGAGTTTGACACACAAACATCTTTGTTTCCTACTTTTCCACCATCCTTCCACCTTCTGAACATCCCATCCTGCCACCCCCAATACTGTGCACATTGTGCTCCCCAATACAGTACTCCAGAAACAGATATTTTACTAAAATACTAGTACCACACCGAGAGTTCCTTCTTCAATAATTATTGGCACACAGTGCCCTCATAAATAGCTGTGACCAGCAAACCCCTGACACTAACAGTGCCGTAAACATAGTGTTTCCCAAAAATAATTGTGCTAAACTGATACCGTGCCTGGGTGCCTCCCCATAGTAATAGTTTTCCCAAAAGTCACACCAATAGTAATAGTCCTCTCCTGGATTCAACTTAGTGATAACAGTGCCCCTAGAGTGCTTCCAGTAGTAGTAATGTTGCCTATTGTGCCCCAGAAGTAATAATGTTCCCATAGTGCCCGTACTAGTAATCATATTCCCATAGTCCTTCAGTAGTAATAATTCCCCTTAAAATGTGTGCTAGGAGAAAAAATGCCCCCCATATATGCCAGTGCAAAAATAGCCCCTATGATGTGTGCCAGTACATAAAATGTATATTATAATGTGTGCCGGTACAAAAATGCCCTCTTATGTCTGCCAGTATAAAAATGCCCAACATAACATGTGCCAGTACAAAAAAAAGTCCCTTTTTAGTGCCACTAGTAGAACAAATGTTCCTATAGTGCTCCCACCCAGTTATAATAAAACCTCCCCATAAAGGTCCAATGGCATGCTGTCAAAGAAAAATGACCTCAAATACTTACCTCCATGCCGATGTCAGCCATTCTGGTGCATGACACAGAACATTGTCAGCCTTTGTCCTGAGCCGTGTGCTGCCTGGCTTAGTCAGCACAATGATGATTGTGTTACTTTGCTTCCTGTGCCAGCCCCTGATAGGCTACACAAGTCCTCATTTCTCATTTACTATAGTTATTTTAACACTCAAGAACTGAATCCTTCTAGTTACTGTATACAATGCTAAATTACCAGATATTGTGTGATCAATATGTTCCTTACAGGACCACCAAACATTTGATATCATAAACACCCCACTATTCATTTCTACCATTACATTGCTAACCATTATTATGCTGGTGGCCCATGCTCTCCACTGACCCAGTTGTTCGACTTGGGAGTGGGCCTGTCCACCAGCATTCCACATGCTCTTATGCTGCAGGATGCTGCCTGGACTTTTCTTACAGATCCTGTGGGACTGTCTCTAAGGCCAGAGCACATGCATTCTAGTCCTTCCCAGTAAATGGCAAAACACTGCTGGGTACTTAAGACACCTTCCTCTAGAAGAGTTTGACTGTGCTTTTGTTTCTCGGATTCCCACAAACTTTGCCTGCTGACTGTCCCAGTCTGTGCTAGCGTGTATCTGCTGATTGTCCAAGTCTGTGCTGGCCTGTAGCTGCTGACTGTCCTTACTAAGCTCATCCTTGCTGAAATGTGGAGCATAGCTGGCAGCATGCATAACTTCCTGAACAGAAGGAGCAGAAAATGAAAAATGCAGTTGCAGGACAGGTGAGGGCACAGAGGTTGTTCCTGTGCCATTCCAACTAAGTGTGGTGTCAGAAGAACCCACTGATTCCTGGCTTTGTGTATCTGTTGTCACCTGAGATAATGTTGAAGAGCAAGTCAACCATTTCAGTATAGCTGGATTGTTGGTAAAAACACAACCACTGGATGATTATGGCAGCTCTGGCCTGTTGCTGTGGCAGCTGCTACCACCGGGATATCTCTTCTTCTGCTGCTACTTGTGCCAGCTACAGCAGTATTTTTGCCACTGACCTCTGCTTTTGAGGTCCCAGGCAACTGTCTGTTGGCCATAGTGTACAGTAACTGAATCAGTAATGTAACAAATTAAGTATAAATGGTGCAGCAAATGAACTACATAAATTCACCTATGAATTAGACTGGCTGTTGAGACTAATTCTGATGCAGTCAGTCTGTGTAACAGAACAGATTAAGAATGAATGGCACAGCAGTGCAACATGATGCACAGGTCGATTACACAGAGCCTGCACTGTCCCATCACTGTCCCTGCAGTCTCTGTATGCTCTCCCTATGCTCCCCCTACAGTGCCTGAAAACTCTCCCTACACTGTCCTTGTGCTGTCCCTATCTAAGATTCTACAATTAAAGCTTTGTTAAACTCTGTCTTTAGCAATTGGTACATCTGTTCCTATGCTCAGTTCACTGTAAAAGGGCAGAGAGTGGGTGGGAGTAGGCTTTTTATAGGGCTGTGACATCACAGGGCTATCTGCTGATTGGTTAGCTGCACAGAATTATAGGTCATAGCTCCTTCCCAGGCTTTTTACTTTCACTTTATAACACATGTAGCCGCCATTTTAGTTACAACTAGTGTTGAGCAAATTTATGTTTTCAAGTTTGGCGTACAAGGTTCGGGTTATCTATGAATCCTGTTATGGATTCCGATACAACAGAGAATAATGGAATTCTATGACGTCATAGACTTCTGGCCATAGACTTCTATTATGATGGAATGCAATGCAGAATGCCTCTTATAGGCTTCCGTGGTGCATGACGTCATAGAATTCCGTTATGGTCCGTGGTCGTGGAATCCATAACGGGATTCTTAGATAACCTGAACCCGAACCTTGTAAGCCGAACTTGAAAACACAAGTTCGCTCAGCACTAGTTACAATGAAACGAGAGGAAGTTTGTATTCGTTGCAAGTTGAAGTTTTCCTGAAATTCCGATCAAATTCAATTCTTTTCACTATGATTCACTCATCACTACTTTTTGGTCCACTTTGGCTGGCACTTTAATGAGGTATTAAACGAATTAAAGTTTTCCCCTGTGTTGTATCATGAGTTTTCATTCTTTTGGGGAATTTGTAGTATGTCAAAAGTTCATGTTATTTCTGTATCAGGTGGTATAATTTTTTTTATCTTGCCCACTGGTGTAAGCTGATGCTAGAATCACATTAATTTTACTGGATTTATTAAAGAGCATCTACTAGATTCTACACAAATTGAATGTTTTATAAAGTTCCCAAAAGCTTTGGTGGGCATGCCAATAATGGCTTTCAGGCAGCCTCAGTCAATCATGAGGGGCTATAGCTTTCATTCATTGCTGACTCATTGGATGTGTCATAGACACTATAGTATTTGTTACTTAAAGTATGTGTTACTTAAGTAGACACTATAGTATGTGTTACTTAAAGGGGTTATCCAAGTTATTGTGGACAAGAATAGGCATTTTCTGTATAGTGCTGGCCATCTGCTTTCCGCAAAATTCAGAACGCACACAGGCCAGTATCTGTGTTTTGTAGATCCACAATTTACTTGGCCATCTGAATGAGCATTTAGTGTTACATTTAATTTTATTTTTTACATAACTTGGACAGTCCCTTTAGTTACCAATAAACACCTCACAAAATCATATAAACATAAATGGGATTAGGTGAAAGAACTACATGATCTTTACCAAAACACCAATAGCCCAAACCAAAAAAAGCGCATCAAAAAAAGATATTAATAATAACAATACATTAATGTTTATTGAAATACATGTCATATAAATATTATAAAAAATACCACTACAAAAACTTGAAAAGAGCCCAATATTACTGCAAGAGGCATAGGACCACCACTGAGTATGTGGACAACTCCGACCATGAATATTATATAATATTACTAGGCTATGCTGGTGCAAATGTGCCCTATGATTAGAAAAGTAATAAAAGTAAAAAATGTATGTCAGGGCATAGATGCAACAGCTACAACGGCGAAATAACGTGGACAGGGATATAAAAAAGATGAATTCATGGGCTGGATAGCCACAAAACAATATTCAATATGAAGAAGCCAAAATAGCATATATCAAACAAGACTACCAGGAAATATACAATGACCATACCCAAAATAGCAAATGGTCCGTTCCACTCAGTAAATAGATGCAGTACCTCGACGTGTGTTTCTCCACCGAGCTGGATTAATCAGGAGGCAGTAAGGTAATAAACATTGGGGTATTATATAGTACTATCAATAATGAAGGTCACCTGAGGCATATCAAAGATTCACACCAGTATGTATGTCCAAGGTGCGTCAATATCTCATTGTGGAAATAAAAATGCAGATCAAGTAAGAGAATAAAAGTAAATAGAATACAGCACCATTTTAAAAAATGCATGTATTTAATATACATGTATTTAATATACATAAGACATCCAACAATGAGCAGATAAAAAGGTGACAGGTGAACAAAAGTGCATAGTGCAATCAATATCACTATTGTGTTAACAAAACACATGAACACAATACATATGCATAATTAATGGTAAGCTAATACAATCACAAATATAGTGACACAAATACAAGAGAATAAAGTGCAAACAATATATGTATTGTATTTACATATATAAAGATGGTTTTAAGGTGCGGGCAAAAAAACTCCCAGATGATGACACCTTTATCCTGATATTTAGAGGATCGGAACTGCATACATGCAAGCTTCACTGACTAAAATAAATGTGATGTCACAGCCCTATAAATAGCCTCAGCCATCTTGGATTCTGCCATTTACCAGTGTACTTAGTGCAGGGAGCGACGTCAGCAGGCGCTAGGGACAGTGTTAGAAAAAACTTAATTGTGCTAAAAAAACAATTTACAAGTGCAGGGAAAGATTATTCAAGGTGTAGGGAAAGGATAGGGAGGAATCATTCCACAACATTTATGTTAAACAGGGTTCATTAGGGTAGGTTACAGCCTGGGTAATAGGAACAATCCTATTACACCTTGCTGCATTGACTGGAGATCCAAATTGCCATTATACAGCTCTGTAATTCCAGCAAACTGTTCTTGTTATTGGGGTGCAAGTGCAGTTTGATACAGCCATTAACAGCGTTTATTACAAGGAAATTATTTTTTTGTCTTATTTGCCCTTGTGCAGTGCAGTTATATGTTTTACAGCATTTTTTGGCTTGTATTGGTGGAAAAAAGGAATTATTAGTGCGAAAGTGAGGAAATTACAGCCCTTTTTGTCGTGTTTTAGTGGCAAAAAGAAAATATATTTGCCATTTTATGGCATGGAAAAGTGGAAAAAAGAAGAATATATTTGCTGCTCAGCGGTGCAGTTATACAGTGCCTTGCAAAAGTATTCCCCCCCCCCCCCTTGACTTTTTTCGTGTTTTGGTGCCTCACAACCTGGAATTAACATGGATTGTTTGAGGATTTGCATCATTTAATTTGCAGAACATGCCCACAACTTTGAAGATGTATTTTTTTTGGTGAAGCAAACAGCAAATAGGACAAAATAACTGAAAAAGTAAATGTGCATAACTATTCACCCCCCTTAAGTCAATACTTTGTAGAGCCACCTTTAGCGGCAATGACAGCTCCAAGTCACTTTGGATAAGGCTCTATTAGCTTGTCGCACAAGTTAGCACTGGGATTTTTGCATATTCCTCCTTGCAAAACTGCTCCAGCGCCTTCATGTTGGATGGTTTGCGCTTGTGAACAGCAATCTTTAAGTCTGACCACTGATTTTCTATTGGATTTAGATCTGGGCTTTGACTAGGCCATTCCATCACATTTACATGTTTCTCCTTTAAACCACTCAAGTGTTGCTTTAGCAGTGTGTTTGGGGTCATTGTCCTGCTCGAAGGTGAATCGCCATCCTAGCCTCAAATCACGCACAGAGTGGTACAGGTTTTGCTGAAGAATATCCCTGTATTTAGCACCATCCATCTTTCACTCAACTCTGACCAGTTTCCCTGTCCCGGCTGCTGAAAAACATGGTGTTCTTTGGGTGATGTTATGTATTGGGTTTGCGCCAGACCTAGCGTTTTCTTTGATGGCCGAAAAGTTTAATTTTAGTCTCATTAGACCAGAGCACCTTCCTCCATAAATTTTGGGAGTCTCACGCATGCCTTTTCGCAAACTCACAACGTGCCTTTTTGTTATTTGCTGAAATTAATGGCTTTCTTCTTGCCACTCTGCCATAAAGCCCAATTCTATGGAGCGTACAGCTTATTGTCGTCCTATGTACAGATATGCCAGTCTCTGCTATGGAACGCTGCAGCTCCTCAGGGTTACCCTAGGTCTCTGTGCTGCCTCTCTGATTAATGCCCTCCTTGCCCGGTCCATGAGTTTTGGTGGGCGGTCGTCTCTTGGCATTTTTGCTGTTGTGCCATGTTCTTTCCATTTGGTTATGATAAATTTAATGATGCTCCTGGGGATCATCAAAGATTTGGATTTTTTTTTATAACCTAGCCCTGACTTATACTTCTCAACAACATTATCCCTTACTTGTTTGGAGAGTTCTTTGGTCTTCATGGCAGTGTTTGGTAAGTGATGTAACTCTTGCTTAGGTGTTTCAGCCTCTGAGGCCTATTAAAAAAGGTGTGTGTATGTAATGACAGATCATATGACACTTAGATTGCACACAGGTGGACATCATTTCACTAATTATGTGACTTCTAAAGGTAATTGGTTGCACCAGAGCTTTTTATGGGCTTCCTAACAAAGCGGGTGAATACATACACACATGCCAATTTTCTGTTTTCTATTTCTAAACAATAGTTTTCATTTCACTTCACCAAGTTTTGTGTTCTGATCCATCTCATAAAATTCAGATTAACAAAACATTGAACTTAAAGGGCTTCTGTCACCCCCCAAAAGTCTTTTTTTTTTTTTTTTTGGGCTCACAAAAATGCTTATAGGGTGATTATTCTATATCTACTGTTTTTAACTTTTTCTGTAGGTTAATTTCGCTAAAAAAAACGCAATTTTATAATATACAAATTACCTCGCTACCAGCAAGTAGGGTGGTTACTTGCTGGTAGCCGCCGCATCCTCCTTTCGAAAAAACGCCCCCCTCCTCCTGTTGAGTGACAGGGCCAGCGAGCGCTCTCCTCCTCCGGCTGGCCCTGTCTCCGTTCAAAATCTCACGCTTGCGCCGTACCGGTCTTCAGTAGGCGCAGGCGCACTGAGAGGAGGACGCTCGCTCGGCCACTCCTTCCACAGTGCGCCTACGACTTTTGCAAGGTGCTGTATACAAGACACAAAAGGCTTTAGAACATATAGCTGCACCCCTGAATGGCAAATATATTTTTCTTTTGCCACTAATACATGCCACAAAAGGCTTTAGAATATAAAACTGCGCCGCTGAATGGCAAATATATTTTCCTTTTGCCACTAATACACTACAAAAAGGGCTGTAATTTTCACGAATTCGAATATTGCCCCTGCCGCTCATCACTAGTGCCGGTTTCAGCGCATGCAGATTGGGGATATCGGGACGCCAACTCTGCTTTTCTCAAAGGAGGATCTTTAGTTTTCTAGTTACTGCTGTCTTAACTTTCTAAGCCAATTGCGTTTAGAAACCTTCAAGGTTTCTTCTTCACAGGTCAAAAGTAAAAATATGCCCTTAAATCTTGATCAGACATACATATAGGCCATTAACTCTGTACAATCTTATGCATTTTCCCCCACTGGGACTTGAATGATGTAATCAATCTTGGCCTTAAATCTGAGGACTCCTTCACTCCACTCACCAGTAGGGAATCTTGAGAAGACATCCTTGGCTGTTAGGTATGCCTTTCTTATGTCCCTTTGATTGTAACCTCTAGTACGAAATCTATTCTGTAAATTCCTGCCTTGGGTTTGAACATTTCATCACTGGAGCAGATAGGAAAAAGTCTTAAAGACTGACTGACAGGGATACCTTTGATTATCTGTGGATAGTGAGAAGAGACAGTATGTAATAAGGTATTGGTGGAAGTAGGTTTCCTATACAGGTCAGGGGAGACCCTGCCATCCTCCTCCCTAATAATCAAGAAATCTAGTAATTGCACCCAAGATCAACTGTATTTACAAGATAAATTAATGTTTAACTCATTAGAGTTCAACAGATATACAAAATTGCTCCAAGTTCGACATGGAGTTCTGCCAAATAAACAAAATGTTGTCAATTTATCTCGATCATGAGACCAACAAGTCATATCCACTTAGCATTTGAGGGTGGATGCCCTAATTAGTGAAGAGCAAGCAACAAAGTGTTCGGGTGTTCAGGTACTCAGTCCGAACACATAGCGATATTCGTACGCTCGGCCAAGCACCCGAGTATAATGGAAGTCAATGGGAGACAACCAGGCACTCCCTGCTCTAAAGAGGGGAGGTTGCCTGGTCCATTGGAAAAGGTCTGAAAGTGACAGAATGTTTGAGTTGTACGCCACTTTTACAGACTGACAAAAATACGCACAGAACCCCCCCCCCCCAAAAAAAAAATAAAAAAAAAAATCTATTTTACTAGAAAAATTGTTAGGAAACATTCTTCCCAATATATTCAATTGTATATACAGTGCAAGCGCTGCCAAAAATTATAAAGGAGAAGCATTCCGATACAGTCTGTATTTCACGTAAAGGAGGGCCTCATTCACATTGTGGTTCAGTTCAGTTCAGGTAGTGGGACTCCTACACCTATGCACTAAGTGAAAGGGCTGCCAAATATTACAAGGAACCGGAACTCCAATACACCCTTTCTTACACATAAAGGAGGGCATCATACACACACCCTTGAAAAATTATCCTTGATGGCCTGTTGGTAACCCTACAAAACATTCGGAGCAAGAGCCTGCTGATCTGACCATCTAAGAAGTTAAGTGACCCGGTCAGCACAGGCTACCAAGAAAAAATGACCATTTTCAATTTTTTTGGAGGGGTTACAGATAACATTAACGTCACATAGCAGAGTTAGCACACGGAATGGTGGTCGGCTTCGAAAAAATTACATTGCATTTCACAGCTATATTTTGCATGTGCTAATGTTACTCTGCAAATTGAGCACAGGGAATGTCGTTCAGCCTGGCTAGGAAAAAAGTTTGAAATATTTACCCCAGTGCAACAATGTAAAAAATCCGAATCCTGCAAAAAACAAATGCGTGAAAGATTCGCCACCGAAGGAAAGCAAATTATGTTTCCTTCCAAGTCTGAAACATAGAAAAGAATATACCATGTGAGCTGACCCCCAAAAAATTGTAGGTGAGGGCTTGCAGGTGAGCTGACCATCCCTGAAGAGGGACATGAGGATATCTTATGCAATGATCCTCAAACTTTTCAGCCTCCAAAGTCAGAAGAAGATGACGGGGGGAATGGCAATTAGTGTTTCACTTGGTGGGAGATGGGGATGAGTTGTCAATATGTAGGGTCTTGTTAGGTCAACACAAGTCAGGAGGATGACCAGAGTGAGCAAGTGGATTTGGAGATGGGGGACGATAACATCACCTGACCCAACCTGGGAAGGTGGAAAGCCAACGAGGACACCAGGACAGAGTGGGAGGGATCCACAGCACCGCAACAGGATGGAAGAGGCTGTGGGGTGACAAAATGGAAAAGGCGGGCCACAGCAAACAGGCATGCAACTGTTCCCCCTTGCGCAAATCTCCCTTGCCAAGGGGTAGTTGTTTCCGCAGTCTGGGGCTTTTTTGAGGAAAGTGAGGACGAAAAATTATTTTTAATTAGCAAACTGTTCCATACCAAAATAAGATCTCAACATTTCATAAATAATAATAACCATAACATATTTTACATCCTATTAATAAACTAACTCAGACCATAACAATAAAACCTCAAACATGGGAACATAAGGGGGAAGACTGTACACTGGAGGCTAAATGAGTAGGGGTGGGAACACTAGCAACCTCAACACCACCGGCATGATCCACCACATGGCATCATGGCACCCTAATAGGTGGGCCGAACCCCTTGGTCCACAATCAGTGTCTGTGGGTCACATCACTGCCTCTTCTTCCTCCCCTGTGTTACATGCTAGCCAATCCTCTGTCCTAGACGCAGGCCAGGATGACTCCTGCAGCTGGGCCTTCGCAAGCACCATCAGCTAGCACACTCACTTCTGTGTCCAAGCACAGCGTACAGATGTCCCCAGGCCTTTGAACGTAAGGGCCAATACCCTGCCATCCACCCACAGGCCATAGCACCAAATGCACACCTTAAAAATTTTGAGCCATGTAAATGTTGCCATTTAGGCCTGTGCCACTGACGCTTTCCTCAGCCTCATGCCGGCGGCCGTCCGTTGTTACTCAGTCCCCAGCCGCCACTATTTTTCTCTGTCATCCCCAGATTACACCACCAATTGTGTCCCATAACATCACCCGTGCCCTGAACAACAAAATTATTGGGAAGGTCCACTTAACGACGTACACATGGACAAGTGCTTTTTACATTTCCATGACGGCACACTGGGTGAACCTTGTGGAGGCCGGTAGCGAGTCGTACCCTGCGATGACACAGGTGCCACCGACACCAAGAAGTGTAGGCACTACTTCCATCAGGATTTCTGCCACCACCTACATTAGTGGCTGCAACCCCCTCTTCTTCTCCTCCGCCTCCACTTCCTCCTCCTCTGTAAACTCTGAATTCTTATGGGGAAGCGGCAATAGGCCTTGCTAAAATTCATTTACTTGGGTGAAAAACAGCACACCGCCACAGAGCTGTGGCAGGGTATAAGGGACCAGGTTGGTTGTGTCTGATAATGGCCATAACTTGTTGGCAGCTTTGTAGCTCGGCAAGCTCACACACATGGCAATCATACAGCATATATGTACCATGCACAACAAACCTCCCAAATTTATACATTAATATAACTATAAACCTAACACACAAGAGTGGAGGTAAACCAATGGAATGAAATTTTTAAGAACTCATAAATAACCAAATACCATAACATATTTTATCTTACAGCCTCAGAAACTCAAACCATAATAAAAATCAAACCCTGGAACATAACAGGCCCAGCCCTCAGCGAATCAGGGCCATCAGAGGGGCAGAAAACAACCTCTGCCCAGTGAAGAAGGGAAAATTGCACATGGGACAAAAGCTTATATAACCATGTGCATTCCACCTTAATCTCCGGGATCCGGCCATACTATGCCTAGTCCACATGTTCTCAATTTTCTCCTAACCTACCCCATTTTGCCTGAGCTACTGGTGAAGGTGCGCCATGTGTGTGCCCATTTCCAAAAGTCATCTACATCTGCTTAGGCCTCAGGAAGATGCTTGTTTCTTCATCTGGGAAGGAACGGGTTGACTCAGCCCTGCTAATATTCATAGGAATCTTTAGGGTCTCCAGGGTCCAGGGTATCTGCATTTCTACCTTCAAGGGGTACCCATACAGTTAGGAATATGCTAAATAAATGTGGAGCCCCAGTATTGGGTCCACAACACAATGAAAGCCAGATATCCCTCAAAGGAAGGAAAACCGAGCAAAGGGGTGTCCCCATAACAGAGATCATCAAATCCACCATATTAAGTGGCCCCTATGTCAAGATCCCGCTTTTTACACACTTTAAGGATGTGACAGGGAAGACCTAAGCCAGTTATCCATCCAAGACAGCTGTTTCGTGGGGTTGTCCCTCATCAGTGTGGAGTAGGATTCTGGCTAACTGAGAGCAATGCCTTGGAGACTATTGAAACAAAACTATTGTACCAATCAAACTATCATCTCATTAAGCATTAAATGAGACCCTACCCAAGACAATCACTCAAAAAAGATATGGGTTTCAGAAAATGGAGACATAAAAAAATTGTTTTTCTTTCAAAAAATGCTTTTATTGTTTAAAACCAAAATAAATATAATAAAATAAACAAATTTTGCATCGCCACGTTCGTAACAACCTGCTCTATAAAAATATAACATGATTTACCCTGTCAGCAATTTTTTTAACAATAATAAAAAAATAACATGCCACAAAAATCTATTTTTTTCACCATACATCACAAAAAGTGTAATACCAAACAATCAAAAAGTAGTGTTTCCCAAAATAGTGCTAATCAAACCGTCACCTAATGCCTGAAAACCTGAGCCCCTACATAAGATAATTTCCCAAAAAATAAAAATAATATGGCTTTCAGGAGAAGGAGACACAAAAACATGATGTTTTTTAATTCAAAAATGCTTTATTATGTAAAACTAATACAAAATAAAAATAAAAGTAGACATATTTGATATCGTCCACGTCCATAACCACTTGCTTTATAAAAATAGCACATTATGTAAGCTGTCAGGTGAATTCCATAAAAAGCAAAAAATAAAAACAGCCATTTTTTTGTTACCTTGCCTCCCAAAAAGCGTAATATAGAGCAATCAAAAGTCATATGTACCACAAAATAGTACCAATAAAAGTGTCATCCTTCTTAACCCATCATTTCCTAAATTGGGTCACTTTTTGGGAGTTTCTACACTAGGGGTGCATCAGAAGGTCGTTAAATGTCATATGGCAACTTAAAATATCCCACTGAAATCTGCCCTTCAAAATCCATATGGTGCTCCTTTCATTCTGCGTGCTGCTGTGCGAGCATGTGTGGGGTATTTCTGTAAACTTCAGAATCAGGGTAATAAATATTAACTTTTATTTGGCTGTTAATCATTGATGTGTTACAGGAAAAGATGAATAAATATGGAGAATTTGCCCAAAAAGTGAAATTTTAAAATGTCATCTGCTTTTTCCCTTAATTTTTGAAAAGTGGACATATGGGAAATGAAAGTGGACATATCGGAAATGTAAAGTAATAACTCTTTAATGATGTATCACTATCTGCCTTAAAAGCAGAGAAATAAAAATTTAGAAAATTGCTCTTTTTTCCAAATTTTCTGTGAATTTTGGATTTTTTAATAAATAAAGGTGAATTGTATGGACTAAATTTTTTTACTATCATGAAGTACAATGTTTTGCAAGAAAACAATCTCAGAATGGTTTGGATAAGTAAAAGGATTTCTAAGTTATCACATAAAGTGACACGTCAAATTACCAAAAAACTGCAAGGTTTTTAACCCTTTCATGACCAAGGGTCATTGATGCCCCCATGACCACGTCTAATTTTGCAAATCTGACATGTGCCACTTTATGCGGTAATAACTTTGGAACACTTTTACTTATCCAAACCGTTCTGAGATTGTTTTCTTGTGACACATTGCACTTCATGACACTCCTAAATTTGAGTTAATATGTATCACCCTTATTTATGAAAAAATCCCAAATTTATCAAAAATTTTGAAAAAATTGAAATTTTCAAAATTTCAATTTCTCTGCCTTTAAAACTGAAAGTGATACCTCATAAAATGTTTATTACGTAACATTCCCCTTACTTCTACTTTATGTTGCCATCATTTTTAAGTGTCATTTTATTTTTTTAGGATGTTAGAAGGCATAACATTTTAGAAGAAATTCTTAAAATTTTTAAGAACATTTCCAAAACCCACTTTTTAAGGACCATTTCAGGTCTAAAGTTTGTGAGGCTTACATAGTAGAAACCCCCATAAATGATCCCATTGCAGAAACTACACCCCTCAAGATACTCAAAACTGATTGCACAAACTTTGTTAACCCTTTAGATGTTCCACAAGAATTAAAGGAAAATTGAGAAAAAATTTCAAAATTTTACTTTTTTGGCAGATTTTCCATTTTAATCCATTTTTTTCTTTAACACATCGAGGGTTAACAGCCAAACAAAACTCAATATTTATTACCCTGATTCTGCGGTTCATAGAAACACCCCACATGTGGTCGTAAACTGATGTAAGGGCACACGGCAGGGCACAGAACGAAAGGAACGCCATATGGTTTTTGGAAGGCAGATTTTGCTGGACTGGTTGTTAAATGCCATGTCCCATTTGAAGCCCCTCGATGCATCTTACAGTAGAAACTCCCAAAAAGTGACACCATTTTGGAAACTAGGGGATACGGTGACAGTTTTATTGGTACTATTTTGCTGTACATATGATTTTTAATTGCTCTATATTACGGCAAGGTAACAAAAATATGTCTGTTTTGGCACCGTTTTTATTTATTTATTTTACAGAATCCACCTGAGGGGTTAATTCACGTGTCATTTTTATAGAGCAGATCATTACAGACTTGGCAATACCTTATATGTATACTTTTCTTATTTATTTAAGTTTTACACAATAATAGCATTTTTTAAACAAAAAAAAATTATATTTTAGTGTCTCCATAGTGTGAGAGCCATAGCTTTTTATTTTTTGACCAATTGTCCTAGTTAGCTAAATGACCTGTGATGACGTCACATCACATGGTCCAATCACATGGTCCATTACCATGGTAAGATGGACCATGTGATTGGACCATGTGATGTGACGTCATCACAGGTCCTTTAGCTGGTAGCTAAAGCTTGAAGAGAGAAGACAGATCACAACTACGCGACCAAGTGGCTAAGGTAAGTTAACTTTTATTATTTTTAACCCCTTCATCTTCATTTTACACAGCATTCTTTATTAAGAATGCTATTATTTTCCCTTATAACCATGTTATAAGGGAAAATAATAAAGATCTGGTCCCGTTGCTAAGCAACCATGTGGGAAAATCGCACTGCATCCACACTTGCTTGCGGATGCTTGTGATTTTCCCGCAGCCCCATTCACTTCTATGGAGCCTGGGTTGCGTCAAAAACGCACAATATAGAGTATGCTGCGATTTTCACGCAACGCAGAAGTGATGAGTGAAAATCACCGCTCATGTGCACAGCCCCATAGAATTAAATGGGTCCGGATTCAGTGCGGGTGCAATGCGTCCCCCTCACGCATTGCACCCGCGCGGAAAACTCGCCCGTGTGAAAGGGGCCTAAGGCTGTCTGATCAGCCTTAGGCTCATTGTACACAAACGTATGGTTTTGCGGTCCGCAAAAAACGGATCCTCAAAAAAAATGGATGACATCCATTTGCATTCCATTTTTTGCAGAACCGAACATCTGGCCCCTACTAGAACAGTACTATCCTTGTCTGTGAGGCCTCTTGCACACAAACGTTTTTTTTTGCGAGTGTATGGGACTTTTTTTATGTTCAGTATACGGTCTGTATATGGACCCATTCATTTCAATGGGTCTGCAAAAAAAACTTAAGTGTTTCCGTGTGCATTCCGTTTCCGTATTTCCGTTTTTCCGTTCCGTTAAAAGATAGAACTTGTCCTATTCTTGTCCGCATTATGTACCTGACAAATAAAAGTGATACTTTAATCAATATTCCAGTTGTATCTTAATGACTCAATATAGACTAGCAATGATATAGACTACCAATGATTCTTCAAGGGAAACATTTACATGAAATAAATTTGGCTAGCCATGTCAACATAAAAGGATATGCCAGTACACAATGCAGTCAGACTGTGGGGCCCACATGCAGCTTACTGTTAACTGCCAGGGAGACTCTGTACATGTTATTTGTACAAGTGCAGCCTGCAAAATAGAGACACAGTTCGGCAAATAATGGTAACCCACATGCAGACTCCGGCAGCTGGACCGCACCATGTACAAGCACACAAACAGTCCAAACTAGGAATCTAAAGGAGTAATCTAAAGGTCTGAATGATGACACTTGTACTAAACATGCGTCAAATTATGTTTTTAGGTACTACTTTGTGGTATATTTAACACTGTACTCAACACTTTGTGATTTAATTGCAGCAATTAAAAAAGTGCGCAATTTATAGAGCAGGTTGTTATGAATGCAGCAATACCCAATATGTCTATTTTTTATTCTGTTTTACACAATAAAAGCATTAAAAAAAATCATGTTTTAGAGTGTCCATTTTCTGAAAGCCATCTTTTTTCATTTTTTGGGTGATTTTCTTATGTAGTGGTTCACTTTTTGCAGGATGAAATGGTGGTTTGATTAATACTATCTTGGGTTACATACAACTTTTTGATCGCTTGGTAATACACTTTTTGTAATGTAAGGTGACAAAAAAATGGCTTTTTTGGAACAGGTTACATTTATATTTTTCTTGGTGTTTAACTGAGGGGTTGGATCATGTTATATTTTTATAGAGCTGGTCGGTACGGATGCGGCGATTCCTAATATGTCTGTATATATGTGTAAATATATATATATATATATATATATATATATATCATATTTCTATATATACATGTATACACACATACAGTTGTGTTCAAAATTATTCAACCCCCACTGAAATTGAGTGTTTTTTATCCAGTTTGACATTGATTTTGATCATTTCAGTCATCTTGTTTACAATTAAATTAAAGAGGCACTTGTAAGTCAGACAAATATAACATAACATTTATAATGAAATAACCACAAATGTCTTTTCTGTGCTCACATCATTATCAGTTTTATTCAACCCCCAAGTGACATTCAATCTTAGTACTTAGTACAACATCCTTTTCCAGTTATAACAGCTTTTAAACGGGAAGCATAGCTTGACACAAGTGTCTTGCAGCGATCTACAGGTATCTTCGCCCATTCTTCATGGGCAAAAGCCTCCAGTTCAGTCACATTCTTAGGCTTGCGCGCTGCAACTGCTTTCTTTAAGTCCCACCAGAGGTTCTCAATCGGATTTAAGTCTGGTGACTGCGATGGCCACTTCAAAATGTTCCAGCCTTTAATCTGCAGCCATGCTCTAGTGGACTTGGAGGTATGCTTGGGATCATTGTCCTGTTGAAAGGTCCAACGTCTCCCAAGCCTCAGGTTTGTGACGGACTGCATCACATTTTCATCCAATATCTCCTGGTACTGAGGAGAATTCATGGTACCTTGCACATGATTGACCCCCCCGCCATGCTTCACAGTAGGCAAGGTGTTCTTTTCTTCATAGGCCTTGTTCTTCCTCCTCCAAACATAGCGTTGATCCATGGGCCCAAACAGTTCTAATTTTGTTTCATCAGTCCACAGAACACTATCCCAAAACTTTTGTGGTTTGTGCACATGACTTTTGGCATACTACAGTCGACTCTTCTTATTCTTTGGAGACAACAAGGGGGTGCGCCTGGGAGTTGTGGCATTGAGGCCTTCATTACGCAGTGTGCACCTTATTGTCTGAGCTGAAACTTCAGTACCCGCATCTGACAAATCTTTTTTCAGTTCCTCAGCAGTCACACAGGGACTTTTTTCCACTTTTTGCTTCCGGTAGCGCACAGCAGTCGAAGTCAGCATCTTCTTACTGCCACGACCAATTTTTAAATTAATAATAAAATAAATTGCCTTTTCCTATAAAATAATAATAAAAAACTACACATATTAGGTATCACCCCATCTGTAACACCTTCCAATAAACACCATAAAAAATAACAAATAAAAACTGTGTAAAAAAGGTCATTTTTATCACCTTACATAACAAAAATTGCAACACCAAGTGATCAAAAAGGCGCATATCTAACAAAATGGTACCAATAAAATCGTCACCTCATCCCGCAAGAAATGAGCCCCTACCCTACATAAGAAAATCGCTTAAAATATAAAAAAAACTTTAGCTCTTAAAACATGGAGACACTAAATTTTCTTTTGTTTCAAATATGCCATTATTGTGGTAAAGTGAAATAAATTAAAAAAAGTATACATATTAGGTATGGCCACATCCGTAACAACCAATCCATAATAAAATTAAAACAGTGCCAATAAAAGCCATTTTTGTCACCTTACATCACAAAAATTTCAACACCAAGTGATCAAAAAGGAGTATGCCCCCCAAAATAGTACCAATCAGACCGTCACCTCATCTCGCAAAAAATGAGACCCTAACTAAGGCAATCAGTCAAAAAATAAAAAATCTAGGGCTCTAAGGCCTCTTGCACACGACCATATGGCTCTTTCAGTGTTTTGCAGGCCGCTTTTATCGGATCCGATTTTCCATTTTTTGCTTCCGTTGTGTTTTCGTTTCGACTGTGTAAAATACTGTTTTTCCGTATAGCATATACAGTATACAGTAATAACATAGAAAAAATTGGGCTGGGCTTAAAGAGGACCTTTCACTGGTCCACACTTTATGAGGTAAAGCTATGTACATGAAGAGCGGCACCCAGGGATGTCCCTGCACTTACTTGTATCCCTGGGTGCCGCTCCGTTCGTCCTCTGTAGCCCCCGATATCCTGAATATGAGCTGAGCACTGCGATTGGCCAGCGCTCCAGCCCTGGGAGAAGGAGACGCCCAGGGCAGAAGAAGATGTCTCCGCCCAAGGCAAAATTAGAGCAGCAGGAGCGACGGTACCGGGGGCTACAGAGGACGGACGGAGCGGCACCCAGGGATACAAGTAAGTGCAGGGACATCCCTGGGTGCCGCTCTCCATGTACATAGCTTTACCTCATAAACTGTGGACCAGTGAAAGGTCCTCTTTAAAATTTTCAATAGATGGTTCCGCAAAAAACGGAACGGATACTGAAGACATACGGATGCCTTTCCATATGCTTTCCGTTTTTTTTGCGGACCCATTGACTTGAATGGAGGCACTGAACGTGATTTGCGGACAAGAATAGGACATGTTCTATATTTAAACAGACAAAAAAACGGAAACGGAAGGCATACGGAGACACTTCAGTATTTTTTGCGGTCCCATTGAAGTGAATGGTTCAGTATACTGTCAGTATACTGAACTGAAAAAATGTCTAGTATACGGTCCGCAAAATACTGTCGTGTGCATGAGGCCTAAGACTATGGAGACACTAAAACATATTTTTTTTTGTTTCAAAAATGCTATTATTATGTAAAGCTTAAATAAATAAGAAAAAGAATACATATTAGGTATTGCCACATCTGTAACAATTTGCTCTATAAAAATGTCACATGACCTAATCCCTGAACACTGAACGCTGTAAACGCTGAACGCTGTAAAACAAATAAATAAAAACTGTTCCAAAACAACAAATTTTTGGTCACCTTGCCCCATAAAGTGCAATAATGGATGATGAATAAATCAAATGTACTCAGAAATGGTACCAATAAAAATGTCAACTCTTCCTGCAAAAAACGAGCCCCTGCACAAGACGATCTTTATTATGACGATGCTTTATTATGTAAAACTGAAATAAATAAACAAAGAAAGTAGACATATTTGATATCATTGTCTACCTTGTCAGATGAATCTTGTAAGAGATAAAAAATAAAAACTGTGCCAAAATAGTCAATTTTTGGTTACCTTGCATCACAAAAATTGTAATAAAAATCATATGTACCCCAAAATAGTACCAATAAAACTGGCACCTTAGCCCCTAGTTTCCAAAATGGGGTCATTTTTTGTGAATTTCTACTGTAAGGGTGTATCGGGGGGCTTAAAATGGGATATGGCATAAAAAAAACAGTTTAGCTAAATCTGCGGTCCAAAAACCATATGGTGCTTCTTTTCTTTTATGCCCCACCGTGTGCCCTTACATCAATTTGCAACCACATGTGGGGTGTTTCTGTAAACCGCAGTATCAGGGTAATAAATATTGAGTTTTGTTTAGCTGTTAATCCTTGATGTGTTGAAGAAAAAAATTGATTGAAATGGAAAATCTGCCAGAAAAGTGAAATTTACAAATTTCATCTCCATTTTCCTTTAATTCTTGTGGAACACCTAAAGGTTTAACAAAGTTTGTAAAATAAGTATTGAGTAACTTGAGTGGTGTAGTTTATACAATGGGGTCATTTATGAGGGGGGGGGGAGGAGTTCCACTATGTAAGTCCCACAAAGTGACTTCAGACTTGAACTGGTCCTTAAAAAGTGGGTTTTGGAAATTTTCTAAAAAATTTTAGGAATTGCTTCTAAACTTCTAAGCCTTCTAACGTCCCCAAAAAAGAAAATGTAATTTACAAAATGATGCCCACATAAAGTAGACATATGGGTAATGTTAAGTAATAAACATTTTATGAGGTATCACTTTCTGTTTTAAAAGCAGAAAAATTGAAATTTTGAAAATTGCGAATTTTTCTAAATTTTGGGTAAATTTGGAATTTTTTCATAAATAAAGGTGAAATATATTCACTCAAATTTATGACTATAATGAAGTACAATGTGTCACGAGAAAACAGTCTCAGAATGGCTAGGATAAGTAAAAACGTTCCAAAGTTATTACCACATAAAGTGACACATGTCAGATTTGTAAATTTTGACCTGGACACTGGGGCATCAATGATCATTGGCCATGAAAGGATTAAATCAAATTCCTACTATGAAGTCATCTGGCATTAAAGGTAATAATGCCATATGATTTTGCCTTGAATCATAAGCAATCCTGAGGACGTGGGGTTCCTATTCTCAAAATAGAGATTTTTACGCCTTTGTTCTTCACTTCACAGATTGGTGGGGATCCGAAATCCCAATAGTCAAAACCACACTTAGCACAGTTTTTTGCATGTCTAATTGAAATGCTGTTTGGGTTTTTCTACAGCTGCATTGTAATAAAAAATACCGATTGAATACTTCAATGATTTTCTGGTAAGTTCATTTAAATCTAAAAAAATAAAAAATAAAAATGATCCGACGTTTTCTCACCAAACAAGCAGCTGAACATTTCCTTTTGGTTCTCTTCTGTTAGCATACACAATTTGGATTGTAGTCAAGAAAAATTGCTTATTGTTTGGAGGTATGGAAGACTGACAGAAACCTGGCACTGACAGACAGTATTAGTCGGCTTAAAAAATAACAATTTTCAAAATGAGAATTCACTTTTTAATTTTCAGAGACGGACTGAACACATACTGCCAACCAACATGGAAAAATAATGGAATCTGCAGTGTTACAAACTGAGCTTAGTGAAGTTAAATGGCATAGAGGCTTCACTACATACTTCTGAACACATATACAGTGAGGAACAGAAGTATTTGAACACCTTGCGATTTTTCAAGTTCTCCCACTTAGAAATCATGGAGGGGTCTGAAATTCAAATTGTAGGTGCATACCCACTCTGAGAGACAGAATAAAAATAAAAAAAAATCAGGAAATCACATTGTATGATTTTTAAAGAATTTATTTGCCCTGCACTGCTGCACATAAGTATTTGAACACCTGAGAAAATCAGTGTTAATATTTGGTACAAAAGCCTTTGTTTGCAATTACAGAGGCCAAACGTTTACTGTAGTTTTTGACCAGGTTTGCACACACTGCAACAGGGATTTTGGCCCACTCTTCCACAGAGATCTCCTCTAAATCTGTCAGGTTTCATCTCCCTCCAAAGATGTTCTATTGGAATAAGGCCACTCCAGAACCTTGATATTCTTCTCACTGAGCCACTCCTTGGTTATCCTGGCTGTGTGCTTCAGGTCGTTGTCATGTTGGAAGACCCAGCCACTACCCATCTTCAATGCTCTGACTGAGGGAAGGAGGTTGTTGCTGAAATCTCACAATAAATGGCCCCATTTATCCTGTCCTTATGGCCTCCTGCACACGAACGTGTGCGCCCCGTGGCCGTGCTGTGGCCTGCAAATGCACGAATGGGCCGCAATGCACAAACACCGACCATGGGGCAGCCACAGCGGATCACAGACCCATTCACTTGAATGGGTCCGCGATCTGCCCGTTCCACAAAAAGATAGGAACCTTTCGTGCAATGCATGATTTGAAACCATGACATCTCTTCATGTCATTGACCAGCTCCTCCCTTGTAGTTCTAGGCTGATTCCTCACCTTTCTTATCATCAGTTATACCCCACGAGGTGAGATCTTGCATGGAGCCCCAGTCTGAGGGAGACTGACAGTCATCTTTAGCCTCTTCTGTTTTCTAACAATTGTTCTAACAGTTGATCTATTTTCACCAAGCTTCTTGGCAATTGCCCTGTAGCCCTTTCCAGCCTTGTGGAGGTCAACAATTTTGTCTCTGGTGTCTTTTGACAGCTCTTTGGTCTTGCCCATGGTAGTGCCCATGGTAGTACTTAGCGTCAGACAGGTGTCTTTAAAGAGCTCAGACAGGTGCTACTAAGTTAGATTAATAAGAGGAGTGGAGGTGGACTTTTTAAAGGCATAGTAACAGGTCTTTGAGAGAATTCTTGCTGATTTCCAGGTATTCAAATACTTATTTGCAGCAGTGCAAGACAAATAAATTATTTAAAAATCATACAATGTGATTTCCTGATTTTTTTTTTTTAAATTCTGTCTCTCAGAGTGGGAATGCACCTACAATGTGAATTTCAGACCCCTCCATGGTTTCTCTGTGGGAGAACTTGCAAAATTGCAGGGTGTTCAAATACTTCTGTTCCTCACTGTATGTTCTATTAGTCTAACTCTATTTGTAATACACTGTAAATAAAAAAAATGCCTTCTCTGCCTTCTGAACTGTAACATAGCAGACACCATTTCAATTTGGGTGGGAAAAATCCCAGGAAATTATGAAATTTTGAAAACAAAACTTTTTGGGGGAATTTCATAACAAATTTAATTTGTTTAAAATCAAGTTACTCATCACTACCTATTTCTACTTCAGAGCCCATTTTGCCTCTACCATCTATTTATCAAAAGTATTTTTTAGGTAATCTACATTGTCCATTCATTAGGAGAAGAGATTAGGCTGTCAGAGTATGTGTTTTGGAAGTACATAATACAATACAGAAGAAATTAATCATGAAATATAAGCACAACAAGAAAAAGAAACAACAGTAAGAAAACAGAATGACACAAAATGTGTGAGAATTAAGGTAATTAAACTTCTTAAGATTACCATGCTGTAATGACTTTGATAAAGAGCTAAATAGGACAAAAACATTAGTGACTACGATTCCTTTAGGGGACACTTCCATAAGAAAATTGTATTATTTTTAAACCCAATGGTCATAAAAACTATGTTTGGCTATTTTTTTCCTCTTTGGCAATATTATGCCATTGAAAATTAAATACACAATATGGTTCTACTGTATATGTAGGTTGGTAATTCATTATTAGTTTACTGCTGCTGTGAGGGGAAAATGTTATTTGCCAGTGATTATTCGAAAGTCCATTACATTGATAAGAGTCACGAGTGATGCTCTAATTGAGTTATTAAGGAGGCTCTCTCTGATCACATATTTTTATACTGTTATACTTTATTGTCATATTTATAATAGTAAAATTAATATGAAAACCAGTTCTGATACTGAAATTAATCACATAAATAATTTTGAAAATTTCTTGACCACACAATGTCACTAATAGTTAAAACTAGAGATAAGTGAATTTTTCAAAATTTCGATTCGGCTGGATCGCTGAATTAAAAAAAAAATATTTGATTAGATTTTATTTATTTGTGGCGAATCACGTTAAAAAACTACTATTTCCTGGCTTCAGAGAGCCTTTATGGTGGTGTAGAACACTGTGCCTTGCAGTAACACGCATAGGGAGTCTGCTGTGGTAGTGAAATAATACTGTAAGTCAGTATGACATGAAGATGACAGGCGTCGCTCTTAGAATCACTGCACATTTCATTTAATTGGGCAGTCACGGGGCCAAAACTGACCAAATAACTTATGTATGAACTCAGCCCTACAGGTCGAAGTTAACGCCAAGAAGAAGCGCACTCCTTTTACACCATTGTCATCTGATTCCACATAGATGTCTACTGAACCTGTTCTATTAAACGCTTATACAAGTATAGCCCCCGACAGACTGGAGAGGGTGTCAGCAGCAAGTTTGTGTTGACGTCACTGAATATTTTGCCCTTCCTCTGATCCGTCAGAACAATAGCCCCAAAAAATGGATCCTGTCTTTTGAGCATCTGCCTTTACCTTGGTCAGCATTTGGTCAGTAATCCATCAGTATTGCTAATGCCAAAAAAAACAGGAGTGTCACGAATTGGAGGTCCCGCGAAAGACCTCCGCGTCGTTTCACAATAAACGAGATACAAAGGTACGGTCTAAACAGTGTTTAATGTACAAATGGAAAACAATGGAGAAACATAAGCTCTACGTACCGTCAATGCAGTGGGAGGAACCCCCACTGTGCCACTGTCTAGTAATACTCCAGAGGGGCGTGACTAAGCAACTCCTGGTGTTCACTAGGGGCCCAGATGGTAGGGATAGGCTTTGCCGCAGGAAGTTGCCAGGGTCCACTCTGGAGCGTGAACTAGACAGTGACCCCAGGAGCGAGTGACAACTGGTACAAGAATGTACCAACGGTACAGAGCAACATGACATACACAGGGAACACGAACGGGAGTTCAGGCAAGGACACAGGAGTGGCAATGGACAGAGAAGGTCTTGCTCCACCAGTGGGAACTGCGTGGCCTTGCCCAAGCACTCTGCAGCAAGAAGCTGCAAGAGCTTGCTGAACAGAGAACATGGACAGAGACTAATGCTCCCCCTCTGAGGAACGACAGACCCCCTTTCGGAGGAGACAGGAAACATAGCAAGGCAAGACATAACAGAACAGGCGAACTCAAAGCAGAGACACAGGAGTGCGGACAATATAGCAAGAGACAACAAACAGTGGACAACAACAATGAACAAGTAGGGGAACCTACAGAAAACAGACAGACACGGATCCCATGGGTCAGCAGCATGGGAGACAGTACACACCAGGAGCAGGACAGGACAAACACACACCAGGAGAGCTGACCCAGAACTGAGAAAACCTCAGCCTTAAATACAGGTTCCATGGGTGTAGCAAAGAGGCCACACCCATGGAGCCGACAGACACAGATGGGAGTTAACCCATACAATACCACTTACAAACACACTAAAACGAAGCTGCAGCGAGCAACTGCAGCACACGAATGGACAGAAGGTCACGGCCGAAAACAGCGGCCGTGACAAGGAGTGGATACAAAACAGAGATGACACATGAATAAGGAGACCACAGAGTGGCACAATGACAAAGTCTGGAGATGGCGGCAGCATCATAAGGAGGCCAATGAGTGGCACAGTGACAGTGTGGAGATGGCGGAAGCATCAGGAGGCCACAGAGCGGCAGAATGAGAGAGTATGGAGGTGTTGGCAGCATCAGGAATCCACAGAGTGGCACAATGACTGAGTGTGTAGGTGCTTGTGAAATTTTGGTTGTGGTGGCTCTCTCCCAATCAACTAAAATATGGTGCTTCAAACCAAAAAGAGGGAACACCCACCCTCTGATAAATGAATGAATATATAGCTAAAATTGGTGAGCACTCATACATCCGGCATCAAACTGAATTATAAAAAATTATTTATATAAAAAGTTTTTTAATAAAGAACTCTATCAATACACCTCAATGTAATAAAAAATAAAACAATAAAACATTAGAACAGTAGTAAGATCCCGTATATTCAGTGACTGTATTGTCGCAGGAGGCAAATCTATAAGTTTGCGCAAATCTGTAGATGTGTAATATATGGCAGAACTTGATTGCTCAAGTCCTGCATCAATAAAAGACACTGATATTAATGATTCCACGTATTACACTACAATCTATATGTAAAGAGAACAATCAGTTACAGGCAATCTCCTTTACACCTTATGATTTTCCATAATGCCACTTGGAGTTCTTTGCGAAAAATATCGCCAAAAATGTGTTAAGTCTATAGCTGTACGCCTCTGAATGTCCTATACAACCGCAGAAGTCTCTATATGTTAGTAATATATATGGACAGTCAAAGTCTCTAGGATGTTATGCTAGAAAAGTGTGTCTCAACAGATAACTTCTCGATCACCGGTAAATCGCATCATGTTATATGTATCTGTTTTTCTTCTGAAGAGTCTCTGTTTTGTGTTGGTATTTCTTAATTCCTTCTCTGTAGGTGCATGTTTTTCCAGTGGCTTGGCGAGGGGCGAGCGGAGCGGATCGTCCGTCGGCGTCTCGCGTCGCACACCTCGAGCCGAACAGCGCAAGTCTCGCGAGGATATGCGCGATGTCGTCCTCACTGCTGTGTATGCGGACACCAGGGAATGGAGGCAATGTAGTTACCTTCTTCTTATTGTTTCTTTTTTGTTGTAATCTTTTGGATCCTTTATTGTATGGCCATACAGTGTTCTTTTTTGGAGGACTTTTAACGCGGGTACATCCACCTTCCTGACATACGCATTTCGGGATAATACACTATGCCTTCCTCAGTGGTAAGGTGTTTGCCCGCTATGCCTCCAACTTATAATCCCTCCAATTAGTCTTAATTGATAGTGCCTGGTTTTCCACGTTTCTTCCAATATTAAGGTGTTCATGGGATTTGTATGCGGTAGTTGTTGCGGTTTTTTCTTTTATATATGCTTTTTTGTAAAACAATGTTCCTATCACTGCAATATGTATCAGTGTATACCAGAATTGGAATCTAAGCTTGCATTAAGCCAAAATTTATACATATGTTTTATAATACTCTTTAAACTTCAGAATGTATGATTTTAAAGAGTATTATCAAACATATGAATACATTTTGGCTTAATGCAAGCTTAGATTCCAATTCTGGTATACACTGATACATATTGCAGTGAAAGGAACATTGTTTCAAAAAAACGCATATATAAAAGAAAAAACCGCAACAACTACTGTATAAAAATCGCATGAACACCTTAAAATTGGAAGAAACGTGGAAAACCAGGCACTATAAATTAAGACTAATTGGAGGGATTATAAGTTGGAGGCATAGCGGGCAAACACCTTACCACTGAGGAAGGGATAGTGTATTATCTCGAAACGCGTATGGCAGGAAGGTGGATGTACCCGCGTTAAAAGTCCTCCAAAAAAGAACACTGTATGGCCATACAATAAAGGATCCGAAAGACTACAACAAAAAAGAAACAAGAAGAAAAACATAACTACATTGCCTCCGTTCCCTGGTGTCCGCATACACAGCAGTGAGGACAACATCGCGCATATCCTCGCGAGACTTGCGCTGTTCGGCTCGAGGCTTGCGACGTGAGACGACGACGGACGATCCGCTCTGCTCTCCCCTTGCCAAGCCACCAGAAAAGACACACACCTACAAGGAAGGAGGTAAGAAAAACCAACACAAAACAGAGACTCTTCAGAAGAAAAACAGATACATATAACATGATGCGATTTACCGGTGATCGAGAAGTTAGCTGTTGAGACACACTTTTCTAGCATAACATCCTAGAGACTTTGACTGTCCATATATATTACTAACATATAGAGACTTCTGCTGTTGTATAGGACATTCAGAGGCGTACAGCTATAGACTTAACGCATTTTTTGGCGATATTTTTCGCAAAGAGCTCCAAGTGCCACTATGGAAAATCATAAGGTGTAAAGGAGATTGCCTGTAACTGATTGTTCTCTTTACATATAGATTGTAGTGTAATACGTGGAATCACCCAAAAAAAAAAATATAACAATCACAATTCTCTGCAGAATGGCTAATAGGATGTATGTATCTATCCTATAAATACACCTGTAAATACCTGTAAATGGCTGTAGTACAATGGAACTTCACTGCTGAATGCCAAATATTTTTTTTACCACTAATACACATCAAAAAGGGCTGTAATTTTCTCACTTCAAGACACAACGGCGAATAAGCCCTTTTTCTTTTTCCCCACTAATGCATGCAAAAAGGGCTATATAAAATATCTGCTGAATGGCAAATATATATATTTTTTGCCACTTATACATGCCAAAAAGGGCTTTAGAACACATAACTGCACCGCTGAATGGCAAATATATTTTCATTTTGCCACTTTTACACGCCAAAAAGGCTTTAGAACATATAAGTGCACGGCTGAATGGCAAATATATTTTTCTTTTTCCCCACTTATACACGCCACAAAAGGCTTTAGAATATATAACTGCACCGCTGAATAGCAAATATATTTTATTTATTTCCACTTATACATGCCACAAAAGGCTTTACAACATATAACTGCACCGCTGAACGGCAAATATATTTTTCCTTTGCTGCTAATAAAATGACAAAACAGGCTTTAGAAAACATAACTGCACTGCTGAATGGCAACTATATTTTTATTTTGCCACTTATACACACCACAAAAGGCTTTCGAATATATAGCTGCACTGCTGAACAGCAAAAATATTTTTCTTTTTTCCACTTATACATGACACAAAAGGCTTTAGAACATATAACTGCACCGCTGAACGACAAATATATTTTTATTTTGTCACTATTACACACCAAAAAGGGCTTTAAAACATATAACTGCACTTCTGAGCAGCAAATATATTTTACTTTTGCCACTAATACACAACAAAAAGGGCTTTAGAACATATTACTGCACCGCTGAACGGCAAATATATTTCCTTTTGCCACTAATACACGCCAAAAAGGGCTGTAATTTTCACACTTCACCACACAACAGCTATTAAGACCTTTTTTACCCACTAATACAAGGCAAAAAATTATTTAGAATATATAACTGCACCGCACAAGGGCAAATAGGATGTAGGAATATTTCCTTGTAATAAACCCTGTTAATGGCTGTATTAAAAAGCACTTGCACCCCAATAACAAGAACAGTTTGCTGGAATTACAGAGCTTTGCACACCAATAACAAGAACAGTTTGCTGGAATTACAGAGCTTTATAATGGCAATTTGGGTCCCCAGTCAGTGCAGCATGGTGTAATAGGTTTGTTCCTATTACCGAGGCTGTAACCTCCCCTACTGAACCCTGTTCTACATAAATGCTGTGGAATGATTCCCCCCTATCCTTTCCCTACACCTTGAATAATCTTTCCCTGCCTCTTGTAAATCGTTTTTTTAACACAATGAAGTTTTTTGTAGCACTGTCCCTAGTGCCTTGTGATGTCTCTCTCTGCACTATGTACACTGGTAAATGGCAGGATCCAAGAAGCCTGAGGCTATTTATAGGGCTATGACATCATTATGGGTCATCTCGCCTTCCCAGAGTTCCTTGCTCCATGTCCTCACACGTGCAGCAGCCATTTTAGGAAAATATGCGATTCGTTACCACGAAGCATGAGGAATTTCGGATTAGGTGCATGCAAATCGAATTTTTCCTTAAATTCAGATCAAATTCCATTTCTCCAACTTTGAATACCTTATCTCTAGTTAAAACCTACCCCTTATGCTTTGGCATATCAAATTGCTTTGTCGGCAGATCACATTATGTGGTCTGTGAGCTTGCACGTGACTCAACAATATGTCTGCCATTAATGCTGGGGCATTTTCTTGGAGGAGATTATCAGTAACTTAAGGAATGTTTCACACGAGCGGATCCCGTAGGTTGAAACCACTGCATGAAAGAATGCCAAGCCCTATTCTGGACAGCAGAGACACGGAGCATTAACATGATTGATAATGGTCTGTGCTTATCTGTGACCTTTTTACTCCAAAATGACAAAATCACAGTGAAAACTTTATCTCACTGTGATTTTGTAGTAAAAAGATCACAGAGAGGCATGGAGCATTATTAATTATGTCAATGCTCTGTGTCTCTGCTGTCCAGAACGGGGCTTGCCTCTCTTTCACGCAACAGATTACCCGCATGGCATCCGCTCTTCTGAAAGAGCACTAAATCTTTGAAGGTTGCTGCAAAGTTTTGAGATTTCTAAACCGATCATTTTTTGACATATTCTGTTTTGACAATGCACATATAAATAATAATCCTTAAAGAGGACCTTTCATCAAGATAAGGGTATAGTAATTCTTACCCTACCATACTGATGTACAATCCATGTTAATTTTCTCAAAATGACCCCCTGATCGTGTATTATTCGCCCCGTTTCTTCAGCCGCCTCATATGCAAATGAGGCAGAATTTTGTACTGGGTGGCGACTTTTCTTTTGCCTGGGGAGTGGCTTTGTTTCTCCCTGGCTGAGAGTGCAGCCAATCATATCGCTCGGCTCTTAGCCAGGGAGAAGGAGCTGAAGTTCTCGCGAGAATAGCGAGAACTTGGACTTCTAAACATCCGGAACATGCGCCATCATGGATTCCCTGCCGAGGATCTCGTCGGAAGAGGCAGCAGCTGCAAAAGCGGCAGGGTAAGTAAGAGAATCACCCCTAGATATAGAGAAAATCTCCCGATCCTCGGCGGGGAATCCATGATGGCGCACGATCCGGATATTTAGAAGCTCAAGTTCTCGCGATTCTCGCGAGAATTTGAGCTCCTTCTCCCTGGCTAAGAGCCGAGCAATATGATTGGCTGCGCTCTTAGCCAGGGAAAAACAATGCCACTCCACAGGCAAAAGAAAAGTCTCCTCCCCGTAAAGGGGGTCATGTTAATAAAATAAACATGGATTGTACATCAGTGGAGGGCGCCCAGCATGGTAGGGTAAGAATTACTATACCTTTATCTTGATGAAAGGTCCTCTTTACGTTGTTATATTCACATGTTTCTTTTTAAAAATATGAAACCCCTTAAAGACCGGGTCTATTTTCATTTTCACATTTCGGATTTTTCCTCCCCACGTTCCAATAGTCATAACTAGTGTTGAGCGAACAGTTCGAGCATAGTTCGGGTTCGTACCGAATGTTGGGGTGTTCGGGACAAGGACCCGAACCCGAACATTTTCAAAAAAGTTCGGGTTCGGGTTCGTTGTTCGGCGATTACTTCCCGCTTTCTGAAGGGCTGCACAGCAGCCAATCAGCTAGCGTTTTACTTCTTGCCCTAAGAGCCCATCACAGCCATGCCTACTAATGGCATAGCTGTGATTGTCCAAGTGCAGCATGTGACCCAGCCTCTATTTAAGCTGGAGTCACGCAGCTCCGCACGTCACACTGCTCTGATTAGTGTAGGGAGAGGACGCAGCTTCTGTGAGGGTGAGATTAGGCAGGGAAAAGTCAGCAACAGAACCTAATGAACTGATCGATCTACAGCTGTGAATGATTGAACTTCTGCTAGTTACTTGCTCACTGGTTTTTAGGCTGCACAGAGCGTTTTTCTGTCACTTATTTTCTGGGGTGATCGGCGGCCATTTTGTGACTTGTGGTGCACCAGAACAAGCTGCCACCAAGTCCATCAATCCATCAATACTAGTTTTTTTTTGCTATATCCTACATCAGGGGCTTGGCTGTGCTAATTGTCACCCCTAGAAACTCAGGATAGCAATTTCTATATTTTATTAAGGGGTTAAATACAATTTCCAAAATACCAATCCCCTAAATCTGGTGTTCCAGCTTTGGCTAGTCAAGTATAATACTGTCTGCTGTCTGGCAAAGGATAGATTATTTTCTGTGGTGAAATTCAATTGCCAAAATAGCAATACCATAAATCAGTGGTTTCAGCTGTGGCTCGCCAAGTTTCATAGTGTCCTGCAAATTATATATTTTGTTCTGGGGTGAAATTCAATTGCCAAAATAGCAATACCATAAATCAGTGGTTTAAGCTGTGGCTGGCCAAGTTTCATAGTGTCCGCAAAAACATATATTTTGTTCTGGGGTGAAATTCAATTTCCAAAATAGCAATACCATAAATCAGTGGTTTCAGCTGTGGCTGGCCAAGTTTCATAGTGTCCTGCAAATTATATATTTTGTTTTGGAGTGAAATTCAATTGCCAAAATAGCAATACCATAAATCTGTGGTTTCAGCTGTGGCTGGCCAAGTTTCATAGTGTCCGTGAAAACATATATTTTGTTCTGGGGTGAAATTCAATTGCCTAAATAGCAATACCATAAATCAGTGGTTTCAGCTGTGGCTGGCCAAGTTTCATAGTGTCCGTAAAAACATATATTTTGTTCTGGGGTGAAATTCAATTGCCAAAATAGCAATACCATAAATCAGTGGTTTCAGATGTGGCTGGCCAAGTTTCATAGTGTCCTGCAAATTATATATTTTGTTCTGGGGTGAAATTCAATTGCCAAAATAGCAATACCATAAATCAGTGGTTTTAGCTGTGGCTGACCAAGTTTCATAGTGTCCGCAAAAACATATATTTTGTTCTGGGGTGAAATTCAATTGTCAAAATAGCAATACCATAAATCTGGTGTCACAGCTGTGGATGGCAAAGTATAATAGTGTCTGCCAAAACATATATTTTGTTCTGGGGTGAAATTCAATTGCCAAAATAGCAATACCATAAATCAGTGGTTTCAGCTCTGGCTGGCCAAGTTTCATAGTGTCCTGCCAAGGATATATTTTGTTCTGGGGTGAAATTAAATTGCCAAAATAGCAATACCCTGAATCTGGTGTTCCAGCTGTTGCAGGCCTAGTTTAAATCTGTTCGTAACAGGGTATATTTTGTTCTGGGGTGAAATTAAATTGCCAAAATTGCAATACCATAAATCAGTGGTTTCAGCTGTGGCTGGCCAAGTTTCATAGTGTCCGCAAAAACATATATTTTGTTCTGGGGTGAAATTAAATTGCCAAAATAGCAATACCCTGAATCTAGTGTTCGAGCTGTTACAGGCCAAGTGTAAATCTGTCCATAAAAGGATACCTTTCATCCAGGGCCTGAATACTAGCCCTAAAAGAGATATTCCCCTAAATCAGTGGTTACTGCTGTTCCTGCATTAGTGTAATACACTACATAAATAAATAGGCAGATAGTGTTAGGTGCCTGTAAAAAAAGGCCTGAATTTGAAATCAATACATTGGGCCAAATATTTTTTTTAATATTGTGGTGCTTGGTGAACGGTAACAATGAGGAAAACATCTAGTAAGGACGCTGTCGTGGTGGTGTTAGTGTACCCTCTGGTGCTGGGAGAGGACATGGCCAAAATGCCACAGCCACACGTCCTAGTGAACCAACTACCTCAGGTTTCAGTACACGCCAGAATTTACAGCGATATTTGGTGGGGCCCAATGCCATTCTAAGGATGGTAAGGCCTGAGCAGGTACAGGCGCTAGTCAATTGGGTGGCCGACAGTGGATCCAGCACGTTCACAACATTATCTCCCATCCAGTCTTCTGCAGAAAGCGCACAGGTGGCACCTGAAAACCAAGCCCATCAGTCTGTCACATCACCCCTATGCATATCAGGGAAACTGTCAGAGCCTCAAGTTATGCAGCAGTCTCTTATGCTGTTTGAAGACTCTGCTGGCAGGGTTTTCCAAGGGAATCCACCTAGCCCTTCCCCAGTGGTGGAAGACATAGAATACACTGATGCACAACCACTTATGTTTCCTGATGATGAGGACATGGGAATACCACTTCATCGGAGTCCGCACGTCTCTGATGATGACGAAACACAGGTGCCAACTGCTGCGTCTTTCTGCAGTGTGCAGACTGAACAGGAGGTCAGGGAGGAAGACTGAGTGGAAGACGATGCAGGGGACGATGAGGTCCTAGACCCCACATGGAATGAAGGTCGTGCCACTGACTTTCATAGTTCAGAGGAAGAGGCAGTGGTGAGACCGAGCCAACAGCTTAACAAAAGAGGGAGCAGGGGGCAAAAGCAGACCAGCCGCCGCCAAGAGAGTTCGCCTGCTACTGGCCACTGCCACCAGGGACCGAGCACCCCAAAGACAGCTTCAAGGGGTTCCCTGGCATGGCACTTCTTTAAACAATGTGCTGATGAGAAGACCCGAGTGGTTTGCACGCTGTGCCATCAGATCCTGAAGCGAGGCATTAACGTTTTGAACCTTAGCACAACCTGCATGACCAGGCATCTACATGCAAAGCATGAACTGCAGTGGAGTAAACACCTTAAAAACAAGGAACTCACTCAGGCTCCCCCTGCTCCCTCTTCTGCTGCTGCCTCGGCCTGTTCCTCCACCTTGGGAGGAACGTTGGCACCTGCCGCCCACCAAAAAGAGGATGTGCCACCAACACCACCACCTGCGTCACCAAGCATCTCCACCATGTCACACGGCAGCGTTCAGCTCTCCATCTCACAAACCTTGGAGAGAAAGCGTAAATTCCCACCTAGCCACCCTCGAGCCTTGGGCCTGAATGCCAGCATTTCTAAACTACTGGCCTTTGAAATGCTGTCATTCAGGCTGGTGGACACAGACAGCTTCAACTCAGCCTTCCCTGCACAACCAAGTATCCGATAAAATAAAGTGTGCACTGCGCAACACCATCTGTGGCAAGGTCCACCTAACCACAGATACGTGGACCAGTAAGCACGGCCAGGGACGCTATATCTCCCTAACTGGACACTGGGTAAAAGTATTGGCGGCTGGGCCCCAGGCGGAGAGTTCCTTGGTGCACGTCCTTCCACCGCCAAGGATCTCCGGGCATCATTCTTTGCCTCCTGTAGCCTCCTCCTCCTACTCGGCTTCCTCCTCCTCTGCTTCCACCAGCTCATCCAGTCAGCCACACACCTTCACCACCAACTTCAGCACAGCCTGGGGTAAACGTCAGCAGGCCATTCTGAAACTCATATGTTTGGAGGACAGGCCCCACACCGTGCAGGAGTTGTGGCGGGGTATTGAACAACAGACCGACGAGTGGTTTCTGCCGGTGGGCCTCAAGCCCGGCCTGATGGTGTGAGATAGTGGGCGTATTGTCGTCGCCGCTCTGGGACTAGCCGGTTTGACGCACATCCCTTGCCTGGCGCATGTGCTGAACTTGGTGGTGCAGAAGTTCATTCACAACTACCCCGACATGTCAGAGCTGCTGCATAAAGTGCGGGCTGTCTCTGCGCGCTTCCGGCGTTCACATCCTGCCGCTGCTCTCCTGTCTGCGCTACAGCGGAACTTCGGCCTTCCCGCTCACCGCCTCATATGCGACGTGCCCACCAGGTGGAACTCCACCTTGCACATGCTGGAGAGACTGTGCGAGCAGCAGCAGGCCATAGTGGATTTTCAGCTGCAGCACGCACGCATCAGTCGCACTGCGGAACAGCACCAATTCACCACCAATGATTGGGCCTCCATGCGAGACTTGTGTGCCCTGTTGCGCTGTTTCGAGTACTCCACCAACATGGCCAGTGGCGATGACACCGTTATCAGCGTTACAATACCACTTCTATGTCTCCTTGAGAAAACACTTAGGGCGATGATGGAAGAGGAGGTGGCCCAGGTGGAGGATGAGGGGTCATTTTTACAACTTTCAGGCCAGTCTTTTAGAAGTGGCTCAGAGGGAGGTTTTTTGCAACAGCAGAGGCCAGGAACAAATGTGGCCAGCCAGGGCCCACTACTGGAGGACGAGGAGGATCTGGAGGAGGTGGAGGAGGATGAGGATAAAGCAGGTTCACAGCGGGGTGGCACCCGACAAAGCTCAGGCCCATCACTGGTGCGTGGCTGGGGGAATACGGAGGACGATGACGATACGCCTCCCATAGAGGACAGCTTGTCCTTACCTCTGGGGAGCCTGGCACACATGAGCGACTACAAACGCGACTACAAACGTGTGCTGACTACTGGGTTGCCACCCTGCTAGATCCCCGATACAATGACAATGTGCCCACTTTACTTCCTGCACTGGAGCCTGATAGGAAGATGCGCGAGTACAAGAGCACGCTGGTAGATGCACTCCTGAGAGCATTCCCAAATGTCACAGGGGAACAGGTGGAAGCCCAAGGCGAGGGCAGAGGAGGAGCAAGAAGTCGCCAACGCAGCTGTGTCACGGCCAGCTCCTCTGAGGGCAGGGTTAGCATGGCAGAAATGTGGAAAAGTTTTGTCTCCACGCCACAGCTAATGCACCACCACCTGATACGGAACGTGTTAGCAGGAGGCAGCATTTCACTAACATGGTTGAACAGTACGTCTGCACACCCCTCCACGTACTGACTGATGATTCAGTCCCATTCAACTTCTGGGTCTCCAAATTGTCCACGTGGCCAGAGTTAGCATTTTATGCCTTGGAGGTGCTGGCCTGCCCCGCGGCCAGCGTTTTGTCTGAACGTGTATTCAGCATGGCAGGGGTCATCATTACTGACAAACGCAGCCGCCTGTCCACAGCCAACGTGGACAAGCTGACGTTCATAAAAATGAACCAGGCATGGATCCCACAGGACCTGTGCCTCCCTTGTGCAGAATAGACATTTATAACTTCCTCCCCCTCAACCATGTATTCTTGTACTCCGGGGCACTTCTTTATTGAATCCTCATTTTTTTTATCTTTACCATGATCTTGCGGTGCAACCCAAAGTTGAATGAACCTCTCCTCTGTCTGGGTGCTGGGGCCGAAATAACTGAAAGTGGCCTTCTCCAGTGGTGGGTGATATGACGCATGATTCCTTGCTGTGGGACCTCTCTCCTCGGTCTGGGTGCTGGGGGCGAAATAACTGAAAGTGGCCTTCTCCAGGGGTGGGTGATATGACGCATGATTCCTTGCTGTGGGACCTCTCTCGTCGGTCTGGGTGCTGGGCCAAAATAACTGAAAGTGGCCTTCTCCAGTGGTGGGTGATATGACGCATGATTCCTTGCTGTGGGACCTCTCTCGTCGGTCTGGGTGCTGGGCCGAAATAACTGAAAGTGGCCTTCTCCAGTGGTGGGTGATATGACGCATGATTCCTTGCAGAGGGACCTCTCTCCTCGGTCTGGGTGCTGGGGCCGAAATAACTGAAAGTGGCCTTCTCCAGTGGTGGGTGATATGACGCATGATTCCTTGCTGTGGGACCTCTCTCCTCGGTCTGGGTGCTGGGGCCGAAATAACTGAAAGTGGCCTTCTCCAGGGGTGGGTGATATGACGCATGATTCCTTGCAGAGGGACCTCTCTCCTCGGTCTTGGTGCTGGGGCCGAAATAACTAAAAGTGGCCTTCTCCAGGGGTGGGTGATATGACGCATGATTCCTTGCTGTGGGACCTCTCTCGTCGGTCTGGGTGCTGGGCCAAAATAACTGAAAGTGGCCTTCTTCAGTGGTGGGTGATATGACGCATGATTCCTTGCAGATGGACCTCTCTCCTCTGTCTGGGTGCTGGGGCCGAAATAACTGAAAGTGGCCTTCTCTAGTGGTGGGTGATATGACGCATGATTCCTTGCTGTGGGACCTCTTTCCTCTATCTAGGTGCTGGGGCCGAAATAACTGAAAGGGTCCTTCTCCAGTGGTGGGTGATATGACGCATGATTCCTTGCTGTGGGACCTCTCTCCTCTGTCTGGGTGCTGGGGCCGAAATAACTGAAAGTGACCTTCTCCAGTGGTGTTTGATATGACGCATGATTCCTTGCTGTGGGACATCTCTCCTCTGTCTGGGTGCTGGGGTCGAAATAACTGAAAGTGGCCTTCTCTAGTGGTGGGTGATATGACGCATGATTCCTTGCTGTGGGACCTCTCTCCTCTGTCTGGATGCTGGGGCCGAAATAACTGAAAGTGTCCTTCTCCAGTGGTGGGTGATATGACGCATGATTCCTTGCTGTGGGACCTCTCTCCTCTGTCTGGGTGCTGGGGCCGAAATAACTGAAAGTGGCCTTCTCCAGTGGTGGGTGATATGACGCATGATTCCTTGCTGTGGGACCTCTCTCCAATTGATATTGGTTAATTTTTATTTATTTTATTTTATTTTAATTCATTTCCCTATCCACATTTGTTTGCAGGTGATTTACCTACATTTTGCTGCCTTTTGCAGCCCTCTAGCCCTTTCCTGGACTATTTTACAGCCTTTTTAGTGCCTAAAAGTTCGGGTCCCCATTGACTTCAATGGGGTTCGGGTTCGGGATAAAGTTCGGGTCAAGTTCGGATCCCGAACCCGAACTTCCAGGTGTTCGCTCATCTCTAGTCATAACTTTTTTATTTTTTTCCATTCCCATAGCTATATGAGGGCTTATTTTTTTACGGGACAAGATGCATTTTTTAATGCCACCATTTAATTTACCATGCTTATATTAGAAATCGGGAAGAAAATTTGTGTGCCAAAATTGAAAAAAAAAAACAACTGAACTTTGCCAAGGTTTTTGGGGTTTTGACATCACAGCATTCACCATGCACTAAAAATTACATGATGTCCTTATTCTGCAGCTCAATACGAATGTGGCCATACCACACATAAATTATTTTTTTTTACTAGAAAATTTTTTTGGGGGAAAAATCAAAATCTTTCACACTAGAGTTTTGGATTCCGTTTGTGAGATCCGTTTCAGGGTTCTCACAAATGGTTCAAAACGGATCAGTTAAGCCCCAATGCATTCTGAATGGATAAGGATCCGTTCAGAATGCATCAGTTCTGCTCCATTCCGCTTCTATTCTGTTTTGGCGGCGGACACCAAAACGCAGCATGCAGCATTTTGGTGTCCGTCTGAAGAGGCAGAGCCTAACGGATCCATTTTGAATCACAATGTAAGTCAATGGAGACGGATCAGTTTTCAATGACACAATATGGTGCATTTGAAAACGGATCTGTTCCCTATTGACTTTCAATGTAATTCAAAACGGATCTGTTTTGGACTTTGTCAGTTTTCTTTTAACTAATGCAAACGGATCCGTTCTGAACGGATACAAACGTTTGCATTATAGGTCCGTCTGTGCAAAAAAACAGACGGATCCGCACCAACGCAAGTGTGAAAGTACCCTTAATTGCATCGCTAAATTCTGACAGCCATAACTTGTTATATTTTGGTCTACAGAGCTTTATGGAGGCTTGTTTTTTGTGTAACAAATTATTTGCGTAATTAAATTTTTTATTTAATTGGATTTTTAAACTCTCCATTCTGAGCTATGCCTCGTGCATAGCTCAGTATGGAGAAAGCCATGGCATGCCTGGATCGCTTGAGCAGTCGCCAAATAAATATATGTGGAGATGTACACTAATACACTCTATATAAGAACAGCTGCACTGGGTAAATAACTTAAAGTACTGTGGCATGCCATATTAATTGTGTAGCATGCTAAACATTTGTATTGTGGCTGCTACATCTGTAATTATAGCGTTATACAACCCAACAATTGTGAGTCTCTCCTACAGTACACTGAGATACAGGAGCTGGTGTTCTTGGTATTAACAATACAAAGTTCATTCTACAGTCAAATTGCAGGATAACAGACTGAACTAGATGGACAGATGTCTTTTTTCAGCCTTACAAACTATGTTACTATGTTATATGTCTTCTCCATCTATTGGTTTGCTTCTAATCTTATAGTCCAGGGATGGGCAAACTGCGGCTCTCCAGCTGTTGTAAAACAACAATTCCTACCATGCCCTGCTGTAGGCTGATAGCTGTAAGCAGTCTTTGCATGCTGGGAGTTGTAGTTTTGCAGCAGTTGGAGAGCCACAGTTTGCTCATCCTTGTTCTAGTTCAATAATAACAGCCAAAACAGGTGGTCTGCCAAGTGAACCATTTTTTTTTTCATTTGAGACATATTTAATAAGTGATTACCTTTTTACATTTTACAGTAGGGAGAAGCTTCTGGAGGGAAACAGAGGAATAGACACTCCCATACCCTGCTGTTGGCTAATAAGTTATTTTCAATCTCACCACATTGTTTGATTCACAGCTAAACTGCTATATAATGCCAGCCATGCTGCTGCACAATTCCAACTGATTTAGAATTTTTTCCAACCTTTTACTAATACTTTAAAACAATAATTTTTTTTCTTTGCATTGCTATATTTCAACCAACATAACTTAGCCTAGGCACTTTCCGACCCTTCAATAACAATGATCTTTATTTCTTTATTTTTGTAACACCCCTTTGGGCAGCCCTCTGTAGGCAGGGTGTATGGTCCTCACCACACTATGACACAGTGCCTCCACCCAAATCTTGGAGATCTACAGGATAGCAGAAGGGACTTTCTCTTCTGCCAGGGGCCGGCTTGGGAAACCTCTGCCCAGCTCAGTTCAAACTCAACCCGGGAATGAGTTAACTGATCAAAAAATTTATTTGCGAAAGGTTGAACAGTGGTGAAGAATAGAGATGAGCGAATCGAAGTTAACTAAGTGGAATTCAATCTAAATTTCAGGAAAAATTTGATTCGCACTGAATCCGAATTTCCTCATGCTTCATGGTAAAGAATCACATTTTTTCCTCAAATGGCTGTTGCACGTGTGAGGACATGGAGCAAGAAACTCTGGGAAGGCGGGATGACCCATAATGCCATGCATGCAGCCAATCAGCAGCCAGCCAGCCCTGTGATGTCACAGCCCTATAAATAGCCTCAGGCATCTTGGATTCTGCCATTTTCCAGTGTACTTAGTGCAGGGAGAGACGTCAACAGGCACTAGGGACAGGAAATACTTCATTGTTCTTAAAAAACGATTTACAAGTTCAGGTAAAAATTATTGAAGGTGTAGGGAAAGGATAGGGAGGAATCATTCCACAGCATTTATGTAGAACAGGGTAAAGTTGGGGAGGTTACAGCCTGGGTAGTAGGAACAATTCTATTACACCTTGCTGCACTGACTAGGGACCCAAATTGACATTATACAGCTCTGTATTTCCAGCAAACGGTTCTTGCTATAGGGGTGCAAGTGCCGTTTGATACAGCCATTAACATGGTTTAATACAAGGAAATATTTTGATGTCTTATTTGCCTTTGTGCGGTACAGTTATATGTTCTAAAGACTTTTTTGGCTTGTATTAGTTGGGAAAAAAAAGGGCTTATTAGCAGTGATGAGCGAGCACCAAATTGTTTGGGTGTTCGGTCTGAACACACCGCGATATTTGTGCGCTCTGCCGAGCACCCGAGTATAATAGAAGTCAAAGAGAGACAACCAGGCACCTCCTGCTCTGAAGAGGGGAGGGTGCCTGGTCCATTGGAAAAGGTCTGAAAGTGACACAAAAAACACCGAAAAAGACCGGGAACAGCATGGGGAAGATGTATGGATGCATCTTGGACTCCCAGGTCGATGCTGGGAACCATGCTGTCCAAGTTGTACACCACTTTTACAGACTGACAAAAATACGCCCAAAATCCTCCCCAAAAAGTCAATTTTGGAGGAAAAAGTGTTAGGAAACATTTTTTTCTGTATATTCAATTCAATTGTATATAAAGTGCAAGTGCTGTAAAAATTACAAGCAAGAGGCACTCCGCAAAAGCCTGTATATCACATAATGGAGGGCCCTGTTCACATTGTGGTAAAATTGTTCAGGTTGTGGGACTCCTACACTCATAAATCCTATGCACTAAGTGAAAGGGCTGGCAAAAATTACAAGGAATCGGCACTACAATACACCCTTTATTACACACAAAGGAGGGCACCATACACACCCTTGAAGAATTATGATTGGTGGCTTGCTGGTGACCCTTAAAAACTTTAGGGGCGAGGGGCTGCTGGTGAGCTGACCCTGAAAAACATTATGGTTGAGGGCCTGCTGGTGAGCTGACCCTGTAAAACATTATGGTTAAGGGCCTGTTGGTGAACTGACCCTGTAAAATATTATGGTTGAGGGACTATTGGTGAGCTGACCCTGTAAAACATTAGGGTTGAGGGCCTGCTGGTGAGCTGACCCTCTTTAAAAATTGTAGTGGAGGGAATATATATATATATATATATATATATATATAATCTGGATGTGGGGGAGGATGAGAAGGAGCAGTAGAAAACAATATTCAACCATTTGCACTTTTTTTGTGGTGGAAAAGTTGCATGGGAATACACTACAGTAGACTGAGTAAATTATAAACAATACATTGAAATTGCCTTTATGTTCATCATCATCTCAGCACTTCTCTGATGGAGTTGAGAAGACTCAGGGGCAATCCAGGCCTTGTTCATTTTTATCTGAGTCAACCTGTCAGCATTGTCAGTGGACAAGCAGATTTGCTTATCAGTTATAATGCCACCAGCAGCACTAAATACACGCTCAGACAAAATGCTGGCACCAGGGCAGGCCAGCATCTCCAAGGCGTAGAGCGCAAGTTCGTGCCCAGTTGGTCACCCAGTAGTTGTAAGGCACTGATAGATCATTTAGGACCCTGACACGGTCTGCGATATATTCCTTCACCATCTTCCAAAACTTTTCCCTCCTTGTACCACTAAGCCGCGCTTCAGGGTAAGGTTGCTGGCGGGGTGTCATGAAAGTGTCCCATGTCTTGGAGAGTGTTGCCCTGCCTCTGTTGGAACTGCTGTGTGTTTCACTTGTCTCTCTTCCTCAGAAAGTATGGACTCTGCCGGCCGAGTTGTCAGATGGAAAATTTTGGATCAATCTCTCAACAAGTACCTTCTGGTATTGCACTATTTTACTCATCCTCTCCACCCTAGGAATGAAAGAGGAGAAGTTCCTTTGTAGCAGGGCTCGAGAAGGGTGAGCACCCAGTAATCTGTGTTATCTAAAATGCATATAACGCGAGGGTCGCGGAAAAGGCAGCCTAACATGATTCAGCCATGTGTGCCAGAGTACCAACAGGCAAGACGCCGATATTAACATCAGGATGACTTTCCATCCCCTCATCCCCCTCCTCCTCTTCTGCCTATCCACGCTAAACAGATGGAATTAAAGTTCCATGGGTACTACCCTCTGTAGCAGAGGCAACTGTCTCAAACTCCTCCTCTTCATGGCCCAATTCGTGCTGAGAAGAAAAACTGTGGGTGGTCTGGCTATCACCCTGTGTAATTTTCTCTCCCATTTCCTCGTCTGCCACATTCAGAGCGTCCTCCTTAATTGTGAGCAGCGATAGTTTGAGTAGACACAGCAGTGGGATGGTTACGCTAATAATAGCGTTATCGCCACTAACCATCTGTGTGGATTCATCAAAGTTTTTTAAAACCTCACAGAGGTCTGACATCTCTGCCCACTTCTCGCTTGTGAATATTAGCAGTTGACTGGAAAGGCAACGATCATGTTGCAGCTGGTATTCCACAACTGCCCTCTGCTGCTCTCAAAGCCTGGCCAACATGTAGAACATGTAGGCCCCTTTCACACGGGCGAGTTTTCCGCACGGGTGCAATGCGTGAGGAGGACGCATTGCACCCACACTGAATCCGGACCCATTCATTTCTGTGGGGCTGTGCACAGGAGCGGTGATTTTCACGCATCACTTCTGCGTTGCGTGAAAATCGCAGCATGCTCTATATTGTGCGTTTTTCACGCAACGCAGGCCCCATAGAAGTGAATGGGGCTGCGGGAAAATCGCAAGCATCCGCAAGCAAGTGCGGATGCGTTGCGATTTTCCTGCATAGTTGCTTAGCAACGGGACCCGATCTCTATTATTTTCCCTTATAACATGGTTATAAGGGGAAATAATAGCATTCTTAATAAAGAATGCATTGTAAAATGAAGTGGAAGGGGTTAAAAATAATAAAAGTTAACTTACATTAGCCACTTGATCGCGTAGTCGCGATCTCTCCTCTCTTTCCCTGCATCAGCTAAGATCTACAGGACCTGTGATGACGTCACATCACATGGTCCAATCACATGGTCCATCTTACCATGGTGATTCCTCTGTAAGGCATCAGGGCTGCCATAGCAACCATCTCCCCCCTGTCAACGCAGCGTATGGGGGGAGGCCGATGGAGTCAGAGGGAGGCCCCTTCCTCTGTAAATCCCGCAGGTATCAGGGTCAGTGGTGACTGTGGCATGTGAAGGGTTGATCCGACAGCATCGCCAGATACAGCGATGCCGGTGGATGCAGCAGGGGATGGATGCAGCAGGGTTCCGGCTGTCAGTAACAGCCAGGCCCGTGCTGCTGATCGTGCAGGCACAGCTCCTGCACCCGTCTGATCACATCATGTACATGCAAACATGGGGATGCGGCAAGAGACCACATTCCCTCACATACATGTACGTGATATTGCGGGAAGTGGTTAAAGGGGTTATGCATCCTAAAAAATGTAATTTAATTATATAAACTTCTCCTAGTGTGCCTGTCACTTCGTTCTCGATGATCCCTATGTGCTCCATTGTTTACAAACCGAACTTCCTAGTTGTGGGTGTAGATGAGCAGCAGCCACAACACTTCCTATAATGCTGTGTGCTCAAGATCAGCCAGAAATGTAAACGCCTACAACAGCCTTCCCTGGGCTGAAAACTCCACCCACTACAGCCTCCATCATCCCCTTTCAGACAGAAAAATTGATATCTGGATAACTCCTTTAGCAACTTGCAGGACTTTGGTGTCCTGCATCCCTAGGAAGTGCAAGTGAGATGATTGATAGGACTTAAGAATAGAAACGACCCCATTACAGAAACTACGCCTCTCAGAATTTACCAAGGGGTGTAGTGAGCATTTATTTTATTAAAGTAAATATGTCAGCACTACTTTCCTCTGCTCCAATCACTGAAATACCATCGAACTCTGTGGTGCTCTGCATCAAAATACTTCACAGTCCAATCTTCAAAAGATGAAACAATGTGGCACTCACCATAAAATTATTTCTTTATTCATAAATCCATAAAAATCCATAGGCTTTGAGATGCAAGATCCCAAACAGAGGCGACAGACATTTAGTGCTGACTAGGCTTCCACAGGTCTACACACCTCACTCTTACATCACTTCATGTCATTAAAAAAGTGAACATATATACCAGTAATACATAAAAATAGTAAGATATTCATACTAGCATAATTATCATACATTACAAGAATAAGACTTCTTTCATATCATTATCATTCATATCATTATTATTATTCTTATTATTTAATCCTAGTGCTCCCATCACATTAAATTGAATAATCCAGCAATTCTTTGTCAATATTAACACTTTCTATGCCGCCAACCTTCAACACTTTGGGATCACTGTTATGCACCTGCCTGATGTGCTCAATTATGTGTTGGGAGCCTCTGCCTACAGTATCATTACCGAATTAAAATGTTCCCTGACTCAAAAAGGAACCTAATTGTCTTTCCTATGTAAACATGGCCACAAGGACAACATAGAACATACACTACAAATTGTGTATGTAAATTGATAAAATGTTGCACTTTATGCCCCATACCTCCTATCATCATCAACCATGTCTGAATATTGTACTTACGAAAGCAACAATTGCTGCACTTGTAATTACTTTTTGGAATAGATGACATAAACCAGTCTTTTTTATTACTGAAGTTTCTTCTGACTAATTAATTTCTAATTAGGGTTGAGCGAACAGTTCGAGCATAGTTCGGGTTTTTTTTAAAAAAAGTTCAGGTTCGGGTCCGTTGTTCCTCGATTTCTTCCCGCTTTCTGAAGGGCTGCACATCAGCCAATCAGCTAGCGTTTTACTTCTTGCCCTAAGAAGCCATGACAGCCATGCCTACTAATGGCATGGCTGTGATTGGCCAAGTGCAGCATGTGACCCAGCCTCTATTTAAGCTGTAGTCACGTAGCACTGCACGTCACTCTGCTCTGATTAGTGTAGGGAGAGGACGCAGCTTCTGTGAGGGCGAGATTAGGCAGGGAAAAGTCACCATTAGCACCTAATGAAGTGATCGATCTACAGCTGTGAATGATTCAACTTCTGCTAGTTACTTGCTCACTGGTTATTAGGCTGCACAGAGCTTTTTTCTGTCACTTTGATCGGCGGCCATTTTGTGTCTTGTGGTGCACCAGCACAAGCTGCCACGAAGTCCATCAATCCATCAATACTAGTTGTTTTTTTTTTTTTGCTATATCCTACATCAGGGGTTTGGCTGTGCTTATTGTCACCCTTAGAAACTCAGGATAGCAATTTCTATATTTTATTAAAGGGTTAAATTCAATTGCCAAAATAGCAATCCCCTAAATCTAGTGTCCCAGCAGTGGCTGGCAAAGTTTAATAGTGTCCGGCAAAGAATATATTTTGTTCTGGGGTGAAATTCAATAGCCAAAATAGCAATACCGTAAATCTGGTGTCCCAGCAGTGGCTGGCCAAGTTTAATAGTGTCCGGCAAAGGATAGATCATTTTCGGGGGTGAAATTAAATTGCCAAAATAGCAATACCGTAAATCTGGTGTCCCAGCACTGGCTGGAGAAGTTTCATAGTGTCTGTCATAGGATACATTATTTTCTGCGGTGAAATTCAGTTGCAAAAATAGAAATACCGTAAATTTGGTGTTCCAGCTGTGACTGGACAAGTTTAACAGTGTCCAGCAAAGGATTTATTATTTTCTGGGGTGAAATTCAGTTGCCAAAATAGAAATACAGTAAATCTGGTGTTCCAGCTGTGACTGAATAAGGTTATTAGTGTCCGGCAAAGGATATATATTTTTTATGGGGTGAAATTCAATTGCCAAAATAGCAATGCCATAAATCTGGTGTCCCAGCAGCGGCTGGCCAAGTTTAATAGTGTCTGTCAAAGGAATTATTATTTTCTGCGGTGAAATTCAGTTGCAAAAATAGAAATACAGTAAATCTGTTGTTCCAGCTGTTGCAGGCTTAGTTTAAATCTGTCCATAAAAAGGTATATATTTTTTCTGAGGTGAAATTTAATTGCAAAATAGTAATACCCTGAATCTGGTGTTCCAGCTGTTGCAGGCCTAGTTTAAATATGTCCGTAAAAGGGTATATTTTTTTATGGTGTGAAAATTAATTGCCAAAATAGCAATACCCTGAATCTGATGCTCCAGCTGTTGCAGGCCTAGTTTAAATCTGTCCGTAAAAAAGTATATTATTTTCTTGGGTGAAATTTAATTACCAAAATAGCAATACCCTGAATCTGGTGTCCCAGCTGTGACTGGACAATTTCCCTAGTGTCCGTCAAAGGATATCTTATTTTCTTGGGTGAAAGTCAGTAGCAAAAATAGAAATACAGTAAATCTGGTGTTCCAGCTGTGGCTGGACAAGTTTAATAGTGTCCGGCAAAGGATATATTTTTTTCTGCGGTGAAATTCAATTGCCAAAATAGCAATACCATTAATCAGTGGTTTCAGCTGTGGCTGGCCAAGTTTAATAGTGTACGGCAAAGGATATATTTTTTTCAGGGGTGAAATTCAATTGCCAAAATAGCAATACCGTAAATCTGGTGTCCCAGCAGTGGCTGGCCAAGTTTAATAGTGTACGTCAAAGGATTTATTATTTTCTACGGTGAAATTCAGTTGCCAAAATAGAAATATAGTAAATCTGGTGTTCCAGTTGTGACTGGACAAGTTTAATAGTATCCGTCAAAGGATAGATTTTGTTCTGGGGTGAAATTCACTTGCCAATATAGCAATACCCTGAATCTGATGTTCCAGCTGTTGCAGGTCAAGTGTTAATCAGTCCGTAAAAGGGTATATTACACTCAAGGTGTATATACAAGTGCTGAAAGGGTCATCCTCAATAACTTCACACGCTACCGTGCATTTCCCATTGTATTTCTGTCTGTTAAAGGATATATTACACAAAGTGTTAAAATACAATTGCTGAAGGCATAATCCTACATATTTTTCACACGCTACTGTGCATCTCCAAGTGTAAATCTGTCCATAAAAGGATACCTTTCATCCAGGGCCTAAATACTAGGCCTACAATTGATATTACACTAAATCAGTGGTTACTGCTGTGCCTGGATTAGTGTAATACTCTACATAAATAAATAGACAGATAGTGGTAGGTGCCTGTAAAAAAAGGCCTGAATTTGAAATCAATACATTGGGTCAAATATTTTATTCTTATCATGGTGCTTGGTGAATGGTATCAATGAGGAAAACATCTAGTAAGGGATGCGGACGCGGTCGTGGTGGTGTTAGTGGACCCTCTGGTGCTGGGAGAGGATGTGGCCATTCTGCCACAGCCACACGTCCTAGTGAACCAACTACCTCAGGTTCCAGTACCCGCCAGAATTTACAGCGATATTTGGTGGGGCCCAATGCCGTTCTAAGGATGGTAAGGACTGAGCAGGTACAGGCGCTAGTCCATTGGGTGGCCGACAGTGGATCCATCATGTTCACAACATTATCTCCCACCCAATCTTCTGCAGAAAGCGCACAGGTGGCACCTGAAAACCAAGCCCATCAGTCTGTCACATAACCCCCATGCATATCAGGAAAACTGTCAGAGCCTCAAGTTATGCAGCAGTCTCTAATGCTGTTTGAAGTCTCTGCTGGTAGTGTTTTCCAAGGGAATACACCTAACCCTTCCTCAATGGTAGAAGACATAGAATGCACTGATGCACAACCACTTATGTTTCCTGATGATGAGGACATGGTAATACCACCTCATTGGAGTCTGCACATCTCTGATGATGACGAAACACAGGTGCCAACTGCTGCGTCTTTTTGCAGTGTGCAGACTGAACAGGAGGTCAGGGAGGAAGACTGTGTTGAAGACGATGCAGGGGACAATGAGGTCCTAGACCCCACATGGAATGAAGGTCGTGCCACTGACTTTCATAGTTCAGAGAAAGAGGCAGTGGTGAAACCGAGCTAACAGCATAGCAAAAGAGGGAGCAGGGGGCAAAAGCAGACCAGCTGCCGCCAAGAGAGTTCGCCTGCTACTGGCCACCGCCACCAGGGACCGAGCACCCCAAAGGCAGCTTCAAGGAGTTTCCTGGCATGGCACTTCTTTAAACAATGTGCTGACGACAAGACCTGAGTGGTTTGCACGCTGTGCCATCAGAGCCTGAAGCGAGGCATTAACATTCTGAACCTTAGCACAACCTGCATGACCAGGCATCTATATGCAAAGCATGAACTGCAGTGGAGTAAACACCTTAAAAACAAGGAACTCACTCTGGCTCCCCCTGCTCCATCTTCTGCTGCTGCCTCGGCCTCTTCCTCTGCCTCGGGAGGAATGTTGGCACCTGCCGCCCACCAAACAGAGGATGTGCCACCGACACCACCACCTGCGTCACCAAGCATCTCCACCATGTCACACGGCAGTGTTCAGCTCTCCATCTCACAAACCTTGGAGAGAAAGCGTAAATTCCCACCTAGCCACCCTCGAGCCCTGGGCCTGAATGCCAGCATTTCTAAACTAATGGCCTTTGAAATGCTGTCATTCAGGCTGGTGGACACAGACAGCTTCAAACAGCTGATATCAATGGCTGTCCCACAGTATGTTGTTCCCAGCCGCCACTACTTCAAGACAGCAGTGCCTTCCCTGCACAACCAAGTATCCGATAAAATAAAGTGTGCACTGCGCAACACCATCTGTGGAAAGGTCCACCTAACCACAGATACGTGGACCAGTAAGCACGGCCAGCAATGCTATATCTCCCTAACTGCACACTGGGTAAATGTAGTGGCGGCTGGGCCCCAGGCGGAGAGTTCTTTGGCGCACGTCCTTCCACCGCCAAGGATCGCAGGGCATCTTTCTTTGCCTCCTGTAGCCTCCTCCTCCTAATCGGCTTCCTCCTCCTCTGCTTCCACCTGCTCATTCAGTCAGCCACACACCTTCACCACCAACTTCAGCACAGCCCGGGGTAAACGTCAGCAGGCCGTTCTGAAACTCATATGTTTGGGGGACAGGCCCCACACCGCGCAGGAGTTGTGGCGGGGTATTGAACAACAGACCGACCAGTGATTGCTGCCGGTGGGCCTCAAGCCCGGCCTGGTGGTGTGCGATAATGGGCGAAATCTTATCGCAGCTCTGGGACTAGCCGGTTTGACGCACATCCCTTACCTGGCGCATGTGCTGAATTTGGTTGTGCAGAAGTTCATTCACAACTACCCCGACATGTCATAGCTGCTGCAAAGAGTTCGGGCCGGCTGTGCGCGCTTCCGGTGTTCACATCCTGCCGCTGCTCGCCTGTCTGCACTACAGCGTAACTTCGGCCTTCCCGCCGCCTCATATGCGACGTGCCCACCAGGTGGAGCTCCACCTTGCACATGCTGGAGAGACTGTGCGAGCAGCGGTAGGCCATAGTGGAGTTTCAGCTGAAGCACGCACGGGTCAGTCGCACTGCGGAACAGCACCACTTCACCACCAATGACTGGGCCTCCATGCGAGACCTGTGTGCCCTGTTGCGCTGTTTCGAGTACTCCACCAACATGGCCAGTGGTGATGACGCCCTTATCAGCGTCACAATACCACTTCTATGTCTCCTTAAGAAAACACTTAGGGCGATGATGGAAGTGGAGGTGGCCCAGGAGGAGGATGGGGGGCCATTTTTAGCACTTTCAGGCCAGTCTGTTAGAAGTGCCTCAGAGTAAGGTTTTTTTCAAAAGCAGAATGCCAGGTACAAATGTGGCCAGCCTTCCCAAATGTCACTGTGGAACAAGTGGAAGGCGAAGGCAGAGGAGGAGCAAGAGGTCGCCAACGCAGCTGTGTCATGGCCTGCTCCTCTGAGGGCAGGGTTAGCATGGTAGAAATGTGGAAAAGTTTTGTCACCACGCCACAGCTAACTGCACCACCACCTGATACGGAACGTGTTAGCAGGAGGCAGCATTTCACTAACATGGTGTAACAGTACGTGTGCACAACCCTCCACGTACTGACTGATGGTTCGGCCCCATTCAACTTCTGGGTCTCCAAATTGTCCACGTGGCCAGAGCTAGCCTTTTATGCCTTGGATGTGCTGGCCTGCCCGGCGGCCAATGTTTTGTCTGAACGTGTATTCAGCACAGCAGGTGGCATCATTACTGACAAACGCAGCCGCCTGTCCACAGCCAATGTAGACAAGCTGACGTTCATAAAAATTAACCAGGCATGGATCCCACAGGACCTGTCCATCCCTTGTGCAGAATAGACATTTATAACTGCCTCCCCCTCAACCATATATTCTTGTACTCCGGGGCACTTCTTTATTGAATCCTCTTTTTTTAATTTTGCCATTATATTGCGGTGCAACCAAAAGTTGAACGAACCTCTCCTCCGTCTAGGTGCCAGGGGCCTAATTATCTAAAAGTGTCCTTCTCCATTGGTGGGTGACATGAAGCCTGATTCTCTGCTATGGGACCTCTCTCCAATTGATATTGCTTAATTTTTATTTATTTTATTTTAATTCATTTCCCTATCCACATTTGTTTGTAGGCGATTTACCTACATTTTGCTGCCTTTTGCCGCCCTCTAGCCCTTTCCTGGACTATTTTAAAGCCTTTTTAGTGCCCAAAAGTTCGGGTCCCCATTGACTTCAATGGGGTTTGGGTTCGGATGAAGTTCGGGTCGAGTTCGGATCCCGAACCCGAACATTTTCTGGAAGTTCGGCCAAACTTCTCGAACCCGAACATCCAGGTGTTCGCTCAACTTTATTTCTAATGGTATGATTTCTCCAAAATGCAATGAAGGGTTTTTGAGCAGTGAATTAGTCATTTTAGTATCCAATATGTTGCCCTCGTCATGTGCCAGTGTGAAAGGTAAGCCATCATATTATTATGCCCTGTTTACTGGCTTTAGAAACACCCTTTTTGTGGCATTTTACTGGGTGCACAAATGCCATAAATGTGGATGTAACCTGCTATACAGAAGATGTAAACAGCTATATGGGCCCACAGAAGAGCCCGAAAGGGAAAGTGCGTCATTTGGCTTTTGGGGCACAAATTTTGCTGGAATGTATTTTGGGTGTTACATCATATTTGTAGCGCCCCTGAGGAACTCATACAGTGGAAAATACACCCCTCAAGTAATCAAGTGGTGAACTGAGCATTTTAACACCACAGGCATTTTGCAGAGATAAATGAGCAGGGGATGGTGTAAAATCATATTTCTATAGATATGGCAATTCATTGCTCAATACTCTGTGAGACACACCACATCCCATTAAATGTTAGGCGGGTCCTACTAGGTATGGGAAATCCATAACTGTGGACATAAACTACGGTTTAGGTATGATGCAGGCTTTTGGCTTATGTAGTACAGATTTTGATGGATTGGTTTACATGTTGCTTTCAGACCATACATGTTGTATTCTTCTCTGAACCGAGACGTAGGAGGGCTTATTTTTTGTGAAATAAGTTGCCATTATCATTGGTTCTATTTTGGGGTACATACAACTTTTGGGAAGCAGGATAAAGAAAAGGCAGTAAGTGCTCCATTGCTTTTTGGGTATTGTTAGTGTGGCATACAACCTGCAGGAAAAATGACATGATAACTTTATTCTGCTGGTCAGTACAATTACAGAGATAACAATTTTATATATATTTTTGTTAAGTTTTGCTACTTTTAAATAACAGGGAGCAGATGGGTTGAGAGAGAGAGAGCCCCTTCCCTCTGTGTAGCCTTTGGATGCCCAAGTCAGCATTGATTGTGGCATCTAAGGGATTAATCTGCCAGCTTCAGAGTATTCATTGATGCTGGTGGATACAGGAAGGGCTTTCAAAACAGCTAGGTCCCTATCCTGATAGGGGGCGCACAGCTCTGCCCACCCAATCACCTCATACAAGTACAGCAAAGGGTTAAAAAATGGTCCAAAAATTATCTCTTTTTTGGTGGCAGATGCCTTTTGGCGGTGCCATTATGAGTTTTTTACAATAGTTTCAGATTGACTAGGGTAATTTTTGGGGTAATTTAAAACTAATTTGATGAGTTTAGAAGTGTTTCACCACATATATAGTGATAAGGCTTGTAAATATTTTCAAGGTTTCCACTTTTATAAAATGAAGGGCTGCTCAGACATTGACGTGAGTCTTTCAGCATTTAACACTACTTTTCTGAATGTCCTGGTTCCCCTGATGCCGCAACCTTTACCAGGCTTCTGTCCTGCGCTATAGACAAGATATTTAGGGCCATTTACTAAGCTGAAATACATCTAAATTAGTTATATTTCAGGCACAGATGGTGGCACAATGGTCAGTTGTGCTGCTATCTGCGACTTTTCCCCACACACGCCAGGTCATAAAATTGTGGCACCAATTTCTATGCCTGTTTTAGGTGTAGAAAATGGTCTAAATGTAAGACAGCTCAGAAGCTGTCTTACATTTAAAACTGGAGCTGGATCCGCAGAACTTATGGAGAGGCCGGCGGCTCTTCATAACTTCGGAGGAACCACCGCTCTCTTAGGGCTTTATTAAGACCAGTGTTGAAAATGTGCCCCATAATTAACACTGTGGACAGTGCCCAAACTAGTCCTCTCCCTGAAGCATTCACGGATGCACCAGCGACAAGGATTGCTCTGGCCCTGTATACATTGGAAGTGATGTCCTGTCCATAGCCCGGTCTATAAATGGCAGCACCGATTGGATAGAGTCAGTCTGTGCAGGTACACCCCCCAACTGGTTACCTCCCCTCTGTACTCTTACTGAAGGCTAATATCCATTAATTCATAACTTATAGTGCAAATAATAAAGGAATGGCACAACATAGAGCCATACGAATAGTGTCTTCAGAATGGTTATTACATGGGGAATGCATGGAGCTATTAAAACAGGAATGGGAGGAGTGGTGAAAGGTCCTCTTTAGGGTTAGTTATGAGTAATCAAGGTGGGTTTGCAGCACCTGTTGGGTGCTGGAAAAGCTCTTTAAACTTACAGTACAAGAATGTCTACTGATGCTGCTGTTCTGTTTGGGTCCAGTTAAAAAGCATCTGTCAATGGGATCATCATCTCTATTAAATCGAGCATAATACCTGGTAGGGTTCATCTGGCTGTGCACAATTACACCTTTCTTATGTTTTGTTAAAGTGCCATTACTGGATAATACTTGTTTTCATTTTCATACATGTGAGCTTATTGGAGCACCTGATCTTCAACACCCTTCTCCTCCTGCCACTTCCCCTTACTCATTGATTGACAGGGCCAAAATCTTGCCTGGCCCCAAAATTCTATTGCCTGCGCCAGTACTCACAGGATCAAAGCATGTGCCTAAACAGTTTAGATGCCTGCTGCACATGCACCTCTGGAAGTGGAGACATTGACTTCTCCAAGAAGAGGATCGTGAGGTAACTATATTCCATGTCATGATCCTCTATGCAGCTCTGGACATCATCAATGCATGCGTAGTAGGCAGCTGTGCTGTTTATGCAGCTGAAGCAGATGCTTTGTACATGTGTCGATCCTGCAATGATATTAATAAAATTGCCAACGTTTTGCAATCTGTGGATAAATATAAGAGGCTATAGAGGTAGACAGTTGTTCTAAAAGTTGACAATATAAAATCCACATTGGGTTAAAAATATGTTAGAAAGTGTATGTTTGTTAAAGGGCAATATATACCCTACTTTTGCTGCATTAGTGAAGTTTGTAAACTGGATGTCTCACTGAACATAGATACAGTATAAGTAAGACATCTTACTGTGTATAATCAGTTTTAGGGCTCCTACACATGACAGTATTCGTTTTTGTGGTCCGCAAATTGCGGATCCACAAAACATGGGCGCTGGCCGAGAGCCTGCCGCCATTTTTTTTTTAATTCCTTTGCAAATGTCCTATCCTTCTCTGCAAAACAGAAAAGAATAAGACAAGTTCTATTTTTTTTGCGGAGCCACGGAAAGGACTTACGGATTGGACAGCACATGAGTGTGCTATCCACATCTTTTGTGGCCGCACTGAGATGAATGGGTCCACATCTGATCTCCAAAAATGCAGATTGGATGCGGACCAAAACTTCAGCCATGTGCATGAGCCCTTAAGAAAAGCTAAAACTCTCATGCAGCTATCATCCAGGAGCTAAATATTACTGGTCACTCTGTAGTCATGTCCTTTTAAAAAAGATCTGACATTTCAGCTAGACACATATTGTTCTAATAATAGGTGTAGCAGTAATAAAGCTGGATACACAGTATTTAGTAGCATTATTAACATGCCAACCTACAACTGAAATCCTAATGTACTACACGTTTTAAAAGTGGGCTGTGCATGAAGACTTACTACAAAATCAGTCAATAATTACCAACTGTGAGTCTCTTGCTTTATAGATTTGTAATGCAATTTCAAATGCTTTCTTGAAATATTGCAGTAATTTACTGGATAATGATGGATTAAACAACTCCACTGTGCATTACTTGTCATAATGGGCATTCATCATAATCTTTACATCAATATTATCTATGCTGTCTACCTTTTCCCCATTCCCTGCCTTAGATAGTAAAATGTTAACCTATATTACCTTGGAAAACAATAATGATAGCATGGGAAATGAAAGGCAAATACCAGTTACATTGAAAGAATGGTAAATGGTATTTAATACAAAATGATAATATCAATCAGATATCAAATATTTCAGCCAAGTGAATATTTGTGGTTAATCAAGTCCAATCACATCAAGTTCGAATCAATTTTGTAAATATTAGAACAACTTATATAATGTATATAACATCTTCAGTTGTAAAAAATACTGTCACATTAGGTGGGAAACAGTGCAGACCTGACTTTCACCCACAAAACTGTCCCTACATGTTTGGACAATCCGTCATAAGCGACGACCCCTAACTGGGTGATTGTCCTTGACCTAACTAAGTGCACAGGACCTACTTAGGGGAGACAAAAGGGGAAATCAGACAGACTGAGCCAAAACCGCAGAATTTCAGAACCAGAAGGAACAAACTCAGAGTAATTTACCAATTAGGCTCAAAACCAGGAGGTAATGTCAAATCCCAAATCAGCAGTCAGAGGTGAAGTCACTAAAAGATAGAAGGCCGGAAATCCAGGAATCCACATGTAACACAAACTACTGTAAGAATGTGAGACAAGCGTCCATGCTCCTTGAAAAGTCAATGAGTCCCACTGTCAGCTGAGTTGGTTGCCATGGTAATGAAGTGACATTGGTAGCGAGGCATTAGTGATGCTTAACTCACTGCAGTAGTGCAGACAGGTAAGTGCATGACAAGAACTTTTTGGATGCTCCCATTATTTAACCTGCTTTCCTATTTAGAAGAAATGCCCTGCTAATGTCAAATGGTTCAGTGCTATTAATGCCAGTGATGGAAACACAGAAACACAACCTTATTACATTACTTTGATCTCTATTTAATCCTTCTCCATGATTTATTGAATGTATTGAATTTTAAGTGGCTGATAAGGTATCACGTACTTATATGTACTTTCTTACATTTTCTTTTTTTCTGAAATGTTGCAATATTGGGGGACAATAATGGTTGTATGCCACCATTGTGATGTAAATAAGTTGCAAGAAATTGCGCAAAACATATAAGCACTTAATTTTCAAATTTTAAAGCTTCTCAAAGCTTCAAAGTGCTGAGAAAAGGAACATGGCTTAGCAGGATTAGTGGGACTTTGCGCCACGCACCAGTTTTTCTGAAACTTTCGCCAGAAAGTGATGTAAGTTATAGCTGATGTCTGCCTTGTACACAGTACTCCATGTGTGGTCTGACTAGTGATTTGTAAAGTGGTAGGACTATGTTCTCATCACGGGCGTCTAGGCTACTATTGATGCAACCCATTATCTTATTGGCCTTGGCAGCAGCTGCCTGACACTGGTTTTTGCAGCTTAGTTTGGCTTTTTTAGCTTAGCCACTTATCTGCCCAAGCCTCCAATCTATCCAGATCCCTCTGTAGCAGTATATTGTCCTCTTCAGTGTTAATTACTTTACACAGTTTAGTGTCATCTGCAAAAATTGATATTTTACTATGCAAGCCTTCTACAAGATCATTAATAAATATATTGAAAAGAATAGGTACCCCACTATTGACAGTTGCCCAATCTGAGTGTGTAACGTTAATAACCACCCTTTGTTTTCTGTCACTCAGCCAGTTACTTACCCACTTACAGACATTTTATCCCAGTCCGAGCATCCTCATTTTATATACTAACCTTTTGTGTGGTACAGTGTCAAATGCTTTGGAGAATCCAGATATACGACATCCATTGATTCGCCGCTGTCAAGTCTAGAACTTACCTCCTCATAGAAACTGATTAAATTAATTTGGTATGACCGATCCCTCATGAAGCCATGCTGATATGGCGTTATTTGACTATTTCTGTTGAGATCCTCTAAGATAGCATCTCTCAGAAAACCTTCAGTTTCCCCACAACAGATGTTAAACTTACCCGCCTATAGTTTACGGGCTCTGTTTTTGGACACCTTTTTGAATATTGGCACCACATTTGCTATGCGCCAACATTCCCTGTCAGTATAGAGTCCACAAATATCAGAAATAAGGGTCTGGCTATGACATCACTTAATTCCCTTAGAATACGGGGGTGTATGCCATCCAGTCCTGGCAATTTGTCTATTTTAATCTTTTAAGTCGCTGTTGTACTTCTTCTTGGGTCAGACATCAAGCAGTTTGATGATTACTGGATAGCCATGCTTTTAGACCCAAAGCAAAATAGTGGAATGGAGGAAAAATTATGTTATTATCAGGAAAAACTGTGGCCACAGCTTGCAATTTTCCAGTGTGCTTAGTGCAGGGAGAGATGTCAGCAGGCGCTAGGGACAGTGCTAGGAAAGACTTTATTGTGCTAAAAAAATGAGTTCAGGGAAAGATTAATCAAGGTGTAAGGAAAGGATAGGGAGGCATCATCTACACTATAAAAGGAGAACAGGGTGCAATAGGAGAGTGTACAGCCTAAGTAATAGGAATGATTCTACAGGGTGGGCCATTTATATGGATACACCTTAATAAAATGGGAATGGTTGGTGATATTAACTTCCTGTTTGTGGCACATTAGTATATGTGAGGGGGGAAACTTTTCAAGATGGGTGGTGACCATGGTGGCCATTTTGAAGTCAGCCATTTTGAATCCAACTTTTGTTTTTTCAATAAGAAGAGAGTCATGTGACATATCAAACTTGGTGTGCTTGGTTTTAACGTAACTTTATTCTTTCATGAGTTATTTACAAGTTTCTCTTTGTTTACAGCCATTGACATGTCGCCGAGGTAAACGCGCGAGGAGCGGATAGAAATTGTGTTGATGTCTGGTGAACGCAGTAACAGGGTCATTGCAGCAGATTTCAATGCAAGACACCCTACGAGACCTCCCATGCTACAGTTAGCAAACTGCTTGCTAAGTTTCGTGAAACTGGTTCAGTGTTGGATTTGCCAAAATGTGGACGCATGAAATCTGTCACTAATGAAAAAACATCAGTGGCCGGCCTAGCTTCATTCAGCAAGAGCCCACAGCACTCGCCGCATGTCACTGGAGAGTGGCATTAGTCGAACATCCCTTCGGCGGATATTAGCTACTCACAAATGGCACCCTTACAAACTCTAGCTACTGCAGCATCTTAACGAGGATGACCCAGATCGGCACACTGAATTTGCAGAATGGGCAAAACAAAAATTGGAACAGGACCCTCAGTTTACGCAGAAGATTTTGTTCAGTGATGAGGCAAACTTTTATGTAAATGGTGAAGTTAACAAACAAAACCACCGCTATTGGTCTGACACTAACCCACATTGGATAGATCCCTCCAAGACTGTTGGAACAAAAAAAATTGATAGTATGGTGTGGTATATGGGGTACAAAGATAGTGGGGCCATTCTTCATCAATGCACAGTAGCGTGAGAAAAAATATGTAGTATTATGCCTTCAGCAATTGTATTTTAACACTTTGTGCAATATACCATTTAACGGACAGAAATCCAATGGGAAATGCACGGTAGCTTGTGACGTTAATGAGGATGACCCTCTCAGCACTTGTATATACACCTTGAGTGTAATATACCCTTTTACGGACAGATTAACACTTGGCCTGCAACTGCTGGAACACCAGATTTAGGGTATTGCTATTTTGGCAAGTGAATTTCACCCTAGAACAAAATATACCCTTTTACAGACAGATTAACACTTGGCCTGCAACAGCTGGGACACCAGATTCAGGGTATTGCTATTTTGGCAAGTGAATTTCACCCCAGAACAAAATATACACTTTTACGGACAGATTAACACTTGGCCTTCAACTGCTGGAACACCTGATTTATGGTATTGCTATTTTGGCAAGTGAATTTCACCCCAGAACAAAATATATGTTTTGGCGGGCACTATTATAGTTTGCCAGCCACAGTTGTGACACCAGATTTATGGTATTGCTATTTTGGCAATTGAATTTCACCCCAGAACAAAATATATGTTTTGGCGGACACTATTATAGTTTGCCAGCCAGTGCTGGGACACCAGATTTAGGGGATTGCTATTTTTGCAATTGAATTTCACCCCAGAACAAAATATATGTTTTGGCGGACACTATTATAGTTAGCCAGCCAGTGCTGGGACACCAGATTTAGGGGATTGCTATTTTGGCAAGTAAATTTCACCCCAGAACAAAATTTATGCTTTGGCGGACACTATTATAGTTTGCCAGCCAGAGCTGTGACACCAGATTTATGGTATTGCTAATTTGGCAAGACGTTTTCTTCAGGCCCCTCTCAGACGAGCGATTTCCACGCTCTGGACTTCTACGCTCTACAGCGTGAGTATGCAGCAGCTCCCATCCTGAATTCCCAGAACTGCATAGCATTATGTTGATTTATGATGCTTTGTAACCCTTAAAGTTCTGGAATCTATTGGATAACACTGACAACATTATGTCAGTGTTATCCAGTACATTTGAGACCTCTAAGGGCTCTTTCACATGAGCGGATCCCGTGCGTGTAATCTGCTGCGTGAAAGAGAGCCAAGCCCAGTTCCGGAAAGAAGAGATACGGAGAATTAACATGATTAATAATGCTCCCTGCCTCTCTGTGACCTTTTTACTACAAAATCACAATGAGATAATGTTGTCACTGTAATTTTGTAGTAAAAGGTTCACGGAAAGGCAAAGAGCATTACTAATTATTTTAATGCTCCGTGTCTCTGCTGTCTGGAATGGGGCTTGGCACTCTTTCACGTAGCGGATTCCACGCACGGCATCTGCTCGTGTGAAAGAGCCCTAAGGTTTATGTAGCATCATGAATCAATATAATGTTATGCAATCGTGTCAGTGCTGGGAGTTCAGGACAGGAGCTGTTTCATACTCACGCTCTGAGTCCAGAGCATGGAACTCACTCATCTGAAAGAGACCTTAACCCCTTAGTGACCAGCCTGTTTTATGCCTTACTGACTAAGCAATGTTTTTCATTGTCAACTTCCACGAGATATAACTTTTTTTTATTTTTCCATCCATGTAGCCATACGAGGGCTTGTTTTTTGTGGGACAACTTATAGTTTTTAATGGTCAAATTTTTGGGTACACGTAACTTACTGATTTACTTTTATTAACTCTTTCTTGGTGGGAAATAGAAAAAACAGCAATAATTCCACTGAGTTTTTACATTATAAATTTTTTGATATAAATAACATGATAACTTTGGTCTCTGGGACAGTACGATTATAGCGATACCAAATACATATGATTTTTTTAGGTTGTACTTCTTTTGTGCAATAAAAAAGATGAAAATGATTTTGCATTGCCGCATCCCAAGACCCATTCTACAGAGCTGGGTGAGGGCTTGATTTTTGTGGGACAACTTGTAATTTTCATTGGCATCATTTTAGGATAGGTAGCACTTTTTGATCGCTTTTTATTCAGTTTTTTTTTTGTGACAACTAAACAAAGAGTAGCGATTCCGGCATTTTTTGTTCTTTTTAACTGTATAAGAATGGCATATTTTACACAGAGTGCCATACCTGACGCATCACATTCCATCAAAATCTCAACTCATGTTTAGGCGGTCAATTACACTATGTAGGTTACAGAAACTAAATTCAGTATTCTACATTTTTCCGGATATCAAGGGGATCTTAAGACGCAGCATAAGATGATGTTGCTGCTGTGAGAATATAACCTTGAAACTCTTCAATACATTTAGCCCACAAAAAACATTCTCGCTCCTAGAGGAGACTCTGATAGAACTGTTGGAACTTTTCATCCTGGATCTAGACCTTAAATCCTGGAGGCATAACTCCCTAGCAAAAATGTCTAAACTTTTCGAAGGTGAGACCCTACGATCATTTTAGGATCTCCCCCATAAATACCAAATTCCTAATAAGGATTTCTATTCTATAGCTTCAGATTAGGCATTTCATAAACTCAAAAGTGATTCTGCAGGTGAAGGCCAATCAGGATATCTTCCATTTATGGTCTAGACCTCCTTCAACAGGTTTTACCTCAAGGCACATCTACTCACTCATAGGCGACAAAGACTCTTTCACCAAGTCAACTCCATTTCTCTCATGGGAACAGGAACTACAAACCACGTATACTGACTTAGAATGGTCCACTGCACTTTGGTTCATCTCCTCCAACTTGAAATGTACCTTGCATATTGAATCATTTGTGAAAACCATTTTAAGGTGGTATAACACACCAGAGAGATTGTGTTATATGTTCCCAGGCATCTCACATCTCTGTTGGCTGAACTGTGGGTGTAGGAGCACCCTACTTGATATGCTTTGGAAATTTCCAATGCCCAAGGGTAAACTTGTGGCACTAAATGTTTGCAATAGCCTCTGGTATCAGAGGTATTATTATACAGCCTTCTTCAGCTCTAGCTCTTCTCCAAACTGGCAATAATGAGAAACTGGAAAAGCTGTCAAATTCCTTCTGAGAAGGAGATCCTCTATAAGGTACATACTATCCTCCTATATGAGAAAATGATGGCCCATGTGACCTCTACTGTTCCAAAAAATTTGAGAAGAAGTGGGACGCCTGGACTTCATCTAAATATGCATTAGTCGAATGAACTTTGCTCACCACTATTGTGAATTTGCATGTTTATTTTACATGCTTATTATACTAGAACCTTGCATGTTTGTACTGTTTTTGTTTATTTACTTTTTTCTTTGCGGATTATGCAATGTCATCCAAAAAAGTGCAATTGTTGTCCCCTGATTTGTGCGAAAACGAGATTTAGTGCAGACAGACATTAAAAAGCTACATAAAAAAGTGACATTTTTGGGAGGGTTTTTCTGAATTTTAATGTCACTGTTAGGAGGTTAAAATGAAAAATACATATCTATACTGTCAGTAAATAGAAGACAAAAAAGATTAACCACTAAGGAATCTTATTTTTTACCCTGTGAACTATTTGCTAAATTTTGTTAAATAAAACTGAATTCATTTTGATGCTAATTCTAATAATAATTTTTCTTACTTTTTACTACATATTATTTTACATATTGTTGAATTAAAGGTAAGGAGTGTTTAATAGAGGCTTCTAAGTTTCCTGCTAATCCTATCCAATGACAATGTTATATTTCAAATGAAAAGATAATGTATGATATTGATAAAAGTCAAATATTAAATCTTGATCTGGTGATTATTTGGTGTACTAGCCATGTAAGTAGCTTAACAATTACTTCTATGATTGACTAGGTGGGATCCATAATTCTAAATAACAACTGCCTGAAGGGATAATTATAACACATTAGCACCTGCATGCCTTGAGAAGATTGACAAAGGCATACTAACATCTGCTTAATATTACTCTTGTGAATTTTACAGATGCATACACACCAATATCATGAGTTTATTTAAAATGGCATGAAGTGTTTGAAGAACTAAGTTAAGCTGACTTTTAAATGAAATTCAATTTTATATGACACTAAGAACTTATTGATTGAAAATTAAAATATCCCTCCACAAAAAGATCTTTAAAGATCTTTTTATAAATTACAATAACAATATATACTTAAAAAAAAAAAAAAAAAAAAAAAAAAAGACTTGCTAGCCTAAACCAGAAAATGTGTCTTGCAAGAACTGTGGCTGCACATAAGATTTGGTTTCTGTCACATTGGGGTTCTGGTGGTTTTGAAGACCTGAATAGCACAGTCCAGTGATGGCTAACCTCCGGCACTCCAGCTACGGTGAAACTATGACAACCAGCATACTCCATGCATTTCTATGGAGTTCTCTGAACAGCCAAGCAAGTCTACATCTTGGGAGTTTTAGTTTTACCACAGCTGGAGTGCCGGAGGTTAGCCATCAAAGACATTGTCTATAGTTAGAACCACCACAGAAACATGACAGACCACATTATAAGTCATTAGGACTGGCAGGATTCATTGAGATCCATTTAATACATTTGATGGCTTCCTCTTTAAGAATGGATGCCATTATAGTTGTGTGAATAGAATGTAACACACATCCATTCAAAGTGTCTATCTACAGCATGTCCATAAAAGTTTTCCAATTCTAAAATTACTGCCTAATTGTGTAAAATTGCTATTTTTTCAAGGTCCCAAAATAATTATGAGTGAATCAATTCTAAACTAACTGGATTCCTTATGAACTTCACAAGAATTCACTTGACAAATGAATCCAAAGCTTTTCTGATTTGCTTCAGATGAATTGCATAAAACGGAGCACAGCATTATTTAACTGTACATGTTAGTGGGCAAAACCATGAAGGAGGAAAAAGAGGGGTGGTCGCATGACACTGGGAGGAAGTGGGGAAATGTCTTTCCCTGATTGGCTCAGAGGCTGACAGACAGCTTGAATCAGCCAATCGGGGGGAATCCCCCCCCCCTTTTTTTTCTTTCTAAAAAACTGTTTCTATTTCCTTTTTGTAATTCGACATCTTAGTGTGTTATAGCCGTGTTACTAAACACTAGTGTTGAGTGGGCATCCTCGGCCAAACACCACGCGTGCTTGAGTGCGATGCTCGAGTCAGTGTATTTAAATCTAAATTAGCCTCTATTTCAGTGTGAGCACGCGGCTTAGGAGTCCCTGCTCTGACTCCATATACAGCTATGTCCCCATATATGGAGTCAGTGCTTGTGGACACCCAGTGCATTTAAATCTAATTTAGCCTGTATTTCAGAAAAGTTTCTGCTGGGATTCGAACTCATGACCGTCGGCATTAAAAGCAAGGCACTTAACCACTAAGCCTTAATAGCTACATAGCCAGTTACTTAAAAAGAATATAAAAAAAGATACGAGACTTCTACTGTAGAGGAATACTTATTACTAGTAAGTATTCCTATAAAGTCTTATATATATTTTTTTTTAAGGCACTGGCTATGCAGTTATATAGTGTAGTGGTTAAAGTACTGGGCTGTGATGCAGAAGCTGTGATTTCAAATCCCATCACAAACTTTTTCAGAAATAGAGGCTGAACTTAATTTAAACATATATAAGTTTTTAGCCATAATATATTTACACATATAATATATTATAATATATGTAAATATATTATAGCTAAAACATCAGTAGTAGTTTCCCACATATTATGCATTCATATATATATCAGATCTTTAATTGTGTGTATATATATATATATATATATATATATATATATATATTTTTTTTTTTTTTAGTAATTACACATTTAGTTTGTGCCATAAATTTTTTACAATTACTAAAAAAATATAAAATGCTTAAATCTAATTTAACCTCTATTTCTGAAAAAGTTCACAGCTTCTGCATCACTGCCCAGAACTTTAACCACTAGACTATATAGCTACCTAACCAGTAACTAAAAAAAAAAAAAATATAAGACTTCTACTTTATAGGAATACTTACTAGTAATAAGTATTCATCTACACTACAAGTCTCATTATTATTATTTTTTTACTAATTAGCTATGTAGCTGTATAGTGTTAGTGTTGTGTTTAAAGTTCTGGGCTGTGATGCAGAAGCTGTGAGTTCAAATCCTGTTACAAACCTTTTCAGCAATAGAGGTAAAATTAGATTTATATATTTATATTTTTTTAGTAATTGTAAAAAACTTATGGCACAAAATAAATTTGTAATTACTAATATATATATATATATATATATATATATATATATATATATAATCATACTTCTGATATAAATGAATTCATAATATGTGGGAAACTACTACTGATGTTTTAGCCTTAATAGATTTACATATATTATAATATATTATATATTCTAAATAAATAATAAAATGTGTAAATATATTATGGCTAAAACTTTTTTATATGTTTAAATTAAGTTTAGCCTCTATTTCTGATAAAGCTTGTGACGGGATTTGAACTTACAGCTTCAGCAGTCCAGAACTTTAACCACTAAACTATATAGCTGCATAGACAGGCGCTAAAAACAAAGTTCCTCTACAGTAAGTATTCCTCTACAGTAGAAGTGTCATATTTTTTTATATATTTTTTTTTAAGCAATTGGCTATGCGGCTATTATAGCTAAATGGTTAAGTGTCTTGTTTTTAATGCAGAAGGTATTGAGTTCAAATCCCAGCAGGGACTTTTCTGAAATACTGGCTAAATTTGATTTAAATACACTGGGTGTCCCCAAGCACTGACTCCATATATGGAGATAGCTATATATGGAGTCAGAGCAGAGACTCCTAAGCCGAAGAGCAAGGGGTGCCTGTTTAATGCTCGGGTTCTCCCATTGACTTCCATTTCACCCAAATTCCACCCAAGCATCGTGAAGTGTTGTACTTCAGGAACCGAGCACTTTGGTGCTCGATCAACGCTACTAAACACATACATTGCTGCAAGATAACAGGTAGCCATAGAAGACATATTTCACATCAGCAACACAAATTATAACTGTATTAGTGATGCCATTACTGCATTACAGCTAGTTCAAAAACATTTATCATCACTGGAAAAAAAATAACATTTTGATATAAGTATTTTAGTGAACACGTGTTGTTCTTTGAAAAAAAAATGCGTTCAATCATGAATATAGCAATTATAATACCATTATCATAGTCATGTTACTGAACACATTGTACATTGCTACAAGATAATGGGTAGATACAGCAGCAAATACATTTCCCATCAGTAACCCAAATTATAACTATGTTACTAAAGGCATTATTGCATCACAGTGACTAGTTTAACCCTTTCTATCCCGCACCAGTTTTCACCTTCCTGTAACAGGCCATTTTTTGCGAATCCGACATGTATCAATTTATGTGGTAATAATAACTTTGGAACACTTTTCCTTATCCAGGCCATTCTGACAATGTTTTCTCGTGACACATTGTACTTCAAGACAGTGCTAAATTTGAGTCAATGTATTTTTCCTTTATTCATATTTTTTTTTTTCTAACTTGAATTTCTCTACTTTTAAGACAGATAGTAATGCCTCATAAAATAGTTATCAGTCATCATTCCCCATATGTCTGCTTTATGTTGGCATCATTTTGTAAATGTAATTTTATTTTTTTAGGACATTAGAAATCTTAGAAGTTTAGAAGCCATTTTTCAAATTCTCAACAAAATTTTTTAAGCACCAATTCAGTTATAAAGTGATTTTGAGGGGCTTACATAATGAAAACCATTTTAGAAACTTCACCCCTTAAATTATTAAAAACTGATGTTACAACCCTTTAGGTCTTCTACAAGAATTAAAGGAAAAAATTTAATTTTTTAATGCAGATTTTTCATGTTAATCATTTTTTTCTAGCAACACAGCAAGTGTCAACAGCACACTAAACCTCAATATGCTCTGCCCCCACCACTGCTCAAGGAAGAGCCGCTTTGTTTAAAGTGAGCACTATGGGTATTCAGTTTCACCTTTGAGCCGCTTGGGGCCCATTCCAGACTACGCCGCTGATCCAAGCTGTTCCCTGGATGTACCCTTCCCTCGGTCGAGGTGACGGTGCTGGAGTCTGGGTTGCACAAATTTTCGCTTCCCGCTCAGGATTGTGTGGAGGACTCCCTGCCCTCTTCAGTCTGGTGTGTGTCTTTTGCTGTTGGCTGGCACGCGGCAGGATGCTCAAGTTTTTATCGTCTCCCTTGGCTACTCCAACATGGACGTTCGTCGGCTTTGCGCCTGGCATCTGGTTGCCCTTGTTTGACCCCGTGGAGAGGGGCTGAAGATTGAGGAGGTGGACCGTTTGTCAGCCTGGGCTGAAAGTTCTCCATCCGGTGGCTGCAGACTATATGCGTTCTTATGTGACCCCAAGAGTGCATGGGGAGAAGTCTGGTGAGACGGACTGGTTCCTGGTTACAATTATACCTCCATACTGAAATATTCAGATGGGTTTTATAGCCTGAATTATATGTGAAAAAATGGACGTCTAAAGGAAAGGGGCAGGTGTCTGCGATGGTTACTGGTTGGCGTTTTTACTGATCAGTTATTTGCCCCCACCGAAGTACTTTTATGCTACTTTCTGCATAAAAGTTATTAGCTACTTTCTAATTTCTGCTCAGCAATTGAAAGTGTCCATCTCTTTGTGTGGGTATCCGCTGACAACTCTTGGTGATATATCTGGAACTGGACCCTACCCTGCATCCCTACGGTACTCTCATTTAACATTAGCTGGGGACAGAGGGTTTAGGTGTGCAATTATTGGGGCAAAATTGATGAGCCAATTGTTCCCCCAGTTTGGAAATGCAGAACTGGTTAGAGTTTACACTTTTGAAGAAGCATTTCTCTTTCTATTGTACTCAGCTTATAAATTGTGCCTTATAAAGATCTATGATCCTATCTTTCCGCTAGAGTGGGAGTAGAGAATGGATTATATTCATTCACATTTTTAAAGAACCATGGGTTTCCTATCCTCTAATTGTACTTAGCTTATAGTTTGTGCTGTATATATGTTTCTACTTAAACTCTTAAACCTCTCTTGACCTCTACCATTACATAATTAAAATTAAAACTTAACTTTTATTAGCTGTATTTAATTTATTTCTGAACTCTAGATCGTTAAAATCTATCTGCCAGACACCAATTCTATTGCTGTCATTGATTGCAATATGAGTATTGATACACCACTGGTGGTTGCTCGCTACCACTATCGTGGACTTTTGTCTAAATTTTATGATCAAGGCGTTCTGGCTGATTATTTAAAATCGCTTTCTAGCACTGCCCCCCAACATGTTTCTCTAGCAAACTAGCGTCATCAGGGGTACGGGATTTACTGCCTTACCGACTACCAGGGTCAACGGGAGAGAAGTGTATTGCTGTATATATGTGACACTGTATTGGACTACGGTACATCTCTGCTAGAGTGGGAATATAGAATGGGGCATACCCATTCATATTCTTAAAGCAGTGAGGGTTTGCTCTCTTCTAATTGTACTTATCTTATATTCTGTGCCCTATTTGTGAGATGCGGTACTGGATTACAACTCTGTTAGAGCGCGAATATAGAACGGGTTATACCCATTCATATTGTCAAGGCGATGGTTCACTACCACACTAATTGTATTCAGTTTATACTCTGTGTTGTCTTTATGTTATGCTGTACTGGATTATTGGATTACATCTCTGCTAGAGTGGGAATTTAGAATGGGTCATAACCACTCATATTGTTAAATAAGCAAGGGTTTTCTCCCCTCCAATTATACTCAGCTTATATTTGGTGCCGTATTTATGCGATGGGGTTGGATTATAGCTCTATCGTCTCTACAGTTTATACGTTTTAGAGATTATTGAATAGGGCAGTGTTAATAAGAGAGTGAGTCCCCTAAACACATTGAATACAGTATGCCCCCTAAGTATCAGAAATCGGGAGGGATGAGCTCCACTAAAGGAAGTTCTGGTAGTAGCCTCCAGGGGAAGCTGGGCAAATTTCTTAAATCCCTGACCTCCAAAACAAGGGGAGGGGGACAAAAGAGGGGATCTTACTCCGAATGGGGGGAAGATAGTATAACTGTGGTACAATCTGATCCCTCTAAAACGATCAAAGGAAACAATGAATGTTTAGACACAATTAACAGAAAGTTGATTGATATATTGGGTGCTGTTAATACAACTAATAAATCAATGACAGAGTTAACTGTTATGGTCTCCGTTTTGCAGGTAGATGTAACAGTAATCAGAGACGAAATGAGTAAAATAAGATTTAAAGTAAAACAGATGGAGTCTGAAATTGAAACAGCTGAAATCGAGATTAACAAACTTAAAAACCGTCTTGATGAAAGTGACCACGAATGTTTATTGCTGAGGAATAAATTGATTGACTTGGAGGATAGGTCCCGGAGATACAATCTAAGATTGGTGGGGTTCCCTGAAGGGGCAGAACAGGACGATCTGGCGGTTGGTGCAGACTTTGGGCCCTGGTCATGACTCCTCCACCTTCTGTGTAGAGAGCACCCATAGAATCCCTTCAAAAAAGCCCCCACCCGGTGCTCTGCCCAGATCTCTATTACTGGTCTGTTCAAAGACCGGGATTGGGTACTTAGACGTAAAAGAGAACTACGTGAAATAGAAAATATTGGCAATAATATCCAAATCTACCCCGATTTCTCGCGTGAGACAGAAAATAAAAGGAGATCCTTTCAGGATATAAAAAAAAGTTACTTTTGGCAAACTTGAAATACTCCTTGCTGTATCCCTCAAAATTAAGGGTAATTTATAGAGATTCTGTAGATTTGTTTTCTACTCCTTTAGAAGCTACACGATGGATGGATACAACTGGTATCTAACCGGTCCTTTCTAATATTTTCAAAAGGTAAGGAGTTATTTGGGAGGTGTGATGACGGAGTTTGGAGGGGTTCCGGTGGGTGGGGTGGGCAATGTGGAAGAGGTTAATGGGGATAATTGTCCCTATGTACCAAGTCTCGGTGATGATGGTTGGGGGATGGTGGGGGGATTTTTGGGATATGGCGTTCGTCGCTGGCACTCTTCTGGCCCTTGATGGACCCTTGTGGCTTGTTAGGGTGTTTTTTTTTTCTCTTTCTTTATTTTATTTTGTGAAAGATGCATCATAAAATATTGATCTGGAACGTGCGTGGGATGGGTGATAGAATGAAAAGAACTATGGTGTTTGACTTAGTTGCTAAACATCTACCCCCAATAGTAGCCATTTTGGAGACACATGCATCCATAGATAATCTTGTGCACCTTAAAAGAAGATGGGCTCAGTTTGATTATCACTCACACTTCTCATCATATTCGAAAGGTGTGAGTATACATCGAGTGGTGGATTTTAAACTGCTAGAAGTTATAAGTGATAAGGAAGGCAGATTTTCTTTATGGTCTCTGGAACGGGCAGGCCACGATTCTTGCCTTTGTTTACATTCCTCCTCCTTTCACATCTACCATTCTAATATCGCTGATAAAATGTATCGATAGTAAAGAACACTGCCCGCTGTTGATTGCAGGCGATTTCAATAGCGTGATGGATCATAAGCTAGATAGGGTCTCTGGCTCCTCGGGACGGAAGCAGAACCATGGTTCATTATATAATATCTGCCAAGAATTATCTTTAATTGATATCTGGCGATATGGCGACAGGAGGGTTTACTCCTGTTTTAGCCATTCATATAAATCTATGTCTTGTATTGACCTGGCATTTGCAAATAGCCCTATGATTGGTAAAGTTGAGAAAATGAAATATGAAGTGCACGGAATATCGGATCACTCTCCGATCCTGCTCCTGTTTGGGGACGAGACCCTGTCGCTCTTTAATAGAACATTTAAATTAAACCCTCATTGGTTATATGTGATTAAAGAGCAAGAACAGATTAATCATGAAATTCTGGAATTCTGGCACCTAAATGCTGGGTCCACGCATATCCACTATATATGGGACGCGCTAAAGGCGTATATTCGTGGCCTCTATTGTACTAGAATAAAAAGGAAAAGCCTGTTTTTTTTTAAACATGAGGCCTTTTGAAGGTGATGGTGGAAGCCCTTTAGGTTGCCTTCTCTAAACAGAAGACTGAGGCTTTACGTAATCAGTTGAAAGTAGCTAATGAGCAATATACGACTTTTCGTGCTAACAAAGCCCAACATAAATTGTTCTTTTAGGGTCAGAGACGGTATTGTGAATCGGGAAGGACTGGTAAATTATTGTCAGCTTTTGTCACTAGCCAGAAAGAATCTAATAGAATTAATGTATTAGGAATAGATTTGGGCAGTTATTTAAAAAGCCAGACCATATTAGAGAAGAATTTGTCAACTTCTTCTCATCACTAGATCAATCAGAAATGAACGATATGGAGCCTAGCATAGGGCCCTATTTGGAACAATTAGAGTTGCCCCATCTACCTACACAGAAAAGGGAACTTTTAATTCAACCTGTATCACTTAAGGAAATTACAGGCGGCCCTCTCAGATTTTAAATCTAACTCCTCCGACCATGGAATTCTCTATACTGGGAGTTTGTAAGACCGATGATAAAATATCCAACTCTGCTAAACTGATTTGGTTAAAAGGACTTATGCTTGCAAAAGTTTTGATTACTCAAAAATGGGGCTCGGATAGTCCTCCCTCGTTCGTAGAGTAGGAAAACTTTATGCATCGGATAAAGGCCTTTGAGAATATACGGGCAGGATGTTAATTTCGTTTTTTTAAAGCTGCAGGGGTGGGCCATGAGGTGCCTAGCGACGTCCGCCATCGCTGTGGGTGTAGACAGGGTAAAAAGGTAACAAGAGGGAGCAATATGGTGTTGATCAGATGTTTGTAGCTATTTGAATTTATTTATTATATCTGTACTCAGATGGCGGTGCCTCGCATTTATCTCCCCCACGAAAAACACTGATGTGGTAGATGCTAAAGGGCTGTCCTTAGGAATCCAGGATATGCTTACCCGAGGTGGAAGTGGCGGCGATAGCTCTGTTAATTCCGAATTTGTTGGATGTTACTTTTAAAGTTGTGAACATTAGTGATGAGCGAGCATGCTCGGCCGAGTATTGGTTCGGCTCGAGCATCGCTATGCTCGGCGCTAGGCTGTATTCGGCCGAGCACCATGTGTATTCGTCCCATTGCTTGAGCCTTCTCCCCGCACGATTGGCGCCTTCTAATCCAGGTAAGTAATTCCCCTCAGTGTAAGGCCATAGCCATGTTAACTGTAAGCCTTACACTGATTGGCTTGCCGGAACATGTGATACGATTTCATATAGGAGCTGAGGTCCGGTGCTAGGCTCATTCAGCGTCATGGAGAGCAGACAATAGGCAGGGACACATAGCATTTTGTTCTAAACTTACTGATTTTACTCCAAAAACCATATTGAAAGACCTAACAGTCCTTTTAAAGACTAGAGTGTGTGTTTGACAGCAGTGCAGCACCTTTTTTTTTAAGAAGGGGTTTGCTTCAGCACTATCAGGGACAGGCGTCACCAGGAAGGGAAAGATAGTGCAGGGCTTGAAAATCACTTTTTTAACTTCTAAAAGACAGAAAGATTTCAGATTAGTGACATCTACAATACGCCATCATAAAGTAGTGTGTTGGGCAGATATTATAAAACGGGCTTATTCACTACAGTGTGCCTGGTACTGAGATATATACTGCATCATCGTAAAGCAGTGTGTTGGGCAGACATTATGAAAAGGGGCTTATTCACTACGGTGTGCCTGGTACTCAGATATACACTGCACCATCTTAAAGCAGTGTGTTGGGCAGACATTATAAAAAGGGGCTTATTCATTACAGTGTTCCTGGTACTAAGATATACACTACACCATCAGACAAATTATTTTTTCTGGGTAAATTAACCTAACTTGTGCCACATCTGTGTGTGCGTTCAATCCGCAACTGATATATTAATTACTCCAGTAGAGAGTGATTTATATTTTGGCCATTGTTTACTAGTTTTGGGCACATGTGTGTGTGTGTTTAGGCCGCAACCATATATATAGTATTCCCGCAGAGAATACATTTTATTTGGGACAAATTTGTATCCAATATAGAACTACATCTGAATACAGTGTCTATTGTCAAAATTACATTACCTCTGGCCTAGTGAAGTGCCAAAAATCTGTATTTTTCTTTCCTCAGTACCTTACTGGAAGCCAATACAGTGTGTATTGTAAAAATTTCATTATCTGTGGCCTAGTGTAGTGCCGAAATTCTGCATTTTTCTGTATCCAGTACTGTCCTGCATCAGAAAACGGTGTCTTTAGCGGACAGTAAGACAATCTGTGACACATCTACAGACAAAGCCATTAATATTAAGAAGGCGAGCACAAAGGGAGGGGGAAGTGGGCGTGATGCTGATGGTGCAAGCAGAGGCCGTGGCCCTGGGCGTGATGCTGATGGTACAAGCAGTGGTTGTGGCCCTGGGCGCAATGAAACTGTGCATGCTGCCAGTGCACCAGAAAAAACTAAAAAATCCACTAAACCCAACTTAACTCGGCCGCGCAGGACAACATTGTCCAAGTCAGACCAGTGCGAACAAGTGGTCAGTTGGATTGCAGAAGATAATGCTTCCAATCGGTTAGGCACCACACTCTTTTCCACGAAGTCCAGTCTCTGTAGCCAAGAGTCTCCATCAATTGAATCCTCACTCTGATCCTCCTTCCTCCAACCATGTCGCGTCTGGCCAAACAAGTGATCCCACACTCGGATATTCACATGACCTCTTTTCTTTGCCAGTACTTGGTTTGGCTCTCTCGCCAAGCACGCTTGAAGAGGTACCTGAGATATTGTGCCCTGATTCCCAACCTCTTGAGCCTTCACAGTCTCACCTCCTGAAATCATTCGTTCAGGAGGTGGATGATGATGAGACACAGTTGCCCATAACTGAGGGGGTGGTTAGGTCAAGTCAGGAGGAAGAGCAGAGTGAGGAAGTGGAGGAGGAGGTGGTGGACGATGAGGTCAACATGGGAAGTTAAAAAGCCGAGTAGACAGCAGTACAGAGGGGGAGGGATCCGCAGCACCGCAACAGTCTGGAAGAGTCAGTGAGGTTGCAAAAGGGAGACGTCGGCCCACACCAAACAGGCCCGCAACCGTTACACCGAGCACCCTCATGCTTAAATCTACCTTGCCAAGGGGTAGGTGTTCCGCAGTATGGCGCTTTTTTGAGGAAAGCGCAGAAAACAAAAGAGTGGTAGTTTGCAACCTGTGCTGTACCAAAATGAGTCGGGGTATGAACTCTAGCAACCTCACCACCACCAGCATGATCCGCCACATGGCATCCAAGCACCCTAATAAGTGGGCCGAACGCCTGAGTCCACACTGCCACCACTGCCTCCTCTTCCCCTGTGTTATGCACTGCTGGCCAATCCCTTGAAGAAAGCGCAAGCCCGGATGCCCCTCGCCCTGCACCTGGACCTTCGCATGAACCGTCAGCAACAACATCCACTTCCCTGTGCCAGCGTATCATCCAAATGTTCATAACACAGGCATTTGAACGCAAGCGTAAATATTTCCCTGACCGCACACTGGGTGAATGTTGTGGAGGCCGGGAGTGAATCGTACCCTTGGATTTCACAGGTGCTACCCAAGGTTTGCGGGCACTATGTCCATTAGGGTCTCCGCCAGCAGCTATGTTACTGGCTCCAACCCCCACTTCTCCTCCTCCGCCGCCTCCTCCGCCACTTCCGCCTCTTCCACCTCCACAGCAGTCAGCCTTCAGTTGCAAGCTGGAAGCAGTGTAGCACTGCTGTGGGTAAGCGTCAACAGGCCATGCTGAAGCTTAGGGGACAAACAGCACACCGCTGCAGAGCTGTGGCAGGTTATAAGGGACCAGACCAAGCTGTGGCTCTCGCCACTCAACCTAGAAATAGGCATGGTTGTGTATGACAATGGCCGTAACTTGGTGGCGGCTTTGGAGCTAAGCAACCTGACACACATTCTATGGCTAGCCCATGTCTTAAACTTAGTGGTTCAGCGGTTTATCAAAACCTACCCCAATTTGCAGGAGCTACTTGTGTGCCCATTTCCAAAAGTCATCCACAGCTTCAGCCGGTCTGTCAACGCTGCAGTAGCCCTTGCGGCTTCCAGCTCACCGATTGTTGTGCGACGTGAGCACGCGGTGGAACTCTACATTCTACATGTTGGCCAGGATTTGTGAGCAGCAGAGGAAAGTTATGGAATATCAGCTGCAACATGGTCGTCGCCTTTCCAGTCAAGTGCCACTATTCACAAGCGAGGAGTGGGCATTGATGTCAGACCTCTGTGAGGTTTTAAAATACTTTGATGAATCCACACAGATGGTTGGTGGCGATAATGCTATAATCAGTGTAACCATCCAACTGCTGTGTCTACTCAAACGATCGCTGCTCACAATAAAGGAGGATGCTTTGAATGTGTCAGACAAGGTAATGGGGTAGGAGATGACACAGGGTGATAGCCGGACCTCCTCTAGTTTGTCTTCTCAGCGCGAATTGGGCCATGAAGAGGAGGAGGTGGAGACACTTGCCTCTGCTACAGATGCTAGTACTCATGGAACTTTAATTACATCTGTTCAGCGTGGATGGGCAGAAGAGGAGAAGGATGAGGGTATAAAGAGTCATCCTGAAGTTGACATCGACGTCTTGCCCGTTGGTACTGTGGCACACATGGCGGACTTCATGTTAGGCTGCCTTTCCCACCACCCTTACATTATACGCATTTTAGGTAACACAGTTTACTGGGTGTTCACCCTTCTCGATTCCCGCTACAAAGAGAACTTCTCATCTCTGATTCCTGTGGTGGAGAGGATGAGTAAAACCGTGCAATACCAGAAGGTACTTGTTGACAGATTGCTCCAAAATTTTCCATCTGACAATGCGGCCGCCAGAGTCCGTACTTCCTTATGCAACTGAGGAAGTGAGACAAGGGGAACACACAGTAGTTCCAACAGAGGCAGGGCAACACTTTCCAAGGTATGGGACACTTTCATGACAACCAGCCAGCAACCTCACTCTGAAGCGCGGCCTAGTCCTACAAGGAGGGAAAAGATTTGGAAGATGGTGAAGAAATACATTGCAGACTGTGTCAGCGTCCTAAATAATCCCTCAGTGCCTTACAACTGCTAGGTGGCCAAGCTGGATACGTGGCACGAACTTGTGCTCTATGCCTTGGAGGTGCTGGCCTGCCCTGTCGCCAGCGTATTGTCTAAGCGTGTATTTAAGGCTGCTGGTGGCATTATAACAGATAAGCGTATCCGCTTGTCCACTGACAATGCTGACAGGTTGACTCAGATAAAAATTAACAAGGCCTGGATTGCCCCTGACTTCTCCACTTCACTAGAGGAAAGCTGAGCTAATAAGGAACAAAAACGCAATTTAAATTTATGCTTTATAATGTACTCAATCGACAAGATTCAGATACTCCCTTTTCACTGCAAAACAAGGGTATATGTTTGAATCTTGTTTTCTCATCCGCCTCCTCTTCCATACAGAATATATATGCCCTCACTACAATGTTTTGTAGGGTTAGCTCAGCTTCAGGCCCTTACCTCTAATGTTTTATACGGTCTGCTCACCTGTAGTCCATTACTATAATGTTTTACGGGGTTTGCTCGGCTTCCGGCCCTCACCGCTAATGTTTTATATGGTCTGCTCACCTGTAGGCCATTGCTGCAATGTTTTATGGAGTTCAAACAATGAGAATGCACGAATGAGCGGCACTGCGTAGTTGGTCTCGTACGTCACAATTCACACTGCGCACACAGTCAGGGTCTTCTCGTATGTGTAAACGTGGTGCTCAGCCAAAGATGCATATAGTCACGTGAGGCACGAAGAAGAGAAAAATAAAAGAAGGCGGCACTCACCACATACTTGCGTCTTCTTTATTAATGAAAGTTCAAAATAGTAAGACAGGCTGGGGCGGGCAGCTACACGGAGTGTTAGCAGGAAAAAGCGACGGCCGTTTCGCGCCTAGTGGCGCCCCTTCTGGCCAATACTAAAGGTAGCGCACAATTGGCGCATCATAAGAAGGCATCCGTCCTGATTGCCGGTGAGCACACCTTGCAGAGCAAAACAGGATACGCCCACACTCATCACCTGTACAATAAAAGCTCCAACATCAAACAATTAATAATCGCATAATGCTTCAGTAAATTCACATATTATACATAAACTGTTCTCACAAAAAGGCATGTAATTCATTCTTTTCATTTAATCCTAGAGGACCAGTTGCGTTCGTTTTAATGATACACGCTGCTTCTCGTTGTAAAAGGCAGCAACGTCTATCCCCTCCCTGCTCTGCTGGATTAACTGTTTCAATTCCAGCAAATTTAAGGCAAGACATGTTGCTCTGATGCTTATCCCTAACATGATCTATCAAGCGTGTGCGACCAACTCCTGTTCTAATCGAGTTTATGTGCTCCCTGAAGCGCTCATACATCGGTCGAATCGTCTTACCGATATAGAACGCTCCACAGGAGCATAAAATGACATAGACCACAAACGTGGTTCTGCATGTGATTAGCTGAGTGACAAAAAACTCACTGCCACCGAGATTAAGGTATTTGGTACGTTTAATATACTGGCAAAAATTACAATCGCCACAGCTATAATTACCACTAGGTTTCATGTCACTCAGCCAATCACGTGCCTTTCTTTTTTCTTTATATTCCACGAACCTGCTGACTACCACACTGTCACCTATAGTCCGACAGCGTTTATAGGTGATTCTCGGTTTCTTTGCTGCAACACTCTGCAATCCCTCCTCGTCTTTTAGTATATCCCAATTTTGTTCTATTATTTCCTTAATGATATTACATGCTGGACTGTATTAGAATGCAAATGTAAATCTCTCCTCTTGTTGTCTGTTTGGTTGTTTTTTCCTATTCCTCAACAAACTAACTCTATGTAATTTAGAGGCCCACCTAAATGCAGATTTGATGACATTGTCTGGGTATTCTCTCTGCCGCAATCTGTCACTTAAGTCCCTCGCTTGAACCTGGAATACTTCTTCTGTGCTGTTAATCCTCCTCAATCTAACAAATTGGCCATAGGGTATGGAATTGCGTAAACTAAGAGGATGACAACTGTGATAATGTAGCAACGAATTTGTTGCAGTTGGCTTCCGATAACAAGATGTGACAAAAGTCCCGTCTATTATTTCCACTTTTACATCTAAGAACTCTAAGCTGTGCCCACCTACAACGGAGGTAAACAGCATGTTCATTGTATTATTATTCATATACTGGACAAATTCGTCACAAACCTGTTCGGAGCCTTGCCAAATCACAAAAATATCATCCACATAGCGGAGATACGTCTTAATATGACCAGGAAAAGGATTAGCAGTATTGAAAATGTATCTTTCCTCAAACACCGCTAAGAAAATGTTAGCAAAAGTACAGGACACCGGGGTACCCATCGCGGTGCCCGACAATTGTTTGTACCATTGATTGTTAAACACAAAGTTGTTATTACCCAAAATGAAAGTAAGAGCCTCTTCAACAAAGTCCAAAAATATCTGACTCTTCTCAGTACTCGCGAGGGCATGTCTGACTGCCTGTACACCCGCATCCTGCGGGATGCGGGTGTATAGGCTCTCGACATCCAGTGACAGGAGAAGGTAGTCTTCCTGCCACTGTATACCCTCTATTGCGGCTAAAAACGCATTTGTGTCCTTTAAATAAGAGGGCACATATCTCAACAAGGGGCGTAACAGCCAATCCACATATTTGGAAAGAGGTTCTGTCACAGAACCGATCCCGGCAACGATTGGTCTACCGGGTGGTCGGGTCTGTGACTTATGCAACTTGGGAAGGCAATACCAATGCGATTTTTTAGGGTAGGGTGGTAACAATTTCTCTGCGAATGTGTCAGGAAAGAAATCTAAATCTTTGTATTTTCCTAGGACTTCATGTAGGGAACATAGAGTGGCTGCGGTTGGATCAGCTTGAAGCTTTTTGTATACCGTCTCATCATTTAACTGCCTTATAGCCTCCTGCATGTAATCTTCTTGTGTGAGGAGTACAATATTTCCCCCCTTGTCAGCGGCCTTGACAACTATATCGCGCTGGTCACGCAGCCATTTAACTGCTTTCTCCTGTACAGGAGTCAAATTTTTTGCAAAAGTAGGATATATCAAAGCCTGCATATCGCGTAACACGCGCTGATAAAAGATGTCAATGCCACTCCCCGCTGGCAAAGGGGGACACCAGGTAGATTTTATACCACCTGCAAAACACTCTTCCTCATTACAATCATCACCATTAGACACATCTGCCAGAAAATCAATACACTCCATTTCATTAGTATTAAATAAACCGGATGGAAAAAACATGGAGGGATTACCCTTGACCGGAACAAGTCCATCTTTTTTTACTGTGTTAGTTACTATATTGTCACTGTATATCTTCTGAAGGGACAATCTACGTATCGCTTTATATAAATCAGCCTGGAAAAGCTACAGGATCAAAATCCTGGACCGGGCAAAAGCCCAATCCATGATTCAGAGCCTGTATGCATGCCTCAGGTATATCTTGCTGTGTAAGATTCACGACCAGATTGGGATTGTCCTCATTAGATCGGGGGATATTCACCGTCTCCATGATACCTGCTTCTTGTTCCTGGTGGATTTTCTGAGGTATTTTCCTTCTCCTACCCCTGCCCCTTCTGGTGCGCCCCCTAAAGGGTCCTTGGCCTGGGTAGATTCCTGGGAAGCCGTTGGATTATCCGATACACTAGAATCTGAGTCGGTGGTCCAATTCCCCTCACGGTATCTTCTTTGTATCCTCCTTCTCTGTGTTTTTCTCTTGTTCCAGTCAAAAATGTTACCGTTCTCATAATCAGCTTTATCCCTAATGAATTTGTCTCTTTTTCTTTCCTTTACCTCTGCTTGGGTGATGACTAATTTACGGTTAATTCTTTTGTCAAATGCTGTTAAGAGGTTTTCAGTGAGTCTGCTACTTAATTCATTTTTGGCACGTGTCAACTCTTCATTTATTTTTTGATACTCGATCTCCTCCCTCTTAAGGATTAGAGCTAGTACTTGTAACGAAAAGTCCATGAACAAGCTTTTCCATTGGCTACTGAATTCTTCATCCTCTTCATACTGGAGTATTTCTTTATAAACACGCAGTCCTCTAGGAACTCTGCCGCTGTCGATGTAAGAACGCAGTGAATTTACTGTCCAAAAAGAACGGACCTCTCTGTCCGCTAGATTTGTCACTTTGTTTTCAAGAGCCCTCGTGCTCATTGATTGGAGCGAATCTCTGCTGTTACACTCCGTGAAAAAAGCCTCCGCCCCTTCTCGGCCTATGTTCAGACTCTGATCTGCAGAATCAGCCATAGTGGTGAAGCAAATAGATGCTCGTGGCGATACTAAGACCTGGCGTGCTCAGCTCAAGTAATGGAAAGTCCAATTGAAACAAACAATGAGAATGCACGAATGAGCGGCACTGCGTAGTTGGTCTCGTACGTCACAATTCACACTGCGCACACAGTCAGGGTCTTCTCGTATGTGTAAACGTGGTGCTCAGCCAAAGATGCATATAGTCACGTGAGGCACGAAGAAGAGAAAAATAAAAGAAGGCGGCACTCACCACATACTTGCGTCTTCTTTATTAATGAAAGTTCAAAATAGTAAGACAGGCTGGGGCGGGCAGCTACCCGGAGTGTTAGCAGGAAAAAGCGACGGCCGTTTCGCGCCTAGTGGCGCCTCTTCTGGCCAATACTAAAGGTAGCGCACAATTGGCGCATCATAAGAAGGCATCCGTCCTGATTGCCGGTGAGCACACCTTGCAGAGCAAAACAGGATACGCCCACACTCATCACCTGTACAATAAAAGCTCCAACATCAAACAATTAATAATCGCATAATGCTTTTATGGAGTTCACTCGGCTTCAGGCCCTCACCTCTAATGTTTTATACGGTCTGCTCACCTTTAGGCCATCACTGCAATGTTTAATGGGGTCCACTCACCTTCAGTCCCTTACTTCCAATTCTTTATATGGTCTGCTCACCTGTAGGCCATTACTGCAATGTTTTATGGGGTTCGCTCACCTTCAGGCCCTCAGCTCTAATGTTTTATACGGTCTGCTCACCTTTAGGCCATCACTGCAATGTTTAATGGGGTTCGCTCACCTTCAGTCCGTTACCTCGAATGCTTTATACGGTCTGCTCACCTGTAGGCTATTACTGTAATGTTTTATGGGGTTCGCTCACCTTCAGGCCCTCACCTCTATTATTTTATACGGTCTGCTAACCTGTATGCCATCCCTGCAATGTTTTATGGGGTTCACTCGGCTTCAGGCCCTCACCTCCAATGTTTTGTATGGTCTGCTCACCTGTAGGCCATCCCTGCAATGTTTTATGGATTTTGTCAGGATATTTATACTGTTTCCGATTAACAGTTTTTATGATTTATGAATAAATTAGAATCTATGAAGAAGGAGATCCTAATTTATTATCATAAACTATATAGCTACTATGAGCTCGTGATCTGTGCTGAATTGAAGACGAAAACTCAGTTGTAAACCAAAATATATATATATCATTTATTACTAACAAAAAGAAACTAATCAATATAAACTACGGTACAATTGGTAATAATCAATTAATCTATAGCGATGTCTGATAAAACGTAAATAGCACAAAATACAATCAATTAAAGTCTGATTTCTTTCAGTCGATATAGGTGTTATAAATCCAAATCTGGTCTATTACGGATATATCTCAATATGATTAACCATATAAGGCTAGAACCAATTTTAGTTCCTAGGAGATGATATTATATTATTAATAATATCTCTAAATCTCCAGAATTTTGTAAAAATTTTAAGAATTATGCTGCAGGTACGTTCTCTAAATTTACACCAAATAATCGACTATATATAAAATATGGTTAAATCTATAGAGGTATAATAATTTAATCTGTGTATAAATTATAGGAAAAATTATACTATGCCAAATTTCGACTAGTAGAAATCAGTGCCCTTGGTTTTCAAGATAGCCGTATCCAATGCTGGATAAATTGGCTAAAATGGCTGATCAAAGATGTCCTGTAGGGTATTGGATCTCATCTGGTCTCATATGTCCTCCTTTGACCTCCTGTGTTCTTTTTTTTCTCTTTTTCTTTTCTGTCTCTCTCCACACCTTTTTATCTATCTTTAAAAGGGGCTTGGTTTGGTCTGATCATTGACTAGTGACATCATCAGAGGGGTTTGTTTTCTATCCCAAGACCTCCCCCTCTGATTACATAATCAAGACCTTAACCTTGTTATTACATTAGGTGGCACTAATGCTCCATGTAAAAGTTTTGGCCCAAAACTGGTTCTTTCCCATGCATCCCTTTGTTAATTAAATAGGGGTATTCCTTAACTCACCGTCCAGCCAAACAAACATTGAGAAATCTCCCAAACAATGGATCTACTCTCTGTTCAAACACTCACTATTTTCTTAGTCTCTTGACCAGACCTCAGTAATCCCAGAATACACATTGTAACACTAGAACCATTGTTTCGGAGAATACCCAAGGTTTACACTTGACCATCTATGTAAAGAAATCCATGAATAGCCATTATCCAGCACTGGTTCAACCATACAATGTAACATTGAACAGAAATACTATTTCTACACATTCACTGAATTTCTTATCTGAGTAAATATATTTTATTGAATCTGTCTAAATCTTCTTCTTCCAAGACCAGACTGTGTAAATATTTTGCACAGACTGCTAACTTTTCAGTTAAAGATTTTATGTCCAAGGATACTGAACTCCCCTGCCCTTCTGAATAGGACAGGATCAGACCAAAAATGGCTTCTCTTAATGTTCCTGTTCATATACCTATATAATCCTTATATAATGGACTCTTTATATTTGTAAAAGTTCTGACAAATCCCCCCCACCCCTTTTTCCGTTATTCCAGTCGTTACTGGACATAACCGGGAAAAAAGTTAGAAGAATTTTTATGTCCATCAAAGTATATATTTCACTTTTGGAATAGATTTCCTTCATCAAATGTTTATATCCTTGATAGGTATATTATCACAGAGATTCTGTGTCCAATGGCTTTGGCATGCAGGTTAGAGCAATATTTGGCGATGATCATGCCATTATTGTCATATGCTCTGTTCCCAATGCACAATGTACTAATTTGACACTTTTCCAAATAAACTGATAAGATAAGATGTCTTCGGATCCAACTTCACAAAGATTCTTGAAGTAAAATCTTCTTTGCCTCCATTCATAATCCTGGGACATCTGAGAAAATGACCCCTGATGATGGATTCGGGTCGATGATCGTTTCCTTCTTGAATGGACCTCTCGGATCAACACCATCCCCACGATATCTGTAGCCTCGGTTGTCATCATCATCTCCAGGACTTACATCTGGTTCTGGACTGTAATTTTTTTATTAAAGAAAATGAGAGTAAAAATATATATTCTTAGCATTTTACAGCTACAGTCTCTTAGAATAGCCAATTACAATCATTTGTAAGGAAACACCAAATCAGTATATCTGTGAACTGAGAGAAATCAGCATCACGCTACCCTTATTCATTCTCCTTCTCTGCATCACCTTCCAATATTCTTAATTGTGATCTAGGATGACACACTCACAATTGATTCACATGGACCCATTTTTCTATGAACCCATCTTGCATGTTGATTCTCACCTTATTCTTTCTTAGTCGTTTTAAAATCGTAATATGTTTTGTTACTTACTACAGCTTTCTCAAGGTTCTTCTGCTCGAAAGCAAACGCATGCTGAAGATACTTACGAAGATCCTCTACATACTGATGTGTTGTGGCTGCATTGATCAAGTTATGATCGGACGTGCGATTCAACAGGTGTTGTGGAAGTATAATTCTTCTCCCCGTCATCAGCTCGAAGGGTGACATCTTGGTAGCAGCACTCGGAGTTGCTCAAATAGCCATGAGTACCAATGGTAATCTCACGTCCCGATCTTTACCTGTCTATTTATCTATTTCCTCGGGATGACCTGGTGACAGGACCAATAAAATCGATCTGTATATCGGACCATGGTAATGAAAACCCTTTCTTCTGAAGTGGAGCACGATGTTGAGGACCTTAAGGTTGAAACTGCGCACATACTTAACAACCTTGACAATAACTTTGGACAGCCTTCAACATATGAGGCCAGTAAGCATAATCACGTAGTGACTCATATGTGATCTTTTCTCCACTATGACCAGCTGTTGGTGCATCATGGGCATGCTGTAACAATAAACCTCTAAATGAAATAGGTACTACCCATTGTTGAATACCATTTTTAGGTGTTCTCATCAATAACCCATCTTGAATACTAAATTGGGATTTGGTATTCATAAGTAATCGGAGATCCTCCTTTTGGGCATACTCATCTTCCGATTTTGGATTATTGTTAGGATCCTCAATATGTTTATAAAAGATTCCTAGTATAGGATCTTCCTTCTGACTTTTGATCAGATCTTCACTTACAGATTCCTGACTCCATTGAGCTACCCTATTTTCATTCTGGGCCTTAGCCTGTTGTCTATTGATAGTGTCAATAGGGACCATCTCTAATAAATGATCTATTTCAATTCGATCACCATTAATAGCTCCTTGTTTAGCCAATTTATCAGCTAAGTACTTACCCTCTCTGTCTATATCATGGGTTTTGGAATGACCGTTGGTTTTCTTCCAATAAATGGTTAATCCATTATCTTGGACTAATTCATCTAGGACACAAAACAATTTAGCATGTTTCACTGGTTTGTTATTAGACCGTAACATATTATTCCTTTTCCATGTGGGTATGTATTCTACAAAACTGTTCCGGACATAATTTGAATCAGTAACTATAACAAATTCCCTGAGATTATGCTCTATGGCAATTTGAACTGTTTGGTATACAGCAGCTAATTCCGCTACCTGGCTACTTCTTGCACCAATGCTCTTTCCTACAGAAATATTAGGGCATTCATTTATCCAGGTAATACCAATTACTGCCACTAATTTGCTTTCATCTCCTATCATAGAGTGGTAGGCACAACCATCTATATATACACAGGGAAGTAGACAACAATAGTCTTCTTCATATATCTTGTAAGGGGAAGATTTTTTGTTCTTCTACAAAATCATCTACCAGCTCTTCTTTATGAGAATAAGCATGAAGTTCAGCCAGCCCTTGGGCTACGGGACACTTTTTATTTTGCTAATACCGAACTTCTAACGGCCATCCTTGTAAAGACAAGGTCCAAGCAGTGATTCTGCTATTGGATAAGTTACCATCCCTAATTTTGTCACTCTGCAAATATTGTAGGGGCTGATGTGCCATTTCAATAATGATTTTCTTACCTTGTATAAAACTTCTAAAGATGTGAAGTGCCCAGACTGTGGCTAATAAAGCTTTTTCACAGTCATCAAACTTTACTTCTACCGGTGATAGGGACTTACTGGCATAGGCTATAACCTTATTCAATTTATTTAGTTTTTGGTATAACACAGACAGCACTGATACTAATATCCGTGAAACCAGTTTCCAGATAAAAGGGTTTACCCCCTTCTTGATATGCCAGACATGGTGCTTGGGTCAGTTTTCTTTTAAGTTCATTCATGGCTTGTTCCTGATCCTCCCCCCATGTCCATGGTACACCATTCTTTAACAATGTTAACAACGGTTTACTAATTTCAGCATAATTATCAATGAATTTGCGTGAGTGATTCATCATACCTAAAAGTGACCTTAATTCGCTAACATTGGTAGGTGTTTTAGATTTCATTACTGCCTCCACCTTTTTCTTCTGAGGATTCAGGCCTTCATAAGTTACCTAATGCCCAAGGAAATTGACCTTGGTCCGACACCACTGGGCTTTCTGTAAAGAAATTTTTACACCTGCTTCCCTCAATTGATTAAGCACATACCTAATCTCCTGGATATGCTTATCAAATGAGGTACTTTTCATTAAAATGTCATCCACGTACGTCAAGTTTCCTCTTTCCGTGGCATCAGGCATAGCTTTATGTAAAAACAATGCAAATTCATGACCTGAGTTTATGTACCCAAATGGTAATCTGGTCCAGGTAAACTGTTCTTTACCAAAGGTAAAGGTCAAGTTGTATTGGTCTTCAGGACTCACCTTGATGGTCCAATATCCCTGAGCGCAGTCTAAGGGGGTAAAGATCCTGGCGCTTTTCATTTGTACCAAGCATTGGTCTATATATGGCACAGGCCAGCCGGACATATATACACGTTTATTGAGCTGTCGAAGATCAGCACATAAAAGTTATTGACCATTCGGTTTTAGAATTCCAAGAATTAGATTATTATAACAACTGTGCACTGGTCTTATAATACCTCTCTCCTACCTCTCTCCTTGAGATTTTGAATTATTTCTGCTAGCGAGTCGTAACAAGCTAGTGGAAGACGATATTGCTTGATATAAATGGGAGGCGCATCAGGATCAGTCTGAAACCTGGCAACATGTATGTCAGTCAGACCACAATCATAGGAATCTTTCACAAATATATCCTTGAATTCTAATAGAATTTCCTTTAATTGTTGGTGCTCTGAGTCATTGGAGCATCCGTCAGCTAACGATAATTGCTGCTGGACCATTTCCATAAACCCTGGAAAATTTTCAGGTTGACCTATTTCATAGGCTTCCTCCAATCTGTCAGTGAGGTCATGATTTGACTTACCTGTCTTTTCAGCAAACTCCTGATATTCCTGGGCTTCCTGCTCATTAATAGTGATGTCGCGAACATAAAATTTTCCGTTCGCGAACAGCGAATGAGAACTTCCACAATTGTTCGCGAACGGGCGAACCGGGCGAACCGCCATAGACTTCAATTGGTAGGCGAATTTTAAAACCCACAGGGACTCTTTCTGGCCACAATAGTGATGGGAAAGTTGTTTCAAGGGGTCTAACACCTGGACTGTGGCATGCCGGAGAGGGATTTATGGCAAAACTCCCATAAAAAATTACATAGTGGACGCAGAGTCGGGTTTTAATCCATAAAGGGCATAAATCAACTAACATTCCTAAATTGTTTGGAATATCATGCTTTAAAACATCCAGTGTGTGTATACGATCAGGTATGATGTTGTATCGATCAGGTAGTGTAAGGGTTACGCCCACTTTACAGACATTGACAGACCAAACTCCCCTTTTAATGCACCGCAAACAACCGCAAACAGTTCATTTGCACAACTGCAAACTCCCCATTTGCACAAGGTTGGATACCAAGCTAGCCACGTCCCGGTGATGTCATTGAAGGTTTCTTCCTCCACCCAGCCACGTACAACACCAAGGGTCCCCGAAAGGTTTTAATCCACGGTGACTTTTGATGCAAAGTCCTGTGCCACACGGGATGACAGGGGTGGGCACTGGCAGTGGGCACACTACATTCAGTGGAAGTCAGCCTGACACACACTGGCAGGCAACTAACCTTAGATTAAAGTGTAAAAATGAAATGCCTTTTTTTGATGCAAAGTCCTGTGCCACATGGGATGACAGGGGTGGGAACTGGCAGTGGGCACACTACAGTCTGTGGGCCTGCAGCTCCTCACACACAGGCAGGCCAGACAACTGCAATATGTATATGGAGAAAAAAAAAGCAGACTAATGTTGCAGCCCTAAAAAGGGCTTTTTGGGGTGCTGTCAGGACGCTGTCCTTATAGCAGAGATCAGCTGAGTCTTTCGGGACTGGAGTGGACACTGAATACACTAGCCTAGCTATCAATTTCCCTATTAAATCAGCAGCAACTACACTCTCCCTCCTCTCACTAAGACTGCAAATTCCGAATGAATCTAAAATGGATGCTGTTCAGGAGATGGGAGGGTCTGGGAGGGAGGGTATGCTGCTGATTGGCTGGAATGTGTCTGCTGACTGTGAGGTACAGAGTCAAAGTTTGCTCAATGATGATGTATAGGGGGCGGACCGAACATCGCATGTGTTCGCCCGCTGCGGCGAACGCGAACAAGCTATGTTCGCCGGGAACTGTTCGCCGGCGGATAGTTCGGGCCATCTCTACTCATTAATTGTATGATCAAAGGTAAGGGAGGATTGCTCTACCTTGCAGGTACCTTCTTCAAGATTAAAAAGATATACTGAACTGATGGTGAACAATCCTTCAGGAGAAGACTGGAATGTTTGTTCAACCAATTGTTCTTCTGTTAAATGTGATTCAGGTATTAGGCCAATAATTACATTTCTGCAACCCAAAAGTGTAATAATTTGAATCTAATGCCTTACCAATGATAGTGTCTTTAGACAAATGAACTTCATTTGGCATGCCATTACTCACGATTATTTGGGTTTTAAAAATTTTTTAATTCACCATAGGGGTAGGATTTACTGAAATACCTAATTGTTGCATTTCTGTTTGATAAACATATCAATGCATCAGAATTTTTTAATTTTTGGCCTCTTGATACCTGAATAGGTAACAGGAAATTATTAGTACCTGGAGGTATGATTATATCTCGTGGTACTAATATGCTGACTGGGATCACTTGAGGGCTTAAAATTCATTCACAAAATCATCACTTTCATATGATATCGACATTCTATTTTCTGTAAAGAACAAAGATATTTGGCATGATAAGTGAAATTATTTTCCTGTTCGGCAGGCATACTTATTCTTGACTCCTCCTCCTTCTTCCTTCTATTAGCAGGATTGCATGTCATCTGCACATCTGAAATCTTTGTGGGCTGTAAGACAGAACAAACAAGTTTCCCCTCCCCCTTGCCATGTGGCTTTGGAAAAGTTAAATTCCTTTCAGTGGAAAAGACAATTGTGTTAGCTTGCTGTATTTTACACACACTTGAATCATCAGCATTGGCAACATTTGACATACTTACCTGCCTCCTCATATCTATAATTGGGGAGGACTTTCTACAGAAGGAGTTGTTCCTAAAAAATGATTTTTAGGGTTAGCAGTAACTGCTTTGGACAACTCTTCCATCCGCTGCATCATCATTCCAAACTGGCTTTGAATATGATCCATGCGATCATATAGTTTACTTCTCTTTCTCCCATAACCTCTTGGAGATTGATTTTGTGAATCTATATGATTGGGATTTTCCTGAACCATCTGATTCAGAACCACTTTGAACCCTTTCAGGCCTACGTTGAAATCCCCTATAATAATTTCTCTGGTATTTTTGAAAAGGGGGGAACCGCCTATTTCTAAACTCATGATTATTAGTATTAGGGTTTTTAGCAGCTTTTGGGCCCTTACTCTCATCTGGCCTAGACTGATTTTGTTTTAGTTGGGAAGGCCTAGAAGTTTGTACAACTTCTGCATAACTCCTTTTAGGGCTTTCAAATTTTCCCTGATCTCTTTTTATCTGAGTGACAGCTATCTCCTCATTAGCTCTTTTAGATTTCCTATCAGGAGACTCATCAGCATTTTGTAGAACAGCATACAGAGTAGTGCTCTCTGTGAGCAACCAATCTAGGGTCCTTCGGGGATGATAATCCCTAGCCAATATAAATTTTATTTTATTGGGCAATGCGTTATAAAATAATTGGATAAATTCCTGGCTTTCAAAATTGGGATCTTTTTCAGACAAACTGTATGCATTTTTAAGGACGGACAAAAATTCCCTAGGACTTTGGTTGGGTCTGCATTTTAAAGTGAATAAGGCCCTCCTTGCAGCATCAGTTGACTTATAAGGACCAAATTCAGTCTAAATTTCTGCTACCACTTCTGACCAAGAATCCTTACCCATATCTCTAAGAGAATGAAATAAATACTGGTGTTTTGGTTCAAATATCCAGGTAATAAACTCAATCTTCTGTCTGTCCTGTTCTAAATGCAAAGTTCTTATGGCCTCTTCATAAGTTTCTAGATGACTTATTATGGAGGGTGATCCTTTTTTAGCAAATTGACCCACAGTTTCTTTCAGGAATTTGATAACTTTGCTAGTGTCTATCACGGGTTGATAAACCGTTTGGGATGGACTTTTAGAAGATCTAGGAGGTGAAATCGGTTTTAACTTAGGGAGAGAATGTTCTCTCATAGACATTAACTCTTCTCCTTTATAGGGGTTATCACATTTAGTAACTACATTTAATTCCCCCCTGGAAAGTTTAACATTTAAACTACTCATCTCTGTTGGTTGTTTAAATTGAAAAGGGGTGGAATCTCTGCTAACTCATTTTGCAACCTCCTATTGTCCTGATACAACTTTTGACACTCTTGTTCTAAATCAGCCTGAGAAAATTGACATTTAGACAATTTACCTGATGTTTGACCTAATTTATATTCAAGAGCTTGTATCATCTTTTGCTGTTCATCCTATTGGTCATTGTATTCTGATAATTTAGCAGACAATTGTGCAAATTCACCAGAAACTGTAGCAGCTTTAATTTCCATCACACTCATTTCTTTATGATACATATCTAATTCTGTAATTAAATTCAACTGATTGGCGAGCACTCCATCTGATAATGGAAAGTATCAAACTTTTAATAAAATCATCTACTAATCGATTGAGACTTGTAGAAATAACTAATAAAATCAAAAAAATACAATGGTAAAATATACAATACAGATCATGCATTCATTACACTCCTATATTATAAAATATGGTTATGATGGGTCTATAAACCAGAGATAAGTTCTGACTTAATGGTCTATATGGCTGCAGCCGTAATGATTGAGTTATAGCCTCAAAATCAGAGTCTCTCTAATCTTATCCATCCAAAAGTGCACTAGGGCAGTTAGTCGTTTTTCCTTGCACCAACATGTGGCATAGGCTTAGCGTACTCAAGATTGTAAGCGTTCGTATATATTCTTAATGTCCGATCCTAGTTCATAGTTCAGCGGTTAAGAGTCTATTCCTCTTACCTCCATTCAATGGATCGAAGTATAGAAAGGAACGCCACACGTGTGTTGCGGGGATGGCGTCTTCCGCCGTGCTTACCCGGCCGGTTCCCCTGAGGTCTCGCGAGAGGCGGCGTAATTCCCCTTGTTACTTGGGAGACGCGTTCCTCACATGGGGATATAATTTATCGATATTGCAAGTAGTCCTATTTTACAGCATGGCCATGCTTAGACTTCATGAAGTTATTTCTTAATAGGCGATCCAGACCAGACGCGTTTCGGGATAACTCCGATCTCTTCCTCAGTGGTATCGCCAATATTGTCATCTCTCCATTTTATAGCTGTCAAGGTTTCATCAAACATGTGGTACTGGATTTTTCAAAACGTAATGGATTATTTGAACGATTGAAGTGGCCACATGGTGTATTCCTAATTAGTCCGCATATCGGTTGTATTGTAAGCAGATTAAACGTCCAATTCCTTTATGGTCGAGTTGGATATCACATCATAAAACGATATCTCATATTGGGCATCTAAAAAAGGAATCCCTCAAAAGCGCGCCTTCGTATTCGGTGCGATTTCGATATGTTTTATTAGGGTTGTACATTATTTTACCCTCTAGGTTCCTTATATATGCCCAATCGATACAGCTCATAGATCTTATATATTATATAATAAAAGTCGGTTCATAGAAATATTAATATTACACATTAGAAAACACCCTAAGGGTCCACAATTGTTGATAAACAACTAAAAAGGAAGAGTCCCTTAAAAAACGCACCTGCGTTTTCAATGCGTTTTTTATTATAATTGTGCGTTTTTTTCGCTCTGGACTCCTTATATGTTTGTTTACACAGTCAATGCAGCTTTTAAGTCTCATGTGTTGCATACTGAGGATAGATCCAAAAAAAGGGTTCCACATTAAAGAGCACACTGTAAGTCCACAGTTGCTCTATAAGGTGGCATCCATCATACATATAAAAACTTCACTGTTCCAAGTTTAGTAATTTCAACTTACAACTACTATGTCATTCTACCTATTACATTCATAAAATAACAAAATCCCTTAAAATTAACTCTTGATTGTCTGTAATTCTGTAGCCTGTTCCCTATTTTTATATTTTGCTTTTTCCAATTGTTCTGCTAATTCAAAAATTAAATATACAAATTCAGGCCACGATTGAGCAATTAATGCATCCTTCTCTTTCTTATGTTTAGCATTATGAATGTGACAGATATAATCAGCAAATCTAGATTTATCGGACCAGATGTCCTCTGCATATGATACAGCTATCTTTCCTAAGTCAATTATTCAATCCCTTATTGGCCTCTCAATATCCAACCTGGTATGACTATAAGACATTACATAATATTTAACTAATTCTTGATTGTCCCTATCATGCATATCAGTCTTTACTGCCTCAACTTGCACAACTTGGCTAACCTCGCTATTGTATTCAGACATTTTTACACTTTTCGCACCACAAGTACCACAATGACCTCTCAAATATATATTTTGCACAACAAAATTTTGTTTCAATTACCGGCAGATCTCGGTGGGACCTCCAATTTTGTCGGGATATTTATACTGTTCCCGATTAACAGTTTTTATGATTTTTATGATTTATGAATAAATTAGAATCTATGAAGAAGGAGATTCTAATTTATTATCATAAACTATATAGCTACTAAGAGCTCATGATCTGCGCTGAATTGAAGACGAAAACTCAGTTGTAAACCAAAATATATATATAATTTATTACTAACAAAAATAAACTAATTATTATAAACTACGGTACAATTGGTAATAATCAATTAGTCTATAGCAATGTCTGATAAAACGTAAACATCACAAAATACAATCAATTAAAGTCTGATTTCTCTCTGTCGATATAGGTGATATAAATCCAAATCTTGTCTATTACGGATATATCTCTATATGATTAACCATATCAGGGTTGGACCAATTTTAGTCAGCCTATAAATTATAGGAAAAGTTATACTATGCCAAATAGTGCCCTTGGTTTTTAAGATGGCCCTCTCCAATGCTGGATAAATTGGCTAAAATGGCTGATCAAAGATGTCCTGTAGGGAATTGGATCTCATCTGGTCTCCTATGTCCTCCTTTGACCTCCTGTGTTCTTTTGTTTCTCTTTTCGGTCTCTCTCCACACCTTTTTATCTAACTTTAAAAGGGGCTTGGTTTGGTCTGATCATTGACTAGTGACATCATCAGAGGGGTTTGTTTTCTATCCCAAGACCTCCCCCTCTGATTACGTAATCAAGACCTTAACCTTGTTATTACATTAGGTGGCACAATGCTCCATGTAAAAGTTTTGGTCCAAAACTGGGTCTTTCCCATGCATCCCTTTGTTAATTAAATAGGGGTATTCCTTAACTCTCCATCCAGCCAAACCAACATTGAGAAATCTCCCAAACAATGGATCTATTATCTGGTCAAACACTCACTATTTTCTTAGTCTCTTGACCAGACCTCAGTAATCCAGAATACACATTGTAACACTAGAACCATTGTTTCGGAGAAGACCCAAGGGTTACACTTGACCATCTATGTAAAGAAATCCATGAATAGCCATTATCCAGCACTGGTTCAACCATTCAATGCAACATTGAACAGAAATACTATTTCTACACATTCACTGAATTTCTTATCTGAGTGAATATATTTTATTGAATCTGTCTAAATCTTCTTCTTACAAGACCAGACTGTGTAAATATTTTGCACAGACTGCTAACTTTTCAGTTAAAGATTTTAAGTCCAAGGATACTGAACTCCCCTGCCCTTCTGAATAGGACAGGATCAGACCAAAAATGACTTCTCTTAATGTTCCTGTTCATATACCTATATAATCCTTATATAATGGACTCTTTTTATCCGTAAAAGTTCTGACAGGTTAGTTCGGCTTCAGGCCCTCACCTCTAATGTTTAATACAGTCTGCTCACCTATAAGCCATCACTGCAATGTTTTATGGGGTTCGCTCACCTTCAGTCCCTCACCTCCAATGCTTTTATACGGTCTGCTTACCTGTAGACCATTACTGCAATGTTTTATGGGGTTCGCTCACCTTCAGGCCCTCACCTGTAATGTTTTATACAGTCTGCTCACCTGTAGGCCGTTACTGCAATGTTTTTTGGGGTTCGCTGGCTTGAGGCCCTCACCTCCAATGCTTTATATGGTCTGCTCACCTGTAGACCATTACTGCAATGTTTTATGGGGTTCGCTCACCTTCAGGTCCTCACTACAATTTTTTATAGTGTCCGCTCACCTTCAGTCCCTCAACTATAATGTTTTAGAGGGTAACCAGCAGGCCCTTGCTCCAAATGTTTTTGAAGGTCACCAGCAGGCCATCAATAATAATTTTTCAAGGGTGTGTATGATGCCCTTCTTTACGTGTAATAAAGGGTGTATTAGAGTGCTGGTTCCTTGTAATTTTTGCTAGCCCTTTCACTTAGTGCATAGGCTTTATGAGTGTATCAGTGTACCTGAACAATTGTAGCACCGTGTGAATGAGGCCCTCCTTTCTGTGATATACAGGCTGTATCAGATTGCTTCTTCCTTTTAATTTTTGCCAGCATTTGTACTGTATATACAATTGAATATACAGGAACGAATGTTTCTTAACAATTTTACATCAAAAAATGTCTTTTTTAGGGGGCGGGATTTTGGGCGTGACTTTGTCACTATGTAAAAGTGGTGGACAACTGGGACAATATGGTTCCCAGCAGCGACATTGAAGTCCACAATGCACCCAGACATATTCCCCATGCTGTTCCAGATCCATTTCGGTGGTGTTTCTGTCACTTTCTGACCTTTTCCAATGGACCAGGTACCCTCCCCTCATCCAAGCAGGGGGTGGCTGGTTGTCTCCCATTGACTTCCATTATACTCGGGTGCTCGGCTGAGCGCACGAATATCGCTATGAGTTCGGACCGAGTACCCGAACACCTGAACACTTTGGTACTCGCTCATCACTACATATCTCTTTAATTAGTGGCTCTTAAGTGACTGTGCACTAGCATGTCGCCCACACTACGACCTCTTCTAAAAGTGATGGGCAAATGGTCCAGTAACACTTCACCTAGATTAGGGTCTGTTTTCAATAAGGACCAATCCTGTATTGTATGCACCAATGACCCAAATCACATTGTTCCCATTCTCTTTATCTTTGGAATTACATAGCATAGAGCGATATGGTCAACAAGAAAATTTCCAGGCATGTTTGTCAGTGTAGCCCCTCTGTTTGAACCTATCAAACAACTTTGAAGTTTCCTGTTTAAAATCCATAGGGATCAAACAGTTTCTATGCACTCTAAGGAATTGACTCTTAGGTCCCTTTCACACGGGCGAGTTTTCCACGCGGGTGCAATGCGTGAAGTGAACGCATTGCACCCACACTGAATCCGGACCCATTCACTTCTATGGTGCTGTGCACATGAGCGGTGATTTTCACGCATCACTTTTGCGTTGCGTGAAAATCGCAGCATGTTCTATATTCTGCGATTTTCACGCAACGCAGGCCCCATAGAAGTGAATGGGGATGCGGGAAAATCGCAATCATCCGCAATCATGTGCGGATGCGTTGCGATTTTCCCGCATGGTTGCTAGGATACGATCGGGATGGGGACCGATCGTTATTATTTTCCTTTATAACATAGTTATAAGGGAAAATAATCGCATTCTAATTACAGAATGCAATGTTCCCGGGCTATAGAGGGTTAAAAATAATAAAGAGTTAACTTACCTTCTCCCATTGTACGCAGAGCCTCAGAACGTCTTCTCTCTTGATGGTTGGGATGCTTGAGGACCTGTGGTGACGTCACAGGGTCACATGGTTCAATCATAGAAGCATTTGAGTGGACCATGTGACCCATGTGATCCTGTGACATCACGGCAGGTCCTCAAGCATCCCAACCATCAAGAGAGAAGACGTTCTGGGGCTCTGCGCGTACAATGGGAGAAGGTAAGTTAACTCTTTATTATTTTTAACCCTCTATAGCCCGGGGAACATTGCATTCTGTAATTAGAATGCGATTATTTTCGCTTATAACTATGTTATAAAGGAAAATAATAACATATACAGAATACTCATCCCGAAACCAGACTTCAGTGATGAAGTCTGACTTCGGGTCTGGGTACCAAGCATGCGGATTTTTTCACGCGCGTGCTAAACGCACTACAAACGTTAGCACACGCGCGGAAAAATCGTGGCGATTCCCGCAACGCACCCGCCTCTTATCCGGGCGTCAAACATGACGCCAGTGTGCAAGAGGCCTTAGAAATGCTCTTTCTTAAGGGCTTGGGGTGAAAGCTCTCCCACCTCAGAAAACAATTTTTTTCTGTTGTTGTTTTTTTTATAAAGAGTGTTATATACAGATTGTTTTTCACCTATGTCGGAATAGAGAAAATAGGGTGCAAGTGAAGGAGACATGGGGTTTTCATGGATCCTCAATACACTACCATTTGCTGCATCTAGGGGTTTATATCATAATAGAATAATATTTTGAAAGATCAATTTTTGTTTTATAATATATGAAGTAGATCTTTATTACTGTGCCCAGTACATGCACAGGGTACTGCATGGTGGTTATTAGGGTCGGCCGAACACCGTGTGTGCTTGAGCACGATGCTCGAGTCAGTGTATTTAAATCTAATTTAGCCTCTATGTCTATGCAGAAGATCGCTGTACAGTGGGTGAATCCCCCAGTGTGAGTCCGCGGCTTAAGAGTACCTGCTCTGACTCCATATATAGCTAAGTCCATATATGGAATCCGTGCTTGGGGACACCCAGTGTATTTAAATCTAATTTAGTCTGTATTTCAAATATTTTTATGCCAGGATCTGAACTCATGACCATCTGCATTTGAGGTAAGCATCTTAAAAACTGGTCCTTACTACTTTAGAAATTACTATGAGATTTTTTCAGCACAGTGTCTCTTTGGGTTGTATAGCTCAGCGGTTAAGATTCTTGCTTCTAATGCAAAAAGTTGTGAGTTCAAATCCAGGCAGATACATTTCAGAAATAGAGATTAAATTAAATGTATATATTCTTTAGTAATTATAAAAAATGTATGGCACAAAATAAATGTGTCATTACTAAATAAATATCTAAAAAAAAAAAAAAAAACAGCAGCACAGCACTAAGACTGGGTGCAAATACCGTATGACCGCTGGCTAGGCAGTCACAAATCCATAGATCCAAAAATAAGGCAGCACTCCACTTTCTGGTGAATAGTGAACCCTCTTTATTTTCCCATCTGCGACGTTTCAACCGTTCTTTGCAGTCTAATCATGCTTGATAAAGACTGCAAAGAGCAGTTGAAACATCGCAGATGGGAAAATAAAGAGGGTTCACTGTTCACCAGAAAGCTGAGTGCTGCCTTATTTTTGGATCTATAAATAAATATCTATATATATATAATCCAAATAAATATAACGCAGCACTCCTTGGATAAAAAAAAGTGAAGAAAAATTTGATATTTATTCAACACATGTTGATACAGGCAAAGTTTCAGCTCTCTCACAGAGCCATTATCAAGCCAAGTGAAACATACAATAAAGTGACTGTGCATATATAGAGACATTGCAGGAAGTAATCAGTGCTAATTTCCTGATTAGTTACACACTGGTGCATATAAAAACTCAATAAAAAAACTATTCATTCTCATGTGACAATTCATGGTGTAGCAGCCTTCTAACGCTCTCAGGTAAAGTGCATCACATATCCGTGTTTATCTTCAATTTCTTAGGGTACTTTCACACTAGCGTTTTGGATTCCGTTTGTGAGATCCATTTCAGCAGTGGCGTACCGTCAATAGAGGCAGACCACGCCACTGCTATGTGGCCCGCAGCACAGGGGGGCCCGAAGCCATGGAACGCTCCGCCCCCCCACTTTGCACTGTATGCATAAATCTGTATATATCGTAAAACTGCGATGTATAATCAGGGAGGAGGAGCTGGGGGCGGGCATTTGCGGCTGGGCACTCCGGCCCCACCACTCCTGTCAAGTTCTAAAATTCAATTACGGTACTCTGTACCATAATCCATAATATAAATAATGCCCCCTCTGTTTTAATTTATTATAAACTCACATGAGGCGCACCGGCAGTGAATACTTCACGCAGGCCGGGCGGGCGAGCGCAGCGTGACTGACGTCACATGCCTGCGCCGCCTGCTTCATTCATAAAGCAGGCCGGGCTGGCACGTGACATGAGACAGTCACGCTGCGCTCGCCCGCCCGGCCTGCGTGAAGTATTCACTGCCGGTGCGCCTCATGTGAGTTTATGATAAATTAAAACAGAGGGGGCATTATTTATATTATGGATTATGGTACAGAGTACCGTAATTGAATTTTAGAACTTGACAGGAGCGGTAATGGGGAGGGGGCCTGTGGATTGCACTGTTATGGGATGGGGGCTGTGGATGGCACTGTTATGGGATGGGGGCTGTGGATGGCACTGTTATGGGATGGGGGCTGTGGATGCCATTCACAGATACCCCATAACAGTGCCATCCACAGCCCCATCCCATAACAGTGCCATCCACAGCCCCCATCCCATAACAGTGCCATCCACAGATCCCCCATAACAGTGTCATCCACAGATCCCCCATAACAGTGCCATCCACAGATCCCCCATAACAGTGCCATCCACAGATCCCCCATAACAGTGCCATCCACAGATCCCCCATAACAGTGCCATCCACAGATCCCCCATAACAGTGTCATCCACAGATCCCCCCCTTAACAGTGCCATCCACAGATCCCCCCATAACAGTGCATCCACAGATCCCCCCCATAACAGTGCCATCCACAGCCCCCCCATCCCATAACAGTGCCATCCACAGCCCCCCCAGTAGTTTCAGTAGGTCATGTATAAATTTATTTAATGGGGGTGTGGCATGGGAGGAGCCAGGACAGGAGATGGGAGGGCGGGGTTAAGGGGGAGGTGGGAGGGGCCAGGGGTGGGTAGTGGGTGGGGTTAAGGGGGCCCATTTCAGATTCTTGCTATGGGGCCCAGTGATTTCTATGTACGCCCCTGCATTTCAGGGCTCTCACAAACGGTCCAAAACGGATCAGTTAAGCCCCAATGCATTCTGAATGGTTAAGGATTAGTTCAGAATGCATCAGTTAGGCTTCGTTCTGCTTCTATTCTGTTTTGGAGGCAGACACCAAAACACAGCTTGCTGTATTTTGGTGTCCGTCTGAAGAGGCGGAGCCTAATGGATCCATTTTGAATTACAATTTAAGTCAATGGGGACAGATCCGTTTTCAAAGACACAATATGGTGCATTGGAAAACGGATCCGTTCCCAATTCACTTTCAATGTAGGATCCACAGTTCAACTGGAACCAATCCATCTTGGACTGCGGACAAAATGACAAACCCTTATTTAACACTTTCATCTCTATAGAATTCATATGATGATATATTTACCACCGCGTTATGTGAACTTATTTCTTTTTCTTCATTTTGGAAGTCATTTGTCTCTGTGGACGTTGCGACTTGTTTCTTCCGGGATCGATTGCGACGACATCCTCCCCTCCTTGTGCGATTTCCGTGGGGGGACAACTGTCCCCTAAAAAGGAACATCAACCCTTTTGTTGATAGACGGCTCATTGCCCTCCTGCTGACTCCTCGTATCTCTCCTGGATTCCTGGGACTTCTTATAGGTCTTTTTTGGATATGTCTTTGCATTATTCTTTGCCTCCTTCCATATATATACTCTTCATGGGTGATCTACGTATTGTGGTGCCCCTGCAAGCTGCTGTATGTGGGGGAGACAACCACAGATGTAAAGACGCGTTTGAAAAACCACAGATTCAGTATTAGAACTGAGAGGAAAGACCTCCTAGTATCCAAACATTTTAGTGAGTATAAACATAAAGAACAAGAACTGAGGTTTACAATACTTGATCATGTTGCCATGCCGGGGAGGGGCGGGGGGGAGACAGAATGTCCCTCCTAAAGAATGGTGAACTTAGGTGGATCCATCTTTTGGAAACACTTAAACCCAAAGGGTTAAATATACAATTTAGGGTGACCTCTGGAATGATAAATTGAGGGATGCAGGAGGTGGCCCGCAATGTGCTGTGAACCAGGCTTCTGGCGACATTAGAGTTATTGTAAATGGTACATATGATGTAAGGATTGTGTTACTTAATTTTGGTATTGTTTATATTCCGCAGTTACTCACTGTGAGTTGTGGACACCTACAGGAGAGATTGCTTATCCAGGTTTTATCCTTTTTAGTTACCTTATAATATTAATTGTTACCATTATTACAGAGAGACTTTAATGTGTGAGTATATGGATGCAAGTGCCTATTTGCTAAATACACTGGGAAGTATTCCGGGTGGGTGATATAGATAGTGATTAACATTATTTTTAGTCCCGTATAAAATATAGGTAACGATTACAATGAGTTCATACCCTAGGCTTGTGTCTTTGTAAAGTATTTATTGTTGTCTTCAGTGCAATTAGCGCCTGGCTACGTAGATTTAATGTATATAGCGATGAATTGCACGTCGCTACATGATGCGATACTGGCAATTGGCCTGATGTCCACATGCTGCGACTATAATGCCTCTCTAATGATTTGACCTGTGATATACAGAAACACACAGAGTGGGAGGCGGAGTCAAACATTCACATGCTGCGATATTGACCCGCCCCGAGTTTATGATGCACTACGCCATGAGGGTAGCTCAGGCGCAGTAAGCAAAGTAACACGCCGAGATGAAACGATGCTCCATCTTTGACATAGCGCGGCAAGAGCACAAGGTAACTGAAGCTTATGGATTCCTGTGATCTGTGGTTTTCTTACAGGTGTGAATTGTGATTGAGCAAGCCATGGATGTTTTAACTACTATCACAATTTGGGTGAAGCACGATTGCACGTTACATGAAGCACTAAGAAATTGAAGATAAACACGGATATGTGATGCACTTTACCTGAGAGCGTTAGAATGCTGCTACACCATGAATTGTCGCATGAGAATGAATTGTTTTTTATTGAGTTTTTATATGCACCAGTGAGTAACTAATCAGGAAATTAGCACTGATTACTTCCTGCAATGTCTCTATAGTCACTTTATTGTATGTTTCACTTGGCTTGATAATGGCTCTCTGAGAGAGCTGAAACGTTGCCTGTATCAACATGTGTTGAATAAATATCACATTTTTCTTCACTTTTGTGCTGCGTTATATTTATTTGGATTGTGTTTGGACCCCAGGACCAAACTACTTGAAGCTAGGAGTGCTGCCCTGTGATTTTCTGGATATACAGGGTGGGCCATTTATATGGATACACCTTAATAAAATGGTAATGGTTGGTGATATTAACTTCCTGTTTGTGGCACATTAGTATATGTGAGGGGGGAAACTTTTCAAGATGGGTGTTGACCATGGTGGCCATTTTGAAGTCAGCCATTTTGAATCAAACTTTTGTTTTTTCAATAGGAAGAGGGTCATGTGACACATCAAACTTATTGGGAATTTCACAAGAAAAACAATGGTGTGCTTGGTTTTAACGTAACTTTATTCTCTCATGAGTTATTTACATGTTTCTGACCACTTATAAAATGTGTTCAATGTGCTGCTAGTGATGTCGCGAACATAAAATTTTCCGTTCACGAACGGCGAACGAGAACTTCCGCAAATGTTCGCGAACGGGTAAACCGGGCGAACTGCCATAGACTTCAATAGGCAGGCGAATTTTAAAAGCCACAGGGACTCTTTCTGGCCACAATAGTGATGGAAAAGTTGTTTCAAGGGGACTAACACCTGGACTGTGGCATGCTGGAGGGGGATCCATGGCAAAACTCCCATGGAAAATTACGTAGTGGACGCAGAGTCGGGTTTTAATCCGTAAAGGGCATAAATCAACTAACATTCCTAAATTGTTTGGAATAACATGCTTTAAAACAACCAGTGTGTGTATACGATCAGGTATGATGTTGTATTGATCAGGTAGTGTAAGGGTTACGCCCGCTTCACAGACATTGACAGACCAAACTCCCCTTTTAATGCACCGCAAACAACTGCAAACAGTCCATTTGCACAACCGCAAACTCCCCATTTGCACAAGGTTGCATACCAAGCTAGCCATGTCCCGGTGATGTCATTGAAGGTTTCTTCCTCCAACCAGCCACGTACATCACCAAGGGTCCCCGAAAGGTGAATTGAATTGATTTTTTCGAACGGGGAGATGGTTAAAAAAACGCTGGCTCCCTCCCCTTTGTTTTTATCCACGGTGACTGCGTCTGCGCCGTGCAATTTACTGTCACACCCGATATGAGTGGTAGTTTCTGTAGTTCTATTCTCATCAGTTTAATCCCTGTTACATCCCATATCAGGGATTGCCTTTTGTGAAAAAATTTTTAAGGCCGGGTACCTTCGACTGCCTTCACAGTGGCAGACCAAACTGTATTGATTTTAGGAACCGGGAGATAGAAAAAGCAGCTTGGTCGGTCCTCTTACTCCCAAATTGGGGCACTGCGCATGCACAGAGCAATGTGCTGTGACACCCTATATGAGTGGTGTCTTAACTAGTACTATTCCTATCAGTTTAATCCCTGTTACGTACCCTATCCGGGGACGTGAGTTGAATTGATAAAACATTGTTGAATTAACGAACCATTACGACATCATGAAATAATTTAGTTCTGAGCTCTGTACTTGCTTTGTATTGGAATTGATGGGGTTTTTTAAATTGTCTGCATTATTTCTAATAAACTATTAAGAGACTTTATTATGATTTTTTATTTTATGTATTAAAAACCCAAACAACTTAAAAAAAAGGTAAATTAATGTTTTTTCTATGAAATATTATCCAGCCGTCCAATAGCTTTTGGTCTGACCCTAATGAAGCAACGGCCTTATCATCTGAGGTGTGGCAACATTGCCAACACACTCATAGAGGTGATGACTGCTTCATTGTGATATGCAAGCCCCTTCACCACAACAAGATAACAATCACGAAGGGGAATTGACACTTGTATGTGCCTTTTTTTGTTTGTTTTGTTTTTGCAGCCACAGTGCTGCACCATAGGACAGAAAAATTAGGCATGTACACATGCCTGAAAAATAATGGCATTGTTGCAGCTGCTGTTGTAGCAGCGGCCGGAAAAATTGATGTTTTCCAGGCAGAAAAGTGACTAAAACTTTGCGGCTTGAACCCTAGTTGGTGGTGGAGAATTCACGAAAGTCATCCAGTATGCAGACATTAAATACAGCAGCGTGGGGACGATTTTGAGGCCAAGGCATGTAATCAGGCTTTTTGTTAGTCAAACGTATCCCCCACTGTCAGTCCCTTCGGGATCCATGCCTCATTCATCTTTATGAAGGTGAGGTAATCAACACTTTTTTTGACCGAGGCGACTTCTCTTGTCGGTGACAATGCCCCCTGCTGCACTGAAGGTCCTTTCTGACAGGACACTTGAAGCAGGGCAGGCCAGAAGTTCTAATGCAAACTGGGATAGCTCAGGCCACAGGTCAAGCCTGCACACCCAGTAGTGAAGGGGTTCATCGCTCCTCAGAGTGTCGATATCTGCTGTTAAGGCGAGGTAGTCTGCTACCTGTCGGTCGAGTCGTTCTCTAAGGCTGGATCCCAAAGGTCTGTGGCGATGAGTAGGACTGAAAAAGCTCCGCATGTCCTCCTTTAACAACACATCTGTAAATCGTCCAGTTCTTGCCGCCGTGGTAGGAGGAGGATTACACTCACTTCTTCCCCTGTTAGATTCCCGTTGTGCTGTGACATCCCCTGATAAGCTGTGTAAAGCATATTTTTTAGTTTGGTTTTGAACTGGTGCATCCTTTCCGAATTTCGTTAATTTGGTAACATTTCTGCCACTTTCTGCTTATACCGGGGGTCTAGTAGCGTGGCCACCCAGTACAGGTCGTTCTCATTCATCCTTTTTATACGAGGGTCCCTCAACAGACATAACAGCATGAAAGACCCCATTTGAACAAGTTGGATGCAGAGCTACTTATTTCCCGTTCCTCGTCCTCACTGATGTCCTTGACGGTCTGTTCTTCCCCCCAGCCACGTACAACACCATGGGTCCCAGATAGGTGACAGCAACGAGCACCCTGGGGTGCCTGCTGTGGTTGGTCTTCCTCCTCCTCAAAGCCGCCACATTCCTCCTCTGACTCCTCTTCCTCATACTCCTCTTCCAGCGTTGCCGCAGGTCCGGCAAGCGATGATGACAAGGCTGTTTCTAGTGGTGATGGTGACCGCAACTCTTCCTCTTCCTCTTCACACTCATCTACAGCCTGATCCAGCACTCTTCGCAGGGCACGCTCCAGGAAGAAAACAAATGGGATGAGGTCGCTGATGGTTCCTTCAGTGCGACTGACTAGGTTTGTCACCTCCTCAAAAGGACGCACGAGCCTACAAGCATTGCACATGATCGTCCAGTAACGTGGCGAAAAAATTCCCAGCTCCGCAGAGGCTGTCCTAGCACCCCGGTCATACAAATACTCGTTGATGGCTTTTTCTTGTTGGAGCAGGCGGTCGAACATTAGGAGTGTTGAATTCCAACGTGTCGGGCTGTTGAAAATCAAGCGCCTCACTGGCATGTTGTTTCGCCGCTGAATATCGGAAAAGTGCGCCATGGCCGTGTAGGAACGCCTGAAATGGCCACACACCTTCCTGGCCTGCTTGAGGACGTCCTGTAAGCCTGGGTACTTAGACAAAAAGCGTTGTACGATGAGATTCAACACATGTGCCATGCACAGCACATGTGACAACTTGCCCAAATTCAATGCCGACAACAAATTTGTTCCATTGTCACACACCACTTTGCCGATCTCCAGTTGTTGCGGGGTCAGCCACTGATCCACCTGTGCGTTCAGGGCGGACAGGAGTGCTTGTCCTGTGTGGCTCTCTGTTTTCAGGCAAGTCAACCCCAAGACAGTGTGACACTGTCGTATCCGGGATGTGGAATAGCCCCTGGGGAGCTGGGGGGATTCAGTTGATGTGCAGCCAGACGCCGCAGCAGATAAGGACTCAGCCGAGGAGGATATCGAAGAGGATGGAGTAGGAGTAGAGGAGGTGGCAGTAGGTCTGCCTGCAAGTCGTGTCGGTGTCACCAACTCCACTGCGGAGCCACGCATTCCATGCTTGTCAGCCGTCAGCAGGTTGACCCAATGCGCAGTGTACGTGATATACCTGCCCTGAACGTGCTTTGCAGACCAGGTATCAGTGGTCAGATGGACCCTTGCCCCAACACTGTATGCCAGAGATGCCATGACTTCCTTTTCAATGACATTGTAGAGGTTTGGGATTGCCTTTTTAAAAAAAAAAATTCGTCCGGGTACTTTCCACTGTGGTGTCCCAATAGCGACAAATTTTTTGAAGGCCTCAGACTCCACCAGCTGGTATGGTAAAAGCTGGAGGGCTAAGAGTTCCGTCAAGCCAGCTGTCAGTCGCCGGGCAAGGGGGTGACTCTGTGACATTGGCTTCTTACGCTCAAACATTTCCTTGACAGACACCTGACTGTGGGCAGGAACTGCTGAAGGTGAGAGGCGGAGAGGGGGCTGTCTGGCTGACCCCGGGTGCCGATACATGCTGTCTGACTGTGCCACTAACTCCTTGCGACGACCTCCCCCTGCTTCCAACTCATCTCCTCCTTCTCTCTGTCTCCCTTTCTGAACTTTCTCCCTCTTCTTCTCTTCGAGCAGGAACCAACGTGGCATCCGTGGACACATCGTCATCATCAACCGCTTCACTTGTATCTGACACCTCAGCAAAGGAAGCAGCAGTGGGTACAACATCATCATCATCATCATCACACTGTACGTCCATGTGTGTAATCCTGCCCGACTGAGACATATCCCTGTAATCTACATCATCTGGCAATAATGGTTGTGCATCACTAATTGCATACAACTGATGTGTAAATAACTCCTCTGACGGATCAAGTGAAGAGGCTGTGGTGGCAGTGGCGGTAGTGGTGGCGGTGGCGGCGGGCGGGTGCGTGGTAACTTGAGAGCAGGTGACCGAAGCTGAGCTGGAGGAGGATGGTGCGTCAAGGTTCTTAGCGGAAGCTGTTGAAGATTGGGTGTCCTGTCTAAGCCAGTCTAAGCCCAGAATTTTTCGGGTTCAGGGTACGTGGCCTCTGAACACTAGGCTTTATTCCATGGACAGTGGAAATCACAGCACCACAACCACGACGGCCCCTGCGGGGTGGCCTGCCTCTGCCTGTCATTTTTTTTTTAGATAAGTGGTACTACGCATGCTAGGTACGCAGTGGGCACACTACAGTCTGTGGAAGTGGGCCTAACACACACTGGCAGAAGGCATGCAACTGAAATTAGACTAATGTTTAAAAATTAAATGCCTTATTTATCGGCAAGCTACTGTGCCACCCGGGATCAGTGGTGGGCACTGGCAGTGGGCACACTACAGTCAGTGGAAGTCGGCCTGACACACACTAGCAGGCAAGCAACTGAAATTACACTAAAGTGTAAAAATGAAATGCCTTTTTTGATGCAAAGTCCTGTGCCACATGGGATGACAGGGGTGGGCACTGGCAGTGGGCACACTACAGTCAGTGGAAGTCGGCCTGACACACACTAGCAGGCAAGCAACTGAAATTACACTAAAGTGTAAAAATGAAATGCCTTTTTTTGATGCAAAGTCCTGTGCCAAACGGGATGACAGGGGTGGGCACTGGCAGTGAGCACACTACAGTCAGTGGAAGTCGGCTTGACACACACTAGCAGGCAAGCAACTGAAATTACACTAAAGTGTAAAAATGAAATGCCTTTTTTTGATGCAAAGTCCTGTGCCACATGGGATGACAGGGGTGGGCACTGGCAGTGGGCACACTACAGTCAGTGGAAGTCGGCCTGACACACACTAGCAGGCAAGCAACTGAAATTACACTAAAGTGTAAAAATGAAATGCCTTTTTTGATGCAAAGTCCTGTGCCACATGGGATGACAAGGGTGGGCACTGGCAGTGGGCACACTACAGTCAGTGGAAGTCGGCCTGACACACACTGGCAGCAGGCAAGTAACTGAATTTAGACTACTGTCTAAAAATGAAATGCCTTATTTATCGGCAAGCTACTGTGCCACCCGGTATCAGTGGTTGGCACTGGCAGTGGGCACACTACAGTCTGTGGAAGTGGGCCTGACACACACTGGCAGCAGGCAAGCAACTGAATTTAGACTACTGTCTAAAAATGAAATACCTTATTTATCGGCAAGCTACTGTGCCACCCGGTATCAGTGGTGGGCACTGGCAGTGGGCACACTACAGTCAGTGGAAGTGGGTCTGACACACACTGGCAGCAGGCAAGCAAGTAAATTTAGACTACTGTGTAAAAATTTAATGCCTTATTTATCGGCAAGCTACTGTGCCACCCGGTATCAGTGGTTGGCACTGGCAGTGGGCACAGTACAGTCTGTGGAAGTGGGCCTGACACACACTGGCAGCAGGCAAGCAAGTAAATTTAGACTACTGTGTAAAAATTAAATGCCTTATTTATCGGCAAGCTACTGTGCCACCCGGTATCAGTGGTGGGCACTGGCAGTGGGCACACTACAGTCTGTGGTAGTCGGCCTGACTCACACTGGCAGAAGGCAAGCAACTGAAATTAGACTAATGTTTAAAAATTAAATGCCTTATTTATCGGCAAGCTACTGTGCCACCCGGGATCAGTGGTGGGCACTGGCAGTGGGCACACTACAGTCAATGGAAGTCGGCCTGACACACACTAGCAGGCAAGCAACTGAAATTACACTAAAGTGTAAAAATGAAATGCCTTTTTTGATGCAAAGTCCTGTGCCACATGGGATGACAGGGGTGGGCACTTGCAGTGGGCACACTACAGTCAGTGGAAGTCGGCCTGACACACACTAGCAGGCAAGCAACTGAAATTACACTAAAGTGTAAAAATGAAATGCCTTTTTTTGATGCAAAGTTCTGTGCCACACGGGATGACAGGGGTGGGCACTGGCAGTGGGCACACTACAGTCAGTGGAAGTCGGCCTGACACACACTAGCAGGCAAGCAACTGAAATTACACTAAAGTGTAAAAATGAAATGCCTTTTTTGATGCAAAGTCTTGTGCCACATGGGATGACAGGGGTGGGCACTGGCAGTGGGCACACTACAGTCAGTGGAAGTCGGCCTGACACACACTAGCAGGCAAGCAACTGAAATTACACTAAAGTGTAAAAATGAAATGCCTTTTTTGATGCAAAGTCCTGTGCCAAACGGGATGACAGGGGTGGGCACTGGCAGTGGGCACACTACAGTCAGTGGAAGTCGGCCTGACACACACTAGCAGGCAAGCAACTGAAATTACACTAAAGTGTAAAAATGAAATGCCTTTTTTGATGCAAAGTCCTGTGCCACACGGGATGACAGGGGTGGGCACTGGCAGTGGGCACACTACAGTCAGTGGAAGTCGGCCTGACACACACTAGCAGGCAAGCAACTGAAATTACACTAAAGTGTACAAATGAAATGCCTTTTTTTGATGCAAAGTCCTGTGCCACACGAGATGACAGGGGTGGGCACTGGCGGTGGGCACACTACAGTCTGTGGGCATGCAGCTCCTCACACATGGGCAGGCCAGGCAACTGCAATATATATATGGAGAAAAAAAAAAAGCAGACTAATGTTGCAGCCCTAAAAAGGGCTTTTTGGGGTGCGGTCAGGTCGCTGTCCTTACAGCAGAGATCAGATGAGTCTTTCAGGACTGGAGTGGACACTGAATACACTAGCCTAGCTATCGATTTCCCAATTAAATCAGCAGCAGCTACACTGTCCCTCCTCTCACTAAGACTGCAAATTCCGAATGAATCTAAAATGGATGCTGTTCAGGAGATGGGAGGGTCTGGGAGGGAGGGTATGCTGCTGATTGGCTGGAATGTGCCAGATTTCATAGTGTCCGCTTACACATATATTTTGTTCTGGGGTTAAATTAACCTGCCAATATTGCAATACCCTGGATCTGGTGTCCAAACAGTTTCAGGCCAGATTTCATAGTGTCCGCTTACACATATATTTTTTTCTGGGGTGAAATTAACCTGCCAATATGGCAATACCCTGGATCTGGTGTCCAAACAGTTTCAGGCCAGATTTCATAGTGTCCGCTTACACATATATTTTTTTCTGGGGTGAAATTAACCTGCCAATATAGCAATACCCTGGATCTGGTGTCCAAACAGTTTCAGGCCAGATTTCATAGTGTCCGCTTACACATATATTTTTTTCTGGGGTGAAATTAACCTGCCAATATGGCAATACTCTGGATCTGGTGTCCAAACAGTTTCAGGCCAGATTTCATAGTGTCCGCTTACACATATATTTTTTTCTGGGGTGAAATTAACCTGCCAATATGGCAATACCCTGGATCTGGTGTCCAAACAGTTTCAGGCCAGATTTCATAGTGTCCGCTTACACATATATTTTTTTCTGGGGTGAAATTAACCTGCCAATATGGCAATACCCTGGATCTGGTGTCCAAACAGTTTCAGGCCAGATTTCATAGTGTCCGCTTACACATATATTTTTTTCTGGGGTGAAATTAACCTGCCAATATAGCAATACCCTGGATCTGGTGTCCAAACAGTTTCAGTCCAGATTTCATAGTGTCCGCTTACACATATATTTTTTTCTGGGGTGAAATTAACCTGCCAATATAGCAATACCCTGGATCTGGTATCCAAACAGTTTCAGGCCAGATTTCATAGTGTTCGCTTACACATATATTTTTTTCTGGGGTGAAATTAACCTGCCAATATAGCAATACCCTGGATCTGGTGTCCAAACAGTTTCAGGCCAGATTTCATAGTGTCCGCTTACACATATATTTTTTTCTGGGGTGAAATTAACCTGCCAATATGGCAATACCCTGGATCTGGTGTCCAAACAGTTTCAGGCCTGATTTCATAGTGTCCGCTTACACATATATTTTTTTCTGGGGTGAAATTAACCTGCCAATATAGCAATACCCTGGATCTGGTGTCCAAACAGTTTCAGGCCAGATTTCATAGTGTCCGCTTACACATATATTTTTTTCTGGGGTGAAATTAACCTGCCAATATGGCAATACCCTGGATCTCGTGTCCAAACAGTTGCAGGACCGATTTTATAGTGTCCGCTTACACATATATTTTATTCTGGGGTTAAATTAACCTGCCAATATAGCAATACCCTGGATCTGGTGTCCAAACAGTTTCAGGCCAGATTTTATAGTGTCCGCTTACACATATATTTTTTTCTGGGGTTAAATTAACCTTCCAATATAGCAATTCCCTGGATCTGGTGTCCCAGCAGTTGCAGGACCGATTTCGTAGTGTCCGCTTACACATATATTTTGTTCTGGGGTTAAATTAACCTGCCAATATAGCAATACCCTGGATCTGGTGTCCAAACAGTTTCAGGCCAGATTTCATAGTGTCCGCTTACACATATATTTTTTTCTGGGGTGAAATTAACCTGCCAATATAGCAATCCCCTGGATCTGGTGTCCAAACAGTTTCAGGCCAGATTTCATAGTGTTCGCTTACACATATATTTTTTTCTGGGGTGAAATAAACCTGCCAATATAGCAATACCCTGGATCTGGTGTCCAAACAGTTTCAGGCCAGATTTCATAGTGTCTGCTTACACATATATTTTTTTCTGGGGTGAAATTAACCTGCCAATATAGCAATACCCTGGATCTGGTGTCCAAACAGTTTCAGGCCAGATTTCATAGTGTCCACTTACACATATATTTTTTTCTGGGGTGAAATTAACCTGCCAATATAGCAATACCCTGGATCTGGTGTCCAAACAGTTTCAGGCCAGATTTCATAGTGTCCGCTTACACATATATTTTGTTCTGGGGTTAAATTAACCTGCCAATATAGCAATACCCTGGATCTGGTGTCCCAGCAGTTGCAGGACCGATTTCATAGTGTCCGCTTACACATATATTTTGTTCTGGGGTTAAATTAACCTGCCAATATAGCAATACCCTGAATCTGGTGTCCCAGCTGTTGCAGGCCAAGTGTAAATCTGTCCATAAAAGGATACCTTTCATCCAGGGCCTAAATACTAGCCCTAAAAGAGATATTCCCCTAAATCAGTGGTTACTGCTGTGCCTGGATTAGTGTAATACGCTACATAAACAAATAGGCAGATAGTGTTAGGTGCCTGTAAATAAAGGCCTAAATTTGAAATCAATACATTGGGCCAAATATTTTATTCCTTATTGTGGTGCTTGGTGAACGTTAACAATGAGGAAAACATCTAGTAAGGGACGCGGTCGTGGTGGTGTTAGTGTACCCTCAGGTGCTGGGAGAGGACGTGGCCATTCTGCCACAGCCACACGTCCTAGTGAACCAACTACCTCAGGTTCCAGTACCCGCCAGAATTTACAGCGATATTTGGTGGATGGTAAGGCCTGAGCAGGTTCAGGCGCTAGTCAATTGTGTGGCCGACAGTGGATCCAGCATGTTCACAACATTATCTCCCACCCAGTCTTCTGCAGAAAGCGCACAGGTGGCACCTGAAAACCAAGCCCATCAGTCTGTCACATCACCCCCATGCATATCAGGGAAACTGTCTGAGCCTCAAGTTATGCAGCAGTCTCTTATGCTGTTTGAAGACTCTGCTGGCATGGTTTCCCAAGGAAATCCACCTAGCCCTTCCCCAGTGGTGGAAGACATAGAATGCACTGATGCACAACCACTGATGTTTCCTGATGATGAGGACATGGGAATACCACCTCATCGGAGTCCGCACGTCTCTGATGATGACGAAACACAGGTGCTGCGTCTTTCTGCAGTGTGCAGGCCGAACAGGAGGTCAGGGAGGAAGACTGTGTGGAAGACTATGCAGGGGACGATGAGGTCCTAGACCCCACATGGAATGAAGGTCGTGCCACTGACTTTCATAATTCAGAGAAAGAGGCAGTGGTGAGACCGAGCCAACAGCGTAGCAAAAGAGGGAGCAGGGGGCAAAAGCAGAACAGCCGCAGCCAAGAGAGTTCGCCTGATACTGGCCACCGCCACCAGGGACCGAGCACCCCAAAGGCAGCTTCAAGGAGTTCCCTGGCATGGCACTTCTTTAAACAATGTGCTGACGACAAGACCCGAGTGGTTTGCACGCTGTGCCATCAGATCCTGAAGCGAGGCATTACCGTTCTGAACCTTAGCACAACCTGCATGACCAGGCATCTACATGCAAAGCATGAACTGCAGTGGAGTAAACACCTTAAAAGCAAGGAACTCACTCAGGCTCCCCCTGCTCCCTCTTCTGCTGCTGCCTCAGCCTCTTCCTCCGCATCGGGAGGAATGTTGGCACCTGCCGCCCACCAAACAGAGGATGTGCCACCGACACCACCACCTGCGTCACCAAGCATCTCCACCATGTCACACGGCAACGTTCAGCTCTCCATCTCACAAACCTTGGAGAGAAAGCGTAAATTCCCACCTAGTCACCCTCGAGCCCTGGGCCTGAATGCCAGCATTTCTAAACTACTGGCCTTTGAAATGCTGTCATTCAGGCTGGTGGACACAGATAGCTTCAAACAGCTGATGTCCATGGCTGTCCCACAGTATGTTGTCCCCAGCCGCCACTACTTCTCCAAGACAGCCGTGCCTTCCCTGCACAACCAAGTATCCGATAAAATCAAGTGTGCACTGCGCAACGCCATCTGTAGCAAGGTCCACCTAACCACAGATAAGTGGACCAGTAAGCACGGCCAGGGACGCTATATCTCCCTAACTGCACACTGGGTAAATGTAGTGGCGGCTGGGCCCCAGGCGGAGAGTTCCTTGGCGCACGTCCTTCCGCCGCCAAGGATCACAGGGCATCATTCTTTGCCTCCTGTAGCCTCCTCCTCCTACTCAGCTTCCTCCTCCTCTGCTTCCACCAGCTCATCCAGTCAGCCACACACCTTCACCACCAACTTCAGCACAGCCCGGGGTAAACGTCAGCAGGCCATTCTGAAACTCATATGTTTGGGGGACAGGCCCCACACCGCGCAGGAGTTGTGGTGGGGTATTGAACAACAGACCGACCAGTGGTTGCTGCCGGTGGGCCTCAAGCCCGGCCTGGTGGTGTGCGATAATGGACGAAATCTCGTCGCAGCTCTGGGACTAGGTTTGACGCACATCCCTTGCCTGGCGCATGTGCTGAATTTGGTGGTGCAGAAGTTCATTCACAACTACCCCAACATGTCAGAGCTGCTGCATAAAGTGAGGGCCGTCTGTCCGCGCTTCCGGCATTCACATCCTGCCGCTGCTCGCCTGTCTGCGCTACAGCGTAACTTCGGCCTTCCCGCTCACCGCCTCATATGCGACGTGCCCACCAGGTGGAACTCCACCTTCCACATGCTGGAGAGACTGTGCGAGCAGCAGCAGGCCATAGTGGAGTTTCAGCTGCAGCACGCACGTGTCAGTCGCACTGCGGAACAGCACCACTTCACCACCAATGATTGGGCCTCCATGCGAGACCTGTGTGCCCTGTTGCGCTGTTTCGAGTACTCCACCAACATGGCCAGTGGCGATGACACCGTTATCAGCGTTACAATACCACTTCTATGTCTCCTTGAGAAAACGCTTAGGGCGATGATGGAAGAGGAGGTGGCCCAGGAGGAGGAGGAGGATGAGGGGTCATTTTTAGCACTTTCAGGCCAGTCTGTTAGAAGTGGCCCAGAGGGAGGTTTTTTGCAACAGCAGGGGCCAGGTAGAAATGTGGCCAGCCAGGGCCCACTACTGGAGGACGAGGAGGATGAGGAGGAGGTGGAGGAGGATGAGGATGAAGCAGGTTCACAATGGGGTGGCACCCGACACAGCTCAGGCCCATCACTGGTGCGTGGCTGGGGGGATACTGAGGACGATGACGATACGCCTCCCACAGAGGACAGCTTGTCCTTACCTCTGGGGATCCTGGCACACATGACCTACTACATGCTGCAGTGCCTGCGCAACGACAGCAGAGTTGCGCACATTTTAACGTGTGCGGACGACTAGGTTGCCACCCTGCTGGATCCCCGGTACAAAGACAATGTGCCCACCTTACTTCCTGCACTGGAGCGTTATAGGAAGATGCGCGAGTTCAAGCGCATGCTGGTGGAGGCGCTCCTGAGAGCATTCCCAAATGTCACAGGGGAACAGGTGGAAGCCCAAGGCAAAGGCAGAGGAGGAGCAAGAGGTCGCCAACGCAGCAGTGTCATGGCCAGCTCTTCTGAGGGCAGGGTTAGCATGGCAGAAATGTGGAAAAGTTTTGTCTCCACGCCACAGCTAACTGCACAACCACCTGATACGGAACGTGTTAGCAGGAGGCAGCATTTCACTGACATGGTTGAACAGTACGTCTGCACACCCCTTCACGTACTGACTGATGGTTCGGCCCCATTCAACTCCTGGGTCTCCAAATTGTCCACGTGGCCAGAGTTAGCATTTTATGCCTTGGAGGTGCTGGCCTGCCCGGCGGCCAGCGTTTTGTCTGAACGTATGTTCAGCACGGCAGGGGGCGTCATTACTGACAAACGCAGCCGCCTGTCCACAGTCAACGTGGACAAGCTCATGTTCATAAAAATGAACCAGGCATGGATCCCACAGGACCTGTGCCTCCCTTGTGCAGAATAAACATTTATAACTGCCTCCCCATCAACCATGTATTCTTGTACTCCGGGGCACTTCTTTATTGAATCCTCATTTTTTCAACTTTAATATGATCTTGCGGTGCAACCCAAAGTTGAATGAACCTCTCCTCTGTCTGGATGCTGGTCCGAAATAACTGAGAGTGGCCTTCTCCATTGGTGGTTGATATGACGCATGATTCCTTGCTGTGGAACCTGTATCCTCGGTCTGGGTGCTGGGCCTAAATAACTGAAAGTGGCCTTCTCCAGTGGTGGTTGATATGACGCATGATTCCTTGCTGTGGGACCTCTCTCCTCTGTCTGGGTGCTGGTCCAAAATAAATGAGAGTGGCCTTCTCCGGTGGTGGTTGATATGACGCATGATTCCTTGATGTGGGACCTCTCTCCTCTGTCTGGGTGCTGGTCCAAAATAAATGAGAGTGGCCATCTCCGGTGGTGGGTGATATGACGCATGATTCTTTGCTGTGGAACCTGTATCCTCGGTCTGGGTGCTGGGCCTAAATAACTGAAAGTGGCCTTCTCCAGTGGTGGGTGATATGACGCATGATTCCTTGCTGTGGGACCTCTCTCCTCTGTCTGGGTGCTCGGCCTAAATAACTGAAAGTGGCCTTCTCAAGTGGTGGTTGATATGACGCATGACTGCTTGCTGTGGGACCTCTCTCCTCTGTCTGGGTGCTGGTCCGAAATAAATGAGAGTGGCCTTCTCCGTTGGTGGTTGATATGACGCATGATTCCTTGCTGTGGGACCTCTCTCCTCTGTCTGGGTGCTGGTCCAAAATAAATGAGAGTGGCCTTCTCCGTTGGTGGTTGATATGACGCATGATTCCTTGCTGTGGAACCTGTATCCTCGGTCTGGGTGCTGGGCCTAAATAACTGAAAGTGGCCTTCTCCAGTGGTGGTTGATATGACGCATGATTCCTTGCTGTGGGACCTCTCTCCTCTGTCTGGGTGCTGGTCCGAAATAAATGAGAGTGGCCTTCTCCGGTGGTGGTTGATATGACGCATGATTCCTTGATGTGGGACCTCTCTCTTCTGTCTGGGTGCTGGTCCAAAATAAATGAGAGTGGCCTTCTCCGTTGGTGGTTGACATGACACATGATTCCTTGCTGTGGAACCTGTATCCTTGGTCTGGGTGCTGGGCCTAAATAACTGAAAGTGGCCTTCTCCAGTGGTGGTTGATATGACGCATGATTCCTTGCTGTGGGACCTCTCTCCTCTGTCTGGGTGCTGGTCCGAAATAAATGAGAGTGGCCTTCTCCGGTGGTGGGTGATATGACGCATGATTCCTTGCTGTGGAACCTTTATCCTCGGTCTGGGTGCTGGGCCTAAATATCTGAAAGTGGCCTTCTCCAGTGGTGGTTGATATGACGCATGATTCCTTGCTGTGGGACCTCTCTCCTCTGTCTGGGTGCTGGTCCGAACTAAATGAGAGTGGCCTTCTCCAGTGGTGGGTGATATGATGCATGATTCCTTGCTGTGGGACCTCTCTCCAATTGATATTGGTTAATTTTTATTTATTTTATTTTATTTTAATTCATTTCCCTATCCACATTTGTTTGCAGGGGATTTACCTACATGTTGCTGCCTTTGGCAGCCCTCTAGCCCTTTCCTGGACTATTTTACAGCCTTTTTAGTGCCTAAAAGTTCGGGTCCCCATTGAATTCAATTGGGTTCGGGTTCGGGACAAAGTTCGGCTCGAGTTCGAATCCCGAACGCGGACATTTTCGGGAAGTTCGGCCGAACTTCTCGAACCCGAACATCCAGGTGTTCGCTCATCTCTAGTGATGACCCAATTTAATCCCAGGCAACGTTTCAAGCAAAACTATAGTGTCGCAAGTGGGTATATATTGCCAAACATGGTTGCATGATACACAAGTGAATGATCAGACAATTGAACACATGTTACATCACAACAATTAATCACATGATCAGTGAGTATTGTAAAGTACATAAAATCAGTGCATAACACTCGCAAAATTACTACATAAGTCTTCCTAAGACCGACATATACTCAAAACTTGGTATATAATTAATCAATCAGTGATAGAGTGTCAGTGCTAATAGTGTATAAAGGGTTAAAAACTAGCCCAGCTGGTAAATACACAGCTGGCTGGTAATTTATATTAATAAGATACACAAGCCTACCATTTGGGAAAGTTACGTCTGCTTGTTACGGCGTTCCCCTGTGCCGATCACGTAGGCACGGAGTCAAACCTCCCCACCCCTACCCACAAGCGCAAAGCGCAACTCCTGGTAAACGTCCACGTGATCCGTGACATGCTGATGGAGAGCATGTCTCACACAGTGGGAGGAGATCAGGGAAGGTCATGTGACTCCGATTCGGCTAATCAGCTAAAGGGGTGTATCAAGTAACTATGGAAACCCTATAGTTTACAGGAACATAAAAATAAATGAATATGGGGCACCAGCGGAGTCATTGATAACAATGAAAACCCCAAACTATACAAACTTATGGGTTGTACTCCCATTGATACTGTGACATCCCAACAAAGTGACCACCGTACCATAAGTGCACATTGCGTTCCTGTCAGCACGCCAATGCCGACAGGACTGCTGTGCCATGGCAGGCCACCTTTGCACATCACAATCACACCATGCTGACTGGAAAATGCAAGGCAAGGTGCAACATTGGAGTGGGGTCCATCTCCTGTACTCCCAATCCATGTAACTGTGCAACCAAGCGAAAGGGCACATATGTGTCCCCCACTCGGTTACACAAACACCACCACTGCAAAAAGAACAGTCTAAGCGATGCAAACATGCTATCAATCATCACACTTCATTAAATAATAGACTAATGAAACCCCTGATGTCCCGTTTAAAACAAATTTCTGCAATAAACTCCATGATCGTACATTCAAGCCGAAAGATACGGACGTAGTAGACCACTTCTGGAATTGCTGGAAAGATGTGGCAAAGAACTTCAATCTAAAAAAAAAGAAGAGAAAAATGAGAAAAATGTAAATAAACAACCTGTCACAATGACACTATGACACTGTTGCATAATCATACACCAGCATGTCAGGAGGGGACAGACCAGGCTGGCCCTATCAACAGCAACTATCTATTAAACCATCCCCATTTTAATTCAGTATTTAACCCATAAGGTTTTAGTGTCTTCAAAAAGTATATCCATATTAACTCACGTCACTTCAATATTTCCTCCCTCTCCCCACCTCTTTTCAGAGGAGGGATGTGATCAATAATCCTAAATCTAAGATCCTTTTCTCTATGCCCAGCCTCCACAAAATGTTCAGGTACAGGTAAGTCTTTCCTTTTCTGACGGATGCTGTACCGATGGTAATTCAACCGTGTCTTTAGATCTATGGTAGTTTTTCCTACATATAAGGGGTTACACGGACATTGAAGCAAGTAAATTACTGTCACAGGTCAAATAATGACGGATCTCATGTTGTGTATTCAAAATAGGGGGAGTAAACATATTGCCTTTAAGCATATAACTGCAATTCACGCAATTTTTATTTTTTTTATTCATTCTTTATTTGTAGTAATTGAACAGAAGCAAAACAGCGTATAATTAAGGATTGTGCATACGCACGAAATAGTATGTCAAAATAGGTAAATCTATACAACACTCAGGAAACAACAGCAAGATATGCATGAGGTGTACAGACCGGATACCGTAATAATTCTCGTGATCCAATTTCTAAACATCAAGAGAGAAAGTGGAAGCAAATTGCAAACAGAATATGTAAAATACATAAATCGAAGGAAAGTCGACTGGAACGTCCGGGGAAGAGCGAAGTGTTAGACGATGGCTAAGGTTGTTCATCCCTACTTTGAACAGTTTGATGCATCTCTAAACTGTTATAGTATCCAAGCCAGGGTTTCCAAACTTTCCCATATTTATCTTGTGCTTTAATTGTATGAGAGCACATACTCTCCAATCTTGCTATCTGAGCTGTTTTAGTTAACCAATGAGAAAGCGGCGCAATTCACGCAGTTTAAACAGGGAAAGCATCCATTTCTCTTGATGCCAAAATAAGTTTGACTCAACGCGTTGTTCACCACATTCGCTTTTACAAGCCTATCTCGTAAATTAAGAAACCTTCTATAAGAAATTAAAGGAGGGATCTGAAACTCCTTCACATGTCATCAATTATTTCTCAAGATAGGCCAATGTTTCTTAATGGCCTTAGCTATCTCATAACTACTTGACGTAAACATGCAAATAAAAGCCACATGTTCAGGTGACGTTCTCTTAGTAAGTAGTATCCTCTCTTCATCTAGTGTATCTAAATGTCTCTTGACAAGTTTTTTTAGGATAATCTCTATGTATAAATTTGTTGGACATCTCTATTAATCCCTGGGACCGTATAGCTGGGTCATTTACGATCCGCTGTACCCAAAGAAACTGGCTACGAGGAAGAGACTTAATCATTGATCGAGGATGGCAACTTTCGAACCTTAACAGTTTATTACACTCTGTTGGTTTGGTAAACAGATCATTTGAAAGTGATCCATCTCGGATGCCAACAAGGGTATCCAGAAATTGGACACTTTCTGTAGAGTGAGTCAACGTAAACTTGATATCAGGGTCTATGCTATTAAGAAAGGCATGGAATTCAAACAGGCCATCCTCAGTGCAATGCCAAACCACGAATACATCCTCAATGTATCTCCATCACCCCAGCAAATGGCTGAAGTGGTGGAACACATAGATGTGGTCCATCTCAAGAGTAGACATGAACACGTTGGCATAGGTGGGAGCCATATTTGAACCCATCGCTGTTCCACGCATTTGTAGGTAGAAACCATCCTGACATGCTAAATAATTGTACCTTAACACAATGTTCAATAGATCAATAATAAATTCCTTGCATTCTGCAGTATAGTCAGCAGTAGACAGGCATCTCCAAATAGCCTCCACACCCCAATCATGATTGATAGAGGTGTAGAGGCTAGTAACATCAAAGGATGCCAAAATGGTGGATGAAGTAACTGACACTCTAGAAATCCTGTCTAAGAAATCACTTGTGTCTCGTATAAAAAATCTGGATGAAACTGCAAAATTACGTAGGACCTTGTCCAAAAAAAGGGCTATGTTTAAGAGCACTGAACCCCTATCCGATACTATCTTCCTACCAGGGCGTTTGTTACTGATTTATGTATTTTCGGTAATACATAAATCAAAGGGGTCTTAGGGTGTGTTACCAAAAGGAAGGAATGCAGTAAATCATTAATGATACCTGCCAGTCTTCCCTTGTTTAATGTTTCTGTGATCACTCTTAACACATTGAATTTTGGATCATGCGAAAGCCGCCTGTATACAGCTGTATCCCCTATTTGCCTATAAATTTCAGAGACATACCACTCCGTATAAATGACCACAATGGCTTCCCCCTTATCGGCAGGTTTGATAGTGACGGAGCCGCTGATGCCTAATTCATCTATCGCCCGTAGTTCAGCTGTGGTCAAATTAGCATGTATCAACCTGTCATCACATAATGCATGCTTCAATTACTCTATCTCTAACAGCAGTGAAATCACTCTTGACCCAAAAGCCTACTGTATCAAGAGTGAGTTCACTAATCTTTACAGTCTGCATATGATTATCAAGGCGATTGGCCGCATCCGCAAACCAGACTTTCAACTTAATATTACGATAAAACCGATTCAAGTCCATTTCCACTGGGAACCAATCTGTACCAACAGAAGGGCAAAAGGACAAACCTCTTGATAACGTTCAATTTGTGCATTAGTAAGTACAGAAGAGGATATATTTACCACATTGGATTTTTCGTTCTCACTGTCCGATTCTTTGAAGAACGTGGCTCCTGTTGTTTTTCTCCACTTATGCTGCCTTTGTCCGCCTTGTCTGGTCTTTTTGGATCTATAGCCAGGCCTAAAAAAGACTTCTCTTGTTGTACTTCTTGTGTAGACACCATTGTGGTGGCAGTCGTGAATTTCTTCCGATTATCTCCTGATGATTGTTTAATGTTCCTATTATCATGAAGGCCCGGCCTCTGATATTTCTGATCTTGCCAGTTGTACACATTACCTTTCTGGTAATCTTCCTCATCCCTTAGTCATTTCCGTCTTTTGATGGTTTCTTGTTCCTTTTTTAATTTTTGTAAGTAAGCATAACAGTTCAATAAATAATTGTCAATTTCTTGAATAGCTAGTACAGCCTGCAGTTTGTTCTCAGTGGTGACCTGACGCTTATGAGTCACACTCAATTCATGTTGAAGATATTCAAGATTAAGCACAATCACATCAAGTGAATATTTATTTGAAATCTGTGTGAATTTCTGGGCAAACATAGAGTCCACTGAAAATAAATTAGGTTTCAACTGAGAACACATACCTGTAGGAGTTTGAGGCATTACGTTTGCCATCGGCCTCAAACCGTTTTTTGAGTTCAACCACAGAGGTGGATAGAAAAGGGCTTTCACTTACCACACACTGGAGAATCCTCTCCTCATCCTGTCTGGTGTATGAAAAGATGTCGGGAGGGACCATATCAGGTGAAATGATCTTAGTATGCAATCAGTGCTAAGCTGTAAAGTCCAGTAAATATAGTCACCAAAGTAACAGCAGCACAGTTGGAAAACTGAAGGTAGGGTGCAACATCTCAGGGAAGGCGGACAATCATTCCACTATGTATAATCACCAAAAGATGAGGCAGCACTCCAATGTGGGTGAAGGGTGATGACCCAATTTATTCCCAGGCAACGTTTCAAGCAAAACAATACTGTCGCAAGTGGGTATATATAGCCAAATGTGGTCACATGATACACAAGTGAATGATCAGACAATTGAACACATGTTACATCACGACAATTGATCACATGATCAGTGAGTACAGGAGATGGACTTGATGTGATTATGCTGGAAGGATGTGGCAAAGGACTTCAATCTAATAAAAAAAGGAGAAACGGGAATTCCACTGACCACCAATGGTAGGCTGGAATTGTGTATCTTATTAATTAGATTACCAGTCAGCTCTGTATTTACCAGCTGGGCTAGTTTTTAACCCTTTATAAACTATTAGCACTGACACTCTATCACTGATTGATTAATCATATACCAAGTTTTGAGTATATGTCGTTCTTATGCACTGATAGGCAGACTTATGTAGTAATTTTGCGATAATTGTTATGTACTGATTTTATGTACTTTATAATACTCACTGATGATGTGTTCAATTGTCTGATTATTCACTTGTGTATAATGTGACCACGTTTGGCTATATATACCCACTTGTAACACTATTGTTTTGCTTGACAAAAGCCTCATTAAGAAGGCTGAAACGTTGCCTTTTTTTTTTTTATTACTAACATATATATAAATATATATAATATATATATATATATATATATATATATATATATATATATATATATATATATATATATATATATATATATGTATAATTGTCAAAAATAGCCAGCACTGCTCAGTAATGAAGATGGGTGCAAGCCCACAGGAACAGCCAGTCCGTGATAATAGAAGTCAAAAATAGGCAGCACTCCAGGATAAATCAAATAAAAAATGTGGTTTATTCACCCATGTGGTCAGGCGACGTTTCGGCTCTAAGGGCATTTCTCAAGCAAATAACAAATTGTGTGAGACCATCCTGCGCAGTCTCTGGTATTGCATCGTAGTGGGTTCGGACATGCGCATCGATGTGGAACGCACGCTGATATGGATACCTATGATACATGTGGGTCGCGATATATCTGGTCAGTGCGGCATCCTCTCTTTCCTCTGATACTCCTCTTTAGCACAATTTACATATGTTTAACCATTGCGGCACTATCATGTATGGGGATTTAATATAAATTATGGATATCACCATGTAATGTATGAATTTTTTGAATTAATCATGTTACTATGTATCACGTATTTAATGTATTGACAATCATGTACACTTTTTGATTTATTGCATTGCATTAACTGTTGTAATCTGTTTTGACACATCATGGGTTAATTTTTGTATGATCACATGTTTCACTAAGCACATGTTTCACTAAGCACTGCACAACTTATGTTGTCCTTGTTATTTGCTTGAGAAAGGCTCTTAGATCCGAAACATCGCCTGACCACATGGGTAAACCACATTTTTTATTTATCCTGGAGTGCTGCCGATTTTTGATATATATATATATCTACATTAGTAATTACACATTTATTTTGTGCCATACATTTTTTAAAATTACTAAAAAACATATAAATTTAATCTCTGTTTCTGAAATGTATCAGCTGGGATTTGAACTTACAACCTTTTGCATTAGAGGCAAGTACCTCAACCACTAGGCTATACAACCCAATGATAAACTGCACTGGAAAAACCTCATAGTAGTTTCTAAAGTAGTGAGTATTCCTATATAGAAGGAATACTTACTGATACAGAAACAACCATGAGGTTTTTCCAGGAAAGTTTATCATTGGGTTGTATAGCCCAGTGGTTAAGATGCTTGCCTCTAATACAAAAGGTCATGAGTTCAAATCTTGGGAGAAACTTTTCTGCAATACAGACTAAATTAGATTTAAATACACTGGATTTCTCCAGGCACTGACTCCATATATGGGCATTGCTATATATGGAGTCAGAGCAGGGACTCCTTAGCCCAAACTAAAGACCCGACACCATCCCCTTTTCAGAGCAGGGAATGCCTGGTTTAATGCTTGGGTTCTTTCATTGTGCTGGGGTGCCCCTTAGAGCTCCCAAGCATTGGGAAGTTTTCTACTCGAGCACCAGTGGTTAGTACTGTTACAAATAGTATCACTGCAAGTCACAGTATATATGTATACAAAGGTGTTATATAACAGTTCTACAACCACCACAGTCTGCATGGACAACAGCTGTGGTTTACAGCTCTCTCATATCCATCATCATACTGTTCATTCAACAAACAGAAGTCCCTAGAATTTTCCTTTTAGTTTACTGGAATGATTAACTGCCCACCTTCTAGACTGGTCAGCCAGGAAAACTATGCAACTTTCCTCCTGGCATCTGTCTCTATTTGTCTGCATTGAACCTCACATCTCTTTCTCCTACGTATGTCCATTTTTTCTTTTATTTTTTTTAATTTTTTTATTCACCCACACATATACAATGCAAACCAATCACTTCAGCACAGTCCTTTGTGTGAGGAAACCCAAAACCTTTTTGCTGAGGTCCACTGTCCCGCTCTCTGGTTAGTGACAGTCCTGGACCCTGTTAATATTTTGTTCTTTAGCCCTTATTGGACTGTGTCACTCCACCTTCATGATTTAAGCTGCAGCAATGTCCACTCTGTGAGTGATTCCGGTGAGTGCTTTACAGTCTTTTATTGCTTTACACTGCAATTCTTATTCTACAGTGGCGATCAGATGTTGTTTCTGTCTGAAAAGTTGTAGTTTTCTGATACTTCAGCCAGTTTATATTGATTCTTCAAGCGATTGGAGTGCATCAAAATATTAAGTATCATTCACACCTCCAACAATCACACATCGATACAAGCATACAAGCATAATAGAGAGATCTTTTTCAAACAAATTCTCCTTCTTACATATAACAATGCTAACCTCTATCACTATGATAATAATTGGGTGAGAAGGATATCTTGCATAGCACCAGTTTATAGTTGTATAATAGAGAAACAATTGTTACTTTAGGAGCTTCTGTACATAAATTACTACATATGGAAAATCGCCCAAAAGAAATACATATATTGTCTCCCAAATATTAATAATGAACCCGCTCAGGCTTGTTTAATACCCCAATTTTAACACTTTTTTTCCATCTGCCAATTAACATAATACATACTGTATGTAACATGGTTTAAAAATTTCTGCTCACCTTCTAAATTTGCTATTTTTGCAACTTATTCCAAAAACATTGAACATATCTGTCCCCCAGCTAAACATTTTACATTATACTGCACACATATTACAAACTTTACCATTGTCTTAGTTTCTGACCAAGTTTGTAAGTAAACAGATCATTCCAATCACAAAATTATGACCCTGGACGCATTTATCCAGTCCTTCCCATTGAATACCAGTGAACAGCAGTGTCCTTCTAATGTGTGGTTCCTACTGTCACGTCCCAGTTTATATCCATTCCGTAGTTGTCCTTGCATTTTCGATATGAATAGACCTATGGAGTTAGTGAGTGCTGTTGATCAAAGCATTCCCTTATTGTGATTACTAGCCCCAACTAACATGGCTGAAGAGAACCTAAAAGGATAAGAACAGGGCAGTAACAGACTTATCACTGTAATAGCATTATCAATTGTTATTGAAGCTTCGCAGAACATATATTCAATAACTTTCAAAGCATTCAGTCAAACAAATTACTGACGAGATTAATTAATTCAGTCTTCCAGAGTGAAATATAATTCTCAATTCAATTCATTTGTGCACAAATGATCTGCTCAAAAATATGTAAAAATGACACAGTTGATGAAAACAATGAGCTCAATAGTACCATATTTAATTTTGAGTACTCTGGAAAGATATCATGCTGATGGACACCAGTCTACAGTGTGCACACAAGTCTGAAAGAGAAGAAATGGTCACTGCATCATCCAATATTACCATTATAACTTCATCCATTGTCCTTACAATCTTTCTATACACACCATTCATTCATCATATGTCCATATTATATACACCACTCATCACATGTGCACATTATATACACCATTTACACTGATTAAAATGGGGTATCTAACCCTGCAGATAGGTGTGAGGGAAGGGTATGCCATGTTGTTTTATTAGACCCTCTAATAATTTTAGTCTCTCTTCTACTAATTCTTTTTCTTGCTTCATCTGATAGAATGGGATCTACTTCCTGTTTTTTCCAGCCCCTCTTCTGTGATTCCTCTTCCTGACCTGAGGATGGTGGGAGTTATGCCTGGTGCTATCATTGCTTCTCTCCCACCTTTCTGCACTATCCAATATGAACTGGGGTGAGGATGTGTAATTGGGTACATTCCAGTTCCAATAACCCAATCCACCTCTCATACTCCATCTCCTTTCCTGCATTTAGATTCATACTCTGTGCTACTTGGGGTGGGACTAGTGCCAGGATAGATCCCTAATATCTGTCTTATCTGCATCCCTCAGCCTGGCCTGCTCTCTACTAGCAGAATCGATGGCAGTGTTATCACAAGTAGCAATAAAATCTATGATTCTCCAGGCACAGCTTGAGATGGACTCATCTGGCATTAGATTAATGGCATTGTGCTTGCTGATTTGACTTTTAATATTGAAGATCTTTTCTTTACAAGCTTGCACAAACATTGGGACATTATGTGTAAAGCTTGCGATCTTAAGCCTATTTTCCGTCATAGCCCTAAGAGCTTTGTTCATCAGCTCCTGAGCAGATATACAGGCTGTTTTACCCTAAAGCATGAGATCATTAATCCAAGCCATGAATTGATTGTAATTGGTGGTTGGGGTTCGTCCAATGTCTGATAACAGCATTTTTATGTCTATAATTCTGAGAAAAATTTCAGATTGTAATATATTCTGCTTTTCTGTTTAAGGAGTTGAGCCTTGGACTGGGCAAACAGGCAAATTATTAATGGGAGATGGTTTATTCTTCCCACCTTGTTCAGATACTTTCACTAAATTTAATGCTGGACAAGTATTAACAGAATTATCTCCCTGCAATGTCTCACTTAATATAATTTTTTTTTACTCTATTTTAAACGTTTATCATAGTACTTTCAAGTTGTTTATTTTGGTCTTGCAACTTATCCATCTTTTCTTGTAAGAAAGAAGCTTTATGTACAGTGGTTGAAACTAGTAACTTTGCCTCCTCAGAACATCATCTGCACAGGACAACTTCTCCCTTAGCGCAGCATTTGCCTCCTCCAATTGTTCAACCATATCAAACAAAACAGAACATTCCCCAACTGAAATAATATCTGAATTACTCTTACTTTCTTAATCCTTTTATCCTTAACAGTAGGAATTACAGACATCACTGAATACAACATTTCCAGTGAATTATTATCAGACATGTCCCATGAAAAAGGCCTTCCATAACTTTCAATGAGATTTTCAACTAAACGTGTAAAACTTTTAGAATACCACCCTGCATTTATAGCTTTTCCTCCCTGAACCTTAGGTGATTCACCTCTCTGATCGACTCCAGAAAGTGTTTTTAAAAGTTTGATTCTTACCATTTGATGCAACCCTGTATTCAAGTATCTTCTGGTCCATACAGAACAGTCTTGTGCCTAAAGTTTTCTCACTTTTAGTGTATCCAATGCTTCCACTGAAGATCCAGGTCGCTCTTTGTTGGTCCCCAAAATCCTTGGCTTATGGAAATCTTCTTTTTGTTTGATACTCTGTCTTCTTCAGGGTCAATCACAGGTCACGTGGACAGAGCCCCCAAGATGTCGGAATAGTGAAAATAGGGTGCAAGTGAGGAAGACATGGGGCTTGCATGGACGTTCATCTGGATCCTCAATACACTCCCTCACTTGCTGCATCAAGTGTCCGACAGCACTTGGTCGTCTAGGGGTTTATATCATAACTAGACATTAAGCCTGTTACAATAACGGGCGCTAGAACAGTAGTGCTGGCAGTGTTATGGGGGATCTGTGGATGACACTGTTATGGGAGGATCTGTGAATGGCACTGGTATGAGGGCATCTAAGGATGGCACTGTTATGGGGGGATCTGTGGATGGCACTGTTATGGGGGGATCTGTGAATGCCACTGTTATGGGGGGGATCTGTGGATGACACTGTTATGGGGGTCTATGGCTGACACTTTTATGAGGGATCTGTGGATGACACGGGTATGGGGGATCTGTGGCTGACACTTTTATGAGGGATCTGTGGATGACACTGTTATGGGGGATCTGTGGATGACACTGTTATGGGGGATCTGTGGCTGACACTGTTATGGGGGATCTGTGGCTGACACTGTTATGTGGGGGTCTGTTGCTGACACTGTTATGGGGGGGGTCTGTGGCTGACACTTATGGGGGTCTGTGGCTGACACTGTTATGGGGTATCTGTGGATGACACTGTTGCTGGGGTGGTCTGTGGCTGACACTGTCATGGGGGTGGTCTGTGGCTGACACTTATGGGGGTCTGTGGCTGACATTTATGGGGCTCTGTGGCTGACACTGTTATGGGGGTGTCTGTGGATGACACATAGCATCTTATCCCCCCATAACAGTGTCGCTGTTTAGTGTGAATGTAATAGAAGCGGGGCCCCGTGCAGTCACTGTATTGCACCGGCCCCGCTCAAAGTAGTAATACTGTGAATAACTGTAATAATAATAATAACGATGGTCACTTCTTCACTTACTACATGGTGAGACAGGAGGCCGGGCGGGCGGCCAGGCACTGGCAGCATAACTCACTACGTCATGCGCCTGCGCCGCTTGCTTTATTCATGAAGTGGGTGGAGGAGGGGTGTCATTTAGTGAGTTACGCTGCCAGTGCCTGCCAGCCCGCCCGGCCTCCTGCCTCACCATGTAGTAAGTGAAGAAGTGACCATCGTTATTATTATTCCAGTTATTCATAGTATTACTACTCTGAGCGGGGCCGGTGCAATACAGTGACTGCACCGGGCCCCACTGCCATTAAAATAGGATGCTGCACATGTAGTGTCTGTGGAGTGTGCGCTGATTGGTCTGTGTGCCACGCATGCGCACTTGACATATCGGCACACAAGCACGGACACCACACACATAGGGATTTTATTAGTATAGATAGAATATTATTCCGAATGCTCGTTGTTAGTCTTATACTATATGAAGTAGATCTTTACTACTGTGCCTAGCACATGCACAGGCTACAGCATGGTGGTTAGTACTGTTACAAATAGTATCACTGCAAGTCACAATATATAAACACAAAGGTGTTACATAACACTACTATAACCCCCACAGTCTGCATGGATAACAACTGTGGTTTACGGCCCTTTCACATTCCTCATTATCATACTGTTCATTCAACAAACAGAAGTCCCTAGAATCTTCCTTTTAATTTACTGGAATAATTTACTGGAAGATTCTAGACTGGTCAGCCAGGAAAACTGTGGAACTTTCCTTTGCTGGCATCTGACTCTATTTTGTCTATATTAAACCTCACATCTCTTTCTCCAACAACCTTTACAGATGCAAGTGTCCAGAAAGGTTAAGGATGTTTTACTGCTCTCATAAGTGAAGTGTAGGTCAATATGGTTGACTTGCATGAAGTGTTTAAACGTGTTTTTTGAGCCTTACCAGAGCAGTAAAATGCCATCTATAAAACTTACCTACAACAAAATATGTTGTGTCCATTAAGCAGAGTTCTCTGAGAAGAATATTGTATTCTCCCACCAGCCTAGGAGCAAATTAGTGTAAACTGATGGCTTGATGCACAAGGGCTACCCATCGTGTCCCTGAGCTGGTGGTAGAATTGAGAGTTGAAAACAAAAAAATTGTAAGTAGTGTTGATTAAGCACCCAAGTGCTCGGGTGTTCGGGCCGAACACATCGGGACGCTCGGGTGCTCTACAGAGCACCCGAGTATAATGGAAGTCAATGCGAGAACCCGAGCATTAAACAAGGCACCCCCTGCTCTGAGGAGGAAAGGGTGCATGGTTCATACGAAAAGGTCAGAAATTGATGAAAACACCACCGTAATGGTTTGGGAACAGCATAGGGAGGATGTCTGGATGCATCTTGGACTCCCAGGTCGCTGCTGGGAACCATGTTGTCCTAGTAGTACGCCACTTTTACAGACTGACAATAATACGCACAAAACCAAAGATAAAATCCCCGTCCTTTACTGCTTGCCTTTTTCATAATAAATCTTATATATGCTTGAAAGTATGTCACACGTACAGTAGCATAGGATTTGGAAGTGTATACGCAAATTTTTTTAAAAGGGTATTTGGATGTGGAAACGTCACACGGGAGATACCCCTCACATAATGTCAATGCTGTCACCAGAGGCTAATAAAAAATTGCAGGGAATGTCACAGGTATTTGGGATACGGAAACGTTATACAGGAGAGGTACCTGTCACTGTCCGCAGTGTCTATGGGAAAAGTACACTGTGTGTCACAGATAAAAATTTTATGCGCACACGTTACACTGGACATGTGGCATTGGTAATGTCACTGTCAGAAGCAGCCAACATCTATTGAAAAAGTACATTGTATGTCACAAATACATTTTTAAGTGCACACGTTACACTGCAGATGTTGCATGGTAATGTCATAGATATTTTTTTTCAGAGCACATGTTACACTTTTGTTCAGTGGTAATGTCACTGTCCAAAGCGGACACCGTCTATTGACAAAGTACACTGTATGTCACAGATATATTGTTTCAGCGCTCATGGTACATTGGAGATGTGGCACTGGTAATGTCACTGTCAGAATCGGACACAGTCTATTGAAAAAGTACATTGTATGTCACTGATACATTTTTTCAGATCACACGTTACACTGCTGATGTGGCGCAACTAATGTGGCGCACAGGAGATGTGGTGCAGATAATTTAACAGTCCACAGCAGCCTATTAGACGCTATTACGCGCAGGATGCGCTAAAAATATATATTGCTGCTGCGACACACAATAGTCCTTAAAAGGACTTTTGGGTCTGTAAAGTTTTAGCAATTTATAACAGGTTGCGCTACAAATATATATTGCTTCTGTCACACACAATAGTCCTTAAAGACTTTTGGGTCTCTATATCTGGGTCCAATATCACTCCCTACACTGTCTGTCCTTTCCTATGCACAGCTCTCCCTGACTAAGACTGAGTCGAACAAGCGCCATCTGGTGCTAAATAGCACCCGATGATGCTTTCTGGACAGCCAATCACTGTAATGCCAGTAACCAACATGGCTAATGCATTACAGTAAGGGCAGTACTTACCTGCACGTTTATTGGCTGCGTAGCAGGCAAGAAACTTGCAGGTAGGAGACTCGAGCGTTGCGCTCCAGCCATGTGCCGAGCATAGCCAAAAGACAATTACCTTTCCCAAATGGTTCAGGACCTAACTAGAGGGACGGCCATACTGGACTTAGTATTAACCAATAGACCTGATAGAACAACAGACGTGCAGGTCGGGGGACACCTGGGAAATAGTGACCATAAAGTAATAACCTTCCAATTATCCTTCAAACGAGAGTTTCTACAGGGAGGAACAAGAATACCGGACTTCAAAAAAGCAAAATTTAGCCAACTAAGAGAGGCCATAGGCCCAATTAACTGGGACAAAGTCCTCAAAAATAAAAATACAACCACAAAATGGGAGATTTTTAAAAGCATCGTAACATCTAATTGTGATCGATGCATACCTTATAGAAATAAAAGGCTAAGAAATAAGAAGAAACCAATGTTGATAAATAGAACTGTAAAAAAAAGAAATAAATGACAAAAAGAAAGCATATAAATCACTAAAACAGGAGGGGAGCCAGTAAGCTCTGATAAACTATAAGGAAAAAAATAGAATATGTAAAAAACTAATAAAAACTGCCAAACTAGAGATCGAGAGATTAATTGCCAAAGAGAGCAAAACTAACCCTAAAATGTTTTTCAATTATATAAATGGTAAAAAATATAAATCTGAAGGAGTCGGCCCTCTACATAGCAATGAGGGGGGAGTTGCAGAAAGCGACGAGGATAAAGCTAAGCTATTAAATATTTTCTTCTCCACTGTTTTCACTGAGGAAAATAAACTGTCAGATGAAATGCAAAATGTAAAAGTAAATTCCCCTTTAAAAGTGCCCTGTCTGACCCAGGAAGAAGTACAGCAGCGACTTAAAAAGATTAAAATAGACAAATCGCCAGGACCGGATGGCATACACCCCGTATCCTAAGGGAATTAAGTGATGTCCTAGCCAGACCCTTATTTTTGATATTCACGGACTCCATACTGACAGGGAATGTTCCACCAGACTGGCGTATAGCAAATGTGGTGCCAATATTCAAAAAGGGTCCAAAAACAGAGCCTGGAAATTATAGGCCGGTAAGTTTAACATCTGTTGTGGGGAAACTGTTTGAAGGTTTTGTTAGAGATGCTATGTTGGAGTATCTCAATGAAAATAAGCAAATTACACCATATCAGCATGGCTTCATGAGGGATCGGTCATGTCAAACTAATTTAATCAGTTTCTATGAGGAGGTAAGTTCTAGACTTGACCGGGGTGAATCAGTGGATGTCATATATCTGGACTTCTCCAAAACATTTGACACTGTACCACACAAAAGGTTAGTATATAAAATGAGAACACTTGGACTAGGAGAAAATATCTGTATGTGGGTAAGTAACTGGCTCAGTAATAGAAAACAGAGAGTGGTTATTAACGGTACACACTCAGATTGGGTCACTGTCACTAGTGGGGTACCTCAGGGGTCAGTATTGGGCACTATTCTCTTCAATATATTTATTAATGATATTGTAGAAGGCTTGCACAGTAAAATATCAATTTTTGCAGATGACACTAAACTGTGTAAAGTAATTAACACTGAAGAGGACAGTTTTCTGCTACAGAGGGATCTGGATAGATTGGGGGCTTGGGCAGAGAAATGGCAGATGAGGTTTAACACTGACAAATGTAAAGTTATGCACATGGGAAGGAATAATGCAAGTCACCCGTACATACTAAATGGTAAAACACTCAGTAACACTGACATGGAAAAGGATATAGGAATTTTAATAAATAACAAACTAAGCTGTAAAAACCAGTGTCAGGCAGCTGCTGCTAAGGCCAATAAGATAATGGGTTGCATCAAAAGGGCATAGATGCCCGTGATGAAAATATAGTCTTACCACTTTATAAATCACTAGTCAGACCACACATGGAGTACTGTGTACAGTTCTGGGCTCCTGTGAACAAGGCAGACATAGCAGAGCTAGAGAGGGTTCAGAGGAAGGCAACTAAAGTAATAACTGGAATGGGGCAACTACAGTACCCTGAAAGGGTATCAAAATTAGGGTTATTCACTTTAGAAAAAAGACGACTGAGGGGAGATCTAATAACTATGTATAAATATATCAGGGGTCAGTACAGAGATCTCTCCCATCATCTATTTATCCCCAGGACTGTGACTGTGACGAGGGGACATCCTCTGCGTCTAGAGGAAAGAAGGATTGTACACAAACATAGAAAAGGGTTCTTCACGGTAAGAGCAGTGAGACTATGGAACTTTCTGCCTGAGGAGGTGGTGATGGTGAGTACAGTAAAGGAATTCAAGAGGGGCCGGGATGTATTTCTGGAGCGTAATAATATTTCAGGCTATAGCTACTAGAGATAGGTCGTTGATCCAGGGAGTTGTTCTGACTGCCTGATTGGAGTCGGAAGGAATTTTTTCCCCTTCCTCTGGATCAACTTGCAGGAAACAGGTCGAACTGGATGGACAAATGTCTTTTTTCGGCCTTATATACTATGTTACTATGTTATAGTGATGCTCAAGCCAAACTGGTGTTCGGCCGAGCATGCTCGCTCAACACTAATTGTGAGTAAGAGTGAAATCAAGGAGACGTAACATAAAATTATTATGGTCAACCAGCTGGCTACTCCTGGTGTCCAGACAATATATTGCAGCAGCCAGACCTTTATTATGTTGTATAGAGGTATATAACGCCAATTTATGCCAACCATGTATGAATCAGTTGATCATCATGTACCTCCGGTAGCAATAGGGATAGCTTGGATATATATTTAGTTGTGAGGTCAAACCTGAGAACTTCATAATGTTTGTATTGTTTATCATTCAAAATCATGATAAATCAATGAATTAATAATTGACAGATTGACCCATGGAGTCATTTTCCAGTTGTTAAAGACCCCTGACGACGGGGTGGTGTTTTAGTGCTCTAATTTCACAGAATGGTAAATGGCCTCTGTCCCATAGGTCTATCATTGTCATCAAGTAACTGTATTAAGTTATCACAACCCTGTTGATCTTACAAGTCCATCTTCTCTTATCTGACAGTGAGAAAATGTTATGCTGCTCAGTCTGAAGACAAATAAATGGAAATTTTTCACTCATTCAAATAGATTGAACCTACTAGTGGGAACATACACTACTAACAAAAAGTTTGGGATATTTGGCTCTCGGGTGAAATTTATGGAAAAAAAAAATAAAGTTCATGCTACAATGAAATTATATCATGAAAGTAGGGCATTTAAGTAGAAGCATGCAATGGTGATTTACTCATCTTAAATAGAGTTGAGCGAACACCTGGATGTTCGGGTTGGACCCGAACTTTACCCCGAAGCCCACTGAAGTCAATGAGGACCCGAACTTTTGGGCACTAAAAAGGGTAGGGAAATTACTTAAAATAAAATAAAATAAAATAAATTAAAGTTAACCAATATCAATTGGCAACTTGGAGGAGGAGGTGGAATAGGAGGTTGGGGTGGCATTAGGTGGGAATGCTATGGGAGTTGAAGTTCTCATCATAGCCAAAAAGGATTCATGTCTGCCTGCAGTGCCACAGGCCCCTGACACCCACACAATGGGGCGGTCAATTGACATTAAAAAGAGTTTAATATCTCCCACCAAGACAACAAGCAAGTAAATGAAATATAGGCCCCTGACACCAACACAATGGGGCGGTCATTTGACAGTAAAAAGATTTTAATATCTCCCTCCAAGACAACAAATGATTAAAGGACATATAGGCCCCTGACACCCAGACAAATTAGAGGTCATTCGACATCAAAAAGAGGATAATGTCACCCACCAAAGCAACAGGCGATTATCTGACATGTAGGCCCCTGGCACCCAGACAGAGGAGAAAGGTCCCATAGCAGAAAAACAGGCATCATGTTACCCACCAATGGAACAGGCCACTTTCAGTTATTTAGGCCCCAGCACCCAGACAGAGGAGAGAGGTCCCATAGCAGCAAAACAGGCATCATGTTACCCACCAAGGGAACAGGCCACTTTCAGTAATTTAAGCCCCAGCACCCAGACAGAGGAGAGAGGACCCATAGCAGCAAAACAGGCATCATGTTACCCACCAATGGAACAGGCCACTTTCAGTTATTTAGGCCTCAGCACCCAGACAGAGGAGAGAGGTTCCATAGCAGCAAAACAGGCATCATGTTACCCACCAATGGAACAGGCCACTTTCAGTTATTTAGGCCCCTGACACCCAGTCAGAGGAGAGGTCGTTTGACAGCAAAAAGAGGTTAATGTCACGCACCAAAGCAGCAGGCAATTAGCTGAAATGTAGGCCCCTGGCACCCAGACAGAGGAAAGGTTCATTCAACATGGTGTTGCCCACAAAAAAATGGCACAATTAAAAAAAGCGTATTTAATAAAGAAGTGCCCTGGAGTACAAGAATGTATGGTTGAGGGTGAGGCAGTTATAAATATCTATTCTGCACAAGGGATGGACATCTCCTGTGGGATCCATGACTGGTTCATTTTTATGAACGTCAGCTTGTCCACGTTGGCTGTGGACAGGCGGCTGCGTTTGTCTGTAATAATGCCCCCAATACAGGGCAGGCCAGCACCTCCAAGGCATAAAAGGCTAGCTCTTTTGGGCCGAACCATCAGTCAGTACGTGGAGGCGTGTGCACACGTACTGTTCCACCATGTTGTTGAAATGCTGCCTCCTGCTAACACATTTCCTATCAGCTGGTGGTGCAGGTAGCTGTGGCGCATTGACAAAACTTTTCCACATCTCGGCCATGCTAACCCTGCCTTCCGAGGAGCTGGCTGTGACACAGCTGCGTTGGCGACCTCTTGCTCCTCCTCTGCCTTTGCCTTGTGCTTCCACTTGTCCCCGCATGTCAGTGGGGAATGCTCTCAGGAGCGCATTTAACAGTGTGTGCTTGTACTAGCGCATTTTCCTATCACGCTCCAGTGCGGGAATTAAGGTGGGCACACTGCCTTTGGACCGGGGATCCAACTGGGTGGCCACCCAATAGTCAGCACACGTTAAAATGTGGGCAACTGTGCTGTCGTTGTGCAGGCACTGCAGCATGTAGTCGCTCATGTGTGTCAGGCTGCATAGAGGTAAGGACAAGCTGTCCTCTGTGGGAGGCGTATGATCATCGTCCTCCGTTTCCCCCCAGCCACGCACCAGTGATGGACCCGAGCTGCGTTGGGTACCACCCCCCTGTGAACATGCTTCATCCTCATCCTCCTCCACCTCCTCCTCATCCTCCTCGTCCTCCAGTAGTGGGCCCTGGCTGGCCACATTTCTACCTGGCTTCTGCTGTTGCAAAAAACCTCCCTCTGAGCCACTTCTAACAGACTGGCCTGAAAGTGCTAAAAAATGACCCCTCATCCTCCTCCTCCTCCTCCTGGGCCACCTCCTCTTCCATCATCGCCCTAAGCGTTTTCTCAAGGAAACATAGAAGTGGTATTGTAACGCTGATAACGGTGTCATCGCCACTGGCCATGTTGGTGGAGTACTCGAAACAGCGCAACAGGGCACACAGGTCTCACATGGAGGCCCAATCATTGGAGGTGAAGTGGTGCTGTTCCGCAGTGCGACTGACACGTGCGTGCTGCAGCTGAAACTCCACTATGGCCTGCTGCTGCTCGCACAGTCTCTCCAGCATGTGCAAGGTGGAGTTCCACCTGGTGGGCACGTCGCATATGAGGCGGTGAGCGGGAAGGCCGAAGTTACGCTGTAGCGCAGACAGGCGAGCAGCGGCAGGATGTGAACGCCGGAAGCGCGCACAGATGGCCCTCACTTTATGCAGCAGCACTGACATGTTGGGGTAGTTGTGAATGAACTTCTGCAACACCAAATTCAGCACATGCGCCAGGCAAGGGATGTGCGTCAAACCTAGTCCCAGAGCTGCGACGAGATTTCGTCCATTATCGCACACCATCAGGCCGGGCTTGAGGCCCACCGGCAGCAACCACTGGTCGGTCTGTTGTTCAATACCCCGCCACAACTCCTGCGCGGTGTGGGGCCTGTCCCCCAAACATATGAGTTTCAGAACGGCCTGCTGACGTTTACCTCGGGCTGTGCTGAAGTTGGTGGTGAAGGTGTGTGGCTGACCGAATGAGTAGGTAGAAGAAGAGGAGGAGGAAGCCGAGTAGGAGGAGGAGGCAACAGGAGGCAAAGAATGATGCCCTGCGATCCTTGGCGGCGGAAGGACATGTGCCAAACAGCTCTTCGTCTGGGGCCCAGTCGCCACTACATTTACCCAGTGTGCAGTTAGGGAGATATAGCGTCCCTGGCCGTGCTTACTGGTCCACGTATCTGTGGTTAGGTGAACCTTGCCACAGATGGCGTTGGGCAGTGCACACTTGATTTTATCCAATACTTGGTTGTGCAGGGAAGGCACGTCTCTCTTGGAGAAGTAGTGGTGGCTGGTAATGACGTACTGTGGGACAGCCACCACCATAAGCTGTTTAAAGCTGTCTGTGTCCACCAGCCTGAATGACAGCATTTCAAAGGCCAGTAGTTTAGAAATGCTGGCATTCAGGGCCAGGGATCGAGGGTGGCTAGGTGGGAATTTACGCTTTCTCTCCAAGGTTTGTGAGATGGAGAGCTGAACGCTGCGTGTGACATGGTGGAGATGCTTGGTGACGGAGTTGGTGGTGTCGGTGGCACATCCTCTGTTTGGTGGGCGGCAGGTGCCAACGTTCCTCCAGAGGTGCAGGAAGAGGCCGAGGCAGCAGCAGAAGAGAGAGCAGGAGGGGCCTGAGCCCTTTCTTGGTTTTGAAGGTGCTTACTCCACTGCAGCCCGTGTCTCGTATGTAAATGCCTTGTCATGCAGGTTGCGCTAAGGTTCAGAACATTAATGCCTCGCTTCAGGCTCTGATGGCACAGCGTGCAAACCACTCAGGTCTTGTCGTTAGCACATTGTGTGAAGAAGTGCCATGACAAGGAACTCCTTGAAGCTGCCTTTGGTGTGCTCGGTCCCTGGTGGTGGTGGCCAGTAGCAGGCAAACTCTCTTGACGACGGCTGTTCTGCTTTTGCACTCTGCTCCCTCTTTTTCTACGCTGTTGGCTTGATCTCACCACTGCCTCTTCCTCTGAAATTTGAATGTCAGTGGCACAACCTTCATTCCATGTGGGGTCTAGGACCTCATCGTTCCCTACATTGTCTTCCACACAGTCTGCCTCCCTGACCTCCTGTTCGGCCTGCACACTGCAGAAAGACACAGCAGTTGGCACGTGTGTTTCGTCATCATCAGAGGCGTGCTGTCTCTGCTGAGGTGGTATTCCCATATTCTCATCAGGAAACATAAGTGGTTGTGCGTCAGTGTATTCTATGTCTTCCACCTCTGGGGAAGGGCTAGGTGGATTCCCTTGGGAAACCCTGCCAGCAGAGTCTTCAAACAGCATAAGAGACTGTTGCATAACTTGAGGCTCAGACAGGTTCCTTGAAATGCATGGGGGTGATGTGACAGACTGATGGGCTTGGTTTTCAGGCGCCACCTGTGTGCTTTCTGAATAAGGTGGGAGATAATGTGAACCTGCTGAATCCACTGTTGGCCACCCAATCGACTAGCGCCTGTATTTTGTCAGGCCTTACCATCCTTAGAACGGCATTAGGCCCGACCAAATATCGCTGTAGTTTCTGGCGGCTACTGGGATCTGAGGTATTTGGTTCACTAGGACGTGTAGCTGTGGCAGAACCGCCACGTCCTCTCCCAAAACCAGAGGGTCCACTAACACCACAACGACCATGTCCGCGTCCCTTATTAGATGTTTTCCTCATTGTTACCGTTCACCACAATAAGGAAAAACTTATTTGGCCCAATGTACAATATTCAAATTTGATCTTGGGCCAAATAAGTTTTTCCTTATTGTGGTGAACGTACAAGTTCAAATTAAGGCCTTTTTTTTACAGGCACCTAACACTATCAATTTTAGGCCTAGTGTTTAGGCCCTGGCTGAAAGGTATCCTTTTACAGACAGAATTAAACTTGTAGATGCACCGTAGCATGTGCAAATATAGAGGATTACGCTTTCAGCACTTGTATTTAGACCTTGAGTGTAATATACCCTTTTAAGGACAGAAATACACTTGGAAATGCACAGTAGCTTGTGCAAATATAGAGGATTACGCTTTCAGCACTTGTATTTAGACCTTGAGTGTAATATACCCTTTTACAGACAAAAATATACTTGGAGATGCATAGTAGCGTGTTTAAATATAGAGGATTAAGCTTTCAGCACTTGTATTTAGACCTTGAGTGTAATATACCCTTTTGCAGACAGAAATACACTTGGAGATGCACAGTAGCGTGTGCAAATATAGAGGATTTAGCTTTCAGCCCTTGTATTTAGACACTTAGGGCCAGATTTATCATTACACTACACTTTTACACATGCCCAAAGTCACTTTAGGATAGTCAGATTTATTAATGGTCCTCTAATACTGTGATAAATATGGTTTGACGGTAGCAGTTTATCCTTCAGTAAGCGGCTTTACAAAAGTCGCACGTCTTTACAAAAAAGTGGCATGTTCTATTAAAAAGTCGCATAAGATAAGCATGGTCCTCCATGGAGTGAAATTGTGCAGTTTTTTGTGACTTTTTTGCGACTTTTTAAATGGTTGCAATAGTAAATATGTCTAGAGATTAATTTACATAATACAACACGCACACTTTCACAAAACTGGAGAGCTTAGTGCAGAGCTTGAAAAAGTTGCAAAAAATGCGCAATTTTACCGATTGCGCATTTTTTTGCGACTTTTTCACTACATTAAAGTGACTTTAGCTAATGATAAATCTGGCCCTTAGTGTAATATACCCTTTTATGGACAGAAATACACTTCGAGATGCACAACAGCGTGCGCAAATATAGAGAATTTGTTTTTCAGGCCTTGTATTTAGACGCTGACACGCTGAGTGTAATATACCCTATTACGGACAGAATTACACTTGGAGAGGAACAGCGGAAAGCACAGATGTTTAGGATTTCTATTTCATGGATTTTTTTTAACCACAGAAAAAAAATCTATCCTTTGACAGACAGTATTACACGTGGCCAGCCACAGCTGGAACACCAGATTTAGGGGATTGGTATTTTGGCAATTGAATTTCACTCTAGAAAAAAATCTATCCTTTTACGTACAGTATTACACTTGGCCAGCAACAGCTGAAACCACTGATTTAGGGGATTGGCATTTTGGCAATTGAATTTCACCCCAGAAAAAAATCTAACCTTTGACGTACAGTCTTAACCCCTTAAGGACACGGCCCTATTTCACCTTAAGGACCAGGCCATTTTTTCAAAATCTGACCACTGTCACTTTAAGTGTGAATAACTTTAAAACTCTTTTACTTACCCAGGCTGTTCCGAGACTGTTTTTTCGTCACATATTGTACTTCACGACACTACTAAAATTGGGTAAAAAAAGTAAATTTTTTTGCATAAAAAAATACAAATTTTACAAAAAATTTGGGAATTTTGCAAATTTTAAAGTTTTAGTTTCTCTATTTCTATAATACATAGTAATACCCCCCAAAAAAAGGAATGACTTTACATTCCCCATATGTCTCCTTCATGTTTGGAGCATTTGGGGAATGTCATTTTATTTTTTGGGGATGTTACATAGCTTAGAAGTTTAGAAGCAAATTTTGAAATTTTTCAGAAATTTTCCAAATCCCACTTTTTATGGACCAGTCCAGGTCTGAAGTCACTTTGTGAGGCTTACATAATAGAAACCACCCTAAAATGACCCCATTTTTACAAAGTACACCCCTCAAGGTATTCAAAACTGATTGTACAAACGTTGTTAACCCTTTAGGTGTTCCACAACAGTTCATGGAAGATGGAGAAACAATTTTGGAATTTAGAATTTTTGGAAAATTTTCCATTATAATCCATTTTTTTCAATAATAAAGTAAGGGTTAACTGCCAAACAAAACTGAATGTGGTTTTCCCTGATTTTCTAGTTTACAGAAACACCCCATATGTGGTCCTAAACTACTGTTTGGCCAAACGGGAGGACATTGAAGGAGGGGAATGCCATATGGGTTTTGAATGGCAGATTTTGCGGGACTGGTTTTTTTTAACACCATGTCCTATTGCAACCCCCCCTGATGCACCCTAGCATAGAAATTCCAAAAAAGTGACTCCATCTAAGAAAATACACCCCTCAAGGTATTTAAAGCTGGGTTTACAAACATTGTTAACCCTTTAGGTGTTCCACAACAGTTCATGGAAGATGGAGAAACAATTTTGGAATTTAGAATTTTTGGAAAATTTTCAATTTTAACCCTTACTTTATTACTGGGAAAAATGGGTTAACAGCCAAACAAAACTCAATATGAGTTGCCCTGATTCTGTAGTTTGCAGAAACATCCCATATGTGGTCGTAAACTACTATTTGGCTAAACAGCAGGACATTGAAGAAGGGGAACGCCATATGGTTTTTGGAAGGCAGATTTTGCTGGACTGGTTTACTTACACCATGTACCCTTTCAAGCCCCTTGCTGCACCCCTAGAGTAGAAACTCCATAAAAGTGACCCCATCTAGGAAACTACAGGATATGATGGTTGTTGTTTTGGGACTATTTTAGGGTAAATATGATTTTTGGTTGCTCTATATTACACTTTTTTGAGGCAATATAACAAAAAATGGAAATTCTAAAATTGTTTCTACATTCGCCATTAAGTTTTGTGGAACACCTAAAGGGTTAACAAAGTTTGTAAAGTAATTTTTCAATACCTTGAGGGGTGTAGTTTTTATATGGTGTCACTTTTTTGGAGTTTCTAGTCTAGGCTACATCAGGGGGGTTTCTAATGGGCCATGGTGTAAATAAACCAGTCCATCAAAATCTGCCTTCCAGAAACCATATGGCGTTCCCTTCGTTCTATGCCCTGCCTTGTGGCTATATAGCCATTTACGACCACATATGGGGTGTTTCTGCAACTACAGAATCAGGGCAATAAATAAATAGTTTTGTTTGACTGTTAACCCTTGCTTTATTACCGAAAAATGTGGATTAAAACGGAAATTTTGCCCAAAAATTGGTGTTTTGGCACCGTTTTTATTTTATTTTTTTAACACCGTTCATTTGAGGGGTTGGGTCTAATGTTATTTTTATAGGGCAGATTATTACGGACGCGTGATTTATTCAGATTTTACACTATATTATTATTTTAGGAACAAAAAATAGATAATTTTACTATCTCCATAGCCTGGCAGCTGCAGTTTTTTTTTTGGGGGGAGGGACTATATAATGTAGGGGCTCATTTTTTGCGGGATTAGATGGCCGTTTTATTGGCACTATTTGGTGGTGCATACGACTTTTTGATCGCTCGCTATTACACTTTATGTAGTGTTAGGTGACATAAATGGCTTTTTTTTTACACAGTTTTTATTTTTTATTTTTAATGCCGTTGATCCGAGGGGTTGGGTCTAATGTTATTTTTATAGGGCAGATTATTATGGATGTGCCGATACCCAATATGTTTACTTTTTTTATTTATTCAGATTTTACACTATATTATCATTTTAGGAACAAAAAATAGATAATTTTACTATCTCCATAGCCTGGTAGCTGCATTTTTTTTTCATTTTTTTTTGGGGGGGGGACTATATAATGTAGGGGCTCATTTTTTACGGGATGAGATGGCAGTTTTATTGGCACTATTTGGGGTTGCATATGACTTTTTGATCGCTCGCTATTACACTTCTTTTGATGTTAGGTGACAATAAAAATGGCTTTTTGGACATAGTTTTTATTTTATTTTTTTTAAGTCGTTTTTCCAAGGGGTTGGGTCAAATTTTATTTTTATAGAGCAGATTTTTACGGACGCGGCGATGCCCAATATGTATGGCTCTCAGACTTAGTAGACACTAAAACAGGCATCCTCAAACTGCAGCCCTCCAGATGTTGTAAAACTACCATTCCCACTATGCCCTGCTGATAGCTGTAGCTGGGCATACTGGGAGTTGTAGTTTAACAACATCTGGAGGGCCGCATTTTGAGGATGCCTGCACTAAAACTAATATCATTTTTGGAAAAAAAATTGTTTCTGTGCCTCTAAAGTCTGAGAGCCATAGTTTTTTGTGTTCTCTAGGGGACTGTCAGGAATTATAAAAATTTAGTACTCCATGGAAGTGTGATACTCCCTGAAGCAATTGATAACGCAGAGGCCTGAGTGGTGGTGTCCTTCCGTATCCCCCTCTTGTGACACACTCTGCATCTTTTTTGGGTTCGTCCCTTTTTTCCAGTATGGGGGACTACACCTGGAAAATGTTGGCCAGGGACGACCCGGGCGCCTTCAATTCCCGAGGTACTCCGACCTGCTCTTTCTCGGTCTGAAAAGATCAGGTCCTTGAGGACTGCCTCATAGAACTGGAGGAACGTCTCTGTGCTGCCAGCGCTTCGGTATAGTACAAAAGCGTTGTACATGGTGAAGGTGTTATGCTGAGCGGATGAGGAGGTAGTACAGGAGGAGGAAGCTGAGGAGGCAACAGGAGGCAAATGCCCTGCAATCCTCGGTGGCTGAAGGACATGCGACAAACTGCTATCTGCCTCAGGCCCAGCTGCCACTGCATTTACCCAATATGCAGTTAGTGAGATATAATGTCCCTGCCCGTGCTTACTGGTCCGTGTACCAGTGGTTATGTGGACCCTGCCACAGATGGTGTTGCACAGTGCAAACCTGATTTTGTCTGCCACTTCGTTGTGCAGGGCAGGGATCGCTCACCTGGAAAAGTAGTGGCGGCTGGCAACCCATACTGAGGGACAGCCACCGCTATAAGGTTTTTAAAACTCTCCATCCATCTCCACTGTGTGTATATAGTTTTGTTATAGTTATTTAAATATGTTCATAAGTAAATTTGTAAATAGTTTGTGAATGGGCATTAATCAGTGGTTTGAGTGAAATGGGGTGGGGGGGTGTAGGGTGGGAGGCTGGTAGGGTTGATTTTCTCTTTTTTAAATGTTCCTTGTATATATTTTTTTACCATTTATAATAAAAAGTCCTGATAACCGTGGAAATGTTAACCAAAAGATGGCCACAGATGGCGTTGCGCTGTGCACGCCTGATTTTGTCCGCCAATTGGTTATGCAGTGAAAGGGGTGGCTCACTTGGAAACGTAGTGGTGGCTGGGAACCACGTACTGTGGGACAGCCATGGCCATAAGGTTTTTAAAAGTCTCCATCCATCTCCCTAAGACAGAATGACAGTATTTCAAAGGACCTGGAATTTTGAAATGCTGGCATTCAGGGCCAGGGATCGTGGGGGGGTAGGGGGTACTTCCTCTTTCTATTTCTCTTTCTCTCCTGTGTTTGGGAGAAGAAAAGCTGATAGCTGAACACTTCTATGGGATACAGTGGAGATGCTTGGTGATGGTGATAGATGTGGTGGCGTTGCTGCCACCTCCTCAGTTTGCTGGTTGGCTGGTGCCACTGTCACTCACTTGGGCTCAGGTTTAGAACGTGTTTTTTTAATTTGTATGTATTTTATGTTATTTCCGTATCCACATTTGTTTTCAGGGCACTTGTCCTACTCTTAACCCCATTTTACTTCCCTTTCCAGCCCTCTTGCCCTTTCCAGGACTTTTTTACAGCCATTTTAGTGGCCAAAAGTTTGGTTCCCCATTGACTTTAATGGGCTTCGAGGTCCAGTTCGGGTCCCGAACACTTTGCGGCGAAGTTCAGCCAAACTCGGCGAACCCGAACATCCAGGTGTCCGCTCAACTCTAGTTATATACAGTATTCCAGCAGAGAACACATTTTATTTGGGACAAAGTTAACTAGTTTTATGCACATGTGTGTGTGAGTTTAGGCCGCATCCATATAAGCAGTATTTCAGAAGAGAATTATTTGTATTTGGGACAAATTTAACTAGTTTCGGCACATCTGTGTGTGCGTTCAATCCACAAACGTTATATACAGTAGTCCAGCAGAGAATTATTTGTATTTGGGACACATTTAACTACTTTTGGGCACATCTGTGTATGCATTTAGGCCGCAATCGTATATACAGTACTCCAGCAGGGAATTATTTGTACTTGGGGCAAATTTAACTGTTTTGTGCCAAATATACTGTCCATATACTGTGGATTTCTGTGACAAATACTCTACCACATTTGAATACAGTGTCTTTGAAAAACACTAGTCTGCCAATCTAAATAATGTGTGCTTAATCTCGTGTCCATATTCTGTTCATTACTGGGGCATATACTGATTTAAATTTAAAATCTGTGTCTTGCGACAATCTAAATAATCTAGTCCAAATCTAGTGTCCATAGCGCGTGGCTCTCTGTTTCAAATACAGTACCACATGTGAAAACAGTGTATTTTGGGGAAAAGTAAAATATTTGTGCCCCATTAACTGTGTGTGCATTTCATATCACTAACATATTCTGTACTTCATCCGCAGACCGTTTATAGTATTCTGTGACATTATCAGTAAAGATGTCGTGAACATAAAATTTTCCGTTTGCGAATAGCAAACGCGAACTTCCGCAAATGTTGGCGATCCGGCGAACAGGGCGAACCCGCCATAGACTTCAATTGGCAGGCAAATTTTAAAACCCACAGGGACTCTTTCTGGCCACAATAGTGATGGAAAAGTTGTTTCAAGGGGACTAACACCTGGACTGTGGCATGTCGGAGGGGGACCCATGGCAATACTGCCATGGAAAATTACATAGTTGACGCAGAGTCGGGTTTTAATCCATAAAGGGCATAAATCACCTAACATTCCTAAATTGTTTGGAATAACGTGCTTTAAAACATCCAGTGTGTGTATTCGATCAGGTATGATGTTGTAGCGATCAGGTAGAGTAAGGTTTACGCCCGCTTCACAGTGACAGACCAAACTCTGACAGACCAAACTCCCCGTTTAACGCACCACAAACAACTGCAAACAGTCCATTTGCACAACCGCAAACTCCCCATTTGCACAAGGTTGGATACAAGGCTGGCCATGTCCCGTTCCTTGTCCTCACTGACATCATTGAAGGTCTCTTCCTATGCCCAGCCACGTACAACACCAAGGGTCCCCGAAAGGTGACAACAAGCTCCCTGGGACGCCTGCTGTGGTTGGTCGTCCACCTCCTCAAAGCCACCTTCCTCCTCTGACTCCTCTTCTTCAGACTCCTCTCTCTGCGTTGCCACAGGTCCAGAAATCAATGACGACAAGGCTGCTTCTGGTGGTGATGGTGACCACAACTCTTCCTCTTCATGCTCATCTACGGCCTGATCCAGCACTCTTTGCAGGGCACGCTCCAGAAATAACGCATTTGGGATGAGGTCGATGATGTTGCCTTGGGTTTGACTGACCAGGTTTGTCACCTCCGCAAAAGGACGCATGAGCCTACAGCCATTGTGCATGAGCGTTCAGTAATGCGGCCAAAAAATACCCAGCTCCGCAGAGGTTGTCCTCTTATTTTTTTTTTTTTATTAAAAAAATCTGTTCTTACCAGTTTAATCTCTGTTTTATCCCCTATCAGGGGACGGTGTATGGAATAGATTTTAGGAACCGGGAGATGAAAAAAGATGGTTGGTCGGTCCTCTTCCTTCCAATTTGGGGCACTGAGCGTGCGCCGTGCAATGTATTGTGCCACACTATATGAGTAGTGTGTTAAGTAATACTATTCCTATCAGTTTAATACCTGTTACATCCCCTATCAATACAAATAGTGTGAACTACTATTCTTACCATTTTAATCTTTGTTAAGTCCGCTATTAGGGGACGTGTATTGAATTGAATCCTTGCATGGGGAGATAGAGAAAAAACCTTGCTATGTCCGCTTCCTTCAAATTTTGGGCACTTGCAATGGAATTTGCCACCAATGCAAATAGTGTTAACTAAGTACTATTCCTATCAGTTTAATCTCTGTTTTGTCCTTTATCAGGGCCAGGGCGGGTGTAGTGAATAGATTTTTGGAACCGAGAGATGGAAAAAGACCCATGCTCGGTCTTCTTCGTTTGAATTTTAGGTCACTGCACGTGCGCCGTGCAATGCACTGTGACACCCTATATGAGTGGTGGGCAGTGGGCACAGTACAGTCTGTGGGCCTGACACACACTGGCAGGCAATTGCAATTATATTAAAGGGTAAAAATTAAATGACTTTTTTATCTGCAAGGTACTGTGCCACCCTATATGAGTGGTGCGCACACAGTACAGTCTGTGGGCCCGCGGCCTCTCACTCCTGGGCAGGCAACTGCAATATATATATATATATATATATATATATATATATATATATAGTATACAAAAGCAGAACAGCACTAGCCTATATATGGATCGGGTGCACGCTCATTGAATCGGCCAGTTCCAATAATATGTTAAAAAATAGAGCAGCACTCCAATGAAAGTGAAAAAAGGTGAGTATTTTATTTACCCATAGGTGCAGGCGACGTTTCGGTCCCTACTGGAACCTTCCTCAAGCAGTGAATAAGGACAACTAACAAACTTATATAGAGCATACAATATCATGTAAAGTGCCCACATGATCATTTACCCGGAATACTACAGTCCAATATAGTATATCTTCCATGTTCCTTATTATTTAGCTATAATAGCCTGCTTAAAGTCAATGTGCTGCCTGTGCCATTCATTGCATACCCGACGCTGATGAATGGCAGGAAAAGTGTAAGGCATATTGGTGCACCATAGACTTTTTCAAGGGTTTCGCTGACCCTATAAAACATTATGAGCAAGGGCAGCCTAAAAAGCATGTTGATATGATGGAGGAGGAGGAGGAGAAGGACGAGAAAAGGAAGATTGAACCATATAACCTTTTTGGTGGTGGCAGAGGTGTATGTGAATACAGTGTATTCAGTACATTACAAACAACACATTTAAAGTGCCTTTATGTTCAGCCGCTTTCATCTGGTGGAGTAGAGAAGTAAGGAACAATCCAGGCCTGGCTCATTTTTATAATAGTCAACCTGTCAGCGTTTTCATTTGACAGGCGCATGCACTTATCTGTTATTATGGCCCCAGCAGCACTAAATACCCGTTATGCCAAAACGCTGGCGGCAGGGCAGGCCAGCACCTCTAAGGCGTAAAGAAGACAAACTGAGGGTGGTCTAGCTATCACCCTGTGTACTGTGTTTGACTTTTTTTTGTTATGGTTTGAGTTAGACTTCATGACTAGTCAGCAAGACATGTTATTATTGTTATTTATTTTGTTATTTAGGAGTTATTCAACAGGCCATGCCATTGTTTTACCACCACTGTTGTATGTTATGTTTGTATTTTATAGTAATGTGTAAGTTTTGGATGAGGTTTTAGTGAATACAGTGTACAGGCCAGCTCCTCAAAGACATAGAGTGCAAGTTTGTGCCACGTGTCCAGCTTGGACACCCAATAGTTGTAAGGCACACTGATCACTGAGGATGCTGACACGGTCTGCTATGTACTCCTTCACCATCTTCCAAAATGTTTCCCTCCTTGTAACACTAGGACGGGCATCAGGGTGAGGGTGCTGGCGAGGTGTCATGAAACTGTCCCAGGCCTTGTAGAGTGTTGTCCTGCCTCTGTTGGAACTGCGTTGTGTCCCCCTCATCTTCCCTCCTGGGTTGCCCAAGGAACTACGTACTCTGCCTCCAGTGTCATATGGAAATTTTCTAAGCAATTTTTAAACAAGGACATTCTGTTATTGCATCGTTTTGCTCGTCCTCTCCACCACAGGAATGAGAGATGAGAAATTCTCTTTGTGTGTGTGTGTGTGTGTGTGTGGGGGGGGGGGGGTCGATAAGGATGAACAACCAGTAATCCATGTTGTCTAACATCTGTGTAATGCACGGGTCACGTGAATGGCAACCTAACATGAAGTCAGCCATGTGTGCTAGATTCCCAACAGGCAAGACTTCACTGTCATCATCAGGAGGATGACTCTCATTCTCCTTATCCTCTTCCTCCTCTCCTGCCCATCTATAAAGAACAGATGGAATAAACCTGCTATTGTTACTACTCTCTGTAGCGTAGGCAACTGTTTATTGCTCCTCGTCATCATCATCATCATCATCATCATCATCCAATTTACACTGAGAAGAAGAACTGATGGTGTTCTTGCTATCACGCTGTGTAATGTCTTTCCCAAAGTTCCACCTCTTCCACATGTGAAGCGTCCACCTTCATCGTTACCAGCCAGACACAGAAGTAGTATGGTTAGGCTGATGATAGTGGCATTACCACGCACCATCTGTGTTTATCCCTCAAAGTTGCATAAAACCTCACAGAGGTCAGACAGACAAGAGCATGTTGCAGCTGATATTTGCTAAGGAACATTTAAACTAGGAAAGGGGGGCACAAAAGAGACAATCCATCAGTTCGGCTGCCCCCCGAAAAAACAATGCCAGAAGATGCCAGGAGCTGATAGGATAAGAAATGACAAGCTGAGAGTCTTGTCTACAAATGCTCGCAGTTTGGGGAATAAGATCAACGAACTTGAGTCTGTAATGGCATCTGAGAATATAGATTTAGTGGCTGTTACTGAGACATGGTTCAATGAGAGAGGCCAAGCAAGTTATAAGAGCTTCTAAAGCTCAGGCAGAAGAGAAATTAGCTCAGTCGGTGAAAAAAGGTGATAAGACATTCTTCAGATACATAAATGAAAAAAGGAAATTAAAACAAGGAATTACCAAATTAAAAACAAAAGAAGGAAGGTATATGGAAGAGGATAAAGAACTAGCTGACTGCCTCAATGAATACTTATGTTCAGTTTTTACAAAGGAAAATGAACGAGAAGGACCTCAGTTAGGGAGGAAGACTAATGAATCCTTTGATGCATGTGTCTTTACAGAGGAAGAGGTTCTAAGTCAGCTGTCCAAAATTAATACAAATAAATCACAGGGGCCTGATGGGATACACCCAAAGCTATTAAAAGAGCTTAGAGGTGTACTAGCAAATCCATTAACAGATTTATTTAGCCAATCACTGGTAACAGGTGTCGTCCCAGAAGATTGGAAATTAGCAAACGTTGTGCCAATTCACAAGAAAGGTAGTAGAGAGGAATCAGGCAACTATAGGCCAGTAAGCCTGACATCAATAGTGGGGAAATTAATGGAAACCATACTTAAGGAGAGGATTGTGGAACATCTAAAAACCCATGGGTTGATTGATAAAAAACAGCATGGGTTTACTTCAGGGAGATCATGTCAAACTAATCTTATTGACTTTTTTGATTGGGTGACTAAAATAATAGATGGCGGAGGTGCAGTAGACATCGCTTATCTGGACTTTAGTAAGGCATTTGATACTGTCCCACATAGAAGGCTTATCAATAAACTGCAGTCTTTGAGCTTGAGCTCACATATTGTTGAATGGATTAGGCCAGGCATCCTCAAACTGCGGCCCTCCAGCTGTTGTAAAACTACATCTCCCACAATGCCCTGCTGTAGGCTGATACCTGAAGGCTGTTCGGGCATGCTGGGAGTTGTAGTTTTGCAACAGCTGGAGGGCCGCAGTTTGAGGATGCCTGGATTAGGCAGTGGCTGAAGGACAGAAAACAGAGGGTTGTAGTCAATAGAGTATATTCAGACCATGGTATTGTTAACAGTAGGGTACCTCAGGGATCTGTTCTGGGACCCATATTGTTTAATATCTTTATCAGCGAAATTGCAGAAGGCCTCAATGGTAAGGTGTGTCTTTTTGCTGATGACACAAAGATTTGTAACAGGGTTGATGTTCCTGGAGGGATACACCAAATGGAAAAGGATTTAGGAAAACTAGAGGAATGGTCAAAAATCTGGCAACTAAAATTTAATGTCGATAAGTGCAAGATAATGCACCTGGGGCGTAAAAACCCAAGAGCACAATATAAAATCGGTGATACAGTACTAACCTCAGTATCTGAGGAAAGGGATTTAGGGGTCATTATATCAGACGACCTAAAGGTGGGCAGACAATGTCATAGAGCAGCAGGTAATGCCAGCAGAATGCTTGGGTGTATAGGGAGAGGCATTAACAGTAGAAAGAGGGAGGTGCTCGTGCCGCTCTACAGAGCAATAGTGAGACCTCATTTGGAGTATTGTGTGCAGTACTGGAGACCATATCTGCAGAAGGATATTGAAACTTTGGAGAGAGTTCAGAGAAGAGCTACTAAACTAGTACATGGATTGCAGGACAAAACTTACCAGGAAAGGTTAAAGGACCTTAACATGTATAGCTTGGAAGTAAGAAGAGACAGAGGGGATATGATAGAAACTTTTAAATACATAAAGGGAATCATCACGGTAAAAGAGGAGAGAATATTTAAAAGAAGACAAACTGCTACAAGAGGACATTAGAGGGGCAAAGGTTTAAATTAGAGGGGCAAAGGTTTAAAAGTAATATCAGGAAGAATTACTTTACTGAGAGAGTAGTGGACGCATGGAATAGCCTTCCTGCAGAAGTGGTAGCTGCAAATACAGTGAAGGAGTTTAACCATGCATGGGATAGGCATAAGGCCATCCTTCATATAAGATAGGGCCTGGGGCTATCCATAGTATTCAGCATAGTGGGCAGACCAGATGGGCCAAATGGTTCTTATCTGCCGACACATTCTATGTTTCTATGTTTCTATGTTTCTATATTCCACTACTGCCCTCTGCTGCTCAAAAAGCCTGGACAACATGTAGAACGTAGAGTTCCAGCGCGTGCTCACATCGCACAATATTCTGTTAGCTGGCAAATGCAAGCTCTACAGCAGCGTTGCCAAACCGAAGGCAGCTGTAGATGACTTTCGGAAATGGGCACACACACAGCGCATCTTCACCAGTAGCTCAGGCAAAATGGGGTAGGTTGGGAGAAAATTGAGAACACAAGGTCTAGGCATGGTATGGCCGGATCCCGGACATTAAGGTGGGATCCACATGGCCATATCACCATTTGTCCCATGTACAATTTTCCCTTCTTCACTGGGTAGAGTTTGTTTTCTGTCCCTGTGATGTCCCTTATTTGCTGAGGGCTGGGCTTGTTATGTTCCAGGGTTTGATTTTTAATTGTTATGGTTTGAGTTTGAATTTCTGACTAGGCTGTAAAATAAAATATGTTATGGTTATTTGGTTAATTATAAGTTCTTAAAAAGTTCATGCCATTGGTTTACCTCCACTCTTGTGTGTTAGGTTTTTAGTTATATTAATGTATGAGTTTGGGATGTTTGTTGTGCATGGTACACATATGCTGTATGATTGCCATGTGTGTGAGCTTGTCGAGCTACAAAGCTGCCAACAAGTTATGGCCATTATCAGACACACCAACCTGGTCCCTTATACCCTGCCATAGCTCTGCAGTGGTGTGCTGTTTGTCACCCAAGCAAATGAATTTCAGCAAGGCCTGTTGCTGCTTACCCATAAGAATTCAGAGTTTACAGTGGAGGAGGAGGTGGAGGCGGAGGAGAAGAAGGGGGGGGGGGTTGCAGCCACTAATGTAGGTGGTGGCAGAAATGCTGATGGAAGTAGTTCCCGCAATCCTTGGCATCAGTGGCACCTGTGCCATCCCAGGGTACGACTCGCTACCGGCCTCCACAAGGTTTACCCGGTGTGCTGTTATGGAAAGGTGGCATCCCTGGCTAAAAGCACTTGTCCATGTGTCCGTCATTTAGTGGACCTTCCCAATAATTTCATTGTTCAGGGCACGGGTGATGTTATGGGACACAATTGCTGGTGTAATGTAGGAATGGCAGACCGAGAAAATAGTGGCAGCTGGGGACTGAGTAATGAAGGACTGCCGTCGCCATGAGGCTGAGGAAAGCCTCAGTGTCCACAGGCCTAAATGGCAACATTTCCATGGCTCCAAATTTTGAAAGGTGCGCATTTAGTGCTATGGCCTGTGGGTGGGTGGCGGAGTAATGGCGCTTACGTTCAAAGGCCTGGGGACACTTGTACACTGTGCTTGGACACAGAAGGGGGTGTGATAGCTGATGGTGGTTGTGAAGGCCCAGCTGCAGGGCGGGGGTCATCCAGACCTCAGCGTCTAGGACAGAGGATTGGCCAGCACGTAACACAAGGGAGGAAGAGGAGGCAGTGGTGTGACCCACAGACACTGATTGTGGACCCAGGGGTTCGTCCCACCTATTAAGGTGCTGTGATGCCATGTGGCGGATCATGCTGGTGGTGTTGAGGTTGCTAGTGTTCCCAACCCTACTCCTTTAGCCTCCAGTGTACAGTCTTTCCCCATTATGTTCCCGTGTTTGAGGTTTTATTGTTATGGTTTGAGTTAGTTTATTAATAGGATGTAAAATATGTTGTAGTTTTTGTCATTTATGAAATGCTGAATTCTTATTTTGGTATGGCACAGTTTGCTAATTAAAAATAATTTTCGTCCTCACTTTCCTCAAAAAATCCCCAGACTGTGGAACACCTACCCCTTGGCAAGGGAGATTTGCGGAAGGGGGAACAGTTGCAGGCCTGTTTGTTGTGGCCCGCCTTCTCCCTTTCACCACTCCACAGCCTCTTCCAGCCTGTTGCGGTGTTATGGATCCTTCCCCCTCTGTCCTGCTGTCGTCGTTTGGCTTTCCACCTTCCCAAGTTGGGTTAGTGATGTCATCGTCCCCCATCTCCAAATCCACTTCCTCACTCTGGTCATCCTCCTGACTTGTGTTGACCTAACAAGACCCTAGTTATTCACAACTGTGTCTCATCCCTATCATCCACCAAGTGAAACACTAATTGCCATTCCCCCCATCATCTTCTTCTGACTTTGGAGGCTGAAGAGTTTGGGGATCAGTGAAAAAGATATCCTCATGTCCCTCTTCAGGGATGGTCAGTTCACCTGCAGGCCCACACCTACAATGTTTGGGGGGTCATCTCACATGGTATATTCTTTTTTATGCTTCAGACTTGGAAGAAAACATAATTGGCTTTCCTTCAGTGGTGAATCTTTCACGCATGTGTTTTTTGCAGGATTCAGGTTTTTATATAGTTGCACTGGGGAAAATATTTCAAACTTTTTTCCTAGCCGGTGCTGAACGACATTCCCTGAGCTCAATCTGCAGAGTAACATTAGCGCCTGCAAAAAATAGCTGTGAAATGCAATGTAATTTTTTCATAGCCGCTGCTGACTGTCATTCACTGCGCTAACTCTGCTATGTGATGTTAATGTTATCTCTAACCCCCCAAAAAAAATTAAAAATTGAAATTGGTCATTCTTTCTTGGTAGCCTGTGCTGACCGGGTCACCTAACTTCTTAGATGGTCAGATCAGCAGGCCCTTGCTCCGAATATTTTGAAGGGTCACCAGCAGGCCATCAAGGATAATTTTTCAAGGGCGTGTGTATGATGCCCTCCTTTTTGTGTAAGAAAGGGTGTATTGGAGTGGCGGTTCCTTGTAATACTTGGCAGCCCTTTCACTTAGTGCATAGGCGTAGGAGTCCAACTACCTGAACTATGTACCACAATACGAATGAGGCCCTCCTTTATGTGAAATACAGGCTGTATCGGAGTGCTTTTTCCTTGTAATTTTTGGCTGCACTTGCACTGTATATGCAATTGAATATATTGGGAAGAATATTTCCTAACAATTTTTCTAGTATAATAGATTTTATTTTATTTTATTTTTTTTTTATTTTTTTTTGGGGGGGTGGGAATTTGTGCGTATTTTTGTCAGTCTGTAAAAGTGGCCTACAACTTAGACAACATGGTTCCCAGCAGCAACATTAGAGTCCAAGATGCATCCAGACATGGTCCCCCTGCTGTTCCTGATCGATTTCAGAGGTGTTTCCATCATTTTCAGACCTTTTCCTATGAACCAGATACCCTCCCCTCATCCGAGCAGTGTAGTGCTTGGCCGAGCACATGTGTGTTTGGACCAAGTAACCGAACACCCGAACACTTTGGTGCTCGCTCATCACTAGTGGACAGGCGATTTCTTCTTGGGGTAACTATGGCTCCCGCCACACTAAACACCCGATCTGATGCCACACTACTGGCCGGTAAGGACAGCTTTTCCAGGGCAAACTCTGCCAGTTGCGGCCACAAATCCAGTTTGGCTGCCCAGTAGTGTTGAGCAAGCATGCTCGGCTGAACACCAGTTTGGCTCGAGCATCGCTATGCTCGGCACATAGCGGTATTCGGCCGAATACTGCATGTGCTCGAGCGCAATGCTCGAGTCTCCTCCCCGCATGTTTCTTGGCTGCTATGCAGCCAAAAAACGTGCAGGTAACTGCTACCCTCACTGTAATGCCGTAGCCATGTTGGTTACTGGCATTACAGTGATAGGCTGGCCCGATGGCACATGTTCGGCTCACTGTTAGTCAGGGAAAGATGTGCATAGGAAGAGATAGACAGTGTAGGGAGTAATATTGGACTAAAACTTCTCAGAGATGCAAAAGTCCTTTTAAGGACTATTGTGTGTGACAGCAGCAATGTATATTTGTAGCGCAACCTACGCTAAATTGCTAAAACTTTACAGACCCAAAAGTCCTTTTAAGGACTATTGTGTGTGGCAGCAGTAACATATTTTAGCGCATCCTGTGCTAAATAGCGTCTAACAGGATGCTGCGGACACTTAAATTTTCTGCGCAACATCTCCTGTGTAATGTGTGCGCATCCCAAAAAATATCTGTGACATCCAGTGTACTTTTTCCGTAGACGGTGTCCACTTCTGACAGTGACATTACCAGTGCCACATCTCCAGTGTACCGTGTGCGCTGAAAAACTTTATCTGTGACATACAGTGTACTTTTTCAATAGACGGTGTCCGCTTCTGATAGTGACATTACCAGTGCCACATCTCCAGTGTACCGTGTCCGCTGAAAAAATTTATCTGTGACATACAGTGTAACTTTTCAATAGACAGTGTCCGCTTCTAACAGTGACATTACCAGTGCAACATCTAAAGTGTAACGTGTGCGCTTAACAATTTATCTGTGACATACAGTGTACTTTTTTAATAGACTGTGTTCGCTTCTGACAGTGACTTAACCAGTGCTACATCGCCAGCGTAACTCGTGCGCATATAATTTTTATCTGTGACATAGACGCTGCCGACAGTGACATTACCGGTGGTACCTCTACTGTATAAGGTTTCCTCATCCCAAATACCTGTGACATTCCCTGTAATTTTTTATTAGCCGCTGGAGACAGCATTTATAGATATCTCCTGTGTGACGTTTCCACATCCCAAATACCTTTTAATTTTTTTTACATATGCACTTCCAAATCCTATGGTATTGTACGCTACTGTACATGTGACATACTTTCAAGCATATCTAACATTTAATATGAAGAAGGAGAGCAGTAAGGGAAGGGGAAGTGGCCGTGATGCTGATGGTGCACGCAGAGGCTGTGGCCCTGGGCGCGTTGAAACTATGCCTGCTGCCAGAGCACAAGAAAAACAATTATCCACGATAATTAGCTTCATGTCCCAGTTTGCAGGGCGGCGCAGGACACCACTCTTGAAGTCAGACCATTGCGACCAGGTGCTCGGTTGGATTGCAGCAGATAATGCTTCCAGTCGGTTAAGCATCACCCTGTCTTTCACCAAGTCCAGCCCAGTAGCCAAGGCCCTCGCATATTATGTTTTACAGGGTCAGCTCACCTGCAGGCCCTCACATATAATTTTTTAGAGGTTCAGTTCACCAACAGGCCCTCACCTACAATCTTTTACAGGGTCAGCTCACCTGTATCCCCTCGCATATAAAGTTTTACAGCTTCATCTCACCTGCAGGCCCTCACCTACAACCTTTTAGAGGGTCAGCTCACCAGCAGGCCCTCACCTACAATCTTTTATATTATCAGCTCACCTAAAGGCCCACACATATAATGTTTTACAGGGTCAGCTCACCTGCAGGTTCTCACCTACAACCTTTTAGAGGGTCAGCTCACCAGCAGGCCCTCACCTACAACCTTTTAGAGGGTCAGCTCACCAGCAGGCCCTCACCTACAATCTTTTACAGGGTCAGCTCACCTGTAAACCCTCGCATATAAAGTTTTCCAGCTTCATCTCACCTGCAGGCCCTCACCTATAACCTGTTAGAGGGTCAGCTTACCAGCAGGCCCTCACCTACAATCTTTTATAGGGTCAGCTCACCTGCAGGCTCCTCGCATATAATGTTTTACAGATTCAGCACAACTGCAGACCCTCGCATATCATTTTTTAGAGGGTCAGCTCACCAGCAGGCCCTCACCTACAATCTTTTACAGGGTCAGCTAACCTGCAGGCCCTTACATATAATGTTTTACAGGGTCAGCTCACCTGCAGGCCCTCGCATATAATGTTTTACAGAGTCAGCTCACCTGCAGGTCCTCACCTACAACCTTTTAGAGGGTCAGCTCACCAGCAGGCCCTCACCTACAGTCTTTTAGAGGGTCAACTCACCAGAAGACCCTCACCCCTAATGTTTTAGAGGGTCAGCTCAGCAGCAGGCCCTCGCCCCTAATGTTTTAGATGGTCAGATCAGCAGGCCCTTGCTCCAAATGTTTTTGAGGGTCAACAGCAGGCCATCAATCATAATATTTCAAGGGTGTATGATGCCCTCCTTTATGTGTAACAAAGGGTGCATTGGAGTGGCGGTTCCTTGTAATTTTTGGCAGCCCTTTCACTTAGTGCATAGGCTTTATGAGTGTAGGAGTCCCACTACATGAACAATTGTAACACAATGTGAATGAGGCCTTTCTTTATGTGATATACAGGTTGTATCGGAGTGCCTCTTGCTTTTTGGCAGCACTTGCACTTTCCATACAAGTAAATATGGAAAGAATGTTTCCTAACAACTTTTCCTCTAAAATCGATTTTATCTTTGGTTTTGTGCGTATTATTGTCAGTCTGTAACAGTGGCATACAACTCAGACAACATGGTTCTCATCAGCAACATTAGAGTCCAAGATGCTTCCAGACATGGTCCCCCTGCTCCTTCTGATCGTTTTCAGAGGTGTTTCCATCAATTTCTGACCTTTTCCTATGAACCTGGCACCCTCCCCTCTTCAGAGCAGGGGGTGCCTTGTTTAATGCTCGGTTTCTCCCATTGATTTTCATTATACTCGGGTGCTCTGTAGAGCACCCGAGCATCCCGATGTGTTTGGCCCGAGCACACAAGCATTTGGGTGCTCGATCAACACTACGGCCCAGTAGTCCAGCGGATCTTAAACGTGGGGTTGCAGGGTGCTGTCCAAGTATGCAATCACCTGCTGGTTCAGGTCCTGCTCCAGGTCTACCTGCTGCTGCTGCTGATGAGTAGTTTCTTCACTAGGCGGGTGAAGAAACCTGCTTATCAGCAACTCTAGACCCAAATTGCTGGTGATGGAGCTGGAACTGCTCCTTCTCCACCACCTTGCTGCAGCAGCCAAGGCAGAGGAAGGGTCAGACTTGCTAGAGGATGGACGATGGTGCATATAGGCAGCGGCCCACTGACTACATAGGATATCTCTATAGTAGTTCAGTTTGTCCTCCCTCTCAGCAGGTAAAAAAAAAGGCCCCCATTTTGAACCATTAGCGAGGGTCCAACAAGGGGGAGAGCCAGAAGTCATCCCTTTGCCGAACGGTGACAATTCGGCTGTCACTATGCAAGCAACTGAGCAAATATCAGGCCATTTGTGCAAGTGACTTGGAGGGATTCCCTGCCTCCATCGCCTCTGCATACTGCCACTGTGTGTCTGGATCATCTGCCTCATCTTCCTCATCGCGCTGTAGCTCCTGGTCCTTCTCCTCCTGTCATCTGTGAAGAAAAACCACCCATTTCGCTACACATTGCTCATGCTCCAATGTCCTCCTCCTCCTCTTCCAGTTCAGCCACCACAGGGCTCATGTGGCCATGAGATCTAGGCACCACGTCTCCAGACATCATTCATCCTTTAGTACTGGTGACTGACAAATAAAGTGGCCTCCTCAAAGGGCCTGAGCAAACGGCAGGTGTCACGCATAAGCTGTCACTGGCTGACATCAAGGTTACACAGTGGAGTACTCCTGTCCGCTTGGATCATCAAGAAATTGTTTATGGCCTTTCTCTGGTCCAACATATGGAGGGTGAAATTCCAACGGTTGCATATCAGCCTATGTTGGGGGATGCCGTTCTGCAGCTGCAGCTCAAGGAGGGTGTGCTTTGCGGTGTACGAGTGGCTAAATTGCATGCAAAGTTTCCTTGCAGAAGTGTAAAAGACTTCAGGAATTTCTTGACAATCAGATTGAACACGTGTGCCATGCAGGGTGCTTCACCTGGCCAATTGCCGGTGTGGCTGTGCAGGAACCACATCCACCCAGTAGGCCATAAAGGACATGTATTGTCCCTGACTGTAGTTATTAGCTCCACACGTCGGCGCTGCCATGAACTTTGGCAGACACCGACAGGCTCAAGGACTGGCCTACCTTCTGTTCTACATGTGTGTGCAGGGCTGGGGCTGCCTTTTTGGCAAAGAAATGACAGCTTGGGACTCTCCACCTCAGCTCAGCACAAGCCATCAGTTCTCTGAAAGGTGCAGAGTCCATCACTTGGAAAGGGAGGGACTGCAGCACCAGCAACTTGGACAGGAGCACATTCAGCTTCTGCGTCATTGGATAAGTGCTTTCATACTGTTGTCTCTTGGAAATCGCTTCGGTGATCGATTGCTAACGGAATGACTGACGAGGAGTAGGAGGAGCAGGAGCATCAGGACCAGCAGATGAAGGGAAGGACAGATAGCTCCCTTAGACTGAGGTGGTGGAGCCTTGACTGCCTGAAACCGGGTGTGTGCCACTGGGTGATGCAACAGTTGCTGCAGCAGGCTGAACCACCACATCGGAGCCACAATTCACCCAGGCCACTTTATGGTGACGCTGCATATGTTGGCAACATTGGCACTATGGCCACGCTTCACTTTCTGGCCACATATTTTTTCCACTAATTCACACCACAAACGGCTTTAGAATATGTAACTGCACTGCTGATCGGCAAATATATTTTTCTTTTTTCCACTCATACACGCCACAAAAGGCTTTAGAACATATAACTGCACCCCTTAATGGCAAATATATTTTTCTTTTGCCACTAATACATGACAAACAGGGCTGCAATGTTAGAGGTTCACCACACAACGGCTGATAAGCCCTTTTTTCCCACTAATACAAGCCAAAAAATGCTTTAGAACATATAACTGCACCGCACAAGGGCAAATAAGATATAGAATTATTTCCTTGTAATAAACCCTGTTTCAAACAGCACTTGCCCCCTAATAAGAACGGTTTGCTGGAATTATAGAGCTGTATAATGGCAATTTGGATCCCCAGTCAGTGCAGCAAGGTGTAAAAGGATTGTTCCTATTACCAAGGATGTAACCTTCCTTACTGAACCCTGTTCAACATAAATGTTGCAGAATGATTCTTCCCTATCCTTTCCCTACACATTGAATAATCTTTCCCTGCACTTTTAGCACAATGACGGTTTTTCTTACACTGTCCCTAATGTCTGCTGACATCTCTCCCTCCATTGAGTACACTGGTAAATTGCAGAATCCAAGATGGCTCAGGCCATTTTCAGGGCTGTTACATCACAGGGCTCGTTTGCTGCTGATTGGCTGCATGCATGGCATTATGGGTGAGCCCGCCTTCCCAGAGTTCCTTGCTCCATGTCCTCACATGTGCAGCAGCCATTTTAGGAAAAAAAGCGTTTCGGTACCACGAATCGTGAGGAAATTCGGATTCAGTGCGAATCGAAAAATTCCTGAAATTCGGATCGAATTCCACCTCGTCAGCTTTAATTCGTTCATCTGTAGTATTGGTGAGTTCAGAGAATACCACTCAATGTTGGGGACAGTGTGTACTTTGGTACGCATCTGGTTGTACTAGTGTCCAAATACTGCACAAACTGAAAACGTATGCTAATTGTCCATTTGATTAAGCACTGGATATCAAGATAGCTATAACATATTGGTAATGAATTTTGCATATTTATTGCAGTGAGAACTGTCATGACACAATTTTGTAAAGATCTCAGAATATGATAAATTTGCAGCATGGTAAACCTGGCTTTCTATTTCATAGATAACTCCCACCTCCTTTTTTAATAAGCATATTGTTTAGGTGTTTTTTCCTCCATAGAAGTAATGATGCACAACAATTTGTGCAACCCTGGTAAAGTGGTACATTGATGCCTCAGCTAATAAAGGCATTAACATTCTATCTCTTTCTATTTGTGTCAAACAGCAGGCTACATTATTTTTAGTATAAGATAGTTAAATGGGAAATATATAGAGTGTTTTGCTTAGGCCCACCAGCTGAAATAATTGTGAATTCTCAACCTTCATTTATACAGAACAAGTACATGTCTACTTTAAATCACATTAAAAACTGTTTTGCTATTTTTGAACACACAGAAGATCAGACAGTTCAAATAGAGTTATTTGTTACTCACTCCAAGTGATGGCTTCAGATGGGGTTGATTCCGCTGGACCTTTGTTGAAACAGAGATTGACCACTAATTATCCTGTTGGACCTGGTCAAGACTTGGGGCACATTTATTAGTATTTTAGTAAATTTCCCCTTATGTCTTCAAAATGTTCAGTGACTTTTTTGTGCCTTGCAAATTAGATATGGACATTTTTCTTTTCTGTAATATGACAGAGCAGTGCAGAAAGTATTGCTCTGTTCTTCATAAGACTGAAAAAGAAAATGTCTAATTTATTCAAGAACCAACACTAAATGCGATACACATCATTACTTTCTAAATTACTGTAATTTTTTATAAATCTGTACGTTGTCATTGAATATCACTAGACATGAAGAGTGAAGTTTTGAAAAATTCGATTGGTGAGCTTTGCTAAAGTTCCACAAGAAATTCAATTAGTGACAAATTAATTTGTCACAAATTACTATAAGGGCTCATGCACACGGCCGTTGCCCTGCTGTGGCCGTATTGCGGCCCGCATATGGCAGGTCCGCAATACACGGGGCACCGGCCGTGTGTATTCCGCATCCGTCACTTGAATGGGTCCGCAAATCCGGAGCAGATGTGCGGAACGGAACGGATAAAAAAAGTAGACTTACACCTGCTTGACTTTATATGTGGTATATTTGATCAAATGCCCGTGGGGTCTCGCATACATTGGTGAGACCTCCCAGTGTGTGCGAGACTGCATATGCAAACATAAATCTGACATACGTTGTCGTAAAACAGAGTTACCAATTCCACACCACTTCATACAAATTGGTCACCAAATTAGTCAACTAAAATTCCAGGTGATAGATCATGTCTCTATGCCACGCAGGGGTGGAAACCGCCAGTTGTTGCTACGTAAACAGGAATCCTATTGGATCTACAAACCATGCATCCATTAGGATTAAACCATGATTTTACTTTTGTATATAACCAATGGTTACTCTAATTAGCTTTCGTTATTCTTTATTCTATTTTTCAGACTAAATGAATGCTATTCAGGTAGGGTTCTAGAGTTGCTTGAGACGTACTATATGGTTTGTTGATGGGGATCTACTAATAGATAACATATATGTCTATATTTACTAACATTCGTATTAACATATGTATATCTCAAACCAAATATATTGATGTATTTGATTGACCATGGAAATATGAGAACACAGTGTGTGATCTGACTACTTTAGATACTTATAATTTTGGCCAATGGTCACCTATATACATCAAACATACATAATCAAATAAACCATTATAGCTTGCTTCTCAATCCCAATAGCTAAACTCAAAAACACATAAATAATCGCATAACATTATGTTTTCTTTTAAAAAAAGCAACATAAAAAGGACATTTCACTATATTGACATGTCCAGTATACATAGCACTCTCAGCCTGTATTCTATATATACTAATAAGCGTGTATCCTGATCGCTAGCTCTTGAGGCTCTAGGCTGTTGATATCATACATTGCCCATTCCATGACTTCTCTTGGCCTCAGTGCTGCTAATGCGCATGTCCGCATGACGCACTTCCGGTTATAACATGACCGGAAGTGACGTCTCGACATGACTATTTAAACCCAGCGTTTGGCGGGGAGCAACAAGCCACCAGAATTCTCCCAAACACGATTCACAAAGGTAAATATACTGGACTTTGTTAGCCATTTCGCTACACTATTTGTACTTATACTCATTCCATGGATACACTAGTTGTCATGTTACTATTTGGAGACTTGGATGATCTTTATCTTTAGTAGCTTGTGTTTTATCTTTAGAGAGAAATATATCTCCATGTGTACTTATAACTACATGACCCTATGTATGACATATGATGACTTATAATGACCTCTGCTTGCTATACTTGATTTCTTTATAGACTAAGTGCATTAACTATAAATCAACAATACTTTTTTCAATTCTGTTGTTATATTCGAGTCCTGATTGCCGCAGACGGTATCTTATGCTTGATATTTTATGTTTGATTCTTGTATATTATAGACTGAAATTTTGCTTTATTTCTAATTTTGTAGGCCCTGAGAAAGGTCCGGAGTTGGACCGAAACGTAGACCATATGTCTTTATATACTTTTGTGGTGGCAATTTTGGAAACATTGTTCAATAAAAATATAAATACATTGAGAGATTCTGTGAAGTGCCGTGTTATTATCTACTACTACGATTGGGATTTTCCCGAACACAGAGCACCCACGTACTCAAAGTGGAGTGCCGACCAATCACTATTTCTGCCAAAAAGTAGTGCATACCCAAATTTTTTGTGGTGCGGGCCATCGATGAGGATCGCGGACCCCATTCAAGTCAATGGGTCCTCGATCCCCATGCAGCTGGCCCATGGTCGTGCTTGTGCATTGCGGATGGCAATTTGCAGGCCGCAGCTCGGGCATGGCCGGCACACGGCCGTGGGCATGGGCCCTAACTCAGTTATACCCAGACCACTATGCCTTAGGGTACAGTCACACAGAATGGCCATGCTCCATTTAATAATGAAGACCGTGCTGTATAGTCGGTCTTCATTCTTAATGGCCGTGCAGCACTTTAATGCACCTTTAAACAGGTGCTGTACCCACTTCTCCAACCCCAGTGCTCTACTGCCCTACAGGTGGGAGCCCTTCTTCTGCCATCTTCTTTTCTTCCTTTTCCACATCATCTAATATCGATTGGAATATGTCATCAGAAACATCCAGCTCCTCCTCTCTCTGCATCTTGCTGACTTTTGTAGGACATGGAGACTTTGAAGGATGATTTGGAAGAAGTAAAGCCAGCAAACGATGAGGATGGTTATCATTAAGACCTGGCCCCCCTAAGGGGGACAGACTGGATGGTATTGGTTGGCAGGCAGGCACAGGAATAATAAAGGCTTCTGTCTTATTGGTATTGAATTACAAATCTTTGTTTACAGCTGATGTAGGAATAAGTAAATATAGTAATAAACAAATAAAACTGACACAGAAAAAGTCTCCCTGTACTCTCTCTGCACTCTCCTTGCATTCTCCCTCTCCAATATTCTTCTATTAGTCATTTTCAGCAAAACTGTCCCTAGAGCATGAGCGCTTTCCATATCTCTCTCTATGTCCATCTTACAGTGAAATAGCAGAGACCGTGCAGGATGAGGTTTTTATGGGGCTGTGACATCACAAAGGAAGGCGATTTGCGGACTGGCTGGCTGCATGACTATATGGGTAATCTTGCATTTCTGGACTTGTCTCCTCTAAACTTAGTTTTGCTGTGCAACATGTGCAGCCGCATTTTAGGAAAACCTGATTTGTTATCATGAAGCGAGAGGAAATTCGTATTAGTTGCTAATCAAAGTTTTCCTAACCTTCCGACCAAATTTCTCTTTGAATGCTTTGTTTCGCTCAACACTAAATATCACGTGTTGAAAAGATTTTCTTTATAAATCACGTTATAATCTTAATTTGATGCATAACCTGCACTTGACGACCTCCTGCCTAAATAAGCAAAAAAAATAAACAGCTACTAATCTATAGAATAAAATAATTAACCAGCTACATAAAAAATGTTAATCTAAAGTGTTTGAAAATTATCAGATTTGTATGATTTCCTAGATTTAAAAAAATACATATGTCTAGTAGCTTCATAGTTTAAGGGTCTTTGGCATTTCAAGAAGGTTAATGTTGTCACAGCAAACACACATTGATGATTGGCAGTGTACAACCCTGTGAAAGAATCTACTTTTTATTTCTATAACATATATGAGCCCATCATATGACTTGACAGATCTGATATTGCTGTCACTGTTCTCCTGTCATTCATGTTCAGCTGCAATTACTGTTCCATATTGTACAATGAACAGTAGAGCTTTCACAATTAGGATATCAGAGAGTTTTCAGTGTACTTTGTGTTTAAAGTATCAGTGCCTACTTTCAGTGTTATCCATTATATATTTATCCCTGTGCCAAAAGAAAAAGTCTAAAGCCTCGCACAAATAACACTATCTTGTCATATACTGTAAACTGATGTTTTGTTGAGAAAATGAATTAGCTTTTTTATATATTAGGTTTTATTTCTCTTCATGCATTTTTTCTTTATTGGTTTATTTCAACATATAACAAGAGCCAAATGACACAATGTGAATACTACTACGTGTCATGAAAACTTCGGGCCTAAGGGTAATTTGAAATTATAAAAATATTGATAGTGAAATCAGAAAAGACCTAAGGTGAATGCATAGACCTTTGCACAGGATTCCCTTTATAACTGATATTGCAATAATACAATGCATGGTGGTATAATGTGTTCACCAGTGTTGAGCGAACCCGGTGAAGTTCAGGTTCACCTGGTTCAGCCGAACTTCAAGTCAAAGTTTAGGTTCGGGACCTGATCTTGACCTGAACTTGAGTCCGAACCTGGACAACATTAAAGTCAATGGGGATCCGAACTTCACTTTATTATTTTCCGCTATAACATGGTTATAAATGGAAAATAATAGTATTTGGCCATTGAGGGGTTAAAAAACAAAACAAAACACCTCATCCACTTGTTCGCTCAGGCAGTCTTGTCTTTCTTCTTCTTGTCTTTATTTCTTCATTCTGCAGGACCAGTGGTGACGTCACCACTCTCACCACGTGGTGAGTGCGATGACGTCATGCAAGGTCTTAGAGAATGAAGATAGAAAGTTTTTCTATATTCATTCTGCAGGACCTGTGGTCACCATGCTCAGACGTCACCACAGGTCCTGTTCCAGTCAGGTCCTGCAAAGAAGAAGAAAGAAGACAAGAGTGGAGGAGGTGAGTTCTTTTTCTAACCCCTCAATGGCCAAATACTATTATTTTCCGTTATAACCATGTTATAATGGAAAATAATAAAATAACCCGAACACCTAACCCGAACCTGGGCTTCAATGAAAAAGTCCGGGTTCGGGTCCGGGTACCCAAAACCACAAAGTTCAGTACAGACCCAAAACTTTGTGGTTCGAGTTCGCTCAACCCTAGTGTTCACTTTACTCAATATTAGGAATGAGCGAACCTGTGGAAGTTCAGCCGAACTTCAGGTAAAAGTTCGGGTTCGGGACCCGAACTTGACCTCGAACCCGGACCCCATTAAAGTCAATGGGGATCCGAACTTCACTTTATTATTTTTCATTATAACATGGTTATAACGGAAAATAATAGAATTCTTAAGACCATTCTTAAGACAGAAAGCTAAAAAAAAATGCGGTGACGTCTTCATTCAGCAGGACCTGCGATGTAGTCATCGCAGGTCCTTTTGCAGGTCCTGCAGAAAGAAGAAAGAAGAGGATACCGGCTGTGCAATCAAGTGGATAAAGTGAGCTTTTGGTTTATTATTTTTAACCCCTCAATCGCCATTTTATTTAGCATTCTGTCTTAAGAATGCTATTATTTTCTATTATAACCATGTTATAATGGAAAATAATAAAATCACCCTAACACCGAACACGAACTTCAGTGAAAAAGTCCAGATTTGGGTCCAGGTACCCGAATTCGCAAAGTTCAGTATGAACTTTGCTGTTCAGGTTCGCTCAACCCTACTCAATATGCTTCCCTTTTTCAGCAGCATAGCTAGGTGGGACTGGTGGATTCTATACCCAAAGCCCATCGTTCTTGCAGCAAACTACACCCCTTCCTTTTCTCCTTCAAGGATGAGAAGGTAGCTGGAAAAAAATGGCCACTTCTGGGCAAGGGTGACGCATCATTAGTAGAGAGGAGCGAATTTTTCAAAAATTCGATTTGCCAGTTTGCCAAATTTTTTGGGAAAAATTTGATTTGATCCGAATATATTTGCGTTAAAAAACTGCTATTTCCTGGCTGCTGAGAGCCTTTATAGTGATGTAGAACACTGTGCCTTGCAGTAACACCCATAGGGAGTCTGCTTTGGTAGTGAAATAATACTGTGAGTCCGTATGACATGCAGGTAACAGGCGTCGCTCTTAGAATCACTGCATACTTCACTTATTTGGCGGTCACGGGGCTAAATCTGACCAAATAACTCAAGTATCAACTCAGCCTTACAGGTAGATGTTACTGTCAAGAAGAAGTGCACTCCTTTTACACCCTCTTCAGCTGATTCCACATAGATGTCTACAGAACCTGTTCTATTAAACGCTTAAACAAGTAGAGCCACCCTGACAGAGTGGAGGGGGGTGACAGCAGTAAGTTTGTGTTGACGTCACCGATTATTTTGGCCTTCCTCTAAACTGTAAGAACAATAAAAAACGCATCCTGTCTGTGGAGCATATGCCTTCACTCGGTCAGCATTTGCTCAATAATCCATCAGTATTGCTGAAGGCAAAGAAAAAAGGAGTGGATCTAAAACAGATGACATGTGAATGGAATATTTGCATGTCTTCTGTAGTGATGTCCCGAACTATTCGCCGGCGAACAGTTCCCGGCGAACATGGCTTGTTCGCATCCGCCGCGGCAGGCGAACATATGCGATGCTCGGTCCGCCCCCTATACATCATCATTGAGCAAACTTTGACCCTGTACCTCACAGTCAGCAGACACATTCCAGCCAATCAGCACCCTCCCTCCTACACCTCCCCACCTCCTATATAAATGGCAGCCATTTTAGATTTAGTCAGAAGCTGCATTGTCTTAGTGGGAGCAGGGATAGAAATGTGCTGCTGCTTCTGAGTGATTTAATAGGGAAAGTGTTAACTAGGGAAGTCTTCTGTGTCCACAGACTCATCTGCTATAAGGACAACGTCCTGACAACAGCCCAAAAAGCCCTTTTTAGGGCTGGTACATCAGTTGTTGTTTTTTTTTTTTTTTTGTTCTCCAATCTCCATATATACTCCATATATATTTTGCAGTTGCCTGCCTGCCAGTATGTGTGTGTGTCAGGCCCACAGACTGTAGTGTGCCCTCTGCAAGTGCTGCCCATCAATCATACCGTGCGGCACTGGACATTGCCTAAAATAAGGCACTTTATCTGTACACTTTAATCTAATTTCAGTTGCCTGCCGGCCAGTGTGTGTGTGTCAGGCCCACAGACTGTAGTGTGCCCTCTGCCAGTGTTGCCCATCAATCATACCGTGTGGCACAGGACTTTGCCTAAAATACGGCACTTTTTCTGTACACTTTAATCTAATTTCAGTTGCCTGCTGGCCAGTGTGTGTGTGTTGGTCCCACAGACTGTAGTGTGCCCTCTGCCAGTGCTGCCCATCAATCATACTGTGTGGCACATAACTTTGCCTAAAATAAGGCACTTTATCTGTACACTTTAATCTAATTTCAGTTGCCTGCCGGCCAGTGTGTGTGTGTCAGGCCCACAGACTGTAGTGTGCCCTCTGCAAGTGCTGCCCATCAATCATACCGGGTGGCACAGGTCTTTGCCTAAAATAAGGCACTTTATCTGTACACTTTAATCTAATTTCAGTTGCCTGCCGGCCAGTGTGTGTGTGTCAGGCCCACAGACTGTACTGTGCCCTCTGCCAGTGCTGCCCATCAATCATACTGTGTGGCACAGGACTTTGCCTAAAATAAGGCACTTTATCTGTACACTTTAATCTAATTTCAGTTGCCTGCCGGCCAGTGTGTGTGTGTCAGGCCCACAGACTGTAGTGTGCCCTCTCCCAGTGCTGCCCATCAATCATACCGTGTGGCACAGGACTTTGCCTAAAATAAGGCACTTTATCTGTACACTTTAATCTAATTTCAGTTGCCTACCGGCCAGTGTGTGTGTATCAGGCCCACAGACTGTAGTGTGCCCTCTGCCAGTGCTGCCCATCAATCATACCGTGCGGCACTGGATGTTGCCTAAAATAAGACACTTTATCTGTACACTTTAATCTAATTTCAGTTGCCTGCCGGCCAGTGTGTGTGTTTCAGGAAGGAATATGATTATTACGTAACACGTCGAAAGGTTTTTTGGTCCTTAGGGGCATCCTTAGAGGTGTGTGACATCACAGAAGTTCTCTCACAGCAATCACTTGCTGGCTTCCCCACGCGCACACTAGCTACCGGCCGGAGCAGCGCACGACTGTTGAATGTAAGCAAGAAGCAGCAGAGGAGGAACATTGCGCTCCTATAAAGAGTAGGACTGAGTCATCTTCTCCCTTCTTTATGTCCACAATACCGTGACTCCTATAAAGGAGGGATGTTCTTGGGGGACTGATAACCACTGAGGAAGGGGTCATCTATAACCCTGAAACGCATCTGGTTAAATCCCCCAAAGGACTACTCTTTATCTAAGATCGAGTTAAAGGAAAGCGTTGAGTGCCAATTTAAGTCCAGTCTGCCGCGCGAGTAGGTGGCATGAATGGTGATGCGAGAGAGACCACAAGTAACAGCAAATGTCCACGTGCACACAAGCTGCTGGCGTGGGAATTCAGACGGGAATAGCTCGCAAGACACCGATTCTCTTCACTACAATACCAGTGTCCAGAGCGTTATCTCGGCGCATAGAACAACGCATGGTAAGAATGTTCTACTTGTAAGTGCCGGCAAGTGAAACAATACTGTTAGAGTGCGCTGTGCACTGTGCTTTAGTGAGACGCCGCTGAGACTTCACCATAGCGGGACGCCGCTTTGTATGAGACATACGGTGGAGAAGCGAGGAGTACGAATTCTTTGGAGTGCTCTTATTTGGAATGAGTTCTTTTACCATGGATTCTTATTTTAATGACTGTTTATAGAAGGATTATTTATTGGAGAAAGAGTAATTGATTTACTGGAGAAAGAAACATTTATACATCGGTGTTTATACCAAGACAGCACAGATAATATACGCACTAGGTGCACTTTATATTTTCTTCCATGTACAAGATCGCTGGTCCACAGTAGGAATTGATTTACACATGCCTAAGTTGTGGTCACCCATTTATGGTATGACTTCAATATTGCTCATTTTGGTTTTATAAATTGATTCCATGCATGAGGTAGGAATAGGATATTCAAATCAATTGGTTTTATTAATAAATGAATTGTTGGTTTTAGTATTTGAGAGTGCCCAGTTCGTTCTGTTCAATTTTAAATCTAAAAAAAGATCACTTTATTTTTTCAGGTGTGTACTACTTTCACACAAAAAACAGCGATACAAGCTTGAATATGTGCACAATGTCCCACTAAAATTTTATGTTGGCATTTTCATTATTAAACCATAGCCTACTGAGATTTAATTTACATTATAACTTTCTCTAAATGTTAGCAATTTGCTTAATGGCTTTAAGCCTAACAATTCTATTTTTCTCTAGTAAAGGTACTCGCTGATATCTAGTCCAGGTCATGCATGAATTTATAATGGAGGCCCCCTATGTATTTAAATCTATGGTCCTAAAATACTAGAAAATTTGAGTCTAAAAGGGATGTAAAACTAATAAACTGAGTATTTAAATGCTTATCCCACCTGCATGCTCTGTACCTGGTTTTTGGAAGTCAAAAACAAGGTATCAGGAATATTTGTCAGGTGACATAGTGGCTATGCATTCCTTCTTATCCATCTGGCGTCCAGATGGAGGATATTCACACCACAATACTTGAATAGATAGGTATTTTTTTATTTTTCTAGCAATGGTCTAAGATAAGGTTTATTGGTACCATTAGGGGGTATATACAACTTTTAAAAGTTTTGACGAGACAGGGGCGGAGCCTGGCAGCGGAGAGCACAGGACATGCTTCTGTGAGCTCTGCAGACGACCACCGTCAAAAGAGCATCTCGAGCTATCAAATCAAGCCCATAATGGGGAAAACACCGAGGGAGAGATCCAAGGAGACTGCTGGAGCCCCAACACCCGGCTCCACAAGAGGTGACATGGACAAATTTGTCCGCAAACGGCTGATTACACCGGCCAAGCATGGGCCCAAGATGGCGCCGCGGCATGATCCGGCCGTTCCCTCTGAATGCTCGGCAGAGTCAGAAGTAGAGAGCGACACTGAACGCAACAAAGAAGAGGACCTCCTTGTATCCAGGCGGTTCATGAAAGACCTTATTGTTGAGGCCCTGGCACCACTTAGAAACGATCTGGCAGACATCAGACGGAACATGCGACAGATGGCAGACCGAGTGGCTGAGCTGGAGACACAGCATGATACGGTAACGCAACACTCCATTGCCATGGTGGGTAGCATGGATAAGGCGCAGGCTCATATAAATCAGTTATATAATCTAGCTGAAGATCAAGATAACCGGGGCAGGAGAAACAATCTGCGTTTTAAAGGCTTACCGGAAACAGTCACAATGGAGGAGCTTCGGGGCGCCATATCTGAAATATGTGACATGCTTCTGGGACAAGATCACGGCCTGGATCTTACAATGGACAGAGTCCACCTGGCACTTCGGCCGCCCCCCAAACAAGGGGAGCCACCTAGAGACGTCATTTGCTGCTTGCATCATTTTCAATCGAAGGAAAAAATTCTGCAAGCTGCCAGAAACAAGAAATCAATAATTTTCGGAGATGCGGAACTATTTCTTTTCCAGGGCCTATCACCTATAACCCTGCATAAACGCAGAGTATTGAAACCTCTCCTGACAAAACTCAGGGACTTAAACATCTCGTACAGGTGGCTTTACCTATTCGGCCTCTTTATTAACGCCCCAGGCAGAAAACTAGTAGAACGCTCCCCTGCTGACCTACCGCTAGTCTACGATACCCTAGATTTCACTGACCTGGACATACCGGACTGGAATCCCGCCACAGACCTCATAGACCTACCGGAGCTCCCAGTACCGGCTACCTGGACCCAAGCAGGCAGACCTATGGACGGTCGAGGCAAAAGAAAAATCGGGGAGAAATACCCCCAGAAAACCCATTCCGCCCGGAAATGAGACGTGAACTTCCTCATTATATCAGTAGCATTGAACTCTGAACACACTGATACACCACTCACCTGTTACTAGCTAAGTATCATTTAGCTTTTTCTGCATAGCAAGTGACTCTATAACTATCCACAGAGGGATAATAGCTATGGGTAGATGATTTCACATTGCTTCCTGTTATGTTCTACTTGCTCTTTTGCCTTTATATGGTCGTTATGTTCTATTACCACCTTCACCCCCCAATGTTAAATTGGCTTGAGATGTATTTACTATTACATTATCGCCTTCATTACTATTGGCAACTAGCTGATAATTTGTTTGTCCCCCCTTTTCCCTCTGACTTCCCTCCCCCCTCTATCCTCTGTGACCTAGGTCCGCACTTCTACTTACATTCATGTGCTATGCGGCTCTATGTCCTATAACCCGATATGGCGGATATTAGGATTTGTTCTTTTAATGTTAAGGGTATGAACATCCCTGCCAAGCGATCACAAATATGTACAGCTTTGAAAAAGCAGAAGGTAAACTTTGCACTTTTGCAGGAGACACACTTCAGGAGAGGACATGTCCCAAATTTGTCCAAAATGACATTTAATCAATGGTTCCATGCCCCCTCCAGCAGTGGCTCCTCCAGAGGCGTCTCAATCGCTATACGCAAAAATACACCTATGGTAGTAAGCTCGATGTTGGCAGATGGAGATGGTCGATACTTATTCATAACAGGTACCATAGGCACACATACCATCACACTGGGCTCTATATATGCCCCTAATGTGGGCCAGGTGGACTGGCTTTGCCGGACCCTCTCCTCTTTTCATGATTTTGCATAAGGGATCATTATTTTGGGCGGTGACACAAACGTGGCCCTAGACCCCACAATTGATACGTCTGGGGGCTCTTCGTCGTTGTTATACGGTGCATTAAGAAAAATCAAAACATGTCTGGCCTCGGTGGGACTCGTGGACTCGTGGAGGACGCTGAATCCCTTGGTAAGGGACTTCTCGTTTTATTCTGGGGTCCACGGGTCATATCAGAGATTAGACAATTTTTTTATCCCCCCCAAATTACTAACGGCATGTAAGAAAGCTTCCATTGGGAGCATTTTGCTTTCAGATCATGCTCCAGTATCGCTTGACTTATGATTTTCTTTTCTTCCCAAACCCCAGTACACCTGGAGACTGGATGGGACAATCCTAAGCCATCAGGACTCTGTCAAAGACATCCGTAAGTGCCTGTCAGAATATTTCTCGCTCAACGAGACAGGTGAGGTTCAACTGGGTACTATTTGGGAGGCTCATAAGGCGGTGGTCAGGGGCACATTATCTCCCTATGCGCTCACCTTAAGAAAAAGAGGGAATCCACAATTATCTCCCTCCAAAAGAGAATCCAATCTTTGGAGTTAATTCATAAAAAGCATATTACTCAAGATATCCTTGACCAGTTGTCTCGTCTGCGCTCGGAATTAAAAATATTCTTAACTCTCGAACCGCAAAGCTTTATCTCTCTGCGAAGTACAAACATTATGCGCACGGAGATAAAGCTTCAAAGTTCATGATGGCATCTTTGAAAAAGCGGAAAACCCGCTCATACATTCATTCGATAAAAGACGCTGACTCCAAACTGTTAATGTCCACCGATAAAATAGCGAATAGATTCTGCGACTTCTATCATTCTTTATATAACATTAGGAAACCCGAAGATACTTCACAGACTCATCATAGAAAGGAAGACATTGATAGCTGGTTATCAGATTTGTGTCTCCCCTCTCTTACCAGCGATCAAGCGCAGAATCTTATAAGACCATTTTCCTTGCAGGAAGGAAATAACAGCAACGCTTAAAGGAATGCCCCTACATAAAAGCCCTGGCCCTGATGGCCTGCCCACCTCATATTACAGGACTTTCCAGGATCTCTTGTTACCCGGTTGCTGGACCTATGTAATGCCACCTTAAACTCTTCCCCTCTCCCCCCACATATGCTCTCTGCCATGATTACTATTATCCCCAAAGAGGGGAAGGACCCCTCCTCCTGTGCCAGCTACCGGCCCATCTCTCTATTAAACATTGATTTGAAAATACTTGCTAAACACTTAGGCTGCAAAGGTTGTTGCCTCTTCTGATAAATTCGGAACAGGTGGGTTTTGTGGCTGGCCGGGAGGGCAGAATGAACACGACCAGATTAATCAATATTATCCACTATGCCAGGAAACGTAATATCCCACTGGTCTTGCTGGGGACGGACGCCGAAAAGGCCTTCGACCGAGTGGATTGGTTATTTATGCAAAGAGCTTTGCTTAAATTTGGTATCCCTGCACAATACATCTCAACTGTCATGTCCATGTATGCCAACCCCACAGCACAAGTGTGGGTAAATGGTACCCTATCTCCCCCCTTCAGGATAAGCAACGGCACCAGGCAAGGGTGCCTCTTGTCACCCCTTTTGTTTATCCTGACTGTAGAATGCCTTTTTCAGGCATTACGACAAGATGAAAAAATTAAGGGCCTGACAATACAACGGGTGCACCACCAACTAGCGGCTTTTGCCGACGACTTGTTAATCATAATGACCAATCCAGAGGAGGCCTTCTCGGCCATCAGCTCCCAGTTCGACAGATTTGGACAAATGTCCAACTTTCTGATTAATCCGACCAAGTCCCAGGTGTTGAATGTTACACTTAGTAAACAACGGCAGGCGTTTCTTCAGTTACAAACTCCTTATCTTTGGTCAGATACTTCAATTAAGTTTTTGGGGGTTAACATCACAGCTGACCCACACAGTCTCTATAAAGACAACTTTAAATCCCTGCCGACGGTTCTACAGACGACTATTAATGCTTGGGACTTGCCATTCACCTCTTGGTTTGGCAGGAGAACCTGACTTAAGTCAGTCCTACTACCAAAAATTTTATATTACTTGCAAGTCCTACCTATTCCATTGCCTAATGTCTTCTTTACCTCTATTAAAAAACTGTTTAACTCTTTTCTGTGGAATAAACGCAGGTCTAGACTCCCATATCACCTATTAATTCAGCATATTCTTAAAGGGGGGCTGGGACTACCTGACGTTTCACTATATTATAAAGCGATACAAGCCCAAAGGTGTCTCGAGTGGCTACGATCTCCCCCAGATCGGTTGGACATTCAAATGGAGAATGGTATGGCAGAAGCCCCGATTAGGGCCTTACTTTTCCAGTCAATCCCATCTTTTACTAAAGAATTCCCATTCTTAAGCCCCATGACATCTGCAACTATATCACTTTGGCACACAGGCCTAGCACAGCAGTTCTTATCAACAACCCTGCTATCTCCAGTATTTCAGATCAGAGATATACTATGGTCCTCTCCTAAGGCATTTAGAGACTCACTTTCAAAAGACAGTAGCCTACTGTCTCTGCCGTTAGTGGATTTACTGGACCCTAAAATTAGACTAACTAACAAGGACCAAATGTCCCATCCTCAACTGCGGAATTTATTTTTAAGTTATTAAATATGCCCTGCACAAAAGACAAGCAGTACCTCCATCAACACACTCACAATTTGAATCCTTAGCCTTAGCTAGGGCTGATCCCAAGAAAAAAAATCTCTAAGCTATACACGATACTGATATCCCGTAAGAACCCTGGAAAACTCACCTTTCTGGATAAGTGGGAAGTTGATCTGAAACAACAATTATCCCCTAGGGACAAATCAATCCTGCTGGCCTCCTCCCCCAAAGTCTCTAGATGTGTACGGTTGCAAGAAAACGTATATAAAATGCTGACTAGATGGTATTACACTCCTGAACGCCTTCATTCAATTTACCCCAATGTAGATCCACACTGCTGGAGGTGTAAAGCCAATATAGGTACTTTTTTCCACATATGGTGGGAATGTCCAAAAATCCTGCCGTTCTGGAGAGCAATATGTTCCACGATTTCCACGGTCTGTAAGATCCAACTCAACCCTACAGCAAAATTGTGCTTGCTGGGCCTGTTCTCGGATTTGAAAATTAATAGAAACATAAAAACCCTGATTTCCACTCTATTAGTCGCGGCTAGAGTATTGATTGCATATAATTGGAAATCAGAAGACACCTGGCGATCCCTCACTGGTTATCCAAATGTGACAGCATCTATAGACTGGAACAGATAGCCAGCTGGGAGTCGAGGTCTCCAGCTTCATTTCAATCAACGTGGTCCTCTTGGCGATCATACCGCTCTGCACAATTAATGCTGACTGACAATGATATACTGTAATCAATATCCACTACTGAAACTCTGTGTTTTTCGGACCTATCCTCACTCCCCTTCCCTTATCTAGTCCTATCCTCCCCCAACTACCCTCATTCTCCCCTCCCCTGTTTGTTTATTTGTTCCATCTGTTTTATATGTTTGTTCAACACTGAGGATTTACTGATTTAGTCTTAGGGACAATAGTCCTAGGAGGCACATCTTGGCTATCATTCGCTCATCTGGTTACACAGGACCTTATCGCACATGATTCAATAGATTTATTGAGCTTTCGATAATAATATTGAGCTTTTATTTCTATAAGATATGTATGCTTGCTAATACGTGGGTCTGCGTACCCTTTACTCTACCTTAATATGTCACCATGATGTGTACCTATTTACTGTATTTTCTTTTTCTCTCTCAATAAAACTTTGTTAAAAACCAAAAAAAAAAAAGTTTTGACGAGACAAAAAATGTCTGTTCTGGTAAATTTATTATTTTAGTTTCAATGAAAGCAATAAGAACATTTTTGAAAAGAAGAAATCATGTTTTTGTGTCAACACTTTCCGAATTTATTTTAATTTTTTCTGGCTATGGTCTTTTGTGAGGGCTCATTTTTTGTAGGATGAGCTCACGCTTCTATTGGTACCTTTAGAGTACATAGTACTTTGTGATCGCTTGGTATTATGATGTATGTGAGGCAAGGTGACCAAAGAATGGCTGTTTTGACACCATTTTTATTGCTTTTTTTCACCTCATAGGGTAGGTCTTTTGATATTCTTATATAGCCGGTCATTATCGATGCACCGATACCTAACGTAGAGATGAGCGAATTTCTCAAAAATTTGATTCGGACGATTCGACAAAGTTCCCAAAAAGATTTGATTTGAATTTATTTGTGACTAGACATTAAGCCCGTTACAATAACGGGCACTAGAACACTAATGCATAAACATTAGTAGGAACAGTCTGTATTAAATGGCACTGGCTGGTGGTACTGAGACTGCTGGCAGCGACTGCTGATGCACAGACAGTAATGACAGTGCTCCGACGTGGAGATTACACCATAACATGCGAATGGTGGTGGTGATTTGCAGGTGTGGGCTGTGCCGTGGGATGATTGCTCTGTGCACCGCGCATTCGCAGTTAAAGGATGGCTGAGACCTCACCGTGTGATGATTGGTCGGCCCACAGCAGCGCGGTTGCGTGTGGGGTGGCGGTGATTGGGCGGCGTGTGGAGCGCCACGTGATAATTGCTCAGCGCGCCGCGCAGTTAAAGGATGGTTGAGACCTCACAGTGTGATGATTGGTCGGCGCGCTGATGTGGGCAACGCGGGTGTGTGTGGGACAGCGCTGACTGGGCGGCACGAGCAGAGTGCGGAGCGCTGTGTGCTGATTGGTTGGTGCACCGCGCAACTGCAGTTTAATTATCGGCACACATGCACGGAAACGGAGCACACACAGGGATTTTATTGAGATGGATGATGGGGGCTAGAGTGTAATATGTGTATAATTAGGGGGTTGGAGTGTAATATGTGTATAATGATGAATAGGTAGGGGGGCACTCAGATATCTGTTTCTACATGGACCAATAGAACAGCATTTAGTTCAAAATATGAGGCGAATTTATTAAAATATAAAGTAAAATACTAGGCAGGTACAATGTGAATACATGATGGTTTGGACTACCAGGATCTGATTGTATCACAAATACCTAAACCATAAAACTTAAAACATACAACATGGAATAGAATAAAAATATTATGTGTAAAAATGCGCAATTCTAGATGTGGTGGCTATCAATCATAGAGTATGATCAACAGGGGACCTGTCCGGTCTGAAGTATTAGTTCTTTAGGTTTCACACAAAAATGAGGTAACGTATGTTAGTAAAACCTAATTTGTTAGTGGTCCAACCTATCAATAGTTCATCGCATGTATAGATATTAATGGATAACACAATTGTTTGCGTTGGGTAGATTCTTGTCCATAACAAACAATTATATCCGATGTGGGAAAAAACAAGTAATTGCGAGCAAGCTATCTCTTATGTACCATGCGGTTGTATATGTACCTTATAGCCAAGTTATTTTATCATAACAACAATTGTTTGGCACTTTACCACTCCTGAAGGCCATCTTAAGCGTTTGGTAGCTAAATTCTGAGTATTTATGTCCCATGTGGTGTCCCACATGTGCCTGCCCACAAACGTGGTGTCCCACATGATGTCGGTAATAGAGGATTATTGGATCCTTACGAGCGGGTTTGCTTGAATTGTAGAAATCGGCTTTTTGCTGCTTATATGGTCTTTACAGGAGTAGTAAGATCAATGGTTTTCAAAAAGCTAGATGTGAAGATGGTACCTCCGGCATTTATATGTCACTGTTGGGGTCATCAAATGCGTTTCGGAACCTCAATGCTCCTTCATTAGTGGTCAACAGTGACGGGTTGGGGGCCTCCTTTTATAGATAGTTAGGTAGGTGGTAGGAAGTTCACATAGGTAAACAATGGTGACCTTAAAAAAGTGGGCTGGATCTGTCCAAAATATTTAAAACATCATTTTTCAATATATATGTTTTCAATGCAGGTGCCTCAAAGATCTTCTAATGCTTATAGTGATCGTTATGTCGCATCTTTCAATGTTAATTCACATCTGAGTTATCAAAATCATATAGGTAACACAATATAAAGTGTGTTAAAGAAATATGGGGATCATATAAACTATAAAAACGCTTGTAAAACATATAAAATAACCAATAAACACAATTAGCAGTGAAAAACGCAGTTTTATTGCGTTTTCCATGATTTTCAACTCAACAAGTAAAAGATAGTTGAACAATTCTATCTATCAAATGTATATATACATAAGTCTGGAAATAATGGTGCTATTTACAGTATATATTGTAGTTAGATGTATTTTAATTAGTGATGAGCGAGCATGCTTGGCCAAATACCAGTTCGGCTCAAGCATCGCTATGCTCGTTACTCGCCCGATTATCGCATGTGCTCGAGCACAGTGCTTGAGTCTTCACCCCGCACGTTTGTCACCTTCTAAGCAGCCAATAAACATACAGGTAAGTAATGCCCTTCACTTTAATGCCATAGCCATGTTAGCTACAGGCATTACAGTGATTGGCTGGCAGGAACGCATCATCAGGTGCTATATACTGTAGCACCCGATGACACGTGCTCGGATCAGTCATAGTCAGGGAGAGCAGAGCGTAGGAAGAGAAAGACAGTGTAGGGAGCAAATTTCGCAGTTCTTATTCTAAGAAAAGCTTTTTAAAGACCCAAAAGTCCTTTTAAAGACTACTCTGTGTGTGTGTGTGTGTTTGAGGGCAGCAATATATTTTTATCACTGCAAAATTGATCAGTCTCAAGGACATTGGTGCTGAGGATGGAACAGATAGTGCAGGGAAAGAAATTTGCTGTTTTTACTACCAAAAGCTTTTCAAAGACCCAAAGTTCTTTTAAGGACTACTACAGTACTGCATCCGAAAACTATTTCCTTAGCGTAAATTTAAATAATCTGGGCATAATCTAGTGTCCATAGTGTGTTATTTTCTGTGACATATACAACAGTACTCCATCCGAAAACTGTTTCTTTAGAGCAAATTTAAATTATCTGGGCCTAATCTAGTGTCCATAGTGTGTTGTTTTCTTTAACATATACAGTACTCCATCCGAAAACTGTTTCTTTAGCGCAAATTTAAAATTATCTGGACCTAATCTAGTCTCCATAGTGTGTGGCTTTCTGTGACATATACAGTACTCCATCCGAAAACTGTTTCTTTAGCGCAAATTTAAATAATCAGTGGCCAGCCCTCAACTACTGTCTCTGTAGTGTGTGCGTGTAATACACATCCATGACATATACAGTACTACATCTGAAAACTATTTCCTTAGCGTAAATTTAAATAATCTGGGTATAATCTAGTGTCCATAGTGTGTTGTTTTCTGTGACATGTACAGTACTCCATCCGAAAACTGTTTCTTTAGCGCAAATTTAAATTATCTGGGCCTAATCTATTGTCCATAGTGTGTTGTTTTCTGTGACATATACACTACTCCATCCAAAAACTGTTTCTTTAAAGCAAATTTTAATAATCTGGGCCTAATCTAGTCTCCATAGTGTGTGGCTTTCTGTGACATATACAGTACTCTATCTGAAAACTGTTTCTTTAGCGTAAATTTAAATAATCAGGGGCCAGCCCTCATCTACTCACTCTGTAGTGTGTGCGTGTAATACACATCCGTGACATATACAGTACTGTATACGAAAACTATTTCCTTAGCGTAAATTTAAATAATCTGGGCCTAATCTAGTGTCCATAGTGTGTTGTTTTCTGAGACATATACAGCACTCCATCCGAAAACTGTTTCTTTAGCGCAAATTTAAATAATCTGGGCCTAATCTAGTGTCCATAGTGTGTTGTTTTCTGAGACATATACAGTACTCCATCCGAAAACTGTTTCTTTAGCGAAAATTTTAATAATCTAGGCCTAATCTAGTCTTTATAGTGTGTTGCTTTCTGTGACATATACAGTACTCCATCCAAAACTGTTTCTTTAGCGAAAATTTAAATTATCTGGGCCTAATCAGGTGTCTATAGTGTGTTGTTTTCTGTGACATATACAGTACTCCATACGAAAACTGTTTCTTTAGAGCAAATTTAAATAATCTGGGCCAGCCCTCATCTTCTGTCTCTGTAGTGTGTGCGTGGAATACACATCCGTGACATATACAGAACTCCATCCATAAACTATTTCCTTAGAGTAAATTTAAATAATCTGGGCCTAATCTAGTGTCCATAGTGTGTTGTTTTCTGTGACATATACAGCACTCCATCCGAAAACTGTTTCTTTAGCGCAAATTTAAATTATCTGGGCCTAATCTAGTCTTTATAGTGTGTTGCTTTCTGTGACATATACAGTACTCCATCCAAAACTGTTTCTTTAGCGTAAATTTAAATTATCTGGGCCTAATCAGGTGTCCATAGTGTGTTGTTTTCTGTGACATATACAGTACTACATACGAAAACTGTTTCTTTAGAGCAAATTTAAATAATCTGGGCCAGCCCTCATCTTCTGTCTCTGTAGTGTGTGCGTTTAATACACATCCGTGACATATACTGCACTCCATCCGAAAACTGTTTCTTTAGCGCAAATATAAATAATCTGGGCCTAATCTAGTGTCCATAGTGTGTTGTTTTCTGCGACATATACAGTACTCCATCCGAAAACTGTTTCTTTAGAGCAAATTTTAATTATCTGGGCCAGCCCTCATCTTCTGTCTCTGTAGTGTGTGCGTGTAATACACATCCGTGACATACACAGCACTCCATCCGAAAACTGTTTTTTAGCGTAAATTTAAATTATCTGGGCCTAATCTAGTGTCCATAGTGTGTTTTCTGTGACATATACAGTACTCCATACGAAAACAGTTTCTTTAGAGCAATTTTAAATAATCTGGGCCAGCTCTCATCTTCTGTCTCTGTAGTGTGTGCATGTAATACACATCCGTGACACTGCAGCCGAAAACTATTTCCTTAGTGAAAATTTAAATAATCTGGGCCTAATCTAGTGTCCATAGTGTGTTGTTTTCTGTGACATATACAGCACTCCATCCGAAAACTGTTTTTTTACCGTAAATTTAAATTATCTGGGCCTAATCTAGTGTCCATAGTGTGTGGCTTTCAGTGACATATACAGTACTCCATCCGAAAACTGTTTATTTAGCGCAACTTTAAATAATCTGGGCCTAATCTAGTCTACATAGTTTGTGGCTTTCTGTGACATATACAGTACTCCATCCGAAAACTGTTTCTTTAGCGCAAATTTAATTAATTTAGGCCTAATCTATTGTCCATAGTGTGTGGCTTTCTGTGACATATACTGTACTACATTCAAAAACAGTGTCTGTAGCGCAAATTTAAATAATCTGCGCCTAATCTAGTGACAAAACCATTAGTATGAAGAAGGCCAGTGCTAAGGGACGGGGAAGTGGGAGTGAAGCTGATGGTGCACACAGGGGCCGTGGCCCTGGGTGCTGTGAAAATGTGCCTGCTGCCAGTGAACTAGAAAAATAAAAACATCCACCATACCCAGCTTCATGTCCAACTTAGCTGGGCGGCGCAGGACTACACTGTCCAAGTCGGACCAGTGCAAACAGTTAGTTGGTTGGATTGCTGAAGATAATGCTTCCAGTCGGTTAAGCACCACCCTCTCGTCCAGTCTCTGTAGCCAAGAGTCTGGTCAACTAAATCCTCACTCTGATCCTCCTTTATTGCACTATGGAGAGGCTTGCCAAACGAGTGATCCCACACTCGGATATTCCCAGGAGTTCTTTCCAGTGCCACTATTAGATTTGGCCCTCATGCCCAGCACGCTTGAAGAGGTACCTGAGATATTGTGCCCTTATTCCCAACCTCTTGAGCCTTCACAGTCTCAACAAGATGACGGTGGTGAACGGAAAGCATTCGTTCACGAGGTGGATGATGATGAGACACAGTTGTCAATCACTGAGTTTGTGGTTAGGTCAACTCAGGAGGATGAGCAGAGTGAGGAAGTTGAAGAGGAGATGGTGGACGATGAGGTCACCTACTATTGGCATGGCTGTGATTGGCTAAGTGCAGCATATGACCCAGCCTCTATTTAAGCTGGAGTCACGTAGCGCCGCACTTCACTCTGCTCTTGGGATAGGATGCTGACGCTTCTGTGAGGGACAGATTAGGGAAGAAAACTGTTGAACTTGGTGGTGTTAACTCTTCAAACTACAGAAATTATTGAGAATGCTATGCTACATATTTGTACCCAGCCCTGAGCCCAGTGATTCTTCAAAATAATTTTTAATCCATCTGTTACTGAGGTGGGGGTCGGCGGACATTTTACCAACTGCAGTGTCCTTGGAACTGCATGTGACCTGCATGTGTGCCAGCCTGCGAGGGACATAAGTCTAATTATTTTTTGGTAGCTCAGGGGAGGAAAAATTCCTTTTTTCTGGCAGGTCAAGTCCCCCTACATTACCTATTTTATAATTTTGGGGTGACATAATGCATTTCTGTAGTTGGTGGAATAAACCCGTACTGTCGTACCACAGAGTACATTTGCATACAACGCTGAAAAACCTATTTTAAAATTTTGCGGCGACATAGTGCATTTCTGTAGTTGGTAGAATAAACACATACTGTCGTACCACAGATCACGTTTGCATACATTGGTGAAAAACCTATTTTAAAATTTTTCCGTGACATAGTGCATTTCTGTAGTTGGTGGAATAAACCTGTACTGTCGTACTACAGAACACGTTTGCATACAATGCTGAAAAACCTGTTTTATAATTTTTGGGGTGACATACTGCATTTCTGTAGTTAGGTTAATAAACCCGTACTGTTGAGCCACAGAACATGTTTGCATATAACGCTGAAAAACGTGTTTTAAAATTTTGCGGTGTCATAGTGCATTTCTGTACTTGCTGTAATTAACCCGTACTGTCGTACCACAGAGCACGTTTGCATACAATGCTGAAAAACCTGTTTTATAATTTTTGGGGTGACATACTGCATTTCTGTAGTTGGGTTAATAAACCCGTACTGTTGAGCCACAGAGCACGTTTGCATACAACGCTGAAAAATGTGTTTTAAAATTTTGCGGTAAAAAGACTGCATTTCTGTATTTGGGTTGATAAACCCGTACTGTGTGCCACAGAGTACGTTTGCATACAACGCTGACAAACCTGTGTCATAATTATTGGGGTGACATACTGCCTTTCTGTAGTTGCTGTAATAAACCCATACTGTTGTAATATAGCGCACGTTTGCATACAACGCTGAACAAACTGTTTTATAATTTTTGGGGTAATATACTGCATTTCTGTATTTGGGTTAATAAACCCGTACTGTTGTGCCACAGAGCATGTTTGCATACAACGCTAAAAAACAGTTTAAAAATTTTGCAGCGAAAAACTTCATTTCTGTATTTGGGTTGATAAACCCAAACTGTTGTGCCACAGAGCACGTTTGCATACAACGCTGAAAAAAATGTTTTATAATTTTTGGGGTGACGAACTGCATATCTGTAGTTTGGTTAATAAACCTGTACTGTTCTGCCACAGAACACGTTTGCATACAACGCTGAAAAAACTGTCTTAAAATTTTGCTGTGAAAAACTGCAACATCAAATAAGGGACGTGGATATAGACGTGGTGGTGGAGCTCCTGTTGCTGGGAGAGGACGTCGCCGTTCTGCTCCAGCTACAGGTCCAAGTGAAACACCTTCCTCAGGTGTGAATAGACGACAAAATTTGCAGCATTATTTGGTAGGCCCGAATGCCGCTCTACGGATGGTGAGGCCAGAACAAGTACAGGCGATAGTATATTGGGTGGCTGACAGTAACCCCAGTTCCTTCACAGTATCTCCCACCCAGTCCTCTGCAGAAAGCTCAGAGTCGGCACCTGCAGCCCATGCCCATCAGTCTTTCACCTCACCCTCTTGCAAAGCAGCCAAGCAGCCTGAGCTCCAAGTCATGCAGCAGACTCTTTGTGATGACTCTGCCAGCAGGATTTCCCCGGGCCATCCACATAGTCCTGCCCAAAAGTGGAAGACATTGAATGCACTGATGCCCAAACCCTTATGTTGCAGGATGAGGACATGGGAATACCACCGTAGCACGTCTCTGATGATGACGAAACACAGGTGCCCACTGCTGCGTCTTTCTGCAGTGTGAAGACCGAGGAGGAGGGAAGGGGTCAAGAATGGGTGGAAGATGATGTGGAGGACGATGAGGTACTAGAACCCGACTGGACTCAAGCTCATACTAGTGAAGTGGGCAGTTCCGAGGAAGAGGTGGTGGTCGCACAGAGGCAACAGCACAGCAAAAGAGGGAGCAGGGTGCAAAAGCAGAGCGGCCCTCCCCGAGACAGTACGCCTGCTATTGACCAACGCACCCAGGGACATAGCACACCAAAGCCAGCTCCAAGGAGTCCGTTGGCGTGGCAGTTCTTCAGACAATGTCCTGATGACAAGACACGAGTGGTTTGCACGTTGTGCCATCAGAGCCTGAAGCGAGGCATAAACGTTCTAAACCTGAGCACAACCTGCATGACACGGCATCTGCATGCAAAGCACGAACTGCAGTGGAGTAAACCCCTTAAAAATCAAGAAAGGTCTCAGGCTCCTCCTGAATCCTCTTTTGCTGCTGTCTCTGCCTCTTCCTCCACCTCTGGAGTCACAGTGGCACCTGCCACCCAGCAAACAGAGGATGTGCCACCAACACCACCACCTCCGTCATCATCACCAAGCATCTCCACCATGTCACATGCAAGCATTCAGCTGTCTATCTCCCAAACACTGGAGAGAAAGAGAAAATACCCACCTACCCACCCTTGATCCCTGGTCCTGAATGCAAGCATTTCAAAATTACTGGCATTTGAAATGCTGTCATTCCGTCTGGTGGAGACGGACTGTTTTAAACAGCTGATGGTGGTGGCTGTCCCACAGTACGTCGTTCCCAGCCGTCACTACTTTTCCAGGCGAGCTGTCCCTTTCCCTGCAACCAAGTGGAGGATAAAATCAAGTGTGCACTGCGCAACACAATTTGTGGCAAGCTTCACCTAATCATAGATATGTGGACCAGTAAGCACGGGCAGGGACGCAATATATCCCTAACTACACACTGGGTAAATGTACTGTCGGCTGGACCTGAGGCGGATACCGGTTTGGCGCATGTCCTTCCACCACCAAGGGCATTATTCTTTGCTTACTGTTGCCTCCTCCTCCTACTCCGCTTCCTCCTCTTCCTCTTCTACCACCTCCTCATCCGGTCAGCGAAGACCTTCAACACCAACTTCAGCACAGCCAGGGGTAAACGTCAGCAGGCGGTTTTAAAACTCATGTGTTTGGGGGACAAACCCCACACCGCACAGGAGCTGTGGAGGGACATAGAAGAACAGAACGATGAGTGGTTGCTGCCTAGTGGTGTGCGATAATGGGCGAAATCACATATCAGCTCTGGGACTAGCCAGTTTGACGCACATCCCTTGCCTGGCGCATGTGCTGAATTTGGTGGTGCAGAAATTTCTTAAAAACTACCCAGACATGTCAGAGCTGTTGCAGGAAGTGCGGTTCGTCTGTGCACACTTTTGGCGTTCTCACCCTGATGCTGCTCTCCTGTCTGTGCTGCAGCGTAACTTCGGCCTTCTCACCACCTCATATGCGACGTGCCCACCAAGTGGAACTCCACCTTGCATATGCTGGAGAGACTGTGCGAGCAGCAGCAGGCGATAGTGGAGTTTCAGCTGCAGCACGCATGGGTCAGTCGCTCTGCGGAACAGCATCACTTTACCACACATGAGTGGGCCTCCATGCGGGACCTGTGTGCCTTGTTGTGGTGTTTCGAGTACTCAACCATCATGGCCAGTGCCGATGATGCCGTTCTTAGCGTTACAATACCACTTTTATGTCTCCTTGAAAAAAAACTTAGGGCGATGATAGAAGAGGATGGGGCACAGGACGAAGAGGAGGAGGAAGAAGGGGCATTTCACAGGGTTTCAGGCCAGTCATTCAGAAGTGGCTCAGAGGGTGGGTTCCTGCACCAGCAGAGGCCAGGTACACATATGGCCAACCAGGGCACAGTTCTGGAGGAAGAGAAGGAGGAGGAGGAGGTAAAGGAGGAGGAACTGAGTTCACAGCAGTGTGGCACCCAACGCAGTTTATGGCCATCACAGGAGCGTGGCTGGGGGGATACGGAGGACACAGGCGATGCACCACCTACAGAGGATAGCTTATCCTTACCTCTGGGCAGCCTGGCACACATGACCGACTACATGCTGCAGTGCCTGCGTAACGACCAAAAAGTTGCCCACATTTTAACTTGTGCTGACTAATGGGTTGCCACCCTGCTGGATCCCCATTACAAAGACAACGGGCCATCCTTAATTCCCTCACTGGAGCGTGATAGGAAGATGCGCGACTACAAGCGCACGCTGGTAGATGCACTCCCAACTGACCCCGGGGGACAAGTGAAAGCACAAGGCAAAGGCAGAGGAGGAGGAAGAGGTCTCCAACGCAGCTGGGTCACGGCCAGCACCTCAGAAGGCAGGGTTAGCATGGCCGACATGTGGAAAATCCGAAAATCTTTGTCACCACGCCACAGCAACCGGCACCCGACAAATATGCACTCGCATATAATGTTTTAGAGCGTCAGCTCACCAGCAGGCCCTCGCCCCTAATGTTTTAGAGGGTCACCAGCAGGCCCTTGCTCTAAATGTTTTTGAGGGTCACCAGCAGGCCACCAATCATAATTTTTCAAGGGTGTGTATTATGCCCTCCATTATGTGTAATAAAGGGTGTATTGTAGTTCCTTTTAATTTTCGGCAGCCCTTTAACTTAGTGCACAGTGTAGGCGTGTAGGACTCCCACTACCTTGAAAATTGTACCACAATGTGAATGAGGCCCTCCTTTATGTGATATACAGACTGTTTTGAGTGCCTATTGTTTGTCATTTTTGGCAGCACTTGCAATTGAATATACAGGAAAGACTGTTTCCTAACAAATTTTTCTGTGAAATTGTTTTTTTTTTGTTTTTTGTTTTTTTTGGGGGAGGGGGTGTTTGTATGTATTACTCGGACAACATGGTTCCCAGCAGTGACCTGGGAGTCCAAGATGCATCCAGACATAGTCCCCATGCTGTTTCCAATCCATTTTGGTGGTGTTTCTGTCACTTTCTGACCTTTTCCAATGGACCAGGCACCCTCCCCTCTTCAAAGCAGGGGGTGCCTGGTTGTCTCCCATTGACTTCCATTACACTTGGGTTCTCGGCCGTGCATGCAAATATAGCAATGTGTTTGGGCCGAACACCCGAATACTTTGGTGCTCGCTCATCACTATTTTTAATGAGTAAAATGCTAGTAAATGCCTACATTCTTATCATTATATTGCACTGACCAGATCTCAAAACGAGGGGCGCTGTCCAGGTTATAAAGTGAGGGAAGACGGACAAGAACACAGAGATGGGGACGGGAGCAGGCCTGGGAGGAGTGATTGACGTGCTGTTAGAACAGCTGTATATTTGTATATATCTGTATATTTGAGTGTTGAGGGGTCATTATTATGATATTCCTTATAGTGTTTCGAGACAGAGTGTACTTCTAAACCCTTCCTAATATTAGCCATATGTTCTGCAATTATTCTTTTGAGTGGTCGTTTAGTCTTCCTAACATATTGTTTATGGCAGGGACATTCTAGTATATATATGACGTCCATAGAATAACAGGTGAGATTGTCTTTAACCACTTAAGGACCACAGGTATATACCCCCCTAGTAACCAGGCCCTTTTTTGCAAATCGGCACTGCACAACTTTAAAGGTTTATTGCTTGGTCATACAACTTGGCACCCAAATGTGTTTTACCTCCTTTTCTTATCAAAAATACAGCTTTCTTTTGGTGGTATTTGATTGCTGCTAAGATTTTTCGTTTTTCTGATATTAATAAACAAAATGCAATTTTCTCAAAAAAAGTGTATTTTTAACTTTTAACTTTGCATTAAAAAAATGGGAAAAGTTGTCATTTACAGAGATATTTCTCACACACAGGATGGGTATGTGTGAAAATACACCCCAAAACACATTGCCCTACTTCTCCTGAGTACGGCGATACCACATGTGTGATACTTTTTTGCAGCCTAGGTGCGCAAAGAGGCCCAAATTCCAATGAGTACCTTTTAGGAGGGCATTTTTAGGCATTTGGATTCCAGACTTCTTCTCACACTTTAGGGCCCCTAAAAAGCCAGGGCAGTATAAATACCCCACATGTGACCCCATTTTAGAAAGAAGACACCCCAAGGTTTTACGTGAGGGGCATGGCGAGTTCATAGAAGATTCCACACCTGTTTTACTTGGATGTAAATCTCAGGTTTTTGTTGTTAATATTGATATCTTTTAGAAATAATACTAATTAATCCTCTGTGTTCTGCCAAATGAAGATGATATCATCTATATAGCATCACCACAGAACCTTGGTAAACAAGGAACAAGTTATAACAAGAAATAGAAGCCGTTAAGCAACTACAATTTTATAATAATATTACCATCAGACTTGCAGATAAAGCGGGGGCCACAGTCATCCAGGACACTGAAGTCTATGAACAAGAATGTTGTAGACAACTGAGCTATAATTCCACTTCTAATAAATTAAAACAGAAACCTACCAACCGTTATCATAAAGAACTAATAAAATTCTGTAATAGAGAAAGGTATTTTATTAGAACACGAACGGAGATATATAGTTGAGACTCAAAAAGGATACCAATCTTCTACTGCCTTCCAAAGATTTATAAGAACTACAAGAACCCACCAGATAGGCCAATTATATTGGGTATTGGTTCCATCACTTCTAAACTATCCCAATATATTGATAGGCTGTTACAGCCAGTAGTAAGAACCATCCCATCCGATATTAAAGATACCACAGATATCGTTACTATATTAAAACAGATTAACTTTAAAGACCACTGGATTTTAGGTACCCTAGATGTGAACTCACTATATACGATACACAAAGATCAGATTTCCTTTATTTTAGAGGGCTTGAGATACATCTTGACCCACAACTATTTCATGTTTAATTCAGATTTTTACCTTCAAGTGAAAGGGACAGATTTGCCCCCAGCTATGAAACCTTTTTATGGCCCAATAGAAAGACGAGATGATCACATCCAAGCTGGGGACAAGTCTGGTGCTATGTTGTCGAAGCTCTATATATGATATCATATTCATTTGGCAGACAACAGAGGATGAATTAGTATGATTTCTAAAAGATATCAATATTAAAGACAAAAACCTGAGATTTACATCCACTACAAGATTGAAATAAAGAACCGATTAATATGTAATACATACCAAAAACCTGTGATGAAAAACAGCTATATCCTCTTCCCTAGCTGCCATCTTCCAAGATGGCTCCTTAATATTCCTGTTAGCCAGTTTAGAAGGATTTAACGTAACTTCACATATGAAGAACAGTTTAAAAGATAATATACGGTAGAACCCTTAAACATGAATTCCTTGAAAAAAACTATCCCAACCACATACTTGACAATGCACTTAAGAGAGTTTGATCCATGAATAGGGGGGATTTTTTATACCGAGAACAGAAACTAAATAAGATGATATTCTTGGGATTATTTTACCATTCCACTCTCCGAATATTCCACAAATAGCGTATACAAAGTGTGCTCTCTGTCCACAGCCAGATTATGTTAATCTATATTGTTGAATTCTACTCCCCTTAGTGAACACCTTTAAAACTGCATTTGTTCTTTTCTGTTTTGTCCTGAAGTCATGTGACACTGCAGGAAGTAGACTCTCTGTGATCAGGAAGCAGGTTGTTATTTATGCCAGCAGCCATATTTCCTAGATTCACACTGTACTGTTGCATCCACACATGCATCTATCCTTCATCCACGCCAATCCAAGCATCGTTGGTATGTCAAACCGTATAATTTACTTATATCTGCAGTGTAGGATGCATATTTTGTTGTATACATGCATTATGTTAGAGCTTTATAGTTAGGTATTAGCTAATCTATGTTAGTAGATACCTGTCACATGCTTCTAGATCTGTGTAGTTGCTATAATGCTATAGTTCTCTCATCTGCAGACGCATTTTATGTCAGATGTTCCACAGTGTATTCTTATGCATCACTGTTCTTTGATGTATGCTTGATTGTATTAATCCACACTCTTGCATTGCATGTATGGTCTGATACTATGCTTTTGTCTGTATTCACAGTTTTACCTTGTTTTGATCATACACATTAAACAAGTTACCGGAACTTTCACAGTGTAATGATTGAAGGGCGAGTAAACTACCTGTCGAATTATTCTTCACAATAAGGGGAACAGGACACAAAGGCTCCTAACCTAGTCTCAAAAATAGCCCCAAGTGTCAACAAACCACACAGTACCACAAGTAAATGGTTGTCACTAGTTATGAGCGAGCATGCTTGGCCGAATATCTGTTCGGCTCGAGCATAGCTATGCTCGGCACATGGCGGTACTCGACCAAGTAGCGCATGTGCTCGAGTGCAATGCTCAAGTCTCCGCCCACACGTTTAACGGGTTTTAAGAAGCCAATAAAGGTGCAGGTAAGTGCTGCCCTCACTGTAATGCCTGTAGATGTCACGACCGCTATCCCAGCAGCAGTCGTGTCGCACCAGACGGAGGGGAAGGGGATCCTTATCTACGGATGGGAAATAGAATGGCCACCCCTGACTAACCCTAAGCTGGCACCTGTCTGCCCTGATACCCTAGACGGGGTGTGAACCCGTACGGCGAGCAGGATGCCTAAACCCTCAGTCACCCTAAGAAGACTAGACTGGGGAAAGGCAGATGGGAGCACTAGTCACCATCACTCATGTCTAGGAGAACAACAGGGGAAGACAGCAATAAACAAACAATCTCTAGCAGAGATAGACTTATCCAGTCACGAGCAAAGAAGATGATCCCAATAACGACAGTCCACGCCAGACAAGAGCTCCACAGCAATACCGTCAAACGATCTCCTTCAAAGGTCAGAATAGCACTGGAAGTAAGGACACTATCTGGCAATGACTGCAAGTGAAACTGAAACTAATATAGTAGCTGGGAGTGGCAGACAGGACTCACCTGAGAAGGATGCCTACAAATTCCCAGTCAGGACAAAAAGGTTCACAAGGCAAAACCCGGATGACATACCCAGAACCACGGAGCAAACTCACAAGCTATCGCGAGTAACAAGTCGCTGCGACCTTCTCCTCCCAGACCTGTCTGGATCAGTCACAGTCGTGACAGTAGACATGTTGGCTGCTGGTATTACAGTGATTGGCTGGCTGGAACGCGTCATCGGGTGCTATATAATGTTCAGCTCAGGGAGACGTAGACAGAGAGAGCAGAGCGTCGGAAGGGAAAGACAGGATAGGGAGCAAAATTTAACAGATTTGATCAGAAACAAGATTTGCAAAGACCCAAATGTCCTTTTAAGGACAACAGTCCATAATCATCAAAATTATAACAAATAAAGGCTTGAAATATCTCGCTTTGCATGTAATGAGTCTATTTCATATATTAGTTTTACCTTTGAAGTTGCATTACCGAAATAAATGAACTTTGCACGATATTCAAATTTTTCGAGTTTCACCTGTACAGCCTGCCATCTGAATACATTGTCTGTATGTAAAATAACTTTAATCTGGCCATAATATACTGTCCATTTTCTGGGGGTTTCTTTGACATATAGTGTCCGTCATCCCAAAACAGTTTCTATATTTCAAATTACATTAAACTGGGCATAATATACCGTCCATATTCAGTATTTTATATTTTTTTTGGGACATATACAGTCTGTCATCCGAAAACATTGTATGTAAAATTACATTAATCTGGGCCTATAATATTGTTAAAAATCTGGTGTTTATTGTGACATATACAGTCTGGCATTTGAAAACATTGTCTGTATGTAAAATTAATTTCATCTGGCCATAATATACTGCCCATTTTCTGGGGGTTTCTGCGACATGTAGTGTCCATCATCCCAAAACAGTTTCTGTATTTCAAATTACATTAATCTTGGCATAATATACTGTCCATATTCAGGTTTTTTTGGGGGGACATATACAGTCTGGCATCTGAAAAATTTGTCTGTATGTAAAATTACATTAATCTGGGCATATAATATTGTTAAAAATCTGGTGTTTATTGTGACATATACAGTTTGCATATTAATACTTTGTAATTACAATTACATTAATCTGGGCCTAAAATATTGTCAAAAATATGGTGTTTATTGTGACATATACATTCTGGCATCTGAATACATTGTCTGTATGTAAAATTACTTTCTTCTGGCCATAATATACTGTCTATTTTCTGGGGGGTTCTGTGACATATAGTGTCAGTCATCCCAAAACAGTTTCTGTATTTCCAATTACATTAATCTTGGCGTAATGTACTGTTCATATTCTGTTTGTTTGTTTAATGGGACATATACAGTCTGACATCTGAAAACATTGTCTGTATTTAAAATTACATTAATCTGGGTCTAAAATGTTGACAACAATCTGGTGTTTATTGTGACATATACAGTCTGGCATCTGAAAACATTGTCTGTATGTAAAATTAATTTCATCTGGTCATAACATACTGTCCATTTTCTAGGGGTTTCTGTGACATATAGTGTCAGTCATCCAAAAACAGTTTCTGTATTTCAAATTACATTAATCTGGGCATAATATACTGTCCATATTCGTTTTTTTTGGGGGGGGACATATACAGTCTGGCATCTGAAAACATTGTCTGTATTTAAAATTAAATTAATCTGGGCCTAAATATTGTCAAAAATCTGGTGTTTATTGTGACATATACAGTCTGGCATCTGAAAAAATTGTCTGTATGTACAATAACTTGAATCTGGCCATAATATACTGTCCATTTATTGGGGGTTTCTGTGACATATAGTGTCCGTTATTCCAAAACAGTGTCTAAAATTTGCGCAACATCTTGTGACAAAACCATGAATATAAAGAAGGCGAGCACTAAGGGAAGGGGAAGTGGGTGTGATGCTGATGGTGCATGCAGAGCCGTGGCACTGCGCGCAATGAAACTGTGCCTGCTGCCAGTGCAGAAAAACAAAAAAACTAAATCCACCGTACCCAGCTTCATGTCCAACTTAGCTGGACAGCGCAGGAATACACTATCCAAGTTGGACCAGTGCGAACAGTTAGTCAGTTGGATTGCTGACGATAATGCTTCCAGTAAGTTAAGCACCACCCTATCTTACACCAGGTCCAGTCTTTTTAGCCAAGAGTCTGGTCAACTGAATCCTCACTCTGATCATCCTTACTTCCACCATCCTTCCTCCCACCATGTAGAGGCTTGCCAAACGAGTGATCCCACATTCGGATATTCTGAGGAGCTCTTTGCAGCCCCAGTATTAGATTTGTTCCTTTCACCCATCAGGCTTGAAGAGGGACCTGAGATATTGTGCCCTAATTCCCAACCTCTTGAGCCTTCACAGTCGCAAGAAGATGACGGTGGTGATCGGCAATCATTCGTTCACGAGGTGGATGATAATAAGACACAGTTGCCAAACACGCAGGTTGTGGTTAGGTCAAGTCAGGAGGATGAGCAGAGTAAGGAAGTGGAAGAGGAGGTGGAGGATAATGAGGTCACTGACCCAACATGGGAAGGTGAAAAGCCGAGTGAGGACAGCAGTACAGAGGGGGGGGGGGGGGGGATCCGCAGCACCGTAACAGGCTGAAAGAGGCAGTGGGGTTGCAAAAGGGAGAAGTCGGCCCACACCAAACAGGCCCGCAACCATGACACCGAGCACCCCCATGCGTAAATCTCCCTTGCCAAGGGGTAGGTGTTACACAGTATGGCGTTTTTTTGAGGAAAGTGCAGATGAAAAAGAGGGGTAGTTTGCAAACTGTGCCGTACCAAAATGAGCCCGGTCATGAACACTAGCAACCTCACCACCACCAGCATGATCTGCCACATGGTATCCAAGCACCCTAATAAGTGGGCCGAACGCCTGGATCCACAATCTGGGTCTGCAGGTCACACCACTGCCTCCTCTTCCCTTGTCTTACATATTGCCTGGATGCTCCTCGCCCTGCACCTGGACCTTCGCATGAACCGTCAGCAATAACATTCACTTCCCTGTCCCAGCGCAGCGTCCAAATGTCCAAACCACAGACATTTGAACACAAGCGCAAGTACCCACCAACCCACCCACAGGCCATTGCCTTAAATGCGCAACTTTCGAAATTACTGGTCCTTGAAATGTTGCCATTTAGGCTTGTGGACACTGAGGCCTTCCACAGCCTGATGTCGGTGGCTGTCCCTTGGTACGCAGTCTCCAGTCACCACTATTTTTCACAGTGTGCCGTGCCGCCTTACACCAGCATGTGTCCCACAATATCACCTGTGCCCTGACCAACGCACTTACTGGGAAGGTCAACCTCACCACGGACACATGGACAAGTGCTGGTGGCCAGGGATGCTACATTTCCCTGACCGCACACTGAGTGAATGTTGTGGGGGCCTGGAATGAGTCGGATCCTGGGATGGCACAAGTGCTACCCAGGCCCAGCATTGCGTGCCCTACATCCATCAGGATCTCCGCAAGCAGCTATGTTACTGGCCACTTCTCCTCCTCTGCTGCCTCCTCCTCCACTTCAACCTCCAACAGCAGTCAACCATCAGTCGCTAGCTGGAAGCAGTGTTGCACTGCTGTGGGTAAGCGTCAACAGGTCGTGCTGAAGCTGATCTGCTTAGGGGACAAACCGCACACCACCGCAGAGCTGTGGCAGGGTATAAGGGACCAGACCGAGCTGTGTCTCTCACCACTCAACCTACAACCAGGCATAGTTGTGTCTGACAATGGCCGTAACTGGGTGGCGGTTTTGGAGCTCGGCAACCTGACACAAATCCCATGCCTAGCCCACGTCTTGCGCGCTGCTTTTGTGCCCATTTCCAAAAGTCGTCCACAGCTTCAGCTGGTCTGTCAAAGCAGCAACAGAGCTTGCGGCTTCCAGCTCATCGACTGTTGTGCGACGTGAGGACGCGTTGGAACTCTACGCTCTACATATTGGCCAGGCTTTGTAAGCATCAGAGGGCAGTTGTGGAATACCAGCTTCAACATGGTTGTCCCTTTTCCACCTAACTGCCACTATTCTTAAGCGATTAGTGGGCATTGATGTCAGACCTATGTGAGGTTTTAAAAAACTTTGATGAATCCACAAAGATGGTTAGTGGTGATAATGCTATCATCAGTGTGACCATCCCACTGCTGTGTCTACTCAAACGATCGCTGCTCACAATTAAGGAGGACGCTCTGAATGTGGCAGACAAGGTAATGGGGGAGCAGATGACACAGGGTGATTGCCAGACCACCCATAGTTCATCTTCTCAGCGCGAATTGGATCATGAAGAGGAGAAGGAGGAGCTGAAGACAGTTGCCTCTGCTACAGAGGGTAGTACCCATGGAACTTTAGTTCCATCTGTTAAGCGTGGATGGGCAGACGAAGAGGAAGAGGATGAAGAGACGGAGAGTTATCCGGATGTCGACATCGACATCTTGCTTGTTGGTACTCTGGCACACATGGCTGACTTCATGTTAGGATGCCTTTCCCGCGAGCCTTGTGTTAAATGCATTTTAGATAACATGGATTACTGGGTGTTCACCCTTCTCGACCCCCGCTACAAAGAGAACTTCTCATCTCTCATTCATGTGGTGGCAAGGATAAGTAAAATGTTGCAATACCAGTAGGTACTTGTTGAGAGATTGCTCCAAAATTTTTCATCTGACACACAGCAGTTCCAACAAAGTCAGGGAAACACTCTCCAAGGCATGGGACACTTTCATGACACCCCACCAGCAACCTCACCCTGAAGCGCAGCCTAGTGGTACAAGGAGAGGAAAGTTTTGGAAGATGGTGAAGGAATACATATCAGACTGTGTCAGCATCCTAAATAATCACCCAGTGCCTTACAACTACCGAGTGTCCAAGCTGGACACGTGGCCCGAACTTGCGCTCTATGCCTTGCGGGTGCTGGCCTGCCCTGCCGCCAGCCTTTTGTCTGAACGTGTATTTAGTGCTGCTGGTGGCATTATAACAGAAAAGCGTATCAGCTTGTCCACTAGCAATGCTGACAGGTCGACTAAGATGAACAAGGCCTGGATTGCTCCTGATTTCTCAACTCCACCAGAGGAGAGCTAAGCTGATGATGAACATAAAGGCAATTTCAATCTCTCATTTATAATGTACTCAATCTACTGTAGTGTATTCCCATGCACCTTTTCCACCACAAAAAAAAGTATATGGTTGAATCTTGTTTTCTCCTCCTCCTTCTCCTCCTCATCCATTGTATATATTCCCTCCACTCTAATTTTTTTAATAGGGTCAGCTCAAATGCAGGCCCTCAACTAAAAAATTTTTATTTGGTTCGCTGAACAGCATGCACTCACATCTAATGTTTTAATGCATCACTTGAACAGTATGCATTCACATCTAATTTTTTAGAGTGTCAGCTCACCTGCAGGCACTGACATGTCATTTTTTTTAACGTAAGCTCAAGTGCAGGCACTCGCATATAATTTTTAAGAGCTTCAGCTCACTTGTAGCCACTCACACACCATGTTTTAGAATGTTAGCTCACCTGTAGGCACTCGCACATCATGTTTTAGAGCATCAGCTGAACAAAATGCACTCTCATATAATTTTTAGAGCATAAGCTCACCTGCAGACACTTGCATATAATGTTTTAGAGCATCAGCTGAACAGCATGCACTCGCATATAATTTTTTAGAGCATCAGATCACTTGCAGGCACTCTTATATAATTTTTTAGAGCGTCAGCTTACCTGCAGACACTCACATATAATGTTTTAGAACGTCAGCTGAATAGCATGCACTCGCATATAATATTTTAGAGCGTTAGCTGAACAGCATGCACTCGCATATAATGTTTTAGAGCGTCAGCTCACCAGCAGGCCCTCACCCCTAATGTTTAAGAGGGTCAGCTCAGCAGCAGGCCCTCGTCCCTAATGTTTTAGAGTGTCAGCTCAGCAGCAGGCCCTCGCCCCTAATGTTTTCGAGGGTCAGCCCAGCAGTAGACCCTCGCCCCTAATATTTTAGAGCGTCACCAGCACGCCCTTGCTCCAAATGTTTTTGAGGGTCACCAGCAGGCCACCAATCATAATTTTTCAAGGATGTGTATGATGCCCTCCTTTTTGTGTAATAAAGGGTGCATTGCAGTGCCAGTTCCTTGTAATTTTTGGCAGCCATTTCACTTAGTGCATAGGCTTTATGAGTGTAGTGTCCCCATCTCTGAGTTCTTTTCCATCTTCCCTCACTTTATAACCTGGACAGCGCCCCCCCATTTTGAGATCTGGTCAGTGTATTATAATGATAAGAATATAGTCATTTACTAGTATTTTACTCATTAAAATACATCTAACCACAAATATATACTGTAAATAGCACCATTATTTCCAGATTTATGTATATATACATTTCATAGATAGAATTGTTCAACTATTTTTTACTTGTTGAGTTGAAAATCATGGAAAGCGCATGGAAAACGCAACAAAACCGCACATGCGGTTTTTATTTTTTATTGCGTTTTTCACTAATTTTGTTTATTGGTTAATTTATATGTTTTATATGCATTTTTCTAGCATTATATGATTTCCATATTTCTTTAACACACTTTATATTGTGTTACCTATTTGATGTTGATAACTCAGATGTGAATTAACATTGATGCGAACTTTGTATTCCATGCATTAGGGAGGTTTTCATCAGGGTAGCTCCGGTAACATAGGAGTGGTGGACAAGGACAGTAATTGAGGACTGTGCTGTCCGGGTAGTCTCTCTGACTGTTTGGACACACGGAGGTCACTTGATGCTGGGAGACCCATGTTTACATTGGAGGCTTCACACAGAAGATGCAGGGCTCAGTTGTTTCTGCCTACTTTATGCAAGTCTCCAGCTGGGGCGGGTCATAATGTAAGTAGGAGGAGATTTCTCTTGTTTATTTAATGGGAATGTAGGTGGGGTTTATGTTCCCGAGGTGTGGTTATCGTGATGGGGGGCAGGGTCACTATGCTGTGTCAGTGCGGCAATCAGCTGTGGTTCGGATCCACTGTGCTTGTCCTCTTCTTGGGCCTGTCATCAGAGTCTCGTCCCGCCGCCGTCACCGCCACAGTTTCCCGGTGCTTCTAGTCTCTGCACTCTTTACCCGTCAGGTAAATGAACCGTTCGTTCCACACCCAGCGCCGGGCTCGGGCTGATGGACACCAGCGACCTGTTTAGCAGTTGCAGGAAGGGCGACATTTTTAGAGTGCGGTGAGTAAAAGCCATCCTTGGCCCCGCTCACCAAATCCTCCATTTCTCTGTCCGTGTGGAGCGCCCTGTGCTGATTGGTCGCGCATGTCCTGTGTAAAACTGGGTACACACACACACAGACACAGCGCACTCACACAGCGCTTTTATTATATAATATGAATCACATTAAAAAACAGCTATTTCCTGGCTGCTGAGAGCCTGTATAGTAGTGTAGAGTAATGTGCATTGCAGAAACATGCATAGCGAGTCCACTGTGCTAGTGAAACAGTACTGTGAGTCAGCATGACACGCAGATGACAGGCGTCACTCTATGAATCACTTCACACTTGACTCATTTGGTCAGTTACAGGGCCAAAACTGACCAAATAACTCAAAACTCAATTGTGAACTCAGCCTTACAGGTCAATGTTAGCATCAGGTATAAAGAATCATGCAGTGGCCCAAGATTCTACTATAGAGTGAAAGAGTGCACTCCTTTTACACTGTCGTCACTGGCTGTATCAGACTGCAAATTCACCCCAAAAGCAAGGATGAATAGAAGTACTTTTATATAAGAAATAAACACACCCCAAAACTGTTTGTATCAGGGCACAAATTCACCCCAAAAGCAAAGATAAATGGACATACTTTTATATATTTAGAATTAACACACCCCAAAACTGGTGTATCAGACCACACTTTCACCCCAAAAGCAAGGATAAATAGAAGTTCTTTTATATATGAAATAAACACACCCGAAAACTGTTTGTATGAGACTGCAAATTCACCCCAAAAGCCAGGGTGAATGGATGTACTTTTATATATTTAAAATTAACACACCCCAAAACTGGTTGTATCAGACTGCAAATTCACACCAAAAGCACAGATGAATGGACGTACTTTTATATATTTCAAATGAACACACCCTAAAACTGGTTGTATCAGACTGCAAATTCACCCCAGAAGCAAGGATGAATGGACGTATTTTTATATATTTAAAATAGAGTATATACATATAAAAAAGTAAATAAATATACACAGTAATTGGTGATCTTACCAGACTACATAGTCTCAGTTATACAAGCATAAAAGGCTATGCCCATTTAATATCGCCTTAACCCACATGTACCCTGCTAACTGTCCTGCTAATTAAGTGTAGAACATTTCATTATACCACAGTGCAATGATGTGGCAATACAAGCCTTATTTTCACCATTACAGCAAATATGTGGATGGATATACCTGATTTTATATCTATGATAGGTGGTTTACCAGTACTTCAGAAGCGAACATATAGTAATCTCTTTATTTTATTCCTTTTCAACATTCTAAAATGTGGTTACACTTATAGATATAATAATGTTCTTATGATTTTTATGATATTAAGATTTGTTTCTACAAATCCAGCATCTAAATTATTGTTCTGTCCTAATTTTGTTTAGAAAACTCAGCTATTTTGAACTGCACAGTATCATCAAGACAAAAGAGACTCATTTTTCAGATTAGTTTTATTACACTAAGAATTGGTTCTAAACTATTTGCATTCTTTTCAAACTTCACAAAAATGTGTTCACCAAATGAATCCAAAGCTTTTGTGATTTTCTTCTGACAAATCATGTAATAACAGCACCTAGGGCCATTTTTCTGTTAATATTGACAGGAAAAAACCACAAGGGAGGAAAACAAAAGAAGATCACATGAAACTGGGAGGAAGGGGGGACAGGCTTTCCATGATTGGTTTAGAGGTTAAATGACAGCCTCGTCAGCTGCATATGGAACCACTGCTGGTCCAGCTGGTTCTTCCTGCCTACTGCCCCCCTGATTGACTGATAGACAGGGAGAACCATCTGAACCAGCTGAAGTGCCATAGTGTCCTCAGCTTCTGACCTGGAAGGAGTTTGTCTGCAGTGTGTGCCAACAAAATGATTACAGAGTATACAGAAGTATTCATGCGAATCTTGTGTGGCTGAATGCCACTTGTAGTATTCATGCGAATCTTGCATGGCTGAATGCCACTTGTTCCTCTAAGAAGTTGGGTGCGGATCACCAAGGGTCGCATAACTAATTAGCACAGAGGAGTCTTGTTCATTATCGGAGTTAACCAGACAAATCTCTCCACCAACTAAGAATGGCCATGCACCACCACCCACAAAATTGAGAAAGAGCTATCAATCTGTCAATCGTTTCTGTGTCTGGGCAATCTTTTTTAATATATACAGAAAAACAGCTATACATGTCTTACTGAATGCCTAGTTGAAAGAGAATTTGTCACAAACACTGCATATTCATGTTAGGGTGGGTTCACACTAGCATTAGGGATTCTGTTTTTGCTTTACATTATAATATGGTTATAACGGAATGCCCAGACAGAATGCAAAAGCTAATTTAGCCTCTATTTCAGAAAAGTTTCTGCTGGGATTCAAACTCATGACCTTCTGCATTAGAGGCAAGGCACTTAACCACTCAGTTATAATAGCTGCATAGCAAGTTACTTAAAAAATAAATAAAAGAGACTTCTACTGTAGAGGAATTCTTATTACTAGTAAGTATTCTTATACAGTAGAAGTCTCATATTTTTTCATTTTTTTTTAGTGACTGGCTATGCAGCTATATAGTAGTTAAAGTTCTGGGCTATGATGCAGAAGCTGTAAGTTTAATTACTAAATATATATATATATATATATATATATATATATATATATACTAGCAGAAGGACCCGGCTTTGCACGGGTATATTTCATCTATTTCGTTTCATGTTTCCGTGTGTCGTAAAAAGATATCAACAGTATCCACCATAACAGTGACCTCTTTAGTACCCGCCCCACTGTCTGCTGAGCTGTGTATCTAATCCTGTCCTGGGTGATACCATCTGCTGAGCTGTGTATCTAATCTTATGTTGTGTGATACTGTCTGCTGAGCTGTGTATCTAATCCTATCTTGTGTGATACTGTCTGCTGAGCTGTGTATCTAATCCTATCCTGTGTGATACTGTCTGCGGAGCTGTGTATCTAATCCTAGCCTGTGTGATACTATCTGCGGAGCTGTGTATCTAATCCTATCCTGCGTGATACTGTCTGCTGAGCATGTATCTAATATTCTATCCTGTGTGATACTGTCTGCTGAGCATGTATCTAATATTCTATCCTGTGTATCTAATATTCTATTCTATCCCATAACACTGTCTGCTGAGCTGTGTATCTAATATTCTATCCTGTGTTATGCTGTCTGCTGAGCTGTGTATCTAATCATATCCTGTCTGCTGAGCTGTGTATCTAGTAGTTGATTTTTAACTTTATTTTTTCAATCCCTGTTGGCTGAGTGGGAGAGGGCGTGGCCTAACTGGATTGGGGCGTGTCCTTTTGAACATTTTAATCTAAGACAGCAGTATAGTGTGAGCTGCAAAGAGAAAGTCACCGTCCCTCCCACCTCTGCAGCTGACAGAAGTTGATTTTTAACTTCATTTTGTCAATACTCATTGGCTGCAGAGGGGGAGGGGTGTGTCCTAAACGTATTGGGGGTGTGGCTTAGCGCAGTGTTTCCCAATAGTGTGCCTCCAGCTGTTGCAAAACTACAACTCCCAGCATGCCCACACAGCCAAAGGCTGTCCGGGCATGCTGGGAGTTGTAGTTTTGCAACAGCTGGAGGCACACTGGTTGGGAAACACTGGCTTAGCGGACCTAAAAGTTGATTTTTAACTTTATTTTTTCAATCCCTGTTCGATTAGTGGGAGGGGGCGTGGCCTAACAGGATTGGGGGCGTGTCCTTTTAAACAGCTCTCTCTAAGACAGCAGCAATGTTCTGTCTGAATGTGAGCTGCATAGAGAAAATCACCCTCCCTCCCACCTCAGGAGGGGAGGGGGCATGGCCTAACCGAATCAGAGACGTGGCCTTTCAACAGCTCACCCTAAGACAGCAGCACTATCTTCGCTGAGTGTGGGCTGCAGAGATAAAGTCACGTCCCTCTCATCTCTGCAGCTGACAGAAGTTGATTTTTAACTTCATTTTTCACAGTTTGCTTAGTGGGAGGGGGGGAGTGGCCTAACAGGATCGGGGGCGTGTCCTTTTAAACAGTTCACTGTAAGACAGCAGCACTGTTCTGTCTGAATGTGAGCTGCAGGGAGGAAATCACTGTCCCACCTCTGGAGGGGGTGTGGCCTTACCAAATCAGAGGTGTGGCTTATCTGGACCTGGGGGCAGGGTTTTAAGGGTGACTTGAATGGCCACCCTACTTTCCCCCTGAACTGTGACCTCCCTAGCACTCTGCCCCCTTAACAGTATCATCCACAGCGCTCTGCCCCTTTAAAGCTAACCTGCAGCAGTGAAGAGAAATGGCTGAGTTGTGTTGTTCTTTATTCACACATCAGTGCAGGCGACGTTTCGGCTCTGAACATGAGCCTTTTCGCTTGAGAAATAAAGAACAACACCTTTTTTGCACTATTTCTCTACTTTTTTGACTACTATATATATATATATATATATATTATATATATATATATATATATTTAGCCATGATATATTTACACATATCATTATATATTTAGAATGCTAGAATTTGTAATATATTAAAATATATGTAGATATATTATGGCTAAAACATCAGTAGTAGTTTCCCACATATTATGCATTCATATACAATATATCAGAAGTATGATTTTTTTTTTTTTTACCAACATTTTATTACGTTTGAATATTTTATACATATATCTACATGCACAGATAAGAAGATGTTTTCATAAAATTTGCGCATCATAGACGTTATCATATAACATTGAGACGGCAGAAAAGTCCTGCCAATATAAACAAAATTACCTTTATAACAGGTATAACATTTATAACTTTCTGCCAACAATGCATAGCAAGACATATTCAGAGATAAACGAGTCAGAAAAAGAGGGAACACCTCGATGGCGAAGCAAGTCACATCCCATAGATACTAGCTCACGTACGTAACTGCAGCCTTCCTAGTGAGTTCTTCAATTGTTCCGTTAGATACCACTGGGTCAGCGAAAAGGGTCTGATTAGGCCTTATTCACACATCCGCAATGTAGTCCGCATGTATTCCGCAATTTTGCGGAACACATGCGGACCCATTGACTGTGAATGGGGCCGGGAACGATGCGGAGAGCACACACTGCTCTTCCGGTCCGCGGCTCCGCAAAAAAAATAGAGCATGTCCTATTCTTGTCCGCAATTGCGGACAAGAAGAGGCATTTTCTATGGAGTTCGGGCAATGTGTGGTCCGCAAAAATGCGGAATGCACATTGCCGGTGTGTCCGTGTTTTGCGGATCCGCGGCTCCGTGGATCCGCAAAACACTTGCGGATGTGTAAATTAGGCCTTACTCTATCTAATTCTTCCTGGGAGAGAAAGTGGAGCAAAAAATTGCGCCATTTCACAATAGGTTTTTTAACACTGCGTTCCTTATGCCTCTCCGCTTCCCTGCACTCCAAGGCCAACAAGGCTTTCAAACCCAGCAAAATGGTTTCCCCAGTGGGAGCATGTGGCTGCAGCCAGTTTCGTAGTAAGGCACGCTTGGTCACTATACAGAACGTATGGAAAAGGACAGGCAAGTTCTTCTCCTCCCGGCCATCAGAACCCGAACCCTCCCAATAGTGAAACAAGTATGTCATAGGGAACAGGGGAATATCCTGTTTCCACAGAGTTTTGATAAATTGTGCTATCCTTTCCCATAACACAACTGAATGTGGGCAGGACCACAAACCATGAAACAGGTCCATGCTGGGAGCCAAACATTTGGGGCAACTGGTAATTCTATCAGGCTTTTCCGGCGTACGCGGAAGATTAAAGGCGTACACCGCGTTGTGCAGTATTCTAAAGTGTGTGTCACGCCAGGATTCATTCAAAATGGCATTTCTCACAGAGCTCCAACCCTTTAACAGTTTCTCCCCTTCCTTCTGGTCCCCTAAGATCCTACCCCATTTGTGGAAAGCCTGGAGTGACACCCCATCCCCAACAAACTCTCTAATTTGAGAATATAATGATGAGATTAATTCCAGGCCCAAATTCCTGGTCAGAATTTTGTCAAATTTATTAGGTTTAGCTTCGTTGATCACGTTAAGTAACCTAGACTTTAGGAAATTCTGGATCTGAGCGTGCTGAATAGAATGGAAGGGGCCCAAGTTATACTTCTCCACTACTTCCTTTTGTGACAACCACCGGCCCTCTCCGAGGTGCATCATATGATGCGCTGTTGTAATCCCCTTAGCCCTCCATTCTCTGAAAAGAATGTTAGTTCTTCCTAACACGAACTCGGGATGGTGCCATATCCCCAGGTGCTTGGAAATTCTTTGACTCAAACCAAAGAGCTTCCTAAGTGCTTTCCAAGTTGCCCATGTATGCCTAAATACCACAGAACACCGGAGATGTTTAGGTAAGTGTGTCATAGCAGTGTGTAGCAGAGTGCATGGCTCCCAAGGGGCACAGAGATTCTTCTCTAGAATAAGATCGAAGTGAAAAGAGGATCCCCTAACCCAGTGATGGGCAAAGTGTGGCTCTCCAGCTGTTGCAGAACTACAACTCCCAGCATGAAAAGCCTGTCTATAGCTATCAGCCTACTGCAGGGCATGGTGGGAGTTGTAGTTTAGCAACAGCTGGAGAGCCGCACCTTGCCCATCACTGCCCTAACCCAATCAATTATGTGCCGGAATAGGCAGGCCAAATTGTATAGTCTGACATCAGGCAAATTCATACCCCCTTTGGCCCTTAGGGCCATCAACTTTTTCATCGCTATCCGGGGCCTCTTTCCCTGCAAGGTGAAGTGAGTTATTGCTGCATACAGCTTGGAAATATCTACATGTTTGATCAGGAGGGGAAGGGTCTGTAACGGATATAGGAGTTTCGAAAAACTCATCATTTTGACTAGATGTATCCATTCCAGCAATGACAGGGGTAGATTATGCCATTTTTGAAGTTCCTGCACTATCTTGCGGAACAAAGGAGCATAATTGAGCGTATATAGAGAGTCTGTTTTATGGCCTATTTTAATCCCGAGATATGTAATCTCGTGACACTGGTATGCCACATATGGTGGTGTTTGGGGCTGGCCTCCCCCCCTCAAGGATAAAATCGCACACTTTGCCAGATTCAACCTGAAGCCCGATAGCCTCCCAAAGTCCGCAATCTCATCCAAGATTCCCTTAAGGTCTCTACCAAGTTGTCCCATAAACAGTATGATATCATCGGCGAAAAAGGCAGCCTTGAGGGTAGTATTGCTGACCTTTATGCCCGCATACGGTGCCCTTCTAAGGAGATACCTAGCTAAAGGCTCTAGTGCTAAATTGAAAAGAAGGGGGGAAAGCGGGCAAGCCTGGCTTGTGCCCCTAAGAAGCCGAAAGGGCTCAGACAAGAAACCCGTTGTGCTGATTCTAGCCAGTGGATGTCGGTAAAGCCCGGAGACATAGGACCGGAAAGGACTCGTTATCCCCAACGTATCCAGAAACCGCCCTAGCCACTCCCAATGAACCTTATCAAAAGCTTTCTCTGCGTCAAGAGTGACCAGGGCAGGATCTACTGCCTCCCTCGGGTTTCGGGCCACCTCGTCCAGAGACACCAGCACTCTGCGTATGTTTGTGACCACCGAGTGGCCTTTAACAAAACCTACTTGCAAAGGGGTTATGATATCTGGTAAGATACCAGCTAACCTATTAGCCATGAGCTTGGAAAATATCTTGACGTCCTGGTTGATTAAGGATATGGGACGGTACGAGGCTGGGTTCTCCGCAGGCTTCCCATCCTTAGGCAATAACATTATGTGGGCCATATTCATCTGGGCAGAAAAACCCTTGCCCCGCAAGAGCGAGTTACCCACGCTTGATAATAGGGGGGAGAGTTGCGTTTAAAGAATTTTGTAAAAGTTCGCGGAGTACCCATCCGGTCCCCGTACCTTTGAACCCGGGAGTTGGGAGATCATGGACTGAATTTCCTCCGCGGTAATGGGGGAATTTTGTATGGCGAGTTGTTCTGGACTCAGGGCCGATAACCCAGAAGCGACCAAAAATTGGTCCTCTCCTTCTCCCGAAACTTGCGGCTTATCATAAATCCCCATATAAAATTCCCGGAAAACCTGAACGATCCGTTTGGGGTCTGTCACCCTGGAGCCATCCGAGTCTCGTATGTGCCCTATAGGGCTAGACCAATGCCTTCCTATGGCCAACGAAGCTAGCAATCGCCCCGATTTGTTTCAAAATTTATGAAACTCTAACTCCCAGTGTGCCCCGTACATGTTTTCCCTTCTATCTGCCCATAAGTCAAAGGCTTGCGTGGCTTGCACCCAGGCTTGCTTGTTTTGCGTTGTGCCTAGCTGAAGGAAGTCACTATAAGTTTTCTGGACCTCCCTGCTGGCCTGCAGATATTGATTTTTGGTTGCTTTTTTAAGGCCCGCTACATGAACTATCAAGCGGCCTCTCAAAACCGCCTTCCCAGCCTCCCAGAAGAGCAGTGAATTTGTAGAATTCCTGAATTCTTGTTAACAGGTGCGGGGCAACGAACCAATAATCGATTCTGGACCAGGAATTCTGAGCATGTGAATAGTGAGTGAATTGCCTATTATCCGGGTGGAGGGTTCTCCAAGCGTCCAATAGAAACGCATCGTCCAGAAGGGAAGCCAGATACTTGCCCCTATCAGGCGTATTGGTTGTAGAGCCCTCCAACCGTTTACGGTCTTCCACGTGAGACACTACGCTGTTAAAGTCCCCGCCCATTATCTTGTCTCTAGTGTAGTCTGACATTAGTTTGTCTCGTAGACATGGGCGTAGAGGGGGTGCAGAGGTAGCAGTCGCTACCGGGCCCAGGAGCCTAAGGGGGCCCAAAGACCCTTGTGCTGCATAAGAAGACACACAAAGCAGTGAGGGAAGGGGGCCCCAAGCTCAACTCTTGCACCAGGGCCCATGAGCTGTTAGCTACTCCCCTGCTCGTAGAGATTCAAAAAAGGGACCCTGGGCTGCGTTGGGGCATATATGTTGTAAACATTGAGATCCCCTCCTGTACAGGAAAGTGTTAAAGTTAGCATTCTCCCTTTGCTGTCAGCAGCGGAGGCCAGAACTTTATGCCGAAAGCTTTTATGTATGAGAGTGAGGACACCCACTTTACCCTGCACCGCTGGAGACCAATGAACGTCTCCCACCCACATTTTGGACATTCTTTGGAAATCTGAAGCCTTTAAGTGTGTTTCCTGCAAAAGGGCAATATCTGCCCCAAGGCGTTTGAGGTGGCATAACACCATATTACGCTTGTGCGGGGAACGAAGACCCTTCACGTTCCAATACACTACCTTGAACATTGCGCACACTGTAAGCCGCGTATATACCACCTTCGAGAAACGCTCCCTCCTCCCAGACCCGTGCATCTAGATATAGTGTTGGCAGATACATAAAACCCATACAAACAATGGAACAGTGGAAGCAAGCGTAATAAGACAGATAAGTCCAAAACCTGAAATAGCAGTTGAACCTGCAAAACTTGTAAAAGAAACATATTTAGTACTTCTCTTTTTTCTGGCATATAACCCGTCCTCCACCCCACCATGTCAGGTTCATCAAGCAGGAAGACTAATGAGCATATTTCCAGAGCCGGAAAAATGAAACCCTGAGCATCTGAAGATACAGTTGTGGAACTCACATGTCCGCAGACTCAGCTAGAGAAAAAAAAAACTCGGGTCCAACTTCCGTGAGTCCATCTCATGTGGCGAGCATAACTGGCAAGAGGTGGTCGCCGCACACAACTGGATCCGAGGTACCAGGAGATCACCAATGCACATTAGTCAACTACGCGCTTTTCTCTGTTCCTTGGATCCGATATTGCCAAAGGCGAGATCGTTGTTCCTCGGAGCCTGTGATGAAGCTGATATAACTTGTCGCGGTGAGCGTTGCTGAGTAGATCGAGATTCTACAAGAAGGTCCTTGTCAGGTAAGTATGGACCTTGTGCGAAAAATGCCTCCACATCTGAAGGCGAGGTGAAGGTCTTAAAGGAGCCATCAGCGCATTTTACTTTCAGCAGAGCTGGATAGAGCAATTGAAAACGGATTTTGCGGTTAAACAGGGAGGAGCAAATACCGCTGAACGCTCTCCGACGCTTGGTCACTAGTGCTGAATAATCATTGAAGACCATGATTTTATTGCCTCTGAAAGTAAGTGACTCTCTGTGGGCCCTGAAAGTCCGGAGGATCTCCTCTTTGTCAGTATAGTCCAGGTACTTCATTATAACTTGCCTGGCTTTAGAAGCCGGGGCTGCTCCATCGCGTGCGGCCGCCTCGGTTTGTAGATTCGGACCCAATCTATGCGCCCTTGCATTCTCTTTGGAACTGAAAGGCCCAAAGCTCTGGGCAGATCCGTTTCACAAAAATAGCGCAGGTCTGAGGCCGACACTTCTTCCCGGACAAGTTGTTGCGGCGGGAGCGGTTTTCTAAATGGTCCACCTTTTCTTTCAGCTCCCTAATCTCTTTTTGCAATTTATCAATCTGGGTGTGAGCACCCCCTAGGTCTTCCCCCACACACAAGGTTCTTTGCTCTAGCTCATCTAGACGGTACCCCTGCTGATTGAAAGCCTCCTGCAGGTCATTCAGGGCTGTGTGAATCATCCCAGCCAGGGACTCCTTAAGATCAGGAGCCAGGTGTGCAGCCACCTCCAGTGCCAACTTTTTATAATCTATCCCGGGGATAGGGCTTCCTTCAAACATGTCCTCCTGTGAGGGGGCCAGCCGAGGCTCTCTATGTGCTCCCCCTAATAGTGACCCTGCCTCCTCTGCTGCTGCTCTTGCCGCGGTCGCCGCCATCTTGGCCGGCATGTCTTGCAGTGCAGGCCCCCACTCCTAACCATCGCTTGCTGTCTTCCCGCTGCGCAGGAGATACCTCTCCATAGGATCGGCTGTGCTGTGTTTCTCTCCCCCACTGACTGGCAGGTGAGCGTGAGCCGAATGGTGTTGTCGGAGGGTAATATTACCGTGGGGCTGGAGCAGCTCAGCGGGGTGCCTCACGCCATGCCAGCGCCGGAACCAGAAGTCTGTATGATTTTATAATATATATATATATATATAATCATACTGTCACGGCCTCAGTGGTGTGCGGCGTAACATTGTTGTCATGCAAGTGGTTGCTGGTGACAACGTGGTGTTCGGTTTGCATGGGCTCTTCCCGTTTGTGTTGTTTCCTCCTTCTGTCTGTGTGCCTAAGGGGTTAATTCTCTGGCTGTGTGGAAGTAGGTGGAGCTGGGTGTGGTCTCAGGTCTCTTTATATTCTGTTGCTGTGAGTCTGAGATCATCGTTATGTCTGCCTGTGTGTAAGTAGGAGCTTCCTCCTTTCTTGGATGCAGACTGAGAGCCATCCGTTTGTCATTCGTTGTCACTAGTGATGAGCGAGCACCAAAGTGTTCGGGTGTTCGGGTACTCAGTCCGAACACATAGCGATATTCGTGCGCTCAGCCGAGGACCCGGGTATAATGGAAGGCAATGGGAGACATCCTGGCACCCCCTGCTCAGATGAGGGGAGGGTGCCTGGTCCATTGGAAAAGGTCAGAAAATGACAGAAACACCACCGAAATGGATCTGAAACAGCATGGGGACCATGTCTGGGTGCATCTTGGACTCCAATCTCGCAGCTGGGAACCATATTGTCCCAGTTGTCCGCCACTTTTACATAGCAACAAAATCCAGCCCAAAATCCCACACCATTTTTTAGAGGTAAAATTGTTAGGAAACGTTCTTTTCTGTATATTCAATTGTATATACAGTGCAAATGTTGCCAAAAATTACAAGGAAGAAGCACTCTGATACAGCCTGTATATCTCATAAAGGGGGGCCTTATTCACATGGTGCTACAATTGTTCAGGTACACTGCTGCACTCCTAAAGCCTATGCACTAAGTGAAAGGGCTGCCAAAAATTACAAGGAACTGGCACTTCAATACACCCTTTATTACACATAAAGGAGAGCATCATACACATCCTTGAAAAATTATCATTGATGGCCTACTGGTGACCCTCAAAAATATTTGGAGCAAGGGCGTGCTGGTTACCATCTAAAACATTATAGTTAAGGGCCTGAAGGTGAACGGACCCAATAAAAAATATTAGTGAGGGTTTGAATGTGAGCGAACCCCATAAAACATTGCAATGACAGGTGAGCAGATGATAGAAAGCATTGGAGGTGAGGGACTGAAGCCTAGAGAACCCCATAAACATTGCAGTAAAGGACTACAGGTGAGCAGCCAGTATAATGCATCAGTATAATGCATTGGAGGTGAGGGCCTGAAGCCTAATGAACCCCAAAAATATTGCAGAGATGGGCTACAGATTAGCAGACCTTATAAAGCATTGGAGGTAACATAGTAACATAGTATATAAGACCGAAAAAAGACATTTGTCCATCCAGTTCGGCCTGTTTCCTACAAGTTGATCCAGAGGAAGGCAAAAAACCCCTGTGAGGCAGAAGCCAATTTTCCCCACTTAAGAGGAAAAAAATTCCTTTCCGACTCCAATCAGGCAATCAGAATAACTCCCTGGATCAACGACCCCTCTCTAGTATCTATAGCCTGTAATATTATTACACTCCAGAAATACATCCAGGCCCCTCTTGAATTCCTTTATTGTACTCACCATCACCACCTCCTCAGGCAGAGAGTTCCATAGTCTCACTGCTCTTACAGTGAAGAATCCTTTTCTATGTTTGGGTACAAACCTTCTTTACTCCAGATGTAGAAAATGTCCCCTTATCACAGTCCTGGGGATAAATAGATGATGGGAGAGATCTCTGTACTGACGCCTGATATATTTATACATAGTTATTAGATCTCCCCTCAGTCGTCATTTTTCTAAAGTGAATAACCCTAATTTTGATAACCTTTCAGGGTACTGTAGATCCCTCATTCCAGTCATTACTTTAGTTGCCCTACTCTGAACCCTCTCCAGCTCTGCTATGTCTGTCTTGTTTACAGGAGCCCAGAACTGTACACTGTACTCCATGTGTGGTCTGACTAGTGGTTTGTAAAGTGGTAGGACTATGTTCTCATCACGGGCATCTATGCCCCTTTTGATGCAACCCATTATCTTATTGGCCTTGGCAGTAGCTGCCTGACACTGGTTTTTGCAGCTTAATTTGCTGTTTATTAAAATTCCTAGATCCTTTTCCATGTCAGTGTTACCGAGTGTTTTACCATTTAATATGTACGGGTGACTTGCATTATTCCTTCCCATGTGCATAACTTTACATTTGGCAGTGTTAAACCTCATCTGCCATTTTTCTGCCCAAGCCTCCAATCTATCCAGATCCCTCTGTAGCAGAAAACTGTCCTCTTCAGTGTTAATTACTTTACACAGTTTAGTGTCATCGGCAAAAATAGATATTTTACTGTGCAGGCCTTCTACAAGATCATTAATAAATATTGAAGAGAATAGGGCCCAATACTGACCCCTGAGTAGTGATGTCGCGAACATAAAATTTTCAGTTCGCGAACAGCGAACGTGAACTTCCGCAAATGTTCACGAACGGGCGAACCGGGCGAACCGCAATAGACTTCAATAGACAGGCGAATTTTAAAAACCAAAGGGACTCTTTCTGGCCACAATAGTGATGGAAAAGTTGTTTCAAGAGGACTAACACCTGGACTGTGGCATGCCGGAGGGGGATCCATGGCAAAACTCCCATGGAAAATTACGTAGTGGACGCAGAGTCGGGTTTTAATCCATAAAGGGCATAAATCAACTAACATTCCTAAATTGTTTGGAATAACATGCTTTAAAACATCCAGTGTGTGTATACGATCAGGTATGATGTTGTATCGATCAGGTAGTGTAAGGGTTACGCCCGCTTCACAGACATTGACAGACCAAACTCCCCTTTTAATGCACCGCAAACAACCCATTTGCACAACCGCAAACTCCCCATTTGCACAAGGTTGGATACCAAGCTAGCCATTTCCCGGTGATGTCATTGAAGGTTTCTTCCTCCACCCAGCCACGTACAACACCAAGGGTCCCCGAAAGGTCAATTGAATTGATTTTTCAAATGGGGAGATGGTTAAAAAAACGCTGGCTCCCTCCCCTTTGTTTTAATTTACGGTCAATGCGTCTGCGCCGTGCAATTTACTGTCACACCCGATATGAGTGGTATTTTCTGTAGTACTATTCTCATCAGTTTAATCCCTCTAACGTCCCCAATCTGGGGGCCATTTATTGAATAGATTTTTCGAACGGGGAGATGGTTAAAAAAACGCTGGCTCCCTCCCCTTTGTTTTAATTCACGGTCACTGCGTCTGCGCCGTGCAATTTACTGTCACACCCGATATGAGTGGCATTTTCTGTAGTAGTATTCTCATCAGTTTAATCCCTGTTACGTCCCCAATCTGGGGGCCATTTATTGAATTGATTTTTCGAACGGGGAGATGGTTAAAAAAAACGCTGGCTCCCTCCCTTTTGTTTTAATCCACGGTCACTGCGTCTGCGCCGTGCAATTTACTGTCACACCCGATATGAGTGGTGTCTTAACTAGTACTATTTCTATCAGTTTAATCCCTGTTACGTCCCATATCAGGGATTGCCTTTTGTGAAAAAAAATGTAGGCCGGGTACATTCGACTGCCTTTACAGTGACAGACCAAACTCTCATACACTAAACTGATTTTAGGAACCGGGAGATGGAAAAAGCAGCTTCGTCGGTCCTCTTACTCCCAAATTGGGGCACTGCGCGTGCACAGAGCAATGTGCAGTGACACCCTATATGAGTGGTGTCTTAACTAGTACTATTCCTATCAGTTTAATACCTGTTACGTACCCTATCCGGACTAAAGTGTAAAAATGAAATGCCTTATTTATCGGCAAGCTACTGTGCCACCCGGTATTAGTGGTGGTGGGCACTGGCAGTGGGCACACTACAGTCTGTGGAAGTCGGCCTGACACACACTGGCAGCAGGCAAGCAACTGAAATTAAACTAAAGTGTAAAAATTAAATGCCTGTGCCACCCGGTATGAGTGGTGGTGGGCACTGGCAGTGGGCACACTACAGTCTGTGGAAGTCAGCCTGACACACACTGGCAGCAGGCAAGCAACTGAAATTAGACTAAAGTGTAAAAATTAAATGCCTGTGCCACCCGGTATGAGTGGTGGTGGGCACTGGCAGTGGGCACACTACAGTCTGTGGAAGTCGGCCTGACACACACTGGCAGCAGGCAAGCAACTGAAATTAGACTAAAATGTAAAAATGAAGTGCCTGTGCCACCCGGTATGAGTGGTGGTGGGCACTGGCAGTGGGCACACTACAGTCAGTGGAAGTCAGCCTGACACACACTGGCAGGCAACTAACCTTAGATTAAAGGGTAAGAATTAAATGCCTTTGTTTGATGCAAAGTCCTGTGCCACACGGTGTGAGTGGTGGGCACTGGCAGTGGGCACACTACAGTCTGTGGGCCTGCAGCTCCTCACACACGGGCAGGCCAGGCAACTGCAATATATATATGGAGAAAGAAAAAAAAAGCAGACTAATGTAGCAGCCCTAAAAAGGGCTTTTTGGGGCGCTGTCCTTACAGCAGAGATCTGATGAGTCTTTCAGGACTGGAGTGGACACTGAATACACTAGCCTAGCTATCAATTTCCCTATTAAATCAGCAGCAACTACACTCTCCCTCCTCTCACTAAGACTGCAGCTTCAGAATGAATCTAAAATGGATGCTGTGCAGGAGGTGGGAGGGTCTGGGAGGGAGGGTATGCTGCTGATTGGCTGGAATGTGTCTGCTGACTGTGAGGTACAGGGTCTAAGTTTGCTCAATGATGATATATAGGGGGCGGACCGAACAAGCTATGTTCGCCGGGAACTGTTCGCCGGCGAATAGTTCGGGCCATCTCTACCCCTGAGGTACACCACTAGTTACAGTGACCCAATCTGAGTATCTACCGTTAATAACCACCCTCTGTTTTCCGTCACTTAGCCAGTTACTTACCCACATACAGACATTTTCTCCCAGTCCGAGCATCCTCATTTTATATAGTAACCTTTTATGAGGTACGGTGTCAAATGCTTTGGAGAAGTCCAGAGGTGAGGGACTGAAGCCTAGAGAACCATATAAAACATTGCAATGATGGGCTACAGGTGATCAGATGGTATAAAGCATTGGAGGTGAGGACCTAGAGACAAGAGAACCCGATAAAACATTGCAGTAAAGGACTACAGGTGAGCAGATGGTATAAAGCATTGGAGGTGAGGGCCTGAAGCCTAGTGAACCCCAAAAATATTGCAGTGATGGGCTACAGGTGATCAGACCTTATAAAGCATTGGAGGTGAGGGACTGAAGCCTAGAGAACCCTATAAAATATTGCAGTGAAAGGCTACAGGTGAGCGAACCTTATAAAGCATTGGAGGTGAGCAGGGCTGCCATCAGAAATTTTGGGGCCCCTTACACACCTCAAGGCCTGCCCCCCCCCCCCCCCCCGACACTGCCCCAGTGGCGGATCCAGAGCCTGGTCTTTGGAGGGGCACTCCAGGAGATCATGGGGCCCATGTGTCCCCGTCCACCTTCAAGCCACACCCACACAGCCCCACCCATATATCGCGCCCATACCTCTTACATCCAAGGACGTCTCCCACACGGCCCTCCACTATGTAGTTCGCCCGCCACACTGCGCCCCACTGAGTAATTTGCCCCCAAAGTTAATTTTGCCCCCGCACAAGTTAATTTTGCCCCCAGACAGCCATGCATTATGTAATTTGCCCACCACACTGACCCCCTACTGACTAATTTCCCCCCCCCTCACAAGTTAATTTTGCCCCAGACAGCCCTGCATTATGCAAGTTGCCCCCACTAAGTAATTTGCCCCCACACTAAATAATTTTGCCCCCACATGCCCCTCCATTATGTAGTTTGCCCGCCACACTGACCCCCACTAAGTAATTTGCCCCTCCCCCACAAGTTAATTTTACCCCCAGACAGCCCTGCATTATGTAATTTGCCCCCACACTAAGTAATTTTGCCCCCACATGGCCCTCCATGTAGTTTGCCCGCCACACTGACCTCCCACTAAGTAATTTGCCCCCACACAAGTTAATTTTGCCCCCAGACAGCCCTCCATTATTGACCCCACCCCCTGTACTTGTGTCGCTGATTCCGGCCAGCTGGCTCCCCAGCACCGGCTGGAGGTACCCTTTCCTTAAATCCAGTCTCTGTGCATGGGCGTCCGCAGAAATTTTTACGGGGGGGGGGGGGGGGTGACATAATTTTATTGACATCCATGCTCTGCTTGTTTCTGAGAATGTAATGAAGGGGAGGGGCGACGTGATGGAAAAGCTTAAATGTATATTAGAAGTGCCATAACAGGAACATATTGAAAATATTTATTTTTTGTGAACAACAGAAAACTGGTCAATTAAATAAAGGCCAAGAGTAGATGGATGGGGCGTGAATTAATATAAATTAAATTTAAATTTCATAACATTAAAGGTTTAGTTTATTTCAAGATAGAAAAGCATAAAAAGATGCACCTAGGTTTTTGAGGAGAAAAATAAGAAAAAAAATATTTTTAACCATAAGGTGAGCATTTGGTGGGATTTGAACTAATGGTGGCCTGTGGATGGCACTGTTTTGGGGGGGGGATCTGTGGATGGCACTGTTTTGGGGGGATCTGTGGATGGCACTGTTTTGGGGGGATCTGTAGATGGCACTGTTTTGGGGGGATCTGTGGATGGCACTGTTTTGGGGGGATCTGTGGATGGCACTGTTTTGGGGGGATCTGTGGATGGCACTGTTTTGGGGGGATCTGTGGATGACACTGTTTTGGGGGGGATCTGTGGATGGCACTGCTTTAGGGGGGGGGGGGATCTGTGGATGGCACATATATGGCATCTTATGCTATATATATGTCATCCACAGATCCCCCCTAAGTGCCATCCACACTGATCCCCCATAAGTGACCCCTAACACTCAGAATTAATAGTGGTATAATAAAGCAAAGACCTTTTTTCCTTCAGAATCGCGCCACACTCCGGAGCCCAGTGCCGCCTCCTAGTTAATTTATTACATAATATAGATTACAGCGCTTCTCTTCAATTATGTCAGCGCCAGTGAGGTGAGTAAATTAGCTAGTTTGCACGTCAGACAGACACACACGCAGGGACAGACACACACACACACACACGCAGGGACAGACAGACACACACACGCAGGGACAGACAGACACACACGCAGGGACAGACAGACACACACGCAGGGACAGACAGACACACACGCAGAGACAGACAGACAGACACACACACAGGGACAGACACACACGCAGGGACAGACACACACGCAGGGACAGACAGACACACACGCAGGGACAGACACAGATGCACACGCAGGGACAGACACACACGCAGGGACAGACACACACGCAGGGACAGACACAGACACACACGCAGGGACAGACACAGACATACACGCAGGGACAGACAGACACACACGCAGGGACAGACAGACACACACGCAGGGACAGACAGACACAGACACACACAGGGACAGACAGACACAGACACACACAGGGACAGACAGACAGAGACACACACAGGGACAGACAGACACAGACACACACAGGAACAGACAGACACAGACACACACAGGGACAGACAGACACAGACACACACAGGGACAGACAGACAGAGACACACACAGACAGACAGACAGAGACACACACAGGGACAGACACACATACACCATGGCCCTCAGAATACACCTGGATCTGTGCTATAAGCCCCCTTAATTGCACCAGATTCCACTCCACTTAAACCCCACTGCTCCTGAGTGCTCCACTTGCCCCCTCATACATGAGCTGCCCCTCACCTGCTCTCCATGAAGCTCTGTGGACTCCAGGACTGCAGCACATCCTCCATCACTGAGGGCACACAGCCCCTCCTCCCTCCACAAGCTGCTGCTGCTGTCGGGGTTTGTCCATGTGACTATGAAGGAGCATGTGACCAGTGATGTTACAGACCTCCTTCTAGCAACTACATTCTACCCATGGATCTGCCGAGACTCCAGCTATCATGTTCTCAGAACAAGATAGCTGGGGCCCGGGGACCCGGGAGATAAGGGACGGGCTGCAGAAGGAAGAGGGGGAGGAGCACTGGGCCCCAGAGCCGGCTGCCACAATAAAAAAAAAAAAAAAAGTTTCAGGACTGGCCGGGCCCCCCCAGGGTCTGGGCCCCTTACTGGAGTATGGGCTGTACCCCCCCTGATGGCGGCCCTAGAGGTGAGGGCCAGAAGCCTAGTAAAGCCCATAAAATATTGCAGTGATAGGCTACAGGTGAGCAGACCTTATAAAGCATTGGAGGTGAGGGCGTGAAGCCTGCCGAACCCCATAAATCATTGCAGTGATGGCCTACAGGTGAGCAGACCTTATAAAGCATTGGAGGTGAGAGCCTGAAGCCTAGCGAACCCCATAAAACATTGCAGTGATGGTCTACAGGTGAGCAGACAGTATGAAGCATTGGAGGTGAGGGCCTGAAGCCTAGCGAACAACATAAATCATTGCAGTGATGGCCTACAGGTGAGCAGACGGTATAAAGCATTGGAGGTGAGGGCCTGAAGCCTATTGAACCCCATAAAATATTGCAGTGATAGGCTACAGGTGAGCAGACCTTATATAAAGCATTGGAGGTGAGGGCCTGAAGCCTAGCGAACCACATAAAACAATGCAGTGATGGCCTACAGGTGAGCAGACGGTATAAAGCTTTGGAGGTGAGGGCATGAAGCATAGAGAACCCAATAAATCATTGCAGTGATGGCCTACATGTGAGCAGATGGTATAATGCATTGGAGGTGAGGGCCTGAAGCCTAGCGAACACCATAGATCATTTCAGTGATGGCCTACAGATGAGCAGACTGTATAAAGCATTGGAGATGAGGGACTGAAGCCAAGAAAACCCCATAAAACATTGCAGTGATGGGCTAAAGGTCAGCAGACGGCATAAAGCATTGGAGGTGAGGGCCTTAAGACTAGTTAACCCCATGAACTATTGCAGTGATAGGCTACAGGTGAGCAGACCTTATAAAGCATTGGAGGTGAGGTCCTGAAGCCTAATGAACCCCATAAAGTATTGCAGTGATGGGCTACAGATGAATAGACCTTATAAAGCATTGGAGATGATAGCCGGAAGCCTAGAGAACCCCATAAAACATTGCAGTGATGGGCTACAGGTGAGCAGATGGTATAAAGCATTGGAGATGAGGGCCTAAAGCCTAGAGAACCACATAAACATTTCAGTGATGGGCTATAGGTGAGCAGGCTGTATAATGCATTGGAGGTGAGGGCCTGAAGCCTAGCAAACCCCAAAAATCATTGCCGTGATGGCCTAAAGGTGCTCAGACAGTGCAAAGCATTGGAGGTGATGGCCTGAAGCCTAGGGAACCCCATAAAATATTGCAGTGAAGGGCTACAGGTAAGCAGACGGTATAAAGCAATGGAGGTGAGGGCCTGAAGCCTAGAGAACCGGATAAAACATTGCAGCAATGGCCTACAGGTGAGCAGACGGTATAAATCATTTTAGGTGAGGGCCTGAAGCCTAGAGAACCCCATAAAACATTGAAGTGATGGGCTACACGTCAGCAGACCTTATAAAGCATTGGAGGTGAGGGCCTGAAGCCTAGCGAACCCCATAAAACATTGCAGTGATGGCCTACAGGTGAGCACACGGAATGATGAATTGGAGGTGGGGACCTGAAGCCTAGTAAATAGCATAAAATATTGCAATTATAGGCTACAGGTGAGCAGACCTTATAAATAGAGTTGAGCGAACACCTGGATGTTCGGGTTAGAGAAGTTCGGCCGAACTTCCCGAAAATGTTCGGGTTCCGGATCCGAACCCGACCCGAACTTCACCACGAACCCGAACCCCATTGAAGTCAATGGGGACCGAATTTTTGGGAACTAAAAAGGCTGTAAAATAGTCCAGGAAAGGGCTAGAGGGCTGCAAAATGAATTAAAATACAATAAAATAAATAAAAATTAAAAAATATTAATTGGAGAGAGGTCTCATAGCAGAGAATCAGGCTTGAAGTCACCCACCAATGGAGAAAGTCGCTTTCTGTTATTTCGGCCCCAGCACCCAGACAGAGGAGAGATGTCCCATAGCAAGGAATAATGAGTCATATCACCCACCACTAGAGAAGGCCACTTTCAGTTATTTAGGCCCCAGCACCCAGACAGAGGAGAGAGGTCCCACAGCAAGGAATAAGGCGTCATATCACCCACCACTGGAGAAGGCCACTTTCAGTTATTTAGGCTTCAGCACCCATACAGAGGAGAGAGGTCCCACAGCAGAGAATCATGCGTCATATCACCCACCACTGGAGAAGGCCACTTTCAGTTATTTAGGCCCCAGCATCCAGACAGAGGAGAGAGGTCCCACAGCAAGGAATAAGGTGTCATATTACCCACCACTCGAGAAGGCCACTTTCAGTTATTTAGGCCCCAGCACCCAGACAGAGGAGATAGGTCCCACAGCAGAGAATCATGCGTCATATCAGCCACCGCTGGAGAAGGCCACTTTCAGTTATTTAGGCCCCAGCACCCAGACAGAGGAGAGAGGTCCCACAGCAGAGAATCATGAGTCATATCCCACACCACTGGAGAAGGCCACTTTCAGTTATTTAGGCCCCAGCATCTAGACAGAGGAGAGAGGTCCCACAGCAAGGAATAAGGCGTCATATTACCCACCACTCGAGAAGGCCACTTTCAGTTATTTAGGCCCCAACACCCAGACAGAGGAGAGAGGTCCCACAGCAAGGAATAAGGCATCATATCACCCACCACTGGAGAAGGCCAACATTCCTCCCAAATGAGTTCCTTGTTTTTAAGATGTTTACTCCACTGCAGTTCATGCTTTGCATGTAGATGCCTGGTCATGCAGGCTGTGCTAAGGTTCAGAACGTTAATGCCCCGCTTGAGGCTCTGATGGCACAGCGTGCAAATCACTCGGGTCTTGTCGTCAGCACATTGTTTAAAGAAGTGCCATGCCAGGGAACTCCTTGAAGCTGCCTTTGGTGTGCTCGGTCCCTGGTGGCGGTGGCCAGTAGCAGGCAAACTCTCTTGGCGGCAGCTGTTCTGCTTTTGCCCCCTGCTCCCTCTTTTGCTACGCTGTTTGCTCGGTCTCACCACTGCCTCTTCCTCTGAACTATGAAAGTCAGTGGCACGACCTTCATTCCTTGTGGGGTCTAGGACCTCATCGTCCCCTGCATCGTCTTCCACACAGTCTTCCTCCCTGACCTTCAGTTCGGTCTGCACACTGCAGAAAGACGAAGCAGTTGGCACCTGTGTTTCGTCATCATCAGAGACGTGTGGACTCCGATGAGGTGGTATTCCCATGTCCTCATCATCAGGAAACATCAGTGGTTGTTCATCAGTGCATTCTATGTCTTCCACTACTGGGGAAGGGCTAGGTGGATTCCCTTTGGAAACACTGCCAGCAGAGTCTTCAAACAGCATAAGAGACTGCTGCATAACTTGTGGCTCTGACAGTTTCCCTAATATGCATGGGGGTAATGTGACAGACTGATGGGCTTGGTTTTCAGGCGCCACCTGAAAATATGTAGGATTATGCCTTCAGCAATTGTATTTTAACACTTTGTGTAATATACCCTTTAACGGACAGAAATACAATGGGAGATGCACGGTAGCGTGTGAAGTTATTGAGGATGACCCTCTCAGCACTTGAGTATAATATACCCTTTTACGGACAGATTAACATTTGGTCTGCAACAGCTGGAACACCAGATTCAGGGTATTGCTATATTGGCAAGTGAATTTCACCCCAGAACAAAATATATCCTTTGCCAGACACTATTAAACTTGGCCAGCCACAGCTGAAAACACTGATTTAGGGTATTGCTATTTTGGCAATTAAATTAACCCCAGAACAAAATATATGTTTTGCCAGACACTATTATACTTTGCCAGCCACTGCTGGGACACCAGATTTATGGTAATGCTATATTGGCAATTACATTTTACCCCAGAACAAAATATATCCTTTGCAGGACACTAAGAAACTTTGCCAGCCACAGCTGAAACCACTGATTTATGGTATTGCTATTTTGGCAATTTAATTTCACCCCAGAACAAAATATACCCTGTTACGGACAGAATTAAACTAGGCCTGCAACTGCTGGATCACCAGATTCAGGGTATTGCTATTTTGGCAATTGAATTTCACCCCAGAACAAAATATATGTTTTGCCAGACACAATTATACTTTCCAGCCACTGCTGGGACACCAGATTTATGGTATTGCTATTTTGGCAATTAAATTTCACCCCAGAACAAAATATATGTTTTGGCGGACACTATTATACTTTGCCAGCCACTGCTAGGACACCAGATTTATGGTATTGCTATTTTGGCAATTGAATTTCACCCCAGAACAAAATATATCCTTTGCAGGACACTATGAAACTTGGTCAGCCACAGCTGAAACCACTGATTTATGGAATTGCTATTTTGGCAATTGAATTTAACCCCAGAACAAAATATATGTTTTGCCGGACACTATTATACTTTGCCAGCCAGTGCTGGGACACCAGATTTAGGGGATTGCTATTTTGGCATTTGAATTTCACCACAGAAAATAATCTATCCTTTGCCAGACAGCAGACAGTATTACACTTGGCTAGCCAAAGCTGGAACACCAGATTTAGGGGATTGGTATTTTGGCAATTGAATTTAACCCCTTAATAAAATATAGAAATTGCTATCCTGAGTTTCTAGGGGTGACAATAAGCACAGCCAAGCCCCTGATGTAGGATATATATAAAAAAAAAAACTAGTATTGATGGATTGATGTACTTGGTGGCAGATTGTTCTAGTGCACCACAAGTCACAAAATGGCCGCCGATCACCCCAGAAAAAAGTGACAGAAAAACGCTCTGCACAGCCTAAAAAACAGTGAGCAATTATCTAGCAGAAGTTAAATCATTCACAGCTGTAGATCGATCACTTCATTAGATCTTTTTGCTGACTTTTCCCTGCCTAATCTCGCGCTCGCAGAAGCTGCGTCCTCTCCCTACACTAATCAGAGCAGTGTGACGTGCGGTGCTACGTGACTCCAGCCTAAATAGAGGCTGGGTCACATGCTGCACTTGGCCAATTACAGCCATGCCATTAGTAGGCATGGCTGTGATGGTTTCTTAGGGCAAGAAGTAAAACGCTAGCTGATTGGCTGATGTGCAGCCCTTCAGAAAGCGGAATAAATCGCCAAACAACGGACCCTAACCCGAACTTTTTTGAAAATGTTCGGGTCCAGGTCCCAAACACCCCAAAATTTGGTAAAAACCCGAACTATGCTCGAACTGTTCGCTTAACACTACTTATAAAGCATTGGAGATGGGGGCCTTAAGCCTAGTGAACCGCATAAAATATTGCAGTGAAAGGCAACAGGTGACCAAATGGTATAAAGCATTGGAGTTGAGGGCCTAAAGCCTAGCGAACCCCATAAAACATTGCAGTGATGGCCTACAGGTGAGCAGACGGTATAAAGCATTGGAGGTGAGGGCCTGAACCCTAGTGAACCCCATAAAGTATTGCAGTGATGGCCTACATGTAATCAGACGGTATAAAACATTGGAGATGAGGGTCTGAAGCATAGAGAACCCCATAAAACATTGCAGTAATGGCCTACAGGTGAGCAGACGGTATAAAGCATTGAAGGTGAGGGCCTGAAGCTTAGACAACCCAATAAAACATTGCAATGATGGGCTACAGGTGAGCAGACGGTATGAAGCATTGGAGGTGAGGGCCTTAAGACTAGTGAACCTCATGAAATATTGCAGTGCTAGGCTACAGGTGAGAAGACCTTATAAAGCATTGGAAGTGAGGGCCTGAAGCCTAATGAACCCCATAAATCATTGCAGTGATAGCCTAAAGGTGAACAGACTGTATAAATCATTGGATGTGAGGGCTTGAAGCCTAGCGGACCCCAAAAATCATTACAGTGATGGCCTACAGGTGAGCAGACGGTATTTTGCATTGAAGGTGAGGGCCTGAAGCTTAGAGAACCCCATAAATTATTACAGTGATGGGCTACAGGGGAGCAGACTATATAGAGCATTGGAAGTGAGTGCCTGAAGCCTAGCGAACCCCAAAAATCATTGCAGTGATGGCCTAAAGGTGCTCAGACATTATATAGCATTGGAGGTGAGGGCCTGAAGCCTAGGGAACCCCATAAAAAATTGCAGTGATGGGTTACAGGTGAGCAGATGATAGAAAGTAATGTAGGTGAGGGCCTGAAGCCTTAAGAACCGCATAAAACATTGCAGCAATGGCCTACAGATGAGCAGACAGTATAAAGCATTGGAGGTGAGGGCCTGAAGCCTAGAGAACCACATAAAATGTTGCAGTGATAGGCTACAGGTGAGCAGACCTTATACAACATTGGAGTTGAGGGACTGAAGCTTTGCGAACCCCAGAAAACATTGCAGTGATGGCCTACATATGAGCAGACGGTATAAAGCATTGGAGGTGAGGGCCTGAAGCCTAGACAACCCAATAAAACATTGCAGTGATGGCCTACTGGTTGCGCAGGTGGTATAAAGCATTGGAGGTGAGGACCTTAAGACTAGTGAACCCCATGAAATATTGCAGTGATAGGCTACAGGTGAGCAGACCTTATAAAGCATTGGAAGTGAGGGTCTGAAGCCTAGTGAACCCCATAAATCATTGCAGTGATGGCCTACAGGTGAACACACGGTATGAAGCCTATTAAACCCCATACAATATTGCAGTGATAGGCTACAGGTGAGCCGACCTTATAAAGCATTGGTGGTGAGGGCGTGAAGCCTACCAAACCCCATAAATCATTGCAGTGATGGCCTACAGGTGAGCAGACTGTATAAAGCATTGGAGGTGAGGACCTGAAGCCTAGAGAACCCCATAAAACATTGCAGTGATGGGCTACAGGTTAGCAGATGGTATAAAGCATTGAAATTTAGTGCCTGAAGCCTAGTAAACCCCATAAAATATTGCAGTAAAAGGCTACAGGTGAGCGGACGGTATAAAGCATTGGAGGTGAGGGTCTGAAGCCTAGCGAACACCATAGATCATTGCAGTGATGGCCTACATATGAGCAGACGGTATAAAGCATTGGAGGTGAGGGCCTGAAGCCTTGACAACCCAATAAAACATGGCAGTGATGGGCTACAGGTGAGCAGATGGTATAAAGCATTGGAGGTGAGGGCCTTAAGACTAGTGAACCCCATGAAATATTGCAGTGATAGGCTACAGGTGAGCAGACCTTATAAAGCATTGGAGGTGATGGCCTAAAGCCTAGCGAACAACACAAATCATTGCAGTGATGGCCTACAGGTGAGCAGATGGTATAAAGCATTGAAGGTGAGGGCCTGAAGCCTAGTGAACCCCATAAAATATTGCATTGATAGGCTACAGGTGAGCAGACCTTATAAACCTTAGCACAACCTGCATGACCAGGCATCTACATGCAAAGCATGAACTGCAGTGGAGTAAACACCTTAAAAACAAGGAACTCACTCAGGCAACCCCTGCTCCCTCTTCTGCTGCTGCCTTGGCCTGTTCCTCCGCCTCGGGAGGAATGTTAGCACCTGTCGCCCACCAAACAGAGGATATGCCACTGACACCACCACCTACGTCACCAAGCATCTCCACCATGTCACACGGCAGCGTTCAGCTCTCTATCTTACAAACCTTGGAGTGAAAGCGTAAATTCCCACCTAGCCACCTTCGAGCCCTGGGCCTGAATGCCAGCATTTCTAAACTACTGGCCTTTGAAATGCTGTGATTCAGGCTGGTGGACACAGACAGCTTCAAACAGCTGATGGCCATGGCTGTCCCACAGTATGTTGTTCCCAGCCGCCACTACTTCTCCAAGACAGCCGTGCCTTCTCTGCACAACCAATTATCCGATAAAATCAAGTCTGCACTGCGCAACGCCATCTGTGGCAAGGTCCACCTAACCACAGATACGTGGACCAGTAAGCACGGCCAGGGACGCTATATATCTCTCTAACTGCACACTGGGTAAATGTAGTGGTGGCTGGGCCCCAGGCGGAGAGTTCTTTGGCGCACGTCCTTCCGCCGCCAAAGATCGCAGGGCATTATTCTTTGCCTCCGGTAGCCTCCTCCTCCTACTCGGCTTCCTCCTCCTCTGCTTCCACCAGCTCATCCAATCTGCCACACACCTTCACCAACAACTTCAGCAAGGCCCGGGGTAAACGTCAGCAGGCCGTTCTGAAACTCATATGTTTCGGGGACAGGCCCCACACCGCGCAGGAGTTGTGGCGGGGTATTGAACAACAGACCAACTAGTGGTTGCTGCCGGTGGGCCTCAAGCCCGGCCTGGTGGTGTGCGATAATGGGCGAAATCTCGTCGCAGCTCTGGGACGTCGCAGCCGGTTTGACGCACATCCCTTGCCTGGCGCATGCGCTGAATTTGGTGGTGCAGAAGTTCATTCACAACTATCCCGACATGTCAGAGCTGCTGCATAAAGTGCGGGCCGTCTGTGCGCGCTTCCGGCGTTCACATCCTGCTGCTGCTCGCCTGTCTGCGCTACAATGTAACTTCGGCCTTCCCGCTCACCGCCTCATATGCGACGTGCCCATCAGGTGGAACTCCACCTTGCACATGCTGGAGAGACTGTGCAAGCAGCAGCAGGCCAAAGTGGAGTTTCAGCTGCAGCACACACGGGTCAGTCGCACTGCCGAACAGCACCACTTCACCACCAATGATTGGGCTTCCATGCGAGACCTGTGTGCCCTGTTGCGCTATTTCGAGTACTCCACCAATATGGCCAGTGGCGATGACGTAGTTATCAGCGTTACAATACCACTTCTATGTCTCCTTGGGAAAACACTTAGGGTGATGATGGAAGAGGAGGTGGCCCAGGAGGAGGAGGAGGAGGATAATGGGTCATTTTTAGCACTTTCAGGCCAGTCTGTTAGAAGTGCCTCAGAGGGAGGTTTTTTGCAACAGCAGAGGCCAGGTACAAATGTGGCCAGCCAGGGCCCACCAATGGAGGACGAGGAGGATGAGGAGGAGGTGGAAGAGGGTGAGGATGAAGCAGGTTCACAGTGGGGTGACACCCAACACAGCTCAGGCCCATCACTGGTGCATGGCTGGGGTGATATGGAGGACGATGACGATACGCCTCCCATAGAGGACAGCTTGTCCTTACCTCTGGGCAGCCTGGCACACATGAGTGACTACATGCTGCAGTGCCTGCGCAACGACAGCAGAGTTGCCAACATTTTAACGTGTGCCTACTGGGTTGCCACCCTGCTGGATCCCCGGTACAAAGACAATGTGCCCACCTTACTTACTGCACTGGAGCGTGATAGGAAAATGCGCGAGTACAAGCGCACGCTGGTAGACGCGCTCCTGAGAGCATTCCCAAATGTCACAGGGGAACAAGTGGAAGGCGAAGGCAGAGGAGGAGCAAGTGGTTGCCAACGCAGCTGCGTCACGGCCAGCTCCTCTGAGGGCAGGGTTAGCATGGCAGAAATGTGGGAAAGTTTTGTTACCACACCACAGCTAACTGCACCACCACCTGATACGGAACGTGTTAGCAGGAGGCAGCATTTCGCTAACATGGTGGAACAGTACGTGTGCACACCCCTCCACGTACTGACTGATGGTTCGGCCCCATTCAACTTCTGGGTCTCCAAATTGTCCACGTGGCCAGAGCTAGCCTTATATGCCTTGGAGGTGCTGGCCTGCCCGGCGGCCAGCGTTTTTTCTGAAGGTGTATTCAGCACGGCAGGTGGCGTCATTACTGACAAACGCAGCCGCCTGTCCACAGCCAACGTGGACAAGCTGACGTTCATAAAAATGAACCAGGCATGGATCCCACAGGACCTGTGCCTCCCTTGTGCAGAATAGACATTTATAACTGCCTCCCCCTCAACCATATATTCTTGTACTACGGGGCACTTCTTTGTTGAATCCTCTTTTTTTAATTTTACCATTATATTGCAGTGCAACCAAAAGTTGAATGAACCTCTCCTCTGTCTAGGTGCCAGGGGCCTAATTATCTAAAAGTGGCCTTTTCCATTGGTGAGTGACATGATGCCTGATTCTCTGTTATGCGACCTCTGTCCTCTGTCTGGGTGCTGGGGCCTAAATAAATGAAAGTGGCCTTCTCCATTGGTGGGTGACTTGAAGCCTGATTCTCTGCTATGGGACCTCTCTCCAATTGATATTGCTTGAATTTTATTTATTTTATTATATTTTAATTTATTTTCCTATCTAAATTTGTCTGCAGGGGATTTACCTACATTTTGCTGCATTTTGCAGCCCTTTAGCCCTTTCCTGGACTATTTTACAGCCTTTTTAGTGCCCAAAAGTTTTGATTCCCATTGAATTCAATACGGTTCGGGTTCGGGATGAAGTTCGGGTCGAGTTCGGATCCCGAACCTGAACATTTTCGGGAAGTTCAGCCGAACTTCTCGAACCCGACCAACCAGGTGTTCGCTCAACTCTATTTGTGATGAATCTCATTAACCACTTACAGACTGGGCTACTTACCCCCTTCCAGACCAGGTCTAATTTTGCACATCTGACATGTGTCATTTTATGTGGTAATAACTTTGGAATGCTTTTACTTATCCAAGCCATTCAGAGATTTTTGTTTTCTCGTGACACATTGTACTTCATTTTAATGGTAAATTTGAGTCAAAATGTTTTACCTTTATCTATTAAAAAAAAAAAAAAAAATTGAAAAAATTCACTGTTTTATAAATTTGAATCTCTCTGCATTTAAAGTATAACTGTCAAATAATTTTTTTTTTTACTATTGGATTTTGGTGATTAATATCACCTTGTTGGCCCTGTTTTAATTTCTGATTATTTAATAAATAACCCCTAAAAGCCACCTAAAAGTCCCCAGTATTGGCTATATTTACCTGAGATAAAATCAGGTTGCTATGCTCCTTCCGTCTACCAGATAGAGGACGGAGCACGCTGCGTGCACTGGGAACTGATAGTGAGTCAACATTGTAAGGGAATGTATAAAAAGCCAGGTTCTTCCTGACAGGAGATAACAGTGCTGGGCTGTGTGTGTGAACTTCTCCACATGCCTGTGCTTGGCAGACACTCCCTTAGCAGTTCTGGAGAATTTATATATGCTGGCTGCTCAGTGTATAAATGACAGCCTTATCTGATAAGAGGAGAGCTTGTAGAAGGACTACAGGCTTCAGCCAGACCTGGGAACTTCACTGCAAGACCCCCTTATACAGAGCTGGTCTTCACTAACTTCACTGCAGGTGTCCTATGGATTAGCCTCAGGGCTAAGGGCAGCCATTTTAACAGAATAGTGAAATTGCAGTTTTATGCAGACTGGTTGCTAAGGGCTTAATCTTATTAAATAAGGGGGAAAGTAAGTCTAATAGTTATTGATTCAGGTATATTATCATATTAGTAACTACATATATGAAAACTGAAATTTGGGTCTAAATGTGACAGTTATCCTTTAAGACAACTTATGATGCCTCATAAAATATTCATTAATTAACATTCCCCATATATCTACTTTATGCGGGCATCATTTTGGTAAGGTAATTTTATTTTTTTTAGGACGTTAGAAGGTTTAGAATTTATGAAGCAATTTTTGAAATTTTTAAGAAAATGTCCAAAGTCAACTTTTTTAAGGACCAGTTCAGTTCTGAAGTCACTTTTTGGGGCTTACATAGTGGAAGCCCCTCATAAATGACCCCATTGTAGAAACTACACCCCTCAAGTTACTCAAAAAACTGATTTTACAATCTTTATTAACCCTTTAGGTGTTCCACAACAATTAAAGGGAAATGGAGATGAAATTTCAAAATTTCACTTTTTGGGCAGATTTTCCATTTTAACCCATTTTTTTCTTTAACATATCAACGGTTACCAGCCAAACAAAACTTCATATTTTTTACCCTTATTCTGCGGTTTACATAAACACCCCACATGTGGCAGTCGTAAACTGATGTAAGGGCACACGACTGGGCTCAGAAGAAAAGGAGTGCCATATGGTTTTTGGAAGGCAAAATTTGCTGGTTTTGAGATGTCATGTCCCATTTGAAGCCCCCCTGATGCACCCTTACTTGAAACTCCCAACAAGTGACCCCATTTTGGAAACTATGGGATAAGATGCCAGTTTTATTGGTACTATTTTGGGGTACATATGATTTTTAATTGCATTTTTTGTGAGGCAAATTAACCCAAAAATGGCTGTTTTGTCATTGTTTTTATTTTTTACAACATCCATCTGACAGGGTAGATCATGTGCTATTTTTATAGAGCAGGTTGTTTACGGACGTAATTATTTCAAATATGTCTACTTTGTTTGTTTGTTTCAGTTTTACACAAAAAAGCATTTTTGAAAAAAAATGTTTTTGTGTCTACATCTTCTGAACGCTATAATTTTTTATTTTTCTGCCAATCGTCTTGTGTAGGGTCTTGGTTTTTTGCAGGAAGAGTTGATGTTTTTATTGGTACCATTTTTCGTTATACACATTATGGGGCAAGGTGACCAAAAATTGGTTGTTTTAGCACAGTTTTCATTTATTTATTTTTACAGCGTTCACCTGAGAGGTTAGGTCATGTGACATTTTTTAGAGCAGATCATTGCAGATATGGCAATACCTAATATGTATACTTTTTCCTATTTATTTAAGTTTTACACAATAATAGCATTTTTTAAACCCTACCAAAAAATTGATGTTTTAGTGTCTCCATAGTCTGAGAGCCATAGCTTTTTTATTTTTTGACCGATTGTCTTAGTTAGGGGCTCATTTTTTGCAGGATGAGTTGTTTTTTTATGATGTTCACCTCAGGGGTTAGATCATATGATATTTTTATAGAGCTGGTTGTTGTGGACGCGGCGATATCTAATATGTATACCTTTTTTTACTTATTTCACTTTAACTCAATGATAGCATTTTTGAAACAAAAAATGATGTTTTAATGTCTCCATGTTCTGGGAGCTATAGTTTTTTTTATTTTTTAAAATAGTGATTTTCTTATGTAGTGGCTACTTACAGGTGACGGTTTTATTGGTACCATTTTGTGGGACATACGCCTTTTTGATAACTTGGTGTTGTTCTTTTTGTGGTGTAAGGTGACAAAAATGGCTTTTTTTGACACAATTTTTATTTATTTTGTAGGGTGTTTTTGGACAGGGTGGATCATGTAATATATTTATAGAGCCGGCTGTCACAGACACAGCAATACCAAATATGTCAATTTTTTTTCTATTTTTTCTATTTTTAAATTTTTTCTTAATTACTTAATTGGGGAATTAATTTTTTACATGTGAAACTTTTTTTTTTTTTCTTTTTTTTACAGTTTGCATCCCCCATAAGGTCAAACAAGATCTCTGGGGGACATTTCACACAGTGGTCCAGTCACAGAATGGTGAGGGTGGGAATCGCATGAGAAATCGCACAAGGAATCGCATAAGTCGTCAACACAGTGGTCCAGTCCCAGAGTGGTGAGGGTGGGAATCGCATGAGTTGCCAGCACAGTGGCCTAGTCACAGAGTGGCGAAGGTGGGAATCGGATGAGTTGTCAACGCAGTCTCCTAGTCACAGAGTGGTGAGGGTTGGAATCGCATGAGGAATCGCATGCGTCGTCAACACAATGGCCAAGACACAGAGTGGGCCATGCTGTTCGTCCTTCGGCAACTTGATGAAAAATTCCCACACTGCCGAGTATGGCAATTTCCCCCCACCACTCCGTGCTGACTGCTTGCTACCACTTCCTCCATGAACCCGTGCACCGCTACTTCTTTCCGCACAGGTAGGCTCCTGCGTAGCAGGGATTCTACCCTGGGCACATCTCCCATGTGCGATCAGCAACATCATTGTCCGCCACTGTCTGCACATCACTGAAGTCACCTTCACCAGTCTCAGGGACATGTGCCTGACTGCTCGCAACACCAGCTCCCATGCTACTATCATCGTAACTACTTGCCCGCCTACCAGAGGAAGCAGCGGATCTCTCCTTCTCAACTGTCTGTCGGACGTATTGTACTGTAACATTAACTGCAAGGGTAAAAGAGCAATAGTATCAGGCTGCAATTTCGCACCAACTCCATAACTACTGATTGATGCATCAAATTAAGTGCAAAAGAATTTGAATACCCTAAAATGTGTAGTATCAAACCAGGTTTGGGTCAAAAACACAGAACAGGTGCAGATCTTTCCAGTACACCTTATCTCTGAGTAGGTTTCACTACTGGTTTTGGCTCACAAAAAACCATAGTAATAACTGATCAAATAACTGAAGTGTGAACTCACCCTAAAGTGTCTAGTATCAGTCCGCTATTTCACACCAACTTTGCAACTATAAACTAGAATATGACCACCCTAAAAATATTTAGATAAGTATTCTGCTTCTGCAAACAATGGCCTTGGCGGCTAACCCTTTTCGGGTTATCTGTTCTTGGCCTTTATGGTCTCCTCTAGTATTTTATTTTTATTTTTTGCTGTTCTTAAGCCATATGAGGGTGCTTTCTTCACCCATGCAGCATGCCAGACCACAAGTAATTATATATAAACTAAATACACCCCAAAACTAGCTGTATCACAATGTAATATCACTGCAGAAGGGCGAATGGTTGTACTTATATTTGAAATTAATACACCCCAAAACTGACTGTATCACAATTTAATTTCACCACAGAATGGTGAGTAGACGTACTTATATTTGCTATTAATACACCCCAAAACTGGCTGCAACATAATGTAATTTCACCACAGAACGGTGAATAGACGTACTTATATTTGCTATTAATACACCCAAAAACTGGCTACATCATAATGTAATTTTACTGCAGAATGGTGACTAGACATACTTATAATTGCTATTAATACACCCCAAAACTGGCTGTATCACAATGTAATTTCACTGCAGAACGGCGAATAGACGCACTTATATTTGCTATTGATCCCCGCAAAACTGGCTGTCTCAAACTTTCCTTAAAGAAGCAAGGGTGAATGGAAATAGTTATTTTTCACCTAAATACACCCCAAAACTGGTGGCATCAGACAGCACTTTAACCCCAATAACAAGCAAGGATTACTGGAATTAATGATGTATCATATAGTGTAAACAACCTAAAATTAGCAGGATTAGAGCAATTTGGATCCCCAATTATGGCAGCAAGGCGAAATAGTAATTGCTCCTATTACCCAGGCTGTACACTCTCCTATTGGTCCCTGCTCTCTCCCTATAGTGTGGATAATGCCTCCCTATCCTTTCCCTACACTATGAATGATCTTTCCCTGAACTGCTCAATCTTTTTTTTATAAATGCTTTCCTAACACTGTCCCTAGTGCGTGTCACGTTACTCCCTGCACTAAGTACACTGGAAAATGGGAGAGACCAACATGGCTGAGGTTATTTATAGGGCTGTGACATTACAGGCTCTGGCTGGCTGCTGATTGGCTGCATGCATGGCATTGTGGGTGATCCCTCGTTCCCAGAGTTCTTAGTTACATTTAATCAACACAATGGGATAACGTAATCCCTCACAAACAGAAACTACCCATTTTTCCCAATGTACTGTAGAATAATGAGCCGGGGGGAGGGGGGTCTCCCTAGTTCTGGGTCCATAGTCTGTGGGAAGGAGGCTAGCCCTCAGGCCTCTCCAAAACCCAGCGGCAAAGTTATTTTCGCCACAAGAAGTAATCAGAAACCGCAGATGTCAGGGGCAGTCAAGGATATATGAACTTAAGTCTTTGATCATCAGATTGGTCAATATGACTGTCATCAGCGGGAGAAAACATTTTATTTGCCTCCTACTGCATACAAATGTAATTGTATGATTTTTTTTTTCTTACTTACTTTAACAACCTGCCAATATAATGCTTACATCCTGTAAGGGTAATTTTATTAGAAAATTGAATCTCACTATGTTTAATATAAAATCTTTTTTTTTATTTTATTTTTTTATTTATGTGCAACCTAAATTGTACATAGCACTAGATTAGAACATCAAAGCAGTACAAATGAATAAAGACTTGTTATAGTAGTCATCTGGTACTGGAATGGTATTTGATGTGAGAGTGCCCTTTCAAGCCACTTGTGACATCAAATGAAATGCTATTAGCACACACAGATAAACTTGCTAAGCTGTCATTTGCCTGGGGTGATTCCCTTCTGATATCTAGCAGGTAAAAAAAACATGGTACATCAGCTAGGCTTGCAAAACAAAATTACTATTAGCCCTGGCAGAAGCTGATAAAATGTGTCTTGATAGCAAGAATAATTTCACCTAATATAGGAAAGTAATACTTAAAATATATATTTTTTTTCAAGTACATCATAAATTCTTGTATATGATTTGTGTCCCCTGTATTGTCATTATTGTTATTAGTAATGCCCCCTGATTAGAGATGAGCAAAGTTATGAAAAAATCGATTTGGTTGCACTTTACAAAGAATTTCAATTTACGATGAATTACTTTGTTCCTTAGTATGTATCGGGTGCGATGACGGGGAACAGCTGACCCCCCACCCATCATTAAACCCCTTCAGATGGCACGATCATCGCTAATCACGGCATCTGAGATTAAAATTAAGGCCTTTTAGGAGCTAATCTGGTTTAAAAAAAAAACATACTCACCTTATCCATTTGATCGTGGAGAGGCCATTGTGGCGATCTTGATTGAAGATACTGAGCAAAACTTAGTCACGGTTTCTACAATCAAGATGGCTGTGACAGCCTCTTTGCGTGCAAATGGATAAGATGAGTATATTTAGTTTTTTTAGCGCCATTTTAGGAAAAATAGATTATTTACCATGAAGCGCAAGGAAATTTGGCTTCACAGCGAATCAATTTTTTTCTGAAAGTCCACTTCGGATACTTCGATTCGTTCAACACTAGTCATGATAAAAGGCTTCAAGAAAATAGCAGATGATGAGTCCCATACTTTGCAGGTCCAGCAGGGTAATGGTGTGTTCACATCAACGTTATGAATGCCATTATTGATTTCCGTTTTAACATGTTTATAATGGGAAATAACGTAATAAACCTTTAGAGGCATTCCGTTTTGATCCATCAGAATAGAAGTCTATGGGCAAGCATAACAGATCCGTCTGGTTTTCGTTATGCAGGACAGAAAAGAAAGTCCTGTTGACAGGACTTTACTTTAAGGTTAACTTACTTTAGGGTACAATAGCAGGTTCACTTACTTTAGGATGGAATAAAGGGTTCATTTAATTTAGATTGCAATAATGGGTTTACTTACTTTAGGGTGCAATAGGGGTTCACTGACTTTAGGGCGCAATAAGAGGTCCACTTATTTTAGTGTGCAATAGCAGGTTAACTTAAGGGTGCAATAACAGGTTCACTTACTTTAGGGGCATTGGAGGATCACTTACTTTAGGGTGCAATAGGAGTTTCACTTAGTTTAGGGTGCAAAGTTTTTTTTTGTTTTTTTTTTACTTTAGGTGTTTTCTTTGGGCTATGTGATTTGGCTAGCAAATACAATAAAAGTATCTGAAACTCATATGACCATGACCAGTGAGGAAAGTTAAATTTGCCATGTAATTGGCTTATTTGAACAAATGCCATTCTTCTTTTTTGTTTGCTAAAAGGTCTCAGAACTTACAATGTATGAGACAGAGACTCATTTCTTATCAAGAGGTGATTTTTTTTTGTCTATGGGATTTAGTTGGCAAATACACACTGTATCAGAAACTCATTCTCACTTTGACTCATGAAGAAAGTCAGACATTAAACACTATTTGAGTTTGTCATCTACCTAGCTAATTTCATCGCTTACTGCTTATTTGATTAGATATTCAGGCAAAAATATAAGCAAACAAAAAAAAAGTTTGTGCATTGAGTAGTCAGATATCAGTCAGGTGTCAGAGTCAGAAATCAAAATCAGATGTCAGAGTTATATATCACAGTCAGACATCAGAGTCAGATATCAACTGAGATGTCAGCATCAAATGTCAGAGTCAGATGGCAGATATCAAAGTCAAGAGTCAGGGCTCATAGTCAGATATCAAAGTAAGAGGTCAGCATCAAATGTCAAAGTCAGGGGTCAGAGTCATTTATCAGGTAAAGTATTTTGCCTCAAAATGAAATTATTCTGATATTTGACTGTGATATCTGATCATTTCTTAGGCTTTACATGGTACAAAGCTGTAAGAAATTAAAGGAACATACAAACAAACAAAGGTCATGTACCAATGTGCATTTTACCCCTGAAAGTGGAGCATTGAGTAATGTGGATGCAGCTACAGATGTTAAGCACAAAAGAAAGCTAAACCTCTGATGCCACCAGATGTAAGGTAGCTATCCTATAAGTTAATGCTCAGCCTTTTAAAGAGGCCTTGAGGCTTAGCTTGTATAACAGTAAAGCTAGTAATAATAACAATAATATTGTTTATTTATATAGCGGCAACATATTCTGCAGCGCTTTACAATCAGGGGGTTCAAGTACAAACAGAGTCATAAATAACATAGCATCCCACAATAAGAAATGAGGGCCCTGCTCGCAAAAGCTTACAAACTATGAGGAGATATGGGTGGTAGTGCATGTTCTGAACAATAATCTTAACACAAGGGGGGAGTAGATATAAAGCTACATGAACTAGTCACTGGTGCTTCTGAATGCATGGGGTGTGGATATTTGACAGTGGATAAGGTTTAAAAGAATGATAATTGGGGGGGGGGCAATGGAGAAGAAGGATGTATCTTAAATCTGGTGGCATCAGAGGTTTAGATTTCCTTTCCTTTTGGAAAGCTAGTTGTATCAGAGGTTCCGATTATTTTTTGGAAAAATAGTTAATTTGCATTTCTTTTTCTGAGAGAAGCATTGCCTGGCCTATAGGACTCCTCAAACAAACTAGGAGCCCTTCATAAGGACAAATAGTACCCCCGAATAATGCCAAACAGGTAAAAAATATATCCCAGAATAATGCCAAACAAGAACTCACAACCGTAGACCTCAGCCCTTCTTTTCTTGGAGTACACTGGATTACTATTCCCAGTGCCATTTTCTTCTCTTGGCCTCTGAGTGGGGCAGAGAGGAGGGCAAGCAGGAAGAAGACAGAGAAAACACATTATCAAGAGAGAAAAAGAAGCTGAATGTCCACAGTACATGTGCAGCATCCTCTGTAACAGTAAGCAGTGGGATGCCTTCTATATAGCAAATGAAAAATAACTATCTGCAGAGGGATATTGGGAATATACTACACCAGAAGAAATCCTGGTGGACTGACTGGGCCCAGTTAAGTTAATTCTTTAAAGCTGGCACGTGTGCAGTTTTTTCCATGAGATTGATGCCTGCAGATGGATGGGAGACCACATGAGTGCTCGGGTGACAAGTAAACGCGCTTGCACGGGATTACAGTGCAGCATCAGAACGACGTTGGAGGAGCTACGGTAGCAGGGTACTTGAAGACTAGGGAAGGTGCTGGGCTCACACATAATAAGGGGCGTGGCTGGGTTCCACTGAAAGGTAGGATCGCCCCTTGGGCTCTTTTCACAGTTCATTTGCATACAAATTGCATAAAATAGTTTTTCCTGCAAAACAACAGCAGTCATAATTTAAACACTGGTATATTTCTGACATGCTGTAGAAGACCTCCAATAACATGTAATTGGCTCTATAGGGATAATCCTGGTGACAGAATCCCTAGATTTAACCCTATTAAACTGGCTGACATTAGTGATGTGCTAATGTCAGCAGACCCTAACTCTCCTAATCTTATGCTTCTGGATGCCACCGTTACTGCACAATTTTAACTTTTATAATATGCTAATTTGCCTCTAGGAGCAGTGGGGGGGGGGGGGGCGTTGCTCCTGCCCCTAGAGGCCCCGTTCGCTCACCTTAAGTCACGCCCTGCCATCCTTGATTGACAGGGCCAGCGTTCGTATTCTCTGGCTTGCGCTGTATGCTGGAAAAATCTCACGCATGCACAGTCCCAGCACCCAGGGCCGGCAGGAGGAGACGGGCATTGGTACCGTATATGTGAGAGTATGTGTTATATGTGCTTGCTATCTGCTGATTTCATGCTCCGATACTCTCCATTGCTTTGCGCTGAATTGTGCAGGACAGAGGCATTTTTAGAAAATCTGGTGACATACCGGGCTCTCCATAGGGACTGCTAGGCGGAGGCTTCCACCCAGCAGTAACTCCAGTGATGTCACCAGCACTAACTGATGGCTCTGAACCCGGACAACCCCTTTAAGTACTGTACATAACCACCGTCTAGTCCTATAAACATGACACTGCACAGTACCATTTCTCTTGTCATGCATAGCATTGCCGGCTCCAGGTTCATGTGGGCCCTTGGGCGATAAATCTCAGTGGGCCCCCTTGTGGCACTTTTTTTTACATTTAAATGTACCCCTGTGGCTCCCACACCATATAAAGACCCCCAGTGGCCACGATACAATATAATAACCAGTAGTGGCCCTTCACACAGTATAATGACCCCCCGCATGCCCCCACATACAGTATAATAACCCCCAGTGGCCCCCAACACATTATAATGACCCCGCAGTGGCCCTCCATTCAGAACAATGGCTCTCAGTGGCCCCCACACTGGGGGTTATACTTTATGGAGGAGGCACTGGGGTTCATTATACTGTATGGGGTCACTGGGCATCATTATACTGAATGGAGGGTCATTGGGGATCATTATACTAAATGGGGGGCACTGGGGTCATTATACTGTGTAAGAGGCCCTCATGAACTGAAATTGACTGGGCCCTACTGCAAATTTTTGTACTATACCCTCTCCCCCTGCACCCCTGGTGGGCTCACATAACATCACGCCTATATTAGGCGTATTTATGACAAAGATTGTGGCACAAAGGTCTTTTCCGCCGCAATCTGCAACTTTTCCCCACTCATGCCAGGTCTAAAAAAGGTGGCCTGGGCAGGGAAGGGGATACAGTTATTGACATACAGTTATTGGATAACACCAACATACAGTGACTGGATACTTCCATACAGTGACTGGATACTTCCATACAGTGACAGGATAAAACCACCATACAGTAACTGGATATAGGGTATAAGAGGGCACTGTACAGCAGGGATCTCAAGTCTCCCAGACGTTTAAGGAGTCTCCCGCTATTAGATAGCGGCTCCCTGATGCCCGCATGAGAAACAATATATCCCGGAAAGCAGGGCTCGAGTCCAGGGTGAACGGGTGGGAACGGTGTTCCTGCACTTTTTTCACAGCAGGAACGCCGTTCCCGTTCAGGGCAAAAGGACCAGGAAGCAGTGAAGGCTTTGTACTCACCGCTTCCTGGTCCTCGGCTGTCGGCTCTGCAGCCTGCGCACAGGAGTGAGTCGCTCTGTGACCTCACGCTGTGGGCAGCCTTCACAGCACAGCCGACAGCAGCAGAAGAGGAACGGCGGCGTCCAGCAGCAGGAGAGGGTAAGTGTTTTTTTTGTTTTTATATTTTATGGACTGGTGAGAGGCACTGACTGGGGGCTAATGGAGAGGCACTGGGGGGCTGATGGAGAGGCACTGGGGGGCTGATGGAGAGGCACTGGGGGGCTGATGAGAGGCACTGGGGGGCTGATGAATGTAATAAAAAGTTCGAGAAAAAAGAAAAAAAAGAAAACCACCCTGAAATGAGTTTTCGCAGGTTGGGATGTCTGGTACAGGATATGGTAAGAGGGCACATTGCAGGGTATAAGGGGGCACAGTACGAGGTGGGGGGCACAGTGAAGTGACCCTGTGACGTTAAAAGGTCCTTATGGTGCAGATACAGGTGACTGTGACCCTGGATGGACAGGAGGTGTGGACACAGCAAGTAGGTGGAAGGGGCTATGAAGTGGATTCATGCAAGAAGTAGAAGCAGGAGGTCTGTGCAGGGCAGCAATAGGAGATAGGAGGGTGAAACAGGAGCTCTGGATACATGAGGGAGGAAAGGAGACAACAGGGCACCATGAGGATGTAATAGGACAGGAAATGGGGGGGGGGGCAGGTGTCACGGAGACAAACTGCTTAATGAGGCAGTAAAACAACTAAATAGCATGAAGCTGCTGGTCTACAGCATCCAGCAGCAGTTTGAAGAGTTCCCTGACCCCCCCCCCCCCCTCTGTCCCACAAAGAAGAGACAGTCACAGTGCAGCCTTACTCACAGACTGTCTTCACACTTCTGCTCCAGCCCTAGGTCTCTCTCCTCCTCAGGCAGCATGTCCTGTGTAGAGGGGGTGTGTCTAAAGCTTGTAAGGCAAAGCTGAAAAGAGTGAAGAGGCCGCCGGCTATTGTATGCTGTTGATGCTCCCTTGCTCCATTCTGACACTGTGGCCCTGCTATTTCCCCCGGGACCCTCCTGCCCTCAGGGCCCGAAGCAGTGGTTTCCATGATAGCTACATCCCTGGAGCTGCGGTTAGTGAATGAAATGACCTCAACTCCCTATGCTCTAGAAATAAGCGCTTCCATCTGTATTGATGGAAGCGCTCATAGCAGCTCAGTGGGCCCCCTCAGGAGCAGTGGACCTCGACACTTGCCCGGGTATGCCGGGTGCTGGTGCTGGCCCTGCTGCATAGTATCGCCTCTCTTGTAATGTATATATGACTCAGCACAGTACCACTTCTATTGTAATGTACTGTGTATATGACTCTGCACAGTACCACTTCTCTTGTTCTGTATACTGGGTATAATTCTCAGTATCTTTACTTATTTTGTATATATGGACACTGCAACAGTACTTTTTCTCCTATCCTGAATACTGGGTGAAATTATCATTATCTGCTCCTATTCTGAATGCATGAAAACTGCACAGCACCATTTCTCTTTTGATGTACTGTATATATGTCAGCACAGTACCACTTCTCTTGTTATGTACTGTATATATGGCTCTGCAAAGTACCACTTATATTGTCATTTAAATATGACACTGCACAGTACCACTTCTCTTGTCCTGTATATATGATACTTTACAGTAACATTTGCTTTGTTCTCTATACTGCATGCAATTCAATTCAATATCTACTTTTATTCTGTATATATGGACACTGCACAGTACCACTTCTCTTGTCCTTAACAGTAATTATCGGTATATGCTCTTATTCAGTATACAGCATACTGCATATAAATTGCACAATGCCACTTCTCTAGTCCTGTATATTGGATGTAATTCTCAGTATCTGCTCTGGCTTCATGTTTGCAGATCATTCAGAGCCTTAAGAGTTGCCCACAGTACCCAGGTCTCCCACTCCTGCCTCTAACTCCATTTTCATGCACAAATCTGAACACTGTGACCCCAAACTGGATCCTAATACAACAACTGTTTGCTGCAATAAGGAAGAAGGCATTACATAAATTTGAGAAAGAGCTGTTGCTGAGAGGATTTTGCTGTGTTGATAATACTAAAGGTTAACCACGTCCTGGGCAACTGGGTGCTACGGTGAGAGTAGATTGTACATTGACAGATGGCTACAAAGTGTGTACTAGCTTTTACTTTCAGTATAAGAATATGTTGGTTTAGCGACCCACTGGGGAGGGAAGGATGAGAAGAGTGGTAGTGGCTATGATTGTGGTAGTAATACTTACAGTTCACAGTTAGTTAGAGATGAGCGAATTTGCCACTATTACACGACAAAAAGGGCTTTAGAACATATGACTGCACCGCTGAACGGCAAACATATTTTACTTTTGCCACTAATAAAAGGGCTTTAGAACATATAACTGCACTTCTGAACGGCAAATATATTTTACTTTTTTCACTAATACACGACAAAAAGGGCTTTAGGACATTTAACTGCACCACAGAACAGCAAATATATTTTTCTTTTGCCACTAATACACGACAAAAAGGGCTTTAGAACAAATAACTGCAACGCTGAACGGTAAATAGGCCATTATTTTTTCCACTTATACACGACACAAAAGGCTTTAGAATATATAACCGCACCGCTGAGCGGCAAATATATATTTTTGCCACTCATACACGACACAAAAGGCTTTAGAATATATAACTGCACCGCTGAACAGCAAATATATTTTTCTTTTTTCCACTTTTTCCAATTAGTGTTGATCGAGCACTAGAGCACAATGGAAGTCAATGGGAGAACCAGAGCATTAAACCAGGCACCCCATGCTCTGATGAGGGGAGGGTGTCTGGTTCACAGGGAAAGGACAGAAATTGATGGAAACACCACTGAAATGGTTTGGGAAAAGCATGGGGACGATGTCTGGATGCATCTTGGACTCCCAGGTCATATACAAGGAGATATATAACTTATACCAGTGGTAAATATATAATTATATACAAGAGATAGCCAGGTTATACCAGCATGGTCCATAAAAATTGATATTATGTAAAAAGGCTGAGATTTACCTTTTCTTCAGAATGTTATTCAGATACATAGAATGTGTTTTACCTCATGCTTTGCTGCTTGGATAAACAGTTGACTACCTGAGATATCTAGTAGGGGAGGAAACTCGAGCACACGGGGTGTTGGGCCGTACACCGCCGGTTGCCGAGCATTGCGATGCTCGAACCGAACAGGTGTTCGGCCGAGCATGCTCGCTCAACACTATTTAGAATATATAATTGCACCGCTGAACGGCAAATACATTTTCCTTTTTTCACTTATACACGACACAAAAGGCTTTAGAACATATAACTGCACCGCTGAACGGAAAATATATTTTACTTTTGCCACTAATACACGGCAAAAAGGACTGTAGATCATATAACTGCTCCGCTGAATGGCAAATATATTTAACTTTTGCCACTAATACACGACAAAAAGGGTTTTAGAATATTTAACTGCACCGCGGAACGACAAATACCATATATTTTTTTTTTGCCACTAACACATGACAAAAAGGGCTGTAATTTTCGCACTTCACCACACAATGGCTAATAAGCCATTTTTTCCAACTAATACAAGCCAAAAAATGATTTAGAATATATAACTGCATCGGACAAGGGAAAATAAGACATATACTTTTTCCTTGTAATAAACCCTGTTAATGGCTGTATCAAACAGCACTTGCACCCCAATAACAAGAACAGTTTGCTGAAATTACAGAGCTGTATAATGGCAATTTGGGACCCCAGTCATTGCAGCAAGGTGTAATAGTATTGTTACTATTACCCAGGCTGTAAACTCCCATACTGAATCCTGTTCAACATAAATGCTGTAGAATGATTCCTCCCTATCCTTTCCCTAAACCTTAAATAGTCTTTACCTGAACTTGCAAATGTTTTTTTTTAGCACAATTAAGTTTTAATTAGCGGTAATATACAAAGATGGCACACAGGATATTGAGGCAATAAAACGGGGTGCTCTCAGAGAGGTGGTGCCACCCAACACCTCAGTGGTAGAGTAAATGATATGAAAAATCTGGGCACTCCACTGATATATGGGATTAAAATGAATTATTTAATGAAGCAGATGCAATAGTGACAAAACAATGTGCAACACTGTTGAAAAACCACAATACAAATACTAAAAAAGTGTCAATGCAACAAAGTGCATATAGTGCAAAAAGTGCAATGAATCGATTGGAAAATACAATGAATCAATAATAAAATGATTCAAAAATAAATCAAAAATAAAATAAACGTGCCCACACTGTATACTTATAATCCATATATATTCATGTGGCCTCCAGTAATTGACCAAATAAAGTGCATGAACAGTGCAGCAGTAGTATTCCAACAATAGTTTTTAATTAGCACTGTCCCTAGCGCCTGATGATGTCTCTCCCTGCATTAAGTACACTGGAAAATGGCAGAATCCAAGATGGTTGAGGCTATTTATAGGGCTGTGACCTCACAGGGCTGGCTGAATAATGATTGGATGCCTGCATGGCATTATGGGTGATCTCGCCTTCAGAGAGTTCGTTGCTCCATGTACTCACACGTGCAGCAGCCATTTTAGAAAAGAATGCGATTCATTACCATAAGGCGTGAGGAAATTCAGATTCGGTGCAAATCGTTTGTTTTGCTCATCTCTATTCACAGTGACAGCCATGCAGTGAATAGAGAGTGCACCTTTTCTTCCCTTTGGGCATACCATAGACTTGGGGCTCCTGCCTGATGTTAGGTATGGTACCCTTGATGGTAAACAGTTGGCAGGGTGCAAGACAGAAGCGTAGATGTAGGGAAAAAGCACACCAATCATTTTTTTCCCTAAACCTTAAGATATGTCTATGAGTATTTCAAAACATTCTTACTGTTTATTCATCCGTGCTACAAGTCTGCTTTCTGGTTTCCTGTGCTGGTCTAGCATCTTTATCTGCCTTTTCTATCTACTAGCCGCTTTTCTTTCAAAATTCCTTCTCATGTTGCTGCAGTGTTGCCTACAAGTCTCACAATACTGCTGTCCTAAGGGGGGGGGGGGGGGAGTGTAAATGAGGTGGGTGCTTCCTCCATAATGTTGTTTCGATTCTCCTTCCGGCAGTCTGTGTTCTTAGCCTCTTGAAAGCACTTTATGATGTCATTGGGTCATGTGACCCCTGTTTTCAGACTTCCAAACATGAAAACATTTATTTGGTTAAATGAATTATTGATGAGCGAAGCGAGCTTCGGATGCTACATCCGAAGTCGTTTCGCTCAAAACTTCAGATTAATGATATACTGAGATCTGTCTCCGTACAGCACTAAAATGTATGAGCTAAAGTCAGTTATTCACAACGTCACTCGAGACCTCATTGAATAACTTTGGAAGTTGATTTTTAAAGGGGAAAACCACTTTAAAACTTGGAACCGAAGGCAACATTGCGTATAACTGACTTCGGCTCATCAGAGTCAGTACATTCTAATGCTGTACGGAGACGGATCTCCGTATAGCATTAATCCTAAGTTTGTAGGATGGATATAACCATGGAAATAAGTAGAATATAATGTGATGGAAAAATGAATCCAGCCAGCAAAGGAGGCAATTGTCACACTTCGGTGGGGGAGGGAAACACCACACCAAGCATAAGAGGAAAGGGGGGAACAGGGAATCAGACCTTAAAACTAGGGAAGGAAGATGGACACCTCCTAGTAAAACCCTAACCAAAATCCTGACTGACTACCAGTATGAACAGACTCCAGTGGTAGGTGTGTTCATACGCAGGAATACCTAGAGTCCTATATAGCCCTATAGGAACCTGGTACTAATGGCAGGGACGAGACTACCTGTTCCTCCAAAAGGAAAGATGAACAGGAGTCTCCTTCAGGCCTAATACGAACAATAGGGAAATGAAACACACAGAACCCAAACAAAATACAAAATCGGAAAGGAAAGGAAACTTTAAAGGGGCTATGGAAGCACCAGGAACTCTGCCGACATCCACACACCAGCTATCCACATCTGAAACTGAAGCTATAAACCGCTAACCATTGTGGGAGAAGCAACAATAAATAAGGAAGGTTAAATGACCAAATTAAGAACAACTGAGGCAAGGGGTTTGGCCATTACCAGAAACAACACAGATGCCTATTGATCCAGACGGAAAACCTGTCAGTTCAAACCACGTGTTACCAGTCTCACTGATCTCCTGCTACCTGTTGCGGGAACGTCCATGACAGTACCCTCCCTTCTATGGGTGACCTCTGGACACCCAGGGCCGACCTTGTCCAGGTGAGACCTGTGAAAAGCTTTTATCAAATGACTGGCATTCACGTCAGATGCTGGTAACCACATCCTCTCCTCTGGTCCATAGACCTTCCAGTGAACAAGATACTGAAGATATATACGGAGAACTCGAGAGTCAATTATCTTGGTGATCCGAAATGCCAAACTACCGTCCACCATGACAGGAGTGGGTGGCAAGGAAGACGGCTTCAAAGGTTCAACATATCTCTTCAACAAAGATTTATAAAACACATTATGAGTTTTCAGGGCCTGAGGCAGTGATCGTATATAGACCAATAAATCTTGGATCCAACTTCCAAGAAGGTACCATCAACTTAATGTTTCTTGTGGACTGCCACTCTTAGGTCCGGACCATTCATACTTTTCCTGTCAGCCACACATTTATACTTGTTGCCCATATTCATCAAGTTATTTTGAATTACAACCGCCAGTGTAAGACCCAGCAATTTGGAAATATTCATCAAAAAGTGATGAGTTTCCTCACATGTAAAAGTATTTATGTGGTGTATTTAGTGACATGTCGTTGTGGCCGGTTCTATATAGGCAAGACTATTAGACATTTTTACAAAAGATTCAGGGAACATGTCAATTCTATCAGTTCAGGTAAAGGATGCCCTTGTTTAATTAGACATGTGAATAAAGTACATGGAAGTAACCTGAGATGCCTGAGGTTTGCAGGGATAGAAACAGTCCCCCACTCCCGACAGGGAGGAGACAGACACCGGATACTTTTTAGAAAATAAGCCAGGTGGATAATACTCTGGAGTCAGGAGTGATGGGCCCATTGGGCCTTAATGATAAAAATGACATGAGCGTATTTCTATGATATATTTATTATTGTGTTATTATTAATTTGCAGTGTTTGCTGTTTGCATTTGTATTTTCACCACAGAGGGCTAATATTTGTAGTTTGTATGACACACCCATATGGTGACATATACAAAAGGTATTATTTTAAACTTGGTTTTAAACACCTACTCTTGGCTATAGGACTAACTAGACTCAACTATAAATAAAACGTAACTTTTAATCTATCATTGCCTATGGTTAAAACCTTGTCCCTATTTCCTTTATTTATCCTATATATAATCCGATTGATATCTGATAACGGGGGATAGTGCGCACTTCTCCCCACTTCCTATCTGTAAGGTATAGTACCCACTGATGCAGCAGAAATAGGGTTATGCGTTAAAATCAATGACCGCTACCCCCCGACATGTTTCGCCGTGAGGCGTCTTCAGGGGTTGCGGGTAGCGTCTGAGTTTGAAACGAGGTTGCTGAAGCTTTTAAAGACTCTGATCCCCTCCTCTTCATGACGTCACTCCAAATTGTCCTATCTACACCTCTTTAACAAAACAGTTTCTGTGTTCTTGGAGATAACTGGAGGATGGTTGTCACTCCCCCACGAATGACGTTGCAATGACGTATTCGCGCAAGTCAATGGTCTTAGATTATTTTGTGATTTATGTTCTAGTGCCATTGCGCATGTTTACTGACTTAGACTTTGACTCGCATTACCGCTCGAGTGTTTCTGCGCAGGTTTCAAAACTTAAAGTTTAAATCGCATCTAGGGGTTTGTCTGCGCATGTTCCTACACTTAGTTTATTTTCCACTCGTTTTGCACTATATATAAAGGATGTATTCTATCTGGGTGTATTATATCAGGATTGTTTGTGGACTATGATTCCAAAATTACATGTTTACTAGGGAGGTACCAGGGATATTTTTATCTTCAGAGAGTGAAACTATCAAAAAAGAAAATTTACAATTAATAAATGTATCCAAAATAATACTGAGTAAAGATCAGGAGTCACTCCTTAAAAAAGGTCTTTCATTTGTCCCATCCCCAGATTTTGATTGTTTTTCCTGGGTAAAGGATATAAATCTGTTTGCAAGGAAACTAGCATTATATAAAGAACATAGACAAAGGGAGAAGGACCCATATAGATCCTCCATAAAAGAACAGGAGGCAATACAAATATTAGAAGATCTCCTTGAGCAAAATGAAAGTCCAAAAGTCTGTGCACCATTTACAAGTATATCTCCACAGACAACCTATACCCCACCATTTTCCAAATTCAGTAATATACAAACATTTGTTAATTTGGTCACACAGGACCTTCAAAAAATCAAAATCAGGAGAAATAAGGAAGACCATATAAATCTAACAAAAGAAGAGAACCAGGCGTTGATAGAACTATGTGAGAATGAACTACTGGAAATAAAACCTTCTGACAAAGGTGGAAACATTGTTATACTAGATAAAAGTGATTACAATGAAATGGTACGGACACTTTTAGGAGATAATCATACATACAAAAAACTCACCTTGGATCCAACTGACAAGTTTGTAGGAGAATTGAAAAATATCCTAGACTCTGCAAAAGAAAGGAAATTAATAACTACAGATGAATATAAGGCAATTTTTAACCCTAAACCAACAATAAGTACCTTTTATGCTATTCCAAAAATTCATAAGGCACGGCGACCAATACCGGGTCGACCCATAGTATCGGGAAATAACAATTTGTGCGAAGGCATTAGTGAGTACATCGACACAATTATATCACCTTTTGTATCAGGACTATCCTCATATCTAAAAGATACCAAAGATGTCCTAATCAAATTACAGGACATACAGGTTAGTGATAATACATTTATCGCCAGCCTAGATGTAGAGGCACTCTATACCAGTATTAATCATGACTTGGGTCTGAAAGCTATTGAATATTATTTGAACACCAAGGGTACACAATACATTGAGCACAATTTGTTTATTCTTACACTTTTGAGGTTCTTATTAACGCACAATTATTTCATTTATGACAAGGAATTTTATTTACAGACCACCGGTACGGCGATGGGGACGATTTGCGCACCTAATTATGCTAATTTATTTCTTGGGTGGTGGGAAGAACGCACTGTATTCACAGATACCTACTCCACATTCACTCAACATATCACATTATGGGCACGTTTTATTGATGACATTATAATATTATGGGAAGGCACAGAAGCACAATTCCACTCCTTCGTTTCACAATTAAATGAAAATGAATTGGGATTAAAATTTACTGCTGAAATAAGCCAAAAAGAAATTGATTTCCTTGATCTAAATATAAATATCCAGGCAGATGGCCGACTTAATACTCAAGTTCATCGAAAGAGCACTTCTACAAATAGTTTCCTCTCATGGACTAGTCATCACCCTCTCCTCTACGAAGAGGGATACCTTATGGGCAGTACATTCGGGCCAAAAGAAATTCATCAACTAATGAAGCTTTTGAAACAGAAAGTAAAATACTTTACAATCGTTTTAGTGAGAAGGGTTACCCCAAAAAAATATTGCATAAAGCATATCGACGAGCCAAAAATATGGATAGAGAAGAGCTTTTGAAAGAAAAACCCAAACAGAAAGACTCCATAGTCAGAGTAATTGGAACATATGATAAAGAACACCAAAGAATAAAACGAATCATAGCCAAACATTGGAATATCATAAGATCAGACGAGGACTTGGGTTCTATGCTGTCATCTTATCCAGCGATCACCTATAGGAAAGGTCCTAATCTGAAACAGAAATTGGTACACAGCCATTTTCAATGGAAAAAAGAACAAAAAAGAGAACTTACCTGGTTGCCGGTGAAGGGGTCTCATCCCTGTGGAGATTGTGTCTTCTGCACGTATATGCAATCTAAAGCATCCTTTGTGAATCCAGTTGACCAGAAAACCTATGAGATTAAAGATTACATTAATTGTAAAACCAAGGGAGTGATTTATATAGCCCATTGCTCATGCCCTAAAATCTATGTGGGTAAAACAGTGCAAGAACTAAGAAGAAGAGTGTCTAAACATCTAAGTGACATCAGAAATAAAAGGGACGTAACACTAGCCAGACACATAGAATTAGTACATAATGGGGACAGTAGATCCATCAAATTTTGGGGTTTACAAAAAGTGAAAACAGGACCAAGAGGTGGAAATATGGACAGAAAGCTACAACAAATAGAAACCAAATGGATCTACAGACTGAAGAGTCTAGCCCCAAATGGATTAAACGAAGGCTTTACCTTTGTGTCTTATCTGAAAGAACGTCGCAAAAAGTAGACTCCAAGACATATTAAATGTCATAATGGAATCTTTAAAAATATAAATATTAAAAATAGCCTAAGAAAAACGAGGCATACATACATAAGGGAAATTGAAAGTGAAGCTAAAACTAGAGTATCCCCTATTATAATCGACATCCAAAAAGCAGGGTTGTTTCCTGATATAATGTGATTCAGGATGAAAACCATAAGAAACTATATTAAAAGTTACATCTCAATAATAATAATAAAAATCAAAATAAAATGTCACAAAAATAACAACCATTGGGAAAATTGATTGAAGATAAAAATATCCCTGGTACCTCCCTAGTAAACATGTAATTTTGGAATCATAGTCCACAAACAATCCTGATATAATACACCCAGATAGAATACATCCTTTATATATAGTGCAAAACGAGTGGAAAATAAACTAAGTGTAGGAACATGCGCAGACAAACCCCTAGATGCGATTTAAACTTTAAGTTTTGAAACCTGCGCAGAAACACTCGAGCGGTAATGCGAGTCAAAGTCTAAGTCAGTAAACATGCGCAATGGCACTAGAACATAAATCACAAAATAATCTAAGACCATTGACTTGCGCGAATACGTCATTGCAACGTCATTCGTGGGGAGTGACAACCATCCTCCAGTTATCTCCAAGAACACAGAAACTGTTTTGTTAAAGAGGTGTAGATAGGACAATTTGGAGTGACGTCATGAAGAGGAGGGGATCAGAGTCTTTAAAAGCTTCAGCAACCTCGTTTCAAACTCAGACGCTACCCGCAACCCCTGAAGACGCCTCACGGCGAAACATGTCGGGGGGTAGCGGTCATTGATTTTAACGCATAACCCTATTTCTGCTGCATCAGTGGGTACTATACCTTACAGATAGGAAGTGGGGAGAAGTGCGCACTATCCCCCGTTATCAGATATCAATCGGATTATATATAGGATAAATAAAGGAAATAGGGACAAGGTTTTAACCATAGGCAATGATAGATTAAAAGTTACGTTTTATTTATAGTTGAGTCTAGTTAGTCCTATAGCCAAGAGTAGGTGTTTAAAACCAAGTTTAAAATAATATATTATCACCTCTGCTATTAGGAGGGTTTCCCCCCAAGTAATATACAAAAGGTAGACACACTCATACCTTGATGTTAGTGGCCAGAGGAAGCGCAGGTTCGTGCGAAACGGCCGTAGCTGCAACACAATATGTATAAGATTGCTGTCCACCCCAGTAACCTTCTGTTTTTATCGCAAGTTAGTTTTTAATAAAGGTGAAGATTTTCTAAGACCGAACTGGTGAATGCCACCTGTTTTCTCTATATTCACACTATTTTCCACCATATAGATGACAATGATGATGAAAAACGTTCCTCCTCAGGGATACCAGAAGTATCAGAACCAGAAAATGTGCCAAACTGTGGGTAAACCCTATATATAAATATAAATATCTGTGATATTCAGTGCAATTATTTCTTAGCCGCTGGTGACAGCGACATTACCTTTGCTACATCTCCTTTATAACGTTTGTGCATCCTGAATATCTGTGACATTAAGTGTAATTTATTTGCGCAACCACTTACAAAACCTGCGCTACTGTACTTGTGACATACTTGTAAGCATAGATACCATTTAAAATGCTTAAGGCGAGCAGTAAGGGACGGGTAAGTGGCCGTGCTGTTAATGGTGCATGCAGAGGCCCTTGTGCAGTGAAACTGTGCCTGTTGCCAGAGCACAAGAAACACACTCATCCACGATACCTAGCTTCATGTCCTAGTTTGCAGGACGGCGCAGTACACCACTCTCAAAGTCACACCAGTGCGATCAGCAGCAAGCACTCGCCGCTAAAGTTTTAGAAGGTCAGCTCCGCAGCAGACCCTCACCCCTAATGTTTTAGATGGTCAGATCAGCAGCAGGCCCTCGCCCCTAATGTTTTAGAGGGTCAGATCAGCAGCAGGCCCTCACCCCTAATGTTTTAGAGGGTCACCAGCAGGCCCTTGCTCCTAATGTTTTTGAGGGTCACTAGCAGGCCATCAATCATAATTTTTCAAGGGTGTGTATGATGCCCTTTGTTATGTGTAACAAAGGGTGTATTGGAGTGACGTTTCCTTATAATTTTTGGCAGCCCTTTCACTTAGTGCATAGGCTTTATGAGTGTAGAAGTCCCAGTACATGAACAATTGTACCACAATGTGAATAAGGTCTTCCTTTATGTGATATACAGGTTGTATCGGAGTGCCTCTTCCTTGTAATTTTTGGCAGCACTTGCACTTGATATACCAGTAAATATACAGGGAAGAATGTTTCCTAAGATATAAAAGAGGGTAATGTCTTAGTAGTTAAAACAGAAAAAGATGTATTCAGACAATTGTCAATGCAATAATTACCCCATTCCAGAATCTGTCTAGCTTGCCAATCGATGGTTGGATTGTGCTTGCTTAACCATAGTAAACCCAGAACCACCTGTGCAGGGAGACCCTCCAACACAAAACACAAGATAAATTCTTGATGAAAGTCACCCACTCCTAATCTGATATCATGCACCAGTTGAGATAAACACTTGTGAGCTAGAGGTGCAGAATCAATAGCAAAAACTGAAATGTTTTTTTTCTAATGCACTCGGTGACAACCAGTGCATACAAACGAACTAAGCATCAATCAGGTTCACCCTGGCCCTGCTGTCGATAAACACCTCAATCCCCACAGTTTCTGACTCTTGCGCCACCTCAGCCACCAGGAAAAATCGGGTACTATCAGTCATTTTCTGACTCTCCTCTTACCCCTCCAAGAGTCAGATGGGAAATAAATGTCCCTCTTTTTCCTTTTTGCTGTTGAATGCATGGACATACTCTGATAAAATGTCCCTTTTGTCCGCAGAAGAAACACACTCCCTTCCTATTACTGGAATCCAGGAGTAGATCCCCATAATTGCATGGGTTCGTCCCCAGGCATATACCCAGGAGTAGCTTCACCCAAAGTATCAGAGGAGGATGATACATCATATGATTGTATGTCCCGAGAGTGGGGGCCCTTAGATCTCTCTCTCAGGCATCTATCCGTGCGTATAGCTAGAGACATAGCAGCCTCCAGAGACACTGAGGTTTCATGAAAGGCCAAGGCGTCCTTCAGCTGCTCTGATAACCCTTGACAAAAGGGTACAGAGGGCAGGATTGTTCCACTCCGTATTCGTAGCCCACCTCCTGAACCCAGTGCAATAAATCTCAGTGGAACGATCACCCTGACGAAAGCCATGCAGCTTGGTTTCGACTAGAGAAGTCCGATCCAGATCATCATAGATGAGACCCAAAGCTTCAGCAGAGAAAAAGCCCATGACTACGCATCCCCCTTAAGCCAGGAAATAACCACACCAACTCGCTGTTTCTCATTCCCAGATGAGTGTGCACGCCTCCCTAAACAAAATTAAACTATCGCGTCCCAGAGAGAATCTGTCTGGGAGGGCAACTTTAGGTTCAAGACAGGCCTGGTAACCACCACTAGGACCAGCAGCCTGTTGTCTCTGCATCTGCGAGATGGTCATGCGGAGGTCAACTACCTCAAAAGACAGTCCTTGCAGCTGACTTGCCAGTGTAGCAATAGGATCCATGGCTGCACACAAACAAAAAAATGACGGTTTAGGCGGTTTATAATGTCACGCTTCGGTGTGGGAGGGAAACACCACACCAAGCATAAGAGGGAAGGGGGGGGAGACGACGACAGTGAATCAGGCCTGAGAACTAGGGATGTAAGATGGACACCTACTAGAAAAATCCTAACCAAAATCCTGACTGACTACCAGCATGAACAGACCACAGAGGTAGGTATGTTCATTCGCACGAATACCTAGAGTCCTATCTAGCCCTATAGGACCCTGGCACTAATGGCAAGGGATGATACCATTTGGTGTTCCCTAGTATGCAGAGGAACTTTATGGATCAACAAAAGTGAAATGCACTAAATATACACCAGCAAATATTATCGGTAGCGCTCCTAAAGCTGGGATTCACAAATTAAAGTCTCCATCTACAGCGCATCAGAACATTTGCTAAGCCGCAAACATTGAGGTAGCGCACGGAGGAAGTCAGAAGCACATGACCGGAGTCAGGTCACGTGAGATGCCGAGCGAGGAGAGACGGTGAAAGCAATTTACTCAGGTCAGTGTGGATGCAGGACGCCACATGAAAGAAACCACCGTGACCGTAAGTATCACCATCTCACCCTAAAACACGCTAAACCTATATTTAATAAGCGATGTTGTTTTATTAGTACTCGAGATTCGGACTTAACCACTGAAACTGAACCAAACGGTGCTGATTATATACAGTATATGTGCATGAACTACTCAGGATCTGGACATAAATACTTAATGTGAATAATTAAGGACCGCATTCCCATTGTGGTATTACAGAGTATCAATTTCCTCTAATGCTGGACATTTTTTTAGTATCCGGACTCTGAATTTTAAGTTTTTGGGGGAGTTTTTGAGAGCAAGTACTTGCTATATGTTTATGTGAATGTTGATGCACTACTTATGTGAATGTTGTTGCACTGCTTTTAAGTATTATTAAAATCACTGCATGTGACCATATTTCTGTGTGCCTACCCAAATTCCCAATTTCTATAGCTTTACATTCTTCTGGTGGGGTGAACCAGATCCCAGGGTAAGAGCACCAGACATTTGTAATTTTCCGTTAGTGAGCCGCCTTATTAATATACAGGGATGATACTACCTGTTCCTCCAAAAGGAAGAACGAACAGGAGTCTCCTTCAGGCCTAATTCAAACAATAGGAAAATGCAACACACAGAACCCAAACAAAATACAAAAAGAAAGGAAAGACTTAACTTCAAAGGGGCTATGGAAGCACCAGGAACTCCGCCAAGATCCACACACCAGCTATTCACAACTGAAACGACAAACCAGAAACAACACAGACACCTATTGATCCAGAAGGAAAACCTGTCAGATCAAACCACATGTTGCCAGTCTCGCCTATCTCCTGCCACCTGTAGCGGGAACGTCTGTGACAGCAATATGGACAATCACAATACATTAGCAAGTGCCTTGTATTAACTTTCTCTACATGATAAATGCCATGTGCTGAAGTGGCACAACCCCTTTAAGTGCAATTGTCTGATTACTACTCCCTTACACTGCAATTAATTATCATTGCAGTCTATGGGAGGCTCATTATGTTCCTAGTGAGACCTGCCTGTGGGACTATGCTATGCTAGCTTCGGATCCCTCCTATGACTCAAAGCTTCAACAGCGAATAAATGGCTTCCGCCATCTCAACATGGGGAAGCCATTTGGGGCCTGAGAGCTCATCGCTCCCAGGGAAAAACCTCTTGGTCACAATTGGCATTTGAGGGGTTAAGTGTCAGTGATCACCATTATCACAGATCACAGACATTAGCCACTATGACCAGAAAGCCCCTCTGGAGTGACCTCCAGAGCCTCACACATTATACTAATCAATGCAATGATGTTCTATGGACATCTTTATCTATCCCTATAATGTGAACCGTAAAGCTGTAATACTCCACATAAAATGACAAAAAACAAGGCCATATAAAAGTCATACATCAAATATGTACAAATAGTATATAATATTATAATATATATTTTCAGGTTGTACATCTACTATTTTTATAAAGATTATACTGTAGATAACATCTTCCCCTTACAGCAACAGTAAACTGACAATGGATTACCCATCTATTTTATCATGACCTGAGGAAAGGTCTTCATTATCAATTCCTGGATAACTCCTTTAATTTACATGGAAATGTATTTTCCGCTCGCAACTTTAAAAACTGTAGAGTGGAAAAACTAAGTGATATGTTCATTCTTGCAGATTTCGCATCAAATCCACATCAAAACTTCCCACTGAAATGGAAAGGATAAAAAAAACACATAAAAATTGACATACTAAAAATGTGCTATCCTTTTTATCAAAAATGACAAGAATATAAATGTTCTGTCTTTGTTGTGGGGCCATGGAACAGACATACGGATGTGGACAGCATACAGTATGCTGTCCGCATCTTTTACAGAAACATTGAAATGAATGTGTCTGCTTCTGATATACCAAAAATCATTACTGAATGCAGCCTGAAAATATGTTCATGTGCATGAGGCCTAATGATAAATCTGCCCCACTGAGTTGGTCTTGAAACTCTTTTTTTTTTGAATAGAGCAAAAACAATGTGGCCTAATGTTAGTTCAAAGACTATAACTAGATATGAGAATGCGTAGACACATATTGCAATATTTTGGATTTTGGTGTTTTTGTATAGTCTCTCTTCTGACATTTATTTCTATAGGTTCTCCCAGGAAAGCCTACAAAAGCAATTTTTTGCATACATCATGGAAATAAAAGTCTGTGGAGGAGGCACCACAGACCCTTTTATAAACTTTATAAAATGGTTTTATCAACTTTATATTTGCAAAAGTCCCTTTTTTGACTGACCATGCAACAGTATTTTGTTTCACCATCGGTTTTATGCCATGTTCAGCAGTTGGGTGGGACAGCAGGGGGGGGGGGGGGGGATGTCGGGGGCCATGCCAGGGCCAGGACTCTGGTCCCAGCAAATTTACTGACATTAACTACTAACATTTACTGCATATGTTGGAGTTTTCATGCCACACACACAGCTTGTCATAGAAGTGCCTAATTTATGACAAGTCACATTCCTCATCATAAATCAGCCAAATCTTACGTCAGTGTAGGGGGTGAACTAAGACCTGTGTAAATAGCCAGTCTTAGTAAATGACCCCCAATATAGGCTGCCTTCACTCTGGGCTTTTTTGTGTCTGCAGGAGACATACATCTGGATGCCTTCTAAATGTATACCTTACGTCTAATGGATGCTACTGTATAGGCATATAGGAGAAGATTTGTCAAGCTTCTATGCCAGAAGCTTCATAAATTTGTGCACAAGTCCTAGTTTGTGATAAAATATGTGAAATTTTAGCTTTTTCCAATATCACCACATTTCCTCGGTGCGGGCAAGAGGACATGGGCTGAGGGGAAGTCGACCACGACCTACTTCACTGAATAACTTGTACACCAAAAACTGACATTACACCACAAATCTACTCCAGCTGTTGGTTGGAGTAGATTTAAGCTGTGGCCCATGGGCAGTCCGAAATGCATGACAATTATTAACAACTGTGGGCATCTCACACAAAAGCAGGAGAAATTAAGACCAATGTAAACACTGTGTTCTAACTCTTAATAAATCTCCCTCATAGTGCCTTAGTTTCCCATTTTTAAAAATGTATACCGAATGGTATATTTTTGTTTACTGCATGATTCTTTATGCAATAGTTCCGCATAAAAGGTATAGCAATCCCGAGCAGGCCTAAATTACACTCTTTTGGCTTCTATAATAATAATAATCATAATATACAATTCTTGGTAGGGACCACAGCACTCGGTCACACTTTTGACCAATATTGGGTGCAAGTCACGTTGAGTTCCTACTCCACCGATTGGAACTATTCAAACTTGTAAAATAGATGAGACTGCACTCCAGTGGTAAATGCTTTTTATGTTTTATTTAGCCGGGCATGGTGGTGCAATTAAAGCAACGTTTTGGGCAAACAATGTGCCCTTCATCAGGCGAGTGGTATGCACGTCTGGGGAGTACAAGGCCTTGTACTCCCCAGACGTGCATACCACTCGCCTGATGAAGGGCACATTGTTTGCCCAAAACATTGCTTTAATTGCACCTTGTACTCCCCAGACGTGCATACCACTCGCCTGATGAAGGGCACATTGTTTGCCCAAAACGTTGCTTTAATTGCACCACCATGCCCGGCTAAATAAAACATAAAAAGCATTTACCACTGGAGTGCAGTCTCATCTATTTTACAATAATAATCATAATAATATTAATAAAAAGAATAAAATAATAATAAATGACACCCACGGTGTATGTCTCATACACTTCAAAGTTAATGCATTGTAGTATATGAGAGAAGCACTCTAAAGATTGCTTGTTATAGTTCCCTATTGGAACTATAAAAAAGTGTAAAAAAATTGATAAATATTAAAAAAATATAAAAATCCAAATCATCCCCCTTTCCCCAAAATGAAAAAAAAAATGTAAACAATAAAAATATACCCATCATGGGCATTTCTGCGTGCAAAAATGCCTGTACTATTAAAACATAAAAATAATTATTCCATATGGCAAATGGCGAAACGGAAATAAAAGTCAAAATAACCGATTCGCTTTTTTTTTGGTTGCTTCACCTTCCACAAAATAATTCAATACAAAGTGATCAAAAAGTCATACACACCCAAAATGGTATCCATGAAAAGTACAGATCACACCACAAAAAATGAGCCCTCAAACAGCGCTGTACACCTAACTACAAAATGGTATAAGGGCCAGATGGCGATGAAAAGAAAGAAAAAGGAAAGAAATTATTTTTTTCAATGTTTAAATTTTTTTTCAGTATTAAAACACAAGAAAAACTATACATATGTTGTATTGCCATAATTGTACTGACCTCAGAATGAAAGCAACAGGTCATATAGGGAACGCCCATAAAAATAAAATCCATAAAACTGTTGCAGAAATGCACTTATTTCCAATTTCACGCCATTTGGATTTTGCGTATGCAATAGTAAATAGTGAAATTAGAAAGTGAAACTTGCCCTGCAAAACACAAGCCCTCATACCGCTATGTGAACAGAAAAATAAAAATGTTATGGCTCCGGAAATGCAGGGAGTAAAAAATGAAACCACAAAAATGAAAAACCCTCTGGGCTGAAAGGGTTAATAATATAGAGACAGTTTCTGTAAACACTTACACCATTCTATTTCCTATGAAATAAAAAATGCAAACGTCATTATTCTCACTGAGAATTAGGTGCATTTTAAAATAAACAGTTTGTGAGCTAAGAATAAACCAATAAATTAATGAGTAAATAAATGACAATGTGAAATGTAATCTAAAAAGAAAGTAAGAGCCAGAAATAAAATGACATATTTTGTTATACCCCCAAATCCCCTCTGTTTAAGCATGGTGATTAATATCAGCTGCAGTAGGAAATTAAATTCAGGGAAGAGGAGTAATATGCAGATATGCATATTTCCAGGCGGAATGGCTAGCCCTGGGTAACATAGTCAGGTTGATTAATCTGCTTCAACAGAATACAAAATGAAGCATCTGAATCTCTGGGGCTTCTGCAAAAAATGACTGGAAATTACTTTTTATTTCCACACTTGCTTATGAGTAAAGTAAAGCAAACTTACTGGACCGCCACGTGGTTTTCCATAACAGATATATCAGTTTCAAATCCAGTATTATGCTGTTTTTTCTCACATTATTGTAAAGAAAAAAAATCTAAATATATATCTAGTAATGCAAATATTGAAATGTTATCACCATCTGAAATAAAATTCACAGTTTCAAAACCAAAATAGCAATCAGTTCATAAGATGAATATTATCTAGTGTACCCAGAACTGTTGTACATAGGTTGCATGTTTTGGGTCTACTACAGTATTTCTTTCCCATGCTGGATTTTGTAAAAGTTAAGAGGAATCTGTCACTGTCACCAGTTTTCTGGTGTGCTAACTAAAGGCAGCATAAACTGGTGACAGACGCACACAGCAAAACGTTAAAATCTGAATGAATATCTAAATCCAGCTGATGCTGCAGCTGTTTAACACACAGTGCCACCAGTGAGACTTCATATTCATGAGGTCTTGGACCTTCATGTCTGATTGACATATTTTTCTGCATAGTAATCACTGACTGGGGGTGAGGAGAGTCGAGAGTTCATGAATAGGAGGACTCACAGGCGTGCACTGTTTGTTGAGGAACTCCAGTGCTACAACTGTCTTTTTTAGACTATAAGACACACCAGACTAACAGATGGGGTTAGAGGAGAAAAACACACCTCAAATTAGACCCCAATCCTCATCAGACTCACATTCTTCACCAGGCCTCAGCTCAGACTCCAAAAATCAGACCCCAAGCTCTATCAGCCTCAGATCAGACTCCTCCCAGCCTCCAACAGCCTCAGATCATCCCCCCAACCTCAATTAGCCTCATATCAGGCCCCACAGTCTCCATCAGACCCCCATCAGCCTCAGATCAGACTCCCATCAGCCTCAGATCAGACCCCCATCAGCCTCAGATCAGACCCCCATCAGACCTCAGATCAGAAATTAAAAAATAAATAAGTAACAAAATGTACCTCGCTTGCTCCACATGGTGCTGCCACTCTCCAGATGCAGGACTGGCTGCTCCCTGTTCTTCTTCTGGCACGCAGTGCACTGTTACCTGACATCAGGTCATAGTGCGTGCCTATGTGCACTATGTCCTGACACTGAATGCAGTCAGGACACAGTGCAGAGAGGGGATTGGAAGAATACCAAGCAGGGTGAGTAGACAGCACAGAGCTTCCCTAATTGTTCCCTGCACCTCCTGCATGCCGATGACTGCTTCAATAATGGAAGTGGTCATTAGGATTTGGACCATAAGATGCACTGGGAAAAGTGTGTCTTATAGACATACAGTACTTTGGCAAAATGTCTGGATCAAGTAAGTGACACAGTGTTTGCTAAAGGTATCCAAGCTAGTTATGCTGCCCTTAGGGTACTTTAAAAACGGCAACAAATGCTCTTTAACCCCTTAAGGAATGGACCAAATTCAATTTCTGCCAACTCCAATTTATTCCCACCTTCCAGGAGCCACAACTTTTTAAACTTTCAATAAAAAGGCTTTTTTTTTCCTGGACAAGTTGTACTTGTAAAAAAAACAACAATTCAGTCATTTTTGGGGTTTTTTATTTTTATGTTGGTCATGGCATGGCATCCTTATTCTGCTGGTCAGTACAATTGCAGAGATACCAAATTTACATTGCTTTTACTATGTTTTATTACTTGAAATTAACAAAAAAAAAAAAAAATTTATACTTCTGTATGTAAACCTGTATGAGGGCTTGTGTTTGCAGGGTGGGCTGTAGTTACTATTGGTACCATTTTAGGTACATTCCACTTTTTGATCCCATTTTATTCCGATGGGAATCGCGATTTTTTTCCCCATACAATGGTAATCACTGCACAGGAAAAATATTTTTATATTTTAATAGGGGAATTTTTGGATGTAGAGATACCTATTAGGTTTAACCCATTAATGACCACCAATACGCTAAGTCATTAATGGGCCTTAGGCTAAGCCACCACCTTTTTAAGCCAGACTAGTTTAAGCGCAGCACAAGCCTTCCTTGCAGTTGAGAGCATGGTTTCATTTCTCACATGAGAGCCAGGCTCCTGTTCTAATGGACTGTTAAACTCCTTAGATGCTGTGGTCAAAAGCAAATGCAGCATTAAAATGGTTTAGAAAATGGTTTAGAGGGAGGGAGCTGCCTCTGTCTCCCATCAGCACCATGCTAATGAGATTGTGAGGTGCTGATATCTTCACATGGCAGCCTGGGGCTTAATGAAGGCTCCAAACCTGCCTGTAGTATGTGCCTATCATGGGTATCTGTTAGTATAGCATGCACTAACAGTATAATACTGTATACTGCATATACAGTACAGTTCATTATAGAAGCGAATTAAATAGTTAAAAAAAAAAAGTTTTATTTAAAAAATCTCCAAGTTAAAAGATATACCTTTTTACATTGAAAAAATTTTTTTTCAATTGAATAAAGTGCAAAAATAAAATCCTCTCCATATATTTGATATTCCCACATCTGTAACAACATGCATTCACACAGTTATGTAATTTATTCATTAAAGTGAATAATAAAATGCCAGAATTGCAGTTTTTTTGCCTATTTAACATAAAAATGGAATAAAAAGTGTTATGTACTCTAAAACAATACCAATAAAAATTTCAAGTTGTCTCGCAAAAATCCAGCCCGACACAGGTCCATAAAATGGAAAATAAAAAAAAGTTAGTTCTTAGGATACGAAGATGCAAAAACATGTTTTTATTTTTTTTGTAAACATCTGCATTTTATGTTGCTGTAATCATACTGACCCAGAGTAAAGTTATAGTGTTTTTTATGCTAAAAAATTAACATCACAACATTTATCATTTAAAAACTCAGTGGCAATATTGCTGTTTTTTACTACCCCTCCCAAAAAAAAAAAAAAGTTATGTTTACCTCAAAATGGGGCCATTAAAAACTACAACTTGTCCTGCAAAAAACAAGCCATTATATAGCTACATTGATAGAAAAAAAAAAAGTTATAGCTGAAATGTGGTTATGAAAACAATTATAACAATTAAAACAATAGTTTTTATTGTTTATTTTTATATGTAAAATAAAAAAAGGGATGATTTGATGATTTGATGATGATGGGAAAGGGATGATTTGAATTTTTTATATTTTTAAGTTATTTTATTAAATAAAGACAAATTTTCTTTTTACTATAATTTGTAGTCCTGATTGTCTGGGGCATACATAGAAATCATAGCACTAATCCGAATTGGGACCCTGTGCCCTGACCATAACATTCAATGTTATTCACTGCCACCCAACCATTCATGCACTGGAAGTCCAAATGCTTTTTGTCAAATATCCCCCACCCCATTATGGATCGCTACAAACTTAGGCCCCTTGCACACGACAGTATTTTGCGGATCGTATACTGGCAGTTTTTTCAGTTCAGTATACTGACAGTATACTGAACCATTCACTTCAATGGGTCTGCAAAAAATACTGAAGTGTCTCCGTATGCCTTCCGTTTCCGTTTTTCCGTTTTTCTGTTCCGTTTAAATATAGACCATGTCCTATTCTTGTCCGCAAATCACGTTCAGTGGCTCCATTCAAGTTAATGGGTCCGCAAAAAAACGGAAAGCATACAGAAAGGCATCCGTATGTCTTCCGTACCCTTTCCGTTTTTGCAGAACAATCTATTAAAAATTTTAAGACCAGCCCAATTTTTATTATGGAATTAATGTATACTGTATATGCCAAACGGAAAAACGGAACAACGGAACTGAAGCGGAAACAAAAAACTGAACCACGGATCCGTTATAAACGGACCGCAAAACACTGAAAAAAATTAAGTTTGTGTGCAAGAGGCCTTACCACTCCTTTCCCCTCACCCGCCATCATGAATTACTGCAGTCTTATCATGCCACCCCATGAACTGTGTCTGCAGTCCTATAAGTCTGCCCATCAACTGTGCTGCTCCTCAGTCTTAAGATCCACCCATAGCACCACTTAGGCTACATGCATATCTGCAGATTCTTGCAAAAAGAATGGGTAAAAGAATGCTGCATGCAGTGGTATTTCATATGGCAAAATACCTGCAATCATGACGGATCCCGACAGACCGCATTATTGTGAATGGGATCTGGCAGGTGACGGGATCTGGCTACTCAGGTATTCTGCTCATATGCTGGAACAGATTACTGAAATCTGATTGCAAGTGTGCACCCGATGAACCTCGCCCACTGCTGCCTATTATATACTGTGCAATGCTTCCCTCATGGACTGTGCCAGCTGCAGATTATATAAATTTTTATATTTATTCCAAGGAATCAAATAAAAGACATTTCATTTATCCTGTTATGGTTGTGATATTGCACCAGGAGGTGTCGGAACAACGCAGGCTATCCTTTTCTTGCCTACATACCGTTTACAAGGCAGGGTGCAGGAGAATGAGCAGAACACCGCCCTCAGAGGCAAGGTCTCCTTTGTAAAGGCAGTGCAGTGCAATTGCAACTGCTCATCCCCATCACATCAGACCCTGGCCAATTTGATATTGATGAAATATCCTAAGGATAGGTCATCAATATTATTCAATTGCAAATCCAATCCAATTTCAATTCAAAAAATTAAAAATTAAAAAAGTTAAGACTGCTGGAACAGAGAGGGGAAATGAGCCTGTCACCACAAAATGCTATGAGAAAAGATTCAGTAAAACTTGTAATTTATACATTCATATATCTGCTTTTTTTTTAGCTCAGCTACACACAGGGCTGTCTTATCAGAGATTGATAGCACTGACTATATAAGTGTATATGTAGAGATAGCTGTCACTGAAAGCTGTACACGAGACCTGTCTCAAGTTTAGAAAGAAAATATGTAAATTACAAGTTTTATCGAATGTTTTCCCACAAAACTATATAACAATCTGTTCATATTCTCCTGCAGATTGAATTGCATTTCCTGATGACAGGTTAGGCTAAAATTAGTTATGTCACTTAGGCCTTTTTACACAAGCAAGTGCACAAAGCATCCGTACTGAATCCTGACCCATTCATTTCCATTGGTCTGCGCACATGAGCATTGTTTATCACTGATCATCTTTGCTTTCAGGAAAAATCACAGCATGTTCTATATTCTGAGTTTTTCACTCAGCCCTGGCTCCATAGAAATGAATAGGGCTTGCGTAAAAATGTATTATTTTATGATGGTTTTCTAGGATGTGTAGAGTGTTATTCTTTAGTTTTTTTCTTCCAGACATTATCGCTTGTGCAAAACTCTACAATAAAAATGTGACATTTCCGGAAGTTTTTTTTTTTTTTTAAATTTTTTTTTTTCAATAAAACTCAAGTAACAATTCTGATTTTCTTCTGGATCAAGCAGAAATAGGGGGGTGGGGTGTAGAAAGTTTTTGGCCTTTTTTTTCAGTCTAATGACCATGTGACTACTTTTTGGTGGTGGATAAAGGATATGTTCACAGCATCATTTAACCTAGTCCAAATTTTCAAGTTTAAAAATACATTTACTGACAGCAGCATTCAGTGCTACGTATACATTAGTTTCATACAAGAAATGCTAACTTGCACTGAAGCAGGCCCGACCTGCAAATTAGGAGCAATGATATACAATGAACTACAATTCCCTTACTTGTTTCGCTGCAGATCTCTTTGACAAGCTGTTGTGCTTTTTATTTAAACAAAAGACATCCCTGGAAGATACACAGTATGATTATGTAGTTAACTTTGGCATATGTTAATGAGACCAAGAGAAGTCACCACCTACCCTTTCACATTCCACATCATAATGCTTCATAGTGTTAACATGGCAATATTATCTTTCTTTCGGTACATATGTGATTTTTGATTATTTAATGGTATTATTTATTTTGAGCAGTTAGAAAAATATTTACCGCAAAAATGCAAAATGTAATTTTGTGTCTTTTCTCTCCTATTTCTTACTAGAAACCTAAGTCTGTTATTTAAAATCATTCAGGGTCTCTCCAATAATTGTATAGAAGTAGGCATTATGCTATATTATTAAAGCTGTAATTTCCTGCTGAATCTGGCTGGATGTTTCTTTTTATCACTTGGCAATTTCTATCTAGTTATGGCATAATTAAGTTTCCTGACCCTTGCTCGCTCTCTTAACAGGACGCTTAGAAATATACTAGAATTGCAGATCTTCAACCTGATGTCCTCTCTCCCTGCACAGTAATGGAATAAAATTATTAATCCAGTAATTGTACAGAACACATTACTTTGCATTGAATGTTCCTATTTCTCATTTTCTGTTAGTGACAATCAGCCAGAGGTACAAATCATTTCTGCAGGGAGCAGAGCCCTTGAAAAAAGCCTCTCATTCACTCTGTTGGAGCTACCTGCACCACTGTGATTATTCAAAGTCTAACACAGTACTAGGCTCAAGTGAACAAAACACAGTGAATAAAATGGGCTAAGGAAAAAGATATTTTTCCTGCCTGTAGCTTCAGTCACCCAAATTAGGAATTTTATTCCAAAGGCTAAACTTCACATCTTATTGCATGCCTAATAATGGGCTAATGAGCAGGCTATTCACTGCTCAGTCTAACAGGGGCTCTTGTTTTCAAGTTTTTTGTTAGAGCGGGAACTTGGAAAAAAGTTTCACAACTTCCCATTCAATTAATTCTCAAAGGATGCAGCATTGACCAAAACACAATGATTTTCCCCATAGATATATTTTTTTTCATAATATAATGAATTACTAAGTGAATGCAGTGTGAAGCATTACTTGACTTTAGTCTATCATTTTCTGATATTACTATGCATATTAAGACTATGGATACTGTTAGATTTTTAGACACAGAACATTTTAGTTATTCAGAGGGAGAGTTATGAAATGAAATGATGAATGGGGGCAGGTGTCATGAATATACTAGCTTAAAATTCATGAACGGTGAGAAACTTGAGGATATACTGAAATAAACAATCTGATTTCTTTAAAAACACTTTAAATACATTATCATTCTATTTATCTAAAAAAAGGAATTCCACAGCACTCCCAGAAGTAGTTCAACAGTAGTGTTCTTTAATCACCAATGCAATGTTTCAGTCCTCTTACTGGGACTTTTCTCAAGCAGTAGTACTTCTGGGAGTATCATGGAATTCCTTTTTTATTTGATTTGGATGTTGGATCACTTTCACAGCCACTGGCACACCACTATTCACATTTTTTCTGCAGTGCCACTATCGATGCAGCAGAGCCAAACTTAATTGTTAACGCATTAAATAAAGAATGGCAAGAAAAAGAAAACTGACTTTTCAATGGATTTCAATAGCTTTTGTCAGGAGATAACCAAGATAACAATGTGTCATGTTTTATCAAAGTCAATTTTAGCTTAGCTACAATCTATCAATCTGTGTATCTATCTGTCACGCTTCGGTGTGGGAAACACCACACCGAGCATAGGAGGGAAAGGTGATCCAGGAAATCAGTCCTGAGAACAAGGGAAGGAAGATGGACACCTCCTAGTGAAAACCCTAGCCAAAATCCTGACTAACTACCAGTGTGAACAGACCCCAAAGGTAGGTGAGTTCATACGCAGGAATACCTAGAGTCCTATCTAGCCCTATAGGATGGAGGAACAGGAGTCTACTTCAGGCCTAATACAAACAATAGGTAAATGCAACATACAGAACAAAAAAATAAAATACAAAAGGGAAAGGAAAGACTTAACTTCAAAGAGGCTGTAGAAGCACCAGGAAATCAGCCAAGATCCAACCATAGACAATCCACAGGCACAGAAGCTATAAACCACACAGCATAGTGGCCATTACCAGAAACAACACAGACACCTATTGATCCACAAGGAAAACCAGTCAGATCAAACTACGTGTTGCCAGTCTGACAGATCTCCTGCCACTCTGTTGCCGGGACGTCCGTATGTCTCGGTACGTCTGTGATACTATCCATCTACCTATCTATAAATCTCATATCTATCTATCTATCTATCTATCATCTATCTATCATCTATCTGTCCGTCCATCCTTCTGTCTTTCTATCTTGTCGATCTCATGCAAAAAATTAAGAAAGATACTAAAAGTTCAAAAGGACTGTTAAAAAAATAAAAAGTTTTTTTGTATTATATTTTTTATTTTGACATTTCAACATTTGACATAAAACTAGATTAAGATGCACTAGATTATACCATCAAGGACCATGAGGGCAAATTCACACATCGTGGCCAAATTGTGCTTTTCGTTGTGACATGTGAACTTACACTGAGAGAGGATCTTGAAGAAAACGGTCTTATTTTCCCATCAGACATTTGTTTTTCTCTTTGTCACTTTGTCATTGAAACGTGAGATATCCCCCATACCTAGATCTAAAGAACACAGTCAGTCTAAAGACTTCAAAAAGGGGATTAAATGATTGTGAAACTATTAACATAATTTCACTGTTCAAAATATTTAAATATTTGGGTATAGTATCTGTGTGCGCATAATTACAGCGTCTTTAAGAGGATCAGTTTTGTGTTTGGTCCTTGAGCCTGACATGGGACTCCACTGAAGGATGGGATGACAAAGAGGTAAGCACCGTGCAGTTAAACCCAAAGAAACTTTACTCCAACAGGTAGAATAATGCTTAAAGGTTACACACTCAGGCACTTTGCTTGGCATACATCTTAGCAGTTACAGCCTCTAATGTGAACAGGGCTTAGTGGTTTTAGTAGAATGGTACACTGCTTAATTGATACAGTATTCTGGCAGGTTCACAGCTTAGCGTTTACAGTTTTATGATGGACATATAGCTTATTGATTCCAGTTCTCAAGGGGGCACACTATTTAGTGATTAAAGTGTTGAACAGACTCACTGACCAGGGTACTAACAATATTTCCTGATACTCAATTATCCCCAGGACTTACAGTAGGTACAAGTTATGCAAAACTAGACAGTCGAATACACAAGAAATATAAAGTATGTGTCATAATACTAAAAGTTAATAAAAAAAACAAGAAAATAGGAATTCACCATTAGATAACCAGAACATAATGGTGATGGATGAAATAAAAGAAACGGGGATGATATGGCAAACAGATGAGTGAGCAAACTGACAATAACTATCTCTGACTCTAGATTGCCCTGAATATTTTCCTAGCTCTGTTTCTAATGCTGACCCTAATCACCAGTACAGTGTTCATTTTAGAACATGGTCAGATATCATAGTCAAGTATCAGAATAATGTCAGTGTGACACCTGACTCTGACATCTGACTCTAATACCTGGCCCTGACACCTGACTTTGATATTTGACTCTTAACGGGTCTTCAGTCAGGGTCAAAGTCAAAATGAGTTATACATATAATGTGTATTTGTATGCTAACTCACTCAGCCAAAGAAAATCTATAGCTGAGCTTATAGCATTGCATCTGAAATGCTGTAAGCTAATGTATTACAATGGTAGATGAAAGCATAGCTCAGCGATTAGGTTGCTGGTTTATAAACTAGAGTTTTTGGGTTTAAGACCCAAAAGAAACCTTAAAGGGCTTCTGTCACCAGATTTGGGCATCATAAGCTGTCTGACATTAGCTATGTGCCAATGTCAGACCATCCTAATAATGGTAATCATATGCCCCTCTGACCTTTTATAAGGCAAAAAAAGTCTTTATATTATATGCAAATTAGCCTCTAGGAGCAGGGAGGGCGTTGCCCCTGCTCCTAGAGGCTCCGTGTTCCCACCTGCGGCCACGCCCCTCTTCTTGTGATTGACAGGCCGGGCAGCGCAGCTCTCCTGCTTCTGGCACCGTCTGCCTTCCGAAATCCCACGTCTGCGCCGTCCGCTTGTGTAATCGGCGCATGCGCAGTGAGCTGAGGACAGCTGTGCCTGTCAATCACAAGAAGAGGGACGTGGCCGCTGGTGGGAACATGGAGCCTCTAGGAGCAGGGGCAACGCCCTCCCTGCTCCTAGAGGCTAATTTTCATATAATATAAAGACATTTTTTAGCCTTATAAAAGGTCAGAGGGGCATATGATTAACATTATTAGGATGGTCTGACATTGGCACATAGCTAATGTCAGACAGCCTATGATGCCCAAATCTGGTGACAGAAACTCTTTAAAATGACAAGTTCATGTTTTTAAACATTAGATAAGAGACAAATTCAAGTGAATCACATAGATGAAGAATATCCCAATCTAATGTTAGGCAAGGTTATAGCTCAGTGGTAAGAGTTAGTAAACTCTGGGTGGCACAGGCAGGAGCAGCAATATACACTCTTGATTGTACGCGCTGATGTGGCCCCATTCATGAAATGTCATGTCCATACACCGCTAAGCAGTCAGCGGTATACAGAGAAGTGAATTTTAAGTACACAGGGAATGGTGGAGGGTAAAACTATAAGAAAAATACAAAAAGCCATAATAAAGTCTATTAAAAAAAAGTTTTACTATGCCATTAGGAACAATTTAATAAAATGTTATTCAATCATTTAGTTGCTCATTAAAAATTGAATGCGTTTTGAACCCAGAAATACCTTATTTGAGGCACCTGCCTTAACACTGAACTATAGGCTTGCCTAGTATTAGCTTGGGCTTTTCTTCATGTATGTGATTTAGCATAGAAATACACAGTAAAGTTAAAGTCATTGCGATGTTGACGAGTTAAGAAAGTCAGACATCAAAGTCACACCACTTAAATTTGTCTCTTATCTAGGGTAGGATTTGCAGGATTTGGAAGAAATACTGCAACACTCAATGTCTTCAATGCAATTCTTAATTTATTCACCAAGAATGCAATGTTTCGACTACAATCAGTCTTTTTTAAGCAGAGTGACAGTATACACCAGTGGGCCTTGATCCACCCCTGGGGCTAGAACTGCCCCATAGATCATATGATAAATCATAAGGTACATACATACATGCAAAAGAAAAAAACATGAGCAAATATAAACATCTGTAAGTTCAGAAAAATGTGCAGATCAGTGAAACATATTTAAAATTCAGAAGAGGTATCATAGCGGAGATCATATATGTAGTATCTGTCCAGGACAATGCACACTACCTATTGCAATACTGCGCATGTACTGACGTCACGTTGCCTAGCACTCATAGACCCTGAAAGTGTCTGTCCTAATAGAATGTATGCACAAATAGGAGGTGGTTCAGTAGATTGAAAGGAGCAGTGAAGCAACGAAAAAACTGCATATTGGCCATTTAGAATTTTGTTTATGGTGTAACTGTACAGGATGAAAATGTTTATATTTTAATAGTTTTAATTGTTTATTTTTATTATGGGGAAAGGGAGGGTCATATATATACCGTATATATAAATATAAATATATATATATATATATATTTTTTTTTGGGATCAAAATGTTGGAACTCCCACCGAAGGGTAATGAAGAGCATGTCACACATGCATACCTCGCTCCCATTGGCGTGGGGGACTTTGTTCTACACATAGGTTCAGGTCCCAGAGGTGGTACCAACACCTATTTGATATTGGTCACATATCCTAGCAATATGTCATCAACGTCTGAGATTAGACAACCCATTTAACTATATAACATGCAAATTAGGAAGAAACTTTTTAAGCACCCCTCTTTGGACATCTAAAATTTTGAGAAGGGTATACATATATAACAGCCAAAATTAGTATAGAAGGGCATACCATACTGCCCACAGGTCATGATTGTTTACTTAGTGTGTCCTTGCTATCTATGGGAATGACAGGCCATCTTCATCCCAGACACATTGACCATCCAGAATCCCTCTTCCCCAGCTAGCCCTCCATTCATCACATGGCTACATAGTTTTACACATATTCCAGGAAGAAAGACCCTACTTTAGTAATAAAACTCGGGGCCACAGCATCTTTCACATCTGTGACAATATGAAGAGAGCTGCAGCTGGATACATTTTGACCCATGTGCTGAGGTGATAAGTCTGTCTCCACTTGCCTTTTCAGCCTGCTCAGCTGTGTGAAGACCCTTTTATCCTGTGTAAAGGTGGAGGGACCAGAGCCCTGTATCTGGCATATCTAAAGTACAGTACACTTCAATCAGGCCCCAACTGGCAGCCTCCCTATAAACAGCACCATTTCACTAAACTAATCTCTACTCTAGCTGTATTTCTAACGAAGAAGCGGGTGGCCCAGTGGCATCTGACTGACATCATCACGTCAATCAGTCGCACTCTCACTAATGAAGCGGGTGTAGTGTGACTGCCATGAGACTTTGCAGGCTCACCCTCTGCTTCGTTAGTGAATACAGCTAGAGTATAGACCAGGGTGCACAACATATTCTGCTTTGGGGCCGTATTGTCAGACTGAACCAACCACAAGGGCCAAAAATAAAACTTAAAGGGTGTTACTGAATAAACTGAAGTGCAACTGAAATATTGTATTTATGGCTTATCGAACACACAGTATAAACCATAAATGTATAGTTACACTTCCATGATTTCCATCTAATGAGAGAATACATGAAAAATACATGTGAGCAGCCATAAGACATGTAGATTGGAGAGGGCCACACAGAATAGTATTGAGGGCCACAGTACTGTTAGTACTGCCCTGATGGCGGTCCTGACAGTAGGTAACCTACTAAAATCTCAATGTACTCCCTGACTTTGATAAAAGTTTAAGAGCAAGGGGTACATGCACTTTAACAATTCCTTGCAGCAAAAAAAAAAAATGAATGACATTTCTTGAATAGATGTATTTTCTTTTCAATCTAAAAAATAATGCATGTTTTTTTTCCCACGCAGGTTTTTCCCATAGCTTTTCATTCTATCTGTAAAATAGTACCTGACAGTAATCACAACTCGTAAGGATTTTCAATCTGATGTGTCCCATTTTATCATGGTAGTTAAATGTCCATTCTTGTTCGTTGTGATAAATGCTATAGCCATTTAGCGGTACAAAAAAGAGCGATATGTTAAACCAAATATTGCTTCAGATTGTGTCTTTTATTCTCCTTTATCATCACATCTTAATTTATAGTATAATCATCATTATCACAACTGTCAGCCTCATTTAACCTTCCCTGATCTCCCATGATTCTTTGCTGTCAGGTCTGATTGCCTGCCTTCTGCTGACTGACTGATAATGGCTGACTGATTAGCCCTCCCCAAGAAGAAGACAATGATATATAGAGCAGTGTATCCTTCTGTATATATTAATGAGAAGCTGGTAAAGCTTTGATAAGGAGTTGGAATGATCCATCAGCCAGGCAAGGAGCCGGTAAAATTGGTGGAATATTTTATGGAAACAACACCAGGGAAGAGTGCAATGACCCAGTGCTTAAATACTTCTGAGCTGTCACCTCATGTTGTAATTAACATCAGATAGCTGCGGCATGGATAGCACCAAGAGTGGATCACTTCCCAAATCCAGTTTGCACTGTCGTTCCTGATTCCTGGGCTCAGCTTACAACTACAGCAAGCATGCAATTAATCGTTTGTTTTCTTTGGCTGTGAGAAATGTTTATCTTTTAAAGCGGCTCTTATTGTATAGTGTTACCTATAAAAGGAAAGAGCCATTGGCATTTTTTTGTACTGCGGTTGTTACTTACTCAGCAGAGGCCTGCTTCACCATTAGATACAATGCTTCTGATGGCTACTTGAGTTTGAATGCACTGTTATTACAGGTATTACATGAAATTGCCTGTGTTATGTGAAGGGGATTATAGAGGTTCTGGATCAATAACTTCAGAGGATGTTGGGAGTGATTACAGTGCTATGTCAATTTTCCCATTTGGCTGTCACTACTGATTTACAAGAGCCCACCTTCTTTATTCACATGAAATTGTTCATTATATTTGTAAATTCTGTGAATCTCTATTTATTTAAAGTAACTGATTTGTGAAAAATACAATGACATCCTATCTTTTTGTGTGCAGTAGATGCAAGGAGACGTTGTCACTAAAATAAGCATATTGAGCAATACCTTCTGTAGGAAAATAGACAGAATGCAGAGCCCATTTGACAAAGTGTATCATCCCTGCATAGACTGTTTGCTGATTCAGTCAGAGCTTCACAAAACTACATGAAGAAAAATTGAAAAGCATTGTAATATTAAAACAGAAAGGCTGCATTGTTCAATAGTGTCTGTGCAGTATGAGGAGAGGTTCCCTGGCTTCTATACCGGGCAATACAATACTAATAATAAGTTATACTCTTTATTTACTCTATATTTTTTTATATGACTGTGCCTTTGTCTTGAAAGGGGCTGTTCAGTATTAGAAAAACATGTCTGCTTTCTCCCCAAAAAAGCAGCACACCTGTCCACAGGGAGGGGTATTGCAGTTCGTTACCATTGACTGCAGCGGAGAAGAACAGAAACACCACGCACAACCTGTGGAAAGTGTGCTACTGTTTTTGGGAGAAAATAGCCATGGGTTACTAATCCTGGAGAATCCCTTTAATAATAATATTGTTGCCCTTCTGTTCAGGACTGTGTCACCGCCGCTTCTGGGAGACGGTTGGTCAGAGGTTCCTCCCTGTCTTCTCTATGATGTTCTTTGTTTTGGTTTCACTTTGCTCAGTTCCTTTCTCTCCCTCAGCTGCCTCTTATCTTGATTAATTAGCTTGGTTTATATTCCTTCTCATACTGTTCCTCCTTGCGGTTTATATTACTTCCTGGATGAAGTGTGTGCTGCTGGACGCTGCAGTTGTTTTGCTCTAAGATAAGTGCATTCCGTTTACTTTGTGTTTTGTTTGCTGGCTTGATTCTAGGTGACCCTGACTCCCTCCGTATTCAGTGCAGGGAGCCAGTGTCCGTGTTCCCTCACTACTATAGGGTTTTCAGGTGTCACATAGTCTTAGGTACGTGGGCATGTAATCATCTACCATTGAGGCCTTTGCATGTGTAGCAGTCAGAGAGAGCTCTTAGGGTTTTAAAGGGCTCACCTATATGCTCCTTAGTTTTGGATCAAGCCAGTCTGTCGTTATTTAACAGTTCATGCTAACTGTTCTCCATCCTTGACAGACTGGCAGTGAGGAACAGATCCTTGATATTCATGTCAGCTGGGATTGTAGTGAGCATGTTTGGCTTAGTTGACGAGGATACTCCATTGGGTGGCGCTATGGTTATAAAAGGGTTCTGTTCTTACTATTGGGGGTTCAGAGGGACACAGTCCTAAAGAGAGAGTCTCTGTGAGAGACTTGATCATGGTCTGGACCCTATCCACCAATCCACTAGTAAGAAGTGAAATTCATCTGTGCCTCTGCACTCACGTGCAATGATCAGCTGCACAGCACTTCCATATGGACCTAATGGGAAAAGCCCTTGTATTGTACAAGTGACTCCACGTTTGGCCACAGGATTATATCTGAGTAAACATTCATTCTGTAATATCTTTGCAAATTCTAAAACTGTATCACACTGGGTTTCCAAATGCTGTTATATTCCTTTTCTCTACTTTAATATTAAATACCAGCAATGTTCAATCAAGTTACAGACAGGTTTTGTGATGGGACAAATAAATGGTCTTGTTTAATGAAGATTGGTTCTGGTATGGCACATGGAATTCTAGGAAGCCAGCGGTTGACAGGGCAAGCTATGGCTGGCAATGCATTTCCACTGCAGTGCTCACTTCAGGGAAAAAGTACAGTAGCATTGCAAGCCAACCATTTAATTCAGTAAATGCTGATGCAATATATTGCTAAGTCAAGATAAGCTGCTTTTACTTTGTGACTCTCCAGTAATTTAGTATGCTTTTGAGTTGGCAACCCCCCACAAAGATGTCCAAATGTCCTAACAGGGCCTATTAAAGGAGGTGAAACCCATGTAAGAGCAAAAAAAAATCCTGGAAACTTAGAATTTTGTTAATTTCTACAGCTGTATATGATATCACAGCCGCTCCCTGATTAACGATAGTTCTAGAAAAAAGACGAACAGTCTTTTGGAAAAGATTTTCCTAGCTTCCTCAACCAATCAGTTTATTCCGATAGAAAAAAAATATGTAGATGGAACAAAGATTAAAATATTGCTGTGTGAAGATTTATCTTTTAACCGCCTCAGCCCCCATAGCTTAAATACCCTTAATGACCAGACCACTCTTTACAATTCTGCACTACACTACTTGCACCGTTTATAAGAGAGCTTTCATTTGGTGGTATTTCATTGTTGCTGACATTTTTACTTTTTTTGCTATTAATAAAAAATTTGCGACATTTTTCGTTTTCTGTTGTAAAATTTTTCAGAAAAAACAAAATTTCTATATTAATTTTTCTATAAATGTATTGTTTTACATGTCTTTGATAAAAAAAAAATCCAATAAGTGTATATTTATTGGTTTGGGTAAAAGTTATAGCGTTTACAAACTATGGTGCAAAAAAGTGAATTTCCGCATTTTGAAGCAGCCCTGACTTTCTGAGCACCTGTCATGTTTCTTCAGGTGCTAGAATGTCAGGATAGTATAAATACTCCCCAAATGACACCATTTTAAAAAGAAGACACCCCAAAGTTTTCACGGAGGGGCATGGTTTTTTTCAGAAGTTAGCGGAAAATTTCACTTTCTGAGGAAAAAATAAATTAATAAAGTTTCCATTTCTGCTAAATTCTGGCAAAAAAAAAAAAAATCTCCCACGGACTCACTATGCCCCTCAGTGAATACCTTGGGGTGTCTAATTTCCGAAATGGGGTCATTCGTGGGGTGTGTTTACTGTTCTGGCATTTTGGGCGGGGCTAAATTGTGAGCAGCTCTGTAAAGCCTAAAGGTACTCATTGGACTTTACGCCCATTTACACACCTAGGCTGCAAAAAAGTGGCACACATGTGTTATCGCCGTTCTCAGAAGAAGTAGGGCAATGTGTTTTTGGGTGTATTTTTACATATACCCATGCTGGGTGAGAGAAATATCTCTGTAAACTGACAACTTTGTATAAAAAAATTTAAAAAGTTGTCATTTACAGAGATATTTCTCACACCCAGCAAGGGTATATGTAAAAATACACCCCAAAACACATTGCCCTACTTCTCCTGAGTACGGCGATACCACATGAGTGACACTTTTTTGCAGCCAAGATGCGCAAAGGGGCCCTAAAACCAATGAGTACCTTTAGGATTTCACAGGGCATTTTTACGCATTTGGATTCTCACGCTTTAGGACCCCTAAAATGGCAGGGCAGTATAAATACCCCACATATGACCCCATTTTGGAAAGAAGACACCGCAAGGTATTCCGTGAGGGGCATGGCGAGTTCACAGCAATTTTTTTTTTGGCACAAGTTAGCGGCAATTGATATATACATATATATATATATATATATATATATATATATATATATATTTGTTTTTTACAAAGTCTCATATTCCACTAACTTGTGACAAAAAATAAAATTTTACATGAACTCACCATACCCCTCACGGAATACCTTGGGGTGTTTTCTTTCCACAATGGGGTCACTTGTGGGGTGTTTGTACTGCCCTGGCATTTGAGGGTCTCCGCAAACATTGCATGTATGGCCAGCATTAGGAGTTTCTGCTATTCTCCTTATATTGAGCATACGGGTAATGAGATTTTTTTTTTCCATTCAGCCTCTGGGCTGTAAGAAAAAATGAACGGCACAGATTTCTTCATTCGCATCGTTCAATGTGGATGAAAAAATCTCTGCCAAAATCAGTGACTGCGGTGCGGTGGGCTGGGCGCTAACTACCTAACAAGTAGCTAACTAACTGGCGGTGATAAGGGACCCTTAGGCCCCATTCACACGTCCGCAATTCTGTTTGCGGAACGGAATTGCGGACCCATTCATTTCTATGGGGACAGACTTTGTCCCGCTCGGAACCGGAATTGCGGATCCGCACTTCCAGATCTGCACTCCCGGGTCTGCACTTCCGGGTCTGCACTTGCGTTCCGTAAAAATATAGAACATGTCCTATTCTTGTCCGCAATTGCGGACAAGAAAAGGCATTTTCTATATAGTTCTGGCAATGTGCGGATCTGCAAAATGCGGGAAAGCACATTGCGGATCCGCAAAACACATATGGATGTCTGAATGGAGCCTTACAAGGGGATGATCAATGACAGGGGGGTGATAAGGGAGTCTATATAGGGTGATCAGGGGTTAATAAGGGGTTAATAAGTGACGGGGGGGGGGGGTGTAGTGTGGTGCTTGGTGCTACTTTACAGAGCTACCTGGTCCTCTGGTGGTCGATCCCAGCAAATGGGAACACCAGAGGTCCAGGTAGCAGGTATATCAGACGCTGTTAACAAAACAGCATCTGATATACCTGATTGATTTCATTTATTTTACTTCTGCAGTACATCACAGCACATCTCGCGTCTTGTGAGTTGGCGCACGGATACGTCCACCCAGAACAACACGACCACCCGCCGGACGCATCCGTGCGTTAGGCGGTTTTGGAGTGGTTAATCAACACAAATTTTAAATATCACTGGCAAGTTCCTGTACCAAACATAGAGTAGCTAGCAGAATTTTAAGGGTAGGTCCCAAATGGATGTAAATTCAGCACTAAAAAATCTGCAGTGGATTTACATCCAGAATTGTAGATTCTGTGAAAGGGTGAAATCTGCAGCATAAATTGACATACTGCAGATTCACTACTGTATTCACAACACATTTCAATTGCCATGTTGATTTTTCCAAAGTGTGTGAATGAGATTTGGTAAAATTACATCCACTTTGCTGCTACTGTAATACTGAATTCTGAGGAAAATCCCCAAGATATCTGCTACATGTGAATATTACCTAAAGTTCAACCAAGTTTAAAAAGTGCTTATCAGCTGGGAATTACAAGAATTGCTAAAGATGCTATGATCCGGTCAAATGGAAACTAACCAGCAAAATCAGGTTAAAATGGTATAAAGCTGAATACACATGGACTCACTATGGGCTTTCAGTGACTGAGTTTGGTGAACACTGAACAGTGAACACAACTTAATCCATTATATGATGCCTACCATAAAATTTACAAGAGGGATTGTGTTAGACCATTGATTTCCAGTAAAGGTTTAAGTTAATGCTACAGTATACAAAATAATTTGATACGATTGTCATTTCCAAATTAGTGACAACAGTTTGGGGAAAGCTCTTTTATGTTCCAAGACATCCTTGCCATCCTGTTTCATTCTGTTGTATGATGGGTGGCAAATAGTGTTGAGCGAACAGTTCGAGCATCGTTCGGGTTCGTACCGAATTTTGGGGTGTCCGGGACCCGGACCCGAACCCGGACATTTTCCAAAAAGTTCGGGTTCGGGTTCGTCTTTCGGCATGTATTTAGGTGCATTTTGAAAGGCTGCAAAGCAGCCAATCAACATGCATCATACTACTTGCCCTAAGATGCCATCGCAGCCATGCCTACTATTGGCAAGGCTGTGATTGGCCGAGTGCAGCATGTGACTCAGCCTCTTTATAAGCTTGTGCGCACGTCGGGACGTGCTCACTCCCGATGTGAATAGAACAGGGATAGACGCAGCTGATGCTAGGGCGAGAATAGGCAGGGATAATTGAATAACTGGAAGCAAATTTCTCTCCTCCACCTGTGATTCATCTGAACAACTGCAGCTGAGCTGCTTTTTGATAGGGATTGGCTATTTTTAGAGTGGCCAGAGTGATTTTTCCATCCACATGTACCTGAGCTGACCGCCGCCGCCATTTTGCGACTTGTAGTGCTGCAGCAGAAGCTGCCACAGTGTGCATTCCAAAGCTCCAAACAAGTCAGACATCTACACCTGGGATTCAGACCAATAGCGATTTAGCAGCACAGTCCAAGGCTATTTTTTTAAAGGTTGTGCAGACCATTTTGTGGCACATGTTACTGGGCTGATAGGCGGCGGCCATCTTGGGACTAGTGCTGCAGCACAATCTCTCCCAACGTCCATTAATCACTTGTAATAGTGGTCTGTGCCATAGAAATCCTACATCAGGGACTTGGGTGTGCTTGTGTCACCCCTACTAATACCAGTCCACCTGTAATCCATACAGTCAAAAGACTGAAAGTATTCCAGTGAGGGAATTTTTTTTTATTTAAAAAGGCCAAGTTAGTTTATCTGGCGCTCAATATACTAGATACAGTTAGGCCTGCGTTTCATACATCTGGAATTAGCAAATTAATGTGCTGGGGTTGGGAAAACATATATGTACCCATACTAGAATCTGTCAAAGAAAGCGGTACTCACATATAACAGTCATTCCATCTGTAATCCATACAGTCAAAAGACTGAAAGTATTCCAGTGAGGGAATTTTTTTTTATTTAAAAAGGCCAAGTTAGTTTATCTGATGCTCAATATACTAGATACAGTTAGGCTCATGCTTTCATACATCTGGAATTAGCAAATTAATGTGCTGGGGTTGGGAAAACATATATGTACCCATACTAGAATCTGTCAAAGAAAGCGGTACTCACATATAACAGTCATTCCATCTGTAATCCATACAGTCAAAAGACTGAAAGTATTCCAGTGAGGGAATTTTTTTTATTTAAAAAGGCCAAGTTAGTTTATCTGGCGCTCAATATACTAGATACAGTTAGGCCTGCATGCTTCATACATCTGGAATTAGCAAACTAATGTGCTGGGGTTGGGAAAACATATATGTACCCATACTAGAATCTGTCAAAGAAAGCGGTACTCACATATAACAAAGTCATTCCATCTGTAATCCATACAGTCAAAAGACTGAAAGTATTCCAGTGAGGGAATTTTTTTATTTAAAAAGGCCAAGTTAGTTTATCTGGCTGCTCAATATACTAGATACAGTTAGGCCTCATGCTTCATACATCTGGAATTAGCAAATTAATGTGCTGGGGTTGGGAAAACATATATGTACCCATACTAGAATCTGTCAAAGAAAGCGGTACTCACATATAACAGTCATTCCATCTGTAATCCATACAGTCAAAAGACTGAAAGTATTCCAGTGAGGGAATTTTTTTATTTAAAAAGGCCAAGTTAGTTTATCTGGCGCTCAATATACTAGATACAGTTAGGCTCATGCTTTCATACATCTGGAATTAGCAAACTAATGTGCTGGGGTTGGGAAAACATATATGTACCCATACTAGAATCTGTCAAAGAAAGCGGTACTCACATATAACAGTCATTCCATCTGTAATCCATACAGTCAAAAGACTGAAAGTATTCCAGTGAGGGAATTTTTTTATTTAAAAAGGCCAAGTTAGTTTATCTGGCGCTCAATATACTAGATACAGTTAGGCTCATGCTTTCATACATCTGGAATTAGCAAATTAATGTGCTGGGGTTGGGAAAACATATATGTACCCATACTAGAATCTGTCAAAGAAAGCGGTACTCACATATAACAGTCATTCCATCTGTAATCCATACAGTCAAAAGACTGAAAGTATTCCAGTGAGGGAATTTTTTTATTTAAAAAGGCCAAGTTAGTTTATCTGGCGCTCAATATACTAGATACAGTTAGGCCTCATGCTTTCATACATCTGGAATTAGCAAACTAATGTGCTGGGGTTGGGAAAACATATATGTACCCATACTAGAATCTGTCAAAGAAAGCGGTACTCACATATAACAGTCATTCCATCTGTAATCCATACAGTCAAAAGACTGAAAGTATTCCAGTGAGGGAATTTTTTTTATTTAAAAAAGGCCAAGTTAGTTTATCTGGCGCTCAATATACTAGATACAGTTAGGCCTATGCTTTCATACATCTGGAATTAGCAAACTAATGTGCTGGGGTTGGGAAAACATATATGTACCCATACTAGAATCTGTCAAAGAAAGCGGTACTCACATATAACAGTCATTCCATCTGTAATCCATACAGTCAAAAGACTGGAAAGTATTCCAGTGAGGGAATTTTTTTTATTTAAAAAGGCCAAGTTAGTTTATCTGGCGCTCAATATACTAGATACAGTTAGGCTCATGCTTTCATACATCTGGAATTAGCAAACTAATGTGCTGGGGTTGGGAAAACATATATGTACCCATACTAGAATCTGTCAAAGAAAGCGGTACTCACATATAACAAGTCATTCCATCTGTAATCCATACAGTCAAAAGACTGAAAGTATTCCAGTGAGGGAATTTTTTTATTTAAAAAGGCCAAGTTAGTTTATCTGGCGCTCAATATACTAGATACAGTTAGGCCTATGCTTTCATACATCTGGAATTAGCAAACTAATGTGCTGGGGTTGGGAAAACATATATGTACCCATACTAGAATCTGTCAAAGAAAGCGGTACTCACATATAACAGTCATTCCATCTGTAATCCATACAGTCAAAAGACTGAAAGTATTCCAGTGAGGGAATTTTTTTTATTTAAAAAGGCCAAGTTAGTTTATTCATGCTCAATATACTAGATACAGTTAGGCCTCATGCTTCATACATCTGGAATTAGCAAACTAATGTGCTGGGGTTGGGAAAACATATATGTACCCATACTAGAATCTGTCAAAGAAAGCGGTACTCACATATAACAGTCATTCCATCTGTAATCCATACAGTCAAAAGACTGAAAGTATTCCAGTGAGGGAATTTTTTTATTTAAAAAAGGCCAAGTTAGTTTATCTGGCGCTCAATATACTAGATACAGTTAGGCTCATGCTTCATACATCTGGAATTAGCAAACTAATGTGCTGGGGTTGGGAAAACATATATGTACCCATACTAGAATCTGTCAAAGAAAGCGGTACTCACATATAACAGTCATTCCATCTGTAATCCATACAGTCAAAAGACTGAAAGTATTCCAGTGAGGGAATTTTTTTTTATTTAAAAAAGGCCAAGTTAGTTTATCTGATGCTCAATATACTAGATACAGTTAGGCTCATGCTTTCATACATCTGGAATTAGCAAACTAATGTGCTGGGGTTGGGAAAACATATATGTACCCATACTAGAATCTGTCAAAGAAAGCGGTACTCACATATAACAAGTCATTCCATCTGTAATCCATACAGTCAAAAGACTGAAAGTATTCCAGTGAGGGAATTTTTTTATTTAAAAAGGCCAAGTTAGTTTATCTGGCGCTCAATATACTAGATACAGTTAGGCTCATGCTTCATACATCTGGAATTAGCAAACTAATGTGCTGGGGTTGGGAAAACATATATGTACCCATACTAGAATCTGTCAAAGAAAGCGGTACTCACATATAACAAAGTCATTCCATCTGTAATCCATACAGTCAAAAGACTGAAAGTATTCCAGTGAGGGAATTTTTTTATTTAAAAAGGCCAAGTTAGTTTATCTGACGCTCAATATACTAGATACAGTTAGGCCTATGCTTTCATACATCTGGAATTAGCAAACTAATGTGCTGGGGTTGGGAAAACATATATGTACCCATACTAGAATCTGTCAAAGAAAGCGGTACTACATATAACAGTCATTCCATCTGTAATCCATACAGTCAAAAGACTGAAAGTATTCCAGTGAGGGAATTTTTTTTTATTTAAAAAGGCCAAGTTAGTTTATCTGGCGCTCAATATACTAGATACAGTTAGGCCTCATGCTTCATACATCTGGAATTAGCAAACTAATGTGCTGGGGTTGGGAAAACATATATGTACCCATACTAGAATCTGTCAAAGAAAGCGGTACTCACATATAACAAGTCATTCCATCTGTAATCCATACAGTCAAAAGACTGAAAGTATTCCAGTGAGGGAATTTTTTTTTATTTAAAAAGGCCAAGTTAGTTTATCTGGCGTTCAATATACTAGATACAGTTAGGCTCATGCTTTCATACATCTGGAATTAGCAAACTAATGTGCTGGGGTTGGGAAAACATATATGTACCCATACTAGAATCTGTCAAAGAAAGCGGTACTCACATATAACAGTCATTCCATCTGTAATCCATACAGTCAAAAGACTGAAAGTATTCCAGTGAGGGAATTTTTTTTTATTTAAAAAGGCCAAGTTAGTTTATCTGATGCTCAATATACTAGATACAGTTAGGCCTATGTTTCATACATCTGGAATTAGCAAACTAATGTGCTGGGGTTGGGAAAACATATATGTACCCATACTAGAATCTGTCAAAGAAAGCGGTACTCACATATAACAGTCATTCCATCTGTAATCCATACAGTCAAAAGACTGAAAGTATTCCAGTGAGGGAATTTTTTTATTTAAAAAGGCCAAGTTAGTTTATCTGATGCTCAATATACTAGATACAGTTAGGCCTGCATGCTTCATACATCTGGAATTAGCAAACTAATGTGCTGGGGTTGGGAAAACATATATGTACCCATACTAGAATCTGTCAAAGAAAGCGGTACTCACATATAACAGTCATTCCATCTGTAATCCATACAGTCAAAAGACTGGAAAGTATTCCAGTGAGGGAATTTTTTTATTTAAAAAAGGCCAAGTTAGTTTATCTGGCGCTCAATATACTAGATACAGTTAGGCTCATGCTTCATACATCTGGAATTAGCAAACTAATGTGCTGGGGTTGGGAAAACATATATGTACCCATACTAGAATCTGTCAAAGAAAGCGGTACTCACATATAACAGTCATTCCATCTGTAATCCATACAGTCAAAAGACTGAAAGTATTCCAGTGAGGGAATTTTTTTTATTTAAAAGGCCAAGTTAGTTTATCTGGCGTTCAATATACTAGATACAGTTAGGCTCTGCGTTTCATACATCTGGAATTAGCAAACTAATGTGCTGGGGTTGGGAAAACATATATGTACCCATACTAGAATCTGTCAAAGAAAGCGGTACTCACATATAACAGTCATTCCATCTGTAATCCATACAGTCAAAAGACTGAAAGTATTCCAGTGAGGGAATTTTTTTATTTAAAAAGGCCAAGTTAGTTTATCTGGCGCTCAATATACTAGATACAGTTAGGCCTATGCTTTCATACATCTGGAATTAGCAAACTAATGTGCTGGGGTTGGGAAAACATATATGTACCCATACTAGAATCTGTCAAAGAAAGCGGTACTCACATATAACAGTCATTCCATCTGTAATCCATACAGTCAAAAGACTGAAAGTATTCCAGTGAGGGGATTTTGCTTATAAAAATAATATATTTCATTGTGGTGCGAGTTGAATCGCAACAATGAAGAAAAATACTATTAATGGACGAGGACGCGGTCGTGGTGGTGTCCGTGGAGCCTCTGTTGCTGGTAGAGGACGTGGCCGTTCGGCCCCAGGCGCACACAGTAGGGAACGAACTCCTCAACTAGCCGGCAGAATGTACCGCAATATCTCGTGGGGCCCAATGCCGCTCTTAGGATGGTAAGGCCTGAGCAGGTACAGGCATTAATCGATTGGGTGGCCGACAGTGCTTCCAGCACGTTCACCACATGGTCTTCCACCCAGTCTTCTGCGGAAAGCGCACAGGTGGCACCTGAAAACCAAGCCCATCAGTCTGTCACATCACCCCCAAGCATATCAGGGAAACGGTCTGAGCCACAAGTTATGCAGCAGTCTCTTCTTCTGTTTGAAGACTCTGCTTCCAGGGTTTCCCAGGGGCGCCCACCTAGCCCTTCCCCAGTGGAGGAAGACATACCATGCACTGACGCACAACCACTTATGTCTCCAGATGAAGAGGACATGGGAATACCACCACAGCAGAGTCACCGACTCTCTGATGATGACGAAACACAGGTGCCCACTGCCGCGTCTTTTGCAGTGTGCAGACTGAACAGGAGGAGGTCAGGAGGGAGACTGGGTGGAAGACGATGCAGAGGACGATGAGGTCTTAGGACCCCACATGGACTGAAGGTCGTGGCGATGACTTTCACAGTTCAGAGGAAGAGGTAGTGGTGAGACCGAGACAACAGCGAAGCCAAAGAGGGAGCAGGGGGCCAAAGCAGACGAGCCGCGCCCCAGAGTTCGCCTGCTACTGGACATCGCCAACAGGGACCCAGCCCCACAAAGGCAGCTTCAAAGAGTTCCCTGGCATGGCACTTCTTTAAACAATGTCCTACCGACAAGACCCGAGTGACTTGCACGCTCTGCCATCAGAGCCTGAGGCGAGGCATTAACGTTCTGAACCTCAGCACAACCTGCATGACCAGGCATCTACATGCAAAGCATGAACTGCAGTGGGGTACACACCTTAAAAACCAGGCACTCGCTGAGGCTCCCCTGCTCCCTCTACCGCTGCTGCCTCGGCTTCCGCCTCGAGAGGAATGTTGCCACCTGCCGAGCAGCAAACAGAGGATGTGCCACCGACACCACCACCACCGCCACCGTCAACTAGCGTCTCCACTATATCACACAGCAGCGTTCAGCTCTCAATATCTCAAACCTTAGAGAGGAAGCGCAAATTCCCCGAGTCACCCTCGAGCCCTTGGCCTGAACGCCAGCATTTCTAAACTGCTGGCCTTTGAAATGCTGTCATTCCGGCTGGTGGACACAGACAGCTTCAAACAGCTGATGGCCATGGCTGTCCCGCAGTATGTGGTTCCCAGCCGCCACTACTTCTCCAAGACAGCCGTGCCTTCCTGCACATGCAAGTGTCCGATAAAATCAAGTGTGCACTGCGCAACGCCATTTGTGGCAAGGTCCACCTAACCACAGATACGTGACCAGTAAGCACGGCCAGGGACGCTATATCTCACTAACTGCACACTGGATGAATGTAGTGGCGGCTGGGCCCCCGGCGGACAGTTCCTGGCGCACGTCCTTCCGCCCCTAGGATCGCAGGGCATCATTCTCTGCCTCCTGTAGCCTCCTCCTCCTACTCGGCTTCCTCCTCCACTGCTTCCACCAGCTCATCCGGTCAGCCACACACCTTCACCACCAACTTCAGCACAGCCCGGGTAAACGTCAGCAGGCCATTCTGAAACTCATATGTTTGGGGGACAGGCCCCACAGCGCAAAGGAGTTGTGGCGGGGTATTGAACAACAGACCGACGAGTGGTTTCTGCCGGTGGGCCTCAAGCCAGGCCTGGTGGTATGCGATAATGGGCGAAATCTCGTGGCAGCTCTGGGACTAGCCGGTTTGACGCACATCCCTTGCCTGGCGCATGTGCTGAACTTGGTGGTGCAGAGGTTCATTCACCACTACCCCAACATGTCAGAGCTGCTGCATAAAGTGCGGGCCGCCTGTGCGCGCTCCGCCGCTCACATCCTGCCGCTGCTCGCCTGTCTGCGCTACAGCGGAACTTCGGCCTTCCCGCTCACCGCCTCATATGCGACGTGCCCACCCGGTGGAACTCCACCTTGCACATGCTGGAGAGACTGTGCGAGCAGCAGCAGGCCATAGTGGAGTTTCAGCTGCAGCACGCTCGCGTCAGTCGTACTCGCCGAACAGCACCACTTCACCACCAATGATTGGGCCTCCATGCGAGACCTGTGTGCCCTGCTGCGCTGTTTCGAGTACTCCACCAACATGGCCAGTGGCGATGACACTGTTATCAGCGTTACAATACCACTTCTATGTCTCCTTGAGAAAACACTTAGGCAATGATGTTAGAGGAGGTGGCCCAGGTGGAGGAGGAGGAGGAGGAGGATGAGGGCTCTGCTTCTAACACTTTCGGGCCAGTCTGTTCGAATTGGCTCAGAGGGAGGTTTGTTTAAGCAGCAGAGGACAGGTTCACAAGTCGCCAGCCAAGGCACTGTACTGGAGGACGAGGAGGATGAGGAGGAGGAGGTGGAGGGGGACGAGGATGACGCAAGTTCACAGCGGGGTGGCAGCCCAGGCCCATCACTGGTGCGTGGCTGGGGGATACGGTGGACGATGACGATACGCCTCCCACAGAGGACAGCTTGTCCTTACCCATGGGTAGCCTGGCCCACATGAGCGAATATATGCTCCAATGCCTGCGCAACGACAGCAGAGTTGCCCACGCTTTAACGTGTGCAGACTACTGGGTGGCCACCCTGCTGGATCCCCCGGTATAAAGACAATGTGCCCACTTTAATTCCTGAACTGGAGCGCGACCGCAAGATGCGCGAGTACAAGCGCACGCTGATAGAGGCGCTCTTGAGAGCATTCCCACATGTCACAGGGGAACAGGTGGAAGGTGAAGGCAGAGGAGTGGCAAGAGGTCGCCAACGCAGCTGTGTCACGGCCAGCTCATCTGAGGGCAGGGTTAGCATGGCAGAAATGTGGAAAAGTTTTGTCTCCACGCCACAGCTATCTGCACCGACACCTGATACGGAACGTGTTAGCAGGAGGCAGCATTTCACTAACATGGTTGAACAGTATGTCTGCACACCCTCCACATCCTGACGGATGGTTCGGCCCCATTCAACTACTGGGTTTCGAAATTGTCCACGTGGCCAGAGTTAGCATGTTATGCCTTGGAGGTGCTTTCCTGCCCGGCGGCCAGCGTTTTATCTGAACGCGTATTCAGCACGGCAGGGGGCGTCATTACTGACAAGCGCAGCCGCCTGTCCACAGCCAACGTGGACAAGCTGACCTTCATAAAGATGAACCAGGCATGGATCCCACAGGACCTGTCCCTCCCTTGTGCAGAGTAGTCCTTATTAACTGCCTAAAACATGTCTTGTTGTGCTACGGGCCACTTCTTTATTTGATACAAATTTTATGAAACCCACAGTTGAATGAAACTCTTCTCTGTCTGGGCGCCGGGCCTAACCAGATGAAAGTGGCCGGTTAAACTAACGGGTGACATGAAGCCATAACCTCTGCCATGCTACCTCTGTCTTCTGTCTGGGTGCTGAGGCCTAAGTCAAATAAAGCGGTCTTCTGCTGTGCTGGGGGATATGAAGCTAATCTCTGACCTCTCTCCTCTGTCTGGGTCCAAAGGCCTAAATCACTGAAAGAGGCCTTCTCCTGTGGGTGTGTGATATGATGCCAGAATATGTGCTGTGGGGCCTCTCTCCTCTTCCTGGGTGCAGGGGTCAAATAAACTAAATTGTGGCCTACTCCTGTGGTGGTTGATATGATGCCTGATTCTCTGATGTGGAACCTCTCTCCTCTGTCTGGGTGAAGGGGTCAAAGTAACTAAATGGTGGCTTACTCCTGTGGTGGCTGATATGATGCCAGAATATGTGCTGTGGGGCCTCTCTCCTCTTCCTGGGTGCAGGGGTCAAAGTAACTCAATGGTGGCTTCTCCTGTGGTGGCTGATATGATGCCAGAATATGTGCTGTGGTGCCTCTCTCCTCTGTCCTGGGTGCAGGGGTCAAAGTAACTGAATGGTGGCTTCTCCTGTGGTGGCTGATATGATGCCAGAATATGTGCTGTGGTGCCTCTCTCCTCTTCCTGGGTGCGGGGTCAAAGTAACTCAATGGTGGCTTCTCCTGTGGTGGCTGATATGATGCCAGAATATGTGCTGTGGGGCCTCTCTCCTCTTCCTGGGTGCAGGGGTCAAAGTAACTCAATGGTGGCTTCTCCTGTGGTGGTTAGTATGATGCCAGAATATGTGCTGTGGGGCCTCTCTCCTCTTCCTGGGTGCAGGGGTCAAAGTAACTCAATGGTGGCTTCTCCTGTGGTGGCTGATATGATGCCAGAATATGTGCTGTGGGGCCTCTCTCCTCTTCCTGGGTGCAGGGGTCAAAGTAACTAAATGGTGGCTTCTCCTGTGGTGGTTGATATGATGCCTGATTCTCTGCTGTGTAACCTCTCTCCTCCGTCTGGGTGTAGGGGTCAAAGTAACTAAATGGTGGCCTACTCCTGTGGTGGGTGATATGATGCCTGGTTCTCTGCTGTGGGACCTCTCTCTTTGTCTGGGTGCTGTGGTCAAAATAATAGTAAGTGACCTTCTCCATTGGTGGGTGACTTGAAGCCTGATTCTGTGCTATGGGACCTCACTCCAATTAATATTGTTTAATTTTTATTTATTTTATGTTAACTCATCATTTCCCTATCTACATTTGTTTGCAGGGGATTTAACTACATTTTGCTGCCTTTTGCAGCCCTCTAGCCCTTTCCGGGTGTGTTTTACAGCCTTTTTAGTGCCCAAAAGTTCGGGTCCCCATTGACTTCTATGGGGTTCGGGTTCGGGATGAAGTTCAGGTCGAGTTCGGATCCCGAACCCGAACATTTTTCGAAAGTTCGGCCGAACTCGTCGAACCCGAACATCCAGGTGTTCGCTCAACTCTAGTGGCAAGGATATCTTGTGAATCCTAACTCCAACCACTTATTATTTTTATAGGTGACACCAATCTCCTAAGCTTGTGTTTACATATGTTGTATTACTGATGACATAGTATATACTTATCAGTGGGGAAAAAGAAATGTATTTGTTCCTGTTAGGGTGGCGGGTGTCTGCTGCTATCCTGCTTTTCTGGGCAAGGTCACGGGCATAGCCCCACTCACCCTGTGTATATTGGGACTAGTGCTCAGTAATGGTGCTGAAGTTAATCCTTCCCCCTTGCTCTCTGTCCAGATGCTTACTAAGGTGTTGATCAGCCTTCCTATTTAGCTGGACTGGTGGTTCCTCTAGTGTCTAGTAATCAGCAAAGGGGTAATATCTTATATGACTACATGTGTACCATACCTAGCCTGACTACTGATTATACTCCTTGCAGCCTGCCCCGACCTTGAAATTGCTATCTGGAACATGCACATACTCACCCTGCCCTGACCTTGGACTGTATTATGATTATACCTTTTGCCCGATCCCTTAATGCTTTGAACCAGTGTCTCTGGGAATTAAAGGGTAAATACCAGGGAACCACCAGGACAATGTCCGTTCAATTAAGCCCAAAGTCAAACTGGTTAGTTGGCACAGTTACAGTTGCACTTTATTTTTTTTTTTATAAATTATCTGTGGTGTGATTAGTATGGCCAGGTCCAGAAATTTAGCTTATCAGCGTCTGTATTCACCTATGTATATTATTATGTGTGCTTTTAAAGAGACACTCAATATTCATAGATAACACATTTTTTACTATTTTGACAATTTTTCTTTTTCATTTGGTCAGTTACATACCATTAATAATTAAAAACAAAATATTATCTTACTGAAGCAGTCAGAAGAAAGAGAAAAAAGGTCATATGTAGGCAAACTATTTTCAGAATAATGCTGCTGTGAGTCGAAGATGCTATCTGCTAGTATAATAATAGGATTAGAATTGGGAAAACAGTATGACAGCCTTATTGTTCTCTTGATAGGATTAGATAAAGATGTCGACAGAAGAGCATTTCACTTTTCAAGTAATGTGTGATGATGTAATTGAGTCACTCATCCCCTTCTGCCTCTGGCCAAAGTGAATGGTCTGAAAAAGTCAAGAAAGACTGTCTGCTATGCAAAATGCCAAAACAAATAGGCAGTTAAAGAGCCAGAACAGGAAGTGGAATACATAAAGTGACTTAAAAAAATGCAATCCATAAAATAGAGATAAGCAATTCAAGTCGTAACAAACCAGGTTCATTACGAACTTCACAAAAATTCATACACAAGAAGAACCCGAAGCTTTTCAGGTTTCAGCCAAATCCTTTAAAACAGTGTGTAGCGCTATTTTACGGCACAGCTCAGAGGTAAAAACCACGAGGGAGGAAGAAGGATGCTTATATGACCCTGAGAAGAAGGGGGGCTTGCCCTGATCGGCTCATGGGCTGACTGACAGCCTGGGTTAGCCAATTAGTAGGACAACAGAGAGGTAAGCATCCTTATAGAATGAGCAGAATGTAATTTTGTATAGACAGTATATAAAGGGTGAGTAGGCACACGGACTATGGTAGCATGCAGAATTTAATCACAATATATTCACACACAAAATATGCTGTAAAATCTCATAAAATATGCTGTAAAATTCATAAAGTTCATAAACATCAAACAAATGTCCCAATATGCCCACGTACAGTAGTTCTGGGCTATATCCTCCAATCCAGTAACTGTTTAAATATCCAGTATTTCAATTAAGGACGGGCTTCCCGCACAGTTAGGCTTAATAATTGTAAGTCCAGTCTTTCAAATTGGCTTCACTTCAGGTTTCACTTTAAAACAATCCAACACTTCGTAATGCTGTTTTATGGTTGGTAGCTTATATATCAAACGCCGGGTTCATATGCAAAGTCCCTAGTATCGGACACCTGCACTGGGTGCTCCAATTTGGACGGAATCACGTGGTGTATAAAAATTAATTATACTTGAGGAGAGTAGTATAGTATGATATTATTATTTACTTACAGATCGCAGAGTTTCGCGCGGCGTCCCGCACTTCTACTGATCTGTGCCTTTGTCGGCTCTCACCTCGGTCTCTCGGCGTACCACCTCGGTCTCGGTCCCTCGGCGTCTCACGTGTTCAGGTCCGGTCATGTGACCTCGATTTCCTCCCTGTGTGATGCCGTACGCTGTTCGTGTAAGCGTACTCAGTGCTTCCTCTATGAATAGAAGCTTCGGCTATTAGTTTCAATTTCTGGAGCGCTCCATACAATGTTTTATTAATTTCCGGGCATGCTATTAAAACACCAAACGCGTTTCAAAGCTCCTCTAGCTTTTTCATCAGTGGTATAGCATGCATGTTTGATTGGCCTCCTTTTATAGATAATTCTTAATAGGCCATCTGTTATATTCAAATACATAGAGTGGAGTACTGGATTGGTTCAAATATAAAATGAATTCAGTGTCCATTTTAGAAGAAGGATAATAAATAATATTCAATTACAAATAAAAATGTGACAATTATACTCATTATATCAGTTGAGAAAATATATGTAAAAATATATATAAAAAAATATATAAAAAAATATAAAAATGTCTGCCACAGGTTTTCACATACTAAAAAAGGAGGGGGAGGGGGGGGCAGATGCTCCCATACAAGGTATTGCTGTCATAGAAATTACTGCAGTGGAGTTGCTTGCTGGTAGTATGGAGGGGGCCCTTTCCCAAGGAGGCCTCAGAGTGCCGTAAAACAAAAGCACCTCTGAGGACCTCGTCAGTGAAAGGGTCTCCTCAAATACAATATTTTTATTCTAGGAAGCCAAACATTTCAAAATCAGCATTCATGCCTTTTGGGCAAAGTGTATTAAAATCAAAAATTCTCCTAGATTCTTGCCATGACATTTTTTGGATATGATTACCACCCCTCCAATCTTTGCTTATTTTTTCGAAAGCTGTAAATTTCAAACCCGTTGGATCTTGTCCATGAACAAATTTAAAATGTTTTGACAGGGAGTGCTTCTCATATCCCTTCCTAATATTAGAGATGTGCTCTGCTATCCTACGTTTCAATGGCCTTTTCGTTCTACCAATGTATTGCTTTCCACATGGGCAGGTTATCATATTCAGCACATTGGTAGAATTACATGTTAATAGATCTTTTATCTCTATTTCAAAATTATTATTTGTGGACTGAACTCTACTAGTCTTTCTCGGGAAGGTGGTATTCTTACAGTTGCAGCATCTACCACATCTGAAAAAACCTTTCAGACCGTTCCATTGTATTGTTTCACTCTTTTTCTTTACATTTTTTACCGTTGGGGCGACTTGTAGGCCCAAATTAGGTGCTTTAGTGTATACAATTTGAGGACCATTCATCATCAATGGGCCTATAACCTTATCTCTACAAATGTGGTGCCAGTGCTTTTTGATGATTTTTTCAATCTTTTTGTACTGAGCATTATAGGGTAATATTAATCGTGGACTTGGGTCTTGTTCTATTTCTTTTATAGGTTCATACTTGGGTTTAAAAAAAAGTTTCTTGTTTTAGTTCCCTAACTTTAATCAGGGAAGAATTCACTTTTTCCAGGGGATATTTTTTCTTTAAAAATTCTTCCTTCAATTTTTCAGCCTCATCTTCGAAATCTTGCTCTCTAGTGCAGTTACGCTTTAATCTGCGGAACTGTCCTAGGGGAATGTTGAGCAGCCATCTTGGGAGATGGCAGCTAGAAAACAGAATATAACTGTTCCTAGCCGTCGGTTTCCGAAACATGCTGCACAACAATTTCTTAATTTCTCTTCTTATAAGTAAATCCAAAAATTCCGTATGGGACTTGTTGATGTTGGCTGTAAATTTAAGGTTGAATGGGTTGTTGTTAATTTCCTCTAAAAAGACCGACAAGTCATTCTCTTCTTTTTTCCAAATAAAAATGATGTCGTCTATAAAACGGCGCCGGAGCGTTATAATACTATGCTGTTATAGACTATGATTTTTTATGAATTTTGACATGTAATTCTACCAATGTGCTGTATATGATAACCTGCCCATGTGGAAAACAATACATTGGTAGAACGAAAAGGCCATTGAAACGTAGGATAGCAGAGCACATCTCTAATATTAGGAAGGGATATGAGAAGCACTCCCTGTCGAACATTTTAAATTTGTTCATGGACAAGATCCAACGGGTTTGAAATTTACAGCTTTCGAAAAAATAAGCAAAGATTGGAGGGGTGGTAATCATATCCAAAAAATGTCACGGCAAGAATCTAGGAGAATTTTTGATTTTAATACACTTTGCCCAAAAGGCATGAATGCTGATTTAGAAATGTTTGGCTTCTTAGAATAAAAATATTGTATTTGAGGAGACCCTTTCACTGACGAGGTCCTCGGAGGTGCTTTTGTTTTACAGCACTCTGAGGCCTCCTTGGGAAAGGGCCCCCTCCATACTACCAGCAAGCAACTCCACTACAGTAATTTCTATGACAGCAATACCTTGTATGGGAGCATCTGCCCCCCCCCCCTCCTTTTTTAGTATGTGAAAACCTGTGGCAGACATTTTTATATTTTTTATATATTTTTTTATATATTTTTTTACATATATTTTCTCAACTGATATAATGAGTATAATTGTCACATTTTTATTTGTAATTGAATATCCTTTATTATCCTTATTATCCTAAAATGGACACTGAATTAATTTTATATTTGAACCAATCCAGTACTCCACTCCATGTATTTGAATATAACAGATGGCCTATTAAGAATTATCTATAAAAGGAGGCCAATCAAACATGCATGCTATACCACTGATGAAGAAGCTAGAGGAGCTTTGAAACGCGTTTGGTGTTTTAATAGCATGCCCGGAAATTAATAAAACATTGTATGGAGCGCTCCAGAAATTGAAACTAATAGCCGAAGCTTCTATTCATAGAGGAAGCACTGAGTACGCTTACACGAACAGCGTACGGCATCACACAGGGAGGAAATCGAGGTCACATGACCGGACCTGAACACGTGAGACGCCGAGGGACCGAGACCGAGGTGGTACGCCGAGAGACCGAGGTGAGAGCCGGCAAAGGCACAGATCAGTAGAAGTGCGGGACGCCGCGCGAAACTCTGCGATCTGTAAGTAAATAATAATATCATACTATACTACTCTCCTCAAGTATAATTAATTTTTATACACCACGTGATTCTGTCCAAATCGGAGCACCCAGTGCAGGTGTCCGATACTAGGGACTTTGCATATGAACCTAGTGTTTGATATATAAGCTACCAACCATAAAACAGCATTACGAAGTGTTGGATTGTTTTAAAGTGAAACCTGAAGTGAAGCCAATTTGAAAGACTGGACTTACAATTATTAAGCCTAACTGTGCGGGAAGCCCATCCTTAATTGAAATACTGGATATTTAAACAGTTACTGGATTGGAGGATATAGCCCAGAACTACTGTACGTGGGCATATTGGGACATTTGTTTGATGTTTATGAACTTTATGAATTTTACAGCATATTTTATGAGATTTTACAGCATATTTTGTGTGTGAATATATTGTGATTAAATTCTGCATGCTTCCATAGTCCGTGTGCCTACTCACCCTTTATATACTGTCTATTTTAAATCTACTGGTAGGGTGAACCGGTTTTTTAGAGTAAGAGCACTGGGTATCCATATTTTCTACGTTATTGAGCCATCTACACTTCTTAACTAGAATGTAATTTTGTGTTGGGTTATAAATGAGGGTGGATGGGTGTAGCAGATCTTGGGGAGAGTGTAAAATCACAATAAAGCTTCTATTTTAGTGTCAGGAATAGTGAGAAGAAAGGCTAGAAGGAAGAATAATTGTGTAGAATAGGGAAAGGCGGGGAAAGCTTTCAGCTAGGGAGTGAGGAGTAAGGTGCTGAGGCTAGACATTTGCTGCCCTATAATACAGCTGCAGTATCTGAAGAAACTAACTCAAAAGCAGCTACCTGTAAGAACATTTGTTATTTTTAGTGATGATAAAGCACCAAAGTATTCGGATGTTTAGCCCGAACACATTGCTATATTTCCTGTATATTCAATTGTTTATAAAGTGCAAGTGCTACAAAAAAGTACAAACAAGGAGCACTCCGAAACAGCCTGTATATCACATAAAGGAGGGCCTCATTCACATTGTGGTACAATTGTTCAGTTAGTGGGACTCCTACACTCATAAAGCCTATGCACTAAGTGAAAGGGCTGCCAAAAATTACAAGGAACTGGAACTGCAATACACCCTTTGTTACACATAAAGGAGGGCATCATAGACACCCTTTAAAAATTATCATTGATGGCCTGCTGGTGACCCTCCAAAATATTAGGAGCAAGGTCCTGCTGTTGACCCTCTAAAACATTAGGGGTGAGGGCCTGCTGCTGAGCATTGCAAAAAATGCTGGGTAAGTGCCTGCTACTTAGCTGACCATTGAAAAAATTATGGGCGAGTGCCTGCTGCTGAGCTGACCCTGTAAAATATTGTACGTGAGGGCCTGCTGCTGAGCTGACCCTGTAACATATTGTAGTTGAGGGCCTCCAGGTGAGCTGACCCTGTAAAATATTGTAGTTGACGACTACAGGTGAGCTGACCCTCTAAAATATTATATGTGAGGGCCTGCAGGTGAGCTGGCCCTCTAAAATATTGTAGGTGAGGGCCTGCAGGTGATCTGACCCTCTCAAATATTGTAGGTGAGGGCCTGCAGGTGAGCTGACGCTGTAAAATATTGTAGGTGAGGGTCTGCAAGTTAGCTAACCCTCTCAAATATTGTAGGTGAGGGCCAGCAAGTCAGCTGACTAGAGATGAGCGAACACCTGGATGTTCGGGTTCGACAAGTTCCCGAAAATGTTCGGGTTCGGGATCCGAACTCGACCCGAACTTTATCCCGAACCTGAACCCCATTGAAGTCAATGGGGACCCGAACTTTTGGGCACTAAAAAGGCTGTATAATAGTCCAGGAAAGGGCTAGAGGGCTGCAAAAGGCAGCAAAATGTAGGTAAATGCCCTGCAAACTAATTTGGATAGGGAAATGAATTAAAATAAAATAAAATAAATAAAAATTAACCAATATCAATTGGAGATAGGTCCCATAGCAGAGAATCATGCGTCATATCACCCACCACTGGAGAAGGCCACTTTCAGTTATTTCGGCCCAGCACCCAGACCAAGGATACAGGTCCCACAGCAAGGAATTATGCGTCATATCACTCACCACTGGAGAAGGCCACTCAGTTATTTCGGCCCCAACACCCAGACAGAGGACAGAGGTCCCACAGCAAGGAATCATGCGTCAAATCATAAGCACTGGAGAAGGCCACTTTCAGTTATTTCGGCCCCAGTACCCAGACCGAGGATACAGGTCCCACAGCAAGAAATCATGCGTCATATCACCCACCACTGGAGAAGACCACTTTCAGTTATTTCGGCCCCAGCACGCAGACAGAGGAGAGAGGTCCCACAGCAAGGAATCATGCGTCATATCACCCACCACTGGAGAAGGCCACTTTCAGTTATTTCGGCCCCAGCACCCAGACAGAGGAGAGAGGTCCCACAGCAAGGAATCATACGTCATATCACCCACCACTGGAGAAGGCCGCTTTCAGTTATTTCGGCCCAACACCCAGACCAAGGAGAGAGGTCCCACAGCAAGGAATCATGCGTCATTTCACCCACCACTGGAGAAGGCCACTTTCAGTTATTTCGGCCCCAGCACCCAGACAGAGGAGAGAGGTCCCACAGCAAGGAATCATGCGTCATATCACCCACCACTGGAGAAGGCCACTTTCAGTTATTTCGGCCCAGCACCCAGACCGAGGAGAGAGGTCCCACAGCAAGGAATCATGCGTCATATCACCCACCACTAGAGAAGGCCACTTTCAGTTATTTAGGCCCCAGCACCCAGACAGAGGAGAGAGGTCCCACAGCAAGGAATCATGCGTCATATCACCCACCACTGGAGAAGGCCACTTTCAGTTATTTCGGCCCCAGCACCCAGACAGAGGAGAGGTTCATTCAACTTTGGGTTGCACCGCAAGATCATGGTAAAGTTAAAAAATGAGGATTCAATAAAGAAGTGCCCCGGAGTACAAGAATACATGGTTGAGGGGAGGCAGTTATAAATGTCTATTCTGCACAAGGGAGGCACAGGTCCTGTGGGATCCATGCCTGGTTCATTTTTATGAACGTCAGCTTGTCCACGTTGGCTGTGGACAGGCGGCTGCGTTTGTCAGTAATGACGCCCCTGCCGTGCTGAATACACGTTCAGACAAAACGCTGGCCGCCGGGCAGGCCAGCACCTCCAAGGCATAAAATGCTAACTCTGGCCACGTGGACAATTTGGAGACCCAGAAGTTGAATGGGGCCGAACCATCAGTCAGTACGTGGAGGGGTGTGCAGACGTACTGTTCAACCATGTTAGTGAAATGCTGCCTCCTGCTAACACGTTCCGTATCAGGTGGTGGTGCAGTTAGCTGTGGCGTGGAGACAAAACTTTTCCACATTTCTGCCATGCTAACCCTGCCCTCAGAGGAGCTGGCCGTGACACTGCTGCGTTAGCGACCTCTTGCTCCTCCTCTGCCTTCGCCTTGGGCTTCCACCTGTTCCCTGTGACATTTGGGAATGCTCTCAGGAGCGCGTCTACCAGCGTGCGCTTGTACTCGCGCATCTTCCTATCACGCTCCAGTGCAGGAAGTAAGGTGGGCACATTGTCTTTGTACCGGGATCCAGCAGGGTGGCAACCCAGTAGTCCGCACACGTTAAAATGTGGGCAACTCTGCTGTCGTTGCGCAGGCACTGCAGCATGTAGTCGCTCATGTGTGCCAGGCTCCCCAGAGGTAAGGACAAGCTGTCCTCTGTGGGAGGCGTATCGTCATCGTCCTCCGTATCCCCCAGCCACGCACCAGTGATGGGCCTGAGCTGTGTCGGGTGCCACCCCGCTGTGAACCTGCTTCATCCTCATCCTCCTCCACCTCCTCCTCATCCTCCTCGTCCTCCAGTAGTGGGCCCTGGCTGGCCACATTTGTACCTGGCCTCTGCTGTTGCAAAAACCTCCCTCTGAGCCACTTCTAACAGACTGGCCTGAAAGTGCTAAAATGACCCCTCATCCTCCTCCTCCTCCTGGGCCACCTCCTCTTCCATCATCGCCCTAAGCGTTTTCTCAAGGAGACATAGAAGTGGTATTGTAACGCTGATAACGGTGTCATCGCCACTGGCCATGTTGGTGGAGTACTCGAAACAGCGCAACAGGACACACAGGTCTCGCATGGAGGCCCAATCATTGGTGGTGAAGTGGTGCTGTTCCGCAGTGCGACTGACGCGTGCGTGCTGCAGCTGAAACTCCACTATGGCCTGCTGCTGCTCGCACAGTCTCTCCAGTATGTGCAAGGTGGAGTTCCACCTGGTGGGCACGTCGCATATGAGGCGTTGAGCGGGAAGGCTGAAGTTCCGCTGTAGCGCAGACAGGCGAGCGCCGGCAGGATGTGAACGCCGGAAGCGCGCACAGACTGCCCGCACTTTATGCTGCAGCTCTGACATGTCGGGGTAGTTGTGAAAGAACTTCTACACCACCAATTGCAGAACATGCGCCAGGCAAGGGATGTGCGTCAAACCGGCTAGTCCCAGAGCTGCGACGAGATTTCGCCCATTATCGCACACCACCAGGCCGGGCTTGAGGCCCACCGGCAGAAACCACTCGTCGGTCTTTTGTTCAATACCCCGCCACAACTCCTGCGTGGTGTGGGGCCTGTCCCCCAATATGAGTTTCAGAATGGCCTGCTGACGTTTACCCCGGGCTGTGCTGAAGTTGGTGGTGAAGGTGTGTGGCTGACTGGATGAGCTGGTGGAAGCAGAGGAGGAGGAAGCCGAGTAGGAGGAGGAGGCTACAGGAGGCAAAGAATAATGCCCTGCGATCCTTAGCGGCGGAAGGAAATCTCCGCCTGGGGCCCATGCCGCCACTAAATTTACCCAGTGTGCAGTTAGGGAGATATAGCGTCCCTGGCCGTGCTTACTGGTCCACGTATCTGTGGTTAGGTGGACCTTGCCACAGATGGCGTTGCGCAGTGCACACTTGATTTTATCGGATACTTGGTTGTGCAGGGAAGGCACGGCTGTATTGGAGAAGTAGTGGCGGCTGGGAACAACATACTGTGGGACAGCCATGGACATCAGCTGCTTGAAGCTGTCTGTGTCCACCAGCCTGAATGACAGCATTTCAAAGGCCAGTAGTTTAGAAATGCTGGCATTCAGGCCCAGGCTCGAGGGTGGCATAGGTGGGAATTTACGCTTTCTCTCCAAGGTTTGTGAGATGGAGAGCTGAACGCTGCCGTGTGACATGGTGGAGATGCTTGGTGATGCAGGTGGTGTTGTCGGTGGCACATCCTCTGTTTGGTGGGCGGCAGGTGCCAACATTCCTCCCGAGGAGGAGGAAGAGACCGAGGCAGCAGCAGAAGAGGGAGCAGGGGGAGCCAGAGTGAGTTCCTTGCTTTTAAGGTGTTTACTCCACTGCAGTTCATGCTTTGCATGTAGATGCCTGGTCATGCAGGTTGTGCTAAGGTTCAGAACGTTAATGCCTCGCTTCAGGCTCTGATGGCACAGCGTGCAAACCACTCGGGTCTTGTCGTCAGCACATTGTTTAAAGAAGTGCCATGCCAGGGAACTCCTTGAAGCTGCCTTTGGGGTGCTCGGTCCCTGGTGGCGGTGGCCAGTAGCAGGCGAACTCTCTTGGAGGCGGCTGTTCTGCTTTGCCCCCTGCTCCCTCTTTGCTACGCTGTTGGCTCGGTCTCACCACTGCCTCTTCCTCTGAACTATGAAAGTCAGTGGCACGACCTTCATTCCATGTGGGGTCTAGGACCTCATCGTCCCCTGCATCGTCTTCCACACAGTCTTCCTCCCTGACCTCCTGTTCGGTCTGCACACTGCAGAAAGACGCAGCAGTTGGCACTTGTGTTTCGTCATCATCAGAGACGTGCGGACTGCGATGAGATGGTATTCCCATGTCCTCATCATCAGGAAACATCAGTGGTTGTGCATCAGTGCATTCTATGTCTTCCACCACTGGGGAAGGGCTAGGTGGATTCCCTTGGGAAACCCTGCCAGCAGAGTCTTCAAACAGCATAAGAGACTGCTGCATAACTTGAGGCTCAGACAGTTTCCCTGATATGCATGGGGGTGATGTGACAGACTGATGGGCTTGGTTTTCAGGTGCCACCTGTGCGCTTTCTGCAGAAGACTGGGTGGGAGATAATGTTGTGAACGTGCTGGATCCACTGTCGGCCACCCAATTTACTAACGCCTTACCATCCTTAGAACGGCATTGGGCCCCACCAAATATTGCTGTAAATTCTGGCGTGTACTGGAACCTGAGGTAGTTGGTTTACTAGGACGTGTGGCTGTGGCAGTATGGCCACGTCCTCTCCCAGCACCAGAGGGTACACTAACACCCCCACGACCGCGTCCGCGTCCCTTACTAGATGTTTTCCTCATTGTTACTGTTCACCAAGCACCACAATAAGAAAAAAAATATTTGGCCCAATGTATTGATTTCAAATTCAGGCCTTTTTTTACAGGCACCTAACACTATCTGCCTATTTATTTATGTAGCGTATTACACTAATCCAGGCACAGCAGTAACTACTGATTTAGGGGAATATCTCTTTAAGGGCTAGTATTTAGGCCCTGGATGAAAGGTATCCTTTTATGGACAGATTTAAACTAGGCCGGCAACAGCTGGAACACCAGATTCAGGGTATTGCTAATTTGGCAATTGAATTTCACCCCAGAACAAAACATATAATTTGCAGGACACTATGAAACTTGCCCATCCACAGCTGAAACCACTGATTTGTGGTATTGCTATTTTGGCAATTGAATTTCACCCCAGAACAAAATATATGTTTTGGCGGACACTATTATAGTTTGCCAGCCAGAGCTCAACCAACTGATTTATGGTATTGCTATTTGGGCAATTGAATTTCACCCCAGAACAAAATATATCCTTTGCAGGAAACTATGAAACTTGGCCAGCCACAGCTGAAACCACTGATTTATGGTATTGCTATTTTGGCAATTGAATTTCACCCCAGAACAAAATATATGTTTTGGCGGACAATATTATATTTTGCTAGCCAGTGCTGGGACTCCAGATATAGGGGATTGCTATTTTGGCAGTTGAATTTCACCCCAGAACAAAATATATGTTTTGGCGGACACTATTATAGTTTGCCAGCCACAGCTGAAACCACTGATTTATGGTATTGCTATTTTGGCACAGCCAAGCCCCTGATGTAGGATATAGCAAAAAAAAAACTAGTATTGATGGATTGATGGACTTGGTGGCAGCTTGTTCTGGTGCACCACAAGTCACAAAATGGTCCCCTATAACCCCAGAAAATAAGTGACAGAAAAACGCTGTGCAGCCTAAAAACCAGTGAGCAAGTAACTAGCAGAAGTTCAATCATTCACAGCTGTAGATCGATCACTTCATTAGGTGCATTTGCAGACTTTTCCCTGCCTAATCTCGCCCTCACAGCAGCTGCGTCCTCTCCCTACACTAATCAGAGCAGTGTGACGTGTGGCGCTACGTGACTCCAGCTTAAATAGAGGCTGGGTAACATGCTGCACTTGGCCAATCACAACCATGCCATTAGTAGGCATTGCTGTGATGGGCTCTTAAGGTAAGAAGTAAAACGCTAGCTTATTGGCTGCTGTGCAGCCCTTCAGAAAGCGGGAAGAAAACGCGGAACAACGAACCCAAACTTTTTTGAAAATGTTCGGGTCCGGGTCCGTGTCCCGAACACCCCAAAATTCGGTACGAACCCGAACTATGCTCGAACTGTTCGCTCAACACTAGAGCTGACCCTCTAAAATATTGTAAGTGAGGGCCTCCAGGTGAGCTGACCTCCCTGAAGAGGGACATGGGAAGATCTTGTGCACTGATTCACAAACTCTTCAGCATCCACAGTCAGAAGAAGATGACGGTGGGGAATGGCAATTAGTGATTCATGAGGTGGATGATGCGGATGAGACACAGCTGTCAATAATGAAGGTCTTGTTAGATCAACAACACAAGTCGGGAGGATGAACCAAGTGAGGAAGTGGAAAAGGGGGTGGTGGACGATGACATCACTGACCCAACCTGGGAAGGTGGCAAGCCAAGCGAGGACAGCAGTACAGAGGGGGAGGGATCCACAGCACCGCAACAGGCTGGAAGAAGCTGTTGGATGGCAAAAGGGTGAAGGCGGGCCACACCAAATAGGCCCGCTTAAAGATGTCCTTAACCCAGGCCTTTGAACGTAAGCGCAAATACCCAGCCACCCACCACAGGCCATAGCACTAAATGCACACCTTTAAAAATTGTTGGCCCTGGAAATGTGGCCATTTAGGCCTGTGGACACTGAGGCTTTCCTCAGTCTCATGGCGGCGGACCTCCCTCACTACTCAGTCCCCAGCCGCCACTATTTTTCTCTGTGTGTCATCCCCACATTACACTAGCAATTGTGTCCAGTAACATCACCTGTGCCCTGACCAACGCAGTTATTGGAAAGGTCCACTTAGCGACTGACACACAGACAAGTGCATTTGGCCAGGGACGTTACATTTCCGTGACGGCACACTGTTTGAACCTTGGGGAGGCTGATAGCTAGTCGTACCCTGGGGTGGCAAAGGTGCTACCAACGCCAAGGATTGCAGGCCCCCATTCCATCAGGATTTTTACCACCACCTACATTAGTTGCAGCAAACCCCCCTTCTCCTACTCCTAATCCACTTCCACCTCTGAGTTCTCCTCTTGCAGCACCAGTCAGTCATCATTCAGTAGCTGGAAGCGGCAACAGGCTGTGCTGAAACTCATTTGCTTAGGTGACAAACAGCACACCTCCGCAGAGCTGTGGCAGGGTATAAGGGACCAGACTGAGCTGTGGCTCTCGCCACTCAACCGACAACCAGGCATGGTTGGTTGTTGTGTCTGATAATGATAGCCTACAATGAGACCTAATAGGATCACACCCCAATCATGAAACAAAACCTAAAGAGATTGGTGTGCATACCCAACAAATTATCACACGAGTCCAAGAACGTTGTAAAATGTAATTTATTAGATATCACTTAAAAAATACATATAGCAAGGCAAGTAAACTTGAACCAGTGGGGTAGCAAGAGTATGAGGAGAACACATGGGAAGGGGATAATAGTAGTCATATATAAGTGCAGAGAGTTATATGTGATAATACTGAATGGAGGCCGGAACGTGCCTGGTCCACTGTACACCACCAAAATGAGGAAAATGTGCAGGGATCAAGCAAGCAGAGAGCCTGCAAGCGTAACAGCAGTACTGCACAGGGTTTACAAAATGTAAATACAATCACTGTCAACCAGTTACAAAGTTAGTCAAACAAGATAGTAATCCCCTTCCTAGTGTCACCTCACCTGTCCAACGTGTTTCGCCAAACAGGCTTCGTCAGGGAGTGTGTCTGATAATTGCCATAACTTGTTGGCAGCTTTAGAGCTTGGCAAGCTCACACACATGGCAATCATACAGCATATATGTCCCATGCACAACAAACATCCCAAACTTATACATTAATATAACTAAAAACATAACACACGAGAGTGGAGGTAAACCAATGGCATGGCCTGTTAATTAACTCATAAATAACCAAATAACCATACCATATTTTACAACCATAAACCATAATAATAATAAAAATGCCAACAATAATACAACTACAAACCATAATAATAATAGAACAGAATGTCATTGCAGATAAATTTAAAGTTGACAACGCTGGCTGGAGAGTACCTAGTTCCTTGTGCAACCCAGGAGGGGAGATGAGGGGAACACAGCAGTTCCAACAGAGGCAGGACAACACTCTCCAAGGCCTGGAACTGTTTCATGACACCCCGCCAGCACCCTGATGCGCAGCCTAGTGTTACAAGGCAGAAAACATTTTGGAAGATGGTGATGGAGTACGTGGCAGACCGTGTCAGTGTCCTCAGTGATCCCTCTGTGCCTTACAACTATTGGGTGTCCAAGCTGGACACGTGGCACAAACTACCACTCTACGCCTCAGAGGTGCTGGCCTGCCCTGCCGCCAGCATTTTGTCAGAGCGGGTATTTAATGTTGCTGGGGGCATAAGAACTGATAAGCGCATGCGTCTGTCAACTGAAAATGCTGACAGGTCGACTCTTATAAAAATGAACAAGGCCTGGATTGCCCCTGACTTCTCTAGTCCTCCTCCTCCTCTATCATATCAACATGCTTTTTAGGCTGCCCTTGCTTATAATGTTTTAGAATGTCAGCAAACCTGCAGGCCCTCACATATAATTTTTAACAGGGTAAGCTCACCTGCAGGCCCTGGCAATTCATGTTTTTTAGGTTCAGATCACCTGCAGGCCCTCACATATAATGTTTAACAGGGTCAGCTCACCTGCAGTCCCTCGCATTTTATGTTTTTTAGGGTCAAACTCACCTGCAGGCTCTCACATATAATGTTTAACAGGGTCAGCTCACCTGCAGTCCCTCGCATTTTATGTTTTTTAGGGTCAAACTCACCTGCAGGCTCTCACAGATAATGTTTAACAGGGTCAGCTCACCTGCAGGCCCTCGCAATTCACGTTTTTTAGGGTCAGTTAACCTGCAGGCCCTCACATATAATGTTTTAGAGGGTCAGCTTACCTGCAGGCCCTGAAAAATTATGTTTTTTAGGGTCAGCTCACGTGCAGTGCCTTACAAATAATGTTTTACTGGGTCAGCTGCCCTGAAGGCACTCGCAAATTATGTTTTAGAGGGTCAGCTGCCCTGAAGCCACTCACAAATGATGTTTTAGAGCAGGGGTGCACAACCTGCGGCCCGGGGGCCACATGCCACATATCACTATGTGCGGTCCCCAACCATCTGGTGACAGACATGTATGTCTATGTCTTGTAGCTGTTCTCATGCATTTTTCATGTATTCTCTCAATAAATGGGAATACTGGAGGTGTAACCAGACATTTATAGTATATACTGTATGTACAATATGCCATAAATACAGTAATTCAGTTGGTAATACCCCTTTAACTTTTATTTTTTGCCCTAGAGATTCCTTCAGTCTGAAAATGTGCCCCCCAACCAGAAAAGGTTGTGTACCCCTGTTTTAGAGGGTCAGCTGCCCTGAAGCCACTTGCAAATTATGTTTTAGAGGGTCAGCTGAATAATGTTTTTGAGTGTTAGCGCACCTGGAGGCCCTCAGCTACATTTTTATACTCAGTTTCATCATGCCCAGGGCCAAGGCCTCTGCATGCATCATCAGCATCACGGCCCTTTCCACTGCCCTTACTGGCCGCCTTCTTAATATTAAATGTTATATATGCTTAAAAGTATGTCATACGTACAGTAGCGTAGGATTTTTAAGTGTATGCGCCAATAAATTAAATAAGGTATTTGGGATGCGCACACATTACACGGGAGATTTAGCCCTGATAATGTCACAGACTATAACATACACCGTCTACGGATAAAGTACAGTATATGTCAGTGATATGTATTAAACGCACACACAGTAGATGTGGCACAAATTTTTTAAATTTGCGCTACAGATACTGTTTTCGGATGCAGGACAGTATGTCACAGAAACCCACAGAATATGGACAATATATTAGGCCCAGATTATAGGAATTTGTAATACAGACACAGTTTGCAGATGTAGTACAGTATTTGTCACAGAAAACCACACTATGGACACTAGATTAGGCCCAGATTATTTAAATTTGCGCTACAGACACTGTTTCGGATGGAGTACAGTATTTGTCACAGAAAGCCACACACTATGGACACTAGATTAAGCCCAGATAATTTAAATTTGCGCTAAAGAAACAGTTTCCGGATGCAGTACTGTATATGTCATGGATGTGTATTGCACGCACACACTATAGAGACAGTAGATGAGGGTTGGCCCCTGATTATTTAAATTCACGCTAAAGAAACAGTTTTCTGATGGAGTACTGTATATGTCACTGATATCTATTAAACGCACACACTATAGACAATAAATATGGCGCTAATTATTTGAATTTATGCAAAAAGACACAGTCTGCGGATCATGTACAGTATATGTCACTAATAGGTATTAAAGAAGAATATCTTGCTGCTGTCAAACACACACACAGTAGTCCTTCAAAGGACTTTGGGGTCTTTGAAAAGCTTTTGGTAGTAAAAACAGCAAATTTCTCTACCTGCACTATCTGTCCCTTCCTCAGCACGGATGTCCCTGAGACTGATCAATTTAGCGCTGGTAAAAAGATATTGCTGCACTTAAACACACACACACAGTAGTCCTTAAAATGACTTGTGGGTCTTTGAAAAGCTTTCTTAGAATAAAAACTGTGAATTTCACTCCCTACATACACTATCTTTCCCTTTCTACTCTTTGCTTTCCCTGACTATGACTGATCCGTGCTATATAGCTCCCGATGATGCGTTGCGGCCAGCCAATCACTGTAATGCCAGTGGCTAACATGGCTACAGCTTTACAGTGAAGGGCATTACTTACCTGCACGTTTATTGGCTGCTTAGAAGGCGCCAAACATGCGGGGAGGATACTCAAGCATTGAGCTCGAGCACAAGTGGTATTCGGCCGAGTACCGCCATGAGCCGAGCATAGCAATGCTCGAGTCAAACGGGTATTCGGCCGAGCATGCTCGCTCATCACTAGTTATTTTCCATTTTTCCATTTGAACAGAATACAGTTTTTTCCCCAAGCTTTACGTTTCTCTAGGCTTATTGCCAGTTTTTTCTTCCAATAATTAGCATTATGCTGCAGTGCTGACTGTTGATCAACTGGTATAGATTTTTTTCAGTGCATCATTACCATACGTACTAAATGCGTTGCACTGTAACAGAAGCATTTTACTCCAATAACACCATCTCCTGCGGCAGAACAATTTTTTTTTTTTTTCACAGCAGCATATCTGTATTGTTTTAAGTGTGTTGCAGTGTAATAATAATGTTATTTTTCGACCTGCAAAATTGAATGTTAATTACACCATGCACTGATATAAACTGCCTTCCTTGCATAGTTCAAGTGTTGGTAAGAGGGAGAATAAGATCAATAGAACTGTACAGCGTATGTTTTACAATCCAGGATGTAGCGTTTGCATCTCATTGAAGGACATCTCCAGACAGTTCAAGTATTTTTTGATTTTTTTTTGCAAATAAAGCAATACAAGTGTACAGCCAGCATTGGACTGCGCTGCCTAGGACCCATCAGAAAAATGTATTTTGGGGGTCCATCATACAGATACATCTAAATATCACTTGCTCACATAGCAGGCAGCAGCAAGACGCTAGAAGATGATTGATTATGGGGTCCCTGCAGCATGGCAGGTTTCCAGGAAATGAGAATACTGACTGTCCTGCCTCTGTACCTATAAGTCATCTCAGCCATATGAACATGTCTATAATAATAAACTGGGTAGGTTTTTTTTTTTATATGAACTTAGGTTGGTTGAGGTGCTGTAACTCTACTATATTGTATGCAATTTGTGCAGGGGGTGGGAGACAAGGTGCCAACCTTGCTCAGGGGCCCAACTGGGGAGTCACCTGTACCCTTGTGGGCCAGTCAAAACCTGTGTACAACATGTGTTTTACAATCCAGAGGGTAGCGTTTTAAATCTCAGTGAAAACACCTAAAATAGTGGTCCCAAATTTGGGACAGGGCACCTCCAGACAGTTCAAGTGTTTTTTTTTTGCTTTGCAAGTCTAGTAATACAAGTCTTTTATAATCGAGAGGTTAGCATTTAAATATCAGTGAAAATGCCTAAAATAGTAGTCCAAAATCTGGGACAGGGCATCTAAAGATAGGTAAAATGTTTTTTTTTTTGTTTTGTTTTTGTTTTGCGAATATAGCAATACAAGTGTACAACATATGTTTTATAATCTAGCACAAAAAGAATTTCCTTCTTCTCTTGTTCTCCCTTGCTTTAGCTATGCCACATCCATGGGTAGTATGGTGGTTTTTACATCATCATCATCACTTTCTGCTTCTTAAGCTCAGACTCCTCCTTCTCTACCTCATTGTCAGCCATCGATAACAGAATGCATGGCCAGGAAACAACTTTACACACCCAGAAATCCAATGGTACATAGGCTTAATTCCCAACTTCCCAAATTGCTGGCGGTGCAGTTGCTTCCATACCATTTTGTAGAGTCTGCTGCCTTGGGAGCTGATGGAGTGCGCTCATCTTACCTGGAAGATACCTAGCCATCATTTTTTCTTCCAGAAAGCCATCTCTGACTTGTAATCTCACAAGGCCAAAACAAGGGCGGCTCCATGCGATTGTCACTGTGAGGCAAGTTGCACGTCACAGAGGACACCTGGAGCAGATCTTACAGGCAGAGTCATACATGTCTTTCACAGCCCATTTGGTCAATGTTTTTTGTGGCAGCAGAGGGGAGGCACCCCAGCAAAAAGGCCAGGTCCTTATGACCCACTATGAATGTGTCAGCCTGGCTCCTACACTGGCCCTTATCTGCGTCCTCCACCTCTACCTCCACGGACACCCTCCTGTCCCCAGCAGCAGCAGGGCACAGCATTGCCTGCACTTCCTCTCCTTCCTTTCACATGCGTCAAGCATTGGTGATGTTGGAGCTGATTGGCCTGAGTGAGAGTAGCCAAACAAGCAAGCAGTTGCTAAAGTACATCAAGTATGCATCCAGCCGTCACCCCGCCCACTCCAACTAGACAATGTGGTTCCTGTTAGAGATGAGCGAATCGAAGCTGACAAAGTGGAATTCGATCCGAATTCCAGGAAAAATTCGGTTCGCACCGATTCGTAACGAATTGCATTTTTTCCTAAAATGGCTGCTGCACGAGTGAAGACATGGAGCAAGGAACTCTGGGAAGGTGGGATCACCCATAATGCCATGGATGCAGCCAATCAGCAGCCAGCCATCCCTGTGATGTCACAGCCCTATAAATAGCCTCAGCGATCTGGGATTCGGTCATCTACCAGTGTACTTAGTGCAGGGAGAGATGTCAGCAGGTGCTAGGGACAGTGTTAGAAAAAACTTCATTGTGGTAAAAAAAAAAAAACATTTAAAAATGCAGGGAAAGATTATTCAAATTGTAGGGAAAGGACATGGAGGAATCTTTCCACAGCATTTATGTTGAACAGGGTTCAGTAGGGCAGGTTGCAGCCTGGGTAATAGGAACAATCCTATTACAGCTTGCTGCACTGACTGGGCACCCAAATTGCCATTATACAGCTCTAATTCCAGCAAACTGTTCTTGTTATTGGGGTGCAAGTGCTGTTTGATACAGCCATTAACGGGGATTATTGCGAGGAAATATTTATACGTCTTATTTGCCCTTGTGTGGTGCAGTTATATGTTCTAAAGCATTTTTTGGCTTGTATTAGTGGGGGGGGGGCTAATTAGCTACTGTGTGGTGAAGTGCTAAAATTACAGCCCTTTTTGTGGTGTATTAGTGGCAAAAGAAAAATATATTTGCCGTTCAGCCGTGCAGTTATATGTTCTAAAGCTCTTTTTGTCAAGTATTAGTGGCAAAAGTAAAATATATTTGCCGTTTAGCAGTGCAGTTATATGTTATAAAATCTTTTGTGGCGTGTATAATAGTGATGAGCGGCATAAGTAATATTCGAATTTGTGATATTTAGCGATTTTTTGGCCAAATACTCTCCATAAATTCACAAATTCAAGAATTCGTGATCTCCAGTTATTAATTACTAGATTGTGAAAATCAGCTATGCAATATATTTGCGATAAAAATTCGCAATTAGAATATTCGCGATCAACACTAAGCGGTAGGCAACTTTCCTAATGGTTGCTAGGGATGTTGACAAGTGTTGATATTCGTGATAAATTCACGATAAATTTGTGATCAGAATATTCGTGATCAACACTATTCGCGAATATATAGCACTATATTCTAAATATTTGCAAATTCTCGAAGTGGTGATATTCGCAATTAAAATTTGCAATTCCAATATTCATGCTCAACTGTATAAGTGGCAAAAGAAACATATATTTGCCATTCAGCGGTGCAGTTGTATGCTATAAAGCTTTTTGTAGCGTGTATTAGTAGCAAAAAATATATATATTAGCCATTCAGCAGTGCATTTATATGTTCTAAAGCCTACTGTGGCGTGCATTAGAGACAAAAGTAAAATATATTTGCTGTTCAGCGGTGAAGTTATATGTTTTAAAGCCTTATGTGGTGTGTATAAGTGGCAAAATAAAAATATATTTTCCGTTCAGCTGTGCTGTTATATGTTCTAAAGCCTTTTTAGGCATGTATTAGTGGCAAAATAAAAATATATTTGCCGTTCAGCGGTGCAGTCATATGTTTTAAAGCCTTATGTGTGTGTATAAGTGGCAAAAGAAAAATATATTTTCCGTTCAGCTGTGCTGATATATGTTCCAAAACCTTTTTTGGCATGTATTAGTGCCAAAATAAAATATATTTGCTGTTAAGCGGTGCAGTTATATGTTATAAAGCTATTGGTGGTGTGTATTTGTGGCAAAAGTAAAATATATTTGCCGTTCAGCAGTGCAGTAATATGTTATGAAGCCTTTTGTAGCATGTATTAGTGGCAAAAGTAAAATATATTTGCTGTGCAGCGGTGCAGTTATATGTTTTAGAGCCTTTTGTGGCATGTATAAGTGGCAAAAGAAAAATATATTTGCCGTTCAGCGGTGCAATTATATGTTCTAAAGCCTTTTGTGGATTGTATTAGTGACAAAAGCAAAATATATTTTCCATTCGGCTGTGCAGTTATATGTTCTAAAACCTTTTGTGGCGTGTATTAGTGGCAAAATAAAAATATATTTGCCCTTCAGTGGTGCAGTTATATGTTCTTAAGCTTTTGGTGGCTTGTATTAGTGGCAAAAGTAAAATATATTTACCATTCAGCTGTGCAGTTAGATGTTCTAAAGCCTTTTGTGGTGTATATAAGTCGCAAAAAAATATAGATTTGCATTCAGCGGTGCAGTTATATGTTCTAAAGCTCTTTTTGTCATGCATTTGTAGCAAAAGTAAAATATATTTGTCGTTCAGCGGTGCAGTTAAGTTATAAAGCCCACTTATAGTGGCAAAATAAAAATTTATTTGCTGTTTACCGGTGCAGTTATATATTCTTAAGCCCTTTTTTGTGTGTATTAGTGGTGAAAAAAAGGAATTATTAGCCATTGTGTGGTGAAGTGAGAAAAATACAGACTTTTCTGGGGTGTTTTCATTTATTTTTATTTATTTATTTGATCTAACAGCATGTCAGGCAGAGAAGTGAAAGGCCCTGCAAAGGGTAGTGGCAGAGGCCAAAATGTTTCTGGCATAGACAGAGGTCGCAGCAGAGTAAGGGGCCGTGGCAGCAGGTGTCACATTCGAGAGGCCTGAGCTCCCAGTGTCAATTAGTGGTCGTGTCTTGTCCAGCAACCCAGCGGTTCTTGAATGGTTGACTCGATCTTCAACTTCTTCGAAATTGACATCAGACACCCTCAGCGAAGAGTCGGTGGGTTTGTCAGACACAACATTAGTTGGCATGGCCCGAGTGCAGGCACCGTGCCTTTACCTGTCCTCAACCTCACTCTGTCATTTTCTGTTCCCTCAGCCAGAGAAGTATTCTATGCTGTGGGCTCAGCTCCACCATACAGTAAGGACAAACTACTGGAAGACAGTCAGCAGCTACTGGCAAGGAGGATACATCCGCCGCTTCCTCCACTAGGGAGGCAAGTAGTGATGAGGAGAGTGGCGTGGGAGCTGGTATTGCAAGCGGGTAAGGCTCCTGACCCAGAGACGATTAAGGAGGACATCAGTGATGTGCAGACCATACTCAAGGATGATAATGTAGCTGATCACACTTGGGAGCTCGGTATATTAGAGGCTTCATCATCACCGGGAGAAGAGAGTGGCAGCGTGCCTGTGAACCAGCAAGTCACTAGCGTGGCCGGTGGTGAGCAGGGTGGCAGCAGTGGGAGGTCAGGAGCCAAACGTGCCCGGGGTAGACCACCGGCTTCGCAGGAGCCTACCTGCCTGGGAAGTAGTGATGCATGGGTTCAAATAAACAGTGGCGGTAGCAGTCAGTCATTGCGTAGTGTTAAAGGTAAATTCACCTACTCGGTGTGGTAGTTTTTTGTTAAGCCGCTGGAAGAGGTGAACATGGCCATAGGTAGAATCTGTTGGCAGAAGGTGAAGCGTGGCCAGGATGCCAATGTAGGGCACCATAGCCCTGGGTCAACATATGCAGTGTCACAACAAAGCGGCCTGGGAGAACCATGGCTCCGATGTGGTGGTCCATCCTGCCGCAGCAACTGCTGCGTCACCCAGTGGCACGCAGCCGATTTCAGGCAGTCTGGGCTCCACCATCTCAGCTGAAGTGAGCTGTCTGTCCTTCCCATCATCTGCTGGTCGTGATGCTCCTGCGAGGACGCCCTCCTACTCCTTGTCAGTCAATCCGTCAGCAATCGATCACCAAAGCGATTGCCAAGAGACAACAGTATGCATGCACTCATCCAACGGCGCAGAAGCTGTACGTGCTCCTGTCCAAGTTGCTGGTGCTGCAGTCCCTCCCTTTCCAATTGGTGGACTCTGCACCTTTAAGAGAACTAATGGCTTGAACCGAGCCAAGGTGGAGAGTCCTAAGCCGTCATTTATTTTCGAAAAAGGCAGTACCAGCCCTGCACACACATGTAGAACTGAAGGTGGGCCAGTCCTTGGGCCTGTCGGTGTCTGTCAAAGTGCAAGGCAGCACCGATGTGTGGAGATGTAACTACGGTCAGAGACAATACATGTCCTTTACGGCCCACTGGGTGAATGTGGTTCCTGCACAGCCACACATGTGTTCAATCTGGTTGTCAAGCGGTTCCTGAAGTCTTCCACCCATCTGCAAGACATCCTAAAAATTTCCCAAGAAACTTTGCATGCACTTCAGCTACTCGTACACCGCAAATAACACACTTCTTGAGCTGCAGCCGCAGAACTACTGGTTGAACAATGTCATTCCACTGCTTCATGTCCTGCAACAGATACTGGTAAATCTGTCTGGTCAGGGGACTGGAGATGTGGCACCTACATCTCATGGCCACATAAGCCCTGTGGGGGCTGAACTGGAGGAGGAGGAGGACATTGGAGCACAAGCAATATGTAGCGAAATGGGTTGTTTATCTAAACAGGTGACAGAGAAGCTACAGGGCCATGAGGAAGAAGAGGAAGAGGACCCAGACACACCGTGGCAGTATGCAGTGGAGATGAAGGCAGGGAGTCCCTCCGAGATACTTGCACAAATGGCCCAATGCATGCTCACTTGCTTGCGTAGTGATAGCCGAATGGTCACCATTCGGCAGAGGGATGACTTCTGGCTCTCCACCTTGTTGGACCCTCGCTACCGATCCAAAATGGGGGCCTTTTTTTACACCCACTGAGAGGGAGGACAAACTGAACTACTATAGAGACATCCTATGTAGTAAATTGGACGCGGCCTATCTGCGTCATTGTCCATTCTTTTCACAGGTCTGACCGGAGCGGCCCTCTGCACTCACGTTCCACTGCCATGGCTGCTAGGAAGGGGTGGGGTGGCAGGAGCAGTACCAGCTCCATCAGCAGCAGTGTGAGTATAGAGTTGCTGATGAGCAGCTTCCTTCACCAGCATAGTGAAGAAACTACTCACAAGCATCTAGACATAGAGCAGAACGTGAACCAGCAGGTACTGGCATACTTGGATGTCATTCTGCCCCCCCACATTGAAAATCCACTGGAATACTGGGCAGCCAATTGTGGCTGCAACTGTCAGAGTTTGCCCTGGAAAAGCTGTACTGTTGGCCAGTAGTGTGGCATCAGAGCGGGTGTTTAGTGTGGCGGGGGCCAAAAAGAACTCGCTTGTCCACCCAAACTATGGAGAGACTGACCTTTGTCAAGATAAATCAGGCGTGGATCAGCCAGGATTTCCACCCACCTGATGCATCAGACTAGATTTTTCATGGTGCCACACCAACATTTTGACAAAAGAGACAGGTTTCTACTGGCTACCTGCCTCAGCTACTATTCTGTTGCTGCCACCCGCCTGATGCCACACATCTGATGCCAAGTGCTCCTTTTAAAACCCACCATCATCAGCGGGTACTATTATTGCCACCCAACTCCCCACTCTGTCACCGGGTCACTCTGTGGTCTCCTGATGCTGCTGCCACCTCCACCCTTTGTCACCTTGCCACTCTGTGGACTCCTCATGCTGCTGCCATCTCCACACTATGTCACCGTTCTACCTCCAGACTATCATTGGGGCACTCTGTGGTTTCCTCATGCTGCTTCCACCTCACAACTATGTCATAGGGCCACTTTGTAGACTTCTCATGCTGTTCCCAACCTCCACACTTCATGACTGGGCTACTATTTTGCCTTTTGGCCTCGCTGACATCATCATTTATTTGACCGTTCTGATCTATCAGAAGGAAGAAAAATGAGACACAACGGATCCTGTCTGTGTAGCAGCTGAAAGGCCTGTATGGTCCCATCAGAATTGGCTTGTGGTTTGGTAGCCAAAAGAAGGAGTGGGTACAAAACACAGAAGACATGCAAATATTTCATTCATGTGTCATCTCTGTTTTTGATCCACTCCTGTTTTTTTTGGCATTAGAAATACTGATGGATTACTGACCAAATGCTGACCGTGTGACAGCAGATGCTCAACAGACAGTATTCGTTTTTTAGAACTTATTGTTCTGACGGATCAGAGGAATGGCAAAATAATCAGTGAAGTCAACACAAACTTACTGCTGACACCCTTTCCACTCTGTCGGCGGGCTCTACTTGTATAAGCGTTTAATAGAACAGGTTCTGTAGACATCTATGTGGAATCAGCTGATGACAGTGTAAAAGGAGCGCGCTTCTTCTTGGCGCCAACATCGACCTGTAAGGCTGAGTTTATACTTGAGTCAGTTTTGGCCCGTGACTGCTCAAATAAGTGAAGTATGCAGTGATTCTAAGAGAAACGCCTGTCTTACTGACTATTTTACTACCACAGACTCCCTATGTGTGTTACTGCAAGGCACAGTGTTCTACACCACTATACAGGGTCTCTGCAGCCAGGAAATAGCAGTTTTTTAACTAAATTTACCACAAATAAATTTGGATCAAAACTAATTTTTCCAAAAAATTCTGTGAACCCGCGAAATCGAATTTTTGAAAAATTAGTTCATCTCTAGTTAGTGACAATGGCCGCAACATTATGGCAGCGCTGAACCTGGGGGTACACTGATTTTCACAAGGTTGTAACAATGCCTGGATACTGTCTTCACATTTTAGTCTTTCTTATATAGTTCTCCTGGACTTGCAGTGACAGAACGCGGTGACATTACACTTCTTAATCCACGAGATTCCAACTCGCTGGAATTCAACATTGCACATGATAGAGAATCTGTACGAGCAGCGGATTTTGCATGCATGATTTAGTCATGCATTAGATCACCTAAGCAGGGAACATGTGTTGTTTTAAGTTCAGACAGTGGCAGCTCATTCAAGACGCCTGGGTGCTGAAGCCCTTCAAAGAGGCCACAAAATTTGACTGTGGCATGAACAAACTCATCCCTTCATATTTCTCTTAGATCAGGCACTGACAATAATTATATATGTAGACCTTCGGACCTTCAGGAGCAATTTTTTGTTAGCATTTCATTTTAGTAATCTAGTCTTTATGAAATAATATTTAGCCATTCTATCACAAAGGGTTAACTGTTTGTCTAGCTGTGTGAATTGTACTTTCAGTTTCTGCTGGTTATCAAATAAACTTTGGGGGTAATTTATTAAGACCAGCATTCTAGAAGCCGGTCTTAATATCTGACCCATTCCCTTCCCCATCCATGCCCCTCCCACTTATTTAGACCTGGTGTGAGGGGTAAAAGTAGCAGATTGTAGCAGATTGCAGCGCAACTAAGGCTACTTTCACAGTAGCATTTCGGCTTTCCGTTTCTGAGATCCATCATGGGCTCTCAGAAGTGGTCCAAGACAGATCAGTTTTGCCCTAATGCATTCTGAATGGAAAAGGATCCGCTCAGAATGCATAAGTTTGCCTCCGTTCAGCCACCATTCCGCTCTGGAGGCGGACACCAAAATGCTGCCTGCAGCGTTTTTCTGTCCGCAATGTGGTGCGGAGCAAGATGGATCCATCCTGACACACAATATACAGTGCCTTGACTTTTTTTTTACTGTACCACATCTGAAAACAGTATCTGATGCGCAAATCTAAATAATCTGGGCCTAATCTAGTGTCCATAGCGTGTGGCTCTCTGTGTCAAATACTGTACCACATCTAAAAACAATGTATTTTGGTGAAATGTAAATTATTTGTGCAACATCTAGTGTCCATATCGTGTGGCCCCCTGAGTCAAATACTGTACCACATGTGAGAACTGTGTATTTTGGTGAAATGTAAATTATTTGTGCAACATCTAGTGCCCATAGCGTATGGCTCTCTGAGTCAAATACTGTACCACATGTGAAAACAGTGTATTTTGGGGAAATGTAAATTATTTGTGCAACATCTACTGTGTGTGCATTTAATACATATCACTGACATATACTGTACTTTATCTGTAGATGGTGTATGCTAGTCTGTGATATTATCAGGGCTACATCTCCTGTGCAAAGTGTGCGCATCCCAAATACATGTTTTAATTTATTGGCGGATACACTTACAAATCCTACGTTACTGTACGTGTGACATACTTTTAAGCATATATAATATTTAATATTAAGGAGGCCGCCAGTAAGGGACGTGCAAGTGGCTGTGATGCTGATGGTACACGCAGAGGCCGTGGCCCTGGGTGCAATGAAACTGAGTAAAAGAATGTAGCTGAGGTCCTCCAGGTGCGCTAATTCTCTAAAACAGTTATGGCGATGGCGAACCTTTTAGAGACTGAGTGCCGAAACTGCAACCCAAAACCCAATTATTTATCTCAAAGTGCCCACATGGTCATTTACCCAGAATACTACAGTCCAATAGAGTATATCTTCCATGTTCCTTATCATTTAGCTATAACTGTAGAGTGCCAGTTAATGCCACTGTAGAGTGCCAGTTAATGCCATGTGTCCAGCTTGGACACCCAGTAGTTGTAAGGCACAGAGGGATCACTGAGGATGCTGACACAGTCTGCTATGTACTCCTTCCACATCTTCCACATTTTTTCCATCCTTGTGACACTAGGCCTCACATCAAGGTGAGGGTGCTGGCAGGGTGTCGTGAAACTGTCCCAGGCCTTGTAGAGTGTTGTCCTGCCTCTGTTGGAACTGCTGTGTGTTCCCCTCATCTCCCATCCTGGGTTGCCCAAGGACCTACTTACTCTGCCGCCAGCGTTGTCAGATGGAAATTTATTGAGCAACTTTTCAAGAAGGACCTTCTGGTATTGCACCATTTTGCTCGTCCTCTCCACCACAGGAATGAGAGATGAGAAGTTTTCTTTGTAGCGGGGGGTCGAGAAGGGTGAACTGAACAACCAGTAATCGCTGTTGTGCAAAATGCGTAGAATGCGAGGGTCAAAGGAAAAGCAGCATAACATAAAGTCAGCCATGTGTGTCAGAGTCCCAACAGAATAGACTTTGATGTCCTCATCAGGAGGATGACTCTCAATCTCCTTATCCTCTTCCTCCTCTCCTGCCCATCTATTCTGAACAGATGGTATAAACCTGCTATGGTTACTATCCTCTGTAGAGGAGGCAACCGTCTCTTGCTCCTCCTCATCACCCTCATCCAATTCACACTAAGAAGACGACCTGAGGGTGGTCTAGATATCACCCTGTGTAATGTCTTCCCCCTAGTTCCACCTCTTCCACATGTTAAACATCCGCTTTTATTGTTAGCAGCCAGCTATTAAGTAGACACAGAAGTGGGATGGTTAGACTGATAATAGCGGCATCACCACTCACCATCTGTGTTTATTAGTGATGAGCGAGCACCAAAGTATTCGGGTGTTTGGGCCGAACACACAACTATGGTCGTGTGCTCAGCCGAGCACCCAAGTATAATAGAAGTCAATGGGAGACAACCAGGCACCCCCTGCTCTGAAGAGGGGAGGTGAAGGAAGCTGGTGAGCTGACTCTCTAAAACATTATGGTTGAGGGCCTGCTGGTGAGCTGACCCTGTAAAACATTATGCTTGAAGGCCTGCTGCTGAGCTGACCCTCTAAAACATTAGGGGCGAGGGGCTGCTGCTGAGCTGACCCTGTAAAACATTATGGTTGAGGGCCTGCTGGTGAGCTGACCCTCTAAAACATTATGGTTGAGGACCTGCTGGTGAGCTGCCCCTGTAAAACATTATGTTTGAGGGCCTGCTGGTGAGCTGACCTTATAAAACATTATGGTTTAGGGCCTGCTGGTGAGCTGGAAAAGGTGCATGGGAATACACTACAGTAGACTGAGTACATTATAAACAATACATTGAAATTGACTTTATATTCATCATCATCTCAGCTCTCCTCTGGTGGGGTTAAGAAGTCAGGGGCAATCTAGGCCTTGTTCATTTTTAGTCAACCTGTCAGCATTGTCAGTGGATACGCTTATCAGTTATAATGCCATTAGTAGCACTAAATACACGCTCAGACAAAACGCTGGCGGCAGGGCTGGCCAGCACCTCCAAGGCGTAGAGCACAAGTTCGTCCCACATGTCCAGCTTGGACACCCAGTAGTTGTAAGGCACTGAGGGATCATTTAGGATGCTGACACGGTCTGCGATGTATTCCTTCACCATCTTCTAAAACTTTTCACTTCTTGTGCCACTAGGCCATGCTTCAGGTTGAGGTTGCTGTCAGGGTGCCATGAAAGTGTCCCATACCTTGGAGGGTCTTGCCCTGTCTTTGTTGGAACTGCTGTGTATTCCCCTTGTCTCCCTTCCTCAGTTGCCTAAGGAAGTACGGACTTTGCTGTCCGTGTTGTCAGATGGAAAATTATGGAGCAATCTCTCAACAAGTACCTTCTGGTATTACACCATTTTACTCGTCCTCTCCACCATAAGAATGAGAGATGAGAAGTTCTTTTTGTAGCGGGGGTCGAGAAGGGTGAACACCCAGTAATTTGTGCTACCTAAAATGTGTATAACGCGAGGGTCGCGGGAAAGGCAGCCTAACATGAAGTCAGCCATGTGTTCCAGAGTACCAACAAGCAAGACGTCGATGTCAACATCAGGATGACTTTCCATCCCCGCCTCCTCCTCTGCCCATCCACGCTGAACAGATGGAATTAAAGTTCCATGGGTACTACCCTCTGTAGCAAAGGCAACTGTCTCCAGCTCCTCCTCCTCCTCTTCATGGCCCAATTCGCGCTGAGAAGACGAACTGTGGTTGGTCTGGCTATCACCCTATGTAATGTTCTCCTCCGTTTCCTCGTCTGCCAAATTCAGAGCATCCTCCTTAATTGTGAGCAGCTATCGTTTGAGTAGACACAGAAGTGGGATGGTTACGCTGATAATAGCGTTATCGCCACTAACCATCTGTGTGGATTCATCAACGTTTTTTAAAGCCTCACAGAGGTCTGACATCAATGCCCACTCCTCGCTTGTGAATAGTGGCAGTTGACTGGAAAGGCGATGATCATATTACAGCTGATATTCCACAACTGCCCTCTATTACTCACAAAGCCTGGCAAACATGTAGAATATAGAGTTCTAAGCTGCTGCAGCGTTTACAGACCGGCTGAAGCTGTGGACGACTTGTGGAAATGGGGACACATGCCTTCACTAGTAGCTCTGGAGATTGGGGTAGGTTGTTATAAACCGTTGAACCACTAAGTTTAAGACGTGGGCTAGGCATGGGATGTGTGTCTGGTTTCCGAGCTCCAAAGCTGCACACCAAGTTACGGCCATTGCCAGAGACAACCATGCCTGGTTGTAGGTTGTGTTGTAAGAGCTACAGCTTGGTCTGGTCCCTTATGCCCTGCCACAGCTCTGCAGTGTTGTGCTGTTTGTCCTCTAAGCAGATCATCTTCAGCACGGCCTGTTGACGCTTACCTACAGCAGTGCTACACTGCTTCCAGCTAGCGACTGATGGCTGACTGCTGTTGAAGGTGGAAGTTGAGGAGAAGGTGGCAGAGGAGGAGAAGTGGGGGTTGGAGCAAGTAACATAACTGCTTGCGGAGACCCTGATGGACGTAGGGCCCACAATCCTGGGCGTGGGTAGCACCTGTGCCATCTCAGGGTACGACTCGCTCCCGGCCTCCACAACGTTCACCCAGTGTGCGGTTAGGGAAATGTAGCATCCCTGGCCACCAGCACTTGTTCATGTGCCCGTGGTGAGGTGGACCTTCCCAGTAAGTGCCATGGTCACGGCATGAGTGATGTTCTGGGACACATGCTGGTGAAAGGCGGGCACGGCACACCGTCAAAAATAGTGGTGGCTTGGAATTGCGTACCGAGGGACGGGTGGGTATTTGTGCTTGTGTTCAAATGCCTGTGTTATCGACATTTGGAAGCTGCGCGGAGACAGGGAAGTGGATGTTATTGCTGACGGTTCATGCAAAGGTCCAGGTGCAGCACAAGGGGTATCCAGGTCTGCGCCTTCGACAGGGGATTTGCAAGCAGTAAGTAACACAGGGTAAAAGGAGGCAGTTGTGTGACCCCCAGAACCAGATTGTGGACCCAGGCGTTCAGCCCACTTATTAGGGTGCTTGGATGCCATGTGGAGGATCATGCTGGTGGTGGTAAGGTTGCTAGTGTTCACGCCCCGGCTCATTTTGGTATGGCACAGGTTGCAAACTACCACTCTTTTGTCGTCTGCACTTTCCTCAAAAAAGCGCCATACTGCGGAACACCTATCCCTTGGCAACGTAGATTTACGCATGGGGTTACTAGGTGTAACGGTTGCGGGCCTGTTTGGTGTGGGCCGACTTCTCCATTTTGCAACCCCACTGTCTCTTCCAGACTGTTGCGGTGCTGAGGATCCCTCCCTCTCTGTACTGCTGCCCTTGCTCGGCTTTACACCTTCCCATGTTGGGTCAGTGACCTCATTGTCCACTACCTCCTCTTCCATTTCCTCACTCTGCTCATCCTCTTGACTTGACCTAACCACAACCTCAGTGATTGGCAACTGTGTCTGATCATCATCTACCTTGTGAACGAATGATTGCCATTCACCACCGTCCTCTTCTTGAGACTATGAAGTCTCAAGAGGTTGGGAATCAGGGCACAATATCTCAGGCCCCTCTTCAAGCATGCTGGGCGAGAGGGCCAAATCTAATAGTGGGGCTGGAAAGAGCTCCTCGGAATATCCGAGTGTGGGATCACTCGTTTGTCAAGCCTCTCCATGGTGTAAGGAAGGATGAACAGTGTGGAGATTCGGTTGACAGAGACTGAACTTGGTGGAAGAGAGAGTGGTGCTTAACCAACTGGAAGCATTATCTTCAGCAATCCAACCGACCAACTGTTTGCACTGGTCTGACTTGGACAGTGTTGTCCTGCGCCGCCCAGCAAAGTTGGACATGAAGCTGGGTACGGCCACTGGCAGCAGGCACAGTTTCATTGTGCCCAGGGCCACGGCCTCTGCGTGCACCATAAGCATCATGCCCACTTCCCCGTCCCTTAGTGTTTGCCTTCTTAATATTAATGGTTTTGTCACTAGATGTGGCGCAGATTGTTTTACTGTCTGCAAAAGACACAGTTTTCGGATGCAGGACAGTATATGTCACAGAAACCCACAGAATATGAACACACTGTAAGAGGGCGCAAGGTGCCGTCATGGACGGAAGATACGTGTCACCGAGGTTCCTGGCCTCGGTGAGGTGAGAGCCGGGTTTTATGTGTCAGCAGCAGCTAGTGCTGCTTGACATTGATAGTTAGTTTGGCTGCAAAGCCAATCCGGGCCGGCTCTTACTGGGAGTAGGCAAAGAGTTGGGTGGGTGCCTACTCCCCACGGTCCAGGCCGGACTTTGCCGGGCTTTTTAAAGGCAGCCACATCAGCAGGTGTGGCTGTGATTGTCCTGGAGCTGCTGCTAGTGTTGTGTTGCTCTCTGGGCTGGAAGGATGAGCTCAGCAAGGAGTCGTGCAGTCGTCCTGGAAGCCTGAAGGTGGATTACCCTGCGGCTGGGCCGACCGCCAGGTGCGAACGCGCACCTAACCATCTCACAGGTGACTGAACCTGGTTTTGGACTCTTTGGTTTTGCTTTTTTGTGTTTGCTGAGTGTGAATTAACACCAAGAGACTGTTTATCGTTTATTTTGTGCAAGTGTGAATAAAACACTGTTTATTGCACTTTCTGGACTTCTTGTTTTGCCTCTATACTGCACCCGCACTGCTACCTACCAGAGCGACTCCCCACATTTGGTGGAGGATGCGGGCATGCGCAGTGAGGCTGGCGTAAACGCCAAAGTTTTTTTCCCAAAGTGAATGTCATATGTCAAGCCGGCAAAGTTTCAACACGTGAACTCTGATAAGATGGAGGCAGTTGTAAAGGCTCTCGTGGAGGCCAATTTACAGCAGCGGGAGGCCAACAAGCAGCAGCAGGAGACAAACCAGCTGCTGTTGCAACATGTAATGGCTTTGCAAGCGACTGGAGCCTCTCACCGTGCCCATGATGCCCGGAAAGCGGTCCGTGCAGCAATTCCCAAGATGACCCCGAGGATGATGCCGAGACCTACCTGGCAGTCTTCGAAAAAGTGGCCGTGAGGGAGAAGCTGCCCCGTGACCAGTGGGCTGAGGTGGTCGCTCCGTTCCTGGCTTCCGGACCCCAGCAGGTGTTTTTCGACTTGTCGGACGACCAAGCGGCCGATTATGACATCGTGAAAGGAGAGATCCTAGCCAGACTGGGGGTGAACGTGCTGGTCCGCGCTCAAAGAGTCCACCAGTGGGACTTTAAAACGACTGAACCTGCTAGGCCGCAGTACTACGATCTGCTGCACAGGCTGCAAAAGTGGCTGCAGCCTGATCTACTAAGTCCCACTGCCATGCTGGATCGACTGTTGGCGGACATCTTTGGAGGGCCCTGCCTTATCCCCTCCAGCACTGGGTCGGCCAGGCGTCTCCGGTAAGTGCCCTGGAGATGGTCGACCTGGTGGAGCGTTACGAGGCCACCAGAAACCTGCAGGGGGTCTTGCTGGGAAGGGGCCAGTCAAACCCCGGAGGCCTCCACCCCAGTTCCGACGACCGGCGACAGAGAGACCTGCACGGAATGTATCCCCTGCGGATCCGCCTCCCGTGGTATGCTGGAGGTGTCAGGAGCCAGGCCACATCAGGGCCGACTGTCCGCATCAGGGTGAGCCGATGGATGTGAACTACGGGTATCGCCACTCCCTGTATGCCCGGAAGCTGTGTGCAACTGGCACCCGTGAGGGGCAGGACAATAACCACCTGTGTCAGGTAGAGGTGGGAGATTCTCTGGCGGTGGCCCTGCTGGACTCCGGGAGTTTAGTCTCCCTGGTAAGAGCTGCCCTAGTACGGCCTGCGGAGTATACCGGCCGTAAAGTCGGGGTCCTATGCATCCACGGAGACTTAAAAGACTACCCCACTGCATTAGTGACTTTGTCCACAGCTGCTGGTAAGTGGACCCACGAGGTGGCTGTCGCTACCAAACTCCCACATGAACTGATACTTGGGAGGGACTTCCCAGGTTTACCGGCGCTGTGGCCGGCTATAAAAGTGTCTGATGGGCCCGAGACAGGGGTAACCCTAGTAGAGTGGCCTGATACCACTGGAAGGCCAGAACCCTGGGAGCCCGAATCTGAAGGGCCAGCAGTAGGGGTGACCACTGCTCCAGCGGTAGAGGGGGAGACAACCCCACTGAGTGTAATGGTGGGAGACACGGAGGACTTGCCACCGGGACCTGAGTTGGCAGACCTCAATGTCTCCGGGAAAATTTTGGGACCGCACAACACCGGGACCAAACCCTAACCAGGGCCTGGGAAAGTGTTGTAATGATTGACAGTAAACCCCAGAAACCTGGGGCTGAATTAATGTTTCCACGATTTATTATTCTTCAGGATATGTTGTATCGGGTGAACCAAATCCGAGGTGAGCCAGTTGAACAGTTGGTGGTGCCCACCGCATATCGCAAGCTTGTTATGGAGCTTGCCCACCAACATGTTCTTGGGGGACACATGGGGTGGCAGAAAACGCAGGACCGCGTACTACAGCGATTTTACTGGCCCGGTTTGTTTAAGGAAGTAGAGGAGTTCTGTAAGTCCTGTCCGACCTGTCAGGTAAATAGCCCCCAGCCGCATTACAGAAGTCCCCTGGTCCCTCTCCCAATAATTGAGGTCCCATTCGAGCGTATTGCCATGGATCTGGTCGGACCCGCACCGAAGTCTGCTAGGGGTCACCAACATATCCTGGTGATTCTGGACTATGCTACTCGATATCCAGAGGCGGTGCCTCTGCGACACACATCGGCTAGGCTCATTGCAAAGGAGTTAATGGAGATGTTTACCCGGGTGGGCCTACCTAAGGAGGTTCTGACGGACCAAGGGACCCCTTTATGTCTAAGATTATGAGGGAATTGTGTAAACTGTTGCATATAAAGCAATTACGGACGTCCGTTTACCATCCGCAAACGGACGGCCTTGTGGAAAGGTTTAACCAAACTTTAAAAAATATGCTAAAAGGGTGGTGTCCCGAGATGGGAAGGACTGGGATCTGCTTCTGCCCTATCTCATGTTTGCAGTGCGAGAAGTGCCCCAGGCCTCTACTGGGTTCTCGCCCTTCGAACTGCTTTATGGCAGACGCCCACGGGGCCTGTTGGACATCGCTAAGGAAGCGTGGGAACAACAGCCCGTCCCCACAAAAGCGTAATTGAATATGTTACCCAGATGCAGGAACGTATGGAGAGGGTGTTACCGCTGGTCCGGGAGCATATGGAGGCAGCACAACAGGCCCAAAGTAGAGTCTATAATCGTCAGGCTCGGGTACGAGACTTTAATCCCGGAGACCGAGTTTTAGTTCTGGTACCCACCCTTGACAGCAAATTTCTAGCTAGGTGGCAGGGGCCCTATGAAGTGCTCGAGAAAGTGGGGGAAGTAAATTACAAGGTGCACCAGCCAGGGCGGCGGAAGCCGGAGCAGGTGTATCATGTGAATTTGCTGAAGCCATGGAAGGATAGGAACTCGTCCAGCGATGACAGCCCCCGGCCAGGGCTTCTAGGTGAGAAGGATCCAGCCCTCACCTCGAAGTCCGGGAAGCAGCAGCCACCGTAAAAATTTCAGATAGCCTATCCTCCAAACAGGTCCAGGAAGTTAAGGAGTTCATTAGTCGGAACACGGATGTGTTCTCGGACCTCCCTGGGCGCACATCCCTAATCCAGCATGACATTATCACTGAGCCTCAGGCCAAAGTCCGGTTAAAGCCGTATCGGGTACCCGAGGCTCGGCGACAAGCCATTGTGAAGGAAGTGCAGCTGATGCTCCAGTTAGGTGTCATCGAGGAGTCAAAAGTGATTGGGCCAGTCCGATAGTCTTAATACCCAAGCCGGACGGGACATTGAGGTTCTGTAACGATTTCCGCAAGCTGAATGAGGTGTCCAAGTTTGACGCATATCCCATGCCGAGGGTGGATGAGCTCATTGAAAAATTGGGCCAAGCCAGGTATTTTTCTGTCTTGGACCTCACCAAAGGGTACTGGCAGGTACCCTTAACGGAGGCTGCCAAGGAAAAACTGCTTTTATCACACCGGAGGGGTTGTATCAGTACAAGGTATTACCCTTTGGTCTACATGGCGCCCCGCCACGTTTCAAAGGCTTATGGATATTGTGCTTCGTCCACATCGACGGTACGCCTCAGCGTATCTGGATGATATCATTGTCCATAGCACCGACTGGGAGAGTCACCTACCGAAGGTACAGGCCGTAGTGGACTCCCTTAGGAAAGCTGGCTTAACTGCTAACCCAAAAAGTGTGTGGTAGGGTTAGAAGAGACCAAATACCTAGGGTATGTCATTGGGCGGGGGTGGTCAAACCTCAGGTAAACAAAATTGAGGCAATTAAGAATTGGCCCCGACCTGTCACTACGCGGCAAGTAAAATCATTCCTGGGCATGGTGGGATACTACATGAGGTTTATTCCCAACTTCGCTACAATTGCTGCTCCATTGACAAGCCTTTTAAAGGGACGCAGGTCAGTGTCGATCCAGTGGAATGAGCAGGCGGATAAGGCTTTCTCTGCTCTGAAGTCGGCCCTGTGTGGGTCCCCGGTTTTGGTGACGCCCGACTTCAGGAGAGAGTTTGTGGTACAGACCGATGCCTCTGAAGTGGGCCTCGGGGCTGTACTCTCTCAGGAAATCAATGGGGAGGAGCATCCCGTGGTTTTCCTGAGTCGCAAACTCACCCCAGCCGAAACCAGGTACAGTATAGTGGAGAGAGAGTGCCTGGCCATCAAGTGGGCACTAGAGTCTCTCCGCTATTATCTGCTAGGGAGAAAGTTCCGTCTGGTGACCGACCATTCCCTCTAAAGTGGATGTGCCAGGCGAAAGACAGGAATGCTCGGGTCACCAGATGGTTCTTGTCTCTGCAGAACTTCAAGTTCACAGTGGAACACAGGGCAGGCCGCTTGCAAGGAAATGCGGATGCACTGTCTCGAGTACAGTGTTTGGCGTGTGTTCACCCTGTCGGGGTTGAACAAAGGGGGAGGTATGTAAGAGGGCGCAAGGTGCCGTCATGGACGGAAGATACGTGTCACCGAGGTTCCTGGCCTCGGTGAGGTGAGAGCCGGGTTTTATGTGTCAGCAGCAGCTAGTGCTGCTTGACATTGATAGTTAGTTTGGCTGCAAAGCCAATCCGGGCCGGCTCTTACTGGGAGTAGGCAAAGAGTTGGGTGGGTGCCTACTCCCCACGGTCCAGGCCGGACTTTGCCGGGCTTTTTAAAGGCAGCCACATCAGCAGGTGTGGCTGTGATTGTCCTGGAGCTGCTGCTAGTGTTGTGTTGCTCTCTGGGCTGGAAGGATGAGCTCAGCAAGGAGTCGTGCAGTCGTCCTGGAAGCCTGAAGGTGGATTACCCTGCGGCTGGGCCGACCGCCAGGTGCGAACGCGCACCTAACCATCTCACAGGTGACTGAACCTGGTTTTGGACTCTTTGGTTTTGCTTTTTTGTGTTTGCTGAGTGTGAATTAACACCAAGAGACTGTTTATCGTTTATTTTGTGCAAGTGTGAATAAAACACTGTTTATTGCACTTTTTGGACTTCTTGTTTTGCCTCTATACTGCACCCGCACTGCTACCTACCAGAGCGACTCCCCACAACACTAATAGGCCCAGATTATTGGAATTTGTAATACAGACACTGTTTGGAGATGTATTTCAGTATTTTTTACACAAAGCCACACACTATGGACACTAGATGTGGACCAGATTATTAAGGACACAGTCTGCGGATGATTTACAGTATATGCCACTAATAGGTATAAAATTAAAATATCTTGCTGCTGTCAAACACACACAGTAGTCCTTAAACTTTGGGATCTTTGAAAAGCTTTTGGTAGTAAAAACAGTAAATTTCTCTCCCTGCACTATGTGTCCCTTCTGAAGCACTGTCCCTGAGACTTCAGGAGGTTAAAAGATTGCTGCTCTAAAACACACACACAGTAGTTCTTAAAAGAATATTTGGGCCTTGGAAAAGCTTTCTCAGAATAAAAACTGTGAAATTCGCTCCCTACTCTGTCTTTCTCTTCCTACGCTCTGCTCTCCCTGTCTACGTCTGAGCTCAACATGCGTCATCGGGTGCTATATAGCACTCGATGACGCTTTCCGGCCAGCCAATCACTGTAATGCCAGCAGCCAAATGGCTACTGGCATTACAGTGAGGGCAGTACTTACCTGCACCTTTATTGGCTGCTTAAAATCCGCAAAACGTGCGGGGCAGAGACTCGAGCATTGCGCTCGAGCACATGCCGTACTCGGTCTAGTACTGCCATGTGCCGAGCATAGCGATGCTCGAGCTGAACAGATATTCGGCCGAGCATGCTCGCTCATCACTACTAACTAACTATCTAATGTAATTGGATAAGGAATAGGAACCAGATGAAAGCACAGAGCACAGCAATGTCACTGCTCTGTCTCTCAGAACTGCAAAAAAACAGCAAAAAGTGGCTGCTGGGGAGTTTTTTACATAGCAAAGGGGTAGGCAACTTTCCTATTGGTCATTAGGGATGTTGCTAAGCTCTGACAAAGATATCTCAGCCTTCTCATTGGCCCAAAAGCAAGAAGAGAGGTTACTTACTGATGAAAAAAAATCTAGAATATTCGCGATTATGAATTTATAGCACTATATCCTACATCTGTGCAAAATTTTAAAGTGCCGATATTTGCGATAAAAATTCGCAATTAGAATATTCACGATTAACACTATAATACACACCAAAAAGGGCTTTAAAACATATAACTGCACCGCTAAACAGCAAATAATATATATTTTTTTGCCACTAATACGCGCCAAAAAGGGTTTTAGTATACATAACTGCACCGGTGAATGGCAAGTAGTATATTATATTATAGTATTAATTTTCTCACTTCACCACTCAACGGCTAATAAGCCCTTTTTCTTCTGACTAATACAAGCCAAAAAATGCTTTAGAACATATAACTGCACCGCGCAAGGGCAAATAAGACATAAATAAAATATTTCCTTCTAATAAACCCTGTTAATGGTTGTCTCAAACAGCACTTGCACCCCAATAACAAGAATGGTTTTCTGGAATTACAGAGCTGTATAATGGCAATTTGAGTTCCCAGTCAGTGCAGCAGGTGTAATAGGATTGTTCCTATTGCCCAGGCCCGTAACCTCCCCTACTGAACCCTGTTCAACATAAATGCTGTGGAATGATTCATCCCTATCCTTTCCCTACACCTTGAATAATCTTTCCCTGCACTTGTAAATCGTTTTTTTTTTTAGCACAATGATGTTTTTTCTAACACTGTCCCTAGTGCCTACTGACATCTCTCCTTGCACTAAGTACACTGGTAAATGGCAGAATCCAAGATGGCTGAGGCTATTTTCAGGGCTGTGACATCACAGGGCTGGCTGGCTGCTGATTGGCTGCACGCATGGCTTTATGGGTTATCCCACCTTCCCAGAGTTCCTTGCTCCATGTCCTCACACATGCAGCAGCGATTTTAGGCAAAAAATATGATTCGTTACCACGAAGCGTGGGGAAATTCGGATTTGTTGCAAATCAAATTTTTACTGAAATTCGGATCGAATTCCACTTCATCAACTTCGATTTACTCATCTCTAGTAGTGACAGCCGAATTATCACCATTCGGCAGAGGAAGGACTTCTGGCTCTCCACCTTGTTGGACTCTTGCTACTGGTCCAAAATGGGGGCCTTTTTTTACACCCACTGAGAGGGAGGAGAAACTGAACTACTATAGATATCCTATGTAGTCAGTTGGCTGTTGCCTATCTGCATCATCTTCCATCCTCTCGCAGGTCCGACCGGGGGGCCCTCTGCATTCACGTTCCACTGCCATGGCTGCTGTCGCAGGGTGGGAAAGTAGGAGCAGTTTCAGCTCCATCAGCAGCAACTTGAGTCTATAGTCACTGATGACCCGCCTAGTGAAGAAACTACTTACCAGCAGCAGCAGCTAGACCTGGAGCAGGACCTGAACCAACAGATGGTGGCATACTTGGACAGCACCCTGCCACCCCACATTGAAGATTCGCTCGGCTACTGGGCAGCCAAACTGGATTTGTGCCCGCAACTGGCAGAGTATGCCCTGGAAAAGCTGTCCTGCCCAGCCAGTAGTGTGGCATCAAAGCGGGTGTTTAGTGCAGCGGGCCATAGTTACCCCAAGAAGAACTCGTCTGTCCACTCAAAATGTGGAAAAACTGACCTTTGTCAAGATGAATCTGGGGTGGATCAGCCAGGATTTCCACCCACCAATGCCTGATACATCAGACTAGAACATCCATGGTGCCACACCAACACTTTGACAAAAGAGACCAGTTTCTTCTGGCTAACTGCCTCAGCTACAATTCTGATGCTGCCACTCGCCTGATGCCACTCATCTAATGACAAGTGCTCCTTCTTTCACCCACCATCTTCAGCTGGTACTGATATTGCAATCCACCTCCCCACTCTGTGGTCTCCTGATGCTGCTGTTCCCTCCACACTATGTCACCTTGCCACTCTGTGGTCCCCTGATGCTGCTGCCACCTCCACACTATGTCACATTGCCACTCGGTGGTCTCCTGATGCTGATGCCACCTCCACTCTATGTCACCTTGCCCCTCTTTGGTCTCCTGATGCTGCTGCTACCTCAACACTATGTCACCTTGCCACTATGTGGCCTTCTGATGCTGCCAAGAACTGAACTGCACATTCCAAAGAGACTGCGCAAATTCTATGTAAAGTGGTAATAATAAATCCTTGTCCTGCGAGTCCATGTCTCTGAATAGGTCATCATTATAAGATTGGCTGGGGTCTGCCTCTCACCACACTCACTGTTCTGCTATATTCAAGAGCTCTTCTGGTCAGAACCAAAAACTGAAACATCACAGCTCCATACATTGCATAGTAGTAATGAATGAATAATTGCTGTTAACATGAGCAGCATGGCAGTAACCAGGCGCAGCCACTAGATAGTATATGGCTATTGGGAAGTTCTGGTACTTGGATAGGTCATCAATAGTAAACTCCTGGAAAATTATTTTAATGTAAACATTAGCCTGCTGTTCTTAGAAACCTTAAACCTTACCAATAACATCTTATGCTATTATTTAGTCTATGATCTACTAGTACACCAAGGTCCTTCTCAACAGTTGATAATGCTCAGTTTTATGCCCCACAAGCATATGTATTTAATGAATACTAGTATCCAGATGCATAACTTTACATTTAAAGAGGACCTGTCACGTCTCCTGACATGCCTGTTTTAATAGCTTCATGCGTTCAGGAGTGGCATGTCAGGAGTGGTGGAAGGTCATCTTAAGCACTAAATGTGTCCTAATGTGGTGTTATATTGCCCAATTGCCAATCTTTCTGGCAGTGTGAGCACAGATGGATAACACATCTATCAGCACTCGTTTGCAGCTGCTTGATTACACAGGCCAATGCAAACTGAATATAAATAATGGATAAAGCAATTTGCCCGCGGCACTGCCCTGCACTCCTCTATAGATAATAGTTCACACCTATCCCCAAATAGTAGCTCCTCCAGCTGCGGTATATCCCATAAGGTGGCGCTCTGCCGATTACTAGAATCAGAACTGAATCGTATCCACGTAGAAGAAGTTGTGAAAAAAGCGGCACTCACCAAGGATGTCTTCATATAAACACTTTATTCGCCATCAACACGGCACAAGATGTAAAATAAGGGCGAGCGGGTGGACGCCAATTGCAGGTGGTTAATGCTGGACGTCCGTTTCACGCTTGAGATCATCACGCCGCTATGTGCGTCCTCGCGTCACTCCGCTAATTAACACACAGGATACAATACTATTGGTGCAGCGCCGCTGCATCAAACAACCTGAAACACTGATAGGACGATTAAAACCAATATGTATGTAAAGGAGTGTACCTGGGTACTATAACATTTGTAACAAAATTGATAGAGTTATTCCTGTCTGGGAATTTAACTAACACTAGGGAATAGCAAATATAACGAGCGTCGCTCAAATCTAACCATTAAATGCAAGAATAGAATACATTAGAGGGGCTCTCTATGCTTTAAAGGAACACCGATAATTTGTTACTGTCATTTAATCCATGAGGACCCGTCGCTTGAGTTTTCATGATCCACCTCGCCTCACGTCGCAGGAGGGCGCGCTGCCGATCCCCTCCACGAAGGGGGCACCGCACCACTTCAATACCTGCAAACGTGAGGCACCGTGGGTCACCCCCATGTTGCTCACGTACATGCTGTATTAACCTAGGGGAGCCTTTGCCCGTTCTGATGGATCCAATATGTTCACGGACCCGTTCAAAAAGGGGCCTGATGGTTTTGCCAAAAAAATAAAGAACATTCCACCCTCTAATGTGTTTGCAGAGGACTTAGTAGTCAATTTACGTGGGTTGGAGTTGCCACCGGGCTGCACCTCAGTCCTGAATAAGGGACTGGGGTTCAGCCTAGTCGAACAGTTCAGCCCAGTGGACTTTGAAATTGACCTTTATAAAAGTGTAAGAAAGTTATGTTTGAGGAAGTTATTTTCTGAAGCAGGACCGGGTCTTTCGATACCCTTGCCAGGAGAGGTCCCTGCCACAGTGACCCCAGTTGAATTTCATATGCACCAGCGGTACACCCCTGAAGAGCAAGATTGCGTAATGTTTTTGGCAGGTCTTGAAAACATAGGCCAAAATCCTAATATTCAGAGTAGTAGGTTCACAGGTGGTATTAAGTCCACATTCATTCCGCCTATGCCGGCCGGCTCAGTGGTTGACCTTTTTTACAATAAAGTACTTTCTGATATGCGTGCACTGGTTTTCCCAGAAGCACCACAGAACATTACCAGTGAAGAGAGAAAAGCTCTCGAATGGTTAAAAAATTGTAGTAAGGGCGGAAAAATGGTCTTACTGAGTCAGGAGTATTATATAGAGGAGGCATTGCGCCAGCTAAATGACACTGAAGTGTACAGTAGATTAAAACGTAACCCTATTCCTGAAGTGTTATGTAAATTGCAGACCTTGATGCACAAGTTCATTGAGATAGGCTTTTTACCTAAAGGGTTAAAAGATAAACTTATCCCTGACTTCCCAGTTAACCCTACCTGGTATTTTGTCCCGAAGATCCACAAGTTGCTGACCCGCCCCCCTGGTCACCCAATTGTGGCGGGGGTCGGGTCAGCGACTGAAGAAATCTTGCGTTATGTGGATTGGCTTCTCAGACCCCTTCTTTTGGGAACTCCCACGTACTTAAAGGACACCAGCGACTTTCTTCGCGCACTCAGTATTTTTGAGTGGCGCGACGACTATCGCCTTGTGTCCTTGGAGAGTTTATATACTCGCATTCCACACAAACAAGGGGTTCAAGCCGTGCATTATGTGTTACAACAGTCAGGCAAAAGTAATGTGTTTCAGACGTTTGTGTCTGAAGCCCTAGATCTAATTCTGACCAAATGTGTTTCAATTTGATAGTAAATTGTACCGCCAGATACTAGGTACGGCTATGGGTACACCCATGTCTTGTACCTTCGCCAACCTGTATCTGGCGGTATTTGAGGAGCTCTATGTATTCTCGGTGGATAACCCCTTTCTGAAATTCATCCACCTTTACTTAAGATTTGTGGATGATGTGTTTCTGGTCTGGTCGGGCAACGAGTCCGAATGTGAGCAGTATGTGAAGTATTTAAATACTTGGAATAACATGAATATGAGATTTACCATGAACTTCGGGGGGTCATCTCTTGACTTCCTCGATGTTCAGGTAACAGTAGTGGAGGGAGTACTACAAACCACTGGTTTCCGCAAGCCCACTGCTACGAACTCGTTGCTCCACCAGACCAGCTACCATTAGGAAGCCGTGAAAAAGGCAGTCCCTTTTGGACAGTTTATACATCTGCGTAGGATAAATAGTAGCGAGGCGGGATACTTTAAGCAAGCACATGAATTGAAGGATCGTTTGCTCGGACTGGGTTATCCACCGGGAGACATTGCACGAGCTCCCCATCGAGCGGCCAAATTTGACCGCACTAAGTTGTTGGTCGAAAAAGAAAGACAGAGGGAAATTGAACAATTTACTTTTGCTTTCAAATTCAGTCCTATGGCTAATGCCATTAAACAAGCAGTTCACGGCAATTGGGACATACTCCGAGGGGATCCCACACTTAGTGATATAGCTATACAGCGTCCTGTAGTTACATTCAAAAAATGTCATACGTTAAGGGACACCTTAGTCCGCAGCACCTTCACGCAGTCAAGGGAGCGTGATTGGCTCTCTGGCAGAAAAGTAAGTGGAAATCATAAATGTGGGTATTGCTCCTTCTGCTCTTATAATGCAAGAAGTAAGGTCCTCCAATTAGGAGGTTTAACATGGTATGTCAGAGATCTCATCACTTGTCGCACTTCGTACGTTGTGTATGTTATGTTATGCGATTGCCGTACGTTTTAGTATTGTATCCTGTGTGTTAATTAGCGGAGTGCAGCGAGGACGCACATAGCGGCGCGATGATGCACAATCTCAAGCGCGAAACGGCCGTCCCGCATTAACCACCTGCAATTGGCGTCCACCCGCTCACCCTTATTTTACATCTTGTGCCATGTTGATGGCGAATAAAGTGTTTATATGAAGACATCCTTGGTGAGTGCCGCTTTTTTCACAACTTCTTCTACCTGGATACAATGCAAACTGAATGCAGGAGGAATGTTAGCGACCACAGTTGTTTCTTCCTCATTGTGTTCAATTAATTATTAGCAGCACATCCCTGATTACTAGTGTTGAGCTCGAATATTTGAAAAGCAGATTTTTATCGCGAATATCGGCACTTTGAGATTTTGCGAATATTTTGAATATTGCGCTATATATTCGTAATCACGAATATTGTTTTTTTTTTCACAGTACATATCACAATGCACATTACAGTGAAGTGCCGTTAATCGCATAGCAATAAAAAATTGCTATATGAATTTTCAATCTCCACTCACTGACAGTGAGTGGAGCGTGAATAATCGCAACACAATTTTTTTCTATTGCGATGCGATCATCGGCACTTCACTGATCTCTCCCTTCTTAGTTTGAAAACTGCACCACGCCCCTTTCTCGCATGCGCATGCCATTTTTACATTGCGATTATCGCAATGAATGTTAGTAAACGAATGTAGCGAATGTAGCGAATATTTGCAGAATATTTGCCTATATATTCATCAAATATCGTGAAATCAAATATAACCGTTGCCGCTCATCACTACTGATTACACAGGGAGATCTGCTGCCAATAATCTGACATCTTCTATCCTAAGCATTTGCTCGTTCATCGACTGATTGGCTGCTTGATTATATGAGTAAATTATTGGGAACAAGCATTCCTATGAAAACTTGTTCTGGATAATTGTCCAGAAATCATGCAGTCTGATAGGGCCTTTAGTCAGCCTATAACTTAAATACATCGGCTATAGACAATTTTCAATATTTTGTGGAAAACTGAATGTTTAGTTACAGTCAGTGTAAAATATCCAGTATATTTCTATTGCCTTCTGCGTTCACCCACTAAACACGTTTTAGATTGTGGGAGGTAATTCTGCAAGTTGGCATTTGAACTATTTTTTTTTTCCCATGTGAATAATTATTAAGATGATCCTGTCTTTTTCTTGCCATACGAGTATCAGACACTATACAAATGTTCAAAACATTTTAGATTTAATCTTTACAGTGCTTAAATGTAAGACATATGTACAGTTGTGGTGATTTTTTTATTGTTAGAGCTCTCCAAAATGTACATTTATGTACATTTTGTAAGCACATTTAAGCAATTTTTAGAAGCACATAAAATACAACAGAAATATACAATGTATCCTATTTGTTGAATTCACATTTTATACAATATTTATAACAACATGACTCCTCCATCTAAAACTTTCTACATTTTAACTTTTTACCTTTTAGCAGAATATTTCCTCATGACATTTTATACTTAAAATTATAATATAGCTCGTTGCCATAAAACAAAATCTGTAGAGATTATTGGAAACCTGTCAGAGCCTGTTCAAGGTCTATAAAGGCTGCAGCAAATAGCTTTTCTCTTCGCCATGGCGACCGAGTCTGTTTTTACAGTTACTCTGGAAACCAAAGGCTTTCTGTTGCTTGTTCCTTTTCAGTTACTTTTTGCTATTAAACCTTCTGGTTGAGACAAAGGAGGGGGGGGGGGGGGTGGCTAGGAGACACTTTCCAGTGGCAAACCTGAATGGCAACCTGGAATTTAAAATTGTGAGGCTCAAAAATGTTCCCCGGCAAGCTAATACTCATATTAAAAATAAAATAGAATTAAATAATAATAAGATGACAGTAGATGTGGAAAGAGGACTTGTAAAAAAAAATTCTAATTACTACATGGTAATAAAAATACAGCAGATATTTATTAACGGTTTTAATTTGATATTAAAATAACATTGGTGAAAAGTTTGGTTTTGCTTCAAGTAAAATCGTTAAAAATCTCACTGAAAAAGGGACTCAGCAAAGAATGAGTTTTCCTTGAACTGGGGAATCAGCTTACACATTTGTCTGAAGTATCACGTTTATAATTTTTTGTGTGATGCAGTCTGGCATTGTGATATCAGAGGAGAATGGGATGTCAGAACTTTGAAGGTACACTTTGAAGGTGCTAGATGCAGCCTGCCTAAACTAGTATGGGAGTGACTATTAGACTGTTACCTAGCATGGTGTACCACATTGGTACCTTTAGGCCTCTTTCACACGGGCGTCATGATTGACGCCCGGATAAGAGGCGGGTGCGTTGCGGGAATATGCGCGTTTTGCACGCGCGTGAGAAAAAACGCCATGTTTGGTACCCAACCTGAAGCCGGACTTCATCACTGAAGTCCGGTTTCGGGTCTTCTGGAGAATTGATTATTTTCCCTTATAACATGGTTATAAGGGGAAATAATAGCATTCTTAATAAAGAATGCTGTGTAAAATGAAGTGGAGGGGGATAAAAATAATAAAAGTTAACTTACCTTAGCCACTTGATCGCGTAGTCGCGATCTCTCTCTCTTTCCTGCAGCATCTAAGATCTACAGGACCTGTGATGACGTCATCACATGGTCCAATCACATGGTCCATCTTACCATGGTGATGGACCATGTGATTGGACCATGTGATGTGACGTCATCACAGGTCCTGTAGATCTTAGATGCTGCAGGAAAAGAGGAGAGAGTCGCGACTACGCGATCAAGTGGCTAAGGTAAGTTAACTTTATTATTTTATCCCCTCCACTTCATTTTACACAGCATTCTTTATTAAGAATGCTATTATTTCCCCTTATAACCATGTTATAAGGGAAAATAATAGAGATCTGGTCCCGTTGCTAAGCAACCATGCGGGAAAATCGCAACGCATCCGCACTTGCTTGCGGATGCTTGCGATTTTCCCGCAGCCCCATTCACTTCTATGGGGCCTGCGTTGCGTGAAAAACGCAGAAACTGGAGCATGCTGCGATTTTCACGTAACGCAGAAGTGATGCGTGAAAATCAACGTTCATGTGCACAGCCCCATAGAAATGAATGGGTCCGGATTCAGTGCGGGTGCAATGCGTCCTCCTCACGCATTGCACCCGCGAGGAAAACTCGCCCGTGTGAAAGGGGCCTTATAGAAGTATTTTTTGTGTGCTTTCAAGATTGAGCAATCTCCTTCATATTACAATATATATATATATATATATATATATATATATATATATATATATATTTTAGTTGCTTGGGAATGTGGACTGTAATTTTTCTAATCTCTTAATTTAAGTGTGTAGGTGATTTATGTGTGTGTGTTTTGTTCCTTCTTATAGTGAGAGCTTTCCAAGCAACATAAATTGTCCCATTTACATTGCTTTTAAAATGCAACAAAGAAACTTAAAGAATGAAGGTTTTAACCTCGTGTAAGGGGAGCAGAGTTTCATTAAGTCTCAACAAGAATGGTACAGTTGATTGTGCTGTTAATGTGATCTTTATGCTTACCAGGTAGTGATTGGAGTGAATGCAGTTATCAGGTATGGAAGCATCCAAAGTGAAATTCGATCCAAAAATTGTAACAAATTGTTTTTGTCCTAGAATGGTGGCTACACGTATAACAAAGTGAAAGCAAGAAGCTAGGGAATGCAAGATCACCCATAATGTCGTGCAGACAGGCAATCAGCAGCTAGCCAGCCCCTGTGATGTCACAGTCCTCTAAAAGCATCATCCCGCGCAGTCTCCACCATTTCACTGTGAGCTGAGCATAGGGAGACATGAGACAAGTGCTAGGGACAGTGTTGCTAAAAGGTAAAAGCAATTCTATTACGCCTTGATTCTAATTTTACTATTGTTGCAGTGTCTACCTTGTTTAAAGAGGACTTTTCATCAGTAAAAAATTTGAAATAACTATGCTGACATGGAGAGCGGCGCCCAGGGATCTCAATGCACTTACTATTATCCCTGGGCGCAGCTCCGTTCTCCCGGTATTGGATCTGGTATCTTCTCTCACTTGGTTCTACTAGGCGGAGCCTGCCCTTGTTCTCCTGGGCATCTCCTTCTCCCAGGTAGGGTTGAGCGAACCCGAACTGTAAAGTTTAAATTCGTACCGAACATTACGGTTTTTCGCACCTGGACCCGAACATTTCCATAAAAGTTCGAGTTCGTTGTTCGGTGATTTCTTCCCGCTTTTTGAAAGGGTGCAGGGCAGCCAATAAACAAGTGTTTCACTACTTTGCTCTAAGAAGCCATCACAGCCATGCCTACTAAAGCATGGCTGTGATTGGCTAAGTGCAGCATGTGACCCAGCCTCTATTTAAGCCGGAGTCACGTAGCGCCGCACGTCACTCTGCTCTTCTCGATGTAGGTATAGGATGCTGCTGAGTCTGTGAGGGAAAATTAGAGAAGAAATCTGTTGAACTTGGTGGTGTTAAATCTTTAAGCTACAGCAATTATTGAAGGTGCTATGTAGAGATGTCCCGAACTATTAGCCGGCGAACATCGCTTGTTCGCGTTCGCCGCGGAAGGCGAACATATGCGATGTTCGGTCCTCCCCCTATACGTCATCATTGAGCAAACTTTGACCCTGTACCTCACAGTCAGCAGACACATTCCAGCCAATCAGCATACCCTCCCTCCCAGACCCACCCACCTCCTATCAAAAAGCAAGGACAGCATCCATCTTAAATTCATTCTGAAGCTGCAGTGTTAGGCCCCACTCACACATCCGCAATTCGGTTCCGCATTTTGCGGCATGGAATTGCGGACCCATTCATTTCTATGGGAACACTCTATGTCCCACCCGAGTCTGCAATTGCGGATCCGCACTTTCGGGTCTGCAATCGTGTTCCCGAAAAAAATAGAACATGTCCTATTCTTGTCCGCAATTGCGGACAAGAAAAGGCATTTTCTTTATAGTGCCAGCGATGTGCGGTCCGCAAATTGCAGGATGCACATCACCGATGTCCGTGTTTTGTGGACCCGTGGAATGGGGCCTTAGTTAGAGCAAGGAGAGTGCTACTGCTGCTGAATTAATAGGGAAAGCGTTATCTAGGCCAGTTTTCTGTGTCCACTCCAGTCCTCAAAGACTCATCTGCTGTAAGGACAGTGTCCTGACAGCACCCCAAAAAGCCCTTTTTAGGGCTGGTACATCAGTCTGCTTTATATATATATATATATATATATATATATATATATATATGTATTGCAGTTGCCTGCCCATGTGTGAGAGGCCGCAGGCCCACAGACTGTACTGTGTGCACACCACTCAAATAGAGTGGCACAGTAACTTGCAGATAAAAGTCATTTAATTTTTACCCTTTAATATAATTGCAGTTGCCTGCTAGTGTGTGTCAGGCCCACAGACTGTACTGTGCCAACTGTCAGTGTCCACCACTCATACTGGGTGGCACAGTACCTTGCAGATAAGTCAATTAATTTTTACCCTTTAATATAATTGCAGTTGCCTGCCAGTGTGTGTCAGGCCCACTGACTGTACTATGCCCACTGCCCACCACTCATATAGGGTGTCACAGTGCATTGCACGGCGCATGCGCAATGACCTAAAATTCAAACGAAGCGGACCGAGCATGGGTCTTTTCCATCTCCCAGTTCCAAAAATCTATTCAGAACACCGGCCCTGACCCTGGTAAGGGACAAAGCAGAAATTAAACTGATAGGAATAGTACTTAGTTAACACTAGTTGCATTGGTGGGAAATTCCATTGCAAGTGCCCAAAATTAGAAGGAAGCGGACAGAGCAAGCTTTTTTCTCTATCTCCCTATGCAAGGATTCAATTCAATACACGTCCCCTGATAGGGGACTTAACAAAGATTAAAATGGTAAAAATAGTAGTTCACACTATTTGTATTGATGGCACAGTACATTGCGGGGCGCACGCGCAGTGCCCCAAATTGAAAATAAGAGGACCGATCAATCATCTTTTTCCATCTCCCGGTTCCTAAAATCTATTCGATACACGTCCCCTGATAGGGGACGTAACAGGGATTAAACTGATAGCAATAGTACTACTTAACACACCACTCATATAGGGTGGCACAGTATATTGCGAGGCGCACGCTCAGTGCCCCAAATTGGAAGGAAGAGGACCGACCAACCATCTTTTTCCATCTCCCAGTTCCTAAAATCTATTCCATACACCGGCCCCTGATAGAGGACAAAAAAGAGATTAAACTGGTAAGAACAGATTTTTTTTTGAAAAAAAAGGACAGCCTCTGCGGAGCTGTGTATTTTTTTGGCCGGGTTACTGAACGCTCATGCACAATGGCTGTAGGCTCATGCGTCCTTTTGCGGAGGTGACAAACCTGGTCAGTCAAACCCAAGGCATCATCATCAACCTCATCCCATATGCGTTTTTTCTGGAGCGTGCCCTGCGAAGAGTGCTGGATCAAGCCGTAGATGAGCTTGAAAAGGAAGAGTTGTGGTCACCATCACCACCAGAAGCAGCCTTGTCGTCATCGATTGCTGGACCTACGGCAACGCAGAGAGAGGAGTCTAAAGAAGAGGAGTCAGAGGAGGAAGGTGGCTTTGAGGAGGTGGAAGACCAACCACAGCAGGCATCCCAGGGGGACTTGTTGTCAATTTCGGGGACCCTTGGTGTTGTACGTGGCTGGGTGGAGGAAGAGACCTTCAATGACGTCAGTGAGGACAAGGAACGGGACATGGCTAGCTTGGTATCCAACCTTGTGGAAATGGGGAGTTTGCGGTTGTGCAAATGGACTGTTTGCGGTGCGTTAAACGGGGAGTTTGGTCTGTCAGAGTTTGGTCTGTCACTGTGAAGCGGGCGTAACCCTTACACTACCTGATCGATACAACATCATACCTGATCGTATACAAACACTGGATGTTTTAAAGCATGTTATTCCAAACAATTTAGAAATGTTAGGTGATTTATGCCCTTTATAGATTAAAACCCGACTCTGCGTCAACTACGTAATTTTCCATGGGAGTTTTGCCATTGATCCCCCTCCGGCATGCCACAGTCCAGGTGTTAATCCCCTTGAAACAACTTGTGGGTTTTAAAATTTGCCTGCCTATTGAAGTCTATGGCAGTTCGCCCGTTCGTGAACATTTGCGGAAATTCTGAAAATTTTATGCTATGCTACATATTTGTACCCAGCCCTGAGCCCAGTGATACTGCTAAATCATTTTTAATCCATCTGTTAGTGAGGTGGGGGTCGGCAGCCATTTTAGCAACTGCAGTGTCCTTGGAACTGCATGTGACCTGCATGTGTGCCGGCCTGCCAGGGACATCAGTCTAATCCTTTTTTGGAAGCTCAGTGGAGGAAAAATTCCTTTTTTCTGGCAGGTCAGGTCTCCCTACATTAACTATTTTATAATTTAGGGGTGACATAGTGCATTTCTGTAGTTGGGGCAAAAACCTGTATTGTGGTGCCATAGAGCACTGTTACATTCAACGCTGAAAATCCTGTTTTTAAATTTAGGGGCCACATACTGCATTTGTGTATTTGGGGGAAATAAACCCGCATTGTTGTTCCAGAGAGCAGTTTTGTATATAACGCACAAAAACGTATTTTAAAATTTAGCAATGACATACTGAATTCTTGTATTTGTGGGAAAAAAACTTCTGTTGTTGTTCCATAGAGCAGTTTTGCATACAACACAAAAAAAACGTATTTTCAAATTTAGCAGTGACATACTGCATTTCTGTAGTTTGTTGCAATAAACACTGGTTTTGTGCTACATAGCAGACCGCAAAATGCGGAACAGAATTGCGGACGTGTGAATGGACCCTCACTGTTAGTGAACTTAATTGTTGACTACTGGAAGTAAAATTGACACAGAAGATAAACCATCAGTTAGTTGTAATAATGAGGAGAACATCAAATAAGGGATGTTGGCATGGTCGTGGTGGTGGAGCTCCTGTTGCTGGGAGAGGACGTGGCCATTCAGCGCCCAACTACAGGTCCAAGTGAAACACCTTCCTCAGGTGTGAGTAGGCGATAGAACCTGCAGCGTTATTTGGTAGGCCGGAATGCCGCTCTACGAATGGTGAGGCCAGAACAAGTACAGGCGCTAGTAGATTGGGTTGCTGACAGTGCCTCCAGTTCCTTCACGTTTTCTCCCACCCCATCCCCTGCTGAAAGCTCAGAGTTGGCACCTGCAGCCCATGCGCATCAGTCTTTCACCTCACCCCCTTGCAAATAAGCCAAGCAATCTAAGCCCCAAGTCATGCAGCGGTTTCTTATGCTTTTTCATGACTCTGCTGGCAGGGTTTCTTCAGGCCATCCACATAGCACTGAAATAGAAAAGTACCACCAGTCCATAAGAAGTCTAAATCGCAGCAGGTCACCATAGTGTTGTGGGCTCAGTTCAAACTTATCAGTTCAAAAACAATGTAGATCGGGACCGCGCGTGTGATAGAAGATCACAGAGCAGTTTTTCAACCTTGACCTTTTTACTCAAGGACCTGAAGTCTGCAGATATCCACTGTTTCGGGGTATCCTGCAACTGGTTAAGGAAATAACAATAGTGAAGATCTGTCTAGTACATAGCCCCTTTCGTATTGGTTATACTCACAGGGGTAGACTGCGCACAGACATATCAAAAATAACCACAGACTTTTACTCTCCTCTTCCCTGGGACAGAATGTCGATCCTTCTCACCATAGTCTGCAAATGATAATTGCTCCTACCATAGTGAAGTTCCGCATAATTGAGTAGAAGTTTATTTTGTTAAATACTGACAAACAAACTCTTTGTAAAAGACACAAAAAAAACAACTCCCAGCGTCTTTGATCCTGCCCGACCCGGGTTTCGCTCCTGGAGCTTCGTCAGGGGCTTACACCATCCTTTCCCTTCCCCATCCTTTTAAATCCCACCTTGCATCTATGCACACCTGTTGCATTAACCATTTCATGTCCTCCTGGGAGAAGTTATTTATTGATCCCTGGTTGGAAAATGCTACAGAAAATGGAATGTTAAAAACCTGGAAGAGATATATTGATGACTGTTTGGTCATCTGGGAGGGAGGAAAAGAACAGTTAGAAAGTTGAATTCAGGGACTTAATAATAAGTAGTGGAATTTGAGTTTTACTAGTACAGTAAGTCCCAGTTCAGTGGATTTTCTGGACCTGACTATATATGTTGAAGATGGTGTTTTAAAGACTAAAACGTTTTTTAAATGCACAGATGTGAACGGATACATAGATCTGTCCAGTTGCCACTATGCCTCTTGGTTACATAACATCCCCAAGGGGCAGCCCCAGAGAATCCACAGTAACTGCACAGATGTTGCAGTTTTTAAAGAACAAAGTGAAGTGATCAAAAACAGGTTCCTAGAAAAGGGTTATAAAAAGGAACTAGAGAAATATATTAAGGAAGTGGAAACTAAAAAAAAGTGAATTTCCACTTAAAGAAAGAAAAAACTCCTGATTTTCGTTTCTCCTTTATCACACAGTATACACACTGCTTCAGGGAAGTTAAAAACGCAATTATTAAAAAAAATTGGTTTATTCTAAAAGTGATCTTTTACTTGGATCTGTGATTCCGGAACAACCCCTTTTTGTTTATAGAAAAGCTCCAAATATACACAATCGACTGGTACACAGTGCAATACAACCCAAAGATACCAACACAGGTAAAAATCAATTTAATTGGTGTGGTTTTTCTACTGCGTGTAAAAATAGAAAGAGATCGGATAGACTTCAAAAAATAAATATGGTCTACACCAACACTAATAAAAAAGAACTAGAAATAATAGGGGAAATGACCTGCAATAGCAAGGGGGTCATCTACGTCTTGAAGTGCCCTTGTTGCCTTCAATACGTGGGCCGGACTACGAGACCCCTGAAAGTCTGCATTCAAGAACATATAAGAAATATTAAAAAAGGCTTCGAAAAGCATGGAGTCTCCTTACATTTTAAAATAAAAGTACATCAGAAAAACCCAGAAGGTTTGAAATTTGTAGGTGTTGAATTGGTAAAGAGCAATTGGAGGGGTGGAAGTTTTTTTTAGAAAAAATTAATTAACAGGAAACCAAATAGATTTATGAGATGAACATTTTACAGCTCTATGGCTTAAACGTGGACTTTGACTTACAGGCAGTTTTAAATTTAAAAAAATCTCCCTTGTTTTGTTTTTTGTTTTCTGTTTTTTCCCTATATAATGATGAATGGCGATAAGGATGCGTTTATCCTGAGCAGTGTGAATGGAGAAAGAAGAAAATGTCTCTGAATAGGAGCCCAGAGGAAAATATTTATGCCGATATTGGGACTAGCTTTTTATTTGTGTTTTTATGTCCATTTTTAAGTTTGTGGACATATCCAGCCCACTTATAGGACACTGTAGCTGTGTTTTTACTTATGGTTAGGCAGTAATCCATTGTTTTTCAATTTGTGTGAAGACCTAATGAAGCAATGGTTAATGCAACAGGTGTGCATAGATGCAAGGTGGGATTAAAAGGATGGGGGAGGGAAAGTATGGCGTAAGCCCCCGACGAAGATCCAGGAGCAAAACCCGGTTTGGGCAGAATGAAAGACGCTGGGAGGAGGTTTTTTTTGTGTCTTTTACAAAGAGTTTGTTTGTGAGTATTTAACAAAATAAGCTTCTACTCAATTATGCAGAACTTCACTATGGTAGGAGCAATTATCATTGATCGACATTCTGTCCCAGGGAAGAGGAGAGTTAAAGTCTGTGGTTATATTTGATATGTCTGTGTGCAATCTACTCCTGTGAGTATAACCAATATGAAAGGGGCTATGTACTAGACGGATCTTCACTATTGTTATTTCCTTAGCCAGATGCAGGATACACTAAAACAATGGATATCTGCAGACCTCGGGTCCTTGAGTAAAAAGGTCGAGGTTGAAAAACTGCTCTGTGATCTTCTATCACAACACGCGGTCCCGATCTACATTGTTTTTCATCCACATAGCCCTTCCCCAGAAGTGGAAGAGATTGAGTGCATAGATGCCCAACCACTTAGGTTTGAGGATGAGGGCATGGGAAGACCACCGCAACACAGGTGCAAACTGCTGCGGCTTTCTGCGGTGTACAGACTGACAAAAAGGGCAGGGGTGAAGACTGGGTGGAAGATGATGTTGAGAACGATGAGGTCCTACACCCCAAAATATACCACTTAAATCCATGTTATTCATGAGTGGTGAAAACATTATATCTTTTAAGGCCAGGAATCACCTTTGCGGCCTGCGCTGCATACGTGACGGGGACAATAATATAGTTAATCCGTCTGGGAGTTCAGGGGTTGACATATTCCAATTTTTTGCTGTCAAGTAACCCTGCAGTGCATAGGCGACAGGGACCGAAAATTTGAAAAATCTTCTTTTAAATTATTGGGTGCAAAATTACCATTTTTGATAGGTACAAACCCCTGCTCTGCATAGGCGACAGTGATCGAAAATGCAGAAAATCTTCTTTTAAATTGTTGGGTGAAATATTACCATTTTTGTCGTGAATAAACCCCTCCTCTGCCTGGGTGCTAGGGGCCTACATTTCTAAAAATCGCCTGTTCCATTCGTGGGTGACATCAACCCAGTTTTGCCGGTGAAAAACCCCTCCTCTGCCTGGATGCCAGGGGCCTCCATTTCTAAAAATCGCCTGTTCCATTGGTGGGTGATATGAACCCCGTTTTGCTGTGAATAAACCCCTCCTGCCTGGATGCTAGTGGCCTACATTTCTAAAAATCGCCTGTTCCATTGGTGGGTGAAAAACCCCTGCTGTGCATCGCTGACAGGGAACCCAATTTGGTAAAAATGTCTGTTAATGATCGAAAGATACGTGACTACAAACGCACGCTGGTAGACGCGCTGCTGATGGCATTCCCACCTGACGCCTCCTCAACCTCCTACTTCACATCCATTTCCTCCTCCTAGATCAATGTGACGGACTGAACCATCACTGGGGCTTCTGGAGAGGCCTGCTTGTCAGCCTCTTGCCCTGTGACTATGGCCCCTGGGACACTATTTGGGCGTACTGGATTTTAAAGGTACTGTTTTTGCCCCTATCCCACTGCTGCCACCAGTGTAACGGAATGCCTGGCACCCTAACTGGGCACCTTCCGCTGACACTTGCTCCTAGTGCTTCCCAAGGGCTCCAAGCACTCCACTGGACACCACCTCTCCTAACTCCAGAAAGCAGGAACCAGGAACAAGCTCTTACAAGAGCTTATACTCAGGGCAGTATTGTGGTATAGCAATCCCCAAGAGTGTAGTTATCCCATCCCCCAACCATGATCCAAGACTTCATGAAGGGGTAAAGCAGAACTTCTTTAATGACCACACAAGCATTTCCTTTTATACACATTTTCCAACAAGGTTACCACCCACGTGGACCTTGTTGGGAACTGAGTACATAAACATAGCAGCCAATCGTTTACAGTCTAACATTTTAAACAGAACCCATTCATCAATGTACATTTAACAACCACAATGAGCATTGTCTGTTATCCAATCAACAAACACAATGACATTGAGTCACGGACAATCAACAACACAATGGCATTGCCCCTGATACAATCAACAACACAATGACATTGTCTGTGACACAATCAACAACACAATGGCATTGCCTGTGATACAATCAACAACACAATGACATTGCCTGTGATACAATCAACAAAATAAAAGTTATGAATCCAGGCAATAACAGGGGTTCTGTTCCAGTTAAAAGTCCAAGGGGCAGAAACAGTACTTTTAAAATCCAATATGCCCAAATAGTGTCCCAGGGGCCATAGTCACAGGGCAAGAGGCTGGTAAGCAGGCCTCTCTAACTCCCAGTCGCAAAGGTGCTTTTGTTACAAATCTTCCCTCCCAGGGGAATACTAACCAGGTACCTGACCTCCTGTCGGTCAGTACCTGAGTTAGACGAGAAGCTCGCCCACAACCGAGTACTGCACCTGTAGTTCTTGAGTGTCCAGCTTCGTTGGGTCTGTCCTAGGCTGCAGAGGGTACGGCTGCTGCCCCTGATCTCCCTTGTGTTCCCAGGCATGGAGCTGGTGCCGGTGCTTCTGCTGGGATAAACGGTAAGTAGTATGGCTCTGGATCAAGGGAACGGGTAGTGCAGAGGCTAACTGCTCTCTGCCCAGATGCCCGCTCTTTCGCTGGGACAGCCTGTGTGAAGTTAGGCTCTGAACACGAGGATAGAGGAGAGCAGAGGCCGACTGCAGTCTGCCCAGATGCTAGCTCTTCCGCTGGGGTAGCCTGTGGGTAGTCAGGCTCAGGACAGGAGGATAGGGAAGGGCAGAGGCAGACTGTACTCTGCCCAGATGCCAGCTCTTGCGCTGGGGTAACCTGTGGGTAGCAAATGGCAAGAAAAAACAGACTGGATCGCACATCGATAGTAGGTCACTCACATAGTAGGTCACTCACACTCTTATGCAGTCTCCTGCTAATTAATTAAAACCGCCTGTGGTATGTGGGAGGAGTGCTGATGCCAGGAATAAACAAGAAGGAAGGTAAATATGTATCAAATGGCAAGAAAAAACAGACTGGATCGCACATCCACAATGCTTAACCCTTGATATACGCTCTTCAGCTAAATACTATGATACTAACCCCCCATATCGCATGCAGATAATGGAGACATTAGTTTACATTTTGATCAAAAGGTAGTAAGTCCACTCACCAACGTCACGGTTGTCTCCTAGAGCGGGTATCTACTCTGTCCATAATCTGACGAAGGCGCCATGCTGCATGGCGACACGTGGCACCATCCTAGCAGGCCGCAGCTACGCAGGCCAGCCAGAAAAGCACCACGACAACAGAGGCCACCATGCAGCATAGCACCGTCTGAACAGGAGCCTAATGCAACCTGCTCAGTACTAACAGAAACAGGACTAACACTAGAAGGTCACTCACACTCTTATGCAGTCTCCTGCTAATTAATTAAAACCGCCTGTGGTATGTGGCTGCATAAGAGTGTGAGTGACCTACTAGTGTTAGTCCCGTTTCTGTTAGTACTGAGCAGGTTGCATTAGGCTCCTGTTCAGACGGTGCTATGCTGCATGGTGGCCTCTGTTGTCGTGGTGCTTTTCTGGCTGGCCTGCGTAGCTGCGGCCTGCTAGGATGGTGCCACGTGTCGCCATGCAGCATGGCGCCTTCGTCAGATTATGGACAGAGTAGATACCCACTCTAGGAGACAACCGTGACGTTGGTGAGTGGGCTTACTACCTTTTGATCAAAATGTAAACTAATGTCTCCATTATCTGCATGCGATATGGGGGGTTAGTATCATAGTATTTAGCTGAAGAGCGTATATCAAGGGTTAAGCATTGTGGATGTGCGATCCAGTCTGTTTTTCTTGCCATTTGATACATATTTACCTTCCTTCTTGTTTATTCCTGGCATCAGCACTCCTCCCACATACCACAGGCGGTTTTAATTAATTAGCAGGAGACTGCATAAGAGTGTGAGTGACCTACTAGTGTTAGTCCCGTTTCTGTTAGTACTGAGCAGGTTGCATTAGGCTCCTGTTCAGACGGTGCTATGCTGCATGGTGGCCTCTGTTGTCGTGGTGCTTTTCTGGCTGGCCTGCGTAGCTGCGGCCTGCTAGGATGGTGCCACGTGTCGCCATGCAGCATGGCGCCTTCGTCAGATTATGGACAGAGTAGATACCCGCTCTAGGAGACAACCGTGACGTTGGTGAGTGGGCTTACTACCTTTTGATCAAAATGTAAACTAATGTCTCCATTATCTGCATGCGATATGGGGGGTTAGTATCATAGTATTTAGCTGAAGAGCGTATATCAAGGGTTAAGCATTGTGGATGTGCGATCCAGTCTGTTTTTTCTTGCCATTTGATAACCTGTGGGTAGTCAGGCTCAGGACAGGAGGATAGGGGAGGACAGAGGGCGACTGCACTCTGCCCAGATTCCAGCTCTTCTGCTGGGATGGGGTCATGGAATCCTACCCGCAGGAGTAGGTTGCGGATTGGCTGTGGAGAGGAGGGGTCGCATACCTCCTCCTCCTGGCACTCCTGCGGGTTTGGTTGGTGATCTGTACCAGCCGTCCAGGATCCCTCTATGTCTGGTGCAGAGACCGCTGTCCCATCTGCACCATCGGAGTTAGGGGTGCTGTCCCCCTGGGGTGGGGGAGAGGGACTGGTTGTCTCCTCTCCCTGCAAAACATACTGCTACTGCGGAGAAGGACCGACTGTCCCTACTCCCTGAAACTCCGGCTGCCGTTGGAGATCTTAGCCGACTGCCCAGAATCCCTGTAGGGCCGGTGGAGAGACCTCGGTCCCATCTCCACCTGCCAGTTGGGGTTTTCCCTCAGGACAAGTCTATGAGGTCCCCTAACTCTGCAGCTGGTAGTGAAGCAGGGGATATCTTCCCAGCCGTAGGGGTGTAGGTCTGGGACTGCCACCCAGCTCTCCGGCAGTGTATATTGTGGCTGAATTGAGCTCAAGAAGTATTGGTAATCCTGCTCCAGCTCCCACTCCCTTGTCACTAGAGATGCAAGGTCTTGTCTCACCTCTCTCGCTGTAGCCCAATCATGCATACCCTCCCTGTAGTCATAGATATCCCAGAACCGAGACTCTCCAGCATCTCCGAACTCTGGTTCTGCGAAGGCCTCAAACAACAGGCCAGGGCCATCGTAATTCTCACCCTCGGGTCTGTTGTGCTCAGCCATCCAGCGGGGGTGCCGAATCGAGTACCACCAGAGGGCCTGGTAGGCGTTGTCTAGCCAAAGCTTCTTAACCACTTGAAGACCACAGGTTTATACCCCCCTAGTGACCAGGCCCTTTTTTACAAATCCGCACTACACTACTTTCACCGTTTATTGCTCCGTCATGCAACTTACCACCCAAATGAATTTTACCTCCTTTTCTTCTCACTAATAGAGCTTTCATTTGGTGGTATTTCATTGTTGCTGACATTTTTACTTTTTTTGCTATTAATAAAAATTTAACGACATTTTTGCAAAAAAATGACATTTTTCACTTTCTGTTGTAAAATTTTTTAAAAAAAACTACATTTCTATATAAATTTTTCTCTAAATGTATTGTTCTACATGTCTTTGATAAAAAAAAAGTCCAATAAGTGTATATTTATTGGTTTGGGTAAAAGTTATAGCGTTTACAAACTATGGTGCAAAAAAGTGAATTTCGGCATTTTGAAGCAGCTCTGACTTTCTGAGCACCTGTCGTGTTTCTTCAGGTGCTAGAATGCCAGGATAGTATAAATACCCCCCCAAATGACACAATTTTAGAAAGAAGACACCCCAAAGTATTCGCGGAGGGGCTTGGTGAGTTCATGTATCATTTCATTTTTTTTCACAAGTTAGCGGAAAATGACACTTTCTGAGGAAAAAAAAATAATAATAAAGTTTCCATTTCTGCTAACTTCTGGCAAAAAAAAAAAAAATCTCATACGGGCTCATTATGCCCCTCAGTGAATACCTTGGGGTGTCTACTTTCCGAAATGGGGTCATTTGTGGGGTGTTTGTACTGTTCTGGCATTTTGAGCGAGGCTAAATTGTGAGCCGCCATGTAAAAGCTAAAGGTACTCATTGGTTTTAGGGCCCCTTTGCGCACCAGGCTGCAAAAAGTGTCACTCATGTGGTATCGCCGTACTCAGGAGAAGTGGGGCAATGTGTTTTGGGGTGTATTTTTACATATACCTATGTTGGGTGAGAGAAATATCTCTGTAAACTGACAACTTTGTATAAAAAAATTTAAAAATTGTCGTTTACAGAGATATTTCTCACACCCAGCAGGGTATATATAAAATACACCCCAAACACATTGCCCTACTTCTCCTGAGTGCAGCGATACCACATGTGTGACACTTTTTGCAGCCTGGGTGCGCAAAGGGCCCTAATTCCAATGAGTACCTTTAGGATTTCACAGGGCATTTTTACGCATTTGGATTCCAGACTTCTTCTCACGCTTTAGGGGCCCTAAAATGCCAGGACAGTATAAATACCCACATGTGACCCCATTTTAGAACGAAGACACCCCAAGGTATTCCGTGAGGGGTATGGTGAGTTCATGTAAAATTTTATTTTTGTCACAAGTTAGTGGAATATGAGACTTTGTAAAAACAAAATAAAAAAATAAAAATATATCAATTTCCGCTAACTTGTGCCAAAAAAAAAATATTCTGTGAACTCGCCATGCCCCTCACGGAATACCTTGGGGTGTCTTCTTTCCAAAATGGGGTCACATGTGGGGTATTTATACTGCCCTGGCATTTTAGGGAACCTAAAGCGTGAGAATCCAAATGCGTAAAATGCCCTGTGAAATCCTAAAGGTACTCATTGGTTTAGGGCCCCTTTGCGCATCTTGGCTGCAAAAAGTGTCACTCATGTGGTATCGCCGTACTCAGGAGAAGTAGGGCAATGTGTTTTGGGGTGTATTTTTACATATACCCATGCTGGGTGAGAGAAATATCGCTGTAAACGACAACTTTTAAATTTTTTATACAAAGTTGTCAGTTTACAGAGATATTTCTCTCACCCAGCATGGGTATATGTAAAATACACCCCAAACACATTGCGCTACTTCTCCTGAGTACGGCGATACCACATGAGTGACACTTTTGCAGCCAAGATGCGCAAAGGGCCTAAATCCAATGAGTACCTTTTAGGAGGGCATTTTTACGCATTTTGCTTCTCATGCTTTAGGGCCCCTAAAATGCCAGGGCAGTATAAACACCCACATGTGACCCCATTTTGGAAGAAGACACCCCAAGGTATTCCATGAGGGGCATGGCGAGTTCATAGAAAAAAATTTTTGACACAAGTTAGCGGAAATTGATATATATATATATATATTTTTTTTTTTACAAAGTCTCATATTCCACTAACTTGTGACAAAAATAAAATTTTACATGAACTCACCATACCCCTCACGGAATACCTTGGGGTGTCTTCTTTCTAAAATGGGGTCACATGTGGGGTATTTATACTGTCCTGGCATTTTAGGGGTCTCCATAATCATTACACGTATGGCCAGCATTAGGAGTTTCTGCGATTCTCCTTATATTGAGCATACGGGTAATGAGATTTTTCCGTTCAGCCGCTGCGCTGAAAAAAAAAAAATAAATGAGCGGCACAGATTTTTCATTCGCATCGGTCAATGTGGATGAAAAAATCTCTGCCAAATCAGTGATTGCGGTGCGGTGGGCGCTAGCTAACTAACAAGTAGCTAACTAACTGGCGGTGATAACGGGACCCTTATGCCCCATTCACACGTCCGAAATTCTGTTTGCGGAGCGGAATTGCGGACCTATTCATTTCTATGGGGACAGACTTTGTCCCGCTCGGATCGGAATTACGGATCCGCGCTTCCGAGTCTGCACTTCCGTTCGCAAAAATATAGAACATGTCCTATTCTTGTCCGCAATTGCGGACAAGAAAAAGCATTTCTATATAGTTCTGTGCGGATCTGCAAAATGCGGAAGCGCATTGCCGGTGTCCGTATTTTGCGGATCCGCAGATCCATGGATCCGCAGATCCATGGATCCATAAAACACATACGGACGTCTGAATGAGCCTGTAGGGGGTGATTAGTGACAGGGGGTGACAGGGGGTGATCAGGGGGTGACATGGGTGATCAGGGGTTAATCAGTGATGGGGGTGGAGGGGGTGTGTGTGTAGTGATTGGTGCACTTTTCCTATGTTTCCTCTGGTGGTCCCAAACAAAGGGACCACCAGGCGAGCAGACAGCAGGCATATCAGACGCTGTTTAAAAAACAGCGTCTGATATGCGATTTAAATGCGGTTTTTCCGCATCTACAGCCTGCCAGCGCATGATCAGCGCTGGCAGGCTGTAGTTTCAGTTGTCCCGGCTCCGATCACATGAACGCGCACGCACGACGCGCGCGCGTTCATGTGAAATCTCGGGTCTCACGAGATGACGCCGATAGGCGGCAGTGAGACCTGAGAGAGCCGCCGCGCTGACGCCCATCGGCGTTAGCGTGGCGGCAAGTGGTTAAATACCAGGCCCCGGAGCTCTGTTACCCACTCATCCAAGGGCTGTTCTCCCAAGAGACCCATCCGCATCGCCACACGCTTCTGTAGCCACTGCTCATAACTGGGGAGACTCTCACCTCGCCGCCGCTGGGCATTTTCCATGGCTTGATACCAGACTTCCTTTCTCTCTGCATCCCTGTAGCCAGGGGCGCTGTATGGATACCAGCGTTGCCCGCAATCCACGAACGGTGTCTCCGAGCTTCTCCTGGCACTAGGATGCCATCCCATTGCTGCCACCAGTGTAATGGAACGCCTGGCACCCTGTCTGGGCACCTTCCGCTGACGCTTGCTCCTAGCGCTTCCCGAGGGCTCCAAGCACTTCACCAGACACCATAACCACCACAGACCCCACAAACCGCCTTTAGCTTGGTTGGGGTCTCGTCGCCCTCTCCTGACTCCAGAAAGCAGGAACCAGGAACAAGCTCTTACAAGAGCTTATACTCAGGGGAGTATTGTGGTATAGCAATCCCCAAGAGTGTGGTTATCCCATCCCACAACTATGAGCCAAGACTTCATGAAGGGGTAAAGCAGAACTTCTTTATTGGATGGCCAAAGCTTGGCCTTTTATGCAAGTCCTCCAGCAAGGGCTACTACCCCGGGGACCTGATAGAGGACAGGCACACAAAATACAGTGACCAATAATCCTACAGCCAGATATATCACAACCCCACATGCATTGTCCATTGTGCTTGCTGATTGCGTCCCAGGCAACGTCCATTGTGCTTACTAACTGTCACTGGGGCCAAGTCATAGGACAAGAGGCTGGCAAGCAGGCCTCTCCAACTCCAAGTGACAAAGGTGCTTTTGTCACAATCAAGATTTTTTATTTTTTTATTTATTTTATTTAATTCATTTCTCTATCCACATTTGTTTGCAGGGCACTTACCAACATTTTGTTGCCTTTTGCAGCCCTCTAGCCCTTTCCGGGACTTTTTTACAGCCATTTTAGTGCCCAAAAATTCGGGTCCCCATTGACTTCAATGGGGTTCGGGTTCGGGGTCAAGTTCGAGTTAAGTTCGGATCCCGAACTTGTCGAACCTGAACTTCCAGGTGTCCGCTCAACTCTACTCCCAGGCTATGAGCTCTGCGCTGTGATTGGCCAGCACTAAGACCAGGGAGAATGAGATGCCCCGGAGAACAAGGGCAGGCTCAGCCTAGTAGAACCAAGTCAGGCAGGCTCCGCCTAGTAGAACCAATACCGGGAGAAAGGAGCTGCGCCCAGGGATAATAGTAAGTGCAGGGAGATCCCTGGATGCCCCTCTCCATGTCAGCATACTTAGTTCATATTTTTTTCCCTTATAAAAGCTCCTCTTTAATAGATAAGCAATTCTATTTGGCCTTGATTCTCAAATTGGGGTTATTAAGCTTTCTAATTTTACTGTTATTGGGTTGTCCACCTTGTTTACTAGATAAAAAACTCTATTTAGCCTTGATTCTCAAATTGGGGTAAATAAGCTGTCTAGTTCTACTTTTGGGGTACATATCAGTTTGATAACTTTTTATAAATTTTTTTATGAAGGAGCAAGGTGACAAAAAATGAATGGACGTCACATTTTCTCTTTTTTTTTTTGTTACAGCATTTACTGCACAGGAAAAATGTTATATCTTAATAGTTTGGACATTTTCAGACACGTCACTACCTTTTAGGTTTTTATTTTTTATTTATGTTTATAATTGGGAAAGGGGGTGAATAGAATTTAAAGATTTTTTTTTTAAACATTGTAAAAAAAATTACCGTAATTTTTAGTCTCTTTAGGGGACTTGAACATGTGATCTTCTGATTGCTTGTACTATAGACATCAATAGAATACTATTGCAGGCTCTGCAGACAGCTCACTATGATATGCCGGCGACCCTTTACAAGGTACCAGGCTGTTATAGGAATTGCAGCCTTTAATATTGCCTAAAAAGAGTTTTAGACCGTACAAAGCAAGTCTCTTGTCTAGAGATAAATGAATCGATTATAAACAAATTGTATTCAACCTGAATTTTCACGAAATTCAAGTCAAATTTGAAACAGAATTTTTTTCAATTAATTTCAGATGAATTTCTCAAAACAGCAACAGCTATTTTTCAGATTAGAAAGCAGGAAAGACAAAGATGTAGGATCACATGCCACAAGAAGGTTTGTGTGTACTCACCGGCAGGCATTTGCCACAAAAAAGCAAAGATTTTGGAATTCGGAGCCAGAACTACACAATTACAGAACTTCAGACAATTTAAAAAAAATAAAAAATCCTACAGTGAAAATTGTCAATAAAAATGCTGTTTGTTACTCCTAGCAGTTATGCTTTTTAACCATGGCCATATATGTCTCTGTCGTTTTATTATTGCTAAGATGGGCTTGTGTTAAAGAGCTTGAAATGAGTTGCATACAGTCTTATGAGAATGTAATTGACATCCACAACTTTGAATTCAATGCTCCCACCCTCAATACTGTGACCACTGTGCTCCCCAATGCCTTCAAATACTATACTGCAGAAATAATAATGCCATGGATGTAAGTATATGGCGATGCTAAATACAATTTATTTTTAATACAATGCTACAATGCTTTTATGCTAAAAAGTAGTAAAACAAAAAACTACATACATTTGGTACCACCATAACCGTATCAACCCACAGAATAAAATTATCATATATATCGCACGAGGAACCCCATAAAAAATAAAAATAAGAAATACTCACAGAAATTCATTTTTTGCCCACCTCACCTGCCAGAAAATGGTATAAAAAGTAATCAAAAAGACATTTGTACCCTAAAATGATACCAATAAAAACTACAGCCCATCATCACTATCGTGAAGTACAAGAAAACCGTCTTAGAATCGCTTGGATAAGTAAAAGCGTTCCAGAATTATTACCAGATAAAGTAATATATGTCAGATTTGAAAAATGGGGCTTTGGCATTTGGTCCAAATCGACTTTTGTTGGAGGAGGTTAATGGTCAGGCCTGGCCCTCAATCATTTATTTTCTTTTATTTAATATCCAAAACAGTTGGAATTTTGTTTTTGATTGTTCAATTTAATTAAACCAGCATATAGATGATCAGTACACCAATACACAGGGTAGGTCAACAATTCACCTGTGAGTGATAAAGTTATATTAAGGGTCAGGCCTCAATCGACCTTTTATGTTTATTCTATTTCCACACAGTTAGAATTTTTTTTTTTTTTTGTGGGTTCAAGTTAATTAAACAGTGTTAATGTGAAGATAGACATCAGGACTCAATTATCTGTTTCCATTTATTCTTGTTCAGTTTAGTTAAACCTGCATGATGGTGGTCAATACACCAATACACAGGGTAGGGCAATAATTTACTTGTAAGTGATAACATGAAATTAAGGATCAGGCCTCAATAATCCCTTTTCATTTATTTAAGGTAGAGCAACCGTGACAATAGTAGCCCCATCAAAGAGTGGGGATGGTGACAGCAACTGTGGCAATAACCGTGACAACATTGGTCCCATGAAAGAGTGAGGATGGTGGCAGCAGCAGTAGTGGCCCCATAACAGATTGGGGACGGTGGTGGCAGTAGCTCCAGTAGTGGCCTGTTGACAGAGTGTGGAAGGTGGCAGAGACAGTAGTGGCTCCATGACAGAGTAGGGAAGGGGTCAGCAGTAGCAGTAATGTTTTGATAACATCACTGCCAAATACTGACCATCTTAAAAATGGTCTTGTGCTCAATTTGCATCCAGTTTGGCCATTTACATCTGAAATAATTTTTTTCTTAAAAAGGAGAAAAAGTCCTGCATGCAGGACTTTAATGGCCTCTCAGACAGTCGGTCTTTGGTCAGTGTTTTGCATCAGTAATTGTAAGCCAAGAACAGGAGTGTGTCCAAAACAGATAAACTGTAATGGAATTATTAGCATCTTTTAACAGTGGCTGCTGCGCACTTCTGTTCCCCTGCTTACCACCGCTGTTCCGGGCGCCATGTTCAGCGGTGATCTGCGGCTGGTGCTTCCCATTTCACCGCCGCAGTCCTGGCCTCTGTCTGTGTGGGTGCTGTTGTTCTGGATCCGCTCCACAGTTTGCTCTCAACCCTGGCCACAACGTGATTGCTGTTTATTCCTGCTGCACTTCCTTAAAGGCTTCCTTAAGGGCTTTGTGGCTTAGGTCATATGACCTCACTGACCTATCATAGCCCTCCTGTGCATATCTAAGTGGCTCAGCCCCCTTCCCAGATCCATCAGTGTCGAGGTCCTTGTGCTCTCCCAAGGCTCCTGATAACCACTTGTGTTTCTGTGTTCCTGACTCGTATTTGCGTTATTGGATTCTGCTACCCATATGATCTCTGCCTGCTAGCCTTGACTCTCCTGTTGCCGACCAGGATTGCCTGACCTGTACCTGTGACACCTCCCCTCACCTTTAACATGTCTGACTACGCCTGTGCCTCATCCTTTGGTCCTGCATTGTTACTCCTGGTAAGGACTCCACCTGCTTGACGCCTGTACTTCTGGTACTTTTCCCTGGTACCTCCTGGTCCGCCTGGACCAGCTGCCTCGTGTGCCTATCCTCCTCAAGAGGTAGCGACCTGGTGTTCCCCTTTGGATAGTCTATCGCACTATCAGGGGTACTGTGCAGAATCGAGGGGTTCACTTAGACAACGTCCTTAGAGGAGGTAGGACACGTGGCACAGTGGGTTCACAACTGCTGGTTTGTGACAGTACCCTGAGGCCATAGACCCCGCTGGTCCCCCCTAGTGATGAGCGGCAGGTGCCATATTCGATTTCGAAGAAATTCGCGAATATTCATCGAAATCGAAAATTCGTCAATATCGCGATTAATATGCGATTTAAATAATCGCGTATTGCGATTGTAACTTAAGGCTACTCTCCTATTGGTTTGATATCTAGAATTGGCGAATATGACGAATGTATTCGTCATATTCCTCAAAACGAAGATAACGAAGTATTCTCCATCTTTATTGTAGCTACCTATTCGTCAACTTCGCTAATTCTAGCAATCAAATAGGAAATTTGACTATAGAGACAGCTGTGTTTAATTCGCTATGCGATTATATATTTTTTTTTTATAAATAGAATAATTATAATAATTATCAAGTATTATAATTCTATTTATTTTTAAAAAAAGCAAAGTAATATAATCGCATAGCGAATTAAACACAGCTGTCTCTATAATCAACCTTCCTATTTGATTGCTAGAATTAGCGAAGTTGACGAATATGTAGCTAAAACGAAGATGGAGAATACTTCGTTATCTTCGTTTTGAGGAATATGACGAATGTAGAATTCGCTAATTCTACCAAGCCAACCATAGTAAACCAGGTCTAAGTTTAAATCGCAATGCGATTAATTCAAGTTATATTAATCGCATTGCGATTACAACTTAGCACTGCTATATTACATATTAGGCTAGAATTAACAAATATAGAATATAGCAGTGTTAAGTTGAAAATCGCAATGCGATTAATATAACTTGAAGTAATCGCATTGTGATTTCAACTTAGCACTGCTATATTCCATATTTGTTAATTCTAGCCTAATATGTAATATTCGAAATAGCGAATATATAGCGCTATATTCGCAATATTCGCTAATTAGACACTAGTCCCCCCAAGCCTGTCATTCAGGAATTGCTACATGATGCAGTTCAAGCAAAATGTTGCTACTCATCTGGATGTCATTTCTTCTCCAGCTACTGCAGGGTCGCCAGTCACTGCTACCCTTGCAATACCCATTTGTGTGCCACTGGTGTGCAACTCCCTCTGCCATCCCGCTATGGTGGAGATTCAAAAACCTGTTGTGGATTCCTGAACCAGTGCCTAATCCACTTTGAGTTGCATTGGCAGAAGTTTCCCACTGAGTGGTCCAAAGTAGCCTTTATTGTGTCCCTGATGTCTGATGAGAAGAGTTGAGTGGACACCTGGATGTTCGGGTTCGAGAAGTTTGGCCAAACTTCACAGAAATGTTCGGGTTCATTATCCGAACTTGACCCCGAACCCGAACCCCATTGAAGTCAATGGAGACCCGAACTTTTTGACACTAAAATGGCTGTAAAATAGCCTTGAAAAGAGGGATACAAAAGGCAGCAAAATGTGGGTAAGTGCCCTGCAAACAAATGTGGATAGGGAAATAAAATAAAATAACTAAAAATTAAACAACATTAATTGGCAACTCGAAGGAGGAGGTGGAATAGGATGTTGGGTAGGCGTCAGTTGGGAATGCCATCAGCAGCGCGTCTACCAGCATGCATTTTGTAGTCAGTAGTCACGCATCTTTTGATCAGTAACATACGTTTTTACAAAATTTGGTTTCCTGCCAGCAATGCACATCTGTGGCTTATCACTGGCAAAAAAGGGTTAATGTCACCTATCAATGGAACAGTTGATATTCAGCAATGTTAGGCCCCTGGCACCCAGACAGAGGAGAGGTCAATGCTCGGCAAAAGAGGCTTCTTGTCACCCACCAATGCAGCAGGCGATTATCAGAAATGGAGGCCACGGGCACCTAGACAGAGGAGAGGTCATTGGACGGCAAAAAGAGGTTAATGTCACCCACCAAAGCAACAGGCGATTATCTGAAATGTAGGCCCCTGGCACCAAGGACAGAGGAGAGAGGTCACGTAACAGAAAAACTGGCTTCATGTCACCAAGCAATGGAACAGGCGATTATCATTAATGTAGGCCGCAGCCACCCAGAGAGAGGAGAGAGGTCCAATGCACGGCAAAACAAGCTTCATGTCACCCAACAAAGCAACAGGCCATTTTCAGTAATTTAGGCCACAGACACCCAGACAGAGGAGAGAGGTCACGTAACAGCAAAACAGGCTTCATGTCACCCAGCAATGGAACAGGCCATTTTCAGTATTTTTTTTTTTTAAACTGCTTTATTAACAGAATCGAGTCCAACAGTACATACATTTTCAGTAATTTAGGCCCCTGGCACCAAGACAGAGGAGAGGTCAATGCACGGCAAAAAGAGGTTAATGTCACCCACCAAAGCAACAGGCCATGTTCAGTAATTTAGGACGCAGGCACCCAGACAGAGGAGAGGTTCATTCAAATTGGGGTAGCCCCCGAAATAATGGTACAAATAAAAAAGAAGGATTCAATGAATAAGTGCACTGGAGTACAAGAATGTATGGTTGAGGCGGTTATAAATGTCTAAGTGGCATCCATGCCTGGTTCATTTTAATGAACGTGAGCTTGTCCACGTTAGCTGTGGACAGGCGGCTGCGTTTGTCTGTAATGACGCCACCTGACGTGCTAAATACACGTTCAGACAATACACAGGCTGCAGGGCAGGCCAGCACCTTCAAGGCATAAAGGACAAGCTCAGGCCATGTGACAATTTGGAGACCCGGAAGTTGAATGGGGCAGAATCATCAGTCAGTACGTGGAGGCATGTGCACATGTACTGTTCCACCCTGTTGTTCAAATGCTGCCTCCTGCTAGGACGTTCCGTATCAGCTGGTGGTGCAGGTTGCTATGGCGCGGTGACACAACTTTTCCACATGTAGGCCATGCAAAACCCTGCCTTCTGAGGAGCTGGCCCTGACATAGCTGCGTTGGTGACCTCTTGCTCCTCCGCCTTGTGCTTCCACTTGTCTACCCGTGTCAATTGAGAATGCCCTCAGGAACGTGTCTACCAGCGTGTGCTTGTACTTGCGCATCTTCCTATCATGCTCCAGTGCGGAAATTAAGGTGGGCACATTGTCTTTGTATCGGGTAACCAGCAGGGTGGCAACCCAGTAGCCAGCACAAGTTACAATGTGGGCAACTCTGCTGTCATTGCGCAGGCACTGCAGCATGTAGTCGATCATGTGTGCCAGGCTGCCCAGAGGTAGGGATAAGCTGTCCTCTGTAGGTGGTGTATTGTCTGTGTCCTCCGTATCCCCCCAGTCACGCTCCAGTGATGGCCCTGAGCTGCGTTGGGTGACACTCTGCAATGAACCCGGTTCCTCCTCCTCCTCCTCTACCACATACTCCTCCTCCTCGACCTCCAGAATTGTGCCCTAGCTGGCCACATGTGTACCTGGCCTCTGCTGGTGCAGGAACCCACCCTCTGAGCCACTTCGGAATGACCGGCCTGAAAGCTTGTGAAATGCCCCCTCTTCCTCCTCTGCCATATCCTTTTCCATCATCGATGTAATTGATTTTTCAAGGAGACATAGAAGTGGTATTGTAATGCTAACAATGGCGTAATCAGCACTGGCCATGTTGGTTGAGTACTCAAAAGCCCGCAACAAGGCACACAGGTCTCGCATGCAGGCCCAGTCTCTCATGGTAAAGCGACTGACCCGTGTGTGCTGCAGCTGAAACTCCTCTATCGCCTGCTGCTCGCACAGTCTCTCCAGCATATGCAAGGTGGAGTTCCACCTGGTGGGCAAGTCGCATATGAGGCAGTTAGCTGGAAGGCTGAAGTTATGCTGCAGCGCAGACAGGCGAGCAGCAGTAGGGTGAGAACGCCGAAAGCGAGCACAGATGGACGGCACTTTCAGAAGCAGCTCTGACATGTCTGGGTAGTTTTTAGGAAGCTTCGGCACCACCAGATTCAGCATATGCGCCAGGCAAGGGATGTGCGTCAAACCGGCTAGTCCCAGAGCTGCCACGAGATTTCGCCCATTATCGCACACCACCAGGCCGGGCTTGAGGCTCACTGGCAGTGGCAACAACCACTCGGTCTGTTGTTATATGCCCCTCCAAAGCTCCTGTGTGGTGTAGGGTTTGGGTATTTTCTCTTTATCTCCAGTGTTTGGGAGATGGACAGCTGAACACTTGCTTGTGACATGGTGGAGATACTTGGTGATGGTGACGGAGGTGGTGTTGGTGGGACATTCTCTGTTTGCTGGTTGCCAGGTTCCACGTTGACGCCAGAGGTGGAGGAAGAGGCCGAGACAGCAGCAGAAGAGGGAGCAGGATTAGCCTGCTTTTTAACACCTTCCACTTCAGTTCGTGCTTTGCATGTAGATGCCTGGTCATGCAGGTTGTGCTCAGGTTAAGAACGTTTATGCCTCGCTTTAGGCTCTGATGGCACAACGTGAAAACCACACGTGTCTTGTCGTCAGGACACTGTGTGAAGAACTGCCACGCCAATGAACTCCTTGGAGCAGGCCTTGGTGTGCTCGGTGCCTGGGTGGGGTGGGCAGTAGCAGGAACGGTCTGTCTATGGAACGGCCACTCAGCTTTTGCACCCTGCTCCAAATTTTGCTGTGCTGTTACCCCTGTGCAACCACCGCCACTTCCTCAGAACTGCACAAGTCAGAAGCATGACTTTCAGTCCAGTCTGAGTCTAGGACCTCATCATCGTGCTGCGGCGGTCTTCCCATGTCCCCCATCCTGCAACAATCCTGCAACAAAAGTGACTGGGCATCAGTGCATTCAAGGTCTTCCACTTGTGGGGCAGGGCTAGGTGGGTGGGCCGGGGAAACTCTGCCAACAGAGTCATTAAAAAGCATTAGAGTTTGCTGCATGACTTGGAGCTCAGACTGCTTGGCTGATTTGCAAGGGGGTGAGGTGAAAGACTGATGGGCATGGGCTGCAGGTGCCAACTCTGAACTTTCTGCTGAGGACTGGGTGGGAGACACTGTGAAGGAACTGGAGGCACTGTCAGCCACCCAATCTACTATCGCCTGTACATGTTCTGGCCGCACCATCCGTAGAGAGGCATTCGGGCCTATCAAATAACGCTGCAGATTCTGTCTCCTACTCGCACCTGAAGAAGGTGTTTTACTTCGACCGGTAGTTGGCGCTGAACGGCCACGTCCTCTCCCAGCAACAGGAGCTCCACCAACACCACCATGACCATGCCCACGGTCCTTTTTTGATGTTGTCCTCATTATTTGTGTTCACCCACCAAGCTGAAAGATGGTTTCTCTCCGGTGTCAATTTAACTGACAATTGTCAACAATTAAGTTCACTAAGGCAGTGCCCGTGTCATAAAAATGTGGACTAAGAATAAAGAATAAAGTTTTTTTGGCCTAAAACACACTGATTCTCAATTTCACTGCAGAAATGTAAAATATGTATTTGTACGCTGTATGCACAATTGTTTGGTAAACCCAGAACACGTTTTTTTGTTTTCAGTAAAGCACTATTTTCGTGCTGCAATTTAAAATTGGTATTTGTACGCTGTCTACACAAGTGGTTTGTGGACCAAGACCAAGGATTTTTGTAATAAAACACAGAAAAGCAGTAGTTCACTGCTATTATTAAAACTTAGCTATTTCTACGGCTTATGCAAAAATGGTTTGTGGACCCAGAACACAGATTTTTTTTATAGCTATTTCTATGGTTTATTGCAAAAGTGGTTTGTGGACCCAGAACAAGGATTTTTTTAATGAAACAAAGAAAAGCATTATTTCACTGCTATTAATAAAACGTTGGTATTTCTACGCTTTATGCACAAGTGGTTTGTGGACCCAGAACAAGGATATTTTGAATACAACACAGAAAAACGTTAGTATTTCTATTCTGTATGCACAACTGCTTTGTGAAGCAAGAATATTGCTTTTTTCCCACAAAAAAAAAAAATGTTTTCACTATTTCACTGCAGAAATGTTAAATGTGTATTTGGGTGGTGTACTTGGAACTGCTTTGTGGACCAGGAATAATGTTTTTTTTCCAGGAAACACACCGATGCACTATTTCCCTGCGGAAATATTAAATATGTATTTGTACGCACAACTGTTTTGAACACCAGCTATACATTTTTTTTTTTACCAAAAATACACTGATTCTCTATGGAAATGTAAAATATGTATTTATACGGTGTTTATAACACTGCTTGGTGGACCAGGAATACTTCTATTTTTCCCAAAAATACACTGAGGCTCTATTATACGTGCAGAAATGTTAAATGTGTATTTGGGCGGTGTATTTCAAACTGTTTTGTGGACCAAGAATTACGTTTTTTTCCCCTGAAACACACTGATACACTATTTCCCTGCAGAAATATTGAATATGTATTTGTACGCTGTATGCACAACTGCTTTGTAAAGCAAGAATACTGCTCCCCGCCAAAAAAAAAAAAAAAAGATTCACTATTTTACAGCAGAAATGTCAAATGTGTATTTGTACGCTGTCTACACAAGTGGTTTGTGGACCAAGACCAAGGATTTTTGTAATAAAACACAGAAAAGCAGTAGTTCACTGCTATTATTAAAACTTAGCTATTTCTACGGCTTATGCAAAAATGGTTTGTGGACCCAGAACACAGATTTTTTTTATAGCTATTTCTATGGTTTATTGCAAAAGTGGTTTGTGGACCCAGAACAAGGATTTTTTTAATGAAACAAAGAAAAGCATTATTTCACTGCTATTAATAAAACGTTGGTATTTCTACGCTTTATGCACAAGTGGTTTGTGGACCCAGAACAAGGATATTTTGAATACAACACAGAAAAACGTTAGTATTTCTATTCTGTATGCACAACTGCTTTGTGAAGCAAGAATATTGCTTTTTTCCCACAAAAAAAAAAAAATGTTTTCACTATTTCACTGCAGAAATGTTAAATGTGTATTTGGGTGGTGTACTTGGAACTGCTTTGTGGACCAGGAATAATGTTTTTTTCCAGGAAACACACCGATGCACTATTTCCCTGCGGAAATATTAAATATGTATTTGTACGCACAACTGTTTTGAACACCAGCTATACATTTTTTTTTTTACCAAAAATACACTGATTCTCTATGGAAATGTAAAATATGTATTTATACGGTGTTTATAACACTGCTTGGTGGACCAGGAATACTTCTATTTTTCCCAAAAATACACTGAGGCTCTATTATACGTGCAGAAATGTTAAATGTGTATTTGGGCGGTGTATTTCAAACTGTTTTGTGGACCAAGAATTACGTTTTTTTCCCCTGAAACACACTGATACACTATTTCCCTGCAGAAATATTGAATATGTATTTGTACGCTGTATGCACAACTGCTTTGTAAAGCAAGAATACTGCTCCCCGCCAAAAAAAAAAAAAAAAGATTCACTATTTTACAGCAGAAATGTCAAATGTGTATTTGGACGGTGTATTTCAAACTGCTTTGGGGAGCAGGATCACAGCTTTTTTTCACAAAAATACTGCAGAAATTCAATATATGGTTTAGTGCATTGTATACACAAGTGCTCTGTGGCACCACAGGTCCCAGACTAGACAAATGGACTATGTCATCCCTTAATTATACAAAAGGTAATATAGAGGACTTGAGCAGCCATAAAAAAAAAGCATTTTCTCCTTCACTGATATACCAAAAAGGATTAAGCTGATGTCCCTGCCAGGATGGCAGACATGCAGTACACTGCAGTGGCTAAAATGGCCACCAACCCCCACCTCTGTAACAGATGGATTTAAAAAAAAAAATCCTTGGCAGTGGCTGGGTTCAGAAAGGTAGGATTGCTGAAGCTCCCTCCCTCTCTATTTGCTGTATCTTGTGGATTAAAGTACAACAGGTTCTGCAGATTTCTTCCCTAATATGTCCTTCACAGAAGCGGTAGCATCCTATCCCTACACTGAGAAGAGCAGAGTGATGTGTGGTGCTACGTGACTCCAGCTTAATTAGAGGTTGGGTCACATGGCTGCACTCAGCCAATTACAGCCATGCCATTAGTAGGCATGGCTGTGATGGCTTCTTAGGGCAAAGAAGTAAAAAGCTTGCTGATTGGCTGCTGTGCAGCTCTTCAGAAAGCGGGAAGAATCGCCGAACAACGGACCCGAACCCGAACTTTTATGAAAATGTTCGGGTTCGGGTCCTGAACACCACAAAATTCGGTATGAACCCAAACTATACAGTTCGGGTTCGCTCAACCCTACTGATGAGGTTTTTGCTTGGGCTCTTTGGCTCTTTCAAGAGCCGGCAACACTTCCTCCGCTGCATCAGCTTTGCTGCATCTACGACAGGGTTCCTCGTCTGTGGGTCACTACGCCATCCAGTTTCGTACCCTGGCTGCCGAACTTGCATTGAACAATGAGGATCAACTGGCGGTGTTCTGGGAGGGCCTTTCTGACCGGATTTCGGATGAATTAGCTGGTCTACTCTGAATGACCTGATTACCTTGGCCACAAGGATAGATATGCATTTCAGAGAATGGAGGTCGCATGCACCAGAAGACTACCTTGTTTGGCTCCATCCTTCCAGAGGCCGGTTCTTCATCTAGTGTCCACCCCATCTGAAGAGCCCATGCAAATAGAGCACCTTCGATTGTCTGACCAGGAACATTTATGCCGTAAAGCAGAGAACCTGTGTCTGTATTGTGGAGGCAAGGCCCACTTTGTGCGTAATTGTTCACAGAAGCCGGGAAACACCAATGTCTAGGATCAGTTGGAGAGGTGGTCCTAGAAAAGGAGAAGTCCTCTCCGAAACTTTCAGTTCCAGTGACTCTCTCTGTGTCATTAGACAGTAAAAAGAGTTAAATGTCTGCCACCAAGACAGCAAGCAAGTACGTGAAAGTTACGCCCCTGACACCCAGACAGAGCAGAGAGGTCCCATAGCAGCAAAAGAGGCATCATGTTACCCACCAACGGAGAAGGCCACTTTTAGTTATTTAGGCCACTGGCACCCAGACGGAGGAGAGGTTCATTAAACTTTGGGTTGCCCCGCAAAATAATGGTAAAATTTAAAAAGGAGGATTCAATAAAGAAGTGCCCTGGAGAACAAGAATATATGGTTAAGGGGGGGGGGGTAGTCATAAATGTCTATTTTGCACAATGGATGGACAGGTCATGTGGGATCCATGCCTGGTTAATTTTTCTAAACGTCAGCTTGTCCACGTTGGCTGTGGACAGCCGGCTGAGTTTGTCAGTAATGACGCCACCTGCCGTGCTGAATACACGTTCAGACAAAACGCTGGCTGCCAGGCAGACCAGCACCTCCAAGGCATAAAAGGCTAGCTCTGGCCACGTGGACAATTTGGAGACCCAGAAGTTGAATGGGGCCGAACCATCAGTCAGTACGTGGAGGGGTGTGCACACGTACTGTTCTACCAAGTTAGTGAAATGCTGCCTCCTGCTAACACGTTCCGTATCAGGTGGTGCAGTTAGCTGTGGCGTGGTGACAAAACTTTATCTAATACAAAAAAACTAGAGACCCTATTAAGGGAGGGTTCCATAGCAACAAAAAAACTTTGCTCAATTGAGCTCAATTCACCACTTTTACCCTTAATATTTAAATCAGTAAAACTTCACTTTTATTAGTAGTTCTCTAAAAATGTTTGTGAGTTTTGACACACTTGTTAAAACTACTGCTCGAATTTGCACACTGCTATCGCACAGGTTGCTAGTGGTAACGGAGGGTGTGCACTACCCTCCTAACCTTCCCACAAGTTTGCAATCAGTGTATAACTACCTGCCTGACTAATCCTGCAGGGTACTCGGTGCTGTGAACATACACCCTAAAGTAAATAACTGTTTCCTACTGTTTCCTACTCAGTGTTTAGCAACTCGAGCAGAGCTAAAACCAACAGATTCTGTCCCCCAACATGTTTCACCAGATAAACTGGCGTCTTCAGGGGAAAGGACAGACTTCAGGGAAAAGTGGTGAATTGAGCTCAATTGAGCAAAGTTTTTTTGTGACAAAACTTTTCCACATTTCTGCCATGCTAACCCTGCCCTCAGAGGAGCTGGCTGTGACACAGCTGCGTTGGCGACCTCTCGCTCCCCCTCTGCCTTCACCTTGGGCTTCCACTTGTTTTCATGTGACATTTTGGAATGCTCTTAGTAGCGTGTCTACCAAGGTGCGCTTGTACTCGCGCATCTTCCTATCACGCTCCAGTGCAGTAAGTAAGGTGGGCACATTGTCTTTGTACCAGGGATCCAGCAGGATGGCAACCCAGTAGTCCGCACAAGATAAAATGTGGGCAACTCTGCTGTCATTGTGCAGGCACTGCAGCATGTAGTCTCTCATGTGTGCCAGGCTCCCCAGAGGTAAGGACAAGCTGTCCTCTGTGGGAGGCGTATCGTCATCGTCCTCCGTATCCTCCCAGCCACGCACCAGTGATGGGCCCGAGCTGCGTTGGGTGCCACCCCGCTGTGAACATGCTTCATCCGCATCATCATCCTCCAGTAGTGAGCCCTGGCTGGCCAAATTTGTACCTGGCCTCTGCTTTGTTTTGTTTGTTTTGTCTTTGTTTGTTTTGCAAAAGACCTCCCTCTGAGCCACTTCCAAAAGACTGGCCTGAAAGTGTTACAAATGACCCTTCTTCCTCCTCCTCCTCCTGGGCCACATCCTCTTCCATTATTGTCCTATGTGTTTTCTCAAGGAGACATAGAAGTGGTATTGTAACAATGATAACGGCGTCATCACCACTGGCCATGTTGGTGGAGTACTTGAAACAGAGCAACAGGGCACACAGGCCTCGCATGGAGGCCCAGTCATTGGTGGTGAAGTGGTGCTGTTCCGCAGTGTGACTCACCCGTGCGTGCTGCAGATGGAACTCCACTATGGCCTGCTGCTGCTAGCACAGTCTCTGGAGTTCCACCTGGTGGGCACGTCGCATATGAGGTGGTGAGCGGGAAGGCTGAAGTTACGCTGTAGCGCAGACAGACGAGCAGCGGAAGGATGAGAACACCGGAAGCGCGCACAGATGGCCCGCACTTTATGCAGCAGCTCTGACATGTCAGGGTAGTTGTGAATGAATTTCTGCACCACATAATTCAGCACATGGCCAGGCAAGGGATGTGAGTCAAACCGGCTAGTTCCAGAACTGCAACGAGATTTCACCCATTATCGCACACCACCAGGCCGGGCTTGAGGATCACCGGCAGCAACCACTCGTCGATCTGTTGTTTTATACCCTGCTCGGTGTGGGGCCTGTCCCCCAAACACATGAGTTTCAGAACGGCCTGCTGACATTTACTCCGGGCTGTGCTGAAGTTGGTGTTGAAGGTATGTGGCTAAGCGTATGAGCAGGTGCAGGAGGAGGAAGCCGAGTAGGAGGAGGAGGCAAAGAATGATGCCCTGCGATCCTTGGCGGAAGGATGTGCACCAAACAGCTCTCTGCCTGGGGCCCAGCCGCCACTACATTTACCCAGTGTGCAGTTAGGGAGATATAGCGTCCCTGGCCATGCTTACTGGTCCACGTATCTGTGGTTAGGTGGACCTTGCCACAGATGGCGTTGCGCAGTGCACACTTGATTTTATCCGATACTTGGTTGTGCAGGGAAGGCACGGCTCTCTTAGAGCAACATACTGTGGGACAGCCACCACCATCAGCTGTTTGAAGCTGTCTGTGTCCACCAGTCTAAATGACAGCATTTCAAAGGCCAGTAGTTTAGAAATGCTGGCATTTGGGCCAGGGATCGAGGGTGGCTAGGTGGGAATTTACACTTTCTTTCCAAGGTTTGTTAAATGGAGAGGTGAATGCTGCAGTGTGACATGGTGGAGATGCTTAGTGACGGAGGTGGTAGTGTTGGTGGCACATCTTTTTACTGGGCGGCAGGTGCCAACGTTCCTCCAGAGGCGGAGGAAGAGGCCGAGGCAGCAGCAGGAGAGGGAGCAGGAGGGGCCTGAGCCCTTTCTTGATTTTGAAGGTGCTTTCTCCACTGCAGCCCGTGTCTCGCATTTAGAAGCCTGGTCATACAGGTTGTGCTAAGGTTTAGAACGTTAATGCCTCGCTTCAGGCTCTGATGGCACAGCGTGCAAACCACTCGGGTCTTGTCGTCAGCACATTGTGTGAAGAAGTGCCATGCCAGGGAACTCCTTGAAGCTGCCTTTGTTGTGCTCGGTCCCTGGTGGAGGTGGCCAGTAGCAGGCGAACTCTCGCGGCGACGGCTGTTCTGCTTTTGCACCATGTTCCTCTTTTGCTACGCTGTTGGGTCGGTCTCACCACTGCATATTCCTCTGAACTCTGAAAGTCAGTGGCATGACCTTCATTCCATGTGGGGTCTAGGACCTCATCATCCCCTGCATCGTCTTCCACAGAGTCTTCCTCCCTGACCTCCTGTTCGGTCTGCATGCTGCAGAAAGATGCAGCAGTTGGCACCAGTGTTTCATCATCATCAGAGACGTGCTGACTCTGCTGAGGTGGTATTCCCATGTCCTCATCAGGAAACATAAGTGGTTGTGCGTCAGTGCATTCTATGTCTTCCACTGCTGGGGAAGGGCTAGGTGGATGCCCTTGGAAAACCCAGCAGATTCTTCAAACAGCATAATAGACTGCTGCATAACTTGAGGCTCAGACAGTTTCCCTGATATGCATGGGGTTGATGTGACAGACTGATGGGCTTGGTTTTCAGGCGCCACCTGTGCGCTTTCTGCAGAAGACTGGGTGGGAGATAATGTGAATCTGCTGCATCCACTGTCAGCCACCCGATCGATTAGCGCCGGTACTTGCTCAGGCCTTATCATCCTTAGAACGAAATTAGGCCCGATCAAATATCGCTGTAGATTCTGGCAGCTACTGGGACCTGAGGTAGTATAGGTGGTATAGCTGTGGCAGAATGGCCACGTCCTCTCCCAGCACCAGAGTGTCCACTAACACCACCACGACCATGTCCGCGTCCCTTATTAGATGTTTTCCTCATTGTTACCGTTCTACACAATAAGGAAAAAACTTATTTGGCCCAATGTATAAAGTTCAAATTAAGGCCTTTTTTTACAGCCACCTAACACTATCTAGAGACATTAGTAGTAGCAGTAACAGGGACAATAGGGGCCCCAAGTGGGAAGGGGGGTCATCACCAGTTGCAAACAGCACAAGATGGTGGCTGATCACAGTAGTAGCAGAACCTAACAAAAGCAGTTTAATAGCAAGGCCCAGTGGCATGCATATCCTTTTCAAAGAATTTAACATGTATACAGTTGCAAGAAAAAGTATGTGAACCCTTTGGAATGATATGGATTTCTGCACAAATTAGTCATAAAATGTGTTCTGACCTTCATCTAAGTCACAACAACAGATAATCTAGCTATCTATTTATGTACCGTATTACACTGATACAGGCACAGCAGAAACCACAGATTTATGGGAATATCAATTTTTGGCCAAGTATTTAGGACCTGTCTGAAAGGTGTCCTTTTATGGACAGAATTACACTTGGAGATGCACAGTAGCGTGTGCAAAAATAGAGTATTACGCTTTGAGCACTTGTATTTAGACACTTAGTGTAATATACCCTTTTACAGACAGAAATGCACTTGGCCAGCAACAGCTGAAACCACTGATTTAGGGGATTGGTATTTTGGCAATTGAATTTTACCCCAGAAAAAAATCTATCCTTTTACAAGTGTTAAGCAAATACCTTTGCTGTATTTGTGGGAGGGGAGGCTGATTACAAGGCTAGTTATATGCACCTGTGGGCCCAGGCGGGCTCGTTACTAGGCTATTTATAGGCACCTGTGGGCCCAGGCTGACGCCGATTCAGCTGATTTCACTACCTCTGGGACAGCTCTAGGATACATCAGCATGGTGTGGAGGCTCCTTACGGCTGGGCGACGGCAGAATGTCTCAGGAGGGCGCTGGTATTCATTGTAGGATTGGACTGGTTTGCACGGGACCTACGCTGCGGTCCGCGACATGTAGCGCTCTGGGATGAAGCAGAGTTTGGGCGCTAAAGAGCCGAGCGTTGAGTGTTAGTTGGCTCAAGCTATGCACGCTGTGTTTTGTGTATCAATGGTCAATAAAAAAATAAAAAAAACGCAGCAGCATCATGTGGAGGCTCATTCACACCTGGGCATCGGCAAAAAGGGCCAGGCGAATGCTGGCACTCACTGTAGAATTGCACTTATTGGCACGGGACCACACAGAGTGGTATGCGATTTGCAGTTCTCTGGGTCAAAGCAGAGTTAGGTGCTGAAGGTCAAGTGACTGTTAGTATTTTGTCTAGCTGTTTAGGGGCTTGTTAGGGGCTATTGCATATAGTTATTGGTGTAGCATGCGCCTAGAGTAGGTATGGTCGCATGTTTTCTGATATCTATTTCATACGGAAAAAAAAAAAAAAGTGCATGGTTTTCTGTTACCTGTTTTACATGTGGGGCGCACGTCCGCAGTTAAAGCCAGACATGCAAGGTGTTGGTAAATGTATATCAGTGGTCTGCATATGGGGACACAAGCAGATCGGTCAAGGCGTCGGTATTTGAGTTCTGATGCTCTTGTATGTAAGTGTGTTTAATCTATAAACTGTATGTTATGGGCACGCATGCTTCAGCGGTTCTGTGCTAGGTTTATAAGTGCACTATATGTCGATTAATTGGCGTTGCATCAGGGTTATGTTCAAACATGTTTATATTTTCTTAGGTGGTGTTGTGGTGACCCATTTAAAAAAAAAAAAAAAAAAAAAAAAAAAAACTGCAGCATTATGTGGAGGTTCGTTCGCGCCTGGGTAATGGCAGAAGGTGCCAGGCGAGTGCTTGCATTCACGGTAGGATCGGACTTGGTTACACGGTTAGTGACTTGTCGGACTTGGTTACACGGTTAGTGACTTGTAGCGCTCTGGGGCGAAGGAGGTTGGGCGCTTATGGTCGAATGATCATGGTTAGGTTCGTTACCTTCAAAAGCTACGTCCATGTGTCTGCATTTACATTTTGTCCTATACTCCATTCACTACTAGAGTTGCGTTCATGCGTTTGCTGTTGCATCACATTAATACTCTGCTCGCTTCAGATTGCATTCATACAGCTGCGTTATACCTTGCTCTTCATGCTCAGAGCTGGACCCATACCATGTTTTTAGGCACCACTCACATCCAGAGCTGCATTCACCCACCTGTTCTTACATCAGATGTTATATTCTGCTTCCACTTAAAGCTGCATTTTCCCTTTCATTGCTACATCATGGTTACTCAGTATTTTCACTAGGGCAGTCAGCACACCGCTCTGATGCCACTTTCTTTTTGGTTTACGTTTCTTTCCTCGCTGGTGGTTACATTCCATAGGCCTACTTTTCTGTTTCACTTCGGTGGAAGGAAAAAAAAAAAATAAATTGGGTGCTGTTCTTTAGTCCTGGTTCGCATTCACTCAGACTGGTCTCCTGCCCCAGCTCACCATACAGTCCCTCAGCGGTCAGTGGGCTAATAGGAGTAAGTTTCCTACTATGTTTCACAAGCTGTTCACTCATTGTCACGATTAGGGTCTTCTCTTAGCGAACTGTAATGCCTCTGGCTCTTTTTCTCACTTTCACGGTTGGTTTAATGTTTGACTTAGGCACGTGGTTCAGTTCACTAATGTCTATGCATATCCCATCAGGTCTGGCTCACATTTTAATTACTTATCGTCACTGTAATGTCATCTAGTTCAGTCTTGGCTTCGGGGGCCGGATGACCGCTTCATCCTCATGGCTCCGCGGGGCCTATGACCGTTCTTCACGTTATTCGTTAGGGGTACAATATGGTTGTAAGCTGGTTAGTGTCCTAGGTTACTGTTGAAGGGGGTCATGGTTATGCGAGTCCCCAAGTCATACTGGTGCTGCTTAAGTGGTTTAGAATAATAAAAAAAAAATGTAAACATGGCTCTCGCGCATGGCTCCGCCATTAGTGTCTCTCACGCATGGCCCCGCCATTAGTGTCTCTCACGCATGGCCCCGCCATTAGTGTCTCTCACGCATATCCTCGCCATCAGTGTCTCTCACGCATGGCTCCGCCATTAGTCTCTCTCACGCATATCCCCGCCATCAGTGTCTCTCACGCATGGCTCCGCCATTAGTCTCTATCACGCTTGGCTCCGCCATTAGTCTCTATCACGCTTGGCTCCGCCATTAGTCTCTCTCGCGCTTGGCTCCATCATTAGTCTCTCACGCATGGCTTCTCAGTTTACATTTTACACACACAACTCCGCCATTCGAGGTCAGCTACGTAGTCCCGCCACAGTAGGTTCCATGTCTATTTCTGCCTTCAGGCCCGCTCGCATGGCTCAGTCAGCTGTGGCTCGCAATACAATTCTTCTTGTGGAGGCTCGCATGCGTGGCTTTTGCCATTAGAATCTAACTCACATTATTGTTGTAGGTTGTTGGGTCTTCATTGTTTTATTTTCAAGCAGTCATCTCAAGCCTTCCTTTTCGGACATCACCTTCTCCTGGGTTCGCATTTTTCTCCCATTTACCCTCTCTAGGTTCTTGCTTTCCTCGCTCCCCGCTGTTACTTTTCTCTTGCCCGTCCTTGCATTATAGACCCATTCTCCCAGGAAGCTGACCCTGTGGTCTCTTTTTCACGTTTCTCAAATTTCGGCTCTGAAAGGGTTGTTCAGGGAAAATAAAGGAAAAAATATATATATACTATGGCATCAGTTTCGTTCACAGGGAGTCCTCTCACCACTACAGGTGATTTACGAAGTCTGTCACGTGACACATGAGCGACTACATGCTGCAGTGCCTGCGCAATGACAGCAGAGTTGCCCACATTTTAACTTGTGCGGACTACTGGGTTGCCATCCTGCTGGATCCCCGGTACAAAGACAATGTGCCCACCTTACTTACTGCACTGGAGCGTGATAGGAAGATGCGCGAGTACAAGCGCACCTTGGTAGACACGCTACTAAGAGCATTCCCAAATGTCACAGGAAAACAAGTGGAAGCCCAAGGTGAAGGCAGAGGAGGAGCGAGAGGTCGCCAACGCAGCTGTGTCACGGCCATCTCCTCTGAAGGCAAAGTTAGCATGGCCGAGATGTGGAAAAGTTTTGTCACCATGCCACAGCTAACTGAACCACCAGCTGATAGGGAACGTGTTAGCAGGAGGCAGCTTTTCAACAACATGGTGGAACAGTACGTGTGCACACGCTGCCACGTACTGACTGATGGTTCGGCCCTATTCAACTTCTGGGTCTCCAAATTGTCCACATGGCCAGAACTAGCCTTTTATGCATTGGAGGTGCTGGCCTGCCCTGCGGCCAATGTATTTTCTGAACGTGTTTTTAGCACTGCAGGGGGCGTCATTACAGACAAACGCAGCCGCCTATCCACAGCCAATGTGGACAAGCTGACGTTCATAAAAATTAACCAGGCATGGATCCCACAGGACCTGTCCATCCCTTGTGCAGAATAGACATTTATAACTGCCTCGCCCTCAGACATACATTCTTGTACTCCAGGGCACTTCTTTATTGAATCCTCTTTTTTATTGTGCCAATATTTTGGGGGAACATGAAGTTGAATAAACCTCTCCTCTGTCTAGTTGCCAGGGGCCTACATGTCAGCTAATCGCCTGCTGCATTGGTGCGTGACATTAACCTCTTTTTGCTGTCAAATGACCTCTCCTCTGTCTGGGTGTCAGGCGCCTAAATAACTAAAAGTGGCCTGTTCCATTGGTGGGTAACATGATGCCTCTTTTGCTACTATGGGACCTTTCTCCTCTGTCTGGGTGCCAGCGGCCTGAATTTCAGATAATCGCCTGTTGCTTTGGTGGGTGACATTATCCTCTATTTGATGTCGAATGACCTCTACTCTGTCTGGGTGTCAGGGTCCTATATTTTGTTTACTTACTTGCTGCCTTGGTGGGAGACATTTAACTCTTTTTACTGTCAAATGACTGACCCATTGTGTGGGTGTCAGGTGCCTATATGTCGTTTAATCATTTGTTGTCTTGGTGGGAGAGATAAAACCCTTTTTACTGTCAAATGACCGCCTCATTGTGTGGGTGTCAGGGGCCTATATTTCGTTTACTTGCTTGCTGTCTTGGTGGGAGACATTTAACTCTTTTTACTGTCGGGGACCGCTCTCCTCTTTGCGGGTGCCATGGTCCTCCTGAATTAGTAAATGAGGCCTGTGGCACTGCTGGGTGAAATCAATACCGATTTGGCATGATTGTCACTCTACTCTTTGTGGGTGTCATGGGTCAAAATCTGTGAATGAGGCCTGTGGCATTGGTGGGTGAAATCAATACTGTCTTGGCATGATTTTAACTCTCCTCTTTGTGGGTCCCGTGGGCCGGAATTTTTGAATAAGACCTGTGGCCCTGCAGGCATACATTATTTCTTCTTGGCTGTGATGATAACTTCAACTCCCATGTATGGTTTCTATGGCCCCGAGTCTGTGAGTGAGGCCTGTGACACTTCTGGCAGACACAAATCCTTCTTGGTTGTGATGCGAACTTCAACTCCCATAGCATTCCCACCTGACGCCACCCCAACCTCATATTCCGCCTCCTCCTCCAAGTTGTCAATTGATATTGGTTAATTTTTATTTATTTTATTTTAATTTAAGTCATTTCCCTATCCACATTTTGCTGCCTTTTGCAGCCCTCTAGCCCTTTCCTGGGCGATTTTACACCCTTTTTAGTGCCCAAAAGTTCAGTACCCATTGACTTCAATAGGGTTCGAGTTCGGGATCGAGTTCAGGTCGAGTTCAGATCCCGAACCCGAAAATTTTCGTGAAGTTCAGGCTGAACTTCTCGAACCCAAACATCCTGGTGTTCGCTCAACTCTAGTCTTGATAAACTTGGGAATTAATTTTTCTTTCAATGATAGCAATCTGTCCAGGCCCTTATGCAGCAAAGCAGCCCCAAACCATGATGCCCCCACCACCATACTTCAAAGTTGGGATGAGGTTTTGATGTTGGTGTGCTGTGCCTCTTTTTCTCCACACAGTGTTGTGTGTTTCTTCCAAACAACTCGGCTTTGGTTTCATCTGTCCACAGAATATTTTGCCAGTACTGCTGTGGAACAACCAGGTGCTCTTGTGCAAACTGTAAACGTGCAGCAATGTTTTTTTTGGACAGCAGTGGTATCCTTCCATGAAATCCATTCATGTTTAGTATTTTAAGTATGGTAGATTCGCTAACAGAGATGTTAGCATATGCCAGAGACTTTTGTAATTCTTTATCTGACACTCTAGCTTTCTTCTTTACCTCATTGAGCAGTCTGCGCTGTGCTCTTGCAGTCATCTTTACAGAATGGCCACTCCTAGGGAGAGTAGCAGCAGTGCTGAACTTTTCCCATTTATAGACAATTTGTCTAACCATGGACTTATGAACAGCAAGGTTTTTGGAGATACTTTTATAACCCTTTCTAGCTTTATGCAAGTCAACAATTCTTAACCGTAGGTCTTCTGAAAGCTCTTTTGTGCGAGGCATCATTCACATCAGGCAATACTTCTTGGAAAAAAGGAAACCCAGAACTGATGTGTGTTTTTTATAGGGCAGGGCAGCTGTAACCAACACCTCCAATCTCATCTCATTGATTGGACTCCAGTTGGCTGACACCTCCCTTCAATTAGCTCTTGGAGATGTCAATAGTCTAGGGGTTCATATACTTTTTCCACCTGCACTTTGAATGTTTACATGGTGTGTTCAATAAAAACATGGTAACATTTAATTATTTGTGTTTTATCAGTTTAAGCAGACTGTGATTGTCTATTGTTGTGACTTAGATGAAGATCAGATCATATTTTATGACCAATTTGTGCAGAAATCCATATCATTCCAAAGGGTTCACATACTTTTTCTTGTAACTGTATATCAGTAGAACAAGAAGCCCCTTTGTAGTAAGTGCAGTAGAGGAAGCAGGTGGGTGGCATCAGGCAGGTGGCAGCATTAGAATGGTGGCAGCAGCACCTGGCCAGAACTAACAGCCCATTTAGCAATAATATTTCAGTATGACCATTAGTGGGACTATGATCAATTCTGTTAAAAGAGGGAAATGGTTGATATACGCCTGATTCATCCTTATGAAGGCTAGTCTCTCAACATTTTGGGTGTAAAGGAGTGTTCTCTTATGGATAACTATGCCCTCCACAGCACTGAACATCCGCTCTGATGCCACACTACTGGCCGGACAGGAAAGCCTGCCCATGGCAAACTCGGCCAGTTGCAGCCACAATTCAAGTTTTTATGCCCAGTAGTCCAGGGGATCTTTGATCATGGGTGACAGGGTACAGTCCAAGTATGCCACCACCTGCTGGTTGAGGTTCTTCTGCATGCCCTGCTGCTATTGCTGGTTGGTTTCTTCACTGTCGCTTTTGATGCTCTTGCCCTCCACTCACCAGTCCTGGCAGTGGAGCATGAGCGTAGAGGTCCCCCTCGGTCCGACCTGCGCGAGCACGGACGATGGTGCTTGTAGGCAGCGACCAACCGACTACACAGAAAGTCTCTATAGTAGTCCATTTTTGCATCCCTCTCAGAACATCTAAAAAATGCCACCATTTTTGATTGGTAGCAAAGGTTAACAATGTGGATAGCCAGTAGTCATCCCTCTGCTGAATCCTGACAATGCGGCTGTCACTACACGAACATGACAGCATGCATCTGGTCATTTGCGCAAGGGACTCGGAGGGCCTTCCTGCCACAATCTTCACTGCATACTGCCATGGTCGGTCGGGGGTCATCTGTGTTGTCTTCATCATCACCTTCAGCTCCTCCTGTTCCTCTCCTGTAGTTTGGCCAGATAAACCATCTGCTGTGTATAAAATTCCTCCTCCTTTCCTCATCCTCCTCAGGCCTCTGGTGGGTGTGCTATGTAGGTGCCACGTCTTCTGCCCCTTCGCCAATGAGACTTGTTATCATCCCCTCCAGGATGTGAAGGAGTGGGATGACCTAATTCATTCTGTAGTTCATTCTATAGTTCTGCCGACAATGGAAGCTGAGATGAAAAGTCTGGAAGGGCAGAAAGAAGTTAAGATTATGGAAGCCAGACAGAAGAGTACATGAAGAGGATATGAATCAGAGTAGTCTTAGGTTCAAATCTGTACTAAGTGAAGAAACAGACTCCTATTTTTCTCCATACGCCCAGGAGAATGGAAGGAAATCTCCAGCATTTAGTGAGGAAATAAGTCATTATCCTTCCATCCCTGCTCAGAAAGACAAAGAGAGATCTAGTCCAGTGTTCGTAAAAATGTGTATGAATTTACCCTCTATCTCTACCGGAAAAAATACAGAAAGGGACTGACCTAATTCAGAACTAAGTGAGGAAATAGAACAGGGTGATTCTATCCCTAGATGTCACTGCAACTGTCAACAAAATGTTACAACTATTGTGCCAGCAAGACAACAGAGAACAGTTCTTGCTAGACTTCCTGTTCCGGAACCCACTGTATTTTAAGGAGACATACTGAAGTTCATAGAGTGGAAGGCAAATTTTGAAATGATCATTGAGCATCATTGCTTCAGTCCAGTCGACAAGTTATTCTACCTTCAGAGATATGTTGGTGGAGAAGCAAAGAAAGATCTTGAAGGTAACTTGTATAGAAAAGACGAAGAAGCCTTCAAGCAAGCTTGGGAAAAATTAAATGCAAGATATGGTCATCCTTTTTTACTACAAAGAGCTTTTAGAGAGAAATTGAATAACTGCCCTAAAATAGGTCCTAAAGAACACTTCAGACTCCAATAGTATGGTGACTTCATGCAAGCATGCAGCAATGCCATCAAACATGTACGAGGACTAGAAATACTGAACGACTATCTAGAAAACCACAATATGCTAGCTAAGCTACCTGAAGAAGTGGCTTCTAGATGGAATCGCTATTTGACTGAACAGTTAGATCTAAGTAAGGACTTCCCAAGTTTTAACCCCTTAAGGACGAAGGTCGTACATGTACGCCCTTCGTCCGGACTTTAAAGCTGACACGCGCAGCTCATGTCCGCGACCGGCAGCGATGCCGATCGCGGACATTTAACCCCTCAGATGCCGTGGTCAATCCTGACCACGGCATCTGATCGCGCAAAAACCGAAAGTTTCACTTTCGGTTTTGCTCGGCTCCCTGATGGCCACAAGGGGAGCCGGAGCATGCATTTAGTACCCTAGGTTTCTGTGAATGAAACCTAGGTTACTACTTAGTATTCCTATGGAGCCTATGACTGTAATAGGCTCCATAGGAAATATGCGATTTTCTCATATATTCCAATGCTATTGCATTGGAATATATGAGAATAGCAATCTGATGATTGCATCTTATAGTTCCCTATGGGAACTATAAGAAAGTGGTAAAAAAAAAAAAAAAAGTTAAAAAAAAAAAATATATATATAAAAATTCAAATCACCCCCCTTTCCCCAAAATGAAAATAAAATAAATAAAAAAATAAAAAAATTACACATAATGGGTGTCGCAATGTGCGAAAACGCCCATACTATAATAATATTAAAAAATATTCACCATACGGTAAACATAAAAACGGAAAGAAAGCGTCCAAATGACTAATTCGCCATTTTTTGGACGCTTCATTTCCTAAAAAAAAATGAATAAAAAGTGATCAACACATCATACGCACCCCATAATGGTATCAATTAAAAGTTCAGATTGCCCCGCAAAAAATGAGCCCCTACACTGCTCCGTACGCATAATTACAAAAAAGTTATAGGGGTCAAAACATGGCGACAAAAAAATGAAATAAAAAAATTCCCACTTTTAATTTTTGTTTTCACTATCAAAACGCAAGAAAAACTATACATATTAGGTATTGCCGGATTCGTACTGACCTGAAGAATAAAATTAACCAGTCAGTTTTATCGCAAATCGAACGTTGTAATTTAAAAACCCGTAAAACTGTGGTGAAATTGCTTTTTTTTTGCAATTTCACCCCATTTGGAAATTTTTTCCCGTTTCCCACTACATCACATGCAAAAATAAATGGTAGCGTTAAAAAGTACAACTTGTCCCGCAAAAAAACAAGCCGTCATATGGCTATGTGAGCGGAAATATAAAAATGTTATGGCTTTTGGAAAGCAGGGAGCGCAAAACAAAAACGCAAAAATCCCAAAACCCCCGGTCCTTAAGGGGTTAAAGAGTTCTCTGAGTTTGTCAATAAGGAAGCACATATAGCATATAATCCAGTAACAGCATCTTATGTCTTAAAATCCTTAGAAGAAAGTCCTGCAAAAGAGAGAAGGCGCACAAGAGCAACTAGCTTTGCAACCAACGCAGCAGCTAAAGGTCAAGACACCTACGAGAGCAAGTTCAAAGTCACTACTGGGATCAGTAGAGAGACAGAACCGACAAATCTTCAGACTACTAGTGATGAGCGGCAGGGGCAATATTCGAATTCGTGATATTTCGCGAATATTTGGGCGAATATTCGCCATATATTCGAAAATTCGCAAATTCGTAATCTCCAGACAATATTTTCTTGTTTGCGAAAATTCGCATAAAAAATCGCATAAACTGGCATTTAAAACGTTAAAAGATACCATTTAAATACCAGCTTATGCGAATTTTTATGCTAATTTATGTGAATTTTTTATGCGAATTTTCGCAAACAAGAAAATAATGACATTATTTTCTTGCATGCGAAAATTTCCATATAAAAAATTCGCATAAAGCAATTCGAAAATTCGTGATCAACACTACAGACTACCTTCAAGTGTATGTTCTGTGGAGAGAACCACTCCATACACAAGTGCCAACAATTGAAGGAGAAGTCCCCAGATAAAAAGAAAAAATTTGTACTTGATAACCAGCTGTGTTTTGGATGCCTAAGAAAAGGCCATGTTACAAAAGAGTGTAAGAAAAAGGCCACATGAAGCGTTTGCACAGGACACCATCCTACACCACTACATGAAGATCGTCCAAAGAAGGATAAATCCTCAATACCTCAAGATGCTGAGGAAGAAAAGAAAGTATCGATATTCTCTTGCAGAGTGAGGGAAGGAGAAATCAACGGCACATCAATGGTTGAACCAGTGTGCATTTCAAATCCTAAAAGGAGGAACAAGAAGGTATATGCCTATGCACTACTGGATGCCCAGAGTGATGTCACCTTCATTGATCAAGAAATCCGCAAGAAATTACAAGTGGCTATAGAACCAGTGAAGCTCAAACTCACCATGATGACGGGGAGAGACACATTAGTAAACAGTCAAAGGGTCAAAGGACTGAGCGTTAGAGCACTTCATTACAACCGGCACATTAAATCTACCTCCAGCTTATACAAAAGACGATATACCTCTAGATCAAGATCGCATACCTACCTGTGAAAAAGCCAATGAATGGGAGCACCTATCTGTCATTTCTCATGAAAGGAGTTTGGTGTTGGACTGTTGATAGATTACGATTGTCCCTTAGCTTTGGTACCATGAAAGGTAATCACAGGAGGAAAGGGTGAATCCCTACGCTGTTCAAAATGATCTAGGATGGGGTGTTTTTTGGAGGAAAACAGCAGATTGCAAACTCAAGACAGGTGAGAGGATTGTGTCATCGAATATCTGTCCAAGAGTTACCAACTGTAAGTCCACCAAAAGTAATCAAGATCCTTGAATCGGTCTTTGCAGACATAAGTTCTAAAGAAAAGAGTGTATCCCAAGAAGACAAAGTTCGTACACACTCTAGAAGAAAGTATTCAACAGAAAAATCTTGAAATGCCCTTACCTTTTAGAGAATGACCTCGTCTGCCAAATAACAGAAATCTTGCCCTAGCAAGGTTAAAATGTTTGAAGAAAAAGATGGGGAGAGATCCCAAATTCAAGCAGGATTACTTGAAATTCATGGAAGGCATCCTTGAAGAAGGACATGCAGAGAACGTTAACTACTACAGGACCGCCTAACGCAGGGATGAGTCCTGCGGGCGGTCCTGTAGCTCTGAGTTGACGCGTCGGCGCGTCATCTCGTGAGAGCCGAGATTTCCTGTGAACGCGCAGAGAAGCGCGGCACGGCAGTTCGGCTACAGCCTGCCAGCGATGATCCATCGCTGGCAGGCTGTAGATGCGAATAAAATCGCATCAAACAGCTATATCAGACGCTGTTTTATGAACAACGTCTGATATAGCTGCTACCTGGTCCTCTGGTGGTCCCATTTGCTGGGATCGACCACCAGAGGACCAGGTAACACAGTAAAGTTGCACCAAACACTACACTAACCCCCACCCCCCTCACCTATTAACCCCTTGATCACCCCATCTAGACCCCTGATCATCCCCCTGTCATTGATCACACCCCTTGTAAGGCTCCATTCAGACGTCCATATGTGTTTTGCGGATCCGTGGATTCACGGATCTGCGGATCCGATCCGCGGATCCGATCCGCGGATCCTCATAACACGGACACCGGCAATGTGCTTTCCGCATTTTGCAGATCCGCACATTGCCAGAACTATATAGAAAATGCTTTTTCTTGTCCGCAATTGCGGACAAGAATAGGACATGTTCTATATTTTTGCGGAACGGAAGTGCAGACCCGGAAGCGCGGATCCGTAATTCCGGATCCGAGCGGGACAAAGTCTGTCCCCATAGAAATGAATGGGTCCACAATTCCGTTCCGCAAACAGAATTTCGGACGTGTGAATGGGGCATAAGGGTCCCCTATCACCGCCAGTTAGTTAGCTACTTGTTAGGTAGCTAGCGCCCAGCCCACCGCACCGCAGCCACTGATTTTGGCAGAGATTTTTTCATCCACATTGACCGACGCGAATGAAAAAATCTGTGCCGTTCATTTTTTTTTTTTTTCAGCGCAGAGGCTGAACGGAAAAAAAAAATCTCATTACCCGTATGCTCAATATACGGAGAATCGCAGAAACTCCTAATGCTGGCCATACGTGTAATGATTGCGGAGACCCTTAAATGCCAGGGCAGTACAAAAACCCCACATGTGACCCCATTTTAGAAAGAAGACACCCCAAGGTATTCCGTGAGGGGTATGGTGAGTTCATGGAAAATTTTATTTTTGTCACAAGTTAGTGGAATATGAGACTGTAAAAAAATAATAATTTCGGGTGAGAGAAATATCTCTGTAAATTGACAACTTTGAATAAAAAAATGTAAAAGTTGTCGTTTACAGCGATATTTCTCACACGCAGCATGGGTATATGTAAAAATACACCCCAAAACACATTGCCCTACTTCTCCTGAGTACGGCGATACCACATGAGTGACACTTTTTTGCAGCCAAGATGCATAAAGGGGCCCTAAAACCAATGAGTACCTTTAGGATTTCACAGGCCATTTTTATGCATTTGGATTCTCACACTTTAGGGGCCCCTAAAATGCCAGGTGAGTATAAATACCCCACATGTGACCCCATTTTGGAAAGAAGACAACCCAAGGTATTCCGTGAGGGGCATGGTGAGTCCACAGAATTTTTATTTTTTGGCACCAGTCAGCGGAAATTGTTTTTTTTTTTTGTTTTTGTTTTTGTTTTTTACAAAGTCTCATATTCCACTAACTTGTGACAAAAAATAAAATTTTACATGAACTCACCATACCCCTCACAGAATACCTTGGGGTGTCTTCTTTCCAAAATGGGGTCACATGTGGGGTATTTATACTGTCCTGGCATTTTAGGGGCCCCTAAAGCGTGAGAAGAAGTCTGGAATCCAAATGCGTAAAAATGCCCTGTGAAATCTAAAGGTACTCATTGGTTTAGAGCTTTGCACCCAGGCTGCAAAAAGTGGCACATGTAGTGTCGCTGTACTCAGGAGAAGTAGGGCAATGTGTTTGGGGTGTATTTTTATATATACCCATACTTTGTGTGAAAAATATCTCTGTAAACGACAACTTTTAAAAAATTTATACAAAGTTGACAATTTACAGAGATATTTCTCTCACCCAACATGGGTATATGTAAAAATACACCCTAAAACACATTGCCCTACTTCTCCTGAGTACGGCGATACCACATAAGTGAGACTTTTTGCAGCCTGAGTGCGCAAAGGGCCCAAATTCCAACGAGTACCTTTAGGTTTTACATGGCGGCTCACAATTTAGCCCCGTCCAAAATGCCAGAACAGTAAACACACCCCACAAATGACCCCATTTCGGAAAGTAGACACCCCAAGGTATTCACTGAGGGGCATAGTGAGTCCGTCTGAGATTTTTTTTTTTTGCCAGAAGTTATCAGAAATTGAAACTTTTTTTTTTTTTTCTCAGAAAGTGTCATTTTCCGCTAACTTGTGAAAAAAAATGAAATGATACATGAACTCACCAAGCCCCTCCGCGAATACTTTGGGGTGTCTTCTTTCTAAAATGGTGTGATTTGGGGGGTATTTATACTATCCTGACATTCTAGCACCTGAAGAAACATGACAGGTGCTCAGAAAGTCAGAGCTGCTTCAAAATGCCGAAATTCACTTTTTTGCACCATAGTTTGTAAACGCTATAACTTTTACCCAAACCAATAAATATACACTTATTGGAGTTTTTTTTATCAAAGACATGTAGAACAATAAATTTAGAGAAAAATTTATATAGAAATGTAGTTTTTTTAAAAAAAATTTACAACAGAAAGTGAATAATAGCAAAAAAAGTAAAAATGTCAGCAGCAATGAAATACCACCAAATGAAAGCTCTATTAGTGAGAAGAAAAAGAGGTAAAATTCATTTGGGTGGTAAGTTGCATGACGGAGCAATAAACGGTGAAAGTAGTGTAGTGTGGAATTGTAAAAAGTGGCCTGGTCATTAAGGGTGTTTAAGCTAGGGGGGCTGATGTGGTTAATAACTAACCTAAAGAAGGAGAAGTGTGGTACACATCCCACCTCAAGGTGTTTACCACTCAAAGTAACCAGATAAGATTAGAGTAGTATTTGATTGCTCAGCAAAGTACGATGGTGCTGCATTGAACGATCATCTACTAAGAGGACCAGATCTTACAAACACTCTGCCTGGAGTACTCTTTAGATTCAGAAAGTATACCGTAGCAGTCATGTGACATTGAAAATATGTTCCACCAGTTTCATGTGGAGAATGAAGATAGAGACTTCCTGAGGTTCCTATGGTGGGAGGACGGAGATAAAGATACAGAGCCAGCAGAATACAGAATGAAAATACACTTGTTTGGAGCAGTATCGTCTCCAGGTTGCGCCAATCATGGTTTGAAGTACCTGGCCAATTAAAATGAAAAGGATTGCCCATCAGCAGCAAATTTTCAGAAGAATTTTTTTTATGTAGATTATGGTCTTATATAAGTCTAGAGTCCACAGAATCTGCAATCAAACTAGTAAAAGAAAGCCAAGAGTTATGCACAAGAGGAATGATGATAAATGATGAATAGCATGCAGAGACGAGGTGGTATACAGGTGAGGAATGAATACATATTAGGTAAATGAGGAATTGGAAATATGGAGCAATCATTGGTCTAATCATGACGGAGCTGGGATATTGGATAATCTGAGGGGGAGGTGATATGTGTTTTTAATATAAATATGTGGATAGAACATGATGTTAGTAGGCTTGACAAAGGCTGTTCATCAGCCGAAACATTGCTGTTATTTGTACTATTGCCTTGAAGTCACAATAAAGTGGATGATGTGAGATGCTGCCGGTGCCATTCATTTTTATCCAAAGGAGGTGCAGTGGTCATTATGAACACTCACAAATATATAGCTGAAATAATGCGACAACTAAAGGACACTAATGCATACTGTGTTATTCACTCTGACCCTAAATTTGACATTGCTAAATTGATTAAACAGTGTCTGACTGAAGCACTAGCGGCGGGTATTATTGACAATAATCTTTGTGAATTCCTTACATTAGTCCATCCGGTCACACCTGTGATATATGTACTGCCTAAGGTTCACAAATTGTTAGTAGATCCCCCTGGATGCCCTATTGTGTCAGGTTCAGACTCTATCTTTAGCCGCATTGCAAATTTCTTCGATAAAATTCTGTGCAATTTTGCCTCAGGGGGCAAATCTTATATACGAGACGCTACAGATTAGAAGCTATTGAGTTACCAGAGACGCAAATGTTTTATTTAGCCTCTTTTGATGTTACATCTTTATACACTTCCGTTGATCATAATCTAGGCATTATAGCTGTGAAGCACATGCTGGAGATGTCCACTTTATCTACACCAGCTAGTGAATTCATGATAGCTGTTCTGTTTCAGTATCTTGAATTGTGTATTGGTATGCTCCTCTCTTCTCCTCCCCCCTCTGTTTCTGCTTCTAGTTGGTTCAGTCTAGCCACTTCCTGTTTACCCTGTCATGCATTGCTGTTTTGTGTGCTCTAATTCTGAGGAGATTCTGAGGAAAATCTGAGGTGAATCTGTGTATCTCATGTTCTTATCAAGGAGAATATTAGTGGCATAATTCTTTTACCATCTGGATTCCCTGCATATCTTGTAATGCAATCTCCGGCTTAAAAGACTACTTGATTAACTCCTGGGTGTCTGATGCGTAAACTGTAAGTGGAGGATGTCTGATTCAACAAGTCACCTCACAGATGTGTGATTTGTTTAAGGCTGACATCTCGAAACGCCACAATAGCATTACTCAACATCATTTTGAGACAAAATTACTACTTATTCCAGGATGTATATTAAAAGCAAATACGGGGCATAGCCTTGGGGTCGAATGTGGCCCAGCCTTATGGCAATATTTTTATGAGAGTGTTTGAGAAAGAGATTGTCTATTTATACCACCACTTTAAACATGTTCTGTGCTGGTGGCGATACATCGACGACATTATCCTCATATGGACGGTTAGTGAATCCCAATTACTTGATTTTCATACCATGCTTAACAGTGTGAACAATGACTTGCAATTCACTCTAGTGCATTCAAACTCAGAGGTCCAGTTTTTTTATACTACTGTCAAATACCATGAAGGGAAATTATATACTTACCTATTCACTAAACCTACAGACAAGAATACGATTCTATGTTATGACAGTAGTCATCCCAGGAATATGGTGGGACATCTTCCATACTCACATTTCCTTAGAGTGAAATGTATTGTCTCTGAACTGAATGCACTAGATGGTACTTTGGATAAAATGGCTGATAAATTCCGGAAAAGGGGATGTCCTCATAGTTTATTGCAAACACAAAAAGAGAAAGTATGGGCTATTGATAGGAAGGATACACTAGTTAGTAAAAAATCCCACCAGTTACAAACTAGAGTTCCATTTATCTCTACCTACACAGAACACGGTATGGACATCAATGGGATCATTAAACGACATTGGGGTATATTAAGCGGTTGTCTTAGCAACATTCCTGAGTTCAAATCTCCTCCACTGTTGTCGTACGGCAGATCAAGAAATCTGCTTGACCAGTTAGTGAAGGCTGACATTGGTTCTAAAATTAAAAAAATACAGACCACACTGACGCATCCTGGCTTGGGAAGTTTTCCTTGCCTTTGCTGTGTTAACTGTCGTTACATTTGGTAGAATGTTCACACACCCGGTTACGGTGGGTGACACATATCCCACTTGTTTCCATCTTACCTGTGATTCCAACTTTGTTATCTACATATTGACATGTTCTTGTAAGCTATTGTATGTAGGCGAAACCTCTACGGATTTAAAGACCCGCCTAAACAATCACTGTTTCACTATACGTAAAAAACACCTTGATTTACCAATTCCTAAACATTTCACTGATTTAAAACATTCCGAGAAGGACTTAAAGTGTTGGATTGCTGATCATGTCCATTTACCCAGGAGAGGTGGTAATAGAATACTTCTGTTAAAGAAAAAAGAGATGCTTTGGATTCATACACTCAATTGTCTTAAACCTCTGGTCTTCATGTTGACTATAACCCTGGGGTGTATATATGATCGGTTGGTTTGCCCTCTGCCCTTTTAATTTATCACTTTGTTTGCCTTTAGTGTATTAGGTGGTTAACAAAGAACTTATGAGTTAATTTTCTTTTTCCTTTACTTTTTATAGATATCGTGATGTTTGGGGATGGAGTTTGGAGGACACAGACATATATACCCACCCAGTGGCTTACATACAGGGATTGCAGGGGTCGCCGTTGCCACCGGGCCTGGCACTGGCGGCAGGTGACAGGGAGATGAACGCTTCCATTGTGGAAGCGTTCATCTCCATAGTGATCTGTATCGCCGTCCTCAGGGAAGGGAGACGCCTCACTACCCTGCCCTGGCTGCGGCCGGGCAGGGAAGTGAGGCGTCTCCTTCCTGTTCTCTGATAGGCTGCAGGCACAAGGCCAGCAGCCTATCAGAGTGGTGCAGGCAGCGTGATGACGTCATCGCGCCGCCTGAGCCGTACAGCGCGGGACACAGGCCGGAAGAGGCCTGCATCGCATTGCTGCCAAGGAGGTAAGTATAAGTGGTTTTTATTTTAAATACCGGACATGAGGGGAGCAGGAGGCACTTCATACTGGCAAAGGGGGGGAGGAGGGGGAGAAGTGTTTGGCCCTTCTTACTGGCAAATGGGGGGGGGTGTTTGGCACTTCATATTGGCAAATGAGAGGGGGGAATGTTTGGCACTTCATACTGGCAAATGAGGGGGGGGTTTGGCACTTCATACTGGCAAAGAGGGGGGGTTGGCACTTCATACTGGCAAATAGGGGGGGGTGTTTGGCACTTTATACTGGCAAATGGGGGTTGGCACTTCATACTGGCAAATGAGGGGGGTTGGCACTTCTTACTGGCAAATGAGGGGGGGGGCGTGGCACTTTATACTGGCAAATAGGGGGGTTAGCACTTACTGGCAAATGAGGGGGGGGTTGGCACTTGATACTGGCACATGGAGGGTTGGCACTTGATACTGGCACATGGAGGGGTTGGCACTTGATACTGGCACATGGAGGGGTTGGCACTTGATACTGGCACATGGAGGGGTTGGCACTTGATACTGGCACATGGAGGGGTTGGCGCTTGTTACTGGCACATGGAGGGGTTTGTCACTTGATACTGGCACATGAGGGGGTTGGCACTTGCTACTGGCACATGGAGGGGGTTTGGCACTTGATACTGGCACGTAGGGGGTTTGGCACTTGATACTGGCATATGGGGGGTTGGCACAGGATACTGGCACATGGGGGGTTGGCACTTGATACTGGCACATGGAGGGGGTTTGGCACTTGATACTGGCACATGGGGGGTTTGGCACTTGATACTGGCACATGGGGGGAGAGAGGAGAGAGGCCCCTGATACTGGCACATTATTGGGGAGCACAGCGGCACAGTATTGGGGGTAGTAGGATGTTTTGTCTAGAAGATATGAGGAGGATGGAAAAGTAGTAAACTAAGATTTTTTTTTTGTCAAAATGCAGAGATGGAAAATGGTGACAAAATGGTGTCTGGTCTGAAAGGAGAAGGCAAGGACAGAGAACATCTACATCGAAGGAGACGTCACCACTGGATGTAAGAGGTACAGGCGTGATTTATGGGTGGAGCTGTGTGTGGGTGTGGTTTGAGGTTGGGCGGGGACACAGGGGCCCCGTAATCTCCAATTGCCTGGGGAAATGCCCCTTGCGAGACCGTGAGGGGGGACCCCATGGATCAGTTTTGCACCGGGGCTCCATGGATTGTGTGTACGCCACTGTACCCACCAGATGATTATTGTGACCTACGTGTTTATTATAATACTCTTTGTTTAATTATTGATGTTTCCAGGTTGTGTCAATATCAGTTTTATTTATAGCCCTATTGTCATGAGGAGATCCCTGTTAGAACACGGTGAGAGGACTGTTTTTGGGCACAATATAGTGCGCGCTCAACGTTGACATGTTGAGTGCGTTTATATTATCTGCCCTGAATGGGTGAGGGTTTGCTCTTTTGACAAGTAGTTTCCTCCCCCTATTTTAAGTCCTGTTTTACTAAATTTCAATTGCTTTGACTCTGTGAGTTCCTCAGTAGAGTCATACATGTACAATGGGGAAAGTTACCAATTCCCAAGATGGCGCTTTTGATGTGACTTTCATGTACGCATGCGCCTATGGAGTTGCTGCCTAATACCATTTCTAAGATGGCAACGATAGTGGAATGCATTATTGCGCATGGTCCAATAGCTGCATTGGGTTACCACTTCCCTTGGATGTTTGATGCAACCTGGCGCACGCACACTAATGTACATGATACGCCGGATTTGGCGTTTGAATACACAAGATCTCCGGCACACCTGGTCGTTATGATTATGCATTATCCTCCTTCCCCGCCCCTTACTAAAAAGATGTATACTCACTTTATTACATACCCTTGATTATTTAAGCATACACTTTTGTTGACACTGATTTGTAATCATTGATAAACTTATTCTATATATATTGCTGCACTTTTTTTATATGAATTTTATGATGGGATACACATGTACACAATTATTTGCACTGTATCACTTTGGATTTTTAATATATATGTTTTTTTTATTATATTATGAGCAATCATTTTCTCATGTAATTGATTATTTGGTGAAATGTCTCTGGCTATATATACCTTGCACTTTGCTTCAGTTCTTTGTTTGAGAAAGGCTCTATGGATGAGCCTAAACATTGCTGGACTGTATCATATGGGTGAATACATTTTTTCACGTTTTGGAACCTTGGAGTGCTGTCCATTTTTCCTTGTCTATATATATATATATATATATATATATATATATATATATATATATACATAAGCATAAAACATTTATTAAGAATTAAACATTAAAAGAACATCTGTAAGTTTGATAAATGCTAAACCTCGTTGGAAAAATTGCTTTATTGGAAGTCTTCCTTTCATTTTGAATTAAATCTGTAGTTTAACCTGCCATTATGTACTTGATTTGTACTTTACTATTTCTTATTGATTTCTTTTCGGAGAAAATCCAAATTAATTGAAGGTACCTGTACTTGCAAAATGAAAGCTCATTCACACTGTTAACTTTCACTGTAGAAAGGATAGCTTGAGTTGATAGCAATTCCCTTTTATTTCAAGTTGGATCAGCTACCATGCATCTCAAGTACACTGTAGATTCTACTTACTTGGGTTATTTGCAAGATATGTCCAAATTACACAATATAGAAAAGCATCTGGGTAATTCATCATAGGTCTACAAACCCTGCAATACAATTATCTAAATTACCAGTGAACATGTAAGTGCTCCTTGTAGCTAATCATTTAGCCCTCACTGAATTGCTTTACTTGCTAGTATTCTTTGCCGTAATTCTACAGTGTAGTCTTCAGAAAATAAACTGCATATGCAGTATATAAATATATCACTTTATTGTAGTTTTTATGATTTATTAAAATGTGATATATACTGTAATTCAAGCAGCAAAAAAAAAACTTTTTAAATTTATTTTTGTAGTACGTTTAAGTATGTATAGGGGAACAGTTATAGTTTTGCATTACCCGTATTTTTCGCCATATAAGATGCACCAGCCCATAAGACGCAAATAGGTTTTAGAGGAGGACAATAAGAAAACAAACATTTTTTATTAGACCTCAGGTCAGACCACCAGTCAGACCTCCAATGTTAATCAGACCTCAGATTACTGCCCCAATCAGACCCCCAATGTTAATAAAACCCCAATAAGACCTCAGATTATACTCCCAATAAGACCTCAGCTCAGACCCCAATGTGAATTACCCCCAATCAGACCTCAGATAAGAGCCCCATGCCTCTCATGAGCCCCATATCAGCCCCCATCCCTCTCATCAGCCCCCATATCAGCCACCATTGCCATATTTCACCCGCATAATAGCCCCTATTGCCATATTTCAGCCCTTATGGCCATATTTCATCCCCATGACCATATTTCAGCTCACATTATCATATTGCAGCCCCCATATCAGCCCCCATTGCCATATTTCAGCCCCCATTGCCATATTTCAGCCCATATATCAGCCCCCATGACCATATTTCAGCCCCCATATCAGCCTCCATTGCTATGTTTCAGCCTCCATTGCCATATTTCAGCCCTCATGCCTCTCATCAGTCACAGAACACAAAACAAAAAAAAACACTGACCTCAGGCTCACAGCACCAGAATAAGTAGAGCCATGAGGCCACACCCAGAACACACCTAGATCCACACCCTAACCCCACACACACCAGACAGGGAAGGCACCAGGAAATAAGGGGCAAAGAACAGACATGCTGCAACACCGCAAGTTGCCACTGGAAACCAGCATGCACGGCTAACGTGTCACGGCAAACACTGAGACCCTGACACTGCCGTGACAGCTGTTCGTGGTAATACTACGAGGGGTGACCTGCTCCATATTTAAACTTGACTTTTGTCGGGTCCAAAACAGTATCTGGATTTGCTGCTGAAGACCATTCAGTTTCAGTACATAGCAGTCTAGGTATCTCATTCATGACACCACTCTCAACGATGGTGATGGCAGCTGGCTATCAATGACAGGACATGTAATGGGTGCCATAACACCAAATTTCCTTCTGTTAAGTGACTGCAAATGGTCCAGGCAGAGACAAAGGGGGGTGATGGTGCCATCTCTGTCTGAATGGTGGAAAATAAAACCGTAGGAGCTGCTCATGGGTCTCAGCTGATCAAATGATCCTCTCTACTGGTGGTCTGTATGGGCCATCTAAAACCTGTTCACCAGGTCTGGGTGCCCTCATGTAACCACTGATCCCAATAGCTCCTTAGAGCTAAGTCAGAGTGGCCTAGATGGAGGTCAATTTGTTAAAACAACAATCATGCTTCTCTCAGTCTAATGATGCACCCTCTCTCAAAATCTGTCAACTGGGCAACATTTATTCCAGTGTATTATAGAAGCATATCTAGAAGTCAACGATCTCTCACCAAGAAGAACACTACCCAAAAGTAGCCTCTGAGAGCCTTTTTATAGGGCAGCAGAGAAAGCACTTTCTATGCCCTCTCGTAGCAAGACTCAGTATCTAATCGAACCACACCTGTATTTATTTACATATCTGCCCAATATCAGCATGCTTAGTTTTGCAGCAATCTGAGATTTCCATCTAAGATTAGGATATGTTATTTTGATTTGTCAAATCTGTGTGTTTATAAATTGATTAAAGAGCCTCTTTAAATGCTGGAATGTAGTATTGTAAATTTATGTTTTATGCTATGAATATTAAACCAGGTCATTTGATTAGAGACATAAATGGTTCTGAGGCACTGTAAATGTATTGCCATAAATTTATATACTTCTATACTGCAGCACATTATGTTCTTGTCAAACAAGATATACCCAAAGCAGCCAATCACATCAGTCAGTGACTGAAGAGCACTGACATACATTTGCATAAGTCAATCACTACAAGAATACACTAGTGTTTTAGACTCATCTCAGACAGTTATTGCTAATCTTTTAAGATAGCAGCCCCAGAATAGCATCATAAAGTCAGTAAGTCTTTATTTGAAGCATGATAATTTTATGTTACAATTGTAATGGATCAAGTACAGAAGATAAAAATGGGGTGCTTGAACTGGCAGGTCACTCTTACTTGTTTTAAATGATGTCCATTGAATTTGATGTGAATTGACACTTCATGTTATAATCAGTAATGACTTAATATTTCAGAATTTTTAGTGCAGGAATTAGTAATAACTTAAGTCTAAATAAATCCTTTATTAGATGTGTAATGTTTAGTCAAAGCTGGCAAATGATAAAATGTCAGTGAAACGTTTGTAGTGACCATAAATGAAACTATCTAATCTTTTCACATAGTGCTTTAAGCAGACATTTAGCGAGCAAGTGACATATGTCATGTTGCTGGTGAAAATGAAGTGACATATTACAAGAATCACAGGCTAGATTATATTAAGAGACAGATAATGACTTCAAATGGTGCTATTTTCTGATGACAGTATTTTCTTTACTCAAGAAATATGCTGTTACATTTACTTTAAGATCAGGTTTTCAGAAAAGATCTGATTGATCAAATTTCTTATTGTAGAATTACCTATTTCTCCTCTAGATCAGATAATGTAACATTAAGTGCTATAAGCATGTCTACACACATCAAATCAAGTTGACTCTATTTTTTTTTTTTTTAAGCCACAGACAAGCTACTCCCTGAAGCTTATAGAGAGCAAATTGATGTAGCGGTCTAGATATACATATAATGCCTAATACAGCTGAATGCCTTTACTTAGGATGACCTGCTGAATTTATGAGATAATGTTAATGGTAAATGCTAAAAAAACTAATTGTATATTATTATATTAGGCATTAAAAAGGCCCATATCTATATGATCGTTATGGATAATTTTGAATTTCTAAACTGATGGAAAGATTTGTCCATACATGTGTAACAAAACCCACCTATTTAGATGGTGTGCTACTCTATTTGACTGTTGTGACATTCTAATTCACTCAGGATTAGCACAGTACACTACGCAAACACAGTATCATGGTGCAATACTAAAACAGAGTAGCATTAAACCTTCACAGATGGTACCCGCTACTTCAGTATATAATTTCATTGTGTAAAGGTACCAAAACTGCCATAGACTTTCAACTACATAAGAGGTGATTCCAAGGCAGAGCTTAAAGGGGTTCTCCGAGAATAAAGAAAATAAAACTAATTAAATATTACTTTATTATAAATATATTTCCAAATACCTTTTATTCGTTATAATGGCTCATTTTGTCTAGGAAGCAATCATTAGGAAAAATAAAATGGCCGCCATCCTATTAGTACACACAGAACCTGTCCTAATCTCACAGCAGCACAAGTTACTTCACAAGACTGAGCATAATCCTGAATAAAATGGATAAGATCTTCATCTAAATTTCTGAAGGGAATTGAGTTCATGAGGAGACATGAAGTACAGAGAGGATGGACAGGACAGACTGTGATAATGTGGGGTTGTGGTAATGGAGACTGCATAAAAGTGCTGTTGCTTATTAGCGATGGCCTTGTGGTTCGCCCGGCAGTCGGTTTGCAGCGAATTTTGCGCATTCGCGATTCGCCGGACATGCGAACATATGGCGATATTCGCATGCGCCATATTTTTTTGTATTGCACCGAACTTTGACCCATGACACATCCATCAGGTGGGACAGGGCAGCCAATTGAGACATTTCAACACATGGACACACCCCCAACCCTATAACAGAACCTGATCTGGCAGCCATTTTACATTATGTGTTTTGTCAGTGTAGGGAGAGGTTGCATTTTGGAGCAGGGACAGGCTGTTAGGAACTTAGGGACACCAAATGCTAGCTAATAGGGCCATAAAAGTCCTTTTAAGGACTAGTATGTTGTGCTATCGATAGGTGTGATACACAGAGGGGTGTCATATACTTATAATATACTTTATAACATAGAAATATATTATAGTGCATTTGTATGGTTCCAGAAAATACTGATTGAGGGCTGTGATCTATCAGCTTCCACAAAATAGTGATTGAGGTTTTTCATATACCTGCATCCACAAAATTACTGCTTAAGGGTGATATACTTGCTTCAACTAACAACTGATTGAGGGCTGCGATCTATCAGCTTCCACAAAATAGAGGTTTTTCACATACCTGCTTCCACAAAATTACTGTTTAAAGGATAACTGTCACATTTAGACCCTAATTTCAGTTTTCATATATGTAGTTGCTAATATGATAATATTCCTGAATCAATAACTATTAGACTTACCCCTTATTTAATAAGATTCAGCCCTTTTGAACCAGTCTGCATGAAAAACGACAACTTCACTATTCTGTTAAAATGGCCGCCCTCAGCCCTGAGGCTAATCCATAGAATGCCTGCAGTGAAGTTAGTGAAGACCAGCTCTGTATAGAGGGGTCGTGCAGTTAAATTTCCAGGTCTGGCTGAAGCCTATAGTCCTCCTACAAGCTCTCCTCTTATCAGATAAGGCTTTCATTTATACACTGAGCAGAGGGCAGATCTCCCTGAGCTCTACATTCTCCAGCACTGCTAAGGGAATGTCTGCCAAGCACAGGCATGTGGAGAAGTTCACACACACAGCCCAGCACTGTTATCTCCTGTCAGGAAGAATCTGGCTTTTTATACATTCCCTTACAATGTTGACTTCCTATCAGTTCCCAGTGCACGCAGCTAGCGTGCTCCATCCTTATCTGGTAGACAGAAGGAGCATTGCAATCTGATCTGATAATCTCAGGTAAAAATAGCCAATACTGGGGACTTTTAGGTGGCTTTTAGGGGTTATTTATTAAACAATCAGAAATTAAAACAGGGCCAACAAGGTGATATTAATCACCAAAATCCAATAGTTAAAAAAATAAATAATTGACAGTTATACTTTAAGGGTGATATACCTGCTTCAATTAACAACTGATTGAGGCCTGCCATATATCAGCTTAGGGACACCAAACGCTAGCTAATAGGGCCACAAAAGTCCTTTTCAAGAACTGGTAACATTGTGCTATCGATAGGTGTGATACGCAGAGGGGTGTGATATACTTATGATATCATTTCTAACATAGAAAGTATATTATAGTGCATTTGTATGCTTCCAGAAAATACTGATTGAGGGCTATGATCTATCAGCTTCCACAAAATAGTGATTGAAGTTTTTCATATACTGTACCTACATCCACAAAATTACTGCTTAAAGTATAACTGTCCAATTTTTTTTTTTTTACTGTTGGATTTTGGTGATTAATATCACCTTGTTGGCCCTGTTTTAATTTCTGCTTATTTAATAAATAATCCCTAAAAGCCACCTAAAAGTCCCCAGTATTGGCTATTGTTACCTGAGATAAAATCAGGTTGCTATGCTCCTTCCGTCTACAAGATGAGGACGGAGCACGCTGTGTGCACTGTGAACTGATAGTGAGTCAACAATGTAAGGGAATGTATAAAAAGCCAGGTTCTTCCTGACAGGAGATAACAGTGCTGGCCTGTGTGTATGAACTTCTCCACATGCCTGTGCTTGGCAGACACTCCCTTAGCAGTGCAGGACAATGTGGCTGCTTAGTGTATAAATGACAGCCTTATCTGATAAGAGGAGAGCTTGTAGAAGGACTACAGGCTTCAGCCAGACCTGGGAACTTCACTGCAAGACCCCCTATACAGAGCTGGTCTTCACTAATTTCACTGCAGGCGTCCTATGGGTTAGCCTCAGGGCTGAGGGCAGCCATCTTAACAGAATAGTAAAATTGCAGTTTTATGCAGACTGGTTGCTAAGGGCTGAATCTTATTAAATAAGGGGTAAGTAAGTCTAATAGTTATTGATTCAGGAATATTATCATATTAGTAACTACATATATGAAAACTGAAATTAGGGTCTAAATGTGACAGTTATCCTTTAAGGGTGATATACCTGCTTCAGCTAACAACTGATTGAGGCCTGCCATATATCAGCTTCCACAAAAACTGCTCTTCTCTACGGACTTAGGCACAGGGTCATTTAGAAAATGACAGGCAGAGGAAGAGGCAGGTTGTTCCACAGGGGTGGTAGGGGTCGGGCAGGTGCACCAGCCCAGAGCCTAAGTGGGAAGTTGGAGAAGGCGTGCACGATAACTTCAAAGGATGCTCCACAGTTGGTTGAGTGGCTCACTCAGCCTTCCGCTTCTGCACCCTCCTCATCCTCTGTATCTGCACCCTCCTTGCTCTCTGCTGTGTGCACCCCCAAAGATACCACCACCACCATAGTCCCTCCACTCGAGTCAGAGTTATTATTTTCCCATCCATTCCCAGACTTTTCCTGATCCGATGCCAAGAATGGCTGCGCATCAGTAGAGGAGGTAGCAATGATCGCCACCCAGCAGTCTGATGTAAGTACCCAGATCAGCCCAAGGAGGGAGTTCTCCGCTGTTGCTGCCTACTCCGAGATCTCTAATGTCAGTGGTGGTGAAGGTGAAAATGATGACGTGCCAATGGACGTCACGTGTGTGTCCACAAGAAAGGAAGAGAAGGGGAGTTCAGAGGGAGAGCAGAAGAGAGGGAGGAGAAGCAGGCAGAACTCGCAGTGCACAGGAGGCAAAAAGCAGACTGCAAATGTATCTGGAGCGAGCCATCCACCATGCACAGTCACTTCTGGTGCTCCCATGATGCCGGCACATGGCTCCGCAGTGTGGGCTTTTTTTTAATGTGTCAGATGCTGACAATAGTGTTGCCATCTGTAGCCTGTGCTGTCAACGCATAAGTTGCGGTAAGCCCAAGACTCAACTAGGGACTTAAAAAGGCGCCTGGCCTCCCATCACCGAGCTCAGTTGGAGCAACGCTGTCAGAACCCACAAAGCCACACTCCCGGTGCTCCAGATCCTGCCTCTTCTCCTTTTTCCTCTCTCCTCCCATTTGTCCTCCACTCCACCTTCCACTGTGCTGTCGTCGGGCTCATCTGGCACAAGGTAGGCTTCCATGGCCCACATGTTCGAGCATAAAAAAATGATGACACCGGATAATCCTCTTGCCCAACGGCTGACCGCTAGCTCGACGGAACTGGTAGCCCGCCAACTACTGCCATATAAATTGGTGGACTTCGAGGCCTCTAGATTTTAGATAATTTGTGTCCATTGGCACACCGCAATGGAAGGTCCCCGAAGCGAAATATTTCTCCCAGAAGGGCATCCCTGAGCTATATGGCCACGTTCAGCGGCAAGTTAATATATCTTTGGTACACAGTGTCAGTGCCAAGATACATCTGACCATAGACACATGGTCTAGCAAACACGGCAGGGAAGGTACATAACTTTTACTGCCCACTGGGTGACATTTCTGATGGCCATCAAGCATGTAACCCGTGGCACCCATGTGGATTTGGTGTTACCGCCTTGGATTGCATGCAGGTCTGCCTCTTTTTTTCCTCTTCCATTCTCCATCTCCCTTCTCCTCTTCGGCTGACTCCTCCTTTTCCACTGCTACCGCCTCTTCCGCTGCATCCCCCAAGCTCCCCAGAAACTGTTCGACGTCCCAGGTAAGATGTTGCCATGCTGTGCTGCGGCTGTTGTGCCTGGAAGCTAAGAGCCACACTGGTCCTGCACTGCTTTCAGCTGTGCGGTCACAGGCTGATCAGTGGCTAACCCCGCTCAATTTGATACTTGGTAAAGTGGTGTGCGACAACGGTGCCAATCTGCTGAGCGCTCTGAAACAGGGCAAAATGACACAAGTGTCGTGCATGGCACACATCCCGGGCTTAGTCGTGCAGAAATTTGTTTCCTGCGGCTGACCAGGAAAATTTCTTGTCATTTTTGAAGATCTTACATGGCCATTGCTCGCCTTGCTGATGTTTAGCGGCGACACCACTTGCCCATCAGACGTCTGATTTGTGACTGCCCGATGCGCTGGAACTCCAGCAGGGGGGATTGTGACTGATAAGAGCAATCGCCTAACTCAGGACAGTGTGGACTACCTCGCATTTCTAAAAATGAATGAGGCATTGATCTCGGAGGAATTCCACACCAGTGATGACCATGTGTACTTGAATTACCTCATGCCAGCCCACACATATCCGACCACCACCACCCAGAACAAAGAATGGTCCTTGCCTTATGTATATACAGCGGCATAAAAGGCCTTTTCTGTCAGGTGAATGCCTAATTTTTGGGGCCTGTAATGGCCAACAGTTACAATTTTATCCTGTGACCGCCTAATATACCTCCAGCCACAGAATCCAAAGTTCTTTGCTGTTAAGTGAATGCCTATTGGCTAATTCTTGGGGTCTGTAGTGGCCGACAGTTACATTTTTATCCTGTGACCGCCTAATGTACCTCCAGCCACAGAATCCATAATTCTTTGCGGTCAGGTGAATGTCTATTGGCTAATTTTTGGGGCCTGTAGTAGCCGACAGTTACATTTTTATCCTGTGACTGCCTAATGTACCTCTAGCCACAGAATCCAAAGTTCTTTGCTATTAGGTGAATGCCTATTGGCTAATTTTTGGGGCCTGTACTGGCCCGACAGTTACATTTTTTATCTCTAGCCACATAATCACACCCGCATTCACCATAAGGACCTTCTAATGTCACAGGGTCATGTGACTGTGCCCCCCACCCCGTACTGTGCCCCTAAACCCGGACTGTGCCCCCTTATACCCTGAATTGTGCCCTCTTACCACACCCCGTGCAGTGCAGCTAGTCCTTCCCTGTACTGTGCCCTCTTATACCCTTTTATCTAGTCATGGTATGGCGATGTTATCTGGTAACTGTACAGAGGTGTTATCCGGACAATGTATGGTGTGGGTATCCAAAAGCTGGATGACCATAACTGTATCCCTTTCCCTGCCCACGCCACCTTTTTTAGACCTGGCATGAGAGGGAAAAATATGCAGATTGTGGTGCTAAGGACCTTTGTGCCACAATCTGTGTCAGAAATAAAGTATAACATATAAGTATTTCTATATAATAAATGACCACCTAATTGTTTTATTATTCGGTGGTAGGGCTAATATCTTTATATTATATAGATTCTAGTGTACAATATTGTGTCCTGTATTTCCCAGTAGAAAAATGATCCTTGGGAAACACAGTCCTCATCCCTAACCACCAGGACCAGGTAGCGCTCTGTCAGTACATGGCGGCCTCCCCTCTCCGCCACGTTGCTCCGCTGTGTACTGGTGCTTATTCTGACACTAGGGCTGGGTTCACATGCTATTTTTGCAATCCATTTAATGCATACCAAAAATTTATGCGTTCACCATACAGTTCTATGGTAGAAAAAAAAAATTACGTTAACGTATGCATTTTATTACTGGACTCTGCAGGATACAAAAATGTAGAGTGTTGCACATTTGTACATATCAAACCGATAGGAAATAAAATGTTTCTAGGCTGCAGCAGGGCCCATTTTTGAGAGTTTTCCTTTAAGACACATAAAAATGGCCCCTGATTAAAATACATATTTTTTGTGGGAATTTTTGACAATGATCCCCCTCTGGTATGTCACTGTCCATGTTGTGGGACTATTTGTGCACTCATAGTTTATTTTTGGTGGCTGCACATAGGACCTGAAGGTTTTTCAGGTTCGCCTGCTATTAAAGTCAATGGGCTCGAATTATGCATTTCGCAAACATTTGATCGCGAACATGAATGCGCCCCGGACGATTTTTGTCTATCACTACTGCTTATCAGCCACATCCCCGCCTCCTCTCTGTACCTCATGTCTCCTTATGAATTCGATTTCTACAGAGATTCAGCTGAAGATCTTATCAGCTATGTTCAGGATTATAATCCCTGAAAAACAGAGCAGAGAGGAGAATGAAGAAGTTCTTTAGCTCAGTGTTCAGAAGTATTTTGTCCTTCTGGACAGGTTTTGTGTGTACTAATAGGATGGTGGCCATTTTATTTCTCCTGATGATCGCTCCCCAGACAAAACAAGCCAATATAACTAATGAAAGTTATTTGGGAATATATTTATCATAAAGTAATATTTAACCCCTTAAGGACACGGCCCTATTTCACCTTAAGGACCAGGCCATTTTTTCAAAATCTGACCTGTGTCACTTTATGTGAAGATAACTTTAAAACGCTTTTACTTATCCAAGCCATTCTGAGATTGTTTTTTTGTCACATATTGTACTTCATGACAGTGGTAAAATGAAGTCGAAAAATTTCATTTTTATTTATAAAAAAATACCAAATTTGCAATTTTCCAAGTTTTAATTTCTCTACTTCTAGAATACATAATAATACTGCCAAAAAAAGTTATTGATTTACATTCTCCATATGTCTACTTCATGTATCGATCATTTTGGGAATGCCATTTCATTTTTTTGGGACATTACAAGGCTTAGAAGTTTAGAAGCAAATCTTTTTTCAGAAATTTTCAAAAACCCACTTTTTAGGGACCAGTTCAGGTCTGAAGTCACTTTGCGAGGCTTACATAATAGAAACCACCCAAAAATTACCCCATTCTAGAAACTACACCCCTGAAGGTACTCAAAACTGATTTTACAAACGTCATTAACCCTTTAGGTTTTCCACAAGAGTTAATGGCAAATGGAGATAAAATTTCTGAATTTCGATTTTTGGAAAAATTTTCCATTTTAATCAATTTTTTCCAGTAACAAAGCAAGGGTTAACAGCCAAACAAAACTCAATATTTATTGCCCCGATTCTGTAGTTTTCAGAAACACCCCATATGTGGTCCTAAACTACTGTATGGCCAAACTGCAGGGCGCAGAAGGAAAGGAACGCCATATGGTTTTTGGAAGGCGGATTTTGCTGGACTGGATTTTTGACACCATGTCCCATTTGAAGCCCCCTGATGCACCCCTAGAATAGAAACTCCATAAAAGTGACTCCATCTAAGAAACTACACCCCTGAAGGTATTCAAAACCAGTTTTACAAACTTTGTTAACCCTTTAGGTGTTCCACAAGAGTTATTGGCAAATGGAGATGAAATTTCAGAATTTCAATTTTTTGTTACCTTGCCTCAAAAAAAGTGTAATATAGAGGTACCAAAAATCATATTTACGCTAAAATAGTACCAACAAAACTGACACCTTATCCCGTAGTTTCCAAAATGGGGTCATTTTTTTGGAGTTTCTACTGTAGGGGTGCATCAGGGGGGCTTCAAATGGCACATGGTGTCAAAAAAACAGTCCAGCAAAATCCGCCTTCCAAAAACCATATGGCGTTCCCTTCCTTCTACGCCCTGCCGTTTGGCCATACGGCAGTTTACGACCACAAATGGGGTGTTTCTGCAAACTACAGAATCAGGGCAATAAATATTGAGTTTTGTTTGGCTGTTAACCCTTGCTTTGTTACTGGAAAAATTGATTAAAATGGATAATTTGCAAAAAAATAGCTGTTTTGGGACAGTTTTGTATTTTTTGTTATTTACATCGTTGAACTGACAGGTTAGATTGTGTGCTATTTCTATAGAGCAGGTTGTTACGGATGCGACAATACCAAATATGTCTGCTTTTTAGGGTTTTTTGTTTCAGTTTTACATAATAAAGCATTTTTGTAAAAAATGATTTTTTAGTGTCTCCACATTCTGAAAGCCATAGTTTTTTTTTTTTTTTTGGCAATTGTCCTATGTAGGGGCTAATTTTTTGCGGGATGAGATGGCGGTTTGAATGGTACTATCTTGGGGTGCATATGACTTTTTGATCACTTGCTATTACACTTTTTGTGATGTAAGGTGACAAAAAAATGACTTTTTTTACAACGTTTTTATTTTTTATTTTTACGGAGTTCACCTGAGGGGTTAGGTCATGTTATATTTTTATAGAGAAGGTCGTTACGAACGCGACGATACCCAATATGTATACTTTTTTTTATTTATTTTGGTTTTACACAATAATATCCTTTTTGAAACAAAAAAAAACATGTTTTAGTGTCTCCATAGTCTGAGAGCCATATTTTTTTCAGTTTTTAGGCGATTGTCTCAGGTTGGGTATAATTTTTGCGGGATGAGGTGGCGGTTAGATTGGCACTATTTGGGGGGTCATATGACGTTTTGATCGCTTGCTATTACACTTTTTGTGATTTAAGGTGACAAAAAAATGGCTTTTTGACAAAGTTTTTATTTTTATTTTTTTACAGTGTTTACTTGAGGGGTTAGGTCATGGGATATTTTTATAGAGCAGATTCTTACGGACGTGGAGATACCCAATATGTCTACTTTTTTAATTTTTTTACATTTAACACTGAAAAGCATTTTTGAAACAAAAAAAATCATGTTTTAGTCTGAGAGGCATAGTTTTTTTTATTTTTTGGGCAATTGTTTTATGAAGGGGCTCATTTTTTGCGGGATGAGATGGCGGTTAGATTGGTACTATTTTGGGAGGCATACGCCTTTTTGATCGCTTTGTATTACACTTTTAGTGATGTAAGGTGCCAAAAAATGGCTTATTTACACCATTTTTGTTTTTTTTTATGGCGTTCACGTGAGGGGTTCAGTCATGTGATATTTTTATAGAGCTGTTTTTTACGGACGCGACGATACCTAATATGTGTAGTGTATTTTTTTTTTTTTACTTTTTATTCAGTGATTTGTGTTTTTTAATTTTTACTTTTTTTCACTTTTTACATTTTTTTTGACCCAGACCCACTTGGTTCTTGTAGATCCAGTGGATCTGATGTCAGTATAATACAGTACAGTACACTATATAGTGTACTGCACTGCATTTTTTACTTTTCATAGTCTGGTCAGACTTCTGCCTTTAGCAGAAGTCTGACCAGAGTTACTATACCATGGCAAGCAGGACGCTTCTGAAAGCGTCCTGCTGCCATGGTAACCATCACCCACTGCCATTAGAGAGTAGTGGGTGATGGATGGGGAGGGAGGGAGGGGAGCTCCCTCCCTCTGCGATCTCATCCTGGGGGGGGCTGCATAGGCACAGCAGCCCCCCGATGGGAGAGGGAGGGAGCTCCCTCCTTGCTAACACCTTCCAAGGTAAGGAAGGGGTTAAACGGCTGGCTTCTGCAGCACAGATGCCAGCCGTTTTTCTATCAGAGTACCAGCAATGTGCTGGCACTCTGATAGAACCCCTAGACACCAGGGAATTATTATAAGTGCCTCCCGCACCGCCTCCTGCCTCCGCAACCACCTCCCTGCACCCCCGCAGCCATAACAAGATTGGGGGCTGCAGGGGGGGTTAAAATTAATATCTTTGGGGCAATTAACTCTCTGATCCACGCAGTCACAGACCGCGGGGATCAGAGATCGCTAAAACCGCTGCAAACCGCAGGTCTGAATTGACCTGCGGTTTGCAGCGATTGCCGATACGGGGGGGTCACATGACCCCCCTCGGCATTAGAACATGGTTCCTGCTGATCTACATCAGCAGGAACCATGTTGCTACCGCGCCCACATCGGGTGCAGTAGCAGTTTAAACACAGGGCGTACATGTACGCCCTGTGTCCTTAAGGACTCGGACATTAGGGCGTACCTTTACGCCCTGTGTCCTTAAGAGGTTAAGTACGGTATTTTTATTTTCTTAATTCACGAAGAACCCCTTTAACTGTTGTTTGTGTTTTGGCCTGGAACCATTCATGAAGTTAAGTAACACTTGTTCACCTTAAACATACAGCATTTGCTTTTGTAATTGTATATGTGTGTCCTTCAACTCCTGACAGATACAGTATAAGTGTTCAATAAATTTCCTACTGTTGTTTGTCTATAGCTGATATGTAGATATTTGTGTCTCCACAGTGACAAACAACCTGTGAGTTAAGGCACCTTTACATGACTAGATAATTGATTTGACTGGGCAATAAATGAGTCACTAACATTTAGACAACCCTTTAGATGCGCAGAGTATCATATAAAAATTTGTCAGTGCAATCGTGTAAAAGATTGTCAGCCAAACACTTGCATTTGCACTAAAAAATAGTTGACTGTGTATGTGGTGTTCGAAAAAAAGAGATTGTTGTACTTGTGAAAAGGCTGTGTTAATAAGGTGTGCAAAGACCATGTGTTCCACCTCCTTTACCAACGAAGATCACCTTTCTTCCAATATGCAATCTCTATTTTGTCTTCAGTTGAGAGTAACTGAAAAATAAATAAAACAATGCCTAAAGTGTTTCCTCCCACCTCAATTTAACCAATAAGAAAATACTTGAAGAAGCAAACAAATTTCAAATCCACAACCTTCTGTGGTTTGTGCACATATTTCAGGCAGAAGTAATTAACATGACATCAGTGGAGTAATGATTCCACACCCACTGTGGAGTAGTCTGGGCTGTAAATGATGCCTGTTTATACTTGTGGAATTCTGCACGGCAAATTATTAAAGCCTGGAATAAAAAAACATAACCTGCTAAGGAAAGTTTGTCTTTACCTATTTCTGCTTGGACATCTTTAAACTGCTTTAGGCCCTATTCACACGTCCGCAATGTCGTCCGCATGTATTCCGCAATTCTGCGGAATACATGCGGACCCATTGACTGTGAATGGGGCACGGAACGATGCGGAGAGCACACACTGTGCTCTCCGCATCAGTTTTTGCGGAGCGCGCCGCCGATCTTACGGCCGCAGCTCCGCAAAAAAGTAGAGCATGTCCTATTCTTGTCCGCAATTGCGGACAAGAATAGACATTTCTATGGGGCTGCCGGCCGGGTGTGTTTATGGATCCGCAATTTGCGGATCCATAAACACAACGGACGTGTGAATAAGGCCTTAGAAAGCTGTTTTAGGAGATATCCTGCAGTCAACTAATTTTCTCATTGTGTCCCTGATATCAGTTTATGTGCACTAACATGACCTCAGTCACACAAGAAGTTCAGGAAAGGAGTGGGGCATAACTCAATACATATAAATAGACAGATCACTGTGAAAGCACTGAAAACTTGGCAGGTTCTTACAAAACTTCTTCTTGTGTTTGCAAGGACACTAGGTGGTACCAGTGAACTGACACTACAGACAGACTACCCATTTTTCCCAGGTGCCTGAATATCAAGTTTCTCTTTATAGGCATAAATGATTTCTCACTGTCTGTCTAGGTAAATCTGACAACCATCAGTTTGGGAAAGCTGGATTAAAAGTCTTGTGAATCTGTACAGACTATCTAGATTATATTACCATTACATTACACAAGTAACCCAGCTTTTTTCAGGGTCCCGAAAGGCAAATCTACCAAGCTATAGCAATAGGAGGGAGAAGGGGGATTTGTCTTGGTAGATTTAGTATTTTGAGGTCTATTTCAGTTCCACATATTAGTAATCCAGCTTTTCTTGGACTCTGAAAGACAAATCTGCCGAGCTATGCCACTATTATGAAGTGTTGAGGGGGATTTATTTAGTTACAGTTAGTACTTATCAGTCCCTATTACAACTCCACATAAGGTGTTACCCAGCTTTCTTGTGACCCTGAGTGACAAAACTGTCTATCTTATCAATTCATAAATAGGCTGATCTGGCATTCTGCAGTCTGAGAAGGTGTGGTAACAAAATTTGCATGGTGGTAATAAGCAACAAATTGATCTTCTAAAATACACACAATGCTTCCCTGAGAAGCTTTCATACGGTAGCAGAGCAGCATATTTTGTCATCACCAATGCAGTTTTACAGTCTTATCATCAAGCTTTGTCAGGACCACAAACGGCAAGTTTGTCTAGCAACATGTAGGGATTTATCACTATATAACTAGTAAAAATTGGAATTCAGCATGCTACCCAGCTTTCTAAAGCTGTTAAAAGACAAATCTGTACAATTATGCAGTGAAGGTAGGAATTATTACTGCTTAACCGGGAGGATTAGCTATTTAGTTGTATGCACTATGGGTGGTACTATGTATATTAGGGTGTTTCATTTTTCCAAAGATATGATTTTCATATGACTGTGCTTACGCCCCGAGTCTCAGTGATGTAAAAGATATATATGCCAAATTTCAGGAAGATTGGATAATATTTAGGGGATGCACACATTGATCACTTTTATCCATTAGTACATTATAGTTATTACAACTCTCACTCCTGTACCTAGGAGGTTGGTCTAAAAACAACTTCAGTTTCTGGATCCCAGGGGCTCTGCATCAAGCAAGGTGGATGGCAAAGGCAATATATGCACTTACCCAGATGCAGGCGTCAAAAAAAGTGCTCTCACAGTTGCTGAGACACCTTTGGTATCTGTCAGAAACAAACGTAGGATTGGCTTTTTTGGACTAGGGTAAAATCCTAGTTTTATTAGTAATAACTAGTAATAACTATAAGGTACTAATAGATAAAAGTGATCAATGTGTGCAACCCCTAAATATTATCCAGTCTTCTTGAAATGTGGCATATATATATATATATATATATATATTTTACATCACTGAGACTCAGGGCATTACATTACATTTTTCACATTACAAAATGAAACACCCTAATGTATATACTGCAGCTGGTTCCATGGCTGGCACTCTTACCAAATCTATTTTGTAATATTAGTAAGGAGGAACTTTCGTCCAACAAAATGGCCATGCTCACTGTGTAGACTAAACCCAGCACCTTCCTTCACTTCCTGAGTGACATGCACTAGCATCAGAGGGAAGGGGAGAATACATGGCTGCAACTTAAGAGAACTATGCATTGCTTTTCTAGTCTATTTTTCGTAGTCTTCAATTTTGATATTTTTAGGAAGCAAGAACAAATAACAAAGGTACATAAGGGGATTATGCTACGTTTTGGATTCTGAATTTAGTGGCCCTTTAAATATTTTTGGTCTCTGCTGTGAATGTTGCCAGTGATAGCATAAGCTCTGTGTTTTCATCTTTGAAATCTTTATACCATGTCTCTTATATCTAGTCCATGTCTAGTGGCTCTTTGTGTTGTTTGGTTTTTACTGTTTTAGCTGAAGTCTAGTTCTGTAACTGGTGTGAACAAACGGCCTTGTTACACTCCAGTCATATTATCTTCTATCTGTCCCTTCTATATTCAATTGGCTACAACCTTGATGGTGACCTGTAAATTCTCTGGTCTACATGGGCTTCCAACTGAATGGTACAAACTAAATGTGAAAGTGAATAGTACCTGACTCTTGGCAATGACCTGTCCAATGTAACTAATATCACTTATTAAATAAAGGTTAACATTTTTGATAAATTACTATTGTTGCAATGATCCTGTTGATTGTTGGTTTTGACCAGTTGGGTTTTGTGCCAGAAAAGGCGACTAACAAAATCTGAGAAGGTAATTTACTAATGTTCTAATAAACTATGTTAATATTGGCTGCTGAGTTATAGCATCATTAACCTTTCAATTCAATTGAATGGGTATTCAAGTGAGGGTGCCAAAACATTTTCTATAGTGTCTTCACCTTCTATATCTAAAATCGACTATCTGCAAGAGTCAATGATTAAATATCAGATCCCTTCTTTCTTTAAAAAGGCACTACACAGAGGATCTTCTGTTATTTGTCCTGGTGAGGAAGCTGCTGTCAACAATAATCTGAGCCCTATATTCTATATACGTCAGTTGTTTAAAGATGCATGGTCCCATTCTCCAGAAAATACAATTTTTATTGATTTGTAAAAGAGCTTATTGAAGCACTGCGGGGCAAGCCAGAGTCCTTGGAGCACCAGTGAGAAACACCACTATAGCTTTAGGCCTCATGCACACGAACGTATTTTGGGTCCGCGTCCGAGCCGCATATTTTGTGGCTCGGGGGCGGACCCAATCACTTCAATTGGGCCGCAAAAGATGCGGACAGCACTTCATGTGCTGCAAGCGTCCTTTGCTCCGTTCCGTGGCCACGCAAAAAATATATAGCATGTCCTATTCTTGTCTGTTTTGCGGTCAAGAATAGGCATTGCTACAAAGGGCCGCGTTCCGTTCCGCAAATTGCGGAACGGAACAGCTTCCTGGTTTTGTGGATCCATGATTGCGGACTGCAAAACACCTACGGTCGTGTGCATGAGGTCTTAGGATGAATGAAAGGATAAAATAGCAAAGTATCAACGAGAATTACAGAGATATGGATGGGATGGCAAATGATCAGGTAATTCCTGATCAGGACCTTAACATTTGGGTTCTGCACATGCTAAAGATAAGTGCTATACATGTATATTATTGCAGAAACCCAGTTATCTCAATTGTGATAAAAAAAACTAAAACATTTAGATATATATTTGTACTGAAATATATATGTCAAAGGAAGTGCAGTTGCAAGCTGTGAATATGAACAGAATGTATTACATTCACATATACAGACTACAGACTCATTGTAGGGCCTAACGACATGTAGACCTATAGACATGTTTCCCTATAACCACTTCCTTAAGTAGTCAAAAAGTCTAGACTTTTGGCTATATGACCACATTAAGATTTAATACAAATAGCATGTATCCATAAAAAGCAATAAATCTAGTTGTCAACACAGTGTATTGTTTTTCTGAGGTTACACTGTTTTTGCCAAATTAGTGAAAGAAGGTATGTGCAGACATAGGGGGTCATTAGTTATTTATGGTTGTTTTTATGTCAGTTTTAAGTCTGGCTTTGTTTTGTGTGCATTCACCAAATTTATGTAATGGTGCACCTTGATATACAGTATCTGGTGTGAATGTAATGTGGTTTACATCTTAGGTGTAAGGGGTTGCCTAGCATGGGTTGAGACGTTCTATTAGTCTTATATTATGGTCTATGGGACAAGCAATCAGAAGATCACAGTAAGTTACTTAGTAAAAGGTAAAAAAAAATATAAAAAAAAAATAAAAATATTAGTTCAAATCACCCCCTTTCCCAATTTTACATATAAAAATAAATAAACAATAACAAATAAACATACCAAGTATTGCCATATCCAAAAATATTTGAACTATTAACATAAAAATAGTTTACAGCGTAACAGAAAAAAATAAAAACACTCAATTGGCATTTTTAGTCACCTTGTCCCACCAAAAAATTTAAGAGCAGTGATCAACATGTCGTACATACCCAAAAATGTTACCAAAAAAACCTGCAGTTCGTCCCTCAAAAAACAAGACCTCATACAACTCTGTAGACAGAAATTTAAATAAGTTATGGCTGCCAGATAATGCTGATGCTAAAAAAAGTTTTTTATTTTTTAGGTAATAAAACAAAATAAAAAGTATACAAGCCATAATCATATTGACTCGCAGAATAAGGCCCCTTTCACACAGGCGAGTTTTCCGCGCGGGTGCAATGCGTGAGGAGGACGCATTGCACCTGCACTGAATCCGGACCCATTCATTTCTATGGGGCTGTGCACATGAGCGGTGATTTTCACGCATCACTTCTGTGTTGCGTGAAAATCGCAGCATGCTCTATATTGTGCATTTTTCACGCAACGCAGGCCCCATAGAAGTGAATGGGGCTGCGGGAAAATCGCAAGCATCCGCAAGCAAGTGCGGATGCGTTGCGATTTTCCCGCATGGTTCCTTAGCAACGGGACCCGATCTCTATTTTCCCTTATAACATGGTTATAAGGGGAAATAATAGCATTCTTAATAAAGAATGCCTAGTAAAATGAAGTGGAAAGGGGTTAAAAATAATAAAAGTTAACTTACCTTAGCCACTTGATCGCATAGTTGCGATCTCTCCTCTCTTTCCCTGCATCAGCTAAGATCTAAAGGACCTGTGATGACGTCACATCACATGGTCCAATCACATGGTCCTCTGTGGCCTTCCATCTAGCTCTCTCGCACCCCTACAATCTATCCTCAACTCTGCTGCCCGACTAATCCATCTCTTCCCCCGTTACTCCTCTGCATCTCCCCTCTGCCAGTCCCTGCACTGGCTCCCCATTTCCCAGCGAATTCAGTTTAAAATACTAACCCACAGATACAAGGCCGTCCACAATCGGTCCCCTCCCTACATCTCTGAGCTACTTTCCCGATACATCCCCACACGCAATCTTCGATCCTCACAGGACCTCCTTCTCTCCCCTCCTCTTATCACCTCTTCCCACACTCGCCTCCAGGATTTCTCCCGTGCATCCCCTATACTCTGGAACTCTCTACCCCAACATATCAGACTCTCACCTACAGTGGAATCCTTCAAAAGCAACCTGAAAACCCACCTCTTCAGACAAGCCTACGACCAGTGACACTGCTGCTTCTATACCGCCATGACCAGCTTTACCCTCGCCCACTGTCTCCATCCCCCATACCACGTAGATTGTAAGCCCTCACAGGCAGGGCCCTCTATCCTTCTGTACTAGTCTGTAACTTGTCTCGTTCATGCTTAAGGCAATTGCCTATATTATGTATGTGCACCGCTTATGATATGTACAGCGCTATGGAATGAATGGCGCTCTAAAAATAAATAATAATAATAATAATAATGGTCCATCTTACCATGGTGATGGACCATGTGATTGGACCATGTGATGTGACGTCATCACAGGTCCTTTAGTTCTTAGCTGATGCAGGGAAAGAGAGGAGAGATCGCAACTACGCGATCAAGTGGCTAAGGTAAGTTAACTTTTATTATTTTTAACCCCTTCCACTTCATTTACTATGCATTCTTTATTAAGAAAGCTATTATTTCCCCTTATAACCATGTTATAAGGGAAAATAATCAATTCTCCAGAAGACCCGAAACCAGACTTCAGTGATGAAGTCCGGCTTCGGGTTGGGTACCAAACATGGCGATTTTTCTCACGCGCGTACAAAACGCATTACAAACGTTTGCACCTGCGCGGGAAAATCGCACATATTCCCGCAACGCACCCGCCTCTTATCCGGGCGTCAAACATGACGCCCGTGTGAAAGAGGCCTAAGGATGTCATGTCATTTTTAGTGCACAGCAAAGGACGTAATATCAAAACCCACATTTTTTTTTTTGTCACATTTACCCCACAAAGAATGTTTTCACATTTTCCAATACAAGACGTGGTAAATAAAATGGTCCCATTAAAAAATACATCTTGTCCCGCAAAAATAAGACCTCATATGACTATGAGGAGAGAAAATGTAAAAAGTTATATCTCTTGGATTGTGGGGAGAAAAAAAAATAAAAAATGCAAAAATGTATATAGTTCAGGTCCTTAACCACATCAGCCCCCATAGCTTAAACACCCTTAATGACCAGGCCACTTTTTACAAATCTGCACTACACTACTTTCACCGTTTATTGCTCCGTCATACAACTTACCACCCAAATTAATTTTACCTCCTTTTCTTCTCACTAATAGAGCTTTCATTTGGTGGTATTTCATTGTTGCTGACATTTTAACTTTTTTTGCTATTAATAAAAAAAATTACGACATTTTTGCAAAAAAATTACACTTTTCGCTTTCTGTTGTAACATTTTTTTAAAAAAAATACATTTCTATATAAATTTTTCTATAAATTTATTGTTCTACATGTCTTTGATAAAAAAAAAATGCAATAAATGTATATTTATTGGTTTGGGTAAAAGTTATAGCGTTTACAAACTATGGTGCAAAAAAGTGAATTTCCGCATTTTGAAGCAACTCTGACTTTCTGAGCACCTGTCATGTTTCTTCAGGTGCTAGAATGCTAGGATAGTATAATTACCCCCCAAATGACACCATTTTAGAAAAAAGACACCCCAAAGTATTCGCGGAGGGGCATGGTGAGTTCATGTATCATTTCATTTTTTTTCACAAGTTAGCAGAAAATGACACTTTCTGAGGAAAAAAAATTATAATAAAGTTTCCATTTCTGCTAACTTCTGGCAAAAAAAATAAAAATCCCCCACGGACTCACTATGCCCCTCAGTGAATACCTTGGGGTGTCTACTTTCCGAGATGGGGTCATTTGTGGGGTGTGTTTACTGTTCTGGCATTTTGAGCGGGGCTAAATTGTGAGCAGCACTGTAAAGCCTAAAGGTACTCGTTCGACTTTACACCCCTTTACGCACCTAGGCTGCAAAAAAGTGGCACACATGTTTTGGGGTGTATTTTTACATATACCCATGTTGGGTGAGAGAAATATCTCTGTAAATTGACAACTTTGTATAAAATTTTTTTAAAAGTTGTCGTTTACAGCGATAATTCTCACACAAAGTATGGGTATCTATAAAAATACACCCCAAAACACATTGCCCTACTTCTCCTGAGTACGTCGATACCACGTGTGCCACTTTTTTGCAGCCAAGACGCGCAAAGGGGCCCAAATTCCAATGAGTACATTTAGGATTTCACAGGGCATTTTTATGCATTTGGATTCTCACGCTTTAGGGCCCCTAAAATGCCAGGGCAATATAAATACCTCACATGTGACCCCATTTTGGAAAGAAGACACCCCAAGGTATTCCGTGAGGGGCATGGCAAGTTCACAGATTTTTTATTTATTTTTTTGGCACAAGTTAGCGGAAATTGATTATTATTATTATTTTTTTTTTTTACAAAGTCTCATATTCCACTAACTTGTGACAAAAAATAAAATTTTACATGAACTCACCATACCCCTCACGGAATACTTTGGGGTGTCTTCTTTCTAAAATGGGGTCACATGTGAGGTGTTTGTACTGCCCTGGCATTTGAGGGTCTCCGCAATCATTACATGTATGACCAGCATTAGGAGTTTCTGCTATTCTCCTTATATTGAGCATATGGGTAATGAGATTTTTTTTTTCCGTTCAGCCTCTGGGCATCGATCAATGTGGATGAAAAAATCTCTGCCAAAATCAGTGACTGCGGTGCGGTGGGCTGGGCTCTAACTACCTAACAAGTAGCTAACTAACTGACGGTGATAAGGGACCCTTATGCCCCATTCACATGTCCGCAATTCTGTTTGCAGAACGGAATTGCGGACCCATTCATTTCTATGGGGACAGACTTTGTCCCGCTCGGATCCGGAATTGCGGATCCGCGCTTTCGGGTCTGCACTTTCGTTCCGCAAAATTATAGAACATGTCCTATTCTTGTCTGCAATTGCGGACAAGAAAAGGCATTTTGTATATAGTTTTGGCAATGTGCGGATCTGCAAAAAGCGGAAAGCACATTTCCGGTGTCCGTGTTTTGCGGATCCGCGGATTCGTGGATCCGCAAAACACATATGGACGTCTGAATGGAGCCATACCAAGGGGTGATCAATGACAGGGGGGTGATCAGGGAGTCTATATGGTGTGATCAGGGGTTAATAAGGGCTTAATAAGTGACGGGGGAAGTGTAGTGTGGTGCTTGGTGCTACTTTACAGAGCTACCTGGTCCTTTGGTGGTCGATCCCAGCAAATGGGACCACCAGAGGACCAGGTAGCAGGTATATCAGACGCTGTTAACAAAACAGCGTCTGATATACCTGTTTGATGCGATTTATTTTACATCTACAGCCTGCCAGCGATTGATCATCGCTGGCAGGCTGTAGTATTACTGCCGAGCTGTGTGCCTCTGTGAATGCGCGCACGTTCACAGCAAATCTCGCGTCTCGCGAGATGACGCACGGATGCATCCAAGAGGAACAAACCTGCCTCCGCCTGGACGCATCCGTGCGTGTGGCGGTCGGCAGGCGGTTAAGGGGTTAATGTGGTACCTTATTTTATTGCTACATGAAATAAAATTTATATGTACATTTTGTAATTGTTTTGTCATGCTCCTAAAGTCAACTTAAAGAGTATGGGGGCAATTTATAAAAAAAAATATATACGACTTTTTGGCATGTTTAAGGTATCGATTTTGCTGCAAAAGTGTTTTGCGGCAAAACCTGAACCTTTTTTCCCACGTATGCCATTAACTCCTTTTTGGCCAGGTCTGAGAAAAGGGTGTGTGGCATGGGTGGGGAAGGGGGCGGACCAACAGGCTTGTCTGATTCATAATTTTCTATGCCTATTTTTGGCGTAGAAAATTACTTAAATCCACGCTACCAAGGGAGCTGTCATAGATTCAAGCAAGTTGCCTGGCCGCTGGTAGACTGCATAAGTGATGTAGAGGCCTGAACCTCTACATAACTTAAGCGCATCAAGTGGCAGAGGGCAAGGACTAAGACTAGTGTCTAAATCAACCAGTCTTAGTAAATTGCCCCCTCTATATCTATATTATTAAGGAATTGTATTCTTCATAAAAAATAACAATTCAAGGGCATCTTTGCTTAGAGCATCTATAATTGCTACTCCAACTAGAAAAGTATAAATTGAGACTAATAGTTAGGTGTTGCCAGGATTGCAGCACACTCTGAAACTGTCCTATGAGTGCTAAACATTGGTAAGATTGTGTAGAGACATGCCCAGTTGACAAGAGAAAAGATAACACACAGGTGAAAATTTATTCATAAATATTTCAGAGGAATAACAGAGGAATGGCACAGTGCAGAATTCTAAGAAATTATTTTACAATATAAAACAATATAAAAAATTATTTACAAAAACTCAAGTATTTTTGATCAGAACTTTTTTAATGAAATTCTCCAACTTCCATTTTTAAAAAGACAGTTAACAACAGATACAGTACAATTAACAATATTTCTCTGCCTCCACTCCTGGAACAAGTCCATAGAATGTCCATGATGATTATAGTAAGAAGTCCAAAAATTATCCATGAATTACCCACACAGTAGGCTTAAAAGTAAGATACTAGTATGACTAAATATTTATATATTGTATTGACACACATACAATTATACAATTACCAATATACCTTGTAGTTTTATCCTCTTACATACTGTAGCTAGTACAGTTGACAAAATACATAAATCCATTAAGGTCAATGAAGGTATAGGTGGGGATGGGAAATTAAGGGAAGGGGTGTGAGAACCGGACTTCTATACATTTACAAAAGCATTAATGTTATTTAGTTCCAGGAAATCATCTAAGTCTTTTTTTAAACTATCCATTGTTCCTGCTGTGACCACCTCCCTAGGTAGACTATATAACAGATTCACAGTTCTTATGGTGAAGAAGCCATGTTGCCTCTGGAGACTGAAAATTTTCTTCTCCAGGTGGAAGCAGTGCCCCCTTGTCTTTTGAGGGCATTTTACATGGAACAGCTTTTCACTATATTTTTTCTATGGGTCATTTATATATTTGTATAAGTTAATCATTAACCTCTACCCCAGTTGCCTCTTCTCAAGGCTAAAGAAATGTAATTCTTTATTCTTAGTCTGTCTTCATAACTAAGACTTTCCATGACTCATCAGTTTAGTTGCTCTTCTCTGTACTTTTTCCAGCTCCAGAGCATCTTTTCTAAGAATTGGACCCAGAACTTAATACATTACAATATCTTGCATGTCTTAGAGGCAGCTGTTACACATTGCATCCTCTTATTTATTCTGTGATATAAAAGTACACCCAAATCTTTTACTACAAGTGACTCTTCCAGTGTTACTCCCCATAGGCTATATGATGAATGTAAATTATTGTACCCAGGTGCATAACTTTACATTTATCCACATTGAATCAAGTGGATGCCCAAACACAGTGTCCAATGTAGTTTATACACATTCTCCATACACCGCACAGTATTACATAGCTTGGTGTCATCTGCAAAAACAGAAACAGTACTAGTAATCCCACCCTCTATATTATTAATAAATAAGTTTAATAATATCAGACCCACTGCTGAACCTTGGGGTACACCATTTTTAACTGGAGGGAATTCAGAATAGGAATCATTGACCATAACTCTATACCGTACTGAACTTTGCGAGTGGGGTTGAGCGAACATGTATTTTAAGTTCGTCGTCCAAATTTCGGGTTCGGGTTATCTTAGAATCCCGTTATGGATTCGCTACCACGGACCATAACGGAATTTGGAATCCAAGTTCGTGCAACCGTCCTTCACTGCTCTACTTCCTTCTTCTCCTCCACACAGAGAACAGGAGCTCCGCCCCTCATGTCACATGATCATTATACCAGGCCCTTTACCACCTCTTATCCAATCCAGTACTGAGCCATGCCCCCTGCACTGATCACATGACGGTGACATCACCCCAGGTCCTTAGTGTTGTCCAAGGTTCGGGTTCATCGAAGAATCCCTTATGGATTCAAAATTCCATTATGGTCCGTGGTAGCGGAATCCATAACGGGATTCTAAGATAATCCGAACCCGAACTTTGGATGTCGAACTTAAAATACAAGGTTTCTCAACCCTATTTGCGAGTTCAGGTGCCCGGACCCGAACCCGAACTTTGCCAGAAAAGTTCAGGTTTGAGTTCAGGGTGTTCAGGCATTTAATAAAGCTTTTGAAAGGCTACAGGGCAGCCAATCAACAAGCTTTTAAGCTGTGGGCACTTAGAAGCCATCGCAGCCATGCCTAGTAATGGCATGGCTGTGATTGGTCCGTGCATCATGTGACCCAGCCTCTATACAAGCTGGATCACATGTAGCCCCGCCCATCAGCTCTGAGTAGTGCAGGGACAGGAAGCAGGCAGCTAAAGAGAGGGAGAGTGTTAGCAATCTGGCTATTTGTTTTGTGGGTGACATATAATGATTTTTTGTGGGTGCAATACACCAGCTTTGCACCCCTGACACAGAAATATAATAATAAATCTGGCTGTTAATTCTATGGGTGACCTATAGCGATTTTTTGTTAGTGCAATGCACCATCTTTGTACCCCTGACACAGAAATATAATAATTAATCTGGCTGTTAATTTTGTGGTTGACCTATAGCACCTATTTTTGGTGTGAGGTACACCTGCACTGCATATGTGACAGGGAAATTAATATAGTTAATCCCTCTGTTAGTTTAGTGGGTGACATAGACCCATTTTGGGTGTGAGGTACACCTGCACTGCATATGTGGAAGGGAAATTAATATAGTTAATCTTTCTGTTAGTTCGGTGGGTGACCTCAAAGAATGAGGAGAGCATCAAATAAGGGACGTGGCCCTGGTTGTGGTACTGCTGGTGCTGGAGGAGCTTCTGTTGCAGGAGGAGGACGTGGTTGATCTGTGCCAGCTACACGCCCAAATGAAAAATTTTCCTCAGGTGCACGTAAACGACAGGACATTCAGCGTCATTTTGTAGGCCTAAATACCGGTGTACTAGTGTGCAATCAGAGCCTGAAGCAAGGCATACATTTTCTAAACCTAAGCACCACCTGTATGACCAGGCATCTAAATGCAAAGCACGAGCTGCAGTGGAGTACACACCTGAAAAACCACAAAAAATCTCAGGCTCATCTTGCTCCGTCTTCTGCTTCGGTCTCGGCCTCTTCCTCCTCCTCTGGAGTGACAGTGGCACCTGCCACCCCACAAACAGATTATGTGGCAGCATCTCCACCACCGTCAACCCAGCATGTCCACACTGTCCCATGGTAGCGTTCAGCTGACCATCCCCCAAACACGAGAAAAAGGACTCCCCTACCCACCCGCGATCCCTGACCCTGAATGTTAGCATTTTAAAATTCCTGGCCTTTGAAATGCTGTGATTCTGTCTGGTGGAGACAGAGACTTTTAAAAACCTTATGGCGGTGGCTGTCCCACAGTACGTGGTTTCCAGCCGCCAATACTTTCCTAGGCAAGCCGTCCCTGCCCTGCACAACCAAGTGACAGACAAGATCAGGTGTGCAATGCGCAACACCATCTGTGGCAAGGTCCACATAACAAACCACACCAATGCCCATGTTGTACCCTCAGGATACTACATATTTATTTACAAAAAGGTCACATAGACCTACTAAATCCTTTTAGGGGTTACAACATAGAAATTAAAACGTAACCATTATTATATTTTTATAAAAGCTGATACATTTATTTATACACCCAGTCCCATTAAAATTATCAGGGAAGGAATTAGATATTCCACTCAATACTGAAAGTGTGTAATCCTCTTTTACTTGGAGGTACTGCTTATGGCTGCAGTTCACTTTGCTGGGTTATAATGTGTGCATCTGCCATAGGTCAATGCATATGTTTTTCTACATTCCTATCAGGAATCCAGCGCATTCGTTGCTCAACATTGTGCTTGCTGGCAACCTACAACTGTGTTGCAACACTGGAATGTGTAGCCAATTGCCCATCTCTTTGAAGCTTCTTGGCAGCAGAGGAACTTCGGCCTTCCCACTAACCCCCTCATATGCGATGTGCCCACAAGGTGGAACTCCACATTGCACATGCTGGAGAGACTGTGCAAGCAGCAGCAGGCGAAAGTAGAGTTCCAGCTGCAGCACACACGGGTGAGTCACTCTGCGGAACAGCACCACTTCACCACCAATGAGTGGGCCATCAATGGAGCGTGGCTGGGGGGATACAGAGGACACAGACGACACACCTCCCACAGAGGACAGCTTGTCGTTGCCTCTGGGAAGCCAGGCACACATGAGCGACTACATTCTGCAGTGCCTGTGCAACGACCAAAGAGTTGCACACATTCTAAGCAGTGCTGATTACTGGGTGGCTACCCTGCTGGATCCCCACTACAAGGACAACATGCTGTCTTTAATTCCATCAATGTAACATGATAGGAAGATGTGCCAGTACAAGCGCATGCTGATATACGTGCTGCTGATGGCATTCATACCTGACAGTGGGGGCTCTGTGGAAGCACAATGAGAAGGCAGAGGAGGAGGAGGAAGAAGTCACCAACACAGCTGGGGCACCGTCAGCACCTCAGAAGGGAGGGTTAACATGGCCGAAATCTGGAAAACCTTTGTCAGCAGGCCACAACAACCAGCACCAACAGCTGAAATGGAACATCTTAGCAGGAGTCAGCATTTAAAGCAACATGGTGGAGCAGCATATGAGCACATGCCTAGACGTACTGACTGATGGGTGTGCCCCATTCAACTTCTGGGTCTCCAAATTGGGCACATGGCCTGAGGTTGCCCTTTATGCCTTGGAAGTGCTGGCCTGAAGTGTGCTGTCCAAACTTGTGTTTAGCACGGCAGGGGGGAAATCACAGATAAGCACAGCTGCCTGTCCACAGCCAATGTGGACAAGATCACGTTCATTAAAATGAACCAGGCATGGATCCTACAGGACTTTGTGCTGAGTAGACAAGTATACCCAGCCATTTTTATACTCCAGCACACTTTCTCTTTGCATTCTATTTTCTATTTCCCATTGTTTTGGGGTCTTCCCAAATTTCTAAAAAAATAAATGAAAAAAGGAAAAAGAAAAAACAACAACAACAACAAAAACAGCCTTGGCTACCTCCTCCTCCTCCACCGACGCTTCCACCTACACCGCCATGTCCACCACCTCCTGAACATACTACTCCACTTTGACCTCCGCCTCCTAGTTCAAGATCATTATTAGTGTTGATCGAGCTCCCAAGTGCTCGGGTGCTCTGGCCGAACACATTAGGATGCTCGGGTGCTCTACCCGAGAATAATGGAAGTCAATGGGAGAACCCATGCATTAAACTAGGCACCCCTTGCTCTGAAGAGGGGAGCGTGCCTGGTTCATAGGAAAAGGTCAGAAATTGATGGAAACACCACCGAAATGGTTCGGGAACAGCATGGGGAGGACGTCTGGATGCATCTTGGGTCGCGACCAACAGGTCGCTGTTGGGAATGATGTTGTCCGAGTAGTACGCCACTTTTACAGACAGACAATAATACACACAAAACCAAAGATAACATCGATTTTAGAGGAAAAATTGTTAGGAAACATTCTTTCCCGTATATTTACTTGTATATAAAGTGCAAGTGCTGCCAAAAATTACAAGCAAGAGGCACTACGATACAACCTGTATATCATTTAAAGGAGGGAATCATTCACATTGTGGTACAATTGTTCATGTAGTGGGAATCCTACACTCATAAAGCCTATGCACTAAGTGAAAGGGCGGCTCAAAACTACAAGGAAACAGCACTACAATACACCCTTTATTACACATAAATGAGTGGATCATACATACCCTTGAAAAATTATGATTGATGGCCTGCTGGTTACCCTCAAAAACATTTGGAGCAAGGGACTGCTCATCTGACCATATAAAACATTAGGGGCGAGGGCCTGCTGCTGAGTTGACCCTCTAAAACATTAGGGGTGAGCGTCTGCTGGTGATCTGACCCTGTAAAAGAAGGTAGGTGAGGGCCTGCTGGTGAGCTGACCCTGTAAAACATTATATGCGAGGGCCTGCAGGTGAGCTGACCCTGTAAAATATTATATGCGAGGGCCTGCAGGTGAGCTGACCCTGTAAAACATTATATGCGAGGGCCTGCAGGTGAGCTGATGCTGTAAAAGATTGGAGGTGAGGGCCTGCTGGTGAGCTGACCCTGTAAAACATTATATGCGAGGGCCTACAGGTGAGCTGACCCTGTAAAATATTATATGCGAGGGCCTGCAGGTGAGCTGGTGCTGTAAAAGATTGGAGGTGAGGGCCTGCTGGTGAGCTTACCCTGTAAAACATTATATGCGAGGGCCTGCAGGTGAGCTGGTGCTGTAAAAGATTGGAGGTGAGGGCCTGCTGGTGAGCTGACCCTCTGAATAATTATATGCGAGGGCCTGCAGGTGAGCTAACCCTGTAAAATATTGTAGGTGAGGGCCTGCAAATGAGCTGACCCTGTAAAACATTATATGTGAGGGCCTGTAGGTGAGCTGACCCTCTAAAAGATTGTAGGTGAAGGCCTGCTGGAGAGCAGACCCTCTAAAAGTTTGTAACTAAGGGCCTGCTGGTGAGCTGACCCTGTAAAACATTATATGCGAGGGCTGCAGATTAGCTGACCCTATAAAACATTATATGTGAGCGCCTGCAGGTGAGCTAACCCTGTAAAATATTGTAGGTGAGGGCCTGCTAGAGAGTTGACCCTCTAAAAGGTTGTAGGTGAGGGCCTGAAGATGAGCTGACCCTCTAAAAATTTATATGCGAGGGTCTGCAAGTGATCTGACCCTATAAAACATTATATGTGAGGGCCTGCAGGTGAGCTAACCCTGTAAAATATTGTAGGTGAGGGCCTGCTGGTGAGCTGAACCTCTAAAATGTGGTAGGTGAAGGCCTGCTGGAGAGCAGACCCTCTAAAAGGTTGTAGCTGAGGGCCTGCTGGTGAGCTGACCCTGTAAAACATTATATGCGAGGGCCTGCAGATTAGCTGACCCTGTAAAACATTATATGCGAGGGCCTGCAGGTGTGCTGACGCTGTAAAAGATTGTAGGTAAGGGCCTGCTTGTGAGCTGACCCTCTAAAAATTTATATGCGAGGGTCTGCAGGTGATCTGACCCTATAAAACATTATATGTGAGGGCCTGCAGGTGAGCTAACCCTGTAAAATATTGTAGGTGAGGGCCTGCTGGTGAGCTGAACCTCTAAAAGGTTGTAGGTAAGGCCCTGTAGATGAGCTGACGCTGTAAAAAATTATATGCGAACTTCTGCAGGTGAGCTGACCCTGTAAAAGATTGTGGGTGAGGGCCTGCCGGTGAGCTGACCCTCTAAAAAATTATATGCAAGGGCCTACAGTTGAGCTGACCCTCTAAAATATTATATGCGAGGGCCTGCAGGTGAGCTGAGCCTGTAAAACATTATATGCGAGGACCTGCAGGTGAGCGGACCCTGTAAAAAATTATATGCGAGGGCCTTGGCTACTGAGACTGGACTTGGTAGTAGACAGAGTGGTGCTTAACCGACTGGAAGCATTAACTGCTGCAATCCAACCGACCACCTGGTCGCATTAGTCTGACTTCAAGAGTGGTGTCCTAAATCATCCTTCAAACCTGGACATGAAGCTAGGTATCGTGGATGATTGTTTTTCTTGTGCTCTGACAGCAGGCACAGTTTCAACACACCCAGAGCCACGGCCTCTGCCTGCACCATCAGCATCTCGGCCACTTCCCTGTCCCTTACTGCTCGCCTTATTCTTTTTAAATGTTATATATGCTTGAAAGTATGTCACACGTACAGTAGCGTAGGATTTGGAAGTGTATGTGCAAAAAAATTTAAAAAGGTATTTGGGATGTGGAAACGTCACACAGGAGAAAACCTGAAGCTAATGTCAATGCTGTAACCAGTGGAAAAAAAATTATAGGGAATGTCAAAGGTATTTGGGATGAGGAAACGTTATACAGGAGAGGGACCACAGGTAACGTCACCGTCCGCAGCGTCTACGGAAAAAGTACACTGCATGTCACAGTATTTTTTTTTATCCACACACGTTACACTGCAGATGTGGCACTAGTAATGTCACTGTCAGAAGCGGACATTGTCTATTGAAAAAGTACACTATGTCACAGATACATTTTTTTAGTGCACACGGTACACTGGAGATGTCGCACTGGAAATGTCACAGTCAGAAGCGGACATCATCTATAAAAAAAAGTGCACTGTATGTCACAGATAAATTTTTTAACTGCACACGGTACTCTGGAGATTTGGCACTGGTAATGTCACTGTCAGAAGCAAACACTGTCTATTGAAAAAGTACTCTGTATGTCACAGATACATTTTTTCTGTGCTCACAGTACACTGGAGATGTTGCACCGATAATGTCACTGTCAAAAGCGGACACCGTCTATTGAAAAAGTACACTGTATGTCACAGATAAATTTTTTAACCGCACATGTTACACTGGAGATGTATCCCTGATAATATCACTGTCAGAAGTGGACAACGTCTATTGACAAAGTACACTGTACGTCACATATAAATTTCTTCAGTGCACATGGTACACTTTAGATGTGGCACTGGTAATGCCACTGTCAGAAGTGGACACAGTTTATTGACAAAGTACACTGTGTGTCAAAGATAGAGATGTCGCGAACATAAAATTTTCCGAACGGCAAACTTCCGCAAATGTTCGCGAAACAGCAAACCAGTCGAACCGCCATAGACTTCAATTGGCAGGCGAATTTTAAAACCCACAGGGACTCTTTCTGGCCACGATAGTGATGGAAAAGTTGTTTCAAGGGGACTAACACCTGGACTGTGGCATGCCGGGGGGGATCCATGGCAAAACTCCCATGGAAAATTATGAAGTTGATGCAGAGTCGGGTTTTAATCCATAAAGGGCATAAATCACCTAACACTCCTAAATTGTTTGGAATAACGTGCTTTAAAACATCCAGTGTGTGTATACGATCAGGTATGATGTTGTATCGATCAGGTAGTGTAAGGGTTACGCCCACTTCACAGTGACAGACCAAACTCTGACAGACCAAACTCCCCGTTTAACGCACCGCAAACAACAGCAAACAGTCCATTTGCACAACCGCAAACTCCCCATTTGCACATGGTTGGATACCAAGCAAGCCATGTCCCGTTCCTTGTCCTCACTAATGTCATTGAAGGTCTCTTCCTCCACCCAGCCACGTATAATACCAAGGGTCCCCGAAAGGAGACAACATGGCCCCTGGGACGCATGCTGTGGTTGGTCTTCCACCTTCTCAAAGCCACCTTCCTCCTCTGACTCCTCTTCTTCAGACTCCTCTCTCTGCGTTGCCGGAAATCCAGCAATCGATGACGACAAGGCTGCTTCTGGTGGTGATGGTGACCACAACTCTTCCTCTTCATGCTCATCTATGTCCTGATACAGCACTCTTCGCAGGGCACGCTCCAGAAAAAACGCATATGGGATAAGGTCGATGATGTTGCCTTGGGTTTGACTGACCAGGTTTGTCACACGCGCAAAATGACACATGAGCCTACAGCCATTGTGCATAAGCATTCAGTAATGCGGCCCAAAAATACCCAGCTGCGCAAAGGCTGTCCTCTTTTTTTTAAATTAAAAAAAATCTGTTCTTACCTGTTTAATCTCTGTTTTGTCCCCTATCAGGGGCCAGTGTATGGAATAGATTTTAGGAACCGGGAGATGGAAAAAGACCCATGCTCGGTCTGCTTCAGTTGAATTTTTGGTCACTGTGCGTGCGCCGTGCAATGTACTGTGACACCCTATATGAGTGGTGGGCAGTGGGCACAGTACAGTCTGTGGGCCTGACACAGACTGGCAGGCAACTGCAATTATATTAAAGGTTAAAAATTAAATGACTTTTTTTTATCTCCAAGGTACTCTGCCACCCTATATCAGTGGTGGGCAGTGGGCACAGTACAGTCTGTGGGCCTGACACTCACTGGCAGGCAACTGCAATTATATTAAAGGGTAAAAATGAAATGACTTTTTTATCTGCGAGGTACTGTGCCACCCTGTATGAGTGCTGTGCACACAGTACAGTCTGAGGACCTACGGTCTCTCACACACAGGCAGGCAACTGCAATAGATATATATATATATAAGCTGACTGACTTTGGGGTGCTGTCATGACGCTGTCCTTACAGCAGATGGCCCATTTCACACAAGCAAGTTTTCCACGTGGGTGCAATGCGTGACGTGAACGCATAGCATCCGCAATGAATCCTGACCCATTCATTTCAATGGGTCTGTGGACATGAGCGGTTTTTTGCACGCATAACTTGTATGTTGCATGAAAATCGCAGCATGTTCTATATTCTGCGTTTTTTACGCACCCCAGCCCAATAGAAGTGAATGTAGCTGCGTGAAAAACGCATTGCATCCGCAAGCAAGTGCGGGTGCATTGCGTTTTTCACTGATGGTTGCTAGGAGGTGTTGTTTGTAAACATTTAGTTTTTTATCACGCACGTGAAAAATGCATCAAAACGCATTGCAACCGCGCAGAAAAAACTGAACAACTGAACGCAATCACAGGCAAAACTAAATGGCTTTGCCTGTGAAATCGCACAGTTTTCACTGAACACATCCGCAACGCATTTATGGATGCGGACCCATTCATTGTGAATAAGGCCGGATGTGATGCGGAGAGCACACTATGTGTACTCCGCTTCCGCATTTGCGGAGCCGCGGCCCCGAACTTCCAGGTTTCGGCCCCGAAACATCTGGTCGCGGCTCCACAAAAGATAGAACATTTCCTATTCTTGTCCACAGCCTGCGGACAAGAATAGGCATCTCTATGCGAAGTGCCGGCATGGTGTGTTGCGGATTTGCGGATCCGCAACACACTACGGACGTGTGAATGGGGCCTAATCCGGACATGCTCGTGTGAAAGAGGCCGATGAGTCTTTGAGGACTGGAGTGGACACAGAACACTGGCCTAGCTAACGCTTTCCCTATTAATTCAGCAGCAGCAGCACTTTCCCTGCTCTAACTAACACTGGAGGTTCAGAATAAATCTAAGATGGATGCTGTCCTTGCCTTTTGATAGGAGGTGGGAGGGTCTGGGAGGGAGGGTATGCTGATTGGCTGGAATGTGTCTGTTGACTGTGAAGTACAGGGTCAAAGTTTGCTCAATGATAAAGTATAGGTGGAGAATCGAACATCGCATATGTTCGCCCGTCGCGGCGAACGCGAACATGCAATGTTCGTCGGGAACTGTTCGCCAGCGAATAGTTCGGGACATCTCTAGTCACAGATACAATTTTTTAAACGCACATGTAACACTTTAGATGTCGCACTGGTAATTTCACTGTCAGTAGCGGACACCGTTTATTGAAAAAGTACACTGTATGTCACCGATACATTTTTTCAGTTCACATGGTAAACTGGGCATGTGGCACTGTTAATATCACTGTCAGAAGCGGACACCATCGATTGAAAATGTACATGGTATGTCACAAATACATTTTTCATGCGCACAAAATGCACTTTAGATGTTGCACTGGTAATGCCTCTGTCAGAAGGGAACACCCTCTATTGAAAAAGTACACTGTATGTCACAGATAAATTATTAACCTCACATGGTACACTGGAGATGTTACAGTGGTAATGTTACTGTTAGAAGCGGACAACATCTATTGACAAAGTACACTGTATGTCACAGATACATTTTTTAAGCACACACATTACACTTTGGATGTCGCATTGGTAATGTCACTGTCAGTAGCAGACACCGTCTATTGAAAAAGTACACTGTATGTCACAGATACATTTTTTATGCGCACACAATACACTTTAGATGTGACACTGGTAATGTCAATGTCAGAAGCGGACACCATCTATTGAAAAAGTACACTGTATGTTACAGATACATTTTTTAACCTCAAACGGTACACTGGAGATATTACCCTGGTAATGTCACTGTCAGAAGTGGACAACGTCTATTGACGAAGTACACTGCATGTCACAGATACATTTTATAAGCACACTCGTTACACTTTAAATGTTGCACTGGTAATGTCACTGTCAGAAGCGGACACCGTCTATTGAAAAAGTACACTGTATGTCACAGATACATTTCTTCAGCACACACGGTACACTGGAGATGTGGCACTGGTAATATCACTGTCAGAAGCGGAGACTGTCTATTGAGAAAGTACTCTGTATGTCACAGATACATTTTTTAACCTCACATGGTACACTGGAGATGTTGCACTGGTAATGTCACTGTCAGAAGCGGACACCGTCTATTGACAAAGTACACTATGTCACAGATACATTTTTTATGCGCACACAATACACTTTAGATGTGACACTGGTAATGTCAATGTCAGAAGTGGACACCATCTATCTAAAAAGTACACTGTATGTTACAGATACATTTTTTAACCTCAAACGGTACACTGGAGACATTACCCTGGTAATGTCACTGTCAGAAGCCAACAACGTCTATTGACGAAATACACTGCATGTCAGATACATTTTACAAGCATGCTCGTTACACTTTAAATGTTGCACTGGTAATGTCACTGTCAGAAGCGGACACTGTCTATTAAAAAAGTACACTGTATGTCACAGATAAATTTCTTCAGCACACACGGTACACTGGAGATGTGGCACTGGTAATATCACTGTCAGAAGCGGACATCGTCTATTGAAAAAGTACACTGCATCTCACTGATACATTTTTTAACCTCACATGGTACACTGGAGATGTTGCACTGGTAATGTCACTGTCAGAAGCGGACACCGTCTATTGACAAAGTACACTGTATGTCACAGATACATTTTTATGCGCACACAATACACTTTAGATGTGGCAATGGTAATGTCTCTGTCAGAAGCGGACATCATCTATCTAAAAAGTACACTGTATGTTACAGAATTTTTTTAACCCCACATGGTACACTGGAGATGTTACACTGGTAATGTCACTGTCAGAAGCGGACACCCTCTATTGAAAAAGTACACTGTATGTCACTGATACATTTTTTCCGCGCACACATTACACTGCAGAAGTTGCGTACTAATGTCACTGTCCGTAGCGAACACAGTCTATGGAAATAGTTCACTGGATGTCACAGATATTTTTGGGATGCACACACTATACACAGGAGATGTGGCGCATCTAATTTAACTGTCCACAGCTGACACCGTCTATGGTAAAAGTACACTGGCTGTCACAGATATTTTTGGGATGCGCATACTTTACACAGGAGATGTGGTGCAGATAATTTAACTGTGCGCAGCAGTCTATTAGATGCTATTTAGCACAGGATGCACGAAAAAAATACACTGCCTGTCCAAAAACAAGTCACCACCTTAATTTAACTAAGCAAATAGGTATGAGCCTCCTATTGGATAATTACTGCATGGGCTATTATCTTTCAGATGGCAAAAAGGTATTTAACCCCAACTGGTGCAATGAGTTGCTACTCATTTCTTAAACAACCATGTCGAAAGACACATCTCGTGGTTGTGGAAAATATGTTAGTCTGTTTGAGAAGGGTCAAATCATTGGCATGCATTAAGCATAGAAAACATCTAAGGAGATTGCAGAAACAAATAAAATTGGGTTAAGAACTGTCCAACGCATTATTAAAAACTGGAAGGATAGTGGGAACCCGTCGTATTCGAGGAAGAAATGTGGCCGGAAAAAAATCCTGAATGATCGTGATCGGCGATCACTTAAACATTTGGTGAAATCAAATAGTATTAAAGCAACAGTAGAACTCAGGGCTATGTTTAATATTGAAAGTAAGAGCATTTCCACATGCACAATGCGAAGGGAACTCAAGGGATTCAGACTGAACATTGCAGGATAACAGGCTGATCTGGATGGACAAATGTGTTTTTTTGGCCATATACTATGATACTATGTAGCAGCTGTGTAGCCGTAAGAAAACCACTAATCAGTGAGGCAAACCAGAAAAAAGGCTTCAATTTGCTAGGAAGCATAAAGATTGGACTCTGGATCAATGGAAGAAGGTCATGTCCAGATTTACCCTGTTCCAGAGTGATGGGCGCATCAGAGTAAGAAGAGAGGCAAATGAAGTGATACACCCATCATGCCTAGTGCCTACTGTACATGCCTGTGGGGGCAGTGCTATGATTTGGGGTTGCTGCAGTTGGTCAGGTCTAGGTTTAGCAACAGTATGTGCTCCAAGAATGAGGTCACCTGACTACCTGAACATACTGAATGACCAGGTTATTCCATCAATGGATTTTTCCTTCCCAGATGGCACGGGCATATTCCAAGATGACAATGCCAGGATTCATGGGCTCAAATTGTTAAAGAGTGGTTCAGACATTATTTTTATACATCAATTGGCCACCACATAGTCCAGACCTTAACCCCAGTAAGAATCTTTGGGATGTGCTGGAGAAGGCTTTGTGCAGCGGTCAGACTCTACCATCATCAATGCAAGATCTTGGTGAAAAATGAATGCAACACTGGATGGAAATAAATTTTGAGACATTGCAGAAGCTTATTGAAACAATGCCATAGCGAATGCGTGCCATAATCAAAGCTAAAGGCGGTCCAACTAAATATTAGAGGGTGTGACCTTTTTTCTTTGGCGACTTTGTTTTGGACAGGCAGTATATATTGCTGCTGTCACACACAATAGTCCTTAAATGGACTTTTGGGTCTGTAAAGTTTTAGCAATTTAGCGCAGGTTACGCTAAAAATATATATTCCTGCTGTCACACACAATAGTCTTTAATGGGACTTTTGGGTCTCTGGAAAGTTTTTTTCTAATAAAAATAGTCCAATATCACTCCCTACACTGTCTGTCCCTTCCTATGCACAGCTCTCCCTGACTACGAGTGAGCTGAACACACACCATCTGGTGCTATATAGCACCTGAAGATGCGTTTCGGCCACCCAATCACTATAATGCCATTAACCAACATGGCTAAGGCATTAAAGTGAGGGCAGTACTTACCTGCACGTTTATTGGCTGCATAATAGCCAAGAAACGCGCGGGAGGAGACTCGAGCATTGCGCTCGAGAACAAGTGGTATTCGGCTGAATACCGCCATGTGCCTAGCATAGTGATGCTCGAGCCGAACTGGTGTTCGACCACGCATGCTCGCTCAACACTAGTTATTATTATTATTATTTTAATTCTGTGTTATTTTAAGTTATTTCCCTATCCACATTTGTCTGCAGGGCAACTGTCCTGCTCCTACCCCCATTTTGCTTCCTTTTGCAGCCCTCTAGCCCTTACTACGACTATTTTACAGCCATTTTAGTACACCTAAGTTCAGGTCCCCATTGACTTCAATGGGGTTCAGATACGGGTTCGAGTTGGGGTCAAGTTCGGGTCCCGAACCCGAACTTTGACCCGAATTTCGGTTGAACCCGGCGAACTCGAACATCCATGAGTCCACTCATCCCTACACTGTGGATTCAGTCTTTTAGCCAGTTTGCAATTAAATTACAAACAATACTTTCCAAGCCTATAGACCTTATATTACCTATTATATGCCTATGAGGGACAGTATCAAATGCCTCTGCAAAGACCAACAACATTATATCAACAGCTGAGGTTTCAACTCACCTCCTCATTAAAACAACTCAGGTTAATCTGACAACTTCTGTCCTTGGCAAACCCATACTAGGTATCAATTTTGACATAATATACAGCCATATACTCTTGTATATAGTCCCTTAGGAGTCGTTCAAACTTTTTCCCCACAATCGAAGTTAAGATTACTGGTCTATAATTACTCGGGGAAGAACTGGAGCCCTTTTGAATATGGGCACCACATTTGCCTTGCACCATTTGTTTAGCACTATGCCAATCACTAGAGAATCATTAAAAATGATGAACAGGGCACAACAATAGCTGAACTGTAATAAATCTTTAAACAGGATTTCAACTTGAAGCACCCATGCCAACATATACAATTGAGTGCGTGCCCCCCCACAAATGCCCCCCCCACCCCCACCACCACCTATCATGTGCCATATAATTCTGGTATCTTCTTATGTGATTGAGGAGCCTAAGTGATCCCTGTTACACCAGGACCTGGCTGGGAATACTACCTATGCACCTTCTATAGACCTCTCCTGTTTATATTTTCTTTACATTTTAAGTTACTGCTCTTCTAAAGTAGAAACAAAATAGAGTATGACCAGAGGAAGAGGAAGATTACAATGTCATATCTTGGGATTAATTTAATTTTAAATTTTCTTGATACTGTACATTGCACAAATTTTTCAATGTATGCAATAATAAACTTAAAATGTAAAATCTCAAAGGGTTATCCAATATTGCAGCAGACCTCACAGAGTGGCCAACCCTTGATGGTGATCACACTTACCTGGTCCCTGCTGGATTTGGTCTCTATTGCTCCAGATCCCTAGTGCATTGATATTAACATCCTGATGACTGAGGAATATAACCGCTGCAGCTGTGACTTGCTCCTCTTGCTTCAGGTGAACATTTGTCGTGAAGCAAAGATAGCATGTCCCAGCTGTGAACACTGATTGACTGCCACAGTTGCATACCCCCTATCTACTGGATGTTGATATCAGAGCACCATGGAGAGACAGAGACCGAACCTAGTGGCGGGGACCAGATAAGTATGATCAACACCATGAGTGTTGAGATAAGGTCTCATGAGTGTTGAGATAAAATAAAAATACAACCACAAAATGGGAGATTTTTAAAAGCATTGTAATATCTAATTGTGAGAGGTACATACCTTATAGGAATAAAAGGCTAAGAAACAATAAGAAGCCAATGTGGATAAAAAGAAAGCAATAACTGACAAAAAGAAAGCATATAAATCACTAAAACTGGAGGGGAGCGAGGAAGCAATGATAAACTATAAGGAAAAAAATTGAATATGTAAAAAAACTAATAAAAATTGCCAAACTAGAGACCGAGAGATTAATTGCCAAAGAGAGTAAAACTAACCATAAATTTTCTTAAATTATATAAATGATAAACAATATAAATCAGAAGGAGTCGGCCCTCTACACAGCAATGAGGGGAGTGTTGCAAAGAGCGACGAGGATAAAGCAAAACTATTAAATTTTTTTTTTCTCCACGATATTCACTGAGGAAAATAAACTGTCAGATGAAATGCAGAATGTAAAAGTAAATTCCTCATTAAAAGTGCCCTGTCTGACCCAGGAAGAAGTACAACAGCGACTTAAAAAGATTAAAATAGACAGGACCGGATGGCATACACCCCCGTATCCTAAGGGAATTAAGTTATGTCATAGCCAGACCTTTATTTCTAATATTTACGGACTCTATACTGACAGGGAATGTTCCACAGGATTGGCGCATAGCAAATGTGGTGCCAATATTCAAAAAGGGTCCAAAAACAGAGCCTGGAAATTATAGGCCGGTACGGTTAACATCTATTGTTGGTAAACAGTTTGAAGGGTTTCTAAGAGATGCTATTTTGGAGTATCTCAATGAAAATAAGCAAATAACGCCATATCAGCAGGGCTTCATGAGGGATCGGTAATGCCAAACGAATTTAATCAGTTTCTATGAGGAGATAAGTTCTAGACTTGACAGTGTCGAATCAATAGATGTCGTATATCTGGACTTCTCCAAAGCATTTGACATTGTAGCTCATAAAAGGTTAGTATATAAAATGAGAATGCTCGGACTGGGAGAAAATGTCAGTATGTGGGTAAGTAACTGGCTGAGTAATAGAAAACAGAGGGTGGTTATTACCGGTACACACTCAGATTGGGTCATCACTGTCACTAGTGGGGTATCTCAGGGGTCAGTATTGGGCCCTATTCTCTTCAATATATTTATTAATGATCTTGTAGAAGGCTTACACAGTAAAATATAAATTTTTGCAGATGACAGTAAACTGTGTAAAGTAATTAACACGGAAGAGGACAATATACTGCTACAGAGGGATCTGGATAGATTGGAGGCTTGGGCAGATAAGTGGCAGGTGAGGTTTAACACTGACAAATGTAAAGTTATGCACATGGGAAGGAATAATGCAAGTCACCCGTACATACTAAATGGTAAAACACTCGGTAACACCGACATGGAAAAGGATCTAGGAATTTTAATTAACAACAAACTAAGCTGTAAAAATCAGTGTCAGGCAGCTACTGCCAGGGCCAATAAGATAATGGGTTGCATCAAAAGCGGCATAGATGCCCGTGATGAGAACATAGTCTTACCACTTTACAAATCACTAGTCAGACCACACATGGAGTACTGTGTACAGTTCTGGGCTCCTGTAAACAAGGCAGACATAGCAGAGCTGGAGAGGGTTCAGAGGAGGGCAACTAAATTAATAAATATCCAGCAACTCTAAACCCTTTCTTTAAAACGTCACTTTTAATGTCTTCACTAAAATGTAGCGTCACCAATAGACAAACATCAAAAATCGCAAAATTATACCCTACCCCATTCCAATACCAATACAATCATCTGAACACCTTAACTCCTGGGGGGTACAGTTCAATCAATCTAGCGGTTATTCAGGGCAGCGCTTGGAGGAAATCAGTAATAGAGAGATAATTGTTACAACCTATCACTCACCCTAATACTTTCCCTGTTTATTTTCTTTGCCCAGGGAGGGACCCTGAAGGTGGGACCTCCCTGTCCTCGTGCCTAGGGCTATCACACCCTTTGTTTCACCCTATTCCACTTGATTTTAGCACTTGGACACCGGGCGTCAGGTGTTCAGATGATGGCTAATGGTGCATATAATATCGGGGTCCACGTCTAATGAACCAATTGTCATATACAACCACAACAAGTATGGTGGCCTTTTCAGTGTTCCAAAAGTGCTACGTCAGTTTAATACGGCACACAGACCCCTCAGTGGGGGCAAAAAGGTGGACCTCCAATGAATATACACCTGGACTACTTATTTTCACCTCGACGCATTTCCCTCCATATTATTGGAGTTCATCAGGAGGCATAGTTCAGGCATTGATATTTCAAACCACTGAGCAGATAATATAATCAATGATATCAATCATAGATAAAAAGAAACTGATACGGCTAAAATGCCAAGAGGAGGAGATAATTTTGATGCTTTACAAGCAGATGAAGGCTACATAGAATTTCATTTTAGCTGGCATGTGACCTAAAAGATGAAATAAGGTAAAGTGGCGGTCAGACTAAGTGTTAAAGGTGAATATCCGCATATAAGATATGATTAGAGATACACCTACTTGTGCCAATCCATGTTCAGTTGTATTCAGATATTCACCTACACATACCTGTGCACTGTCTCTGCACCTGGGATAATGTAATTGTCTTATTATAAAATGATAGGTGCAGGTACAATATGTCCTTGCACACATAGATATATAAATAGACCACACTGTCACTTACATGCCGCTCTTCCCCTCCAAACTTCCTCCTCTGGCGCCATAGACAAAGCCCTCCTTACCCCTTTAAATACCCCAATCGCCGCTCTCCTTGTTAAGTCTCCACCAATCCTGGTGGAGCGCACCAGTACCTCTTGCACTCCACTCCTAAGCGCCACCCGCGCATCCGATCATATGATGCGCCTCCTTCCGGTTCTTGGAGCGCATGTGGATATGCCAAGGTCTCTTGCATGGCGCATCCGCTTCCTCCACAGCAACGGTCACCTGATCACGTTCCCTTCCTGTTGGTGGAGCGCACAGATACATCTTGCGCTCCATTCTCAGGCGCCACTTTCAGAGCCGGTCACATGATGCGCCGTCTTCCGGTACTTGAAACGCATCCAAATGCGCCGGACCTCCTCTATAGCCCCTCTACTTCCTGTAAGCGGAACGCATTTGCGTTCCATCTGTAAAGTACTCCATCCAAATGATCCATACCATCATTATCCCTGATTGGGGGGACATATAGTACATATATATCCCTGATTGGGGGGACATATAGTACATAGTTGGAATGCAGATCATTCAAACATAAAATACCGCAGTTATTCTGCTGTACATGATTAGGTGAGCTATTATACTGTGAAATTATACAAAACTTATTATGTGGGCTATTCCACCATCCGATGGGGAGACTATTTACGATATCAGGGTCATTTACTACGTACCGCATCTTACATGAGTTTAATTTGTACTGAGACAGCTATGATGTCAGCTGATAATGTCATCAAACGGGTGCTTCATGCACCTCTGACCAGTTATGAGACTCATATCATTCAATTACAGATCAAGCCGTGACTTAAATAAGGTATCCACAGGGAAGAGCCATGAGTTATCTTAGAAAACAAGAGAGATCCAGTCTCTCGTTCAGCTCCAGTGGCAACTGGGATCTAAATCTGTGTATCCAAGCACATTCTTTTAGTAAGATCTTTCCACAAGGGGTGGCGACTGGGATCGAAACTGGAATGGGGCAACTACAGTACCCTGAAAAGTTATCAAAATTAGGTTTATTCACTTGACTGAGGGGAAATCTAATATCTATGTATAAATATATCAGGGGTCAGTACAGAGATCTCTCCTATCATCTATTTATCCCCAGGACTGTGATTGTGATGAAGGGACATCCTCTGCGTCTGGAGGAAAGAAGGTTTGTACACAAGCATAGAAAAGGATTCTTTACGGTAAGAGCAGTGAGGCTATGGAACTCCCTGCCTGAGAAGGTGGTGGTGGTTAGTACAATAAAGGAATTCAAGAGGGGACTGGATGTATTTCTGGAGTGTAATAATATTACAAGCTATAGCTACTAGAGAGGGGTCGTTGATCCAGGGAGTTATTCTGATTGCCTGATTGGAGTCGGGAAGGAATTTTTTTCCCTTAAGTGGAGAAAATTGGCTTCTGCCTCACAGTGTTTTTTTTTGCCTTCCTCTGGATCAACTTGTAGGAAACAGGCCAAACTGGATGGACAAATGTCTTTTTTCGGTCTTATATACTATGTTACTATGTTACTAAGGTCTGATATAATGTTGCATAATTCCTTTTAATATTATATGTGGTTAAAAATGGGAGCCAGTTTCCTAAGAATTGCACATATTTGATTTAAGTATGCAGTAATGCACGTATGATGATAAATTAACATAATTGTTATGCGTTTATTAATTTGCAGTGTGTTTTATACAATGATTACAGATGAGCACATTTTTTAAAAATTGTTTTGGTTCTGATTCTAACAAATAATTCAGACACGTTTGACCCGAATCGATCGTGCTTAGATTTCCGTGAAAAGTGTTTTATGACACTATGTGGTCTCTTACTGTAGGATTGTATCCAACCCTTTTCAAGTTATTTGTGGCCAAGAATAATTAGTAATGTGAAAGTCAAAGTGAAATATATGGCTATAGCTAAACCCATGATAGCCTGCTTATAAATATACTGCATTGTCAGATTTTATTTTTAAATTAAAACATGGTACACGGATTATGCCTTTTTTTGTGGCAGATGTCTTCTCTGTCTTCTGACCTGTAAAATGTTGGCCGACAGTTTGAGAGATTCATCCATGTTGAACTGCAAACGATTTGGATTTGGTTGGAATCTGAATTTTTATAAATAATTAATTTTGAAATCAGTTGGCTCATCTCTAATAATGGTGGAATTTGTTTTAAATGTTATGCCATCTCATTATTCAGCACAGGAGAGGTGAGTTAATTTTTTTTAAATCTGAGATCTTATTAACATTGGGGGTCTGATCTGAGGTCAGATTGGGTTCTAAGTTGGGGTATAATTAACATTGGGAGTCTGATCTGAGGTATGATTGTGGGTCTGAGTTGGGGTGTAATTAATATTGAAGGTCTGATCTGATCTGGTCTGTTTAAGGATCTGATTACCATTGGGGTCAGAGCTGAAGTCTGATTAAGACTAGAGGTCTGAGCAGAGATCTGTTTAAAATTGAGGGTCTGGACAGAGATCTTATTAACATTGGAGGTCTGAGTTGAGGTCTGATTAACATTAGGGGAGTCTGATCTGAGGTCTTTTAAAAAGTATATATATTTTTTTCCTCCTCTAAAACCTAGATGCGTCTTATGGGCAAGTGTGTTTTATAGGGCGAAATTATTGCACTTAGTGATACAGTTCTTCTTATTTTTTCAATGACTTCTATTGTTGTGACATACTCTGTATGCATCCTTTGGGCAATTAAAGGAATTTTCTATCCCCTAGATAGAGCTTTAAAATAGCTGGAAAGTTTCTGATGGAACTCTTTCAGGAATACCCAACATTGCAATTAGTGCCAAGCGAATCGAAGTTAACAGATACGCAAAAATTCCGGATCATATGCGGTCCAAAAATAAGGTAGTGTAAATGGGGCCTTACAGTGAATAAAACTAGCAGAGTTGTGATGGAAAACTGTTCTAAAACTGTGTGCATGTCAAGACTGAAGGACCTGCGAGCTTTTATTGGCCAATATAAGTCATGTGACCATGTGAATGGCATTTAAGATATGAGTGAGAAATCTGCAAGCTCCTATTGGCTAATATACTTTTTGGGAATATCCCAAGAACGATGCATCCTAGAGATCTGAGGCCCTTATGAAAACCTTTCCAGACACCCACTGTACTGTACCTATGTGCTAAATTTGGTGCAGATCAGTCCAGTCATTTGGCTGTGCATAAAGAACAGACAGAGAGACAACAGACAGAAATTCATTTATGTATATATAAGACTAGCAGAATGACCAGGCACATGTGTATATTTAGACAATTTCATTTAATATTTGTGTGTGATTAAAAGATATCCACATTGTCCCTATAACAGGAGCAGCAGTCTTTAACAGTGACCTCCACAGTGCCCCACACCCTTAAAATATGTACTCCACATCACCCCACCCTGCCCCATTAACAATGATCTCCACAGCAGTCTACCCCTTAACAGTGACCTCCATAGGCCCCCACCCTCTTAACAGTGACCTCCACAGAACCCTGCCCCCTTAACAGTGACCTCCACAGTGGCCCGCCCCTTAACAGTAACACTCCCTCACAGCACCTTGCCCTCTTAACAGTGATCTCTACAACACCCAACCCCCTTAACAGTGACCCTCCACATTGCTCCACCCCCTTTAACATTGACCTCTAGAGCAGACCACCCCCTTATCAATGACTTCGACAGTGCCCCGTCTCTTTATAATTGACCTCCATAGTTCCCCGCTCCCTTATCATTGACCTCTAGAGCAGTCTGTCCCCTTAACAGTGACGTTCACAGCACCATGCCCCTTAACAGTAACCTACAGTTGTGTTCAAAATTATTCAACCCCCAATGCTGTAAAGGGTTTTAGGGAATTTAGTGTACATTTGTAATTGTGTTCAGAATGAAATCTTACAAGGACTTTTTAAAGAACCAAATGCAACTAAAATGACATCAATTGTTTTTGTATTCAACCCCTTAAAGACTACCACTCTTAAGAACAGAGGTTCATTCAAGTGTTTTCGATCAGGAATTGAAAACACCTGTGGATGTCAAGGAGCAGCAATCAAGCATAATAAGCACCAATTAGGCAGATTTAAAATGAAATGACTGTGATACTCAGCTCCTTCTAGACATTTACTGGTGTGTTTAAAAACATGGTGAAGTCAAGAGAATGGTCCAGTAAGACAGGAGAAGAGGTACTTTCTCTTCACAGGAAGGGCAATGGCTATAAGAAGATTGCAAAGATGTTAAACATACCAAGAGACACCATAGGAAGCATCATTCGCAAATTCAAGGCAAAGGGCACTGTTGAAACGCTACCTGGTCGTGGCAGAAATAAGATGCTGACTTCGACTGCTGTGCGCTACCTGAAGAGCAAAGTGGAGAAAAGTCCCCGTGTGACTGCTGAGGAACTGAAAAAAGATTTGTCAGATGCGGGTACTGAAGTTTCAGCTCAGACAATAAGGTGCACACTGCGTAATGAAGGCCTCCATGCCAGAACTCCCAGGCGCACCCCCTTGCTGTCTCCAAAGAATAAGAAGAGTCGACTGCAGTATGCAGGACAAACCACAAAAGTTTTGGGATAGTGTTCTGTGGACTGATGAAACAAAATTAGAACTGTTTGGGCTCATGGATCAACGCTATGTTTGGAGGAGGAAAAACAAGGCCTATGAAGAAAAGAACACCTTGCCTACTGTGAAGCATGGCGGGGGGTCAATCATGTTTTGGGGCTGTTTTGCTTCTACAGGTACAGGGAAGCATCAGCGTGTGCAAGGTACCATGGATCCTCTTCAGTACCAGGAGATATTGGATGAAAATGTGATGCAGTCCGTCACAAACCTGAGGCTTGGGAGACGTTGGACCTTTCAACAGGACAATGATCCCAAGCATACCTCCAAGTCCACTAGAGCATGGTTGCAGATTAAAGACTGGAACATTTATAAGTGGCCATTGCAGTCACCAGACTTAAATCCGATTGAGAACCTCTGGTGGGACTTAAAGAAAGCAGTTGCAGCGCGCAAGCCTAAGAATGTGACTGAACTGGAGGCTTTTACTCATGAAGAATGGGCGAAGATACCCGTAGATCGCTGCAAGACACTTGCATCAAGCTATGCTTCACGTTTAAAAGCTGGTATAACTGGAAAAGGATGTTGTACTAAGATTGAATGTCACTTGGGGGTTGAATAAAACTGATAATGATGTGAGCACAGAAAAGACATTTGGGGTTATTTCATTATAAATGTTATGTTATATTTGTCTGACTTACAAGTGCCTCTTTGATTTAATTGTAAACAAGATGACTGAAATGATCAAAATCAATGTCAAACTGGCCAAAACACTCAATTTCAGTGGGGGTTGAATAATTTTGAACACAACTGTATAACAGTGAAGAAAAATAAATGAGTTGGTATGGAAACCCGGTATAAGACTGTGTGTATGACAGTTAGGATATAAGTGAAGCTGCAAGCTCCTTTTGCTTATACATTTTTTGGGAACATTTCAAGAATTATATGTCCTGAGACCTTTAAGAAAACTAACCCAGACACTTGGTATACTTATATGCCAAATGTGGGGCAGATCGGTCCAGTTTTATGGTTGTGCATAAAGAACAGACAGACAGAAATTATATATATATATAGATATATATATATATATATATATATATATATATATATATATAATTATATATATAACGACAGAGCTAGCGGCTGCACCCTGCTTGGTGGTTGATGGAACGGGGTGCTCACCCTAAAAATCTTCACCCAAGATTGAGTACAAAAAGCCAAAAAATAACTAAATTAGGGGGCACACCCACTATCTGGAGGAGCAGTCAATGCACTTAATATAATTCAGAGCAATTTTACTAATAGATATAGTCGAACATAGAAATTTATACCTAAAAATAAACCACTTGTACACCCTAGATACAAAACAATCAAAAATTAAATTTTTTTAAATTTTTGATTGTTTTGTATCTAGGGTGTACAAGTGGTTCATTTTTAGGTATAAATTTCTATGTTCGACTGTATCTATTAGTAAAATTGCTCTGAATTATATTAATTAAGTGTATTGACTGCTCCTCCAGATAGTGGGTGTGCCCCCTAATTTAGTTATATATATATATATATATATATATATATATAGCCTAGATATATATAGCCTCTGGGCTGAAAGAAAAAATGAACGGCACAGATTTCCTCATTCGCATCGATCGATGTGGATGAAAAAATCTCTGCCAAAAAATATGCAAAAAAAAAGAGGGGCCTGGCGATTGCCAGGACATAGGGGCTCCGCCCAAACATCCATACCCACTTCAGCTCCTATGTCCTGGCAAACGTGATTTCTCCATTCACATCGATCAATCGATCGTTGTGGAGGAAGACATTTTTGCCAGATTTTTTGATACAAAGTGTTTGCCAAAGCATATGAACTCCAACACCTCTCCTCAGCTCATATGCCTGGGCAAACATACCTGTACTGCAGAGGAGAAATCTCGTCTTGCAGCGCCGCATACACCGACTTCACGTGTCTTCTGACAGCAGCGCAATGCTTCTCTCAGAATTCACATCAGTGCTGCGGCATTTTCATCGGTTGGTCAGTTGATCTACCTGGAAAATAAAGGGTGGTTAGGGAAAATAAAAAAAAAAATAAAAAACACGCAGCAGGCACATAACTTGAACATAACAAACTTTATAAAACATGAATAAAACCTGAACATGAAAAAAAAACGGAACTTTTAAAACCTGAACTAACTCAAGATTTTTTTTTCTTGCTACCTGTTTAATTTTTTTTTCTTTTTTTAACCATATCACTCTTTATTTTCCTAGCAGAAACCTCTCCTTTCCCATGGGACAATGTGTAAAGTGTAAATCACACAGAGATGGTGAGAAGTACATTATGCACTTTATCCCAAGTGAAAGGAGAGGTTTCTACCGTTTCACACTTCTGCAGTAGCACAGCAGCACCGTCCCCTATGTGTTAGGGTCTCTCAAAACCTAGTATCCTGAGAGACCCTTGAGCCTGATTGTAAAAACTACCTGTGATGTGCTGTCCCTAGGTCCCTAAGTGTACCTGAGTGTGGTACTTCCGGAAACACTCCCCTAGGCATAGGGCAGGGTGGTCAGGACAGTCAGGACAGAAATAACGGGTGTCACGCCTTATTCCACTCCTGCTACAGACACGACATTTTTTTCGGGGTGGCGGTTGGGTTGAGGTACCGGTAACGACACTGGGGAAGTGTCGCTCGTGTAGACGGCTCACTACACTGGTGGATGGGGCCACGGAACCTCCTGGATACAGGAGTTCCAAAATGATCTCTTCCTGAAATTTGAGGAAGGATCCTGTTCTCCCAGCCTTACTGTAGAGAACGTAACTATTATAGGCAGCCAATTGAAATAAATATACAGAAACCTTTTTATACCAGCGTCTGGTGCGTCAGGAAATCAAATACGGGGCCAACATCTGGTCATTGAAGTCCACCCCTCCCATGTGGAGGTTATAGTTGTGGACTGAGAGGGGCTTTTCAACGACACTGGTTGCCCGTTCAATTTGGACTGTCGTGTCTGCGTGAATGGAGGAGAGCATGTAAACGTCACACTTGTCTCTCCATTTCACCGCGAGCAGTTCTTTGTTACACAATGCAGCCCTCTGCCCCCTCGCAAGTCGGGTGGTAAGGAGCCGTTGGGGGAAGCCCCGGCTACTAGGTCGCGCGGTGCCACAGCAGCCAATCTGTTCTAGGAACAAATGCTTGAAGAGGGCCAGACTTGTGTAAAAGTTGTCCACATAAATATGGTACCCCTTGCCGAATAAGGGTGACACCAAGTCCCAGACTATCTTCCCACTGCTCCCCAGGTAGTCAGGGCAACCGACCGGCTCCAGGGTCTGATCTTTTCCCTCATAGATCCGAAATTTGTGTGTATAGCCTGTGGCCCTTTCACAGAGCTTATACAATTTGACCCCATACCGGGCGCGCTTGCTTGGGATGTACTGTTTGAAGCCAAGGCGCCCGGTAAAATGTACAAGGGACTCGTCTACGCAGATGTTTTGTGCGGGGGTATACAAATCTGCAAATTTCTGGTTGAATCTGGTCTATGAGGGGCCGAATTTTATGGAGCCGGTCAGAAGCTGGGTGGCCTCTGGGACGGGAGTTGCTGTTGTCGCTAAAGTGCAGGAAACGCAGGATGGTCTCAAAACTTTTCCTGGACATGGCAGCAGAGTACATGGGCATGTGATGAATCGGGTTCGTGGACCAATATGACCGCAATTCATGTTTTTTTGTAATGCCCATGTTGAGGAGAAGGCCCAGAAAAGTTCTAAATTCGGAAACTTGGACTGGTTTCCACCGGAAAGGCTGAGCATAGAAGCTTCCCGGGTTGGCGTTTATAAATTGAGTGGCATACCGATTTGTTTCTGCCACGACTAAGTCATAGAGCTCCGCAGTGAAGAACAGCTCAAAAGACCCCAGCACCGATCCTATCTGTGCTCGCCACTTCACAATGTTGTACGGCAGTGCTGGTAGAAGGTCCAGGACGGGCTGCGCTGCTGGTGTATGCCTCACCACGAAATCTGGCAGCGCCAGCCCCACTCTGCTGCCCTTGAAACGGATCCTGCGCTACCTGCGGTCTAGCGACACGGGGCCAGGTACGCCTGGTGGTATCAGGGACCTCAACCTCCTCGTCCGAACTTTGGGTCAGACTGCCACTGCTTTCTACAGGTTCGTATTCTGACCCGCTAGATTCGTCAGATGAGGGTTCCCATTCCTCATCCGACTGGGTCAGAATCCTGTAGGCCTCTTTAGAGGAATACCCCTTGTTTGACATTTGGACGTCTAAACTGATTTTTTTATCGCCGCAGCGCTTGTGAAGTGATTGTGCAGTGATACAAAAAAAAAAATTTTTTGTCACTGCGGTGGGGCGGACGTGGGTGAACGCAGGTGTGGGCGACCGATCAGGTCTGATCGGGCAAACACTGCATTTGGGGTGGAGGGCGAACTAAAGTGACAGTAATACTATTATAGATCTGACCGTGATCAGTTCTGATCACTTACAGATACTATAAAAGTACAAACGCTGATTAGCGCTACGCTAATCAGCGAATCAGTGACTGCGGTGCGGTGGGCTGGGCGCTAACGCTAACTACCTACCAAAGGGACCTAAACTAACCTAAACCTAGCATTCAATACTGGTGAAAAAAAGTGACAGTTCACAAAAGTGACACCGATCACTTTTTTCCCTTTCACTATGTATTGACAGGTGATCACGGGGTTAATTAGGGTGATGGGGGTGATCAGGGCCTGATGTGTAGTGATTGGTGCACTTACTTGGGATCTGTGCTCTGTGCTGGGTCCAACCGATGAAAAGGACCCAGCACATGGCACAGATCCCTTATAAAACCACTGTATTTATAAATAAAACTTAAATCACCTATTTCCTTAGGTGATTTTGAAAATCACCAGCCTGCCAGCGCTGATCATTGGCTGGCAGGCTGGTGACTCACTTCTCCTGAGCCCGGCGGTGCATTCCATTTGCGTTCCACCGGGCTCAGGAGCTGCCATCTCGCGTCTCGCGAGATGACGCGCCCGCGCGTCCAGGAGGAATGAACCGACCGCCCGCAGGACGCAATCCTGCGTATGGCGGTCGGAAAGAAGTTAAGCAAGTACTCTCTGTTCTGGACTGATGAGGGGCAATCACTCCTAAAAAGCTGCCTGCAGATGAGGAGCTGACTTATTTAATATCAGAGTCATGTCTCAAGCTCTATTTAAAAGGTCAAACATTGACTTATAGGATACCTGCCTTACATCTAATGGCACTAGATACAGAGCTTGTTAATAGTCCAGTTGCATCTCTTTCTTTCCTTTTACGGAAAATGTCACTGATGGGTTATATGAAGGAGGTATGTCAATGTATGGTATAGTTGGACACTTTATTAGCATGTTTTCCCAACATATGTCACATTGTTTTGCAAGCCAAATAGTAAAATATACAACAAATAATTCAAAATAAATGTTAAATGCTGATTACTGTGATACGTTATTACTAGAAATGAGCTAACCAAAGCTGACAAAGTGGAATTTGATCCGAATTTGAGGAAAAATTCAATTCGCACCGAATCCAAAATTCCTCACACTTTGTGGTAACGAATCGCATTTTTTCCTAAAATGGCTTCTGCACATGTGAGGACAAGGAGCAAGGAACTCTGGGAAGGCAGGATCACCCATAATTAGTGTTGAGAGAACAGTTCGAATTTTGGGGTGTCCGGGACACGGACCCGAACATTTTCAAAAAAGTTCGGGTTCGGGTTCGTTGTTCGGTGATTACTTCCCACTTTCTGAAGGGATGCACAGCAGCCAATCAGCTAGCATTTTACTTCTTGCCCTAAGAGCCCATCACAGCCATGCCTACTAATGGCATGGCTGTGATTGGCCAAGTGCAGCATGTGACCCAGCCTCTATTTAAGCTGGAGTCACGTAGCGCCGCACGTCACACTGCTCTGATTAGTGTAGGGAGAGGATGCAGCTTCTGTGAGGGCGAGATTAGGCAGGGAAAAGTCAGCAACAGCACCTAATGAACGGATCGATCTACAGCTGTGAATGATTGAACTTCTGCTAGTTACTTGCTCACTGGTTTTTAGGCTGCACAGAGCGTTTTTATGTCACTTATTTTCTGGGGTGATCGGTGGCCATTTTGTGACTTGTGGTGCACCAGAACAAGCTGCCACCAAGTCCATCAATCCATCAATACTAGTTTTTTTTTTTGCTATATCCTACATCAAGGGCTTGGCTGTGCTAATTGTCACCCCTAGAAACTCAGGATAGCAATTTTTATATTTTATTAAGGGGTTAAATACAATTGCCCAAATACCAATCCCCTAAATCTGGTGTTCCAGCTTTGGCTAGCCAAGTATAATACTGTCTGCTGTCTGGCAAAGGATAGATTAATTTATGTGGTGAAATTCAATTGCCAAAATAGCAATACCATAAATCAGTGGTTTCAGCTGTGGCTGGCAAAGTATAATAGTGTCTGCCAAAACATATATTTTGTTCTGGGGTGAAATTCAATTGCCAAAATAGCAATACCCTGAATCTGGTGTCCCAGCTGTTGCAGGCCAAGTTTCATAGTGTCCGCCAAAACATATATTTTGTTCTGGGGTGAAATTCAATTGCCAAAATAGCAATACCATAAATCTGTGGTTTCAGCTGTGGCTGGCAAAGTATAATAGTGTCCGCCAAAACATATATTTTGTTCTAGGGTGAAATTCAATTGCCAAAATAGCAATACCCTGAATCTGGTGTCCCAGCTGTTGCAGGCCAAGTTTCATAGTGTCCGCCAAAACAAATATTTTGTTCTGGGGTGAAATTCAATTGCCAAAAAAGGCAATACACTGAATCTGGTGTCCCAGCTGTTGCAGGCCAAGATTCATAGTGTCCGGCAAAACATATATTTTGTTCTGGGGTGAAATTCAATTGCCAAAATAGCAATACACTGAATCTGGTGTCCCAGCTGTGGCAGGCCAAGATTCATAGTGTCCGCCAAAACATATATTTTGTTCTGGGGTGAAATTCAATTGCCAAAATAGCATTACCCTGAATCTGTTGTCCCAGCTGTTGCAGGCCAAGTTTCATAGTGTCCTGCAAATTATATATTTTGTTCTGGGGTTAAATTCAATTGCCAAAATAGCAATACCCTGAATCTGGTGTTCAAGCTGTTGCAGGCCAATTGTAAATCTGTCCATAAAAGGATACCTTTCATCCAGGGCCTAAATACAAGCCCTAAAAGAGATATTCCCCTAAATCAGCGGCTACTGCTGTGCCTGGATTAGTGTAATACGCTACATAAATAAATCGGCAGATAGTGTTAGGTGCCTGTAAAAAAAGGCCTGAATTTGAAATCAATACATTGGGCCAAATATTTTTTTTTCTTATTGTGGTGCTTGGTGAACGGTAACAATGAGGAAAACATCAAGTAAGGGACGCTGACGCGGTCGTGGTGGTGTTAGTGTACCCTCTTGTGCTGGGAGAGTACGTGGCCATTCTGCCACAGCCACACGTCCTAGTGAACCAACTACCTCAGGTTCCAGTACCCGCCAGAATTTACAGCGATATTTGGTGGGGCCCAATGCCGTTCTAAGGATGGTAAGGCCTGAGCAGGTACAGGCGCTAGTCAATTGGGTGGCCAACAGTGGATCCAGCATGTTCACAACATTATCTCCCACCCAGTCTTCTGCAGAAAGCGCACAGGTGGCACCTGAAAACCAAGCCCATCAGTCTGTCACATCACCCCCATGCATATCAGGGAAACTGTCAGGGCCTCAAGTTATGCAGCAGTCTCTTATGCTGTTTGAAGACTCTGCTGGCAGGGTTTCCCAAGGGAATCCACTCTAGCCCTTCCCCAGTGGTGGAAGACATAGAATGCACTGATGCACAACCACTGATGTTTCCTGATGATGAGGACATGGGAATACCACCTCATCGGAGTCCGCACGCCTCTGATGATGACGAAACACAGGTGCCAACTGCTACGTCTTTCTGCAGTGTGCAGACCGAACAGGAGGTCAGGGAGGAAGACTGTGTGGAAGACGATGCAGGGGACGATGAGGTCCTAGACCCCACATGGAATGAAGGTCGTGCCACTGACTTTCATAGTTCAGAGGAAGAGGCAGTGGTGAGACCGAGCCAACAGCGTAGCAAAAGAGAGAGCAGGGGGCAAAAGCAGAACAGCCGCCTCCAAGAGAGTTCGCCTGCTACTGGCCACCGCCACCAGGGACCGAGCACCCCAAAGGCAGCTTCAAGGAGTTCCCTGGCATGGCACTTCTTTAAACAATGTGCTGACGACAAGACCCGAGTGGTTTGCACGCTGTGCCATCAGAGCCTGAAGCGAGGCATTAACGTTCTGAACCTTAGCACAACCTGCATGACCAGGCATCTACATGCAAAGCATGAACTCTAGTGGAATAAACACCTTAAAAGCAAGGACCTTACTCTGGCTCCCCCTGCTCCCTCTTCTGCTGCTGCCTCGGCCTCTTCCTCCGCCTCAGGAGGAATGTTGGCACCTGCTGCCCACCAAACAGAGGATGTGCCACCGACAACACCCCCTGCGTCACCAAGCATCTCCACCATGTCACACGGCAGCATTCAGCTCTCCATCTCATAAACCTTGGAGAGAAAGTGTAAATTCCCACCTAGCCACCCTCGAGCCCTGGGCCTGAATGCAAGCATTTCTAAACTACTAGCCTTTAAAATGCTGTCATTCAGGCTGGTGTTCCCAGCCGCCATTACTTCTCCAAGACAGCCGTGCCTTCCCTGCACAACCAAGTATCCGATAAAATCAAGTGTGCACTGCGCAACGCCATCTGTGGCAAGGTCCACCTAACCACAGATACGTGGACCAGTAAGCACGGCCAGGGACACTATATCTCCCTAACTGCACACTGGGTAAATGTAGTGGCGGCTGGGCCCCAGGCAGAGAGTTCCTTGGCGCACGTCCTTCCGCCGCCAAGGATGACAGGGCATCATTCTTTGCCTCCTTTAGCCTCCTCCTCCTACTCGGCTTCCTCCTCCTCTGCTTCCACCAGCTCATCCAGTCAGCCACACACCTTCACCACCAACTTCAGCACAGCCCGGGGTAAACGTCAGCAGGCCATTCTGAAACTCATATGTTTGGGGGACAGGCCCCACACCGCGCAGGAGTTGTGGCGGGGTATTGAACAACAGACCGACGAGTGGTTTCTGCTGGTGGGCCTTAAGCCCGACCTGGTGGTGTGCGATAATGGGCGAAATCTCAACGCAGCTCTGGGACTACTGCTGAATTTGGTGGTGCAGAAGTTCATTCACAACTACCCCGACATGTCAGAGCTGCTGCATAAAGTGCGGGCCGTCTGTGCGCGCTTCCGTCGTTCACATCCTGCCACTGCTCGCCTGTCTGCGCTACAGCGGAATTTCAGCCTTCCCGCTCACCGCCTTATATGCGACGTGCCCACCAGGTGAAACTCCACCTTGCACATGCTGGAGAGACTGTGCGAGCAGCAGCAGGCCATAGTGGAGTTTCAGCTGCAGCACGCACGCGTCAGTCGCACTGCGGAACAGCACCACTTCACCACCAATGATTGGGCCTCCATGCAAGACCTGTGTGCCCTGTTTCGAGTACTCCACCAACATGGCCAGTGGCTATGACACCGCTATCAGCATTACAATACCACTTCTATGTCTCCTTGAGAAAACGCTTAGGGCGATGATGGAAGAGGAGGTGGCCCAGGAGGAGGAGGAGGATGAGGGGTCATTTTTAGCAATTTCAGGCCAGTCTGTTAGAAGTGGCTCAGAGGGAGGTTTTTTGCAACAGCAGAGGCCAGTTACAAATGTGGCCAGCCAGGGCCCACTACTGGAGGACGAGGAGGAGGAGGTGGAGGAGGATGAGGATAAGGCAGGTTCACAGCGGGGTGGCACCCGACACAGCTCAGGCCCATCACTGTTGTCTGGTTGGGGGGATACGGAGGACGATGATGATACGCCTCCCACAGAGGACAGCTTGTCCTTACCTCTTGGGAGCCTGGCACACATGAGCGACTACATGCTGCAGTGCCTGCGCAACGACAGCAGAGTTGCCCACATTTTAATGTGTGCGGACTACTGGGTTGCCACCCTGCTGGATCCCCGGTACAAAGACAATGTGCCCACCTTACTTCCTGCACTGGAGCGTGATAGGAAGATGCGCGAGTACAAGCGCACGCTGTTAGACGCGCTCCTGAGAGCATTCCCAAATGTCACAGGGGAACAGGTGGAAGCCCAAGGCGAAGGCAGAGGAGGAGCAAGAGGTCGCCATGCAGCTGTGTCACAGCCAGCTCCTCTGAGGGCAGGGTTAGCATGGCAGAAATGTGGAAAAGTTTTGTCTCCACGCCACAGCTAACTGCACCACCACCTGATACGGAACGTGTTAGCAGGAGGCAGCTTTTCACTAACATTGTTGAACAGTACGTCTGCACACCCCTCCACGTACTGACTGATGGTTCGGCCCCATTCAACTTCTGGGTCTCCAAATTGTCCACGTGGCCAGAGTTAGCATTTTATGCCTTGGAGGTGTTGGCCTGCCCGGCGGCCAGCGTTTTGTCTGAACGTGTATTCAGCACGGCAGGGGGCGTCATAACTGACAAACGCAGCCGCCTGTCCACAGCCAACGTGGACAAGCTGAACCAGGCATGGATCCCACAGGACCTGTCCCTCCCTTGCGCAGAATAGACATTTATAACTGCCTCCCCCTCAACCATGTATTCTTGTACTCCGGGGCACTTCTTTATTGAATCCTCATTTTTTTTACTTTACCATGATCTTGCGGTGCAACCCAAAGTTGAATGAACCTCTCCTCTGTCTGGGTGGTGGGGCCGAAATAACTGAGAGTGGCCTTCTCCGGTGGTGGTTGATATGACGCATGTTTCCTTGCTGTGGGACCTCTCTCCTCTGTCTGGGTGCTGGGCCGAAATAACTGAGAGTGGCCTTCTCCGGTGGTGGTTGATATGACGCACGATTCCTTGCTGTGGGACCTCTCTCCTCTGTCTGTGTGCTGGGCCGAAATAACTGAAAGTGGCCTTCTCCGGTGGTGGGTGATATGACGCATGATTCCTTGCTGTGGGACCTCTCTCCTTTGTCTGGGTGCTGGGCCGAAATAACTGAGAGTGGCCTCCTCCAGTGGTGGTTGATATGACGCATGATTCCTTGCTGTGGGACCTCTCTCCTCTGTCTGGGTGCAGGGCCGAAATAACTGAGAGTGGCCTTCTCCGGTGGTGGTTGATATGACGCATGATTCCTTGCTGTGGGACCTCTCTCCTCTGTCTGGGTGCTGGGCCGAAATAACTGAGAGTGGCCTTCTCCGCTGGTGGTTGATATGACGCATGATTCCTTGCTGTGGGACCTCTATCCTCTGTCTGGGTGCTGGGCCGAAATAACTGAGAGTGGCCTTCTCCATTGGTGGTTGATATGACGCATGATTCCTTGCAGTGGGACCTCTCTCCAATTGATATTGGTTAAATTTTATTTATTTTATTTTAATTCATTTCCCTATCCACATTTGTTTGAGGGGATTTACCTACATTTTGCTGCCTTTGGCAGCCCTCTAGCCCGTTCCTGGACTATTTTAAAGCCTTTTTAGTGCCTAAAAGTTCGGTTTCCCATTGACTTCAATGGTGTTCGGCCGAACTTCCCGAGCCCGAACTTCCAGGTGTTCGCTCATCTCTACCCATAATGCCATGCATGCAGGTAATCACCAGCCAGCCCTGTGATATCACAGCCCTATAAATAGACTCAGCCATTTTAGATTCTTCCATTTACCTTTTGTGCAGGGAGAGATATCAGCAGGCACTCGGGACAGTGTTAGAAAAAACGTCATTGTGCTAAAACAAAAAGTGCAGGGAAAGATTATTCAAGGTATAGGGAAAGTATAGGAAGGAGTCATTTCGCAACATTTATGTTGAACAGGGTTCGGTAGGGGAGGTTACAGCTTGGGTAATAGGAACAATCCTATTATACCTTGCTGCACTGACTGCAGATCCAAATTGCCATTATACAGCTCTGTAATTCCAGCTAACCTTTCTTATTAGGGGGCAAGTGGTGTTTGATACAGCCATTAACAGGGTTTGTTGCAACGATTTCTATGTCTTATTTGCCCTTGTGTGGTGCAGTTATAAGTTCTAAAGCTTTTCAAGGCGTGTATTAGTGGAAAAATAAAAAATCTATTTGCCGATCAGCTGTGCAGTTAAATGTTCTAAAGCTTTTTGTGGCATGTATTAGTGGAAAAAATATATATATATTTGCCGATCAGCGGTGCAGTTAAATGTTCTAAAGCTTTTTGTGGCATGTATTAGTGGAAAAAAAATATATATATTTGCCGATCAGCGGTGCAGTTATATGTTCTAAAGCCTTTAGTGGCGTGTATTAGTGGCAAAAAATATATATATTTGCCATGCAGCAGTGCAGTTGTATGTTCTAAAGCCCTTTTTTGTGTGTATTAGTGGGGGGGGGGAAGGGCTTATTAGACGTTGTGTGTTGAAGTGAGAAAATTACAGACTTTTTGGGGGTGTTTTAATTTGCTTTCTTTTTATTTATTTAACCTAACAGTATGTCAGACAGAGAAGTTCCAGGCCCTGCACAGGGGAGTGGCAGAGGCCAAAATGTTTCTGGTGCAGGCAAAGGTCGCAGCAGAGTAAGGGGCCGCAGCAGGGGTCACTTCGAGAGGCCTGAGTTCCCAGTGTCAGCTAGCGGTCGTGTCTTGACCAGCAACACAGCGGTTCTAGAATGGTTGAATCGATCTTCACAAGTAATATCAGACACACCCAGCCAAGAGTCAATGAGTTCATGAGACATAACCCTTAGTTGGCATGGCCCGTGAGATGGCCCTATGTCTTCACTTGTCCTAAACCTGCCTCTGTCCTTTTCTGTTCCCTCAACCAGAGAAGTATTCTATGCTGTGGGCTCAGTTCCACTATACAGTGAGGACGAGCTACTAGAAGACAGTCAGCAGCTACTGGCAAGACAAGATGTGGAGGAGACATCCGCTGCTTCCTTCACTAGGCAGGCAAGTAGTCATGAGGAGAGTGGCATGGGACCTGGTGTTGCGAGCGGTCAGGCTCCTGACCCAGAGACAGTTAAGGAGGACATCAGTGATGTGCAGACAGTACTCGATGATGATGATGTAGCTAATCGCACTTGGGAGTCGGGTGACGAAGGGGCTTCATCATCATCTGGAGAAGAGGATGGCAGCTTGCCCATGAGCCACCAAGTCGTTAACGTGGCCGGGAGTCAGCAGGGTGGCATTTCTGTTTTGGATCCACTACTGTTGTTTTGGCACTAGCAATACTGATGGATTACTGACCAAATGCTGACCGAGTGAAGGCAGATGCTCAACAGACAGGATCCGTTTTTTGGGTGTTATTGTTCTGACGGATCAGAGGAAGGGCAAAATAATCAGTGACGTCAACACAAACTTACTGCTGACACCCTCTGCACTCTGTTGAGGAGCATTCTACTTGTATAAGCGTTTCATAGAACAGGTTCTGTAGACATCTATGTGGAATCAGCTGACAACTGTATAAAAGGAGCTTCTTCTTGGCGCTAACCGACCTGTAAGGCTGAGTTCATACTTTAGTTATTTGGTCAGGTTTGGCCCCGTGAATGCCCAAATAAGTAAAGTGTGCAGTGATTCTAAGAGCAACGCCTGTCATCTGCATGACATACGGACTCACAATATTATTTCACTACCAAAGCAGACTCCCTATGGTGTTACTGCAAGGCACAGTGTTCTACATCACTATAAAGGTTCTTTGCAACCAGGAAATAGCCCTTTTTTTTTAACAAAATTCACTGCAAATAAATTCGGATCTAACCAAATTTTATCCAAAAAATTCGGCCAATCGAATTTTTGAAAAATGTGCTCATCTTTAGTTATTACTCTAGTTATCATCTGTTCCAGGGTTATCTTTGTGTCAAACTATTGTATTTGTCTGTTCCTGTGAAATCATTCAAACTGAACTGTTAAATATCTTTTATGGAACACACGCAGAGCAACAAGTAAAGTGTTATAACTCTATTGTGTGATCAGCCAACTCAGATGGGAGCATGCTCACTTACCCATACATACAGCAAAGTCAAGGACTGTGTCTTGTACCAGTCATTAGTACAATGATATAATAATCTTTTCATGAGAAGTTTGACTTTAGACCTAATCATCAACTGCTTGAAAAGATCTACAATGCCTGGAAAGTCAATGCAGTAAACATTTTTTTACTATTCAAACTGCAGAGAAAGGAAAAATAAGGTTAACTACAAATCTGCGACTTTGCCATAGTTTTTTTCAAACATTCACAGTGTATGCCTCAAATTGTATCTAAACAGATGTATTTTGTTACAGCAAGCTTAGGCATGCTACTAGCTCTTCTTAAAGAGACCAGCTGTGTATGGAGGCATATTTGCAATGCTCCATGAGAAATAAATATGTAAAAAAGTACCTCTAAGGGAAAGAGAATCGTCTCACTACGGCCACCTTCTGGAAGTGTTTCCTTAAGAAATCAGACTTTTTAACAAGCCTTGGAACATGACAAGGTAAAATAGCCAAGCTGTTTCACGTAGCCTGCCCCTCATTAGTACAGAGTAGGCCTCTGGCTGGCTTATTACGATGCTTTGAATGCAGCTTAACCAGGGTGTTGGCTCTCCTTATAGAGACCCGCTGTGTAGAGACTTATTTATGATTCTCCATAGGAAAAAAACTGTCAGACTTTGACTCGTAGGGAGCCACCTCCAGAAGGTGGTGCTAGTGAGATGGTTCTCTTTAACTGGGAGGTACCACTTTGCATATTTTTCCCCATAAAACATCAAGAAAAGCATGCAGGCCCCTGCTTAGGCTTAGAGGATGCCCTCTTGTTGTGTTGTGTGGGATCTTCAATCAAAATGGCTGCAGCGGCCTCTTCGCACTTAAAAGGATGAGGTGATTTTTATTTATTTTTTAAACACCATTTGAGGGAAAATTGACTTGTTACCACATAACACAATAAAACTCAGCTTTGCGGCAAATCAAATTTTCCCTGAAATTCGGATCGAAGTCCACTTTGGATACTTTGATTCGCTCAACCCTAGTCACAGGCCTAAGTCTAAAAAACATTGTTATAAAGATATCTGTTCAGTTCACTCATACTTTCCACTAACCGTTGAGCTGTCATTTTTTGTAAACTGAATAACCCCAAACAGGGGCGTAGCTAAAGGCTCATGGGCCCTGGTGCAAGAGTTCAGCTTGGGCCCCCCTTCCCTCAGTGCTTTGTGTGTCTTCTTATGCAGCACAAATGTCTTTGGGTCCCTTCAGGCTCCTGGGCCCGGTAGTGAATGCTACCTCTGCACCCCCTATAGCTGCGCCCCTGACCGGATAGCCTGTCCTGGTTCTGCAATCAACCCATTCCCTTAATTACCTTGATTGCCCTCCTCTGCCACCCTCTAGTTCTACATGAGTAACCAACAGTATACATAATGTTCCATGTATGTAGAGGCAAAATTATGTTCTTGTTATATGCGTTTAAGCGTCTATGCTTCACTACAGTTAACTTCATAGACCATCAATATTCTCTGTCTTTTCCAGTGGAAATTTTCCTTGTATTTGACTATTTAGTACATAATAGTATATTTTGTTTCCTCTGCTCAAGTCCATAGTCTTTCATTTATCCAAATCAAGCTTCATTTACCACACTGTGCTCCTGAATAAAAATATGCCTCACACTGTACCTTTAAATGAAAATATACCTCACAATCTGCTTACTGTCCCTCACTGTGTCCCTGAAAATAAAAAAAAAGTGCCCTCATTGTTGCCCAAAGTGAACATGGATCACATCTGTACATTTTGCAGTACTTACCTGCCAATGTTTCCATGCGGTAATGCTGCCACACAATGAAGGCCTGGACACTTTTAGGTGGATTGCTCCAAAATGGCATAGACAGTGGGATAATGTCATCATTCTGCCTGCATCACAGAGAACATGCATTACAGTGGTGCAGGGATCCATATTAAGGAAGTGGATGAAATTAAATCCAGGGAATGGAAGAGAGGTGAGCATGTCACTTTTTTCTGGTTCTGTGAACCAGCCGAATGTTACACCTGTGTAGAAAAATATGTTTGCATTAACGAATAATAGAACTTGAAAATATCTAAACATATTTTAAATTCCATCAATCATTACAACCTGGGCAAAGATAATATATTGTGTACAGTGTTCAGAAAGCAAAGTAAAAATAAAAAATGGCAGCATTTATATTCTTGCCATTCGGAAAAACATTTACAAACTAAGCGCTATGTTACATGTACTGCAAAATAATAACAAAACAAATCTCACACAGCAATGACAATGAATACATTGGTATGGCCTTTGGGATGTAGAGTGGCAAAAATGTAATATTAAACTTCATGCTAAAGCCCATAATAAGCCATGTCTTTAGGGGTTGTCTATCCATTAAAACGGATGACCTATCTTCAGGATAGTGAAAAGGAAAGTTCAGCAGCTTTCACCTGCCCCACCTTCACCTGTGAGCACGGAGGACCTGTGTCAGGCCCAGGTAATATAGTGCAAAGAGGTTCAAGGAATTCAGCTCCACTTCGGTAAAGGAATATTTATTTTGCTTGCAGTAAAATCACATCCAGTTAAGGTTACAAAAGTCTTGTCTACGCGTTTCGGGCTACAAGAAACAATTCAAGCCCTTACTCAAGGGCTTGAATTGTTTCTTGTAGCCCGAAACGCGTAGACAAGACTTGTGTAACCTTAACTGGATGTGATTTTACTGCAAGCAAAATAAATATTCCTTTACCGAAGTGGAGCTGGATTCCTTGAACCGCTTTGCACTATCTTCAGGATAGGTCATCAATAACTGATCTGTGGGAGTCCGACACCCAGCACCCCTACCAATCAGCTGGAAGACAAGGAGGCTGCTCTCCATGCGAGCTTCCTGGTCTTGACACTATGCCTTGTCTCCTGTGGAGCAGTGGTGAAGTGTAATTACAAGCACTCAGAGCGAGTACTTTTATCACACTGCACTTGGAACGCCTCCTCCTCTTCAAACAGCTGATCAGAGGGGGTGCCGGATGTCACACCCCTGCAGATCAGATATTGATGACCTATCCTGACTATAGCAGAAACACAAGGGGGGTCAGTCAGCACGTCCCTGTATGCAGGTGCACGCAGCTATGGCAAAATATACATACAAACACAGAAATGCAACAGCACTCTGCAACCAGCACACTGCCCTGCCTCTATGCTAGAAGCTATCAGAGGTTTTTAGTGTACATTTTGATCAAAAAGTAATAAGCCACTCGCCATGTCAAGGCCGCCTCTATGAGTGGTCCTAACGCTAAATCCTACCTATTATGGGTCACAACAGCCACATAGAATTCAGGGAGTGTGGGTCCAGCATGCATGCTAGGATCAACCATGCTTATTTTCCCTTTCTCGTGCCATAACAGCCTCCATTAAATCCAGGGATGCAGGTACCAACATGCATGCATTGCTGAGCCCACTATATACTCATCCTGGAGCCAGATGGTTACTAGCAGGTACTATGAATGCAAGTTCAGTTTTTATACTTACTCTGATTAAAACCAGCCTCTAGGGCAGATAAACTAGTCAGGTGTACACGATTGAAAAGAAGGCTGACAATAGGTCATTAATATTAATAGCTGGACAACCCCTTTAACATGCAAAATATGTGTTACTTGACTAGGGATGAGCGGACCCATTGATGTTCGGGTTCGTCGGGTTCGGCCGAACTTCGGGTCAAAGTTCGGGTTCGGGACCCAAACTTGACCCGAACTCAAACCTGAAACTGAACCCCATTGAAGTCAATAGGGACCTGAACTTTGGTGCAGTAAAATGGCTGTAAAATTGTCATAGTAAGGGCTAGAGGGCTGCAAAAGAAAGCAAAATAGGGGTAAGAGCAGAACAGTTGCCCTGCAAATAAATGTGGATAAGGAAATTACTTAAAATAACAAGGAATAGGAAAAAAATTATAATCTTAAACTAGGAGGCGGAGGTTAAAGTGGAGTAGGAGGCGAGGAGGCGGTGGACATGACGGTGTAGGTGAAAGCGGCGGTGGAGGAGGAGGGAGACAACACTGTTTTTGTTGTCTTTTTCCTTTATTTATTTATTTTAGAAATTTGGGAAGATCGACATTGGGAAATAGAAAAGAGAATGCAAAGAGAAAGTGCGCTGGAGTATCAATGGCTGAGTGTGGCCGGTATACTTGTCTACTCAGCAAAAGGGACGTCCTGTGGGATCCATGTCTGGTTCATTTTAATGAACGTAAGCTTGTCCACGTTGGCTGTGGACAGGCAGCTGTGCTTGTCTGTGATTACCCCCTCTGCCATGCTAAACACACGCTCGGACAGTAGATTTGCTGGAGGTGCTGGCCTGCCCTTCAAGGTGTAAAGGGCAAGCTCAGGCCATGTGCCCAATTTCGAGACTCAGAAGTTGAATGGGGCAGACCCATCAGTCAATATGTGTAGGCATGTGCACACGTACTGTTCCACCATGTTGCTGAAATGCTGCCTCCTGCTAAGATGTTCCATATCAGCTAGTGGTACTGGTTGTTGTGGTATGCTGACAAAGCTTTTCCACATTTCGGCCATGCTAACCCTCCCTTTTGAGGTGCTGGCAGTGCCCCAGCTGCGTTGGCGACTTCTTCCTCCTCCTTCTCTGCCTTTGCCTTGTGCTTCTACTGAACCCCCGCTGTCAGGTCTGAATGCTATCAGCAGCGCGACTACCAGCGTGTGATTGTACTCATGCATCTTCCGATCACACTCCAGTGATGGAATTAAGGACAACACATTGTCCTTGTAGCTGAGATGCAGCAGGGTAGCCACCCAGTAATCAGCACTGGTTAGAATATGGGTGAGCTGCAGCAGGGTTAGAATGTCGAAAGCGTGCACAGACGGGCCGCACTTTCTGCAGCAACTCTGACATATCGGGGTACTTTTTCAGGAACCTCTGCACCACCAATTTCAGCATTGCGCCATGCCAGAGCTGCTACAAGATTTCGCCTGTTATCGCACACCACCAGGCCAGGCTGGAGGCTCAGTGGTATCAACCACTCATTATTTCTTCTTTCTCTCCAGTGTTTGGGGGATGGACAGCTGAACGCTTCCATGGGACAATGTGGACATGCTGCGTGATGGTGGTGGAGGTGGTGGTGTTGCTGCCACATCCTCTGTTTGCAGAGTGGCAGGTGCCACTGTCATTCCAGAGGGGAAGGAAGAGGCCGAGACCGCAGAAGAAGAGGGAGCAAGAGGAGCCTGAGATCTTTTGTGGTTTTTCAGATGTGTACTCCACTGCAGCTTATGCTTTGCATTTAGATGCCTGCTCATGCAGGTGGTGCTCAGGTTTAGAACATGTATGTCTTGCTTCAGGCTCTGATTGCACAGAGTGCAGACCACTCATGTCTCGTCATCAGCACATTGTCTGAAGAACTGCCATGCCAGGGAACTTCTTGGAGCTGGCTTTGGTGTGCTCAGTTCCTGGGTGTGTGGGCAGTAGCAGGCATACTGGCTAGGGGATGGCCACACTGCTTTTGCACCCTGCTCCCTCTTTTGCTGTGCGGCTAGTTCTGTGTGACCACCACCTCTTCCTCCAAACTGCACACATTACTCGCATGACCTTGATTCCATTTGGGGTCTAGGACCTCATCATCCTCCACATCATCTTTCACCCACCCTTCACCTCTGCCCTCCTTGCTGGTCTGCACACTGCAGAAAGCCGCAGCAGTTGGCAACTGTGTTTCGTCATCATCATCAGAGACGTGCTGCGGTGGTCCTCCCATGTCCACATCCTGAAACATAAGTGGTTGGGCATCAGTGCACTCAATCTCTTTCACTTATAGGGCAGGGGTAGGTGGATGGCCCACGGAAACCCCGCCAGCAGAGTCATCAAAAAGCATAAGATAGGCTGCATGACTTGGGGCTCAGACTGCTTGGCTGATTTGCAAGGAGGTGAGGAGAAAGACAGATGTCCATGGGCTGCAGGTGCCAACTCTGTGGTTTCAGCAGGGGACCGGGTGGGAAACAATGTGAAGGAACTGGAGGCAATGTCAGCCAGCCAATCTACTACCAACTCTACTTGTTCTGGCCTCACTATTCTTACACCGGTATTCGGGCCTCCAAAATGACACTGAACGTCCTGTAGCCTACGTGCAGTTGTTTCATTTGTGCGTGTAGCTGGAACAGATCAACTACGTCCTCTCTCTAAAACAGGATCTCCACCAGCACGAGTAGAACCACGACCAGGGCCATGTCCCTTATTTGATGCTGTCCTCATTCTTTGAGGTCACCTACCAAGATAACCGACAGATTAACTATATTAATTTCCCTGTTACGTACGCAGTGCAGGTGTACCTTTCACCAAAAATGGGAATATGTCACCCACCGAACTAACAAACGGATTAACTATATTAATTTCCCTGTCACATATGCACTGCAGGTGTACCTCACACAAAAAATGGGAATATGTCACTCACCGAAGTAACAACCACAGAATTAACAGCCAGATTTATTATTATATTTCTGTGTCATGGGTGCAAAGCAGGTGTATTGCACCCACAAAAATCATTATAGTTCACCCACAGAACAAATAGCCAGATTTCTAACCCTCTCCTTTGCTTCACCTGCCTGCTTCCTGTCCCTGCACTACTCAGAGCTGATGGGCAGTGCTACACGTGATCCAGCTTCTATAGAGGCTGGGTCACATGATGCACTGGCCAATCACAGCCATGCCATTATTAGACATTAGTGTTGATTGAGCATGCTCTGCCGAACACCAGTTCGGCTCGAGCATCTCGATGCTCGGCACATGGAGATACTCGACCATATAGCACCCGATGCTATATAGCACCCGATGACACGTGTTCGGCTCTGTATTAGTCAGGGAGAGCTGCGCATAGGAAGGGACAGACAGTGTAGGTAGTGTTATTGGAAGATTTTTACTAGAAAAACTTATCAGAGACCCAAAAGTCCTTTTAAGGACTATTGTGTGTGACAGCAGCAATATATGTTTGTAGTGCAACCTGCGCTAAATTGCTCAGTCTTAGGGACATAGGAAGGGACAGACAGTGTAGGGAGTGTTGTTGGAAGATTTTGATCAAAAAAACTTTTCAGAGACCCAAAAGTCCTTTTAAGGACTATTGTGTGTGACAGCTGCAATATATATTTTTAGCGCATAAATAGCGTCTAATAGGCCGCTGCGGACATTTGAATTATCCGTGGAACATCTCCTGTGTAAAGTGTGCGCATTCAAAAAACATCAGTGATTATCTGTGGAATATTTCCAGTGTAACGTGTGCATTTAAAATTTTTATCTGTGACATACAGTGTACTTTTTCAATAGACGGTGTCCACTTCTGAGAGTGACATTACCAGGGCCACATCTAACGTATAACGTGTGCGTTTAAAATTTTTATCTGTGACATACAGTGTACTTTTTCCGTAGACGCTGGGAACCGTGACATTACCTGTGGTACCTCTCCAATATATTGTTTCCTCATCTCAAATATCTGACATTCGCTGTAATTTTTTATTAGCCGCTAGTGATAGCATTGACATTATCTGAGGGATATCTCCAGTGTAACGTGTGTATTTAAAAAAGGTTTCTGTGACATACAGTGTACTTTTTCAATAGATGGTGTTCGCTTCTGAGAGTGACATTACCAAGGCCACATCTAAAGTGTAAAGTGTGCTTTAAAAAAATGTATCTGTTACATACAGTGTACTTTTTCTGTAGACACTGCAAACAGTGACATTACCTGTGGTACCTCTCCAATAGATTTCATCATAGTTTCATCATTCTAAATACCTGTGACATTCCCTGTCATTTTTTATTAGCCACTGGTGACAGCATTGACTTTATCTGCAGGATATCTCCTGTGTGACGTTTCCACATCACAAATACCTCTTTTAATTTTTTTGTGCATACACGTCCAAATCCTACGCTACTGTACGTGTGACATACTTTCAAGCATATATAACATTTAGAATGAATGCGAGCAGCAAGGGAGGGGAAGTGGCCGAGATGCTGATGGTGCATGCAGAGGCCGTGGCCATGGGCACGTTGAAATTGTGCCTGTTGCCAGAGCACAAGAAAAACAATCATTCACGATACCTAGCTTCATGTCCCAGTTTGCAGGGTGGTGCAGGACACCACTCTTGAAGTCAGACCAGTGCGACCAGGTGGTCGGTTGGATTGCAGCAGATAATGCTTCCATTCGGTTAAGCACTGCCCTGTCTTCCACCAAGTCCAGTCTCAGTAGCCAAGGCCCTCGCATATATTTTTTACTGGATCAGCTCACCTGCAGGCCCTCACATATAATTTTTTACACGGTCAGCTCACCTACAGGCCCTCACATATAATGTTTTACAGGTCAGCTCATCAGCAGGCCCTCACCTACAATGTTTTACAGGGTCAGCTCACCTGCAGGCCCTCGCATATCATTTTTTAGAGGGTCATCTCAGCAGCAGACCCTCGCCCCTAATGTTTTAGATGGTCAGATCAGGAGTCCCTTGCTCCAAATGTATTTGAGGGTAACCAGCAGGCCATCAATCATAATGCTTGCAGTGACCTTGGATGCGGAAAAAGCGTTTGATCGCTTACATTGGGTTATGCTTTCTCTACTCTCTAAAAGATGGGCTTCTCAGGGCAGATATTCCATGCCATCAGTAGACTATACTCCCACCCATTGTCAAAAGTTTGGGTCAATGGAGTCCTTTCAGACTCCTTCACAATAACTAATGGATCCAGACAGGGGTGCCCCCTATCCCCCCTCTTATTTATCCTTGCCTTGGAACCATTAGCGCAACATATTAGGAACCTACCCACCATCTCTGGAGTTACAGTGGGAGACAGATCCCATATAATCACTCATTACGCTGATGATATCATTCTCACACTAACTGACCCCATGCAGTCTCTTAGCTCCGTGCTCGATGTGATCTCTCAATTTGGGTCGCTCTATTATTACAAGATCAATAGCTCAAAATCACAAGCCCTCCCTATTAAAATTCCGCCTTCAGATTTAGCCATATTAAAATCCTCTTATGATCTCAATTGGCAGCCTTCAGAGATCCCCTACTTGGGAATTCGGATCACCTCGCCTTGTTCCCTACTGTATACCCGAAACTACATTCCCCTTCTTGCCACTATGTCCAAAGACTTCGCAAGCTTCTCAATGCAGATGGTCTCCTGGATAGGTAGGATCGCATCCTTCCAAATGATGACCCTACCGAAAATTATATAGTTGTTCCGGGCCCTCCCAATCCCGATTCCAGCCATGTTCTTCCAAAAAGCCCAAGCCTTATTGAGCAAATACATCTGGGAACCATCCAAACCTAGAGTACTAGCTCGAGAACTCCTATTCAAAAAGAAACGTGCCGGGGGAGCGGGTCTTCCTGCCATTAAAGACTATTTCATAGCAATTGGCCTCTCCATTACTCGGGATTGGTGGAACTCCGATAACAGCAAAGCGTGGCAACAGATAGAATCTCATTCGATAAAACAGACTCCTGTTAGGGATTACTTAGTTCATCTCCTGTGGTGCTCTTCCACTCCAACTCACCATTTTCTTACAGTAACACATGCTGGCACTCTATGGACCACTACCCATAGAACACAGATACTCATTAGCACACTTATTCAAACTCACTACAACCCGTGCAGAAGAACTAGCTATACCCAACATTAATCTTTCACCTTGGCGAGAAAAAGGGATTAATACTATCTCTCAAATTGTGGATGGCCAATCTCTTCTTTCCTTTGACTCTATCCAGCGAAACTTTGCACTTCCTCAAATTGAACTATTCAACTACTTGAGCATTCGTAATTTCCTCTCGAAAATCTTACATTCTCCCCTTCCAATCAATTCGTCCCTCTTGAGGCTATTTCAATTCCCCTCCCTCTTTAAAAAACAATCCACAAGATACCTATATGATTTACTGGGGGATAAGGTTACCTTTGTCTAGTCCCCCCCCATCCATAGGTGGGAAAGGGAACTGAAGAAATCCTTTTCTGACGAATCCTGTGCCATAGCTATAGGATTCCTGGTATCAAATTTTAAATGTGTCACTCACTATGAAGCGGGACTGAAAACCATGCTTCATTGGTATTTTACCCCCCAAAGACTTCATACTATTTACCCATCCACCTCCCCTTATTGCTGGAGGGGTTGCGGCAATAGTGGATCTTTGTTTCACATACTCTGGATGTGCCCCACCATAACAGCTTACTGGCAGAGCATTTTCCAACTTGTGTCTAATCTGACAGGGCATACATTAGATCCCTGCCCAGAACTAGCCTTACTGTTCCTCGGCATACAAAACGTGCCCCCCCTCCACCGAAATATTATAGGACACGTCTTTCTTAGTGCCAAACTGATCATCACCAGGCATTGGAAACAATCTACCTCTCCTTCTATCTCTGAAAACATACAGGAGCTCAATCAGACGTGCAGATATGAACACTCCCTACCGTCATCGATTATGTCTATCAAAGCACCTACTACTCCACTTGACACATATTCTCTTGGGGGCCGGGTGAAGCAGCGGAGATGCACCTCCCCACCTATTTGTTCTACCCTCCCGCTGTTTGTTATCCCTTCCCCCATCCTCCCTTCTTCTTGCTTTCTCGTCTTCTATTCTTCATTGGTGTTAACGCACCCCATTCATGTTATGATGTTCGTCACCAAAAGACGTTGCTATGTGACCTGTTATGTAGTCACCAAAACTTTTTTTTTTAACTCGTTTAGCTAAGTTAGCTTGTCTCTAACAAATCTTGGCACCAGGTAGGCAGCTTCGACGCAGATGCCCTGGCGCTGGTATTAAGAATTAAGATAAGAAGATATCATTACCTTGTCCTATATGCTTCATGTACCATTGGCTACTTTATACATTTACCTTGTGGCTGCGTCCACAAATCTTGTTTGTTCACTGATTTTATCTTCACTATAGTAATAACAGTAATAAAAACTATTGAAACTAAAAAAAAGTGTATAGGGGCGTATTTCATTCAAAAAAGATAAATATATACGCACTGCACTGTTGCAGTTATTTCTGGAGAAAGCATATAGGGTTGTATTTCAGTACTACAAGAAAAATACATTCTCAGTATGCTGTTGCAGTTATATCTGGTAAAGCCTTTACTGGCGTATTGCAGTGGCCTTTACTAGTAAAACCATTACTGGCATATTGTAGCAGTGTATCGCTGGTGCACTTATATGTAGAAAAACCTTTATTGACGTATATAATATATACAGGAGAGTGAATCTGGGTCGCACATCCTCAGCACTATGCTTTTGATATAACGACTGTCCTTCAGCATAATTACGTGGCATATCCGCCCAATTTGTAATACATTCTATGTTGTGCATAAGAGGCATCAGTATACAGTTTGATCAAAGAGCATAGGCCCACTTACCGCGACAAGGTAGCCTCTACAAGTGGGGACCTACTCTAAACTCAATGGCGCAGCAGTGCGTGGCGTCCACCAGGGCCCCAGCACTGCACCAGCAGCGGACGGCAGGACCCAGGAGCCACACAGCATCCCCACTGTGCAGCAAAGCCTCCTTGGCTCTGGGCCCCACCAGCCCAGCACTGAGGCATCAATGGCAGACTGTCACGACGGAGAGTGGGGAAAACCCCCTGCCGCGCACTATCCTCGGCTGCCGGGCCTAGAAACAGGGATAAAGGTAGCAGGTGACCTCCTGGCACGTCCGTAAAACTGGCCCTGGTCTCCTGGCTGTATGAGCGGACCCTGAAGGTGGGACGGCTCATACCCACGTACCTATGGCCCTGCCAACCCTGCATAGCCCTCAGATAAGAACAGAGCAGAGGCCACCTTCTCACCCTAGATGATGGATGAGCAGGAGTCTCCAGAGGCCCCCACAGCAGCCGGGACCCAGACAGTGTGCGCTCGCATGGCAGGCAAGTAACATGAGATACATATAGAGAACCCACACTTACCCGCCCTGGAGAATACGAACCAGCGCCAGGACCTCCGGGACCCCCATGCGAACACCAGATGCATGGGGGAGATCCTGGCAGGGAAGCACACCATCTGGTCTTTGCTTAAACCCCTCCAGCAAAGCAAGCCCCTTCCGGAGCGCACACACAGTGACTACAAGCTCCAGGCATACCCACACCATACAACAACACCAGGTGGGGAAGGGGTACACACTTGCACACTAGAGAGGCTACATAGAATACAAAGCATAGGGAACAATACATAGAAAACAATATAACAAATAAGGGTGACTCACACAGACATAACATGGGTGCAAGCAACCACCTCCAGCACATGCTCACACCAAGGCTGGAGACAAACAAACTGAACTCAGGCTCCAAACACAGACACTTAAGGAGGCCAGAGGACACACCCAGCACACAGACATTAACCATTTGTAAACCACACCCAAGGAAAGTGCTCTCAAACAAGGTGAGCACACACATGCTAACCGACATGTTGCCACCAGCAACAACATGTGTGGCTTTGTGTCACCACACCAACTCAGAGCTGCCGTGGCCCTGCCCCCACATGAAATACGCAACACGTTGCCAACGACAAGCGCATGTGAGGCAACGGGATAGCACGTGCAGACGACACGTTGCCGCTGGCAACAACACAGTCGCGACCTTAACCAAGGTCGTGACACAGACACGCAGTACTGCACCATGTGAACGAGTGCAAATAGTTCACCCAGTCTCAACCCTCAGGAAATCCATCTGAGAGGTAGTAGGAGTTTATAAACCCTTTGCAGACTAAGGCTAATTAAAAACACCTGGTCCAAATGGGGAGGAGTGCTGACACCAGATGGGGGAAAAAGAAAATAGATTCTAACAATATATACAGGAGAGTGAATCTGGGTCGCACATCCTCAGCACTATGCTTTTGATATAACGACTGTCCTTCAGCATAATTACGTGGCATATCCGCCCAATTTGTAATACATTCTATGTTGTGCATAAGAGGCATCAGTATACAGTTTGATCAAAGAGCATAGGCCCACTTACCGCGACAAGGTAGCCACTACAAGTGGGGACCTACTCTAAACTCAATGGCGCAGCAGTGCGTGGCGACCACAGGCGCCCCAGTACAGCACCAGCAGCGGACGGCGGGACCCAGGAGCCACACAGCATCCCCACTGAGCAGCAAAGCCTCCTTGGCTCTGGGCCCCACCACCCCACCAGCCCAACACTGAGGCAGCAATGGCAGACATGCAGTACTGCACCGTGTGAACGAGTGCAAAGAGTTCACCCAGTCACAACCGTCAGGAAATCCATCTGAGAGGTAGTTGGAGTTTATAAACCCTTTGCAGACTAAGGCTAATTAAAAACACCTAGTTCAATTGGGGAGGAGTGCTGACACCAGATGGGGGAAAAAGAAAATAGATTCTAACAATATATACAGGAGAGTGAATCTGGGTCAAACATCCTCAGCACTTAGAGTAGGTCCCCACTTGTAGAGGCTACCCCCTCTGGTGTCAGCCATTGCTGCCTCAGTGCTGTGCTGGTGGGGCCCAGAGCCAAGGAGGCTTTGCTGCTCAGTCGGGATGCTGTGTGACTCCTGGGTCCCGCCGTCTGCTGCTGGAGCAGTGCTGGGGCGCCGGTGGTCACCGCGCACTGCTGCGCCATTGAGGATAGAGTAGGTCCCCACTTGTAGAGGCTACCTTGTCGCGGTAAGTGGGCCTATGCTCTTTGATCAAACTGTATACTAATGCCTCTTATGCACAGCATAGAATGTATTGCAAATTGGGCGGATATGCCATGTAATTATGCTGAAGGACAGTTGTTATATCAAAAGCATAGTGCTGAGGATGTGCGATCCAGATTCACTCTCCTGTATATATACTTTATTGACGTATATCAGCAGAAAAAGAAATATACATTTGCCATTCGCAGCTGCACTTATATCTTAAAAAACCTTTATTGACGTATAGCAGTAGAAAAATAAAATTATATTCAACATTCACTGTTGCAGTTATATGTGGTAAAGCCTTTAGTGTCGTATTTCTGTAGAAAAATAAAGATATATTCAGCGTTCTGCTCTGTTGTCATATGTGGGAAATTCCTTTTTGTGGTATGGACCGAATTACGTTGTGGTGAAATCTCGTATTTACGTTTCACACACTGCGCACTTACGTGACGAAGTCCATAAAAGCGGTGCACCGAGACAGGTGAATACACTATGCACTAACCCAGCACAAAAATGAGAACTAATTCACACCAGCCCGCATCTGTCTGCGGTATTGCTTACTGGACAATACGGGGAGTTTTCTGCAGTACAGAAACCGCACGAGGACCTCGTCTCGCGCTTCCAGCGTGGACCTACTTCCTCTGCTACATCCCGTTTACTTCAGATCACTCCGCCTCAGGCGCCGTTGTTTTTTTTAAAATGACAGACAGCCTATTACCCTCTGTTGAAAAGCCTTTATTGGAGTATATACGTGGAAAAAGAAAAATATACTCGGTGTTCACTGTTCCAGTTATATGTGGTAAAGCCTTTAGAGGCCTATATCAGTAGAAAAAGAAACAGATAGTCGGCGATCAGCTCTGCAGTTATATTTGGTAAATTTTTTTTTACTTATTTCATTTGAAAAATATCTTGTATTCCGTGTTAACTTATATGCAGTAAAATCTCTTTTAAAATATTTAGGTGGAAATAAAAAAATTCCACCTCCTCCTTTATCTTTCTCATCTCTTCATTAACGTCGGACACACTAACTTTACCCCCCCAGCTAAAAATATAAGTGGTGCCAGCAGCACCTAGGAGCGAATAAAGGTAAATGATACTGCCAGCTTGTTACAGGGAATTCCAGCATGATAACACAATACATTTAATATGACATTTAGCAAGAGTTTAAAGTGCCCACATATGCCGCCACCTCCAGACCTGTCATTGTGTCGCTCTATAGCCTACTCATGCTGCCGCCACCTCCAGAATCAGTCATTGTGCCACTCGGTCGCATCCTCATACTGCCGCCACCTCATGACTCTGTCTGTGTAGCAGCTTTAAGGCCAGTATGGTCCCATTAGAATTGGCTTATGATTTGGTAGCGAAAAGCAGGAGTGAGTACAAAATACAAAAGACATGCAAATATTACCTTCACGTGTCATCTCTGTTTTAGATCCACTCCTGTTTTTTTGGAATTAGCAATACTCATGGATTACTGGACAAATGCTGACTGAGTGAAGGCGTATGCTCCCTAGACAGGATCCATTTTTTGTGGGTTATTGTTCTAACGGATCAGAGGAAGGGCAAATTAATCAGTGACATCAACACAAACTTACTGCTGACACCCTCTCCATTCTGTCGGGGGGCTCTACTTGTATAAGCGTTTAATAGAACAGGTTTTGTAGACATCTATGTGGAATCAGCTGACGAGGGTGTAAAAGGAGTGTGCTTCTTTTTGACGCTAACGTGGACCTGTGAGGCTTAGTTAATACTTGAGTTTTTGGGTCAGTTTTGGCTCTGTGACTGCCCAAATAAGTAAAGTGTGCAGTAATTCTAATAGTGACGCCTGTCATTTGCATGTCATACTGAATCACAGATCACAGTATTATTTCACTACCCCAGCACACTTCCTATGCATGTTACTGAAAGGCACAGTGTTCTACACCCATATAAAGGCTCTATGCAACCCGGAAATAGACGTTTTTTAATGCGATTCAACGCAAATTAATTCAGATTGAATCAAATTTTTCCGGCGCCGCTGAATCGACTTTTTTAGAAATTCGCTCATCTCTAATCCCGATGTGTTCAGCCCGTGCACCAGAGCTCGATGGTGTTTGATGAACACTACTAGGCATGGCTTTGATGGCTTCTAAGTGCCTACAGCTTAAAAGCTTGCTGACTGGCTGCCCTGCAGCCTTTCAAAGGCTTTATTAAATGCCCGAACACCGAACTCGATCCCGAACTTTTCCGGCAAAGTTCAGGTTCGGGTCCGGGTACCCGAACTCACAAAGTTCGGTATGGACCTTTCTATGGGAATCAACAGATTTTTATATTCAAAAGTTATTAACAAAAGTTAATTGCCTTTAGGAGAGGGTTTAAAGAAATATGAAAAACTAAAGTTGTGAAAACAAATACTTACGGAAAGTGGCATATCATAATTTTAAAATTCTAAAGCCTATTCAGTTCAGCTAGTAACTATGAATCACATTATACAAACTAAAGCACCAAGGTTTGAACATAAAGCTTAAAGGGGTTGTATGACTTATTTAAATAGAGCCCTAAGCCACTAAAACTGATTAAAAAAAAAAGTCACCAGATTATCCTCCACCATTTCTAGCAGGGCCACTGTGGTCTTCCCTGCTGGGATTTGTTTACTTGAATGCAGCAATAATTTGCCGTATACTGCATCTCATCACTGAAGCCAATTGCTGGCATCAGAGGTATACAGCACAAGACCACTGAGAATAATTGGCTGCAGTGGTTTCATGTGATATATGGGTATGCCATCACTGCAGTCATGTAAGCCCAAATCTGGAGGTGAGTGATTTTTAGCGGCTCTACATAACAGAAAGGAAAAACAGTACATGCATATTATACATGCATATAAAAGGTATGTATACTAAATTTATAAAAAGTCTATTATAAATTGGTTTAATGTATACAGTATTCACAGTAACGTAGTAACATAGTTTGTAAGGCTAAAAGAAAGACATTCATCCATCCAGCTCAGCTTGTTATCCTGCAAGTTGACCCAGAGGAAGGCAAAAAAAAACCTGTGAGGTAGAAGTCAATTTTTTCTCATTGTAGGGGAAAAAATTCCTTCCTGACTCCAATCAGGCAATCAGAATAACTCCCTGGATCAACTAACCACCTCTAGTAGCTATAGCCTTTAGAGTTATTATACTGCAGAAATACATCCAGGCCCCTTTTGAACTCTCTCTGACACAGTTACTGAGACAGGCAGGTGGACACCCCAATACCAGTAGAAGTAATCAGGTCATTCACCCCAATTTAAGAATCAAGTCGTAATAGAATTGCTTATCTATTAAACAAGGAGGAAACTGTTCAAGTAGATAGCTCTGTAGGGCTTATAGGGCTGTGACATCACAGGCTTGCTAGCTGCTGATTGGCTGTCTGCACGGCATTATGGGTTATGATGTCGCATTCCTGGGCTTCTTACTTTCAGTTTGTAACATGTGTATAGCCTCAATTTTAGGGGGAAAAAAATTGTTACCACAAAGCACTAGGGAATTCAGATTTGTTTTGAATCTAGTTTTTCATAAACTTTGTAATGAATTCCACTTTGGATAATTCGATTTGCCGAACACTACTTCAGACATAAACATCAGAGCTAAACCAGACAGGCAAAACGTCAGTGTGTCTGTTTTTTTCCTTCCAAAACTTTGCATAGTCCATCATAATAACTGTAGAAGATTTCTAACTTTTCATTGAATAGATAGAAGTTCACAAAATTCTCAGTATTATCTGGCTGTACTTTAACCCTTTCCGCAGTGCAGATAAAGTGCAATACCAGTGGAATTACTGGATATATTGCGATAAACATAGAAAGTGCAGTTCAAAAATATAAAACACTATGGGGTTCATTTATGACCAGATATACGCCAGTATTCTGGTGTATATCTGGCGCATATTCTGCCGCACACCTGATCTAGAAAAGTGGGCATGACATGGGTGGGGAAGTGGTTGAGATGACAGGCCCGTCTCATTCATCATTTTCTATGCCTGTTTTACATGTAGAAAGTAAGCTCTCTTACATTTTAGAAGCGTCGGTGGATAACTTTGGCCATCGCCAGCTATAGGGCTTATTAAGACTGGCATCTAAAAGCTGGTCTTAATAAATGTGCCCCTAAAAGTGTAAACAACCACATAAATCATAGTGCAAGTTAACCTGTCGAGGTACACTAGAGAGTTGATGGTTTTGTGTAGTAGCAATAGGGGCAAATGTCTGCAAACATCCATATTCCAAAGTACCTTTGCTCCAGGGCATGACAAATATAGATAGACAGATAGATAGATAGATAGATAGATAGTGTATGTATTCATGTATAGATACAGTAAATCATTTTGCGCACAGTTTCTAATTTCATCATACAAAGCAGTCCTGATTGTTTAACTCAATTCACTGCAGCTCATCATGTCCTAAATAGGTAATGTGACCTTCTTATCACCTTCAGTTCACCACTATTGTTTAGCCGCATTTTAATGAAGAAGAGGCTTAATCTTAAGCATTTAAGCAATTAATTAAATGTGTGTAAGAACAATTAATCAGAAAAAAACATTCCTGTGCGCTTACATTATAGAAAGTAAAAAGGCAGTGCTTGCAAGAAGTGAACGTCGCCAGAAGGTAACATCGAAATTAAAAGTCTGGCACCAATGATACCCAATACACAGAGAATTACACCAGAGAATCAGATGTGTGCCATGCTTACCAGATAAGTTGGCCACTGCCAGCTGTAATAATTAGGGTGGCTGCCTTAGTTTTATCAAGGTTGAATATGTCAGCAGTTGGCATCACACAGAAGAACGATCACTATACTGACTGGCAGGTGTAAGATCTTTTTCGAAAATGTAATACAAGGAACCCACTGAAAATGACTTATTTATATGGAGTATTTTGCTGTGCATTGATTTTTCTATTAATATCTGGTTGTGTATAAATGCAACCTATTAAGTAGATCAGGCTTAAAATTGTTCTTGTTAACCTTTTCAGTACCCTGCCATTTTTCACTTTAAGGACTAGGTCATTTTTTACAAATCTGACATGTGGTGATAACTTTAAAACGCTTTTACTTATTCAAGCCATTCTGAGACTGTTTTCTCATCACATATTGTACTTCATGACATTCAATTGCCAAAATAGCAATACCATAAATCTGGTGTCACAGCTGTGGCTGGCAAACTATAATAGTGTCCGCCAAAACATATAATTTGTTCTGGAGTGAAATTCACTTGCCAAAATAGTAATCCCCTAAATCTGGTGTCACAGCTGTGGCTGGCAAACTATAATAGGGTCCGCCAAAACATATATTTTATTCTGTGGTTAAATTCAATTGCCAAAATAGCAATACCATAAATCTGGTGTCCCAGCACTGGCTGGCAAACTATAATAGTGTCTGACAAAACATATATTTTGTTCTGGGGTGAAATTCACTTGCCAAAATAGCAATCCCCTAAATCTGGTGTCCCAGCACTGGCTGGCAAACTATAATAGTGTCCGCCAAAACATATTTTTTGTTCTGGGGTGAAATTCAATTGCCAAAATAGCAATACCCTGAATCTGGTGTCCCAGCTGTTGCAGGCCAAGTGTTAATCTGTCCGTAAAAGGGTATATTTTGTTCTGAGTGAAATTCAATTGCCAAAATAGCAATACCCTGAATCTGGTGTCACAGCTGTTGCAGGCCAAGTGTTAATCTGTCCGTAAAAGGGTATATTTTGTTCTGGGGTGAAATTCAATTGCCAAAATAGCAATACCCTGAACCTGGTGTCCCAGCTGTTGCAGGCCAAGTGTTAATCTGTCCGTAAAAGGGTATATTTTGTTCTGGGGTGAAATTCAATTGCCAAAACAGCAATACCATAAATCAGTGGTTTCAGCTGTGTTTGGCAAAGTATAATAGTGTCCGCCAAAACATATATTTTGTTCTGGGGTGAAATTCAATTGCCAAAATAGCAATACGCTGAATCTGGTGTCCCAGCTGTTGCAGGCCAAGTGTTAATCTGTCCGTAAAAGGGTATATTTTGTTCTGGGGTGAAATTCAATTGCCAAAATAGCAATATCATAAATCAGTGGTTTCAGCTGTGGCTGGCAAAGTATAATAGTGTCCGCCAAAACATATATTTTGTTCTGGGGTGAAATTCAATTGCCAAAATAGCAATACTTTGAATCTGGTGTTCCAACTGTTGCAGGCCAAGTGTTAATCTGTCCGCAAAAGTGTATATTTTTTTCTGAGTGAAATTCAATTGCCAAAATAGCAATACCCTGAATCTGGTGTCCCAGCTGTTGCAGGCCAAGTGTTAATCTGTCCGTAAAAGGGTATATTTTGTTCTGGGGTGAAATTCAATTGCCAAAATAGCAATACCATAAATCAGTGGTTTCAGCTGTGGCTGGCAAAGTATAATAGTGTCAGCCAAAACATATATTTTGTTCTGGGGTGAAATTCAATTGCCAAAATAGCAATACCCTGAATCTGGTGTCCCAGCTGTTGCAGGCCAAGTGTTAATCTGTCCGTAAAAGGGTATATTACACTCAAGGTGTATATACAAGTGTTGAGAGGGTAATCCTCATTAACTTCACATGCTACCGTGCATCTCCCATTGTATTTCTGTCCGTTAAAGGGTATATTACACAAAGTGTTAAAATACAATTGCTGAAGGCATAATCCTACATATTTTTTCTCACGGTACTGTGCATCTGCAAGTGTAAATTTGTCCATAAAAGGATACCTTTCATCTAGGGCCTAAATACTATCCCTACAATATATATTCCACTAAATCAGTGGTTACTGCTGTGCCTGGATTAGTGTAATAAGGTACATAAATAAATAGGCAGATAGTGTTAGGTGCCTGTAAAAAAAGGCCTGAATTTGAAATCAATACATTGGGCCAAATATTTTTTTTCTTATTGTGGTGCTTGGTGAACGGTAACAATGAGGAAAACATCTAGTAAAGGACGCGGACGCGGTTGTGGTGGTGTTAGTGGACCCTCTGGTGCTGGGAGAGGACGTGGCCATTCTGCCACAGCCACAAGTCCTAGTGAACCAACTACCACAGGTTCCAGTACCTGCCAGAATTTTCAGCGATATTTGGTGGGGCCCAATGCCGTTCTAAGGATGGTAAGGCCTGAGCAGGTACAGGCGCTAGTCAATTGGGTGGCCGACAGTGGATCCAGCACGTTCACAACATTATCTCCCACCCAGTCTTCTGCAGAAAGTTCACAGGTGGCGCCTGAAAACCAAGCCCATCAGTCTGTCACATCACCCCCATGCATATCAGGGAAACTGTCTGAGCCTCAAGTTATGCAGCAGTCTCTTATGCTGTTTTAAGACTCTGCTGGCAGGGTTTCCCAAGGGAATCCACCTAGCCCTTCCCCAGTGGTGGAAGACAAAGAATGCACTGATGCACAACCACTGATGTTTCCTGATGATGAGGACATGGAAATACCACCTCATCGGAGTTCGCACGTCTCTGATGATGACGAAACACAGGTGCCAACTGCTGCGTCTTTCTGCAGTGTGCAGACCGGACAGGAGGTCAGGGAGGAAGACTGTGTGGAAGACGATGCAGGGGACGATGAGGTCCTAGACCCCACATGGAATGAAGGTCGTGCCACTGACTTTCATAGTTCAGAGGAAGAGGCAGTAGTGAGACCGAGCCAACAGCATAGCAAAAGAGGGAGCAGGGGGCAAAAGCAGAACAGCCGCCGCCAAGAGAGTTTGCCTGCTGCTGGCCACCGCCACCAGGGACCGAGCACCCCAAAGGCAGCTTCAAGGAGATCCCTGGCATGGCACTTCTTTAAACAATGTGCTGACGACAAGACCCGAGTGGTTTGCACGCTGTGCCATCAGAGCCTGAAGCGAGGCATTAACGTTCTGAACCTTAGCACAACCTGCATGACCAGGCATCTAAATGCAAAGCATGAACTGCAGTGGAGTAAACACCTTAAAAGCAAGGAACTCACTCTGGCTCCCCCTGCTCCCTCTTCTACTGCTGCCTCGGCCTCTTCCTCCGCCTCGGGAGGAACGTTGGCACCTGCCACCCACCAAACAGAGGATGTGCCACCGACAACACCACGTGCGTCACCAAGCATCTCCACCATGTCACATGACAGCGTTCAGCTCTCCATCTCACAAACCTTGGAGAGAAAGCGTAAATTCCCACCTAGCCACCCTCGAGCCCTGGGCCTGAATGTCAGCATTTCTAAACTACTGGCCTTTAAAATGCTGTCATTCCGGCTGGTGGACACAGACAGCTTCAAACAGCTGATGGCCATGGCTGTCTCCCAGTATGTGGTTCCCAGCCACCACTACTTCTTCAAGACAGCCGTGCCTTCCCTGCACAACCAAGTATCCGATAAAATCAAGTGTGCACTGCGCAACGCCATCTATGGCAAGGTCCACCTAACCACAGATACGTGGACCAGTAAGCACGGCCAGGGACGCTATATCTCCCTAACTGCACACTGGGTAAATGTAGTGGCGGCTGGGCCGCAGGCGGAGATTTCCTTGGCGCAAGTCCTTCCGCCGCCAAGGATCACAGGGCATCATTCTTTGCCTCCTGTAGCCTCCTCCTCCTACTCGGCTTCCTCCTCCTCTGCTTCCACCAGCTCATCCAGTCAGCCACACACCTTCACCACCAACTTCAGCACAGCCCAGGGTAAACGTCAGCAGGCCATTCTGAAACTCATATGTTTGGGGCACAGGCCCCACACCGCGCAGGAGTTGTGGCGGGGTATTGAACAACAGACCGACGAGTGGTTTCTGCCGGTGGGCCTCAAGCCTGGCCTGTAGGTGTGCGATAATGGGTGAAATCTCGTCGCAGCTCTGGGACTAGCCGGTTTGACGCACATCCCTTGCCTGGCGCATGTGCTGAATTTGGTAGTGCAGAAGTTCATTCACAACTACCCCGACATGTCAGAGCTGCTGCATAAAGTGGGGGCCGTCTGTGGGCGCTTCCGGCATTCACATCCTGCCGCTGCTCGCCCGTCTGTGCTACAGCGTAACTTCAACCTTCCCGCTCACCGCCTCATATGCGACGTGTCCACCAGGTGGAACTCCACCTTGCACATGCTAGAGAGACACATGCCATAGGGGAGTTTCAGCTGCAGTAGGCATGCGTCAGTCGCACTGCGGAACAGCACCACTTCACCACCAATGATTGGGCCTCCATGCGAGACCTGTGTGCCCTGTTGAGCTGTTTCGAGTATTCCACCAACATGGCCAGTGGCGATGACGCCGTTATCAGCATTACAATACCACTTCTATGTCTCCTTGAGAAAACGCTTAGGGCGATGATGGACGAGGAGGTGGCCCAGGAGGAGGAGGAGGATGAGGGGTCATTTTGAGCACTTTCAGGCCAGTCTGTTAGAAGTGGCTCAGAGGGAGGTTTTTTGCAACAGCAGAGGCCAGATACAAATGTGGCCAGCCAGGGCCCACTACTGGAGGATGAGGAGGATGAGGAGGAGGTGGAGGAGGATGAGGATGAAGCAGGTTCACAGCGGGGTGGCACCCGACACAGCTCAGGCCCATCACTGGTGCGTGGCTGGGGGGATACGGAGGATGATGACGATACGCCTCCCACAGAGGACAGCTTGTCCTTACCTCTGGGGAGCCTGGCACACATGAGCGACTACATACTGCAGTGCCTGAGCAACGACAGCAGAGTTGCCCACATTTTAACATGTGCGGACTACTGGGTTGCCCCCCTGCTGGATCCCCGGTACAAAGATAATGTGACCACCTTACTTCCTGCACTGGAGCGTGACAGAAAGATGCGCGAGTACAAGCGCACGCTGGTAGACACGCTCCTGAGAGCATTCCCAAATGTCACAGGGGAACATGTGGAAGCCCAAGGCGAAGGCAGAGGAGGAGCAAGAGGTCGCAAACGCAGCTGTGTCACAGCCAGCTCCTCTGAGGGCAGGGTTAGCATGGCAGAAATGTGGAAAAGTTTTGTCTCCACGCCACAGCTAACTGCACCACCACCTGATACGGAACGTGTTAGCAGGAGGCAGCATTTCACTAACATTGTTGAACAGTACGTCTGCACACCCCTCCACGTACTGACTGATGGTTCGGCCCCATTCAACTTCTGGGTCTCCAAATTGTCCACGTGGCCAGAGTTAGCCTTTTATGCCTTGGAGGTGCTGGCCTGCCCGGCGGCCAGCGTTTTGTCTGAAAGTGTATTCAGCACGGCAGGGGGCGTCATTACTGACAAACGCAGCCGCCTGTCCACAGCCAACGTAGACAAGCTGACATTCATAAGAATGAACCAGGCATGGATCCCACAGGACCTGTGCCTCCCTTGTGCAGAATAGACATTTATAACTGCCTCCCCCTCAACCATGTATTCTTGTACTCCGGGGCACTTCTTTATTGAATCCTCATTTTTTTAACTTTACCATGATCTTGCGGTGCAACCCAAAGTTGAATGAACTTCTCCTCAATCTGGGCGCCAGGGCCTAAATAACTGAAAGTGGCCTTCTCCAGTGGTGGGTGATATGACGCATGATTCCTTGCTGTGGGACCTCTCTCCTCTGTCTGGGTGCTGGGCCTAAATAACTGAAAGTGGCCTTCTCCAGTGGTGGGTCATATGACACCTTATTCCTTGCTGTGGGACCTCTCTGCTCTGTCTGGGTGCTGGGGCCGAAATAACTGAAAGTGGTCTTCTCCAGTGGTGGGTAATATAACGCATGATTCCTTGCTGTGGGACCTCTCTCCTCTGTCTGGGTGCTGGGGCCGAAATAACTGAAAGTGGCCTTCTCCAGTGGTGGGTGATATGACGCATGATTCCTTGCTGTGTGACCTCTCTCCTCTGTCTGGGTGTTGGTGCCCAAACGTCTGAAAGTGGCCTTCTCCAGTGGTGGGTGATATGATGCATGATTCCTTGCAGTGGGACCTCTCTCCAATTGATATTGGTTAATTTTTATTTATTTTATTTTATTTGAATTCATTTCTCTATCCACATTTGTTTGCAGGACATTTACCTACATGTTGCTGCCTTTTGAAGCCCTCTAGCTTTTCCTGGACTATTTTACAGCCTTTTTAGTGCCTAAAAGTTCGGGTCTCCATTGACTTCAATGGGGTTCGGGTTCGGGATAAAGTTCGGGTCGAGTTCGGATCCCGAACCCGAACATTTTCGGGAACTTCGGCCGAACTTCTCGAACCTGAACATCCAGGTGTTCGCTCATCTCTAGTTAGAAGGCTTATTTTAGAAGCAAATCTTGAAATTTTTCAGAAAATTTCCAAAACCCACTTTTTAAGGACCAGTTCGAGTCTGAAGTCACTTAGTGAGGCTTATATAATAGAAACCACCCATACATGTCCCCATTTTAGAAACTACATCCCTCAAGGTATTCAAAACTGATTTTACAAACTTTCTTAAACCTTTAGATCAGGCATGCTCAACCTGTGGCCCTCCAGCTGTTGTAAAACTACAACTCCCACAATGCCCTGCTGTAGGCTGATAGCTGTAAGCTGTTCAGGCATGCTGGGAGTTGTAGTTTTGCAACAGCTGGAGGGCCGCAGGTTGAGCATGCCTGCTTTAGATGTTCCACAAGAATTAAAGGAAAATGTAGATGAAATTTCTGAATTTAACTTTTTTGGCAGATTTTCCATGTTAATTCCTTTTTTCCAGTAATAAAGCAAGGGTTAACATCCAAACAAAACTCAATATTTTTTGTCCTGTTTCTGTAGTTCACAGAAAAATCCCATATGTGGTCATAAACTGCTGTATGGGCACACGGCTGGGCACAGAAGGAAAGGAATGCCATATGGTTTTTGGAAGGCAGATTTCACTGGCAAAATTGTAGGTTGCCATGTCATATTTGAAGAACCCCTGATGGTTTTCTACCCAGTCTTGCTTTTGGCTACCAAATCATAAGCCAATTCTGATGGGACCATTCAGGCCTTAAAGCTTCTACACAGGCAGGATCTGTTGTGCATCTCGTTTTTCCTTCCTTCTCACAGATCAAAAGAAGTGTCAAATAAATGATGATGTCAGCCAGGCCGAGAGCCAAAATAGTGGACCAGTCATGATGTGGGGAGGGTGGGAACAGCATGAGAAGTCCACAGAGTGGCCCTATTACATAGTGGTGAGGTGGAAGCAGCATGATGGGACCACAGAATGGCCCAATGATAGGGTCTGGAGTTGGCAGCAGTATGAGGAGGCCACCGAGTGGCACAATGACTAAGTCTGCAGGTGGTGGCAGCATAAGGAGACCACAGAGCGGCACAATGACATAGTCTGGAGGTGGTGGCAGCATGATTAGGCCAGAGAGCAGCACAATGACAGAGTCTGGAGGTGGCGGCAGCATCAGGAGGCCACAGAGTGGCAAGGTGACATACTGTAGAGGTGGGTGGCAATACCAGTACCTGTTGAAGATGGTGGGTGAAAGAAGGAGCACTTGGCTTCAGATGTATGGCATCAGGCGGGTAGCAGCATCAGAATAGTAGCTGAGGCAGGTAGCCAGAAGAAACTGGTCTCTTTTGTCAAATTGTTGGTGTGGCAATATGGATGATCTAGTCCAGGGATGGCCAACCTGCGGCTCTCCAGCTAAAACTACAACTCCCAGCATGCCCAGACAGCCTAAAGCTATCAGCCTACAGCAGGGCATGGTGGGAAATGTAGTTTTAGAACAGCTGGAGAGCCGCAGGTTGGCCAGCCCCGATCTAGTCTGATGCATCAGGCATTGGTGTGTGGAAATCCTGGCTGATCCACGCCTGATTCATATTAGTGTCCCGCTATGTGCTATATGTGGGCATTTTAAACTTTTGCTAAATGTCATATCAAATGTATTGTGGTATTATGCTGTAATTCCCTTTAACAGGCTGGAAGTGTCATTTACCTTTATTTGCTCCTAGGTGGAGGGGGGGGGTGTAAAGTTAGTGTGTCTGATGATAATGAGGAGATGAGGAAGTTAATGGAGGAGGTGGAAATTCGTATTTCCGCCGAAATAATTCACAAAAGATTTTCGCGCATATAAGTGCAGCGCTTAATGCTGAATACAAGATTTTTTTCCCACACAAATATTTAAAAAATGATTTCACCGCACGTAAGTGCAGAGCTTAATGCTGAATACAAGTTTGTTTTCCACCGAAATAATTAAAAAAAGATTTTACGCATATAAGTGCAGCGCTTAATGCTGAATACAAGCTTTTTCTCCACCGAAATAATTCAAAAAGATTTTACCGCATATAAGTGCAGCATTTAATGCTGAATACAAGTTTGTTTTCCGCCGAAATAATTGAAAAAAGATTTTACCGCATATAAGTGCAGCGCTTAACGCTGAATACAATAATTTTTTCCCACCAAAATAAGTAACAAAAGATTTTACCACATATAACAGCATCACCGAATTCAACTCCTGGGAAGGTCATGGAATGTCCCAGTCACCCGTCATCTATTCGCTCCACTGAAGGATTATTTTGAAAGTGTGTAGAAGCCACACAGGGGCCCCCACACTGCAGATTTATAATGGAGACATCATGGAGATTTTACCACATATAACTGCAGCTCTGAACGCTGAATACAATTTATTTTTCAACTTAAATAATTCACAAAAGATTTTCCCGCATATAAGTGCAGCGCTTAATGCTGAATACAAGATTTTTTCCCACAAAATAATTCCAAAAGGATTTTACAGCATATACGGTAAGTGCAGCGCCTAATGCTGAATACAATATTTTTTTCCACCAAAATAAATAGCAAAAGATTTTACCACATATAACAGCATCACTGAATACAACTCCTGGGAAGGTCATGGAGTGTGCCGGTCCTCCAGCATCTATTCGCTACGCTGAAGGATTATTTTTAAAGTGTGTAGAAGCCACACCGGGGCCCCCACACTGCAGATTTATCATAGTGACATCATGGAAATTTTACCACATATAACTGCAGCGCTGAACGCTGAATAATTTTTTTTGTTTTCCACTGAAATAATTCAAAAAAGATTTTACTGCATATAATTGTAGTGTGGAATGCCGAATATGGCTACATGCACACGACCATATGTGTTTTGCAGTCTGCAAATTGCGGATCCGCAAAAAAAAAAAAAATGGATGCTGTCCGTATGGCATCCGTTTTTTTTTTTTTTTGTGGATCCGTTATTTTTGCGGATCGATTGTAATAATGCCTATCCTTGTCCACAAACTAGAAAAAAATAGGACATGCTCTATTTTTTTGCGGAGCTATGGAATGCACATACTGATGTGGACAGCACATGGTGTGCTGTCCGCATTTTTTGTGGACCGATTGAAAAGTATCGGTCTTCATCCTATCGGCAAGAAAAAACTGAACGGACAAGGAAACAAAATACAGTCGTGTGCATGAGGCCTATCTTTTTCTTTTTCTACTGATATACGCCACTAAAGGCTTTTCAACAGAGGGTTATAGGCTGTCAGTTTAAAAAAAACAATGGCGCCTGATCCGGATTGATCTGAAGTGAATGGGACGTAGCGGAGGAAGTAAGTCCACGCTGGAAGAGCGTGTGGTTTCTGTGCTGCAGAAAAGTCCCCGTAGTGTCCAGTAAGCAATACCGCAGATAGATGTGGGCTGGTGTGAATTAGTTTGCATTTTTGTGCAGGGTTAATGCATAGTGTATTCACCTATATTGGTGCGCCGTTCTTATGGACGTCATCACTTAAGCGCTCAGTGTTTGAAACGTAAATACAAAATTTCACCACAACGTAATTTGGTGTATACTGCAAAAAGGACTCTCCCATATATAACTGCAGCGCTGAACGTTGAATATATCTTCATTTTTCTACAGAAATACGCCACTAAAGGCTTTACCACATATAACTTCAACAGTAAACGCTGAATATATTTTAATTTTTTTACTGAGATACGTCAATAAAGGTTTTTCAAGATATAAGTGCAGCAGCGAATGGTGAATGTATATTTCTTTTTCTACTGATATACGTCACTAAAGGTTTTTCAAGATATAAGTGCAGGAGCGAATGGCGAATGTATATTTCTTATTTTACTGCTATACGTCAATAAAGGTTTCTCAAGATATAAGTGCAGCAGCGAATGGCGAATATATAATTATTTTTCTACTGATATACGTCACTAAAGGTTTTTCAAGCTATAGGTGCAGGAGCGAATGGCAAATGTATATTTCTTTTTCTACTGATATACATCAATAAAGATTTTTCTACATATAAGTGCAGGAGCGAATGGCGAATGTACAGGATGGGCCATTTATATGGATACACCTTAATAAAATGGGAATGGCTGGTGATATTAACTTCCTGTTTGCGGCACATTAGTATATGTGAGGGGGGAAACTTTTCAAGATGGGTGGTGACCATGGCAGCCACTTTAAAGTCGGTCATTTTGAATCCAACTTTTGTTTTTTCAATAGGAAGAGGGTCATGTGACACATCAAACCTATTGAGAATTTCACAGGAAAAACAATGGTGTGCTTGGTTTTAACGTAACTTTATTCTTTCATGAGTTATTTACAAGTTTCTATTTGTTTACAGCCATTGACATTTCGCCAAGGTTAACACGTGAGGAGCGGATAGAAATTGTGTTGATGTCTGGTGAACGCAGTAACCGGGTCATTGCAGCATATTTCAATGCAAGACACCATACGAGACCACCCATCTCCCATGCTACAGTTAGCAAACTGCTTGCTAAGTTTCGTGAAACTGGTTCAGTGTTGGATTTGCCAAAATGTGGACGCATGAAATCTGTCACTAATGAAGAAACATCAGTGGCTGTCCTAGCTTCACTCAGCAAGAGCCCACAGCATAGCACTCGCCGCATGTCACTGGAGGGTGGCATTAGTCGAACATCCCTTCGGCGGATATTAGCTACTCACAAATGGCACCCTTACAAACTCCAGCTACTGCAGCATCTCAACGAGGATGATCCAGATCGGCGCACTGAATTTGCAGAATGGCGAAAACAAAAATTGGAACAGGACCCTCAGTTTACGCAGAAGATTTTGTTCAGTGATGAGGCAAACTTTTATGTGAATGGTGAAGTTAACAAACAAAACCACCGCTATTAGTCTGACACTAACCCACATTGGATAGATCCCTCCAAGACTGTTGGAACAAAAAAATTGATGGTATGGTGTGGTAAATGGGGTACAAAGATAGTGGGGCCATTCTTCATCAATGGAAACCTCAAGGCCACTGGATATGCAAAATTGCTACATGATTATGTGTTTCCCTCTTTATGCACTGAAGTTGGCACGTTCCCTGAGTTTTTCCAGCAAGATGGTGCACCACCACATTATGGGTGTCAGATCTGAAGGCAATTGCCTATGCTGTGAAGATACGAGATGTGCAGCACCTGAAACTATGGATACTGGAAGCCTCTGCTAGCATTTCTCCTGTGATGTTGCTATTAGTGTGTGAAGAGTGGGAGAAGAGGGTTGCATTGACAATCCAACACAATGGGCAGCACATTGAACACATTTTATAAGTGGTCAGCAACTTGTAAATAACTCGTGAAAGAATAAAGTTACGTTAAAACCAAGCACACCATTGTTTTTCTTGTGAAATTCCCAATAAGTTTGATGTGTCACATGACCCTCCTCCTATTGAAAAAACAAAAGTTGGATTCAAAATCGCCGACTTCAAAATGGCCGCCATGGTCACCACCCATCTTGAAAAGTTTCCCTCCTCACATATACTAATGTGCCACAAACAGGAAGTTAATATCACCAGCCATTCCCATTTTATTAAGGTGTATCCATATAAATGGCCCACCCTGTATATTTCTTTTTTTTACTGCAATACGTCAGTAAAGGCTTTATCAGATATAACTGCAACAGTGAACTTAGAATATATTTTTCTTGTAGTACTGAAATATGTCCCTTTACACTTTCACCATAAATAACTGCAGAATTGACCCGAGAATATATATTTTTTGTTGGACTGAAAAAGGCCACTATATGCTTTCAACACAAATAACTGCAGAAGTAACCAGAGAATATATTTTTCTTGTTGGACTGAAATACGCCCCTGTATGCTTTCACCAGAAATAACTGCAGAAGTGACCTGATAATATATTTTTTTGTTGGACTGAAATAGTGCACTATACGCTTTCAAAAGAAAACTATTAAAGAGTACACCAGTAAAGGCTTTAAGAGTAAAAGCCACTGCAACACGCCAGAAAAGGCTTTACCAGATATAATTCAACAGTGTACTGAGAACATATTTTTCTTGCAGTACTGAAATCCGAACCTATACCCTTTCACCAGAAATAACTGCAACAGTGCAGTGCGTATACATTTTTCTTTTTTGAATGAAATACGGCCCTATATGCTTTCAACAGAAATCACTGCAACACTGCAGTGTGTATATATATTTAATTTTTTTTACTGTAATAGGCCGCTATACACTTTCACAAAAAATAACTGCTGTGGGGAGTTGCTCTGGTAGACAGTGGTGCGGGTGCAGTATAGAGGCAAAGGGAGTCCAGGTAGTGCAGCAAACAGTGTTTTATTTCACACTTGCACAAAAAACTCAAAACTGTCACTTAGTGTTACTTCACACACATAGCAAAAACTTGAAGCAAAACAAAAGTCCAAGACGGGATCAAATCACCTGTGTGGTTTAGGTGCGTGTTCACACCTGGCTGTCAGCCCAGCCACAGGAAAGTCCAACCTCAGGGTTCCAGGCAGACTGCACGCCTCTTTGCAAGCTCTTGCTTCCAGCCCTGAGAGCTCCACAGAACACCAGCAGTTTCCAGGTTAAATCACCTTAAATCCTAGGTGTCAGTTCACACCCGGCTTTACATGGCCTGCTCTCCTGACACACGTCTCAGCTTTTCAGCCCAGCACAGGGCTCAGATCCCAAACACAGAGAGAGAGAGCTTTGCATAAACCCAGCTGTCTTTTAAAGGCAGCTAGGTATTAACCCAAAAAACCCGGACCGGCACCTAAAATCCAGTCCAGTATTTGCCCTCACCTGGCTGCAATCAACCCAGCAGCACAGGCTGAGAGGAAAATACCTGTTTTTTACCACCAAACCTCTCACTGTGTCACATACCCCCCCCCCCCCCCTTTGTTCAACCCTGAGGGGGTGAACACACGCCAGACAGTATACTCAGAACCGGGCACTCGCATTTCCCTGTAACTGCCCTGCTCTGTGTTCCACTGAAAATCTAAAGTTCTGAAGTCACCCGAACCCTCTGGTGACCCAGGACTTTCCTTCTTTGTCCAGGTGGTGACAGGCTGCGGCCAACCCCATGTCACTCTTTCAGAGATGGCTTGTCGCCGAGCCACGGGCACCTGGTACGGCTTTAACCAGACTTTTGCCTGGGGCTCAGTGACAATATCACGGTGAGTTATGGAAGGGCATTCAGGGAAATCATAGAACACCTCTGTGTTCCGTCTAACAAACTCCTTGGCTCTCTGATTCTGTTCAGTGGAAAGGCTGGCAGTAATTTTATCTGTGGCAGCCGCTTCCCTGTTAGCAGACAGAGGGACCGGAATCTCTTTCCGTAGATAAACCGGCCGCGGGTTGTTCTCAATATAAGTCTCTCTAACCTTCCAAGGTTTCCGTAAATTTACATGGTAGAGCGGCTCCGGCTTTTGCTGTCCTGGCTGGTGTACCTTGTAATTTGGGTCTCCAACTTTCTGTGCCATTTTATAGGTCCCCTTCCCCCTAGCGCTGTCCTTACTGTCCACAGGTGGCCCAACAACCAAAACCGGGTCCCTTTGGCTACGGACCCCAGACACTTGATTGCAGGTCCGGCTTTGGCCTGGCTGAGCCACCTTCCTATGTTTTCTACCTATCCTACTAAGGAGGACTGTCTTCCCCTCACCCACCGGACCTACTGTGGGTGCCTCTGCCTTGGGTTTCTGGGGTTCTAACACCTCACCTGGGCTAGGCCTCACTACTGGAAGTTTTCCTACCTGTCTGGGAACTGGACGTACAATGGCCGGCCACAGGGCTGGGAACAATGGAAAGTCTCTTCCTATTATCACATCATAGGGCATACTCGTGGTTACAGCCACCTCATGGACCTGCCTGCCGGCACAAGTGCTTACAGACAACAGAGCAGTGGGGCATTCTTTTAAATCTCCATGAATGCTGAAAACCCCGACTCTCCGGCCTGTAAACTCTGTGGGTCGCACTAGGGAAGCCCTCACCAGGGTCACCTGACTCCCCGAATCCAGCAGAGCTGCCACTGGAGTGTCTCCCACCTCCACCTGACACAAATGTTCATCATGGATAACCTCTGACACATCGACCCTTCTGGCATACAATGACTGTCGATACCCAAAGTTTACATCCATGGGCTCACCCAGGAGGGGACAGTTGGCCCGTACATGGCCAGCAGATTATAGAGTCCCGATCCCCAAAGGGCACATCCCGTGCGGTCTTTCTCAGCTCAGGCCGCAGGGTCTGGGGAGGGGATTTTCTGGGTTTTATTACTCCCTTCCCCAGAGTTCCCCCCTTAAGTTCCTCAGTAGCCCCATAACGTTCGACCAGGTCCACCATCTCCAGGGCACTAGTAGGAGATGTCTGTCCAACCCAGCGCTGGAGGGGTAGTGGCAATGCCCTCCAGAATTTGTCAGCTACAATACGGTCCAGTATAGCAGTGGGACTAAGTACATCAGGAGGTAGCCATTTTTGTAAGAGTTTTAGCAAATTGTAATACTGGGGTCGTGCTGGCTCAGCTGGGTTAAACTCCCAATGATGTACCCGCTGGGCCCTGACCAACACATTCACCCCCAGTCTCGCCAGGATCTCACCCTTGACCACAGAGTAGTCTGCCGCTTGGTCGTCCGGTAAATCAAAGTAAACCTGTTGGGGTCCTGACGCCAGAAACGGAGCGATGACCTCTGCCCACTGGTCTCGGGGTAGTCTCTCTCTCACGGCCACCTTTTCGAACATCGCCAAGTAGGTTTCAACATCATCTGTCTGTGTCATCTTGGGAACGGCCATGCGGACTGCTTTCCGGGCATCGTGCACTCCCTGAGGCATCCCTGACTTTTCTAGCACCATTACGTGTTGCAGCAGCCGCTGTTTCGTGTCCTGCTGTCGCTGATTAGCCTCTAGCAGCTGTCTGTTCGTCTCTTGCTGCTGTGCGATGGCCTGCTGTTGGACAAGTAAGGCTTCTTCATGTCTCTTTTGCTGCTGTGCGATGGCCTGCTGTTGGACAAGTAAGGCTTCTTCATGTCTCTTTTGCTGTTGTGTGATGGCCTGCTGTTGCTTTAAGTTGGCCTGGACAAGCTGCTTTATCATCTCCTCCATCTTGTCCTGTGTTGGTGGTTGCAGCTTGGCAGGCTTAATCCAGGACATACAACAGTGCCCAAAAAAAATGCTACAAAAAGTTTTGGCTTCCCGCCAGCCTCACTGCAATTGCCCACATCCGACACCAAATGTGGGGAGTTGCTCTGGTAGACAGTGGTGCGGGTGCAGTATAGAGGCAAAGGGAGTCCAGGTAGTGCAGCAAACAGTGTTTTATTTCACACTTGCACAAACAAAACTCAAAACTGTCACTTAGTGTTACTGCACACACATAGCAAAAACTTGAAGCAAAACAAAAGTCCAAGACGGGATCAAATCACCTGTGTGGTTTAGGTGCGTGTTCACACCTGGCTGTCAGCCCAGCCACAGGAAAGTCCAACCTCAGGGTTCCAGGCAGACTGCACGCCTCTTTGCAAGCTCTTGCTTCCAGCCCTGAGAGCTCCACAGAACACCAGCAGTTTCCAGGTTAAATCACCTTAAATCCTAGGTGTCAGTTCACACCTGGCTGAACGCTCGGCAACACAAAAAGTCCACTGACCGTCTTTACATGGTCTGCTCTCCTGACACACGTCTCATCTTTTCAGCCCAGCACAGGGCTCAGATCCCAAACAGAGAGAGAGAGAGCTTTGCATAAACCCAGCTGTCTTTTAAAGGCAGCTAGGTATTAACCCAAAAAACCCGGACCGGCACCTAAAATCCGGTCCAGTATTTGCCCTCACCTGGCTGCAATCAACCCAGCAGCACAGGCTGAGAGGAAAATACCTGTTTTTTACCACCAAACCTCTCACTGTGTCACACTGCGCAAATGACCTGAGAATATATATTTCTTGTTAGAGGGAAAAAGACCACTATACGCTTTAACCAGAAAACAATTAAAGAGTGAAGTGCGTTTATATTTTTCCTGTAGTACTGAAATACGCCCCTATACGCTTTCACCAGAAATAACTGCAGAGGTGATCTGAGAATATATTTTACTTGTAACACTGAAATAGGCCACTATACACTTTCAAAAAAAATAACTGCAGAAGGGAACTGAGAAGATATTTTTCTTGTAGTACTGAAATAAGCCCTCATATGCTTTCACCAGAAATAACTGCAGAAGTGACCGAAGAATATATTTTTCTTGTTGGACTGAAATACGCCCCTATACGCTTTCACCAGAAATAACTGCAACAGTGCAGTGCTTATATATATTTTTCTTTTTTCACTGTAATAAGCCCCTATACACTTTCAACATAAATAACTGAAACAGTGCAGTGCATATATATTTTTCTTGTTGCACTAAAATAGGCCGCTATACGCTTTCACCAGAAATAACTGCAACAGTGCAGTAGTTATATATTTTTTTTGTTGTGCTGAAATACGACCCTATGAGCTTTCACCAGAAATAACTGCAACAGTGCAGTGCGGATATCCTTTTCTTGTTGTACTGAAATACGCCCCTACACGCTTTCTTCAACAGAAATAACTACAGAAGTGAACTGATATTATATTTTTCTTGTAGTACAAAATAAGACAGAAATCCTTGCGTGAATGTTAAAATAAAACAAAAAAGTCTTTATTTGGTAATCGTAATAAAAACATGTCGGTGTAGCTCATGTTAATATGCAATGGCTGTCGGTCCTAGTGATAAGGCTAAAGATGTAACCTGGGGCTAAATAGCCCTATACTGTGGTTGTGGATACAAAACACAGTATCTGGTAGCAGTTATATATAATTAGCAGCAGAATTCAAAGCCTCAGCAACAGTTTAAGCTGGGCAATCTTCTTACTATCCCTGGAGACCGGCTGTGCACACGCCGATCCCACAGGGAAATATACTACAGATGATCTCAATACTAGTGCCAGTGCTTATACTAAGCTACACAGCATGCCGGCTCTCACACCTAGAGAGCGCGGTCTAGGCAGGCATTTGCTTTCAGCTGTGAACGCCAGCTCCCACATCTAGGGAGACTGGCTTAGGCAGAAATACTGTATCGAATACAGAACTGTGGCTCCTGAGGAAGTGTGGTGATCTTCACCACACAGAAATGCGTTGAGCCGTTATTCACCTGTTCCTCTCATACACCCCTCTCTCCTGGAGTCAGAATATACAGGCACGCACTTGAGTGCCGGCTTCAGAGGGACTCAAGGGGGTATATTGAGATCATCTGTAGTATATTTCCCTGTGGGATCGGCGTGTGCACAGCCGGTCTCCAGGGATAGTAAGAAGATTGCCCAGCTTAAACTGTTGCTGAGGCTTTGAATTCTGCTGCTAATTATATATAACTGCTACCAGATACTGTGTTTTGTATCCACAACCACAGTATAGGGCTATTTAGCCCCAGGTTACATCTTTAGCCTTATCACTAGGGCCGACAGCCATTGCATATTAACATGAGTTGCACCCACATGTTTTTATTACGATTACCAAATAAAGACTTTTTTGTTTTATTTTAACGTTCACGCAAGGATTTCTGTTGTATGCATAGTTTGCGGAACGTGTACCTATACACTTTTTTCTTGTAGTACAAAATAAGATACTAAGATATAAGCCACTAAAGGCTTTTCAACATAACACTTGCAGCCCAATAACAAAAAGCTGGAATGACAAAGCTGTCTAATGACTATTTGGATCCCCAAATAATCTTTCCCTACAATTGTAAATTACTTTCCTATCAATGTCCCTAGTGCCTTCTAACATCTCTCCCTGCACTAATATGCTGTGAAATTATTCCTCCCTATACTTTCCCTGCACTTATAAATCGTTTTTTCTATTCTTTTTTTTCCACAATCGTTTTTCCACTTGCTGTCCCTAGTGCCTTCACATGTCTGTCCCTGCACTCTGAACGCTAGAAAATGTCTGACTGTAAGATGGCCGCCTGATTGGCTGCATGTCAGTCTGGGTGATGCCACCTTCCCAGAGTTTCTTGCCCCATGTCCTCAGTCCTCACTCGTGTATCCGCCATTTCAGGAAAATTGGGATTTGTTACCACGAAGCGCGAGGAAATTCGTATTTGTTGCTAATTGAATTTTTCCTGAAATTCTAAACGAATTCCACTTCATCAGCTTCAATTTTCTCATCTCTACATATGACTTTTCGATCCCTTGGTATTACACTTTTCGTGATGTAAGGTGACAAAAAATAGCTTTTTTGACACTTTTTATTTTAATTTTTTTACAGTGTTTACCTGAGGGTTTAGGTCATGTGATATTTTTATACATCAGGTTCTTATGGATGCGGCAGTACCTAATATGTATACTTTTTCAAGATTTGCACAATAACAACATTAAAAAAAAAAATATGTTTTAGTGTCTTCATATTCTGAGAGCCATAGTTTTTTTTATTTTTTTGGGCAATTGTCCTAGGTAGGGTCTCATTTTTTGCGGGATGAGATCACGTTTTGATTGGTATGATTTTGGGGTGCATATGACTTTTTGATCGCTTGGTTGTAAGGTGACAAAAAAGGACATTTTTTACACCGTTTTATTTTTTATTTTTTTACGGTGTTCACCTGAGGGGTTAGTTCATGTGATATTTTTATACAGCAGGTTCTTAAGGACTTGGTGATACCTAATATATATACTTTTTTTATTTATTTAAGTTTTACACATTAACAGCATTTTTTAAACAAAAAAAAATCATGTTTTAGTGTCTCTTTATTCTGAGAGCCATAGTTTTTTTTTTTTTTTAGCCGATTGTCCTAGGTAGGGTCTCATTTTTTGCGGTATGAGATGGTGGTTTTATTGGTATGATTTTGGCGTGCCTCTGACTATTTGATCGCTTAGTATTTTCTTGTGATGTAAGATGACAAAAAAATTGATTTTTTTACACCTTTTTTTTTTTACGGTGGTCATCTGCGGGGTCATGTGATATTTTTATAGAAAAGGTTGTAACGGACGTCCCAATACCTAGAATGTCTGATTATTTTATTATTTGTTTAAGTTTTACATATTAATTAGAGATGAGCAAATTTTTCACAAATTCAATTCAGCCAGTTAGCCGAATTTAAAAAAAAAATTGGTTAGATCCGAATTTAAATAATACTGTGAGTCAGTATGACATGCATATGACAGGCGTCGCTCTTAGAATAACTGCACACTTTAGTTATTTGGGGCCAAAACTGATCAAATAAGTATAAACTCAGCCTTACAGGACGATGTTAGCGCAAAGAAGAAGCGCACTCCTTTTACACTGTCAGCAGCTGATTCCACATAGATGTCTACAGAACCTGTTCTATTAAAAGCATATACAAGTAGAGCCCCCCGACAGAGTGGAGAGGGTGTCAGCAGTAAGTTTGTGTTCACATCACTGATTATTTTGCCCTTTCTCTGATACATCAGAACAATAACCCTCAAAATACACGCCAAAGAGGGCTTTAGAACATATCAGCTGAACGGCAAATATATATATTTTCTTGCCACTAATACCCACCAAAAATGGCTTTAGAACATATAACTGCACCGCTGAATGACAAATAGGCCCATAATTTTTCCACTTATACACGACACAAAAGGCTTTAGAACATATAACTGCACCGCTGAATTCAAATATGTATATTTTTTGCCACTAATACGCGCCAAAAAAGGTTTTGAAACATATAATTGCACCGCCGAACGGCAAATATATTTTACTTTTTTCCACTTATACAAGTCACAAAAGTCTTTAGAACACATAACTGCACCGCTGAATGGCAAATAGGCCCTTATTTTTTTCCACTTATACACAACACAAAATGCTTTAAAACATATAACTGCACCGCTGAACGGCAACTATATTTTAATTTTTTCCACTTATACACGACACAAAAGGCTTTAGAATATATAACTGCACCGCTGAACGGCAAATATATTTTTCCTTTTTCTAATTATACATGACACAAAAGGCTCTAGATCATATAACAACACCACTGAACGGCAAATATATTTTACTTTTGCCACTAATACACGCTACAAGAGGCTTTAGAACATATAACAGCACCGCTGAACGGCAAATATACACTGAATAAAAATATAAACGCAACACTTTCAGTTTTGCTTCCATTTTGCATGAGCTGAACTCAAAGATCTGAAAAATTTTCTACATACACAAAAGACCCATTACTCTCAAATATTGTTCACAAATCTGTCTAAATCTGTGTTAGTGAGCACTTCTCCTTTGCAGAGATAATCCATCCCACCTCATAGGTGTGGCATACCAAGGTGCTGATTAGACAGAAGGAATATTGCACAGGGGTGCCTTAGACTGCCCACAATCAAAGACCACTCTGAAATGTGCAGTTTGATCACACAGCACAATGCCACAGATTTCACAAGGTTTGAGGAAGTGTGCAATTGGCATGCTAACTGCTGGAATGTCTACCAGAGTTGTTTCTCATGCAATGAATGTTCATTTCTCTACCATAAGCTGTATGTTTGACAGTACATCCAACCAGCCTCACAACCTCAGACCACATCAGCCCAGCCCTCAAATGTTGCGACATCTGTGGCATTGTGCTGTGTGATCAACCTGCACATTTCAGAGTGGCCTTTATTGTGGGCAGTCTAAGGCCTCTTGCACACGGGCGTCATGTTTGACGCCCGGATAAGATGCGGGTGCGTTGCGGGAATCGCCGCATGCTTGGTACCCAGACCCGAAGTCAGACTTCATCACTGAAGTCTGGTTTCGGGATGAGTATTCTGTATGTGTAATTACTTTCCTTTATAACATAGTTATAAGGGAAAATAATCGCATTCTAATTACAGAATGCAATGTTCCCCGGACTTTAAAGGGTTAAAAATAATAAAGAGTTAACTTACCTTCTCCCATTGTACGCGCAGAGCCCCAGAACGTCTTCTCTCTTGATAGTTTGGATGCTTGAGGACCTGTGGTGACGTCACAGGGTCACATGGTCCAATCATAGAAGCATTTGAGTGGACCATGTGACCCATGTGATCCTGTGACATCACGGCAGGTCCTTCATCCAACATTGGGATTGCGGATGCTTGCGATTTTCCCGCATCCCCATTCACTTCTATGGGGCCTGCGTTGCGTGAAAATCGCAGAATATAGAACATGCTGCGATTTTCACGCAACGCAAAAGTGATGCGTGAAAATCACCGCTCATGTGCACAGCCCCATAGAACTGAATGGGTCAGGATTCAGTGCGGGTGCAATGCGTCCTCCTCACGCATTGCACCCGCGCGGAAAACTCGCCCGTGTGAAAGGGGCCTAAGGCACACCTGTGCAATATTCATGCTGTCTAATCAGCACCTTGGTATGCCACATCTATGAGGTGGGATGGATTATCTCTGCAAAGGAGAAGTGCTCACTAATACAGATTTAGACAGATTTGTGAACAATATTTGAGAGTAATGGGTCTTTTGTGTATGTAGAATATTTTTCAGATCTTTGAGTTCAGCTCATGCAAAATGGGAGCAAAACTGAAAGTGTTGCATTTATATTTTTATTCAGTGTATATTTGCCGTTCAGCGGTGCTGTTATATGTTCTAAAGCCTCTTGTAGCGTGTATTAGTGGCAAAAGAAAATATATTTGCCGTTCAGCGGTGTAGTTATATGATCTAGAGCCTTTTGTGTCATGTATAAGTGGAAAAAGGAAAAATATATTTGCCGTTCAGCAGATTTAGACAGATTAGTAAACAATATTTATATTAATGGGTATTTTGTGTATGTAGAAAATGTTTCAGATCTTTGAGTTCAGCTCATGCAAAATGGGAGCAAAACCGAACATGTTGCGTTTATATTTTTGTTCAGTGTATTTTTATTTTGCCACTATTACCCGACAAAAATGGCTTTATAACATATACCTGCACCGCTGAACGGCAAATATATATATTATTTGTCACTATTACAAGACAAAAAAGGTTTTATAACATTTAACTGCACCGCTAAATGGCAAATATATTTTTCTTTTATCACTAACTCACGCCATAAAAGGCTTTAGAACATATAACTGCACAGCTGAATGGCAAATAGGCCCTTATTATTTTCCACTTATACACGAAATGAAAGGCTTTAGAACATATAACTCCGCTGCTGAATGGCAAATATGTATATTTTTTGGCCACTAATACATGTCAAAAAGGGCTTTAGAACATATTACTGTACCACTGAACAGCAAATATATTTTTCTTTTTTCCACTTATGCACAACAAAAAAGGCTTTAGAACATATAAATGCAACACTGAACAGCAAATAGTCGATAAATTTTTTCCACTTATATACGACACAAAAGACTTTACAACATGTAACTGCACTGTTGAACGGCAAATATATATATTTTTTTGCCACTAATACATGCCAAAAAGGGCTTTAAAACATATAACTGCACCACTTTTTTTCTTTTTTCCACTTATACATGACACAAAAGGCTTTAGAACATATAACTGCACCGCTAAATGGCAAATATATATTTCTTTTTTCCACTTATACACAACACAAAAGGCTTTAGAACATATAACTGCACACTGAACTGTAAATAGACCCTTATATTTTTCAACTTATACATGACACAAAAGGCTTTAGAACATATAACTGCACCACTGAGCGGCAAATATATTTTCTTTTTTCCACTTATACACAACAAAAAAAGGCTTTGGAATATACAACTGCACCACTGAACAGAAAATATATTTTTCTTTTTTCCACATATACACGCCACAAAATGCTTTAGAACATATAACTGCACCACTGAACGGCAAATATATTTTTATTTTGCCACTATTACATGACAAAAAGGGCTTTATAACATAAAACTGCACCGCTGAATGGCAAACATATTTTTATTTGGCCACTATTACATGAAAAAAGGACTTTATAACATATACCTGCACCACTGAACGGCAAATATATATTTTTTTGCCACTAATACACACCACAAACGGCTTTAGAACATATAATTGCACAGCTGAACTACAAATATATTTTACTTTTGCTACTAATATACGCCACAGAAAACTTTAGATCATATAACTGCACCGCTGAACAGCAAATATATTTTTCTTTTGCCACTAATACATGACAAAAAGGCTGTAATTTTAGCACTTCACCACACAACGGCAATTGAGCCCTTTTTTCCCCATTAATACCAGCCAAAAAATGCTTTAGAACATATAACTGCACCGCACAAGGGCAAATATGACTTAGAAATATTTTGTTGTAATAAACCCTGTTAATGGCTGTATCAAACAGCACTTGTATTCCAATAACAAGAACAGTTTGCTGGAATTACAGAGCTGTATAATGGCAATTTGGGTTCCCATTCAGTGCAGCAAGGTGTAATAGGATTGTTACTATTACCCATGCTGTAACCTCCCCTACTGAACCCTGTTCAACAAAAATTGTGTGGAATGATTACTCCCTATACTTTCCCTACACCTTGAATAATCTTTCCCTGCACTTGTAAATCGTTTTTTTTTTTTTTAGCACAAAGTTGTTTTTTCTAACATTGTCCCTATCGCCTGCTGAGGTCTCTGCCTGAACTGAGTACACTGGTAAATGGTAGAATTCAAGATGGCTGGCTGGCTGCCGATTGGCTGCATGCATGGCATTATGGGTGATCCTGCCTTCCCAGAGTTCCTTGCTCTATGTCCCCACACGTGCAGCAGCCATTTTAGGAAAAAATGTGATTCATTACCATGAAGCATGCGGAAATTCAGATTCCGTGCAAATCGAATTTTTCCTGAAATTTGGATGGAATTCCACTTCATCAACTTCAATTTGCTCATCTCTAACAATAATATAATTTTTGAACCAAAAAAAAATCATGTTATAGTGTATCCATAGTCCATAAAGAGGCATAGTTTTTTTTATTTTTTGGGCAATTGTCTTAGGTAGAGTATCATTTTTCCAGGATGAGATGTTGGTTTTATTGGCACAATTTTGGGGTGCATATGACTTTTTGATTGCTTGTATTACACTTTTTGCGATATAAGGTGACAAAAAATGGCTTTTTTGACACGTTTTTATTTGATCTTTTTTACAGTGTTCAACTTAGGTGTTAGGTCATGGGATATTGGCGATACCTAATATGTCTACTTTTTTAGATCAGGTCGTTATGGACATGACAATACCTAACATGTATACTTTTTTATTTTTTTAAGTTTTACACAATTATATCATTTTTTAAACAAAAAAAAAAAAATCATGTTTTAGTGTCTCCATAGTCTGAGAGCCATATCTTTTTATTTTTGGGCGATTGTAAAGTGACCCCGAACTGGAATTTATTGTCTATTTACATGTGACAGTAGCTTTGTTATCTACTTATTAAAATGTCCGTGCGGGTTGTGTTATGTTGGAGAGACCACAATGCGCATAAAAGATCGAGTGGGAAAACACAAATCCACAATTAGAAAAGAAAACACTTTGTTACCCATTCTTCAGCATTTTATTGAAAAAAGACATTGCCTCTCACAATTGCATTTTCAAATTATAGAAGAAGTGACTCTACCTCAACGTGGAGGAAATAGGATTCAGATGCTGCACCAGTGTGAAGCATATTGGATTCATCGGCTTGAAACACTTGCCCCGAAGGGTTTGAACAAGGAATACTCATTGAATAGTTTCATTTGAAACCAGCTTATTGAACGTATAGTGTCTAAATGTATATACTTAAATATATTACGGATCAGTTCTCAAAATAGATCACTGACTACAATACTCGGGCTCTATGAGATGTATATGTTAATATGTATAACTCTGCCTTGATTTGTTTATTTTCTAGCTTTATTTTGTAGCTTGCATTTGTGTTACCTAGCAACATGACGCCACAGTCATGTGATCAGGGGGCGGGTTATTTAAATGTATCTTTTTCCTGTGGGATTGAGCAACTATCAATCATTGTTTGACAAAGGCACATGCTTGTGCCAAAACGCGCGTCACATATGGGTGACGAATAAAGAAACTTTCTACATAAAGATTGCGGAGTGCCGGTCCATTCATTGCATTTGATGGGGCCCTGACCTGCTGACCGTGCACCCAGACCTTGATTAATGCACAGTGCCGTCCATTTCTTTTGAATTGATACACAACTGAACGTGTGAAAATGGGCTTTGTTAGGGTTTTTTGTCTGTTTGTTTTTATTTTAAGTTTTGTAAAAGTATTACTTTCTATAAATTGTTATAATTTTTATTGTTCAATTGCAAAAACTTCTTTAAATGATATTGAAGTAAGGGGTGAATGGAAACGAGAAACAGATAGAAAATGACTAATTGCGTGTTTTCCTATCCACCTAAAAATATATCTTCAGGACTGACTGCTTTTGGAGAATCCCTAGTTAGAAGGGTCCATTGACAATAAGCTGCTTGATGGAAGTCCTGCTGATGGGACCCCAGCAATCAGATTATTTAAAGTATTCCAACAGTTCCAGATAACCTTTCAGAAAAAGCTGTCATGTGTATGCAAAGAATGATAGCACTATATTTAACTATTTTATGACTTGTATTTATTGTTGTTGTAGTTTTCACCCCTCTACAGCTCTTAGTTCTTTCTGAGCTGGCAGGTGAAGAATACTCATAGACACAGAATATTCTGCTTCATAACTATTTTTCATTCATTCAGAGGTACCATATAGGTCATTAACGAGTAGTACTGAACAGTATTGATGTGAATGAAGCACTTGAAGTGAGATGAAGAACTTAGCTGTTTCATGACCCCCCCCCCCCCCCGTGTCATTCTGTTTGTTTTTCACTTTGCAGCTTACTCCTTCTTCCCCCTTACCTCTCTGTAGACTTGTAATCTGATCCTTCAGTGATCTGGCAGTCTGTCTAGGTCTAACAAGACAGAATTGGCAGATAATTCAGAGAGAGTTTAGTTTAGGAAGTGGGAGATAAGTAGCTGATAAGAAGAGAATAAGGCATATTTATTTGGCTAAATATACTTCAAAATTTTCCCTGTACTATTGATTCATTCTCTTTTAATGCCTTTTGTATAGCTTTAATCTAACAGTGCCGATACATCCAAATGCTTTTTAATAGTTTGTCATCTCTCCTGCCATGCCTGCTTTAAAAAATATTTGTATTCCCCTAATAAGTAATAATTCTGGAGCATATTTTATTGTAATTGTGTTTTGTGCTGTTCTTCTGTTATTCCTATTATACGTTTACAAATAAATTGACAACTAAATGTTATCATTCCCATTGTTAGGGCCGGTTCTAGGTGAAGTGGGGCCCTGGGGTGAAAAACAATAAGGCCCCCCCCATGTCACGTCATCACCCCCTTCTCGGCACATTATTTCCCCCCCATTTCCGTGGCAGCATACAGAAATACAGCGCCCCATACCTCTTACATCCAGTGACGTCTCCTTTGATGTAAATGTTCTCTGACCTCGTCTTTCAGACCTTCAGACCAAACCACCATTTTGTCGCCATTTTCCTTCTCTGCAGTTTGACAAAAAAAATAATAATCTTCGTTTACTACTTTTCCATCATCCTCCCATCTTCTCGACAAATCATCCTACTACCCCCAATACTACACTGCAGAAACAGATAATACCCCTGATAATACTAATACCACACCGAGCCGGCCATATAAAATACCCTTCTTTGTGGCCTCAGTAGGAGCCCCCATAGTTCCCCTTAATAATCTGCCAGTAACAAGTGCCTCTCTGCCCCCCCATGTGCCAGTACCAAATGCCTCTTTAACCCCCCCACCCCATGTGCCAGTTCCAAGTGCCTCTTTAACACAAAAGACAAAAAAAACAAAAAAAAAAAAAAAAAACACTTATACTTACCTCCATGGCAGTGATGCGATGGAGGCCTGTCTCCCACGCTGTACGGCTCTGCTGGCACAAGGCCCGCAGCCTATCAGAGCAACAGGGAAGGGAGACGCTCTCCCTCCCCTGCCCCACAGCACAGCCATCTGTATCGCTGTCCTGAGGACGGCGATACCGATGACTATGGACTCGGGCCGGCGCCGGGTGGTGGGCTTGGGGGCTCCTAAGGACTCGGCAATTGCCCCCCTTGCCAATATGGTAGCGCCGGCCCTGCCCATTGTCAAAGGAGTTGCATGGACACATCTCCAACTGGTAAAACATAGGTGTTAATTTATTAACCACTTCCAGTTCTGGCTATTTTCCCCCTCCTGACCAATCCTAATTTTGCAAATCTGACATGTGTCACTTTATGTGGTGTTAACTTTTATAACACTTTTACTTATCCAAGCCGTTCTGAGATTGTTTTCTCATGACATATTGTACTTCATGATAGTCATAAATTTGAGTCAATATATTTCACCTTTATTTATGAAAAAATCTAAAATTTCCCACAAAGTTTGAAAATTCGCAATTTTCTAAATTTTAAAACAGAAAGTGATACCTCATAGAATATTGATTACTTAATATTCCCCATATGTCTACTTTGTGTTGGAATCATTTTGTAAATGTCATTTAATTTTTTTAGGACGTTAGAAGGCTTAGAAGTTTAGAAGCAATTCTTAAAATTTTTAAGAAAATTTTCAAAACCCACTTTTTAAGGACCAGTTCTGGTCTGAAGTCACATTGTGGGGCTTACACAGTGGAAACTTCCCATAAATTACGGCATTGTTGAAACTACACCCCTCAGGTTACTCAAAACTAATTTTACAAACTTTGTTAACTCTTTAGGCGTTCCACAAGAATTAATGGAAAATGGAGATGAAATGTCAAAATTAAACTTTTTTGGTAGATTTTCCATTTTAATCCATTTTTTTCTTTAAAACATCAAGGGTTAACAGCCAAACAAAACTCAATATTTATTACCCTGATTCTGCGGTTTACAAAAATACCCCACATGTGGTCTTAAACTGTTGTAAGGGCACATGGCAGGGCGCAGAAGGAAAGTAACGCCATATGGTTTTTGGAGGGCAGATTTTGTTGAACTAGTTTTTAGATGCCTTGTCCCATTTGAAGCCCCCCTGATGCACCCTGACAGTAGAAACTCCCAAAAATTGACCCTATTTTTAAAACTAGGGGATAAGGTACCAGTTTTATTGGTACTACTTTGGGGTGAATATGATTTTTGATTGCTGTAAATTACATTTTTTGTGAGGCAAGGTAACAAAAAAAAGGCTGTTTTGAAACTGTTTATTTTTTATTTTTTCGAACATTGATCTGACACAGTCGATCATGCACTATTTTTATAGAACAGGTTGTTACGGACAAAATGATATGAAAAATGTCTACTTTCTTTTTTTTGTTTGTTTCAGTTTTTACATAATAAAGCATTTTTGAAAAAAAAATTATGTTTTTGTGTCTCCATTTTCTGAACGCCATATTTTTTTATTTTTCTGCCGATCGTCTTGTGTAGGGACTTGTTTTTTGCAGGAAAAGGTAATATTTTTATTGCTACCATTTTTGGGTACATAGGATTTTTTGTGCATTTGTTATTACACTTTAGGTTTCAAGGTGACCAAAAAATTTGATGTTTTAGCACAGCTTTTATTTATTTATTTTACATCGTTCACCTAAGGGGTTAAATCATGTGATATTTTTATAGAGCAGGTTGTTACGGATGCAGCAATACCTAATATGTATACTTTTTCTTATTTATTTAAGTTTTACACAATAATAGCATTTTTGAAACCAAAAAATTGATGTTTTAGTGTCTCCATAGTCTGGTAGCCATAGCCTTTTTCTTTTTTGACCGATTGTCTTAGTTAGGGTCTCATTTTTTGTGGAATGAGGTGAAGGTTTGATTGGTACTATTTTGGGGGAAATATGCCATTTTGATCGCTTGGTGTTGCACTTTATGTGATATGTGACAAAAAATGGCTTTTTTGGCACTGTTTTAATTTTATTTTTATTACAGTGTTCATGTGAGGGGTTAGGTCATGTGATATTTTTTTAGAGCTGTTTTTTTTCAAATGCGGCGATACCTAATATGTATATTTTTTAAAACACAATAATAGCTTTTTCTAAACAAAAAATTATGTTGCAATGTCTCCATGCTCTGAGAGCTATAATTTTAAATTTTTTGAGCGATTTTCCAATGTAGGGGCTCATTTTTTGCGGCATGAGGTAAAGGTTTTATTGGATTTATATTGTGGGACATATGCATTTTTGATCGCTTGTTGCTACACTTTTTGTGATATAAGGTGACAAAAATGTTTTTTTTTTTACACAGTTTGTTTTTTTATGGTGTTTATCGGACGGGGTGGATGATGTGATATATTTATAGAGCCGGCCGTCATGGACGTGGCAATACCAAATATGTCCAATTTATTTTATTTTTTCTATTCTTAACTTTTTTTAAAATTCATTAATTGGGGATTTTTATTTAAATGTAAAACCATTTTTTTTTTTTTTTAAACACTTTCTTTTTTTATTTTTTATTTTACACTTTGCATTCCCCATAAGGTCATACAAGACCTCTGGGGGACATTTAACTTCACTTTTTTTTTTTTTCACTATTGATTTCTCCTGTAACTGGGGCTGACATAGTAGCCCCAGTTACAGGTGAAATACACCCCCCAGAGAGGCTGTACAGCATAATACTATGCTGTACAGCCTCAGTGCAGGGCTGATCGAGGTCTGTGAAAGACCCGACAGCTCCTGTACACTGCCAGCCCCGGCGGTCACATGACCACCGGGCCGGGAGCTGGAAGCGCATAGCGCTTCCTGCAAAGCAGACACAGCGCTCACCGAGTGCTGTGTCTGCAGCGTTTTAGAAGGCAGGGACACTTGGGCACTGTCCCTGCCTTCTCTCTGTGTTGCCCTGCTGTCACTGACAGCAGGCAACCCACTCGGCATCTGCACGATTAACGTGCAGATGCCGTCTCTGAATGGACATTCTAAAACGTCCATTCAGAGATAGACAACCACCCATAGGACGTTTATAGTCTATGGGCGGTCGACAAGTGGTTAATAATCTTCTAGTAGGAATAAAAGAGTAATGACACTACATAGAGTCATAAGTAAAGATTAGTGTTAAGTGAATCAAAGTTCCGTATTTTGCGGAATGGAACAGCTGGCCCCTAATAAAAACAGTCCTATCCTTGCAGTGGGGTGCCTAGGGTGTTTGGCACCCGGGGCGGGTCCTTTTTTTGGTCCCCTTCCCCACCCCCAATACTTTAAAAAAATGGTACCCCCTCACAGTAGTTTTGGCCTCATTGTACAACCTTCACAGTAGTTTTGTACAGATGTGTGCCCCCTCACAGTAGTTATGCCCACAATGTGCCCCCCTCACAGTAATAATCCCCATTGTGCCCCCTTCATATTAATAATTCCCATTGTGTCTCCTTCATAGTAATAATTCCCGTTGTGCCACCTTTATAGTAATAATGCCCACTGTGCCCCATTTATAGTAATAATGCCCACTGTGCCCTCTTCATAGTAATAAGCAATGAGCGCTACCATCTGTATTGATGGAAGCGCTCATTGCTTCTGGCACCCCCCTGAGAGTTGGCATCTGGGGCGGACCGCCTCTCACGCCCCCCTTAGTACGCCACTGTATCCTTGTCTGTAATTGGTACTCTCAACTTGTGACTCATGACAATTTTTCTCTCCTCTTTTAACAGTTTATTTATCCAACTTACGGTCACCTGCTGCACCATGAGGTACTCTTCATAGTTCTAGTTTCAGGATGCAAGGGTTAAAGTTAAGTATAACTTAATTTTTATTGGCCCCATGTGGACCCTTTATGTATTTCTTATATAAAAGGGGCATTTTCAGGAGATTGCAGGCCACAACAACAATAATTTGCATATTATGCCACACACCTATCAAGCCAAACCCCAAACCAGCAACAGCCGCTGTTGGCCCAACATATTACATGGCAGCTACTGGTTTTCAGGCCCCTTATGGCAATAATCCTACGGCGATGTTTAATTTATCCACAGTGCTCGGCCCATCTGATTTTAACTGTAATATATGTTTAAAGTAAAATATCATAGATTATATTTGTATAGTTTTCAAGTTTACACTTGAAATATGCAAATACTTCTTTTTTTATGTCTACAGTATTAAAAAATAATTTCTGTTCATTTAGTAGTTTTCCATTTCACAGTGACATTAACAATTTTAAAGAACCCCTACAAACATGTTATTCTCTGTCCTGTTAGAAAGGTACATGATATCTGTAGTGAAGGTAATCTTCTTACCAGTGGCTGCATTTGTGAGCTATCCCCTTTCTTAGTGGCAACGAATCACATTTTTTTCTAAACTGGTTGCTGAACGTATGAAGACATGGATCAAAGAACTTTGAAAGCGAGGGATCACCCACAATGTCATGCATGCAGCCAATCAGCTGCCGGCAAGCTCTGTGATGTCACAGCCCCAGAAATAGCCTCAGCTATCTTGGATTCAGCCATTTTACATCGTCATCAGGCGCTAGGGACAGTGGTAGAAAAGACTTTAAAACTTTTATTTTGCCGTACAGAAGGATAGGAATCATTCCACAGTATTAATGCAGAACAGGGTTCAGTAGGGGATTTTACAGCCTTGGTAATAGAAACAATCCTATTACACCTTGCTCCACTGACTGCGGATCCAAATTTCCATTATACAGCTGTGTAATTCCAGCAAACCGTTCTTGTTATTGGGGTGCAGGTGCTGTTTGATACAGCCATTAACAGTGTTTATTACAGAGAAATATTTATGTATTTTTTGCCCTTGTGCGGTGCAGTTATTTGTCCTAAAGCATTTTTTGGCTTGTTGGCTGTTGGGTGGTGAAGTAAGAAAATTACAGCTCTTTCTGTCATGTATTAGTGGCACAAAAATATATATTATTTGTTATTCAGCAGTGCAGTTATATATTCTAAAGCCCTTTTTGGCATGTATTAGTGGCAAAAATATATATATATTATTTGCCGTTCAGTGGTGCAGTTATATGTTCAAAAGCCCTTTTTGGCGTTGTGGGGAGTTGCTCTGGTAGACAGCGGTGCGGGTGCAGTATAGAGGCAAAGAGAGTCCAGGTAGTGCAGCAAACAGTGTTTTATTTCACACTTGCACAAACAAAACTCAAAACAGTCACTTAGTGTTACTTCACACACATAGCAAAAACTTGAGGCAAAACAAAAGTCCAAGACTGAATCAAATTCACCTGTGTGGTTTAGGTGCGTGTTCACACCCGGCTGACAGCCCAGCCGCAGGAAAGTCCAACCTCAGGCTTCCAGGCAGACTGCACGCCTCTTAGCAAGCTCTTGCTTCCAGCCCTGAGAGCTCCACAGAACACCAGCAGTTTCCAGGTTAAATCACCTCAAATCCTAGGTGTTAGTTCACACCTGGCTGAATGCTCAGCAACACAAAAAGTACACTGACCGTCTTTAAATGGCCTGCTCTTCTGACACACAGGTCTCAGCTTTCAGCCCAGCACAGGGCTCAGATCCCAAACACAGAGAGAGAGTTTGCATAAAACCCAGCTGTCTTTTAAAGGCACCTAGGCATTAACCCAAAAAAAACCCGGACCGGCACCTAAAATCCGGTCCAGTATTTGCCCTCACCTGGCTGCAATCAACCCAGCAGCACAGGCTGAGAGGAAAATACCAGCTTTTTACCACCAAACCTCTCACTGTGTCACATACCCCCCCTTTGTTCAACCCTGAGGGGTGAACACACGTCAGACAGTATACCCAGAACCGGGCACTCGCATTTCCCTGTAACTGCCCTGCTCTGTGTTCCACTGAAAATCTAAAGTTCTGAAGTCACCCGAACCCTCTGGTGACCCAGGACTTTCCTTCTTTGTCCAGATGGGGACAGGCTGCGGCCAACCCCATATCACTCTTTCAGAGATGGCTTGTCGCCGAGCCACGGGCACCTGGTGCGGCTTTAACCAGACTTTTGCCTGGGGCTCAGTGACAATATCACGGTGAGTTATGGAAGGGCATTCAGGGAAATCACAGAACACCTCTGTGTTCCGACTAACAAACTCCTTGGCTCTCCGAGTCTGTTCAGTGGAAAGGCTGCCAGTAATTTTATCTCTGGCAGCCGCTTCCTGTTAGCAGACAGAGGGACCGGAATCTCTTTCCCTAGATAAACCGGCCGCGGGTTGTTCTCAATACAAGTCTCTCTAACCTTCCAAGGTTTCCGTAAAATTACATGGTAGACCGGCTCCGGTTTTGCAGTCCTGGCTGGTGTACCTTGTAATGGGTCTCCAACTTTCTGTGCTATTTTATGGGTCCCCTTCCCCTAGCGCTGTCCTTACTGTTCACAGGTGGCCCAACAACCAAAACCGGGTCCCTTTGGCTACGGACCCCAGACACTCGATTGCAGGTCCGGCTTTGGCCTGGCTGAGCCACCTTCCTATGTTTTCTACCTATCCTATTTAGGGGACTGTCTTCTCCTCAACCACCGGACCTACTGTGGGTCCCTCTGCCTTGGGTTTCTGGGGTTCTAACACCTCACCTGGGCTAGAGCCTCACTACTGGAAGTTTTCCTACCTGTCTGGGAACTGTATGTACAATGGCCGGCCACAGGGCTGGGAACAATGGAAAGTCTCTTCCTATTATCACATCATAGGGCATACTCGTGGTTACAGCCACCTCATGGACCTGCCTGCCGGCACACGTGTTTACAGACAACAGAGCAGTGGGGTATTCTTTTACATCTCCATGAATGCTAAAAACCCCGACTCTCCGGCCTGTAAACTCTGTGGGTCGCAATAGGGAAGCCCTCACCAGGGTCACCTGACTCCCTGAATCCAGCAGAGCTGCCACTGGAGTGTCTCCCACCTCCACCCGACACAAATGTTCATCATGGTTAACCTCTGACACATCGACCCTTCTGGCATACAATGACTGTCGATACCCAAAGTTCACATCCATGGGCTCACCCAGGAGGGGACAGTTGGCCTGTACATGGCCAGGCTCATGGAACCGCCAGCAGATTATAGAGTCCTGATCCCCAAAGGGCACATCCCGTGCGGTCTTTCTCAGCTCAGGCCGCAGGGTCTGGGGAGGGGATTTTCTGGGTTTTATTACTCCCTTCCCCAGAGCCCCCCCCCTTAAGTTCCTCAGTAACCCCATAACGTTCGACCAGGTCCACCATCTCCAGGGCACTAGTAGGAGATGTCTGGCCAACCCAGCGCTGGAGGGGTAGTGGCAATGCCCTCCAGAATTTGTCAGCTACAATACGGTCCAGCATAGCAGTGGGACTAAGTACGTCAGTCGGTAGCCATTTTTGTAAGATTTTTAGCAAATTGTAATACTGGGGTCGTGCTGGCTCAGCTGGGTTAAACTCCCACTGATGTACCCGCTGGGCCCTGACCAACACATTCACCCCCAGTCTCGCCAGGATCTCACCCTTAACCACAGAGTAGTCTGCGGCTTGGTCGTCCGGTAAATCAAAGTAAACCTGTTGGGGTCCGGACGCCAGAAGCGGAGCGATGACCTCTGCCCACTGGTCTCGGGTAGTCCTCTCTCACGGCCACCTTTTCGAACATCGCCAAGTAGGTTTCAACATCATCTGTCTGTGTCATCTTGGGAACGGCCATGCGGACTGCTTTCCGGGCATCGTGCACTCCCTGAGGCATCCCTGACTTTTCTAGCACCATTACATGTTGCAGCAGCCGCTGGTTCGTGTCCTGCTGTCGCTGATTAGCCTCTAGCAGTTGTCTGTTCGTCTCTTGCTGCTGTGCGATGGCCTGCTGTTGGACAAGTAAGGCTTCTTCATGTCTCTTTTGCTGTTGTGCGATGGCCTGCTGTTGGTTTAAGTTGGCCTGGACAAGCTGCTTTATCATCTCCTCCATCTTGTCCTGTGTTGGTGGTTGCAGCTTGGCAGGCTTAATCCAGGACATACAACAGTGCCCAAAAAAAAAAAATGCTACGAAAGTTTTGGCTTCACGCCAGCCTCACTGCAATTGCCCGCATCCGACACCAAATGTGGCGAGTTGCTCTGGTAGACAGCGGTGCGGGTGCAGTATAGAGGCAAAGAGAGTCCAGGTAGTGCAGCAAACAGTGTTTTATTTCACACTTGCACAAACAAAACTCAAAACAGTCACTTAGTGTTACTTCACACACATAGCAAAAACTTGAGGCAAAACAAAAGTCCAAGACTGAATCAAATTCACCTGTGTGGTTTAGGTGCGTGTTCACACCCGGCTGACAGCCCAGCCGCAGGAAAGTCCAACCTCAGGCTTCCAGGCAGACTGCACGCCTCTTAGCAAGCTCTTGCTTCCAGCCCTGAGAGCTCCACAGAACACCAGCAGTTTCCAGGTTAAATCACCTCAAATCCTAGGTGTTAGTTCACACCTGGCTGAATGCTCAGCAACACAAAAAGTCCACTGACCGTCTTTAAATGGCCTGCTCTTCTGACACACAGGTCTCAGCTTTTCAGCCCAGCACAGGGCTCAGATCCCAAACACAGAGAGAGAGTTTGCATAAAACCCAGCTGTCTTTTAAAGGCACCTAGGCATTAACCCCAAAAAAAAACCCGGACCGGCACCTAAAATCCGGTCCAGTATTTGCCCTCACCTGGCTGCAATCAACCCAGCAGCACAGGCTGAGAGGAAAATACCAGCTTTTTTACCACCAAACCTCTCACTGTGTCACAGCGTGTATTAGTGGCAAAAATATATATATATTATTTGCCGTTCAGCAGTGAAGCTATATGTTCTAAAGCCTTTTGTTGCGTGTATAAGTGGAAAAATATAAGGGCCTACTTGCCATTCAACGGTGCAGTTATATGTTTTAAAGCCCTTTTTGGCTTGTATTAGTGGAAAAAAAATATATATTATATGTCATTTAGCGGTGCAGTTATATGTTCTAAAGCCCTTTTTGGCATGTTTAGTGTAAGAAAAAAAAGAATTTGCCATTGTCTGGTGAAGTGAGAAAATTACAGCGCTTTTTGGCATGTATTAGTGACTAGTGTTGAGCGAACCCGAACTGTATAGTTCGGGTTTGTACAGAATTTTTGTGTGTTCGGTACGTGGACCCGAACATTTACGTAAAAGTTCGGGTTTGGGTTCAGTGTTCGGCGATTTCTATGGCGCTTTTTGAAAGGCCGCAAATCAGCCAATCAACAAGCGTCAAACTACTTGCCTCATGAGGCCATCACAGCCATGCCTACTATTGGCCAAGTGCAGCATGTGACCCAGCCTCGATTTAAGCTAGAGTCACGTAGCGCAGTCTGTCACTCTACTCTGATTAGTGTAGGGATAGGATGCAACTGCTGTGAGGACGAGATTAGGCAGGGAAGACTCAGCAAAACCACTTAATCAAGTGATCGATCTACAGCTGTGAATCATTCAAATTCTGTTAGTTCATTGCTCACTGGTTTTTAGGCTGCCCAGAGCATTTTTTCTGGGGTGATCAGCGGCCATTTTGTTATCTTTTGGTGCACCAGCACATCTTTTAAGCTGCCACCAAGTTCAACATACATTTTTGGGTTAAATAGTAGGCTTTTTTTTGCAATATCCTACATCAGGGGTTGTGCTTATTGTCACACCTTGAAACACAGGATAGAAATTGCTATATTTTATTGAGGGGTGAAATTCAATTGCCAAAATACCAATCCCCTACATCTGGTGTTCCAGCTGTGGCTGCCAAGGGTAATACTGTCCATCAAAGGATATATTTTTTTCTGGGGTGAAATTCAATTGCCAAACTACCAGTCCCCTAAATCTGGGGTTCCAACTGTGGCTGTCCAAGTGTAATACTGTCCGTCCAAGGATAGATTTTTTTCTGGGGTGAAATTCAATTGCGAAAATACCAATCCCCTAAATCTGGTGTTCCAACTGTGGCTGGCTAAGTTTAATACTGTCCGTCAAAGGATAGATTTTTTTTCTGGGGTGAAATTCAATTGCCAAACTACCAATCCCCTAAATCTGGGGTAAGAGCTGTGGCTGGCCAAGGGTAATGCTGTCCGTCAAAGGATAGATTTTTTTTCTGGGGTGAAATTCAATTGCCAAAATACCAATCCCCTAAATCTGGTGTTCCAACTGTGGCTGGCCAAGTGTAATACTGTCCGTCAAAGGATAGATTTTTTTTCTGGGGTGAAATTCAATTGCCAAACTACCAATCCCCTAAATCAGTGGTTTCAGCTGTGGCTGGCCAAGTGTAATACTGTCCGTCAAGGGATAGTTTTTTTTCTGGGGTGAAATTCAATTGCCAATATACCAATCCCCTAAATCTGGTGTTCCAACTGTGGCTGACTAAGTTTAATACTGTCCGTCAAAGGATAGATTTTTTTCTGGGGTGAAATTCAATTGCCAAAGTACCAATCCCCTAAATCTGGGGTTCCAGCTGTGGCTGGCCAAGGGTAATACTGTCCGTCAAAGAATAGATTTTTTTCTGGGGGGAAATTCAATTGCCAAAATAGCAATCCCCTAAATCTGGTGTTCCAACTGTGGCTGCTAAGTTTAATACTGTCTGTCAAAGGATAGATTTTTTCCTGTGGTTAAATAAATTCCCTGAAATAGAAATCCTAAACATCTCTGCTTTCCACTGTTCCTCTCCAAGTGTAATTCTGTCCGTAATAGGGTATATTACACTAAGTGTGTCCGTGTCTAAATACAAGGCCTAAAAAATAAATCCTCTATATTTGCACACGCTGCTGTGCATCTCCAAGTGTATTTCTGTCCATAAAAGGGTATATTACACTAATTGTCTTAATACAAGTGCTGAAAGGGTAATCCTCTATATTTCCACACGCTACTGCACATCTCCAAGTGTATTTCTCTCCGTAAAAGGGTATATTACACTAAGTGTCTAAATACAAGTGCTGAAAGCATAATCCTCTATATTTGCACACGCTAATGTTCATCTCCAAGTGTACTTCTGTCCGTAAAAGGGAATATTACAGTAAGGCCTCTTTTACACGAGCGTGTCTGGATTAGGTCCGGATGCATTGCGGATGCGTTCAGTGAAAACTGTTGGATTGCTTTCAGTTGTTCAGTTTTTTCCGCGTGGGTGCAATGCGTTTTGATGCGTTTTTCACGCGCATGATAAAAAACTGAAGGTTTACAAACAACATCTCATAGCAACCATCAGTGAAAAACGCAACGCACCCGCACTTGCTTGCGGATGCAATGAGTTTTCCACGCAGCCCCATTCACTTCTATGGGACCAGAGCTGCGTGAAAAACGCATAATATAGAACATGCTGCGATTTTCACGCAACGCAGAAGTGATGCATGAAAAACATCGCTCATGTACACAGACCAATTAAAATGAATGGGTCAGGATTCAGTGCGGGTGCTAGGTGTTCAGGCGTTTAAGTGTCTAAATACAAGGGCTGAAAGCTAAATCCTCTATATTTGCCCAGCTACTGTGCATCTCCAAGTGTAATTCTGTCGATTGGGTGGCTGACAGTGGATCCAGCAGGTTCACATTATCTCTCACCCAGTCTTCTGCAGAAAGCGCACAGGTGGCACCTGAAAACCAAGCCCATCAGTCTGTCACATCACCCCCATGCATATCAGGGAACCTGTCTGAGCCTCAAGTTATGCAGCAGTCTCTTATGCAGTTTGAAGAATCCACTGGCAGGGTTTCCCAAGGGCATTCACCTAGCCCTTCCCCAGCGGTGGAAGACAAAGAATGCACTGATGCACAACCACTTATGTTTCCTGATGAGGACATGGGAATACCACCTCAGCAGAGTCAGCACGTCTTTGATAATGACGAAACACAGGTGCCAACTGCTGTGTCTTTCTGCAGTGTGCACACCGAACAGGAGGTCAGGGAGGAAGACTGTGTGGAAGACGATGCAGGGGACAATAAGGTCCTAGACCCCACATGGAATGAAGGTCGTGCCACTGACTTTCAGAGTTCAGAGGAAAAGGCAGTGGTGAGACCGAGCCAACAGCGTAGCGAAAGAGGGAGCAGGGTGAAAAAGCAGAACAGCCGTCGCCAAGAGAATTTGCCTGTGCCACCAGGGACAGAGCACCCCAAAAGCAGCTTCAAGGAGTTCCCTGGCATGGCACTTCTTCACACAATGTTCTGACGACAAAACCCGAGTGGTTTGCACGCTGTGCCATCATAGCATGAAGCGAGGCATTAATGTTCTGAACCTCAGCACAACCTGCATGACCAGGCATCTACATGCGAGACACAGGCTGCAGTGCAGTAAGCACCTTCTAAACCAAGAAAGGGCCCTCCCTGCACCCTCTTCTGCTGCTTCCTCAGCCTCTTCCTCCACCTCTGGAGGAATGTTGGCACCTGCCGCCACCTCCGTCACCACCACCTCCGTCACCAAGCATCTCCACCAAGCATCTCCACCATGTCACACTTCAGCGTTCAGCTCTCCATCTCACAAACCTTGGAGAGAAAGCGTAAATTCCCACCTAGCCACCCTCGATCCCTGGCCCTGAATGCCAGCATTTCTAAACTACTGGCCTTTGAAATACTGTCTTTCAGGCTGGTGGACACAGACAGCTTCAAACAGCTGATGGCGGTGGCTGTCCAACAGTACGTCGTTCACAGCCGCCACTACTTCTCCAAGAGAGTGTGCACTACCCAACACCAACTGTGGCAAGGTCCACCTGACCACAGATATGTGGACCAGTAAGCACGGCCAGGGACACTATATTTCCTTAACTGCACATTGGGTATATGGTATATGTAGTGGCGGCTGGGTCCCAGGCGGAGAGCTGTTTGGCGTACGTCTTTCCGCTGCCAAGGATCGCAGGGCATCATTCTTTGCCTCCTGTAGCCTCCTCCTCCTACTCGGCTTCCTCCTCCTCTTCTTCCACCTGCTCATACGGTCAGCCACAGACCTTCAACACGAACTTCGGCACAGCCCGGGGGTAGACGTCAGCAGGCCGTTATGAAACTTATGTGTTTGGGGGACAGGCTCCACACCGTGCAGGAGTTGTGGCTGGGTATAGCACAACAGACCGACGACTAGTTGCTGCCGGTGAGCCTCAAGCCCGGCCTGGTGGTGTGCTATAATGGGCGAAATCTCATTGCAGCTCTGGGACTAGCCGTTTTGACTCACATCCCTTGCCTGGCGCATGTGCTGAATTTGGTGGTGCAGAAATTCATTCACAACTTCCCCGACATGTCAGAGCTGCTGCATAAAGTGCGGGCCGTCTGTGCGCGCTTCTGGCATTCTCATCCTGTCGCTGCTCGCCTGTCTGCACAACAGCATAACTTGCCTTTCCACTCACCGCCTCATATGCGACGTGCCCACCAGGTGGATCTCCACCTTGCACATGCTGGAGAGACTGTGCGAGTAGCAGCAGGCCATAGTCGAATTTCAGTCACACTGCGGAACAGCACCACTTTACCCCCAATGACTGGGCCTCCATGCGAGACCTGTGTGCCCTGTTGCGCTGTTTCGAGTACTCCATCAACATGGCCAGTGGCGATGATGCCATTATCAGCGTTACAATACCACTTATATGTCTCCTTGAGAAAATGCTTAGGGCGATGATGGAAGAGGAGGTGGCCCAGGAGGAGGAGGAGTATGAGGGGTCATTTTTAGCACTTTCAGGCCAGTCTGTTAGAAGTGGCTCAGAGGGAGTTTTTTTTGCAACAGCAGAGGCCAGGTACAAATGTGGCCAGCCAGGGCCCACTACTGGAGGACGAGGATGAGGAGGAGGTGGATCAGAATGAAGCATGTTCACAGTGGGGTGGCACCCAACGCAGCTCAGGCTCATCACTGGTGCGTGGCCGGGGGAAAACGGAGGACCATGATGATACGCCTCTCACAGAGGACAGCTTGTCCTTACCTCTGGGGAGCCTGGCACACATAAGCGACTACATTCTGCAGTGCCTGCGCAATGACAGCAGAGTTGCCCACATTTTAACGTATGCTGACTACTGGGTAGCCACCCTGCTGGATCCCCGTTACAAAGTCAAGGTGCCCACCTTAATTCCTGCACTGGAGCGTGATAGGAAAATGCGCGAGTACAAGAGCACGCTGGTAGACAAGCTCCTGAGAGCATTCCCAACTGACAAGGGGGGACAAGTGGAAGCACAAGGCGAAGGCAGAGGAGGAGCAAGAGTTCGCCAACGCAGCTGTGTCACGGCCAGCTCCTCTGAAGGCAGGGTTAGCATGGCCGAGATGTGGAAAAGTTTTGTCACAGCGCCACAGCTAACTGCCCCACCAGCTGATTTGGAACGTGTTAGCAGGGGGAAGCATTTCAACAACATGGTGGAACAGTACATGTGCACACGACCCCACGTACTAACTGATGGTTCGGCCACATTCAACTTCTGGGTCTCCAAATTGTCCACATGGCCAGAGCTAGCCTTTTATGCCTTGGAGGTGCTGGCCTGCCCTGCGGCCAGTGTATTGTCTGAACGTGTATTTAGCATGGCAAGGGGCTTCATTACAGACAAACGCAGCCGCCTGTCCAAAGCCAACGTGGACAAGCTTACGTTCATAAAAATGAACCAGGCATGGATCCCACAGGACCTGTCCATCCCTTGTGCAGAATAGATATTTATAACTGTCTGGCCCTCACCCTTACATTCTTGTACTCCAGGCCACTTCTTTATTGAATCCTCTTTTTTTTAATTGTACCATTTTTTGGCGGCAACACCAAATTGAATGAACCTCTTCTCTGTCTGATTGCCAGGGGCGTACATTTCAGATAATTGCCTGTTGCTTTGGTGTGTGACATTATCCTCTTTTTGATGTCGAATGACCTCTACTCTGTCTGGGTGTCAGGGGCTTATATTTCGTTTAATTGCTTGCTGTCTTGGTGGGAGACATTTAACTATTTTTACTGTCAAATGACTGCCCCATTGTGTGGGTGTCAGAGGCCTATACTTCATTTACTTGCTTGCTGTCTTGGTGGGAGACTCTTTTTACTGTCAAATGACTGCCCCATTATGTGGGTGTCAGGGGCCCATATGTCATTTAATCATTTGTTGCTTTGTTGGGTGACATTTTCCTCTTTATACTGTCAAATGACCTCTACATTGTCTGGTTGTCAGGGGCCTTTATTTCGTTTCATCGCTTGCTGCATTGGTGGGAGATATTAAACTCTTTTACTGTCAAATGACCTCTACATTGTCTGGTTGTCAGGGGCCTATATTTTGTTTCATCACCTGCTGTATTGGTAGGAGACATTAACTTCTTTTTACTGTCAAATGACTGCCCATTGTCTGGTTGTCAGGGGCCTATATTTCGTTTATTGCTTGCTGCATTGGTGGGAGACATTAAACTCTTTTTACTGTCAAATGACCACCCCATTGTGTGGGTGTCAGGGGCCTATATTTCGTTTAATTGCTTACTGTCTTGGTCGGAGACATTAAACTCGTTTTACTGTCAAATGACCTCTCCTCTGTCTGGGTGTCAGGGGCCTACATAAATGATAATGGAATGTTCCATTGCAGATTGACCTAAGGCCTGTGTTGCTGTTATGGGACCGCTCTTCTCTTTGCAGGTGCCATGGTCCTCCTGAATTAGTAAATGAGGCCTGTGGCACTGCTGGGTGAAATCAATACTGATTTGGCATGATTTTAACTCTCCTTTTTGTGGGTGCCATGGGTCTAAATCTGTGAATGAGGCCTGTGGCATTGCTGGGTGAAATCAATACTGTCTTGGCTTTAACTCTCCGCTTTGTGGGTCCCGTGGGCCGGAATGTTTGAATAAGTCCTGTGGCCCTGCAGACAGACATGATTCATTCTTGGCTTTGATGATAACTTCAACTCCCATGTATGGTTGCCATTGGCCTGAGTCTGTGAGTGAGGCCTGTGACACTGCTGGCAGACATGAATCCTTCTTGGCTGTGATGTGAACTTCCACTCCCATGTATGTTTGCCATGGCCCTGAGTCTGTGAATGAGGCCTATGGCACTGCAGGCAGACATGAATCCTTTTTGGCTGTGATAAGAACTTCAACTCCCATAGCATTCCCACCTGACGCCACCCCAACCTCCTATTCCACCTTCTCCTCCAAGTTGCCAATTGATATTGGTTAATTTTTATATATTTTATTTTATTTTAAGTCATTTCCCTATTAACATTTGTTTGCAGGGGATTTACCTACATTTTGCTGCCTTTTGCAGCCCTCTAGCCCTTTCCTGGGCTATTTTACAGCCTTTTTAGTGCCCAAAAGTTCAGGTCCCTATTGACTTCAATGGGGTTCGGGTTCGGGGTCAAGTTCGGGTCGAGTTCGGATCCCGAACCCGAACATTTTTGTGAAGGTCGGCAAAATTTTTTGAACCCGAACATCCAGGTGTTCGCTCAACTCTATTAGTGACCAAAAATATATATATTTGCCGTTCAGCGGTGCAGTTATATGTTCTAAAGCACTTTTTTTGCGTGCGTGTATTAGTGGCACAAAAAAAGTATTTGCCCTGGGGTGGTGAAGGGAGAAAATTACAGCCCTTTTTGGCGTGTATTAGTGGCAAAAAAATATATATTATTTGCCGTTCAGCGGTGCAATGATTTGTTCTAAAGCCTTTTTTGGGTGTAAAAGTGAAAAAAAGATAAGGGCCCATTTGCCGTTCAGTGGTGCAGTGATATGTTCTAAAGCCCTTTTTGGCCTCTATTAGTGGTAAATAAATGTATATTACTTGCCATTCAGCGGTACATTTCTATGTGCTAATTCTCTTTTTGGCATGTATTAGTGGCACAAAAGAAAGTACCGTATTTATTCGCCATATAAGACGCACTTTTTCCCCCCCAAAAGTGGGGGGGAAATGGCAGTGCGTCTTATATGGCGAATGCTACCATTTTCCTATAGTTAAAGCTGATACATCGCACAGCATGCGATGTATCAGCATGGAAGGAGGAGGGGGCGGAGCCTGGCAACACGCGGCGGGCGGCCCGCCGCTAACAGCGTGACTGCTTTCATAACATTTTTAATCTTTAGTCATGTCCCTTATTCCTATAATCCCAGTACAGTAGCGCTCTGCTAACCTGCTATACAGATCCTCTAGCAGGCAGAGCGGTGCGGCGACAAGCTGCTGTGTAACGTCCTCACTGGCGTCATCTGCCTGCTCCTCCTGCTTCATTCATAAAGTGAAAGGAGCAGGCAGATGACGTCAGTGAGGACGTTACACAGCAGCCTGCCGCCGCACCGCCTGCCTGCTAGAGGATCTGTATAGCAGGTTAGCAGAGCGCTACTGACTGGGATTATAGGAATAAGGGACATGATTAAAGATTATAAGTGTTATGAAAGCAGTCAAGCTGTTAGACGGCGACCGCCCTCATGTGCTGCAGGCTCCGCCCTAAGCAGTCACTATGGGCCAGATCTGTGGATAGCACTTTGATGGGGGCATTTATGAATGACACTGTAATTGGGGTGATCTGTGGATGACACATATAACATAAGATGCTATATATGTGTCATCCACAGATCTAATCCATTACAGTGTCATTCATAAATGCCCCCATCACAGTGCTATCCACAGATCCCCCATCACAGTGCTATCCACAGATCCCCCATCACAGTGCTATCCACAGATCCCCCATCACAGTGCTATCCACAGATCCCCCATAACAGTGCCATCCACAGATCCCCCCATCACAGTGTCATCCACAGATCCCCCCATAACAGTGCCATCCACATCTCCCCCACATAACAGTGCCATCCACAGATCCCCCCCATAATACTGTCATACACAGACCACCATTACTTCAAAAGCACACCTTTTGGTTAAAAATATTTTTTTTCTTATTTTTCTCCTCAAAAACCCAGGTGCGTCTTATAGGCCGGTGCGTCTTATAGGGCGAAAAATACGGTATTTGCCGTTGTGTGGTGAAGTGAGAAAATTGCTGCCCTTTTTGGTGTGTATTAGTGGCAAAAAAATATATATTATTTGCTGTTTAGTGGTGCAGTTATATGTTCTAAAGCCTTTTGTGGTGTGTATAAGTGGAAAAAAATAAGGGCCTATTTGTCATTCTGAGGTGCAGTTATATGTTTTAAATCCCTTTTTGGCACGTATTAGTGGCAAAAATATATATATTTTTTTTCGTTCAGTGGTGTAGTTATATGTTCTAAAGCCATTTGTGGCATGTATAAGTGGAAAAAAATAAGGGCCTATTTGTCGTTCAGCATTGCAGTTATATTTTCTAAAGCCCTTTTTGGCGTGTATTAGTGGCAAAATATATATATATATATTTGCGGTTTAGCGGTGCAGTCATATGTTCTAAAGCACTTTTTTGCGTGTATTAGTGGCACAAAACAAAGTATTTGCCGTTGTGTGGTGAAGTGAGAAAATTGCTGCCCTTTTTGGCGTGTAATAGTGGCAAAAAAAATATATTATTTGCCGTTCAGTGGTGCAGTTATATGTTCTAAAGCCTTTTGTGGTGTGTATAAGTGGAAAAAAATAAGGGCCTATTTGCCATTCAGTGGTGCAGTTATATGCTCTAAATCCCTTTTTGGCACGTTTTAGTGGCAAAAATATATATATTTTTTGCCGTTCAGTGGTGTAGATATATGTTCTAAAGCCTTTTGTGACGTGTATAAGTGGAAAAAAATAAGGGTCTATTTGTCGTTCAGCATTGCAGTTATATGTTCTAAAGACCTTTTTGGCGTGTACTGGTGGCAAAAATATATACATTTGCGGTTTAGCGGTGCAGTCATATGTTCTAAAGCACTTTTTTGTGCGTATTAGTAGTGATGGACGAACATCGTCTGGGACATTTCGCGATTGTGCGTTCGCGATCACATGTTCGCGAACCGCACGTTTGTGGCTGGCCCCATTCACTTTGATCGCAAGCGAACCTGAAAAACCTTCAGCCCATATTTGCAGCCACCAAATACTTACTAGAAGTGCACAAATAGTCCCACATCATGGACAGTGACATACCAGAGGGGGGTCAATGGCAAAAATTTCCACAAAAAATATGTATTTTAATCAGGGGCCATTTTTATGCTTCTTAAGGGAATTCTCAAAAATGTGCCCTGCTGGAGCCTAGAAAATTCCAGTAGCACTTGTCCCTCTATATACCTGCGGTATCACAGCAGAACCCCACACAACTGCTGCACAATGCAAATGAACTATATACTTTCTATGTTAGAAAGTATATTATAGGCATACCACACCCCTCAATCACATTTTTGGGGGGCAACAGGTATATCATTCCCATTGCAATTAGTTATTCCAATAGCATTTGTCCCTCTATATACCTGCAGTATCGCAGCAGAACCGCACACAACTGCTGCACAATACAAATGCACTATAATATACTTTCTATGTTAGAAAGTATATTAAAAGTATATCACACCTCTCAGTATGTCACACCTATCAACAGCACACCTATACTGTCATTAAAAGGACTTTTGTGGCCCTTTTAGCTAGTGTTTGGTGTCCATAACAGTCTGTCTCTGCTCCACAAAGCAACCTCTCCCTACACTGGCAAAACACAGAATGTAAAATGGCTGCCAGATCTGGTTCATTTATAGGGTGGGGGTGTGCCTATGTGCTGAAAAATCTCAATTGGCTGTCCTGTCCCACCTGATAGATGTGTCATGGGTCAAATCTCAGCACAAGGCAAAAGAATATGGCGCATGCGAATATCGCCATACGTTTGCATGTTCAGCGAATCGCAAACGCGCAAAGTTTGCTGAGAAACGACCGCCGGGCGAACCGCAAGGCCATCACTATGTACTAGTGGCAAAAATATAAATATTTGCAGTTCCGTGGTGCAGTTATATGTTCTAAAGCCCATTTTATTGTGTATTAGTGGCACAAAAAAAGTATTTGCCATTGTGTGGAGTAGTGAGAAAATTACAGCCCTTTTTGGCATGTATTAGTTGCAAAAAAATATATATTTGCTGTTCAGCGGTGCAGTTATATGTTCTAAAGCCCATTTTGGCATGTATTAGTGGCAAAAAATTTTTTTATTGCCGTTCAGCAGTGTAGTTATATATTCTAAAGCCTTTTGTGGCATGTATAAGTGGAAATAAATAAGGGCCTATTTGACGTTCAGCAGTGCAGTTATATGATTTAATGCCCTTTTTGGCGTGTATTAGTGGGGGAAAAAAGGCTTATTAGCTGTTGTGTGGTGAATTGAGAAAACTACAGACTTTTTTGGGGTGTTTTAATTTCCTTTTTATTTATTTGATCTAACAGTATGTCAGGCAGAGAAGTGTCAGGCCCTTCACAGGGGAGTGGTAGAGGCCTAAATGTTTCTGGCGCAGGCACAGGTCGCAGCAGAGTAAGGGGGCGTAACAGCAGGAGTCGCAGCGAGAGGCCTGAGCTGCCGGTGTTATCTAGCGGTGTTGTCTTGACCAGCAACCCAGCTGTTCTTGAATGGTTGACTCGGTCATCCACTTCGTCCCAAGTGACATCAGAAACCCCCCAGCCAGGAGTCGGTGGGTTCATCAGACACAACCGTTAGTTTGCATGTCCCGAGAGCAGACCCTGTGCCCTCACCTGACCTCAATCTGCCTCTATCCTTTTATGTTCTCTTAGCCAGACAAGTATTATTTGCTGTGGGCTCAGCTCCACTATACAGTGAAGACAAGCTATTAGAGGACAGTCAGCAGATACTGGCCAGCCAAGATGTGGAGGAGACATCCGCAGCGGTCAGGCTCCTGACCCAGAGACTGTTGAGTAGGACATCAGTGACGTGCAGACAGTATTCAGACAGGGGCTTCATCATCATCAGGAGAAGAGGGTGGCAGCTTGCCCGTGAGGCAGCGGGGGAACCAGCATGTCGCTAGCATGGCCAGTAGTCAGCAGGGTGGCAGCAGTGGGAGGTCAGGAGCCAAACGTGCTTCGCACGCAGGAGCCTACCTGCTTAGAAAGAAGTGGTGCAGGGATTCACGGAAGAAGCAGAGGTAGCAGTCAGTCAGTGCAGATTGTTGGGGGTAAAATCACCTACTCGGCGGTGCGGTAGTTTTTTGTTAAGCCGCCCAAGGAGGTTAACATGGCCATTTGTAGAATCTATGGGCAGAAGGTGAAGCGTGCCAGCGTGCCAATGTTGGCACCATGATCCTGCGTCAACATATGCAGCATCACCATAAAGTGGCCTGGGAGAACCATAGCTCAGATGTGGTGGTTCAGCCTGATGCAGCAAACATTGGATCACCCAATGGCAAGCATCCGATTTCAGGCAGTCAAGGCTCCACCACCTCAGCCGAATGGAGCTCTCTGTCCTTACCATCATCTGCTGGTCCTGATGCTCCTGATCCTCCTCCTACTCCTCGTCAGTCATTCCGTTAGCAATCGATCACCAAAGCGATTGCCAAGAGACAACAGTATGCGTGCATGCATCCAATGGCGCAGAAGCTGAATGTGCTCCTGGCCAAGTTGCTGGTGCTGCAGTCCCTCCCTTTCCAAGTGGTGTACTCTGCACCTTTCAGAAAACTAATAGCTTGTCAAGTTGTTGCTGAAGTCTTCCACCCATCAGCAAGACATCCTAAAAATGGCTAGGAAACTTTGCATGCACTTCAGCCACTTGTACACCACAAAGCACACCCTCCTTGAGCTTCAGCGGCAGAACGGCATCCCCCAACATAGACCAATATGAGATGTTTCCCGCAGTTGGAATTCAACAATCCATACTGTATGTTGGACCGACTATACAAACAGAGAAAGGCCATAAACGATCTCTTGTTGATCCAAGCGGACAGGAGTACTCCCCGCTGTAACTTCGATGTCAGCCAGTGGCAGCTCATGCGTGACACCTGCCGTTTGCTCAGGCCCTTTGAGGAGGCCACATTATTTGTCAGACGCAAGGACTTCGGGATCAATAACGTCATTCCACTGCTTCATGTCCTGGAACAGATACTGGTAAATCTGGCTGGTGAGGGGACTGGAGATGTGGCGCCTAGATCTCATGGCCACATTAGCCCAATGGGGGTTGAACTAGAGGAGGACATTGGATCACAAGCAATGTGTAGCAAAATGGGTGGTTTTTCTACACAGGTGACAGGAGAGGAGCAGCTGTCCGAAAAATCACAGCATGTGACGTTTTGCTGGTTAATAATTTATTTTTATTTTTTTAGGTTGGTTGCGGCATACATATGCGTGCAAATGTTTTGGGCCACTTAGGCCTTCGTCAGGCACTACAAAAATAGTAATTTCATAGATACATTAGTATATAATCAAATTATATATGCAGTACATCAGTATACACAGTTACATTGAAAATATCGCCGCTTTTCCTAGCTCTGTTATCATTTGATAATAGGCGAACATATCTATGCATCCAGATAAGGAAGGTCCACATATACTTGCATATACTTGCGGTCATCACTAGAGATGAGCGAACACCTGGATGTTTGTGTTCGAGAGGTTCGGCCGAACTTCCGGAAAATGTCCGGGTTCGTGATCCAAACTCAACCCGAACTTCATCCCGAACCCCATAGAAGTCAATGGGGACCCGAACTTTTGGGCACTAAAAAGGCTGTAAAAGACTCCCGGAAAGGGCTAGAGGGCTGCAAAAGGTGGCAAAATGTAGGTAAATCCCCTGCAAACAAATGTAGATAGGGAAATGATGAGTTAACATAAAATAAATAAAAATTAACCTGTAAAAGACACCCAGAGGGATAATATACCGCAATAAACGCATTGCGATTACAACTTTGAGCTAACGATCACCATGGGAACGCCTCCTCCAGTAGAATGTACTGTCGGATCTAAGAATTAAGTTGAAATCGCAATGCGATTCTTATATATTTGCTTAATCGCATTGCGATTTCAACTTAGCATTGCTAAATAATTCCATCCATATCGTTAACTTACTGAGTCAGTAAGTTAACGAATATGGATGGAATTATTTAGCAATCCTAAGTTGAAACGGCAATGCGATTAAGCAGATATATAATAATCGCATAATCGCGTTCGAATAGAACTTAAAGCTGTCACTTAGTCAGTTTTAGTATGGTGTGCTGTAATAGAAGTTACATTCGTACGCGAATATAACTTAGAGCAATACAGTCCACTTTACACTGTTAGTTTAATTATCGCGATAATACAACTAGTGATGAGCGGCAGGTGCCATATTCGATTTCGACGAAATTCGCGAATATTCGAATGAATATTCGTTTCATATTCGTCGAAATCGAATATTCGTCATTTTTTCTAGTTATCGCGATTAACATGCGATTTAAATAATCGCATATTGCGATTTGTACTTAAGGCTACTTTCCTATTGGTTTCATATCTAGAATTAGCGAGGATGACGAATATGACAAATGTATTCGTCTATTCCTCAAAACGAAGATAACGAAGTATTCTACATCTTCGTTTTAGCTACCTATTCGTCAACTTCGCTAATTCTAGCAATCAAATAGGAAGGTTGACTATAGAGACAGCTGTGTTAAATTCGCTATGCGATTTTTTTTTTTTTAATAAATAGAATACTTATAATAATTTTATCAAGTAATATAATTATTGTATTAAAAAAAAAAAATCGCATAGCGAATTTAACACAGCTGTCTGGTAAGTCAACCTTCCTATTTGATTGCTAGAATTAGCGAATAGCGAAGTTGACGATGACGAGACGAATAGGTAGCTAAAGCGAAGATGTAGAATACTTCGTTATCTTCGTTTTGAGGAATATGACGAATACATTCGTCATATTAGCTATTCAGCTAATTCTACCAAGCCAACCATAACTTCTGTGCTCATGGAGCGTCCCCATCACCATGGGAACGTCTCCATATACTAAAATGTACTGTCGGATTTGAGGAATTACGTTGAAATCGCAATGCGATTAATTCAAGTTATATTAATCGCATTGCGATTTCAACTTAGAGCTGGGTTTATAATGGGTCAGCTTGCTAGAATTAACGAAGTTAACGAATATGGAATATAGCAGCAGTGCTAAGTTGAAATCGCAATGCGATTAATTTAACTTAAAGTATTCGCATTGCGATTTCAACTTAGCACTGCTAGTGCATAGCTATATCTCCATATTCGTTAATTCTAGCCTATGTAAGATAGCAGTGCTAAGTTGTAATCGCAATGCGATTAATATAACTTGAATTAATCGCATTGCGATTTCAACGTAATTCCTCAAATCCGACAGTACATTTTAGTATATGGAGATTCTCCCATGGATGGGGACGCTCCACATGAGCACGGAAGTCGGCAGAAGCGGCAATGGGCACTGACTAGAGCAGCCAGGAAGCCAGGAATCCTCAGGACAGGTAAGAACTACTTTTGGGAAGTAGGAAAGAAAAAAATATAACTAAAAAAAAACAAAAAAAAAACGAATATTCGAAATAGCGAATTTATAGCGCTATATTCGAAATATTCGCGAATTAGCGAAGTGCCGATATTCGCTAAAAAAATTCGCTTTTCGAATATTCGCGCTCAACACTAAATACAACTATTCAAGAATCGTGTACGTGCGTCTGTACGTGTGTGCGTTACCTCGGATCGGATCGAGAGAGACGAGAGTGGAGATTGGTGACTGTCCCAGCGATTATGGCGAAAAGTAATTTCTCTAAAGAAGAGCTGGATTTCTTAATAACTGTAAGTAAAAAGTAATTGAACTTAGTTAGTGTGTAATTCAGTAATGTGATTTAAACTTATTCATGATTTTTATTAGCCAAGAAGCCTGCAGGCCTTCACTGATCTCATAACTGCCTTACACTGTCACATGTCCTACTGCTTGGTGACATAAACTCATCACAGGCTTTAGCAGACTGCACAACTACATGAGTGATTAGTGAAAGACACTGTTAAAGGGGTGGCAATGTTCAAGTCACTTTTAAAGGGATGACGATGTTCAAGTCACTTTTAAAGGGATGGCGATGTTCAAGTCACTTTTAAAGGGGCGGCAATATTCAAGTCACTTTTAAAGGGATCGCAATGTTCAAGTCACTTTTAAAGGGATGGCGATGTTCAAGTGACTTTTAAAGGCGGCAATATTCAAGTCACTTTTAAAGGGATCGCAATGTTCAAGTCACTTTTAAAGGGATGGCGATGTTCAAGTCAGTTTTAAAGGGATGGCGATGTTCAAGTCACTTTTAAAGGGCGGCAATGTTCAAGTCACTTTAAAGGGATGGCGAGTGGCGATGTTCAAGTCAGTTTTAAAGGGATGGCGATGTTCAAGTCACTTTTAAAGGGGCTGCAGTGTTCAAGTCAATTTTAAAGGGGCAGCAATGTTCAAGTCACTTTTAAAGGGATGGCGAGTGGCGATGTTCAAGTCAGTTTTAAAGGGATGGCGATGTTCAAGTCACTTTTAAAGGGGCTGCAGTGTTCAAGTCACTTTTAAAGGGGCGCAATGTTCAAGTCACTTTTTAAAGGGATGGCGATGTTCAAGTCAGTTTTAAGGGATGGCGATGTTCAGGTCACTTTTAAAGGGGCTGCAGTGTTCAAGTCACTTTTAAAGGGGCTGGCAATGTTCAAGTCACTTTTAAAGGGATGGCGATGATTCTACTCTTTGACTGTTTTGATATTAAATGTTATTTTTGATGGTTCTTATGACTATGATAACTAATAATTGTATTTTTAGAACTGTGGGATTACATGATTTAATTGTTATCTTGGGCAGGAAATGTTGGAGAAGGGCACGACTCCAGAAGGTCAAGGGGCGACAAGCAGGCCATAGTGCGGAGAATTGCTTTCCATCTGTGGCAGAAGCATGGGTGCACTCATCGGAAGGATGCGATTCTAAAAAAGTGGTCAGATCTGAAGCGCCACCGGATGGATCTGATCACTAAGATCCGAGATAAATCTCTTCCAGGTACAATACTTATTTGCACAACTGAGCAGATAGATAACACAATATGTTGGTGAGAGAAATAAGTATTTTTAACCCTTTACAATAAATCACTTAGTACAGTGGTGTTGAACTGATGGGGAAAGGGTGCTAAAGAGTGGCACATAGAGACCCTCTTTCTGGGCCACATATGTTTTTGACTTTACACAGTTGACTTTGGCCCTGAAGCTTGTCCAAACTCCTCGCACGTCTGGATGAGTGTAGACAACAGCATCGATCAGGACAATTAGGCCACATGCCCAAAGTCGAAGTCATAGACTCGAATCACTCTTCTTCCTGGGGAGTGGCCCAACACCCAATAGCAGCAGTGAGTTGAAGCTGAACTTAATCAACGATGCTCAAAGGCAGAGTCCGGGGTACCCACAGGGTCCTGGTCCCGGCAGGTCAAGGCAGACACTGATGATACTACACTTGATCTAAGCCAAAAGGAGAAGAAAGATAGGTGTAGTTAATTATTATGCCATCCAGACACTACCATAGATTAATTTGTGTACCCTTAACTGTAATTTGGCTTTACATTGTTTGTCTTGGCATTTTTTTAAAATTTGGTCATCATCATCATCATTACAGATGCCCGCTTCCAAAGTGAGAGCCAAGTCTCTCTAAAAAGAAGAAGGCGGTGGAGGTGGAGACAGACCACTCGACCGAGCAGGAAGAGGCAGGGCCATCAGGCTGTCGGGCCCATAGCCCACCTGCTGCAGTGGAGGGAGGTGATGGCTCTGAGGAGGCAGAAGAGGAGATGGTCACTACCCTCGACAAGAAGGTAAATGGATGATGTGGATATTTTTATTTATTCAGTGTCCCAGAAAGCTAATGTTACGGGTGGGAGTACTGATTTCCATAACGTAATCTAACTGCTGCATCCATTTTTGAAGTACGATATCATCAAGTATTGCAATATATAAATTTTCCTAAGAATATATTTTAACAAACTATATTATTTTTTAAATGAAGAAAATATAATAAAACAGGCAACAAATAAAGTACAACACCTAACAGTAATATAAAAATATAAACACTAAAAGTAATTGATCAACATCAAAACCATTAACGTAACTACTAAGTCAATAACCCAAAACTAAAAGGAACTATTATTAATCCTACCTAAACCAATATATAACAGATTTACATAGTAACATAGTAACATAGTATATAAGACCGAAAAAGACATTTGTCCATCCAGTTCGGCCTGTTTCCTACAAGTTGATCCAGAGGAAGGCAAAAACCCCTGTGAGGCAGAAGCCAATTTTCCTCACATAAGGGAAAAAAATTCCTTCCCGACTCCAATCAGGCAATCAGAATAACTCCCTGGATCAACGACCCTCTCTAGTAGCTATAGCCTGTAATATTATTACACTCCAGAAATAAATCCAGTCCCCTCTTGAATTCCTTTATTGTACTCACCATCACCACCTCCTCAGGCAGAGAGTTCCATAGTCTCACTGCTCTTACAGTGAAGAATCCTTTTCTATGTTTGTGTACAAACCTTCTTTCCTCCAGGCGTAGAGGATGTCCCCTTGTCACAGTCACAGTCCTGGGGATAAATAGATGATGGGACAGATCTCTGTACTGACCCCTGATATATTTATACATAGTTATTAGATCTCCCCTCAGTCGTCTTTTTTCTAAAGTGAATAACCTAATTTTGATAACCTTTCAGGGTACTGTAGATCCCTCATTCCAGTTATTACTTTAGTTGCCCTCCTCTGAACCCTCTCCAGCTCTGCTATGTCTGTCTTGTTCACAGGAGCCCAGAACTGTACACAGTGCTCCATGTGTGGTCTAACCAGTGATTTTCAAGAACAAAATATCATCTGCTTTATATAACAATTAATGATTGTATTTTAATGTACATTTCCATATTTTATTTCATTTATTTTACAGCTGACAACATCATGTTAAAAAAAATAAAAATAATGCGATGAGGCAGCTCAAGATGCAGTTCTCCCACCAAATGCGAGCCATGGAGGAGGCTCATCTTAAGGACATCGATGATCTGCTGGAGGAGCAGAGAAAATTTAAAAAAATTACCTAATTTTTTGGTTATTTATATATTTATGTTAAAAAAATAATTCTATTTTGTTAAAGATTATTTTATAAAACTATAATGTTAAATCAAATTTATTGCGTTTTGTTTGATTGGAAACAAAGGGTACAGATAGTGTTGCCCATATTAATAATTATTTTTCATTACTGTAATCTTTCAAGGGTTTCAAGTTCAACTGGTTTATGTGCTAGATCTGGTAAGGTTTTTGGTAAGGCTGTAAAACACACCCGGAAAGGGCTAGAGGGCTGCAAAAGGCAGCAAAATGTAGGTAAATCCTGCAAACAAATGTAGATAGGGAAATGATGAGTTAACATAAAATAAATAAAAATTAAACAATATTAATTGGAGTGAGGTCCCATAGCACAGAATCAGGCTTCAAGTCACCCACCAATGGAGAAGGTCACTTACTATTATTTCGACCCCAGCACCCAGACAAGGAGAGAGGTCCCACAGCAGAGAATCAGGCATCATATCAACCACCACAGGAGTAGGCCACCATTTAGTTACTTTGACCCCTTCACCCAGACAGAGGAGAGAGGCCCCACAGCAGAGAATCAGGCATCATATCAACCACCACAGGAGTAGGCCACCATTTAGTTACTTTGACCCCTTCACCCAGACAGAGGAGAGAGGTCCCACAGCAGAGAATCAGGCATCATATCAACCACCACAGGAGTAGGCCACCATTTAGTTACTTTGACCCCTTCACCCAGACAGAGGAGAGAGGCCCACAGCAGAGAATCAGGCATCATATCAACCACCACAGGAGTAGGCCACCATTTAGTTACTTTGACCCCTTCACCCAGACAGAGGAGAGGCCCCACAGCAGAGAATCAGGCATCATATCAACCACCACAGGAGTAGGCCACCATTTAGTTACTTTGACCCCTTCACCCAGACAGAGGAGAGAGGCCCCACAGCAGAGAATCAGGCATCATATCAACCACCACAGGAGTAGGCCACCATTTAGTTACTTTGACCCCTTCACCCAGACAGAGGAGAGAGGTCCCACAGCAGAGAATCAGGCATCATATCAACCACCACAGGAGTAGGCCACCATTTAGTTACTTTGACCCCTTCACCCAGACAGAGGAGAGAGGTCCCACAGCAGAGAATCAGGCATCATATCAACCACCACAGGAGTAGGCCACCATTTAGTTACTTTGACCCCTTCACCCAGACAGAGGAGAGAGGTCCCACAGCAGAGAATCAGGCATCATATCAACCACCACAGGAGTAGGCCACCATTTAGTTACTTTGACCCCTTCACCCAGACAGAGGAGAGGTCCCACAGCAGAGAATCAGGCATCATATCAACCACCACAGGAGTAGGCCACCATTTAGTTGCTTTGACCCCTTCACCCAGACAGAGGAGAGAGGTCCCACAGCAGAGAATCAGGCATCATATCAACCACCACAGGAGTAGGCCACCATTTAGTTACTTTGACCCCTTCACCCAGACAGAGGAGAGAGGCTCCACAGCAGAGAATCAGGCATCATATCAACCACCACAGGAGTAGGCCACCATTTAGTTACTTTGACCCCTTCACCCAGACAGAGGAGAGGCCCCACAGCAGAGAATCAGGCATCATATCAACCACCACAGGAGTAGGCCACCATTTAGTTACTTTGACCCCTTCACCCAGACAGAGGAGAGAGGTCCCACAGCAGAGAATCAGGCATCATATCAACCACCACAGGAGTAGGCCACCATTTAGTTACTTTGACCCCTTCACCCAGACAGAGGAGAGAGGTCCCACAGCAGAGAATCAGGCATCATATCAACCACCACAGGAGTAGGCCACCATTTAGTTACTTTGACCCCTTCACCCAGACAGAGGAGAGGCCCCACAGCAGAGAATCAGGCATCATATCAGCCACCACAGGAGTAGGCCACCATTTAGTTGCTTTGACCCCTTCACCCAGACAGAGGAGAGAGGCCCCACAGCAGAGAATCAGGCATCATATCAACCACCACAGGAGTAGGCCACCATTTAGTTACTTTGACCCCTTCACCCAGACAGAGGAGAGAGGTCCCACAGCAGAGAATCAGGCATCATATCAACCACCACAGGAGTAGGCCACCATTTAGTTACTTTGACCCCTTCACCCAGACAGAGGAGAGAGGCCCACAGCAGAGAATCAGGCATCATATCAACCACCACAGGAGTAGGCCACCATTTAGTTACTTTGACCCCTTCACCCAGACAGAGGAGAGGGTCCCACAGCAGAGAATCAGGCATCATATCAACCACCACAGGAGTAGGCCACCATTTAGTTGCTTTGACCCCTTCACCCAGACAGAGGAGAGAGGCCCCACAGCAGAGAATCAGGCATCATATCAACCACCACAGGAGTAGGCCACCATTTAGTTACTTTGACCCCTTCACCCAGACAGAGGAGAGAGGCCCACAGCAGAGAATCAGGCATCATATCAACCACCACAGGAGTAGGCCACCATTTAGTTGCTTTGACCCCTTCACCCAGACAGAGGAGAGAGGCCACACAGCAGCATATTCAGGCATCATATCAACCACCACAGGAGTAGGCCACCATTTTAGTTACTTTGACCCCTTCACCCAGACAGAGGAGAGAGGCCCCACAGCACAAATTCAGGCATCATATCAACACCACAGGAGAAGGCCTCTTTCAGTGACTTAGGCCTTTGGACCCAGACAGAGGAGAGAGGTCAGAGATTAGGCTTCATATCCCCCAGCACAGCGAGAAGACCGCTTTATTTGACTTAGGCCTCAGCACCCAGACAGAGGACAGAGGTAGCATGGCAGAGGTTATGGCTTTATGTCACCTGATAGTTTAACAGGCCACTTTCATCTAGTTAGGCCCCGGCGCCCAGACAGAGGAAGTTTCATTCAACTGTGGGTTACATAAAATTTGTATTAAATAAAGAAGTGGCCCGTAGTACAACAAGACATGTTTTAGGCAGTTATTAAGGACTACTCTGCACAAGGAGGTACAGGTCCTGTGGGATCCATGCCTGGTTCATCTTTATGAACGTCAGCTTGTCCACGTTGGCTGTGGACAGGCGGCTGCGCTTGTCAGTAATGAGCGCCCCCGCCGTACTGAATACGCGTTCTGATAAAACGCTGGCCGCCCGGGCAGGAAAGCACCTCAGGGCATAACATGCTAACTCTGGCCACGTGGACAATTTTGGAAACCCAGAGAAGTTGAATGGGGCCGGGCCGTCCGTCAGTACGTGGAGTGGTGTGCAGACATACTGTTCAACCATGTTAGTGAAATGCTGCCTCCTGCTAACACGTTCCGTATCAGGTGGTGGGGCAGTTAGCTGTGGCGTGGAGACAAAACTTGTCCACATTTCTGCCATGCTAACCCTGCCCTCAGAGGAGCTGGCCGTGATACTGCTGCGTGGGCGACCTCTAGCTCCTCCTCTGCCTTGGCCTTGGCCTTCCACCTGTTCCCCTGTGACAGTTGGGAATGCTCTCAGGAGCGCGTCTACCAGCGTGCGCTTGTACTCGCGCATCTTCCTATCACGCTCCAGTGCAGGAAGTAAAGTGGGCACATTGTCTTTGTACCGGGGATCCAGCAGGGTGGCCGCAGTAGTCAGCACGCACGTTAAAATGTGGGCAACTCTGCTGTCGTTTGCGCAGGCACTGCAGCATGTAATCGCTCATGTGTGCCAGGCTCCCCAGAGGTAAGGACAAGCTGTCCTCTGTGGGAGGCGTATGCGTCATCGTCCACCGTATCCCCCAGCCACGCACTAGTGATGGGCCTGAGCTGTGTGGGCTGCCACCCTGCTGTGAACCTGCTTCATCCTCGTCCTCCTCCACCTCCTCCTCATCCTCCTCGTCCTCCATTAGAGTGCCTTGGCTGGCGACTTGTGAACCTGCCCTCTGCTGCTTCAAAAAACCTCCCTCTGAGCTACTTCTAACAGACTGGCCTGAAAGTCTTAGAAACGAGCCCTCTCCTCCTCCTCCTCCTCCACCTGGGCCACCTCCTCTTCCATCATTGCCCTAAGCGTTTTCTCTAGGAGACATAGAATTGGTATTGTAACGCTGATAACAGTGTCATCGCCACTGGCCATTTTGGTGGAGTACTCAAAGCAGTGCAGCAGGGCACACAGGTCTCGCATGGAGGCCCAATCATTGGTGGTGAAGTGGTGCCGTTCCGCGAGTACGACTGACGCGGCGTGCTGCAGCTGAAACTCCACTATGGCCTGCTGCTGCTCGCACAGTCTCTCCAGCATGTGCAAGGTGGAGTTCCACCGGGTGGGCACGTCGCATATGAGGCGGTGGCGGGAAGGCCGAAGTTCCGCTGTAGCGCAGACAGGCGAGCAGCGGCAGGATGTGAACGCCGGAGCGCGCACAGACGGCCCGCACTTTATGCAGCAGCTCTGACATGTTGGGGTAGTGGTGAATGAACCTCTGCACCACCAAATTCAGCACATGCGCCAGGCAAGGGATGTGCGTCAAACCGGCTAGTCCCAGAGCTGCCACGAGATTTCGCCCATTATCGCACACCACCAGGCCTGGCTTGAGGCCCACGGCAGCAACCACTCGTCCGTCTGTTGTTCAATACCCGCCACAACTCCTGCGCGGTGTGGGGCCTGTCCCCCAAACATAAGAGTTTCAGAATGGCCTGCTGGCGTTTACCCGGGCTGTGCTGAAGTTGGTGGTGAAGGTGTGTGGCTGACAGGAGGAGCTGGTGGAAGCAGGAGGAGGAGGAAGCCGAGTAGGAGGAGGAGGCTACAGGAGGCAGAGAATGATGCCCTGCGATCCTAGGTGGCGGAAGGACGTGCGCCAAGGAACTCTCCGCCTGGGGCCCAGCCGCCACTACATTCACCCAGTGTGCAGTTAGTGAGATATAGCGTCCTTGGCCGTGCTTACTGGTCCACGTATCTGTGGTTAGGTGGACCTTGGCACAAATGGCGTTGCGCAGTGCACACTTGATTTTATCGGACACTTGCATGTGCAGGAAGGCACGGCTGTCTTGGAGAAGTAGTGGCGGCTGGGAACCACATACTGGGGGACAGCCATGGCCATCAGCTGTTTGAAGCTGTCTGTGTCCACCAGCCGGAATGACAGCATTTCAAAGGCCAGTAGTTTAGAAATGCTGGCATTCAGGCCAAGAGCTCGAGGGTGACTAGGTGGGAATTTGCGCTTCCTCTCAAAGGTTTGAGAGATGGAGAGCTGAAGCGCTGCTGTGTGAAATAGTGGAGACGCTAGGTGACGGTGGCGGTGGTGGTGGTGGTGTCGGTGGCACATCCTCTGTTTGCTGCTCGGCAGGTGGCAACATTCCTCTCGAGGCGGAAGCCGAGGCAGCAGCGGTAGAGGAGCAGGGGAGCCTGAGCGGGTTCCTTGTTTTTGAGGTGTGCACTCCACTGCAGTTCATGCTTTGCATGTAGATGCCTGATCATGCAGGTGGTGCTCAGGTTAGAACGTTAATGCCTCGCCTCAGGGTCTGATGGCACAGCGTGCAAACCACTCTGGTCTTGTCCTCAGCACATTGTTTGAAGAAGTGCCATGCCAGGGAACTCCTTGAAGATGCCTTTGGGGTGCTGGGTCCCTGTTGGCACTGGCCAATAGCAGGCGAACTCTCTGGGACGGCGGGTGTTCTGCTTTTGCCCCCTGCTCCCTCTTTGGCTTCGCTGTTGTCTCGGTCTCACCACTGCCTCTTCCTCTGAACTATTTAAGTCAGCGGCACGACCTTCAGTCCATGTGGGGTCTAAGACCTCATCGTCCTCTGCATCGTCTTCCACCCAGTCTTCCTCCCTGACCTCCTCCTGTTCAGTCTGCACACTGCAATAAGGCCGGCAGTGGGCACCTGTGTTTCGTCATCATCAGACACTCGGTCACTCTGCTGTGGTGGTATTCCCATGTCCTCATCATCTGGATACATAAGTGGTTGTGCGTCAGTGCATGGTATGTCTTCCACCGCTAGGGAAGGGCTAGGTGGACGCCCCTGGGAACCCCTGCCAGCAGAGTCTTCAAACAGAAGAAGAGACTGCTGCATAACTTGAGGCTCGGACAGTTTCCCTGATATGCATGGGGGTGATGTGACAGACTGATGGGCTTGGTTTTCCGGTGCCACCTGTGCGCTTTCCGCAGAAGACTGGGCGGAAGACAATCTGAACGTGCTGGAAGCACTGTCGGCCACCCAATCGACTAATGCCTGTACCTGCTCAGGCCTTACCATCCTCATAACGGCATTGGGCCCCACCAAATATGGCTGTAAATTCTGCCGGCTACTTGAGGGAGTTGGTTCACTACTTTGTGCGCCTGAGGCCGAACGGCCACGTCCACTCCACGGACCCCACCACGGCCGCGTCCTCGTCCCTTAATAGAATGTTTTCTCATTGTTGTGATTCAACTCGCACCACAATAAAATATATTATTTTTTAGCCCCAAAATTCCCACACTGGAAGATATAATTCCTTTTTACGCTATAAATTACAAGAGGACTGCTGCAAATTGGACACCAGAATTTTTTAAATGCTACTTATGTTAAATGAATTCCCACAGTGGGAGAACTATTTCCTTTTTACAGGAGTAACAACGTGCGGCCTACTATTTCGGGTGTCACCAACACCAGATTGATTAAATTGGCCTTTTTGGAACCAAAATGACAACACTGGACACTATAATGCCTTTTTCTGGTATTAATTACAAGAGGACTGCTGCAAATTGGACACCAGAATTTTTAAATGCTACTTATGTTAAATGAATTCCCACAGTGGGAGAAGTATTTCCTTTTACAGGAGTAACAACGTGCGGCCTACTATTTCGGGTGTCACCAACACCAGATTGATTAAATTGGCCTTTTGGAACCAATATGACAACACTGGACACTATAATGCCTTTTTCTGGTATTAATTACAAGAAGACTGCTGCAAATTGGACACCAGAATTTTTTAAATGCTACTTATGTTAAATGAATTCCCACAGTGGGAGAACTATTTCCTTTTACAGGAGTAACAACGTGCGGCGTACTATTTCGGGTGTCACCAACACCAGATTGATTAAATTGGCCTTTTTGGAACCAAAATGACAACACTGGACACTATAATGCCTTTTTCTGGTATTAATTACAAGAGGACTGCTGCAAATTGGACACCAGAATTTTTTAAATGCTACTTATGTTAAATGAATTCCCACAGTGGGAGAACTATTTCCTTTTACAGGAGTAACAACGTGCGGCCTACTATTTCGGGTGTCACCAACACCAGATTGATTAAATTGGCCTTTTGGAACCAAAATGACAACACTGGACACTATAATGCCTTTTTCTGGTATTAATTACAAGAAGACTGCTGCAAATTGGACACCAGAATTTTTTAAATGCTACTTATGTTAAATGAATTCCCACAGTGGGAGAACTATTTCCTTTACAGGAGTAACAACGTGCGGCGTACTATTTCGGGTGTCACCAACACCAGATTGATTAAATTGGCCTTTTGGAACCAAAATGACAACACTGGACACTATAATGCCTTTTTCTGGTATTAATTACAAGAAGACTGCTGCAAATTGGACACCAGAATTTTTAAAATGCTACTTATGTTAAATGAATTCCCACAGTGGGAGAAGTATTTCCTTTTACAGGAGTAACAACGTGCGGCCTACTATTTCGGGTGTCACCAACACCAGATTGATTAAATTGGCCTTTTTGGAACCAAAATGACAACACTGGACACTATAATGCCTTTTTCTGGTATTAATTACAAGAAGACTGCTGCAAATTGGACACCAGAATTTTTTAAATGCTACTTATGTTAAATGAATTCCCACAGTGGGAGAACTATTTCCTTTTACAGGAGTAACAACGTGCGGCGTACTATTTCGGGTGTCACCAACACCAGATTGATTAAATTGGCCTTTTTGGAACCAAAATGACAACACTGGACACTATAATGCCTTTTTCTGGTATTAATTACAAGAGGACTGCTGCAAATTGGACACCAGAATTTTTAAATGCTACTTATGTTAAATGAATTCCCACAGTGGGAGAACTATTTCCTTTTACAGGAGTAACAACGTGCGGCCTACTATTTCGGGTGTCACCAACACCAGATTGATTAAATTGGCCTTTTTGGAACCAAAATGACAACACTGGACACTATAATGCCTTTTTCTGGTATTAATTACAAGAAGACTGCTGCAAATTGGACACCAGAATTTTTTAAATGCTACTTATGTTAAAATGAATTCCCACAGTGGGAGAACTATTTCCTTTTACAGGAGTAACAACGTGCGGCGTACTATTTCGGGTGTCACCAACACCAGATTGATTAAATTGGCCTTTTGGAACCAAAATGACAACACTGGACACTATAATGCCTTTTTCTGGTATTAATTACAAGAAGACTGCTGCAAATTGGACACCAGAATTTTTAAATGCTACTTATGTTAAATGAATTCCCACAGTGGGAGAACTATTTCCTTTTACAGGAGTAACAACGTGCGGCCTACTATTTCGGGTGTCACCAACACCAGATTGATTAAATTGGCCTTTTGGAACCAAAATGACAACACTGGACACTATAATGCCTTTTTCTGGTATTAATTACAAGAGGACTGCTGCAAATTGGACACCAGAATTTTTTAAATGCTACTTATGTTAAATGAATTCCCACAGTGGGAGAACTATTTCCTTTTTACAGGAGTAACAACGTGCGGCCTACTATTTCGGGTGTCACCAACACCAGATTGATTAAATTGGCCTTTTGGAACCAAAATGACAACACTGGACACTATAATGCCTTTTTCTGGTATTAATTACAAGAAGACTGCTGCAAATTGGACACCAGAATTTTTTAAATGCTACTTATGTTAAATGAATTCCCACAGTGGGAGAAGTATTTCCTTTTACAGGAGTAACAACGTGCGGCGTACTATTTCGGGTGTCACCAACACCAGATTGATTAAATTGGCCTTTTGGAACCAAAATAACAACACTGGACACTATAATGCCTTTTTCTGGTATTAATTACAAGAAGACTGCTGCAAATTGGACACCAGAATTTTTGAAATGCTACTTATGTTAAATGAATTCCCACAGTGGGAGAAGTATTTCCTTTTACAGGAGTAACAACGTGCGGCCTACTATTTCGGGTGTCACCAACACCAGATTGATTAAATTGGCCTTTTGAAACCAAAATGACAACACTGGACACTATAATGCCTTTTTCTGGTATTAATTACAAGAAGACTGCTGCAAATTGGACACCAGAATTTTTTAAATGCTACTTATGTTAAATGAATTCCCACAGTGGGAGAACTATTTCCTTTTACAGGAGTAACAACGTGCGGCGTACTATTTCGGGTGTCACCAACACCAGATTGATTAAATTGGCCTTTTGGAACCAAAATGACAACACTGGACACTATAATGCCTTTTCTGGTATTAATTACAAGAGGACTGCTGCAAATTGGACACCAGAATTTTTTAAATGCTACTTATGTTAAATGAATTCCCACAGTGGGAGAACTATTTCCTTTTACAGGAGTAACAACGTGTGCCTACTATTTTGGGTGTCACCAACACCAGATTGATTAAATTGGCCTTTTGGAACCAAAATGACAACACTGGACACTATAATGCCTTTTTCTGGTATTAATTACAAGAAGACTGCTGCAAATTGGACACCAGAATTTTTTAAATGCTACTTATGTTAAATGAATTCCCACAGTGGGAGAACTATTTCCTTTTACAGGAGTAACAACGTGCGGCGTACTATTTCGGGTGTCACCAACACCAGATTGATTAAATTGGCCTTTTGGAACCAAAATGACAACACTGGACACTATAATGCCTTTTTCTGGTATTAATTACAAGAAGACTGCTGCAAATTGGACACCAGAATTTTTAAATGCTACTTATGTTAAATGAATTCCCACAGTGGGAGAAGTATTTCCTTTTACAGGAGTAACAACGTGCGGCCTACTATTTCGGGTGTCACCAACACCAGATTGATTAAATTGGCCTTTTTGGAACCAATATGACAACACTGGACACTATAATGCCTTTTTCTGGTATTAATTACAAGAAGACTGCTGCAAATTGGACACCAGAATTTTTAAATGCTACTTATGTTAAATGAATTCCCACAGTGGGAGAACTATTTCCTTTTACAGGAGTAACAACGTGCGGCCTACTATTTCGGGTGTCACCAACACCAGATTGATTAAATTGGCCTTTTGGAACCAAAATGACAACACTGGACACTATAATGCCTTTTTCTGGTATTAATTACAAGAGGACTGCTGCAAATTGGACACCAGAATTTTTAAAATGCTACTTATGTTAAATGAATTCCCACAGTGGGAGAAGTATTTCCTTTTTACAGGAGTAACAACGTGCGGCCTACTATTTTGGGTGTCAACAACACCAGATTGATTAAATTGGCCTTTTTGGAACCAAAATGACAACACTGGACACTATAATGCCTTTTTCTGGTATTAATTACAAGAAGACTGCTGCAAATTGGACACCAGAATTTTTGAAATGCTACTTATGTTAAATGAATTCCCACAGTGGGAGTAGTATTTCCTTTTTACAGGAGTAACAACGTGCGGCGTACTATTTCGGGTGTCACCAACACCACATTGATTAAATTGGCCTTTTTGGAACCAAAATAACAACACTGGACACTATAATGCCTTTTTCTGGTATTAATTACAAGAGGACTGCTGCAAATTGGACACCAGAATTTTTAAAATGCTACTTATGTTAAATGAATTCCCACAGTGGGAGAAGTATTTCCTTTTTACAGGAGTAACAACGTGCGGCCTACTATTTTGGGTGTCAACAACACCAGATTGATTAAATTGGCCTTTTTGGAACCAATATGACAACACTGGACACTATAATGCCTTTTTCTGGTATTAATTACAAGAGGACTGCTGCAAATTGGACACCAGAATTTTTGAAATGCTACTTATGTTAAATGAATTCCCACAGTGGGAGAAGTATTTCCTTTTTACAGGAGTAACAACGTGCGGCGTACTATTTCGGGTGTCACCAACACCAGATTGATTAAATTGGCCTTTTTGAAACCAAAATGACAACACTGGACACTATAATGCCTTTTTCTGGTATTAATTACAAGAAGACTGCTGCAAATTGGACACCAGAATTTTTTAAATGCTACTTATGTTAAATGAATTCCCACAGTGGGAGAACTATTTCCTTTTACAGGAGTAACAACGTGCGGCGTACTATTTCGGGTGTCACCAACACCAGATTGATTAAATTGGCCTTTTGGAACCAAAATGACAACACTGGACACTATAATGCCTTTTTCTGGTATTAATTACAAGAAGACTGCTGCAAATTGGACACCAGAATTTTTAAATGCTACTTATGTTAAATGAATTCCCACAGTGGGAGAACTATTTCCTTTTACAGGAGTAACAACGTGCGGCCTACTATTTCGGGTGTCACCAACACCAGATTGATTAAATTGGCCTTTTTGGAACCAAAATGACAACACTGGACACTATAATGCCTTTTTCTGGTATTAATTACAAGAAGACTGCTGCAAATTGGACACCAGAATTTTTAAATGCTACTTATGTTAAATGAATTCCCACAGTGGGAGAACTATTTCCTTTTACAGGAGTAACAACGTGCGGCGTACTATTTCGGGTGTCACCAACACCAGATTGATTAAATTGGCCTTTTGGAACCAAAATGACAACACTGGACACTATAATGCCTTTTTCTGGTATTAATTACAAGAAGACTGCTGCAAATTGGACACCAGAATTTTTAAATGCTACTTATGTTAAATGAATTCCCACAGTGGGAGAAGTATTTCCTTTACAGGAGTAACAACGTGCGGCCTACTATTTCGGGTGTCACCAACACCAGATTGATTAAATTGGCCTTTTGGAACCAAAATGACAACACTGGACACTATAATGCCTTTTTCTGGTATTAATTACAAGAAGACTGCTGCAAATTGGACACCAGAATTTTTTAAATGCTACTTATGTTAAATGAATTCCCACAGTGGGAGAACTATTTCCTTTTACAGGAGTAACAACGTGCGGCGTACTATTTCGGGTGTCACCAACACCAGATTGATTAAATTGGCCTTTTTGGAACCAAAATGACAACACTGGACACTATAATGCCTTTTTCTGGTATTAATTACAAGAGGACTGCTGCAAATTGGACACCAGAATTTTTTAAATGCTACTTATGTTAAATGAATTCCCACAGTGGGAGAAGTATTTCCTTTTACAGGAGTAACAACGTGCGGCCTACTATTTCGGGTGTCACCAACACCAGATTGATTAAATTGGCCTTTTTGGAACCAAAATGACAACACTGGACACTATAATGCCTTTTTCTGGTATTAATTACAAGAAGACTGCTGCAAATTGGACACCAGAATTTTTGAAATGCTACTTATGTTAAATGAATTCCCACAGTGGGAGAAGTATTTCCTTTTACAGGAGTAACAACGTGCGGCGTACTATTTCGGGTGTCACCAACACCAGATTGATTAAATTGGCCTTTTGGAACCAAAATGACAACACTGGACACTATAATGCCTTTTTCTGGTATTAATTACAAGAAGACTGCTGCAAATTGGACACCAGAATTTTTGAAATGCTACTTATGTTAAATGAATTCCCACAGTGGGAGAAGTATTTCCTTTTACAGGAGTAACAACGTGCGGCCTACTATTTCGGGTGTCACCAACACCAGATTGATTAAATTGGCCTTTTTGGAACCAATATGACAACACTGGACACTATAATGCCTTTTTCTGGTATTAATTACAAGAAGACTGCTGCAAATTGGACACCAGAATTTTTTAAATGCTACTTATGTTAAATGAATTCCCACAGTGGGAGAACTATTTCCTTTTACAGGAGTAACAACGTGCGGCGTACTATTTCGGGTGTCACCAACACCAGATTGATTAAATTGGCCTTTTGGAACCAAAATGACAACACTGGACACTATAATGCCTTTTTCTGGTATTAATTACAAGAGGACTGCTGCAAATTGGACACCAGAATTTTTAAATGCTACTTATGTTAAATGAATTCCCACAGTGGGAGAACTATTTCCTTTTACAGGAGTAACAACGTGCGGCCTACTATTTCGGGTGTCACCAACACCAGATTGATTAAATTGGCCTTTTTGGAACCAAAATGACAACACTGGACACTATAATGCCTTTTTCTGGTATTAATTACAAGAGGACTGCTGCAAATTGGACACCAGAATTTTTGAAATGCTACTTATGTTAAATGAATTCCCACAGTGGGAGAACTATTTCCTTTTACAGGAGTAACAACGTGCGGCCTACTATTTCGGGTGTCACCAACACCAGATTGATTAAATTGGCCTTTTGAAACCAAAATGACAACACTGGACACTATAATGCCTTTTTCTGGTATTAATTACAAGAAGACTGCTGCAAATTGGACACCAGAATTTTTTAAATGCTACTTATGTTAAATGAATTCCCACAGTGGGAGAACTATTTCCTTTTACAGGAGTAACAACGTGCGGCGTACTATTTCGGGTGTCACCAACACCAGATTGATTAAATTGGCCTTTTGGAACCAAAATGACAACACTGGACACTATAATGCCTTTTTCTGGTATTAATTACAAGAAGACTGCTGCAAATTGGACACCAGAATTTTTTAAATGCTACTTATGTTAAATGAATTCCCACAGTGGGAGAAGTATTTCCTTTTACAGGAGTAACAACGTGCGGCCTACTATTTCGGGTGTCACCAACACCAGATTGATTAAATTGGCCTTTTTGAAACCAAAATGACAACACTGGACACTATAATGCCTTTTTCTGGTATTAATTACAAGAAGACTGCTGCAAATTGGACACCAGAATTTTTTAAATGCTACTTATGTTAAATGAATTCCCACAGTGGGAGAAGTATTTCCTTTTACAGGAGTAACAACGTGCGGCGTACTATTTCGGGTGTCACCAACACCAGATTGATTAAATTGGCCTTTTTGGAACCAAAATGACAACACTGGACACTATAATGCCTTTTTCTGGTATTAATTACAAGAAGACTGCTGCAAATTGGACACCAGTATTTTTAAAATGCTACTTATGTTAAATGAATTCCCACAGTGGGAGAACTATTTCCTTTTACAGGAGTAACAACGTGCGGCGTACTATTTCGGGTGTCACCAACACCAGATTGATTAAATTGGCCTTTTTGAAACCAAAATGACAACACTGGACACTATAATGCCTTTTTCTGGTATTAATTACAAGAAGACTGCTGCAAATTGGACACCAGAATTTTTAAATGCTACTTATGTTAAATGAATTCCCACAGTGGGAGAAGTATTTCCTTTTACAGGAGTAACAACGTGCGGCGTACTATTTCGGGTGTCACCAACACCAGATTGATTAAATTGGCCTTTTGAAACCAAAATGACAACACTGGACACTATAATGCCTTTTTCTGGTATTAATTACAAGAAGACTGCTGCAAATTGGACACCAGAATTTTTTAAATGCTACTTATGTTAAATGAATTCCCACAGTGGGAGAAGTATTTCCTTTTACAGGAGTAACAACGTGCGGCGTACTATTTCGGGTGTCACCAACACTAGATTGATTAAATTGGCCTTTTGAAACCAAAATGACAACACTGGACACTATAATGCCTTTTTCTGGTATTAATTACAAGAAGACTGCTGCAAATTGGACACCAGAATTTTTGAAATGCTACTTATGTTAAATGAATTCCCACAGTGGGAGAAGTATTTCCTTTTACAGGAGTAACAACGTGCGGCGTACTATTTCGGGTGTCACCAACACCAGATTGATTAAATTGGCCTTTTTGAAACCAAAATGACAACACTGGACACTATAATGCCTTTTTCTGGTATTAATTACAAGAGGACGTGCTGGTATTTCAGAACACCGGAATTTTTAAAATGCTCGCTTTGGTACATAAATTGCCCACATTGGGAGAATTATTGCCTAAACCTTTTACAGTATTATTTACTGAAGGAGTGCTTCTTCTGGTCTAACTCCAGAATTATGTTTGTTACAGGGAAAGATTTTTTAATTTATATTTCTGGCAAAAAATAAAAATTTAATTTCTGGCTGACAGTATTGGACCTGGCTGTAGTGACACTGGCTAGCCTAGCTGGAACAGCACATTCATGGGATTTGCTATCCAAGTGGGTTACTTTCAGTTTCACCACTGATATATTAAATATATTGGCAGTTGGTAGGGGTGACACAAGCACAGCCAAACCCCTGATGTAGTATATCTATGAAAAATCGACTATTACATGAGATTAATGGACGCTGTGGCAGCTTTTGCTGTAGCACCACAAGTCCCAAAATGGCCGCGCCTATCAGCCCAGTAACATGTGCCAGAAAATGGTCTGCCCAGCCAGAAAAAAATTGACTTTGACTGAGCAGCTGAATCGCTGTTGTTCTGTGTCACAGGAGTAGATTTTTCAATTCTTTGGAGCTTTTCTTTGGACTCTGTGGCAGCTTGAGCTGGCCCACCACAGGTCCCAAAATGGCCGCCGCCAGTCAGCCCAGTTACATGTGTCGGTAAAAATCGATCTGGCCAGTGTAAAAAAAAATAAACTTTCAGTGAACAGCTCAGCTGAGTTGTTCTGATGCACAGGTTTAGATCATTCACTTCTTCTCAGGTTTTTTCCTCGATTATTCCTCTGCCTATCTCGCCCTCACAGCAGCTGCATCTATCCCTGTTCTATTCACATCGGGAGTGAGCACGTCCCGACGTGCGCACAAGCTTATAAAGAGGCTGAGTCACATGCTGCACTTGGCCAATCACAGCCTTGCCAATAGTAGGCATGGCTGCAATGGCATCTTAGGGCAAGTAGTATGATGCATGTTGATTGGCTGCTTTGCAGCCTTTCAAAATGCGCCACAAAAAATGACGAACTACAAAACCGAACCCGAATTTTTATGGAAATGTTCGGGTTCGGGTCGTGTCACGAACAACCCAAAATTCTGTATAGACCGGAACTATTCTCGAAATGTGCGCTCAACCAACAGTCAACAACAACACTAGTGCTATTCGTATCCCACTCTTAAGTTCTAATCGCATTCGATTTTAACTTATGCTTTTTTTTGACAGGCATAGCATTCTATTTGATGCCTGGCAAAAAAATAAAAAATGCATAAGTTAACATGGAATGCGATTAGAACTTAATAGTGGGATACGAATAGCACTGCGTGCTAGAACAGCACGCACACGATTATTCGAATTTTGTATTATCGCGATACAAAACCAAACAGTAAAGTTAAAATCAAATGCAATTAGAACGTGTAGTGTGATGCGATTTATTTGAGTTCTAAGAATCGCATTGCGATTTCAACTTAATTCTCAGATCCGACAGTACATTCTACTGGAGGAGGCGTTCCCCTGGTGATCGGTAGCTCAAAGTTGTAATCGCAATGCGATTTCAGCTTTAAGCCTGTACTATTCTGCTATATAGTACTTTCAAAATGCGCCGAGAGAACATGCCGAACTCCGAACTCGAACCCAAACTTTTTTGAAAATGTCCGGGTTCGGGTCCGTGTCACGGACACCCCAAAGTTCGGTACGAACCCGAACTATTCTCGAACTGTTCGCTCAACACTAGTCATCACAGAACATATATCACAGAACATGTATAGGTGTAGGATACACATTATATAACAGATATGAGCCATTTCTCTTTTAGTACTAAGATGACTTGTGCAGTAGTCTATTTCAAGAAATTGATAGCTAGGTTTAGTCATCATATTATCAGAAACCCTAATATTATGTGGAGTTTCTTGCAAAATGATGCGAAGGAGTGGTACAGATGCCTTCAACCTCATTTTGTCAGGTGTTTACCATGGATATATAGGTTTTGGCAGGGCATCAAGGAAAATATCTATTGAGTATAAGTAGAAAAGTTGTCTATGCATTATCTGGCCTCTCCGGTCTTACTTTTGCCGCTTGGAGATGTATGTATCAGATAGGAGATAGGAAGTGGGGCACTTTGGCCGCCATATGGTGCAATGGTAGCACGACTGTGGGGCCAGGTCCCACTCTCTTTTATGAGCAGCAGGACCGATGTGTAATGCGGAGGTAGGCGGGGTGTCCTGCCCGGCGTGCGTCTCATCTAGCGGAAGTGTGATCTGTGGAACGCATGGTAAAGATGGCCGTGCGTACCACCGGCCAGAATTTGTCTCTCAATGCGTGCCAAAGAGTGGAAATGATGTATGGATGCCGTGCCAGTTACCATAGAGAGATGAAATTACCAGTAATGTGAGTAAAATAATGAGGGGAAATCAAAATGAAATAAAATATACAAAACTAACTGATTGTATTGCTATGTAGATGTGAGAAGTGTATAGGGTTGATAATATGAGTGTTAGGCATAAATGAATCCATAAAAAACTGATGTATGGGTATATAGCAAAAATCTACAGGAGTTCATAATATGGTAATTAAACAGTACCTAATCAATGAATAACTGAATGGGATACCCATAGAGGAAATTGATAATGTACTGGAGAGAGCTCTGTGCTCACGTTCCTCTGCCATGGCTGCTGTGGCAGGGGGTTGGGGGTATGAGCCGTTCCAGCTCCATCAGCAGCAACTTGAGTCTAGAGTCGCTGATAAGCAGCATTCTTTACCCGCCTAGTGAAGAAACTGCTCACCAGCAGCAGACCTAGAGCAGGACCTGAACCAGCAAGTGGTGGTATACTTGTACAGCACTCTGCCACCCCGCATTGAAGATCCGCTGGACTTCTGGGCAGCCAAACCAGATTTGTGGCTGCAACTGGCAGAGTTTGCCCTGGAAAAGCAGTCCTGCCTTTCCAATAGTGCGGCGGGGGCCATAGTTATCCCAAGAAGAACTCGCCTGTACACCCAAAATGTGGAGAGACTGATCTTTGTCAAGATGAATCAGGCGTGGATCAGCCAGGATGTCCACCCACTAATGCCTGATGCATCAGACTAGATCATCCATGACAAAAGAGACCGGTTTCTTCTGGCTACCTGCCTCAGCTACTAGTCTGATGTTGCCACCCGCCTGATGCCACACCTCTGATGCCAAGTGCTCCTTCTTTCACCCACCATCTTCAGCTGGTACTGTTATTAACACACACCTCCCAACTCTGTCACCGGGTCACTCTGTGGTCTCCTGATGCTGCTGCTGCCACCTCCACACTGTCATTGTGCCACCCTGTGGCCACCTCCTGATGCTGCTGCTGCCGCCTCCACATTCTGTCATTGTGCCACTCTGTGGCCTCCTCCTGATGCTGATGCTGCCACCACCTTCACACTCTGTCATTGTGCCACTCTGTAGCCTCCTGATGCTGCTGATGCCACCTCCCCACTGTCATTGTGCCACCCTGTGGCCACCTCCTGATGCTGCTGCTGCCACCACCTCCACTCTCTGTGATTGTGCCACTCTGTGGCCTCCTGATGCTGCTGCTGCCACCTCCACACTGTCATTTTGCCACCCTGTGGCCTCCTCATGATGTTGCTGCCACCCCAGATTCTGTTATTAGGCCACTCTGTGATCTCTTCATGCTGCTTCAAGACTCTGAAAAGCACTTTTCACAATTAATAGTTCTTTTTTTTTTTTTGTTGCATCAATATTAGATCACTGTGTGGAATGGGGAATGTGGGTTAGACACCTTGCACTCCAACTGATCAGCTACAAATATTGCATTTTGTTTTATTGCAGGGGAGCCCAATTCTGAGTTTTGCTATGGGATATATGATTTCTTTGTATACCTCTGCTCACAGTTATTTGCTTTCATTACTGTCATGAAAGTCCAAGCAGATCCCTTTATCCCCAGAACACTTTATAAAAATTATAGTTCAGGGTGGGCAAAATTCATCTCACGTACAAATCTGTGCATGTTTTTAAAAACCACATTGCATAGTCTACTTTCACACTCGTGTTTTGGCTTTCCGTTTGTGAGATTCGTCCAGAGCTCTGATGAAAGTGAGCCAAGCAGTTTTCACTGACACAATATGGCACAATCACTCGTGTCCATTCCGTTTTTTTGGGATTTGGATAAGGACCCATTTATTTCAATAGGTCTGCAAAAAATGCAGACAGCACGCCGTGTGCTGTCCGCATCCGTATGTCCATTCCGTAGCCTCACAAAAAATATAGAGCATGTCCTTTTCTTGTCCATTTTGTGGACAAGGATAGGTATTGTTTCAATGGATCGGCAAAAAAAAGAGGACGCCATCCGTATTTTTTGCGGATCAGTGTTTTGCGGACCACAAAACACATACGTTCGTGTGAATGTAGCCTAAAGTTTATAAAATTCAAGTAGATAAATATCAAATGTACTTACATCTACAAGGAAGTTAGGAAAAAATTTGGAAAAAAAACATGAATAAAATTAGTTTAAACAACCCATGATGTGAGTAAATTTCCAGTACAGATATTTTAGAAAGATCCCAACTCAAAGATTATAAATGTTTTACACAGGTTAGTTATTACGAGCTTTATTTAACTTTTTAGTAAACAGTTTTATTTTATAAAATATATTGCAATAATAATATAACTAAAAAAAGCTGTGGATTCCAGCACCAATGGGTCAAACTTCTAATACTTAAATTATTTACATTTTAAAATGGCAGTCATCAAGACTGAAGAGCTAATCACCCATTTTCCCAATTTCATAAATAAAAAATATAAACAAAAAAAACATCTCAGGTATCGCCTTGTTCGAAAATGTCCAAACTATTAAAATATAAAAAAAAATTAATGTGCGCTGATCCCCATAATGGAAAAAAATGGAAAAACACGTGATTCGCCAGTTTTTTGCCAATTCCCCCCTCCCCCCCCCAAAAAAAAATGAATAACAGTGATCAAAAAGTCGTACCTACCACAAAAAGGTACCAATAAAATCAAAATTTCATCCTGCAAAAATCACTTCCTCATACAGCTCTATAGACCTACTATAAATATAAAAGAATTATGGCTATCAGAAAATGGTAGTGAAAAGGAAATTTTGCATTTTTTTCAAAGGTTTTTATTTATTTTTTATCATTTAAATTTGGTGTCACCGTTAGAGAAAAGCGAATTTCTCAAAATTTCGATTCGGCCAGTTTGCCGAATTTTTAAAAAAAATTCTGTTCTATCCGTATTTATTTGTGGCGAATTGCATTAAAAAACTGCTATTTCCTGGCTTCAGAGAGCGTTTATAGTGGTGTAGAACACTCTGCCTTGCAGTAACACGCATAGGGAGTCTGCTGTGGTAGTGAAACAATACGGTGAGTTAGTATGACACGCAGATGACAGACTTCGCTCTTAGAATCACTGTACACTTCACTTATTTGGGCAGTTACGGGGCCAAAACTGACCAAATAGCTCAAGTGTGAACTCAGCCTTACAGGTAAATGTTAGCGTCAAGAAGTGCACTCCTTTTACACCGTCAGCAGCTGATTCCACATAAATGTCTACAGAACCTGTTCTATTAAACGCTTATACAAGTAGAGCCCCCCTGACAGAGTGGAGAGTGTGTCAGCAGTAAGTTTGTGTTGACGTCACTGATTATTTTGCCCTTCCTATGATCCGTCAGAACAATACCCCCAAAAAAACGGATCCTGTCTGTGGAGCATCCACCTTCACTCAGTCAGCAATCCATCATCAGTATTGCTAAAGCCAAAAAAAAACAGGAGTGGATCCAAAACAGAGATGACACTTGAATGGAATATTTGCATGTCTTCTGTGTTTTGTACCAAATCCTGCTTTTGGCTACCAAATCTTAAGCCAATTCTGAAGCATAATAGGGACCATATCATGAAGGCCTTACAGCTGTTACATAGACAGGATCCGTTGTGCGTCGCATTTTTCCTTCCTTCTGACGAATAAGAAGGGTCAAATAAATAATGATGTTAGCCAGGCTCAAAGGCAAAATAGTGGCCCAGTCATGAAGTGGGGATGGGTGAGAAAAGCATGAGAAGTCCTCAGAGTGGCCCTATGACATAGTGATGAGGTGGAAGCAGCATGAGTAGACCACAGAGTGGTCCAATGACAGAGTCTGGAGGTGAAAGCAGCATCAGGAGGAGGCCACAGAGTGGCACAATGACAGTGTGGAGGTGGCGGCAGCAGCATCAGGAGGCTACAGAGTGGCACAATGACAGAGAGTGGAGGTGGCGGAAGCAGCAGCATCAGGAGGAGGCCACAGAGTGGCACAATGACAGAATGTGGAGGCGGCAGCAGCAGCATCAGGAGGTGGCCACAGGGTGGCACAATGACAGTGTGGAGGTGGCAGCAGCATCATCAGGAGGCCACAGAGTGGCACAATGAAAGAGTGTGGAAGTGGTGCCAGCAGCATCAGGAGGAGGCCACAGGGTGGTACAATGACAGTGTGGAGGTGGCATCAGCAGCATGAGGATACCTCAGAGTTGCACAATGACAGAGTATGGAGGTGGCAGCAGCAGCATCAGGATGCCACAGACTGGCACAATGAAAGAGTGTGGAGATGGCAGCAGCAGCATGAAGAGAAAGCCACAGGGCGGCACAATGAAAGTGTGGAGATGGCAGCAGCATTTGGAGACCATAGAGTGGCAAGGTAACATAGTGTGGAGGTGGCAGCAGCATCAGGAGACCACAAAGTGGGAAGATGACATAGTGTGGAGGTGACAGCAGCATCTGGAGACCACAGAGTGGCAAGGTGACATAGTGTGGAGGTGGCAGCAGCATCAGGAGACCACAGAGTGGCAAGGTGACATAGTGTGGAGGTGGCAGCATCAGTAGGTGACCACAGAGTGACCCGGTGACAGAGTGGGAAGGTGGGTGGCAATAGCAGTACCAGCTGAAGATGGTGGGTGAAAGAAGGAGCACTTGACATCAGATGTGTGGCATCAGGCGGGTGGCAGCATCACAATAGTAGCTGAGGCAGGTAGACAGAAGAAACTGGTCTCTTTTGTCAAAGTGTCGGTGTGGCACCATGGATGATCTAGTCTGATGCATCAGATGTTAGTGGGTGGAAATCCTGGCTGATCCAAACCTGATTCATCTTGACAAAGGTCAGTCTCCACATTTTTGGTGGACAGGCGAGTTCTTCTTGGGGTAACTACAGATGTAGCATGGTTAGCACTCCTTTTTTCTGAGATTTCTGAGTTTGGTTATCTAATCTAAGCAAAGACCTTCAATTGCTTTTCAATGGCTTTTTTCTCAAGATAATGAAATGAGTTAAGAAATTTGAGTTAACAGCGGGAGTGCTAACCCTGCTGCATCTGTATGGCCCCCCGCACTAAATACCCGCTCTAATCCCACAATACTGGTTAGGCAGGACAGCTTTTCCAGGGCAAACTCTGCCAGTGGCGTCGACAAATCCAGTTTGGCTTCCCAGTAGTCCAGCGGATCTTCAATGTGGGGTGGCAGGGTGTTTTCCAGGTATGCCACCACTTGCTGGTTCAAGTACTGCTCCAGATCTACCTGCTGCTACTGCTGCTGGTGAGTAGTTTCTTCACTAGGTAGGTGAAGAAAGCTGCTCATCAGCAACTCTAGACTCAAGTTGCTGCTGATGGAGCTGGAACGGCTCATACCCCCAACCCCCTGCCACAGCAGCCATGGCAGAGGAACGTGAGCACAGAGGGCCCCCCCCCAGTCAGACATGTGAAAGGATGGATGATGGAGCAGATAGGCAGCTTCTAACTGACTAAAAAGGATGTCTCTATAGTAGTTCAGACCCCCCCGGTCTGACCTGTGAGAGGATGGATGCTGGCAAAGATACATAGGATATCTCTATAGTAGTTCAGTTTGTCCTCCCTCTCAGCAGGTATAAAAAAAGGCCCCCATTTTGGACCGGTAGCGAGCCAGAAGTCATTCCTCTGCCGAATGCTGACAATTTGGCTTTCACTATGCAAGCAAATGAGCATGCATCGGGCCATTTGTGGAAGTGACTCGGAGGGACTCCCTGCCTCAATCTCCACTGCATACTGCCACGGTGTGTCTGGGTCCTCTGCCTCGTCTTGCTCATCGCGCTGTAGCTCCTCTGGCTGCTCCTGCTCCTACTCTCCTGTCACCTGTGTAGAAAAACCACCCATTTCGCTACACATTGCTTATGCTCCAATGTCCTCCTCCAGTTCAGCCCTCACATGGCTCATGTGGCTGAGAGATCTAGGCGCCACTTCACCAGTTCCCTGACCAGCCAGATTTACCAGCATCTGTTCCAGGACATGAAGCAGTGAAATGACGTTGTTGGTCCTGTAGTCATGGCGACAAATAATGTGCCCTCCTGAAAGGGCCTGAGCAAACGGCAGGTGTCACGCATGAACTGCCACTGGCTGACATCGAAGTTACACAGGGGAGTACTCTTGTCGCTTGGATCATCAAGACATCGTTTAATGCCTTTCTCTGTTCGTATAGTCGGTCCAACACATGGAGAGTGGAATTCCAACTGGTGGAAACGTCGCATATCAGCCAATGTTGGGGGATGCTGTTCTGCTGCTGCAGCATAAGGAGGGTGTGCTGAGTATAAGTGGCTGAAGTGCTTTAAAAGTTTCCTGGGAATTTTTCTGGCGTCTTGCAGATGGGTGGAAGACTTCAGGAACAGCTTGACAACCAGATTGTACACGAGTGCCAAGCAGGGCGCGTGTTGACACAGCACTGACACCATGATCTTCCCGTTGGTGGTCACCATGGTTCCAATTTTGAGTTGTCTCGGAGAAAGCCAGGGTTCGATTTCTTGACAGTTCCTCCCCTGTGTGACTCCGTTTGCCCAGGCAAACGAGGTGCAGAGCAGCGTGACATCGCCATGCCCTGCATATGTGGTATGCTGGAGGGGCATTGTGAATTTTCTCTGCAATGGAGGCTGAGGACACAGTGGAGGATGATGAGGCAGAGGCGGACATTGTTGGAGGACCACCAGTGTGAGAACGTGGAGACGGAAACAGCGTCACCTGGCCAACTTTCTGGTGTGGCTGTGCAGGAACCACATTCACCCAGTGGGCCATAAAGGATAGGTATTTTCCCTGACCGTACCTAAGACTCCACACATATTGGCACTGCCGTGCAGTTTGGCAGGCACCGACAGGCTCAAGGACTGGCTTACCTTCTGTTCTACATACGTGTGCAGGGCTGGTACTGACTTTTTGGCAAAGAAATGATGGCTTGGGACTCTACACCTCGGCTCGGCAAAAGGCATCAGTTTTCTGAAAGGTGCAGAGTCCACCACTTGGAAAGGGAGGGACTGCAGCAACTTTGCCAGGAGCACATTTAGCTTCTGTGATGTTGGATGAGTGCACGCATACTGTTGTCTCTTGGCAATCGCTTCGGTGATCGATTGCTGACAGAATGACTGATGAGGAGTAGAAGGAGAAGCAGGAGCATCAGGACCAGCAGATGATGGGAAGGACAGACAGCTATCTTCGGCTGAGGTGGTGGAGCCTTGACTGCCTTAAATCGGGTGCATGCCACTGGGTGATGAAGCGGTTGCTGCGGCAGGCTGGACCATCACATCAGAGCCACGGTTCTCCCAGGACACTTTATTGTGATGCTGCATATGATGACACAGGGCCATGGTGCCAACATTTGTACCCTAGCCACGCTTCACCTTCTGCCCACAAATTCTACAAACGGCCATGTTCACCTCCTCCTCGGCTTAACAAAAAACTGCCACACCGATGAGTAGGTGATTTTAGCCCCAACACTCCGCACTGACTGACCGAAACCGCTGCTGCTTCAATGAACCCCTGCACCACTACTTTCTGGGCAGGTAGGCTCCTGCGAAGCAGTTGGTCTACCCCAGCAGTGGGAGCAGTTGGCTCCCACTGCTGCCACCCTGCTGACTCCTGGCCACACTAGTGACTCTCTGGCTCCGCCACTGCTTCACGGACAAGCTGCCACCCTCTTCTCCTGATGAAGATGAAGCCCCTAATTCACCCGGCTCCCAAGGGCTATCAGCTACATCATCATTGAGTACTGTCTGCACGTCACTGATGTCCTCCTCAACGGTCTCTGTGTCAGGAGTCTAACTCACCAGCTCCCATGCCACTCTCCTCATCACTACTTGCCCGCCTACCAGAGGAAGTCACGTATGTCTCCTCCACATCTTGGCTGGCCAGTAGCTGCTGACTGTCCTCTAGTAGCTCGTCCTCACTGTATAGTGGAGCTAAGCCCACAGCATATAATGCTTGTCTGGCTGAGGGAACAGAAAAGGACAGAGGCAGGTTTAGGACAGGTGAGGGCACAGGGCCTGCCATCAGGCCATGCCAACTAAGGGTTGTGTCTGATGAACTCACAGACTCTTGGCTGGGGGTGTCCGATGTCACTTAGGACTAAGTGGATAACCGAGTCAACCATTCAAGAACCGCTGGGTTGCTGGTCAAGACACGACCGCTACATATAACTGCACCACTGAAAGGCAAATAAGCCCTAAATTTTTTACACTAATACATGCCAAAAAGGGCTTTAGAACATATTACTGCACCGCTGAATGGCAAATATATACTTTTTGCCACTAATACATGCCAAAAAGGCTTTAGAACATACAACTGCACCGCTGAACAGCAAATAATATATTTTTTTGTGCCATTAATCTACAGCCCTTTTTGGCGTGTAACATATAACTGCACCGCTAAACCGCAAATAATATATATATTTTTGCCACTAATACATGACAAAAAGGGCTGTCATTTTCTCACTTCACCACACAACAGCTAATAAGCCCTTTTTTCCCACTAATACAAGCCAAGAATTGCTTTAGAACATATAATTGCACAGCAGAAGGGCCAATAAGACATATAAATATTTCTTTGTAATAAACCCTGTTAATGGCTGTATCAAACAGTAGTTGCACCCCAATAACAAGAACAGTTTTCTGCAATTACTGAGCTTTATAATGGCAATTTGGGTCCCCAGTCAGTGCAGCAAGGTGTAATAGGATTGTTCCTATTACCCATGCTGTAAACTCCCCTACTGAACCATGTTCTGCTTCTGTGGAATGATTCCTCCCTATCATTTCCCTGAACTATAAAGCAAAATAAAAGTTTTAAAGTCTTTTTCTCCCTAGCGTCTTTCCCTGCACTAAGTACACTGAAAAATGGCTGAATCCAAGATGGCTGAGGCTATTTATGGGGCTTTGACATCACAGGGCTGGCTGGCTGGCTGCTGATTGGCTGCATGCATGTCATTGTGGGTGATCCCTCGTTCCCAGAATTCTTTGCTCCATGTTCTAACACGTGCAGCAGCCATTTTAGGAAAAAAAATTGATTTGTTACCACAAAGCGTGAGGAAATTCGTATATATATGTATATATATATATATATATATATATATATATATATAGCAAACCAAAGAAATAGCAGCACACTGCTGAATGCACTATGAATGGGTGAACAGGTGAATGTGTGAACAGGGTATTTGTTTGGTTTGCTGTATAGTTGTCTGTGTAGCTTGCACCTGCATTAAAAATTACCTCTAGGAGGTGCTGTTTAATTTTTTGGTATGTATATATAGATGAGGACTAGGCATCCTTTACGGAACTTAGCACTCCCGCTTATCCGCCCACCTGCGTGGTGCTTTTAATCAGCACTATCACAACATCATAGTGGAGCTGGACACTCCGTGTTAGCGTAGGTCCCCGTCTTATTAGAAGCCACCTTGCCGTTTGGTAGACGGACCTGACATATTTTTGATCAATTATATGCGCTAAGAGCTTCTACCCCATGTTATAATAAGTACGGTAGTCATGTATTTGACCCTGTTCACACATTCACCTGTTCACCCATTCTTAGTGCATTCAGCAGTGTGCTGCTATTTCTTTGGTGTGATGTATAGTTGTCCGTGTAGCTTGCACCTGCATTAAAAAATGACCTCTAGGAGGTGCTGTTTCATTTTTTGGGTATATGTATATATATATATATATATATATATATATATAAAACTTTATATACAATTGTTAAGGGGCAATAGTAACCCAAGAAGAAAGTAGCAAATCTCTACCCCCTCCAATGAAAAACAATAAACATTATGCAATATGGAAACCTAGGCATGCAATGGCAAAAAGCATATAAAACAGGTGATGTATAGAAGATGAATATGACAGGAGAGAAAAGAGTAGGAGAAGTGTGTGGTGGTGGTGGTGGGGGGGGGGTTCTTAAAATTTTACATAAGGTTTGACAACAAATCGCATGATAGCAGCTTCAGATATAAAGTGCTGGGTGACATTTTCACATTATGTTCAGTATCTACTTTCAGACGCATGAACTCTTATTGAATATAAGTAGATATAATTATAATAGGTTGAATTAGGTTCACTGAATCTTTCCAAGATTGAGGAATGTCATTTTATTACTATATATTAAGCTTCAAATTGAACAGGTAATAATGCTTTGTTTAACCACTTCCCAACCGCCTAACGCACAACTGCGTTCTCGCGGTGGTCGGGCTGTTCTGGGGCGCCGCAGATGTGCGTCATCTCGCGAGACGCGAGATTTCACAGTAGCGCGTGTCTCAGGAGTTTAACTACAGCCTGCCAGCGATGATCCATCGCTGGCAGGCTGTAGATGCGATATAAATCGCATCAAACAAGTATATCAGACGCTGTTTTGTGAACAGCGTCTGATATACCTGCTACCTGGTCCTCTGGTGGTCCCATTTGCTGGGATCGACCACCAGAGGACCAGGTAACTATGTAAAGTTGCAACAAACACTACACTAACCCCCCCACCCCACCCTCACCTATTAACCCCTTGTTAACCCCTTGATCACCCCATCTAGACCCCTGATCACCCCCTGTCATTGATCACACCCTTGTAAGGCTCCATTCAGACGTCCATATGTGTTTGCGGATCACGTGGATTCACGGATCCGCGGATCGAATCCGCGGATCTGCGGATCCACAGATCCTCAAAACACGGACACCGGCAATGTGCTTTCCGCATTTTGCAGATCCGCACATTGCCAGAACTATATAGAAAATGCTTTTTCTTGTCCGCAATTGCGGACAAGAATTGGACATGTTCTATATTTTTGCGGAGCGGAAGTGCAGACCCGGAAGCGCGGATCCGTAATTCGGGATCCGAGCGGGACAAAGTCTGTCCCCATAGAAATGAATGGGTCCGCAATTCCGTTCCGCAAACAGAATTGCGGACGTGTGAATGGGGCATAAGGGTCCCTTATCACCGCCAGTTAGTTAGCTACTTGTTAGGTAGCTAGCGCCCAGCCCACCGCACCGCAGTCACTGATTTTGGCAGAGATTTTTTCATCCACATTGATTGATGCGAATGAAAAAATCTGTGCCGTTCATTTTATTTTATTTTTTCAGCGCAAAGGCTGAACGGAAAAAAAAATCTCATTACCTGTATGCTCAATATAAGGAGAATCGCAGAAACTCCTCATGCTGGCCATACGTGTAATGATTGCGGAGACCCCTAAAATGCCAGGGCAGTACAAACACCTCACATGTGACCCCATTTTAGAAAGAAGACACCCCAAGGTATTCCGTGAGGGGTATGGTGAGTTCATGTAAAATTTTATTTTTTGTCACAAGTTAGTGGAATATGAGACTTTGTAAAAAACAAAATAAAAAAAAATATATCAATTTCCGCTAACTTGTGCCAAAAAAAAAAAATTCTGTGAACTCGACATGCCCCTCACGGAATACCTTGGGGTGTCTTCTTTCTGAAATGGGGTCACATGTGGGGTATTTATACTCACCTGGCATTTTAGGGGCCCTAAAGCGTGAGAATCCAAATGCGTAACAATGCCCTGTGAAATCCTAAAGGTACTCATTGGTTTTAGGGCCCCTTTGCGCATCTTGGCTGCAAAAAAGTGGCACACATGTGGTATCGCCGTACTCAGGAGAAGTAGGGCAATGTGTTTTGGGGTGTTTTTTTATATATTCCTATGCTGGGTGAGAGAAATATCTCTGTAAATGACAACTTTTTAATTTTTTTTATTCAAAATTGTCAATTTACAGAGATATTTCTCTCACCCAGCATGAGTATATGTAAAATACACCCAAACACATTGCTACTTCTCCTGAGTACGGCGATACCACATGAGTGACACTTTGCAGCCAAGATGCGCAAAGGCCAAATTCAATGAGTACCTTTAGGAGGGCATTTTACGCATTTTCTTCTCACGCTTTAGGGCCCTAAAATGCCAGGGCAGTATAAATACCCCACATGTGACCCCATTTTGGAAAGAAGACACCCCAAGGTATTCGCTGAGGGGCATAGTGAGTCCATGAAAAATTAAACTTTTGTCAAAAGTTAGCGGAAAGGGAGACTTTGTGAGAAAAAACTATAAAAAAATCAATTTCCACTAACTTGTGCCAAAAATTTTTTTTCTATCAACTCGCCATGCCCCTCATGGAATACCTTGGGCTGTCTTCTTTCCAAAATGGGGTCACATGTGGGGTATTTATACTGCCCTGGCATTTTAGGGGCCCTAAACGCGAGAAGAAAAATACTTAAAAATGCCCTCCTAAAAGGTACTCATTGGAATTTGGGCCCCTTTGCGCATCTTGGCTGCAAAAAAGTGTCACTCATGTGGTATCGCCGTACTCAGGAGAAGTAGGGCAATGTGTTTTGGGGTGTATTTTTACATATACCCATGCTGGGTGAGAGAAATATCTCTGTAAATTGACAACTTTGAATAAAAAAATTAAAAAGTTGTCATTTACAGAGATATTTCTCTCACCCAGCATAGAATATATAAAAACACCCCAAAACACATTGCCCTACTCTCCTGAGTACGGCGATACCATGTGTGCCACTTTTGCAGCCAAGATGCAAAGAGACCTAAAACCAATGAGTACCTTTAGGATTTCACAGGGCATTGTTACGCATTTGGATTCTCACGCTTTAGGGCCCCTAAAATGCCAGGTGAGTATAAATACCCCACATGTGACCCCATTTCAGAAGAAGACACCCCAAGGTATTCCGTGAGGGGCATGTCGAGTTCACAGAAATTTTTTTTTTGGCACAAGTTAGCGGAAATTGATATATTTTTTTTTTATTTTGTTTTTTACAAAGTCTCATTTTCCACTAACTTGTGACAAAAAATAAAATTTTACATGAACTCACCATACCCCTCACGGAATACCTTGGGGTGTCTTCTTTCTAAAATGGGGTCATATGTGGGGTATTTATACTGTCCTGGCATTTTAGGGGCCCCTAAAGCGTGAGAAGAAGTCTGGAATCCAAATGCGTAAAAATGCCCTGTGAAATCCTAAAGGTACTCATTGGAATTAGGGCCCCTTTGCGCACCCAGGCTGCAAAAAAGTGTCACACATGTGGTATTGCCGTAATCAGGAGAAGTAGGGCAATGTGTTTTGCGGTGTATTTTTATATATACCCATACTTTGTGTGAGAAATATCACTGTAAACGACAACTTTTTACATTTTTGTTATACAAAGTTGTCAGTTTACAGAGATATTTCTCTCACCCAACATGGGTATATGTAAAAATACACCCCAAAACACATTGCCCTACTTCTCCTGAGTACGGCGATACCACATGAGTGACACTTTTGCAGCCTGGGTGCACAAAGGCCCAAATTCCAACGAGTACCTTTAGCTTTACATGGCTGCTCACAATTTAGCCCCGCCCAAAATGCCAGAACAGTAAACACACCCCACAAATGACCCCATTTCGGAAAGTAGACACCCCAAGGTATTCACAGAGGGGCATAGTGAGCCCGTCTGAGATTTTTTTTTTTGCCAGAAGTTGGCAGAAATGGAAACTTTATTATATATTTTTTTTTCCTCAGAAAGTGTCATTTTCCGCTAACTTGTGAAAAAAAATGAAATGATACATGAACTCACCATGCCCCTCCGTGAATACTTTGGGGTGTCTTCTATCTAAAATGGTGTGATTTGGGGGGTATTTATACTTTCCTGGCATTCTAGCACCTGAAGAAACATGACAGGTGCTCAGAAAGTCAGAGCTGCTTCAAAATGCCGAAATTCACTTTTTTGCACCATAGTTTGTAAACGCTATAACTTTTACCCAAACCAATAAATATACACTTATTGGATTTTTTTATCAAAGACATGTAGAACAATAAATTTAGAGAAAAATTTATATACAAATGTAGTTTTTTTTGAAAAATTTTACAACAGAAAGTGAAAAATGTCATTTTTTTGCAAAAATGTCGTTAAATTTTTATTAATAGCAAAAAAAGTAAAAATGTCAGCAACAATGAAATACCACCAAATGAAAGCTCTATTAGTGAGAAGAAAAGGAGGTAAAATTCATTTGGGTGGTAAGTTGCATGACGGAGCAATAAACGGTGAAAGTAGTGTAGTGCAGAATTGTAAAAAGTGGCCTGGTCATTAAGGGTGTTTAAGCTAGGGGGGCTGAAGTGGTTAAACCAAGACATTGATAAGAATCTAAATAAAAATTTGATAAGCTCATATTTCTGTTGTTTTGTATTATATCTCTATCCTCGTTACATCAAGATAAGTAACACGTAAATTCAATCATGTACAATAATAATTAATGGACATTAAATAGATTATTAAATAATAAATATTTAAACAATACAGTGATCTCTGAAGATACAATGGCCTCAGAATAAAGAATACAATATTTTCAACATCTAATGGTCTTTTCTGGGCCATCGTAATTTGAAACTAGACTCAACATACAATGTCTCAGACTCAGGTCCAACCTATCAACATAGCCATTTCACTGCTAAAACAACTTTATTGTTTGTCTAGTAGCTCATCTGCAGTACTATATGTCTTGTACTGCCCCGTGTCTGTGCCATAATGAACTGCTCCTTTGGACACTAGGTTAGCTATGGCTTCATTTTATTATTCTGGTACATGTATGTACTGTGCAAGACCGTGAAGACGTTCCTGCACTCACCAGAGAAACAGATTTACAGCTTCCAGTATCTATTCCTGTCTTTTTCACGTAAAGACTTGCTTCATCCGTCTTGGATTATCTGCTTATTTTTCTTAAAACTTTACTTTTTCTTATGTTGGGATAACATTTTTGGGCTTTGAAACCAATTTCTAGTTTTCCATAAAGTTATGGACTCAAGTTATAATGGTTTCATCGTACAATGGTCACTCCAGAACCAATTGATATTGTAACCTGAGGGACCACTGTATATGCAAAACTTGCAACTATGTTCTGACCGATCAAGTATATATATATATATATATATATATATATATATATATATATATATATATACTGTATATTAAATGTATATATCATGTATGTGTATACGTATGTGTGTGCATATGTGTGTATGAATGTGTATATGTGAAATATATGTATAGTATTAAATAATAGCAACACTACCAACATCCTATATTAATCTACAGGTATCAAACTGATTTGGAATTTTGAAGACTGTTAGATTTCATTTAGTATATTAACAGCAAAAATGATTTGGGTGTAAAAATCACCTAGTTCTGCTTGGTGGTACAAAATACAATAACTTGGCTTTTCTTGTAATAATGCAATTATTGTTGCAAAAATGTGCATTTGATGAATCCATAATTTGATGAACAGGGAAGAACAAGTAAGCTTTGTGTGTGTGTGTTGCATTATTGCTGTTCATATGAAGTTGCACTTATTTGTTTTGTTCATAGTAATAATGTAGAGTAAACATTCTTCCAAATATTGCAATGGCGGGATCAAACAGAAATGTGTCTGTTAGAATTCCTTTTTTTTCATCTGTCCAAAGATGAATCTTTTTCCTTATCTGTGCTCCTTTATCTCAGCAACATAGATACACAGCAATGAAGGAATGAGCTTCCTCATTTCCTGGCGGAGAAAGAGAGGGATATGGTACTGATAAAAGAATGTAAGCTCTAAGCATAAATAATATTCTCTAACTATTTCTTAAATGTGTTATAGCTCTATAAGATTTTAATTTAACTGCGGAATAGGCTTTTCTCTCACATATAAGATCTAAAACTTTATATGCATGTACATACCATATAGTATATAAAATTTTTATCACTGATAATTCTCTATGAAGTTAATTAGTATTGGTATTAACTGACTGTTAGCTATTTTAGTGTTACTGGTAATTAACCCAGATCTATCAAAGATAATGTGACTCCCAAATGACTCTACTCATATAGCAAGAGGCAATTCCATGGTTTTGTCAATGCAAACAATACCTTTATCTTTCTTCACATCGAGTGACCTGATCAACTTGAGAAAATGAGATCAGAAAATAAAGCCTTGTGTCCTTGTAGTCAATTTGTAAAATTGTAAATGTCACCTAACAGCCTTATGACAATTTTAAAAAAGTCTTTTGCTTCTGCATTCATTTTTATTTTATTTTTTTTATTTTATTTTTTTTTGGGGGGGGGGGATAATTTGAACCAAAACAACATAACATACATGATCCCTTGTAATGCAAGGCCAGTCCAATTTACATGTATCTAGAAATGAAGTGCTAGAGCTCTGCAAGTAATATAAAGCATACATGATGACTGATTTACATTGATATGCAGCATATGTCGTAGGACGAGTAACAATAGGGGAATCATTGGTAAAGTATTTGTGTGTATTTGTAGATCATAGATTAAATAACATCATGCAATGTCAATCTGCTCCTATGGCCAGCAGAATATTATCATGTATTAAAGGAGGCAAAGACTTGTCGAAAGAGAAGTAATATTATTGGCAGTTTACAAAGCTTTGGTCCGGCCTTATCTGAAGTATGCAGTTCAGTTGTGGAAATCAATTCATATAATGCCCTGGAGTTGGAAAAATACAAAGAAGAGCAACTAACCTGATAAAGGGCATGGAAGGTCTTAGTTATGAGGAAAGATTAAAAGGGTTGTCTCACTTCAGCAAATGGCATTTATCATGTGCTAATGTATTGTGATTGTCCATATTGCCTCACTTGCTGACTTAATTCATTTTTCCATCCCATTATACATTTCTTGTTTCCCATGGTTACATCCACCCTGCAATCCAGTAGTGATGGTGTCACGACCGCTATCCCAGCAGTAGTCGTGTCGCACCAGACGGATGGGAAATAGAACGGCCACCCCTGACTAACCCTAAGCTGGCACCTGTCTGCCCTGATACCCTAGACGGGGTGTGAACCCGTACGGCGAGCAGGATGCCTAAACCCTCAGTCACCCTAAGAAGACTAGACTGGGGAAAGGCAGATGGGAGCACTAGTCACCATCACTCATGTCTAGGAGAACAACAGGGGAAGACAGCAACAAACAAACAATCTCCAGCAGAGATAGACTTATCCAGTCACGAGAAGAGAAGATGATCCCAATAACGACAGTCCACGCCAGATAAGAGCTCCACAGCAATACCGTCAAACAATCTCCTTCAAAAGTCAGAAAAGCACTGTAAGTAAGGACTATATCTGGCAATGACTGCAAGTGAAACTGAAACTAATATAGTAGCTGGGAGTGGCAGACAGCACTCACCTGAGAAGGATGCCTACAACCTCCCAGTCAGGACAAAAAGGTTCACAAGGCAAAACCCGGATGACATACCCGGAACCACGGAGCAAACTCACAAGCTATCGCGAGTAGCAAGTCGCTGCGACCTTCTCCTTCCAGACCTGTCTGGATCAGTCACAGTCGTGACAGTACCCACATTTCTACGAGGGGCCACCGGACCCTCGGGACCAGGCCTCTCCGGATGGGACCTATGAAAAGCCCGAATGAGTCTGTCCGCCTTTATCTCTGATGCTGGCACCCACATTCTCTCTTCGGAACCATAACCTCTCCAGTGCACCAGGTACTGAAGAGAGCGGCGAACATATCGTGAATCAACAATCTTTTCTACCTGAAACTCAAGACTGCCATCAACAACCACCGGTGGAGGCGGTAGTGGCAATGGTTCAGGAGGTTCTACATATCTCTTAAGCAGAGATCTGTGGAAGACATTATGGATCCTTAGAGTCTGAGGTAGCTCCAGATGAAAAGCCACCGAGTTAATGATCTTAATTACCCTATAAAGACCAATAAATCTCAGACCTAATTTCCACGAGGAAACCTTCAACTTGATATTTCTGGTAGACAACCACACCAAGTCATTCACCCCAAGGTCCGGACCTTCAGAGCGCTTCTTATCAGCCACACGTTTGTATCTACCACCAATTCTCTTCAAACTTTCTTGCACACTCTGCCAAACTGATGAAAGTGAAGGCGCAAATCGTTCCTCCTCGGGAATCCCAGACGGCCCCCCCTCACTAAACGTACAAAACTGAGGATGGAAACCATACGCACCAAAAAATGGTGACTTATCGGTGGATTCTTGACGACAATTATTAATGGCAAACTCGGCTAAGGGCAAATAAGATGACCATTCCTCCTGATTTTCGGAAACAAAGCATCTCAAATACGTCTCTAGGTACTGATTAGTACGTTAAGTCTGACCGTTGGACTGTGGATGGAAAGATGAAGAAAATGACAGATGAACCCCTAAACGAGAACAAAAAGCTTTCCAAAATTTAGAAACAAATTGGGTACCACGATCCGAAACAATATCGGAAGAGACCCCGTGAAGCTTCACGATGTGGTCAATAAAAACCTGAGCCAGTGTGTTAGCATTAGGCAATGCGGTAAGAGCAATAAAGTGCACCATTTTACTGAATCTGTCAACAACTACAAGAATAACAGTCTTCCCCACTGATACTGGTAGATCCGTAATGAAATCCATTGAAAGGTGCATCCAAGGCCTGTTGGGGATGGCCAGAGGTAAAAGACGCCCTGCCGGATGAGTATGATCCACCTTAGAATGAGCACAGGTAGCACATGCAGACACAAAATTCAACACCTCCTGGCGCCACTTAGACCACCAGAACCGACGAGACACTAATTCAGAGGTTTCCTTACTACCTGGGTGTCCTGCCAGTGTGGAGTTATGGTGTTCTTTTAGTATCTCCAGACGTAAATTTTCTGGCACAAACAGTTTACCCGAGGGGCAGGAGGCCGGGGCGTCCCCCTGAGCTTTCAACACCCTCCCCTCTAAACCTGAGTGTAATGCAGAGACCACCACCCCCTTTTGCAAAATAGGCTCTGGTACATCAATATCACCCCCTCCAGGAAAACTTCGAGACAATGCATCCGCCTTAGTATTTTTTGCCCCCGGGTCATAGGTTATTACAAAATTAAACCTAGTAAAAAATAACGACCACCGAGCCTGTCTAGGGGTGAGACGTTTAGCAGACTCCAGATATAATAAGTTTTTGTGATCAGTAATCACCGTGACGGGATGAACCGCTCCCTCCAAAAAATGACACCACTCCTCTAAGGCCAACTTAATAGCCAAAAGTTCCCTGTTGCCAATATCATAGTTCCTTTCTGCAGTAGACAATTTCTTCGAAAAGAAAGCACACGGACACCATTCACCAGGGGACGGGCCCTGAGATAGTACCGCTCCCACCCCCACCTCTGATGCGTCAACCCCTACAATAAAATGAAGCGATACATCTGGCTGTACGAGAATAGGGGCCGAGGTGAATCTCTCCTTCAGAGATGTAAAGGCAGTTAAGGGTAAAGGGTCATGTCCGTCAGTGGTTTGACAACCAAGGAATAGTTCTTTATAAACTTTCTATAAAAATTGGCAAACCCCAGGAAGCGTTGCAATTCCTTCAGGTTCTCAGGCAGAACCCAGTCCATAATTGCCCGGACTTTCTCTGGATCCATGCGGAAACCTGAATCTGACAACACATACCCCAGAAATGGCAGTTCTTTCACGGCGAACACACATTTCTCTAATTTAGCAAACAATTTGTTGGCCCTTAATATCTGCAGCACTTGTCTCACATGGATCTTATGTGTATCCAGATCCGGAGAATAGACCAGGATGTCATCAAGATATATCACAACAAATCTCCCGATAAGGTGACTAAAAATACCGTTGAAAAAATGTTGGAACACCGCAGGCACATTAGTAAGACCAAATGGCATGACCAGATTTTCATAATGCCCTTCCGGAGTATTAAAAGCCGTCTTCCACTCATCCCCCTCTTTGATGCGAACCAGGTTATAGGCTCCTCTGAGATCCATTTTGGAGAACCATTTAGCACCAGAAACCTGATTAAAGAGGTCGGGAATGAGAGGAAGAGGATAGGGATCACAGATAGTTATCCGGTTTAATTCCTGGAAATCCAGGCAAGGACGTAGGCCCCCATCTTTCTTTTTAACGAAAAAGAACCCTGCAGCCATGGGTGAAGAAAAGGGTCTGATGTGTCCCTTAGCCAAACTCTCCGAAATATAATCTTGCATAGCCTTCCTCTCCTGGCCGGAAAGATTGTATAACCGGTTTTTAGGTAGTTTTGCCCCAGGTAATAGATTAATCGGGCAATCATATGGACAAGGAGGTGGTAACCCCTGACAACCCTTCTCAGAGAACACATCCATAAAATCTGACAGAAAGGCAGGTAGAGATGTTACAGAGAGTGTTGAGCACCTACTACTCAAGCAGTTGTCCTTATAATGTTCACTCCACTCCACAATCTCCCCGGCCTGCCAATCCTCCACTGGATTGTGAGTCACCAGCCAGGGAAGCCCCAATACCATAGGAGCCGGAAGACCGTCCAGGACATAACAAGAGATATGCTCTTTATGGAGGTCCCCTACCTGCAGATGGATATTATGGATTATCTGAGTTAACTCTCTCTGAGTAAGAGGGGAGGAGTCGATGGCAAAAACAGGAATAGTTCTGCGTACCGTTTCCGGAGTAAAACCCAGAGCCTGAGCAAACCGTGAATCCACCAAGTTGACCCCCGCCCCACTGTCCAAAAAGACAGAACAGATCTCAGTCTTATTGCCCGCCACAACGGTAGCGGACAACAAAAACTGAGACATGCGTATGGAGGAAACGAATACGCCCAGACTGTTATCCTCCACACAATCAAGTTTTTCCGGCGGCTCCTTTGTTTGTGGTCTCTTGGGTACTGAGGGACATACCTTTACAAAATGACCCCTCCCCCCACAACGAAAACAAACCTCTGACCTACGGCGGACCTTAGGAGGATTCACCCGTCTAGTGGCGCCCCCTATTTGCATTGGTTCGACTGGATCATAACAAACCGATCCCTGCCCTATAGAGGCCTCTGTAGAATTTATTAGTCTCTCCCTGAGTCGTCTGTCAATTCTTATGGACAGAGACATAGCCGCCTCAAGAGACCCAGGGATCTCGTATACCGCCAGCGCGTCTTTTAATTTTTCAGACAACCCCTGGCAGAACTGACTCCTAAGGGCCGAGTCGTTCCATAATGTATCAGTAGCCCACCGACGGAATTCGGAACAATATAGTTCAGCAGACCGGTTCTCTTGCCGAAGTCTACGTAGCTTAGACTCAGCCAGTGAGACCCTGTCCGGGTCATCATATATGAGACCCAGGGCTTCAAAAAACTCCTCCACTGATCGTAAGGCCGGAGAGTCTGATGGTAAGGAGAAAGCCCAAGCCTGGGAATCTCCTTGCAGGAGAGAAATTACAATACCCACCCGTTGTTCCTCACCGCTGGAGGATCTAGGGCGTAACCTGAAGAACAATTTACAAGCTTCTCTGAAGGTTACAAATTGGTCTCTCCCTCCTGAGAACCTATCAGGTAAAGCCCCTTTTGGCTCAGGAGTACCTTGGTTTCCCGTAGCAACGGTGGAACCCAAGGATTGCTGTTGCTGCAGTACTGTAGCTTTTAATCCTGCCACTTCAAGGGATAACCCCTGTAATTGTTTCGCCAAAACCGTAACCGGATCCATAGTGGAACAGAAAAATACAAAGCAAGACAGCAAGCGAAAAAAAAAAAAGAAATGTCAGTTTTTTTTTTTTTTTTTTAAGGCCAGATATACAGTCACCACCGTTATCCCAGCAGCAGTCGTGTCGCACCAGACGGAGGGGAAGGGGGACCCTTATCTACAGATGGGAAATAGAATGGCCACCCCTGACTAACCCTAAGCTGGCACCTGTCTGCCCTGATACCCTAGACGGGGTGTGAACCCGTATGGCGAGCAGTATGCCTAAACCCTCAGTCACCCTAAGAAAACTAGACTGGGGAAAGGCAGATGGGAGCACTAGTCATCATCACTCATGTCTAGGAGAACAACAGGGGAAGACAGCAACAAACAAACAATGTCCAGCAGAGATAAACTTATCCAGTCACGAGAAGAGAAGATGATCCCAATAACGACAGTCCACGCCAGACAAGAGTTCCACGGCAATACCGTCAAACGATCTCCTTCAAAGGTCAGAAAAGCACTGGAAGTAAGGACTATATCTGGCAATGACTGCAAGTGAAACTGAAGCTAATATAGTAGCTGGGAGTGGCAGACAGGACTCACCTGAGAAGGATGCCTCCAAACTCCCAGTCAAAACAAAAAGGTTCACAAGGCAAAACCTGGATGACATACCCTGAACCACGGAGCAAACTCACAAGCTATCGCGAGTAGCAAGTCGCTGCGACCTTCTCCTCCCAAACCTGTCTGGATCAGTCACAGTCGTGACATATGGCCAAGTTTGCACACTGTAGGAAAAAGTGCTGGCCTCTCTGGTGGCTGGGGACCACAGGAGTGAGCATAGGCTGGATTTTTTTCTACAGTGTGCAAGCACGGCCACTGCTGCTGGATTGCAGGGTGGTCATAACCATTGAAACAAGCAGCTGGCAAAGTATCAATATGGACAATCACAATACATTAATAACTGCCTTGTATTAACTTTCTCTACATGATAAATGTCATTTGCTGAGTAAGACAATCCTTTTAAAGCAATTCAATATATTTAGTCTGGACAAGAGACATCTAAGAAGAGATATGATTAACCTATATAAATATATGATTGACCCGTACGAAAATGTATTGATATTCCGTTCCATGTAGTTTACTGGAAAATCCCATCAAAAGACAAGAGGCAGTGCCTCCATGTAGAGAAGAAAGTTTAATCTCCAGGCAACAAGGCTTCTTCACTATTGATCGAGCACCAAAGTGCTTGTGTGCTCTGGTGCTCGAGTAGAACACCTCGGGATGTTCGGGTGCTCTAACAAGCACCAGAGCACAATGGAAGTCAATGGGAGAACCCGAGCATTAAACCCGGCACCCCCTGCTCTGAAATGGGGACGGTGTCGGGACTCTAGTTCGGCTTAGTAGTCCCTGCTTTGACTCCATATATAGCTATGTCCATATATGGAGTCAGTGCTTGGAGACACCTCAGTCTATTTAAATGTAATTTCTGAAAAGTTTGTGGCAGGATTTAAACCTCACAGATTCTATATCACAGAGAAGACCTTTAACCACTACACTATAGAGCTGCATGGCCAGTTACTTAAAAAAAAGTGAATTCTGCTTTATAGTAATACTTATTAATAGTAAGTATTCCAGTATTCTTATTCAGCAGAAGTCTCATATTAATCATAATTTTTTAGCAAGTGGTTATGCAGCTCTATAGTGTAGTCGTTAAAGCTCTTGGCTGTGATGATAGAGGTTAAATTGAATTTATATATTTTATATATTTTTTTTACTAATTATAAAAAATATGTGGCACACAATAAATGCGTAAATATATATATATATATATATATATATATATATATATTTATTTACGCATTCACAAACAATCACATGAAACCAAGATAATTTATTAAAAATCCATCCTCAATATTGACCACCTATTAAACATGATAGAGGATATTGATACCTACAAGGATACATGGCAAACCATCAAACTAATACACTTCCCAATTTATAATACACATTTAGGCCATGTGTAAATCATGCCAGAATAGACCAATGGCGTCTGATAATAGAACTTATGTGTTTACTAGCCTCAGTGTACGTGTATACAAATGGAATCCTCTCTACTGTGAGCCTAACCTGGTGAATTAGAGTATCCTGTCTACATGTCTTCCTTACCATGTCCTTGTGTGTCTCCAGTAGTTTACGTGGATAGTCACGTTGTTTGAATTTATCGACCATGGTGTTTAACGTACTATCTAATTGAGATTCATCCAACACTATCTGTCTAGCTCTCAACATCTGAGAGTATGGAAGGTGTCGAATGATATTTTTTGGGTGGCAACTACTGTACATCAACGTATTTTTGTCAGTAGGTTTGGTGTAAAGTTGAGTGTGTAATGTTCCTTCAGGTGTTAAGATGCCATTAGTGTGTAAAAATTGTATTTCAGTCCTAGACTGAACCAAAGTAAACTGTAGGGATTTATCCACACTGTTCAAAAACTCATGAAAACTGTACAGCTGTTCCTCATTACCTGTCCAGATGAGGAAGACGTCGTCTATATAACGCCACCACACAAGAACATGTCTATAGTGGTGTGACAGATAGACGACGTCCTCCACAAATGTCCGCATGAAAATATTTGCATAAGTGGGGGCCATATTCGACCCCATGGCCACACCGCGTTTTTGTACATAATAAGTGACTTGAAACATAAAGTAGTTGTGTTCCAATATAAAACAAAGCCATTCAATAATGAAATCGGATGCCATATTGGAAAACAAAGACAAGGACAACATTTTTTAAACTGCAGCCAGTTCCTTCCTGTGCTCAATTGATGTGTATAATGATGTAATATCAAATGATGCCAGAATTACATTATTAAACCGTGACACATCAATTGCGCCCAATTTCATCAAAAAATCTGATATGTCATGAATGTATGAAGTACCACCCACGCAGTAATTTGTCAAGAAAAATTGCAGGACGACTAAAGATAGAATCAGAGCCAGATACTATCGGTCGCACTGGGGGGTCGAGAAGGGGCTTATGTATCTTAGGTAGCACATACAGGACAGGAGTCACTGGATGTGCTACAATCAGATATTCCATTAAGGTATCTTCAATAATCCCTGCAGTAAATGCATTGGAAAGACATTTCTCAATGAATGTGCCTACAGCAAACTTTGGATCCCCATCTAAGATGTTGTAGACTTCAGAATCACCCAACTGTCTCATAATTTACACTGTATATTTGTGTGAGTCCATAACAATAATGGAACCACCCTTGTCCGTAGGCTTTAGGACAAGAGAGGTGTCGTGTTTCAACACCTGGAGAGCTTCAACCTCATCAATGGTAAGATTAGGATGCTCAAAACCAAGATTGTCATATTTGATCTTGAGCATATAAATGTCTATTTTTACACCCTTAATGAACACCTCAACAGCCGGTTCACCAATACTTGGATTAAAATTACTTTTGTTATACAGATCCACCATATCCAATGTAAGTTCACTCATTTTGAGTCCCAAATCAAAGTCAAGAGAAAACCAATCAACATGCATGTTGGGACAAAAAGAAAGTCCTTTATTTAAAAGACTTACTTGTGCTCTTGACAGTTCCTTCAAAGATAGGTTAACAACATTTACTTCTTCTTTAACATCTGGGGTTTGTTGGTGGGGACTCGCACTTTGTTGTTTCTTAGTTTGCCGGGCTTGTCGATGTCTGTAACCACCCCTTCTGGTTCTGCATCTCATTTTGGATGTGTGGATATTTTGTCCCCTAAAAAAGAGCTTCCTTCTCAGGAAACATTGGTGCTCTTCATTTTTTTTTATTATCCCTGGAATTCTGAATGGTCTCATGCTGCCATATGTAAATTGTACCTCTTTTGTAGTCCTCAAGGTCCCAATTCCATTTTACACACTTTCCCTCTTCCAATTCTGTCTGAAATTTCACCAGCTGAAGATTCAAACCATCAGTGTATTTAATCAGGTCCTCACTGGATATACCACACTGTAGTTTTTGGTGAATATCCGTTATCTCACAGGAAACTGTGCACAGTTCCTGTTGCAAATATTCACATTCATCAGTATAAAGTCAAAAGCATATTGGTTGGACAAAGGCTCAAATTTTTTACAAAACAAACATCCCCAGAAAATAAATTGGGCCTTAGGTGAGATCTCATACCTCTGGGTATTCTTTGGGCTTTGTAGTACTCTCCCAGTGTAGTCATATGTAAACGCAATGATATGGAACGTCTGGAGAGGTTCCTGTTTGGAATCGAAACGTTGCTACACTTATGGGTGAATAAACGACCATCTTTTTTTCTTTTTAAAATCTTTTTATTAATTTTGAAAAAGAAGAACAGTTTGTATAACAGAGATAATACAATTGTTACATTAATAACTATGCCAAACACGACATACAAAATTCACATTATCTTTGGAGTGCTGCTTGGCCTTTTTGGACTATATATATATATATATATATGTATATTACTAATTAATAAAAATATATATATATTTTTATGTAAATATATGTATATTTGAGGAAGACGTCATCTATCTATCCCACCACTACAGACATGTTCTTGCGTGGTGGCGATACATAGATTACGTCTTCCTCATCTGGACCGGTAGTGAGACTCAATTATCGGATTTTCATAATTTCTTGAATTCAGTGGATGCGTCTCTACAGTTCACCCTGGTACAATCCAGGAATGAAATACAGTTTCTTGATACCACAGTTGTGCTTACATCTGAGGGCAAGTCGTGCACTTCGTTGTACACGAAGCCCACAGACAGGAACACAACGTTATTATACAGTAGTTGTCATCCTAGAGCTATGGTACGATATCTCCCATACTCACAAATGTTGAGAGTGAGATGTATAACATCAGATGATTCACAACTTGACAACTCTCTTAGTATGATGGTGGACAAATTTAGTCAGCGAGGGTATCCCCATAGACTGTTGAACAGACATAAAAATGAAGTAACCAATATAAAAAGAGAGGAGACTCTGACACAGCAGACAAAGTCCAGAAAAATGAGAATTCCTTTTATATCTAGATTTACTGAGGCTAGCAAATACATTGCCCCTATCATTAGGGGCCACTGGTCCATACTGGCAGGTTCCATTCGTGGTATACCTGAATTATCTGAACCCCCGTTATTCTCATATCGCATAGCAAACAGCCTTAGGGACCAGCTAATGAGGGCTGATGTGGGTCCAAAGAGAATAATGAGACAGGAGACTATTTCACAACCAGGCTTAGGATGTTTCCCATGCCTGAGCTGTGTAAACTGTCAATATATGCGTAAATGTAAACAGTTTGTGCATCCTGTGACACATGTCTCATATGACATTAAATTTCATCTTACATGCAATTCAGATCATGTGATATATGTCCTCTCCTGCCCATGTAACATCCTATATGTGGGAGAAACCTCCACAAACCTAAAAACTAGACTCAATAATCACCGCAATACTATTTGAAAAAAAAGGACTGATCTTTCAGTACCCAGGCATTTCACGTTATTAAAACATCAAGAAAAGGAATTAAAATGCTGGATTATAGATTATGTACCGATGCCCAGAAGAGGAGGGGAGAAAGTTAAAATCCTTAAAAAAAAAAAAGGAGCTACAGTGGATATTTAGGTTGAATACATTACAACCAAGTGGTTTAAATATGGATTATAATGTTTTAGGTGCTTTCTCATGTGCTGGTTTGCCCTGTGTCCCTATCTGATGTCCTCACTTGCCCCTCTTGTTGTAAGTGGTATAGTAACAAGGATTTTTTCCTTAGTATATCATTTAAAAAAAAAAATTTTTCCAGATTTTTCCAGATTTTTGTTGCATCCTGCCAGATGGACTAACCAGGAGTACGAAATGACATGTCGATGGTCAAGTCCGTGACGTAATACTACCCCTTCTTCACCGTGTCTGTACTTCAACAACTCCTTTGCCTCCGCAATTTGTGTATGTGATGTGTGAGGAGATTCCCTCTATGGTCTTGGAGCAGTGGGACTACTGGTGGCTCAGTGCCTCTGCTGACTCCACAATCACCTGTAGTGTGGAGGGTGAGGTACTTCATTGTGGCTACCCCCTCACCCATGGATCCTATATATGACCGATGTGTAAGTTTGGGTGATATACGAGAAGCGAGAACAGATGGCATATATTTGTTTATTATTACATGTGTCTCTGTCACATGATGATCAACGTCATTTGGTCACATGATGATGAGGTAGACATGGCTTGATTCTGCGCAGTAAAAATCATGAGATGCTGTCTTAGGGGAATGAATGCACCATGGATGAGAAGACTGACGTGCTATAGTATCCTGGTTCCTCCTCTCGGGCAGGTTTACTTCACGGACGTATAATGAAATTGCACAATGGACTTTAACTATTTACAGACCACGAGTGGGGCACATCATTATGAATTATTATGATATATAAGTATTTATGAATATCACATGGCACTTTATGTATTGATTACACTTTTAAGGGGAATGACCACAAATGAATTATATTTGATATTCTTGATCATGAATATGATGTATTTTGATATATGTTCATCACATGTATGGTTAAATGATTTGAATCACGTGATATTGTGATGCACTATATATTGCTACAATTTTTCTTGTTATTTGCTTGAGAAAGGTCCTAGATTTGGGACTCAAACGTTGCAACACCTATGGATGAATAAACGTCTACTATCATTTACTATATTTTTGGAGTACTGCTCGATTTTTTGGATTATATTATTTGGGTAAGCTTGAACCCCGATTTTTGAGCTTGCACCCATCTGTGCTTGTTGATATCGGTGCTGCTATAATTTTCCTTTTTTATAAATATATATATATAGAAAAAAAAATGGCAGCACCGAAAGACCAAAAAATGAGCTATATGTGGGTGCTAGGTCCAGGGGTGTAAGCTAACCCTTGAATAAAAATAAAGAATATGGACAGCACTCCCGATGCAAAAATAAAATGTATTCACCCATGTGGTGTACAAGCAACATTTCGGCCCTACAATATAGCCATTCTCAATATATATATATTTAGTAATTACACATTTATTTTGTGACATACATTTTTTACAATTACTAAAAAACTAAATATATAAATTTAATCTTTATTTCAGATTTTTTTTTGCTGGGATTTGAACTCACGACCTTCTGAATTAGCGACAAGAATCGTAACCACTGGGCTATACAAACCAATAATAAACTCCACCGGAAAAAAACTCATAGTAGTTTCTAAAGTAGTAAGTGTTCCTATACAGAAGGAATACTTCCTGATACAGAAACTACTATGAGCTTTTTCCAGTACAGTTTATCATTGGGCTGTATAGCCCAGTGGTTAAGATCTTCCAGCTAACGCAGAAGGTCGTGAATTCAAATCCCAGCGGAAACCTTTCTGAAATAGAGACAACGTAAAATTTATATGTTTTTAGTAATTATAAAAAATGTATGACACAAAATAAATGTGTAATTGCTAATATATATATATATATATATATATATATATATATAATTACTAAATATATATATATATATATATATATATAGCAAACAAAGAGATCCAGCAGCACTCAAGGTAACAAGCGGGTGCAATCCTTCACTGGCGACCGGCCACGTCGTCACAGTAATAGAGATCCAAAGAATTGAAGCAGCACTCCAAGTATGGTGAAACAAATGGTGGACCGACTTTATTCCCCTTGCAACGTTTCAACTGCACAATGCAGTCTTTCTCAAGCATGCTTGAGAAAGACTGCATTGTGCAGTTGAAACGTTGCAAGGGGAATAAAGTCGGTCCACCATTTGTTTCACCATACTTGGAGTGCTGCTTCAATTCTTTGGATCTCTCTCTATATATATATATATATATATATATATATATATATATATATTAGTAATTACACATTCATTTTGTGCCCCATACATTTTTTACAATTACTAAAAACATATAAGATATATAAATTTAATGTTGGCTATACAACCCAATGATAAATGGTGCTCGAAAAAATCATATTAGTTTCTAAAGTAGTAAGTATTCCTATACAGAAGGAATACTTACTGATACAGATACTACTATGAGTTTTTTCCAGCACAGTTTATCATTGGGTTGTTAGAGGTTAAGGTGTTTTCCCCTAATGCAGAATGTGGTGAGTTCAAATCCCAGCCGAAAATTTTCTGAAATAGAGACTAAATAAGATTTTAATACATTGATAGTGATGGGCGAGCATGCTCGGGTGAATCTCTGTTCGGCTCGAGCATCGCTATGGTCGGCACATGGTGGTACTCGACCGAGTACCGCATGTGCTCGCGCGCAATGCAGGTTTTAAGCAGCCAATAAAGGTGCAGATTAGTACTGCCCTCACTGTAATGCCAGTAGCCATGTTGGAAATAATCTGGGCCAAATATAGTATCCATAATCTGTGGTGTTCTGTATCCAATACTGTACTTCATCTGCAAACAGTGTCTGTATTACAAACTCCAATAATCTGGGCCCAATATAGTGTCTATAATCTGTGGTGTTCTGTAACCAATACTGCACTACATTTGCAAACAGTGTCTGTATTACAAATTTCAATAATCTGGGCCTAATATAGTGTCCATAATCTGTGGTGTTCTGTAACCAATACTGTACTACACCAAAAAAAAGGTCTGTATTGCAAATTCCCAAAAATCTGGGCCTAATATAGTGTCCATATTCTGAGAGTTTCTGTGACATACTATCCTGCATTCGACAACTGTGTCTGTAGTGAAAATTTAAATAATCTGGGCTAATGTAGTGTCCATCTGTGTGTCTTTCTGTGAATAAATTCTGTACTACATGAGAAAACAGTGTCTGCCGAGCAAATGGAAATAATTAGTGCCACATCTACTCTGTGTGCTTTTAATAGATATCAATGACATATACTGTACTTTATCTATAGACGGTGTATGCTAGTCTGTGACATTATCAGTGCTAAATCTCCTGTGTAGGGATGAGCGAACCCGAACTGTATAGTTCGGGTTCGTACCGAATTTTGGGGTGTTCGGGACCCGGACCCGAACATTTTCAAAAAAGTTTGGGTTCGGGTCCATTGTTCGGCGATTTCTTCCCGCTTTCTGAAGGGCTGCACAGCAGCCAATCAGCTAGCGTTTTACTTCTTGCCCTAAGAAGCCATCACAGACATGCCTACTAATGGCATGGCTGTGATTGGCCAAGTGCAGCATGTGACCCAGCCACTATATAAGCTGGAGTCACGTAGCACCACACGTCACTCTGCTCTGATTAGTGTAGAGATAGGATGCAGCTGCTGTGAGGGCGAGATTAGGCAGGGAAAACTCAGCAAAAACACCTAATGAAGTGATCAATCTACAGCTGTGAAACATTCAACTTCTGCTAGTTAATTGCTCAATGGTTTTTAGGCTGCACAGAGCGTTTTTCTGTCACTTTTTTCTGGGGTGATCGGCGGCCATTTTGTGTCTTGTGGTGCACTAGCACAAGCTGCCACCAAGTCCATCAATCCATCAATGCTAGTTTTTTTTTTGCTATATCCTACATCAGGGGCTTAGCTGTGAATATTGTCAACCCTAGTGTCACTACCAGAGTTTTAAGGTGTTCTCACAACTCTGTTTCTCCGCCCCTGTGGTGATGTCACTACCAGAGTTTTGAGGAGTTCTCACAGCTCTGTTCCTCCGCCCCTGTGATGAGGTCTTTAATTTCAGTTTCCCTCCTCCCAGCTGTCCCTCCTGTGATTGATTCCTCTTCCTATAAAACACCCCTCTTCCTGTTTAATCGTGCGGATTATATTTCTCATCTGAGTTGTGTCAGCTGCTGGAGTATCTACACTTGTGTGGTCTCTTTTCACTGGACCTGCGTTCTGCTGAAGCAAGTAACATCGGATATCGTCTGCTGTATTTGGATCTGTCTTCACTGCTGCTGCAGCTCCTACAGATAAGTTTGCAGACGTTGTGTCTTTTGGTTTGTTTGCTGACTGGATCCGAGGCGACCCCAGTTCCGTCTGTGTTCTGAGCAGGGCGCCGGTGGCCGTGCCCCTCCCACTATTGTAGGGGTTTCAGCTGTCACCAGCCTTAGGTACGCGGGCATGCCATGACCCACCATCAGGGTCTGGGCATGGGCATAGCAGCATAGGGAGAGCTCTTAGGGTCGGGCAGGGGTCACCCTTTATGCTCCCTAGTTTGGGTCCGGTCAGTAGCTTCAGCACTGTTTATGCTCCTGTTGTTCACATATACCCGTGACATTATAATCCGCCATAACCGTCTTTTGACATGGATCCGCTTTCTGTCCTGGTTGACCGCATGCATGGTCTTTCTTTGGAGGTAGCGGATCTCCGTCAATCTATGACTCAGCTTCAAGCTTCTGGCTCTGCTCGGGTCCATGGAGTTTATTGCGAGCCGAAGGTCTTACTTCCGGAAACGTTCTCCGGGGGCAGTGAGAATTTTGTTCGCTTCAGAGAGGCATGCAAACTTCATTTCCGCTTGCATCCCCATTCCTCTGGTGATGAGGAGCAGAGGGTGAGGATTGTCATCTCCCTGCTCAGGGGCAATGCTCAGACTTGGGCTTTTTCGCTGCCATTGGGGGCACTCCCCCTCCGATCAGTGGATGGATTTTTTGTGGCCCTGGGGCAGATATATGATGACCCAGATCGTGTTGCTCTGGCTGAATCTAGCTTACGTTTTTTATGCCAGAACAAACTGTCTGCTGAGCTTTATTGTTCTGAATTTCGGAGATGAGCAGCTGATTCAGGTTGGAATGATGCTGCACTCCGGAGTCAGTTAAGTCATGGTCTCTCAGAGAGATTAAAAGATGCATTTGCTTTCCATGAGAGACCAACGTCCTTAGAGTCTGCCATATCTCTAGCGGTACGCCTGGACAGGCGCCTTAGAGAAAGAGAGGAGACTTCTCTTCCCTGCCATTTTCAGCCTAGGGGCAGTGGGGTGGACTCATTCAATGTGCAGGGGCCTCATCCTGCCTCGGTCCCCTCTGAGGAGGAGGCTATGCAGCTAGGTCGACTTGCCCCTGATAAAGGAAGATTTAGTCTTCAGAGAATGATGTGTTTCTGTTGTGGGGGCATTGGTCATTTGGCAAATGTTTGCCCCTCTAGGGAATTCATGAACTTTACTAAGGGTGATAATAAAAGAAAAATCTCAAAAGGTAAAAAAAAATCCTCAAGGTTTGCCCCATCTGCTACCCTGGACAAAGTTGATGTAGGAATAGATGCTTTTCCTCAGGCCTGCAGTTCCCATTTTCTCCTTTCTGCCAGGGTGGCGCTAGGGAGCAAAGTCATTTCTTGTGAAATTTGTGTTGATAGTGGAGCGGCCGTCAATCTTATTGACAGTCAATTTGTAGCCATGCATGGTTTTCAGATTTGCACATTAGAAAAGGTTATACCTGGTTTTGCTATTGACTCTGCTCCACTCTCACAGAGATCCCTGAAAGGCATTGTTCACAATATCCGGTTGGCTGTGGGTGACGCTCATGTGGAGGATATATCTTGTTTTGTCCTTAACGGATTGCCTACTCCTCTAGTCTTGGGGTTACCCTGGCTCACTAGACATAACCCCACTATTGATTGGCAAGCAAGGTAAATAAATGAATGGAGTGATTTTTGTAGAGAGAATTGTCTCACAGCGACTTTTGCAGAGGTTACTACTAAGTCTGTGCCATCATTTCTCTCTGAATTTTCGGACGTGTTTTCCGAGAGTGGTGTTCAGGAGCTACCTCCTCACCGGGAGTATGACTGTCCTATTAACCTCATTCCCAGCGCCAAGCTGCCAAAATCACGCCTGTACAATCTCTCACAACCGGAAAGAATCGCGATGTGTACCTATATTTCTGAGAGTCTGGGTAAGGGGCATATCCGTCCCTCAAAATCACCTGTTGCTGCTGGCTTTTTCTTTGTTAAAAAGAAAGGTGGCTCTTTAAGACCTTGCCTAGATTTTAGGGAGCTGAACCGTATCACGATTCGTGATCCCTATCCCCTTCCTCTGATCCCGGACCTCTTCAATCAAATTGTTGGGGCCAAGGTTTTTTCCAAATTGGATTTGAGAGGCGCGTACAACCTGGTCAGGGTCAGAGAGGGGGACGAATGGAAAACGGCCTTTAATACCCCTGAGGGGCATTTCGAGAATCTCGTTATGCCTTTTGGCTTGATGAATGCTCCGGCCGTCTTTCAGCATTTTGTTAACAGTATTTTCTACCATTTAATGGGGAAATTTGTGTTGGTGTATCTTGATGATATTTTGATTTTTTCCCCTGATGTCCAGACCCATCAGGATCATCTTTTTCAGGTTCTGCGGATTCTGCGGGAAAATAAATTGTACGCCAACCTGGAGAAATGTGTGTTTATGGTATCGGAGATTCAATTGCTGGGTTTTCTCCTCTCTGCTTCTGGTTTTCGCTTGGACCCGGAGAAGGTCCGTGCTGTGCTTGAGTGGGAGCTTCCTGAGAATCAGAAGACATTGATGCGCTTTCTGGGTTTTGCGAACTATTACAGAAAGTTCATTTTGAATTATTCCTCTGTTGTCAAGCCACTCACGGATATGACAAAAAAGGGGGCAGATTTTTCCTCTTGGTCGGAAGAAGCGCTTACAGCTTTTTCTAAGATTAAAGAGAGTTTTGCGTCTGCTCCCATCTTGGTGCATCCCGATGTTTCTTTGACTTTTATTGTTGAGGTGGATGCTTCCGAGGTTGGTGTGGGTGCGGTTTTGTCCCAGGGCCCCTCTCCTGCCAAATAGCGACCCTGTGCCTTTTTCTCTAAAAAACTCTCCCCTGCAGAGAAAAACTATGATGTCGGAGATAGGGAGTTGTTGGCCATCAAGTTGGCTTTCGAAGAATGGCGACATTGGTTGGAGGGGGCCAGGCACCCTATCATCGTTTTTACCGACCATAAGAATCTGGCGTACTTGGATTCGGCCAAGCATATGAATCCGAGACAGGCCAGATGGTCTCTGTTCTTCTCCAGATTAAATTTTGTGGTTACATTCCGCCCTGGGATTAAAAATGTGAAGGCGGATGCCCTCTCTCGCTGTTTTCCGGGAGGGGGAAACTCCGAGGACCCGTATCCCATTTTGGCGGAGGGGGTAGTTGTTTCTGCTCTGTATCCTGATTTGGAGGCCGAGGTCCAGGCTGCCCAGACAGAGGTACCTGCTCGTTGTCCTTCTGGGAAGTTGTTTGTACCTCTTGAGTTACGTCACAAACTTTTCAAGTAGCATCACGATACTGTTCTTGCTGATCACCCCGGGAGTAGAGCCACTGTAGATCTCATTACTCGGAGATTTTGGTGGCCGGCTCTTCGTAAGTCAGTGGAGGATTTTGTGGCAGCTTGTGAGACGTGTGCTCGCGCTAAGGTCCCTCGTTCACGGCCTTCAGGTCCCCTTCTCCAGTTACCCATACCTTCCCGTCCTTGGACAAACCTGTCCATGGACTTTATCACGGATCTTCCTCGTTCCTCAGGGAAGTCGGTGATCCTGGTGGTGGTGGACCGTTTTAGCAAGATGGCTCATTTCATACCCTTCCCTGGTTTGCCCAATGCTAAGACGTTGGCGCAAGCTTTTGTCGACCACATTGTTAAATTGCATGGCATCCCCTCTGATATTGTTTCCGATAGAGGCACGCAGTTTGTGTCCAGATTCTGGAAGGCTTTCTGTTCTCGCCTGGGGGTTCGGCTGTCCTTCTCTTCTGCTTTTTACCCGCAGTCGAATGGTCAGACTGAACGCCTCAATCAGAATCTGGAGACATATTTGCGCTGTTTTGTGGCAGAGAACCAGGAGGATTGGTGTTCGTTTCTGCCTCTTGCTGAGTTTGCTTTGAACAACCGTCGTCAGGAATCTTCTGATAAGTCACCATTCTTTGGTGCATATGGGTTTCATCCGCAGTTTGGGACATTCTCGGGAGGGGCCCTTCTGGTTTGCCTGAGGAGGAGAGATTTTCCTCGTCTTTGTCTACTATTTGGCAAAAGATTCAGAGTAATCTAAGTAAGATGAGTGAGAAATATAAGCGTGTGGCTGATAAGAGACGTGTGCCTGGTCCGGACCTGAATGTGGGTGATCTGGTGTGGTTGTCTACAAGAAATATTAAACTTAAGGTTCCCTCCTGGAAATTGGGTCCCAAGTTTATTGGGCCTTATAAGATCCTGTCCATCATCAATCCTGTTGCCTTCCGTCTTGATCTTCCACAGGTTTGGAAGATACATAATGTATTTCACAGGTCTCTCTTAAAACCATATGTCCAGCCCACGGTACCCTCCTCTTTGCCCCCTCCTCCGATTTCGGTTGATGGCAATCTGGAGTTTGAGGTTTCCAGAATTGTGAACTCTCGCCTTGTCCGAGGTTCTCTTCAGTACCTCGTTCATTGGAAGGGTTATGGTCTTGAGGAGAGGATGTGGGTTCCGGTGTCGGACATTAAAGCCACTCGCCTCATCAGGGCTTTTCATAGGGCTCATCCTGAGAAGGTGGTTCCTGGGTGTCCGGAGTCCACCCGTAGAGGGGGGGGGGTACTGTCACTACCAGAGTTTTGAGGTGTTCTCACAACTCTGTTTCTCCGCCCCTGTGATGATGTCCCTACCAGAGTTTTGAGGAATTCTCACAGCTCTGTTCCTCCTCCCTTGTGATGAGGTCTTTACTTTCAGTTTCCCTCCTCCCAGCTGTCCCTCCTGTGATTGATTCCTCTTCCTATAAAACACCCCTCTTCCTGTTTAATCGTGCGGATTATATTTCTCATCTGAGTTGTGTCAGCCGCTGGAGTATCTACACTTGTGTGGTCTCTTTTCACTGGACCTGTGTTCTGCTGAAGCAAGTAACATCGGATATTGTCTGCTGTGTTTGGATCTGTCTTCACTGCTGCTGCAGCTCCTACAGATAAGTTTGCAGACGTTGTGTCTTTTGGTTTGTTTGCTGACTGGATCCGAGGCGACCACGGTTCCGTCTGTGTTCTGAGCAGGGCGCCGGTGGCCGTGCCCCTCCCACTATTGTAGGGGTTTCAGCTGTCACCAGCCTTAGGTACGCGGGCATGCCATGACCCACCATCAGGGTCTGGGCATGGGCATAGCAGCATAGGGAGAGCTCTTAGGGTCGGACAGGGGTCACCCTTTATGCTCCCTAGTTTGGGTCCGGTCAGTAGCTTCAGCACTGTTTATGCTCCTGTTGTTCACATATACCCGTGACACCTAGAAACTCAGGATAGAAATTTCTATATTTTATTGAGGAGTTAAATTCAATTGCCAAATTAGCAATCCCCTAAATCTGGTGCTCCAGCTGTGGCTAGCCAAGTGTAATACTGTCTGCTATCTGGCAAAGGATAGATTTTTTTCTGTGGTGAAATTCAATTGCCAAAATCACAGTCCCCTAAATCTGGTGTCCCAGCAGTGGCTGGCAAAGTTTAGTAGTGTCCGGCAAAGGATATATTTTGTTCTGGGGCGAAATTCAATTGCCAAAATAGCAATCCCCTAAATCTGGTGTTCCAGCAGTGGCTGGCCAAGTTTTATAGTGTCCGGCAAAGGATATATTTTTTCCTGGGGTGAAATTCAATTTCCAAAATAGCAATACCGTAAATCAGTGGTTTCAGCTGTGGCTGGCCAAGTTTAATAGTGTCCGGCAAAGGATAGATACATTTTCTGGGGTGAAATTCAATTGCCAAAATAGAAATCCCCTAAATCTGGTGTTCCAGCAGTGGCTGGCCAAGTTTAATAGTGTCCGGCAAAGGATATATTTTTTCCTGGGGTGAAATTCAATTTCCAAAATAGCAATAATGTAAATCAGTGGTTTCAGCAGTGGCTGGCCAAGTTTAATAGTGTCCGGCAAAGGATAGATAAATTTTCTGGGGAGAAATTCAATAGCCAAAATAGCAATCCCCTAAATCTGGTGTTCCAGCAGTGGCTGGCCAAGTTTAATAGTGTCCAGCAAAGGATATATTATATTCTGGGGTGAAATTAAATTGCCAAAATAGCAATCCCCTAAGTCTGGTGTCCCAGCAGTGGCTGGCCAAGTTTAATAGTGGCCGGCAAAGGATAGATCATTTTCTGGGGTGAAATTTAATTGTCAAAATAGCAATCCCGTAAATAAGTGGTTTCAGCTTTGGCTGGCCAAATTTAATAGTGTCCGGCAAAGGATAGATACATTTCTGGGGTGAAATTCAATTGCCAAAATAGCAATCCCCTAAATCTGGTGTCCCAGCAGTGGCTGGCCAAGTTTAATTGTGACCGGCAAAGAATATATTTTGTTCTGGGATGAAATTCAATTGCCAAACTAGCAATCCCCTAAATCTGGTGTCCCAGCAGTGGCTGGCCAAGTTTAATAGTGTCCGGCAAAGGATAGATTTTGTTCTGTGGTCAAATTCAATTGCCAAATTAGCAATACCGTAAATCAGTGGTTTCAGCTGTGGCTGGCCAATTTCAATAGTGTCCTGAAAAGGATATATATTTTTCTGGGGTGAAATTCATTTGCAAAAATAGAAATACCGTAAATCTGGTGTCCCAGCAGTGGCTGGCCAAGTTTAATAGTGTCTGGCAAAGGATATATATTTTTCTGGGGTGAAATTCAATTGCCAAAATAGCAATACCGTAAATCTGTGGTTTCAGTTGTGGCTGGCCAAGTTTAATAGTGTCCTGCAAAGGATAGATAATTTTCTGGGGTGAAATTAAATTGCCAAAATAGCAATAGCAATCCCCTAAATCTGGTGTCAGCTGTGGCTGGACAAGTTTCCGTCAAAGAATAGTGTCCGTCAAAGAATAACTTTTGTTCTGGGGTGAAATTAAATTGCCAAAATAGCAATACCGTAAATCATTGGTTTCAGCTTTGGCTGGACAAGTTAAATACTGTCCGGCAAAGGATAGATTTTAAATTAATGGGTGAAGTATTACCATTTTTTCCAGGTACAATCCCCTGCACTGCATAACTGACAGGGAACTTATAATTGGCGGTTACATTCTTGCATGAAATCAAGCCTTTTTGGGTTGTGAAGTCTCCAATAACTGTTTATTAATTTTTTATTTTACAACAATGGTGGGATGAGGCCGGTATACATGTCTATTCTGCATAAGGTTCAAACAAGTCCTGTGAGTTCCATGTCTGTTTCTTTTTAATAAACGAAAGCTTAGTTGCCAACATTGTCTGCGGACAGGCGGCTGCACTTGTCTGTGATAATGCCCCCAGTCATGCTAAACACACGTTCAGACAATACAGTGGCTGCAGGGTAGGCCATCACCTCCAAGGCATAAAGAGCAACCTCAGGACATGTGCCCAATTTGAAGACCCAGAAGTTGAATGGGCCAGACCCAGTGGCGTAGCTAGAAATGATTGGGCACCACATCAAATTTTTGAATGGGGCCCCCCTAACCCAGTCATTTTTTCACAACCCCTTCCTTTCATGCCGCCATGCCTGTGGCTACTAAAGATCGCTCTCTCAGACCAGGCCCAGCAGCTGTTCCATTCGCTTTCTACACTGTCTATACTGCCACTGTATATAATTTCATTGTATAATACTGTTGAGGGAGCCCTGACAAAGTCCTTTACTCCTCCTCCTCCTCCTGGATGGGCCCGTTCTAGGTCACTGCCCCAAAGCAGTTGCGTGCCTGCTTCCCCTGTAGCTATTCCCCTAGGCAGACCCATCAGTCAGTACGTGTACTGTTCCAACATGTTGCTGAAATGCTGCCTCCTTCTAAGATGTTCCAGATCTGCTGGTGGTGCAGGTTGTTGTAGCGTGATGACAAAGCTTTTCCACATTTTGCCAATGATAAACCTTCCTTCTGAGGTGTTGGTGGTGACCCAGCTGCATTGGCAAATTCTTCCTCCTCCTCCTCTGCCTTCACCTTGTGCTTCCACTGAGTCCACGGTGTCAGGTGTAAATGCCATCAGCAGGGTGTCTACTAGCGGGCTCATCTTCCTATCACACTCCAATTAAGGATGACACGTTGTCCTTGTAACGGGGATGCAGCAGGGTGCACCCAGTAAGCAGCACAAGTTAGAATGTGGCAGTAACTGGGCGGTCGTTGCGCAGGCACTACAGCATGTTGTCGCGCATGTCTGCCAGGCTGCCCAGAGGCAAGGACAAGCTATCCTCTTTGAGGGAGGTATATCGTCTGTGTCCTCTGAATCCCTCAGCGTTCCTCCTACTCCTCCTCATCCTCCAGAACTGTGCCCTGGCTAAACAATTGTGTTCCAGGCCAGGGCCTATGTTGGTGCAGGAACCCACCCTCCTGTGGGTGGCCTTTTGAAGGATAAGGCGTGTATATAGTTTTGTTTGTTTGTATGGTTAGTTTAGCTGCATTATAGTTATTTTGATATGTTTTCAAGTAATTTTGTAAATAGTTTGTTAATGGTTTGAGTGAAAGGGGGGGGGGGTGTTTAGGAACTTCTGCACCCCAAATTCAGCACATGTGGCAGGCAGGGGATGTGCGTCAAACTGGCTAGACCCAGACCTACTATTACATTTTGCCCCTTTATCGCACAACACCAGGCTGGGCTGAAGGCTCAATGGCACCAACCAATCATCCGTCTGTTGTTCCATGCCTGTCCACTGCTCCTGCGCGTTGTGGGGTTTTTCCCACAAACACACAAGTTTTAAAACAGACTGCTGTCATTTCCCCTGGCTGTGCTGCTGTGGGTGGTGAAGGTGTTACACTGAGTGGATGAGGGGGTGGTAGAGGAGGAGGAGGGGGAAGCAGAGTAGGAGGAGGAGGAGGAGGAGGAGGAGGAGGAGGTAACAGGATACAAAGAAAAATGCCCAGCAATCCTCGGGGGCGGAAGGACAATCGCAAAAATGCTATCCGCCTCTGGGCCAGCCGCTACATTTTCCCACTGTGTTGTTGGTTATGGGGACGTTGCCATAGATAGCGTTGTGCAGTGCACACCTGATTTTGTCCACCACTTGGTTGTGCAGGGAAGGGATGGCTCGCCTGCAAAAGTAGTGGCGGCTGGGATACACGTACTGTGGGACAGCCACCGCCATAAGGTTTTTAAAACTGTCCACCAGACAGAATGACAGCATTTCAAAGGACCAGGAAGTTTGAAATAAGGCATTCAGAGCCATGGGTAGGGGGTACTTCCTCTTTCTATTTCTTTTTCTCTCCAGTGTTTGGGAGATGGACGGCTGATAGCTGAACACTTCTATGGGATTTGGTGGAGATGCATGGTGACGATGACAGATGTGGTGGCATTGCTGCCACATCCTCTGTTTGCTGGGTGACAGGTGCCACTGTCACTCACTTGGGCTCAAGTTTATAATGTTTATTTATTATTTTTCTCTATCTTATGTTATTTTAAGTCATTTCCCTATCCACATTCATTTCCAGGGGATTTACCTACATTTTGCTGCCTTTTGAAGCCCTCTGGTCATTTCCTGGGCTATTTTACAGCCTTTTTAGTGCCCAAAAGTTCGGGTCCCCATTGACTTCAATGGGGTTCGGGTTCAGGTGAAGTCCGGGTAGAGTTCGGATCCCTAACCCGAACATTTTAGGGAAGTTCGGCCGAACTTCTGCAACCCGAACATCCTGGTATTCGCTCAACTCTACTCCTGTGTAATGTGTGCGCATCCCAAATACCTTTTTTAATTTATTGGTGCATACACTTACAAATCCAACACTACTTTATGTGTAACATACTTTTAAGCATATATAACATTTAATATTAAGAAGGCGGCCAGTAATGGTGGAAATGGCCACGATGCTGGCCCTGGACGCGATGAAACTAAATAAAAGAATGTAGCTGAGAGCGTCCAGGCTCTAACCCCCTAAAAAAAATTATTTGGAAGGGCCATTCGGTCAGCTGACCCTCTTAGAGCTGACCCTCTAAGACCTGTAAAACATTATTTGTGAGGGCCTGCAGGTGAGCTGACCCTAAAAACAAAATTTTCCAGGTCCTGCAGATGAGCTGACCCTCTAAAACATTATATGTGAGGGCCTGCAGGTGAGCTGACCCTCTCAAACATTATATGTGAGGGCCTGCAGGTGAGCTGACCCTCTCAAACATTATATGTGAGGGCCTGCAGGTGAGTTGACCCTGTTAAACATTATATGTGAGGGGCTGCAGGTGAGCTCACCCTCTAAAACATTATGAGCGAGGGCAGCCTGAAAAGCATGTTGATATGATGGAGAAGGAGTAGAGAAGTCAGGGGCAATCCAGGCCTTGTTCATTTTTATAAGAGTCGACCTCTCAGCATTTTCAGTTGACAGATGGATGCACTTATCAGTTATTATGCCCCCAGCAAAACTAAATACTCACCCTGACGAAACGCTGGCGGTAGGGCAGGCCAGCACCTCTGAGGCGTAGAGTGGCAGTTTGTGCCACATGTCCAGCTTGGACACCCAATAGTTGTAAGGCACAGAGGGATCACTGAGGACGCTGACACAGTCTGCTATGTACTCCTTGACCATCTTCAAAAAATTTTCCTGCCTTGTGACACTAGGCCGCGCATCAGGGTGAGAGTGCTGGCGGGGTGTCATGAAACTGTTCCAGGCCTTGGAGAGTATTGTCATGCCTCTGTTGGAATTGTTGTGTGTTCCCCTCATCTCCCCTCCTGAGTTGCACAAGGGACTACGTAATTAGTTTACCTCCACTCTTGTGTGTTATGTTTTTAGCTATATTAATGTATACGTTTGGGATGTTTGTAATGCATGGGACATATATGCTGTATAATAACCATGTGTGTGAGCTTGCCAAGCTTAAAAGCTGCCAACAAGTTACGGCCATTATCAGACACAACAACCAACCATGCCTGGTTGTAGGTTGAGTGGCTAGAGCCACAGCTCAGTCTGGTCCCTGATACCCTGCCACAGCTTTGCAGCGGTGTGCTGTTTTTCACCTAAGCAAATTTGTTTTAGCACGGCCTGTTCCCCACTGCCATGCTACACTGCTTCAAGCTACTGACTGATGACTGACTGGTGCTGCAAGATAAGAATTCAGAGGTGGAAGTGGAGTAGGAGAGGAGAAGGGGGGTTTGCTGCAACTAATGTAGGTGGTGGTGAAAATCCTGGTGGAATGGGGCCCGCAATCCTTGGCATTGGTAGCACGTGTGCCATCCCAGGGTACGACTAGCTACCGGCCTCCAAAAGGTTCACATAGTGTGCCGTCACGAAAATGTAGAGTCCCTGGCCAAAAGCACTTGTCTATGTGTTAGTTGTTAAGTGTACCTTCCCAATAACTGCATTGGTCAGTGCACGGGTGATGTTACGGGACACAATTGCTGGTGTAATGCGTGGACAGCCCACCGAGAAAAATTAGAAAGCCTCAGTGTCCACATGTCTAAATGGCAACATTTCCAGGGCCAGCAGTTTTGAAAGGTGTGCATTTAGTGCTATGGCCTGTGGGTGGATGGCTGGGTATTTGCGCTTACGTTAAAAGACCTGGGTTAAGGACATGTGTAAACGGGCCTATTTGCCACCTCACAGCCTCTTCCAGCCTGTTGCAGTGCTGTGAATCCCTCCCCCTCTGTACTGCTTTCCTAGCTTGGCTTGCCACCTTCCCAGGTTGTGTCAGTGATGTCATTGTCCACCACCCTCTCTTCCACTTCCTCCCTCGGGTCATTCTCCTGACTTGTGTTGTTGACCTAACAAGACCCTCACTTATTGACAACTGTGTCTCATCTGCATCATCCACCTCTTGAAAAACCAATTGCCATTCCGTACCGTCATCTTCTTCTGACTGTGGATGCTAAAGAGTTTGGGAATCAGTGCACAAGATCTCCTCATCTCCCTCTTCAGGGGGGCAAACGTTGTCAAGCTCACCTGCAGGCCCTCACCTACAATGTTTTAGAGGGTCAGCTCACCTGCAGGCCCTCAACTACAATATTTTACAGGGTCAGCTCACCTGCAGGCCCTCACCTACAATATTTGAGAGGGTCAGCTCACCTGCAGGCCCTCACCTACAATATTTTACAGGGTCAGCTCAGCAGCAGGCCCTCACGTACAATATTTTACAGGGTCAGCTCAGCAGCAGGCACTCGCCCATCATTTTTTCAATGGTCAGCTAAGTAGCAGGCACTCGCCCATCATTTTTTGCAATGCTCAGCAGCAGGCCCTGGCTCCTATTGTTTTAGAGGGTCAACAGCAGGACCTTGCACCTAATGTTTTGGAAGGTCACCAGCAGGCCATCAATGATAATTTTTAAAGGGTGTGTATGATGCCCTCCTTTATGTGTAACAAAGAGTGTATTACTGTACCGGTTCCTTGTAATTTTTGGCAGCCCTTTCACTTAGTGCATAGGCTTTATGAGTGTAGGATTCCCACTACCTGAACAATTGTACCACAATGTGAATGAGGCCCTCCTTTATGTGATATACAGGCTGTTTTGGAGTGCCTCTTGTTTGTACTTTTTTGCAGCACTTGCACTTTAAATACAATTGAATATACAGGAAAGAATGTTTCCTAACAATTTTTCCTGTGAAATAGATTTTTTTTTTAGGGGTTTTGTGCGTATTTTTGTCAGTCTGTAAAAGGGGCGTACAACTCGGACAACATGGTTCCCAGCAGCAACCTGGGAGTCCAAGATGCATCCAGACATCATAACCCTGCTGTTCCCGATCCATTTCAGAGGTGTTTCTTTCACTTTCTGACATTTTCCAATGGACCAGTCACCCTCCCCTCTTCAGAGCAAGGAGTGCCTGGTTGCCTCCCATTGACTTCCATTATACTTGAGTGCTCGACTGAGCACACGAATATAGCAATGTGTTTGGGCCGAACACCTGAACAACCAAATACTTTGGTGCTCAATTACTCGATCATCACTATACATTGGGTGTCCCCAAGCACTGACTCCATATATGAACATAGCTATATATGGAGTCAGAGCAGGGACTCCTAAGCCGTGTTCTCACATTGGGGGATTCCCCCACTGTACAGTGATCTTCTGCATAGACATAGAGGCTAAATTAGATTTAAATACACTGACTCGAGCATCGCGCTCGAGCACACGCGGTGTTCGGCCGAACATTGCAATGTGCCGAGTATCACGATGCTCGAGCCGAACTTTAGTTCGGCCAAGCATGCTCGCTCAACACTATTCTTCACTATAAAAACTGTGAATTTGTGGAATAGTCTTCCTGAGGTGATGATCACAGCGGGAACAGTTGGCGGTTTTAAGAAAGTATTAGATGCATTATTAGAACTAAATAATAACAATGCTTATGAACAAATGTAGAATTCTGATTTTCCACTTCCCTTCTTTTAAATTGTATCCTCTCCCATCCATTGGTTGAACTTAATAGGTTTTGGCAACTGTACTATGGACATATAGCCAGACATTTAACTAAGGATGTCTAGTTAGACATTGCGAAGGATAAAAATAAATGAAAGAAGCCAAGGAGGTACAGTTCAGCTAAGTGACATAGCTGTACCTTTTGGAATTTAAGCACCAGACCTAAAACACAATGCTGGAACCACAGTCAGCAAACTGCTACCAATCTTCCTTAACAATTCCAGTTGGTAGGAAGCTAAGTCTACCCCTAGGTTCTTCACAAGAGCCCACCGTGAGGCTGGATGGACTTGGCTGCTAGGGAACCATGTTTCTTCTGTGGAGTAAGGTAGCAGAAAAGTGGCAAAAGCATGGTACAAGCAGACCTACCAGAATGGCTGGGGATGCAAAGAGCAGTCCACAAACTATGTCAAAATCATAAGGGACAAATATAGTTAAAAAGGTGGGGGGTTAATCTAGGTCCAATGACCTCTCCTCTGTCTGGGTGCCAGGGGCCCACATTTATGATAATCGACTGCTGCATTGCTGGGTGACATGATGCCTGTTTTGCTGTTACTTGACCTCTCTCCTCTGTCTGGGTGCCAGGGGCCTAAATTCCTGAAAATGGCCTGTTCCATTGCTGGGTGACATGAAGCCTCTTTTGCGGTGCATTGCCCTCTCCTCTGTCTGGGTGCCTGGGGCCTACATTTCAGATAATCGCCTGTTGCTTTGGTGGGTGACATTAACCTCTTTTTGCTGTGCAATGACCTCTCCTCTGTCTGGGTGCCAGGGATCTACATTTATGATAATCGCCTGTTCCATTGCTGGATGACATGAAGACTGTTTTGCTGTTACGGGACCTCTCTCCTCTGTCAGGGTGCTAGGGCCTAAATAACTGAAAGTGGCCTGTTCCATTGCTGGGTGACATGATGCCTGTTTGGCTGTTACGGGACCCCTCTCCTCTATCTGGGTGCCTGCGGTCTACATTAATTATAATCGCCTGTTCCATTGCTGGGTGACATGAAGCCTGTTTTGCTGTTACGGGACATCTCTCCTCAGTCAGGGTGCTAGGGCCTAAATTACTGGAAGTGGCCTGTTACATTACTGGGTGACATGAAGCCTCTTTTGCCGTGCATTGCCTTCTCCTCTGTCTTGGTGCCAGGGGCCTACATTTCAGATAATTGCCTGTTGCTTTGGTGGGTGACATTAACCTCCTATTGCCGTGCATTGACCTCTCCTCTGTCTGGGTGCCTGCGGCCTACATTAATGATAATCGCCTGTTCCATTGCTGGGCGACATAAAGCCTGTTATGCCGAGCATTGACCTCTCATCTGTCTGGGTGCCAGGGGCCTAAGATTTCTGAATATCACCTGTTCCATTGGTGGGTGACATTAACCCATTTTTGCCAGTGATAAGCCACAGCTGTGCATTGCTGCCAGGAAACCAAATTTTGTAAAAATATATGTTACTGATCAAAAGATGCGTGACTTCTGACTACAAAACGCACGCTGGTAGACACGCTGCTGATGGCATTCCCACCTGACACCTCCCCAACCTCCTATTCCACCGCCTCTTCCGAGTTGCCAATTAATATTGTTTCATTTTTAGTTATTTTATTTTAAGTTATTTCCCTATCCATATTTGTTTGCAGGGCACTTACCCACATTGTGCTGCCTTTTGCAGCCTCTAGCCCTTTTCAGGGCTATTTTACAGCCATTTTAGTGCCCAAAATGTTGGGTCCCTATTGACTTCAATGGAGTTCGGGTCCAATTCGGATCACGAACCCGAACATTTCCGTGAAGTTCGTCCGAACTTCTCGAACACGGACATCCAGGTGTCCGCTCAACTCTAGTCGTGTGCCCACTGGCGTTAGGTGCAACTAATTTATTAAGAAGCGTACACCTTTTAATAAATTAGGTGTCTCTTTCGGCAGTACATGCAACAAAATGCAAAGCAATGGCAGCTATGTACTAGTGTATTACAATATAATTTGAGCCAGCTTCTGGCACAAATTGTAATAAATGTGTTGGGCTGTGCAGGGGCGTAGCTAGAAATGACTGGGCCCCATAGCAAAAAAATTTTATGGCCCCCCCCCCTCCCAGATCTCCCACCCCCACATACCTCTCTGACCCTAAGCCTTGGCAGATGCTGAGCGGGGTCGGCTCAGAGCTGGGCACAGCGGTATCAAAGGTGATAATTGTCACATCAAAGAGGATACAGTGTAAACCCTGAGCCATCCCATACAACACAGTATAATCCCTACAGCATGCTGTACAGAAAACATTATAATCCCTGCACTGTGCCATTATAATCCCTGCTGTACAATATACAGTATAACGTCTACACCATGCTGTGTAATATTTATTCTAATTAGTGTTGAGCGAACAGTTCGAGCATAGTTCGGGTTCGTACCGAATTTTGGGGTGTTCGTGACACGGACCCGAACATTTTCGTAAAATGTTCGGAGATTTCTATGGAGCATTTTGAAAGCCTGCAAAGCAGCCAATCAACATGCGTCATACTACTTGCTCCAAGAGGCCATCACAGCCATGCCTACTATTGGCATGGCTGTGATTGGCCAAGTGCAGCATGTGACCCAGGCTCTATTTAAGCTGGAGTCATGGAGCGCCACATGTCACTCTGCTCTGATTAGTGTAGGGATAGGATGCAGCTGCTGTGTTAGGGCGAGATAGGCAGTGAATTGCTCACTGTTTTTAGGCTGGGCAGACCATTTTTTGTCACTTTTTTCTGGGGTGATCAGCGGCGGCCATTTTGTGTCTTGTGGTGCGCCAGCACAAGCTGCCATAAAGTCCATTAATCCCTCAATAGTAGTTTTTTTTTTTTTGCTATATCCTACATCAGGGGCTTGGCTGTGCTTATTTTGTCACCCCTAGATTTTTCTATATATTATTGAGTGGTTAAACTGAAATTCACTTAAATAGCAATCCCTTGAATCTGGTGTTCCAGCTAGGCTAGCCAGCCAAGTGTAAAACTGTCAGCCATATTAAAAAAAAAACAATTCTGGGGTTGAAATTTAATTTCCAAAAAGCAATCCCCTGAATCTGGTGTTCCAGCTGTGGCTAGCCAAGTGTAAAACTGTCAGCCAAAATATATATATTTTCTTCTGGGGTTGAAATGTAATTGCCAAAGAGCAATCCCCTGAATCTGGTGTTCCAGCTGTGCCTAGCCAAGTGTAAAACTGTCAGCCAAAATATATATTTTTTTCTGGGGTTGAAATTTAATTGTCAAAAAGCAATCCCCTAAATCTGGTGTTCCAGCCGTGGCTAGCCAAGTGTAAAACTGTCAGCCAAAATATATATTTTTTTCTGGGGTTGAAATTTAATTGCCAAAAAGCAATCCCCTGAATCTGGTGTTCCAGCTGTGGCTAGCCAAGTGTAAAACTGTCAGCCAAAATATATATATTTTTTCTGGGGTTGAAATTTAATTGCCAAAAAGCAATTCCCTGAATCGGGTGTTCCAGCTGTGGCTAGCCAAGTGTAAAACTGTCTGGCAAAGAATATATATTTTTTTCTGGGGTGAAATTTAATTGCACAAATAGAAATTCCCAGAATCTGGTGTTCCAGCGGTGACTGCATAATTTCCCTAGTGTCTGTCACAGCATAGATTTTGTTCTGTGGTGAAATACAGTTCCAAAAATAAAAATACAGTAAATCTGGTGTTCCAGTTGTTGCAGGCCTAGTTTAAATCTGTCCGTAAAAGGGTATATTTCCTTCTGTGGTGAAATTTAATTGCTAAAATAGCAATTCCATATATCTAGTGTTCCAGTTGTTTCAGGCCTGGTTTACATCTGTCCGTAGAAGGGTATATTTCTTTCTGTGGGGAAATTCAATTGCTAAAATAGCAATTCCATAAATCTAGTGTTCCAGTTGTTGCAGGCCTATTTGAAATCTGTCCGTAAAAGGGTATATTTCTGTCTGTGGTGAAATTTAATTGCTAAAATAGCAATTCCATAATTCTAGTGTTCCAGCAGTTGCAGGCCTATTTGAAATCAGTCCGTAAAAGGGTATATTTCTTTCTATGGTGAAATTTAATTGCTAAATAAGCAATTCCATAAATCTAGTGTTCCAGCAGTTGCAGGCCTATTTTAAATCTGTCCGTAAAAGGGTATATTTCTTTCTATGGTGAAATTTAATTGCTAAAATAGCAATTCCATAAATCTAGTGTTCCAGCAGTTGCAGGCCTATTTGAAATCAGTCCGTAAAAAAGGGTATATTTCTTTCTTTGTTGAAATTCTATTGCAAACATTGCAATTCCCTAAATCTGGTGTTCCAGCATTTGCAGGCCTATTTGAAATCTGTCCGTAAAAGGGTATATTTTTGTCTGTGGTGAAATTTAATTGCTAAAATAGCAATTCCATAATTCTAGTGTTCCAGCAGTTCCAGGCTTATTTGAAATAAGTCCGTAAAAGGGTATATTTCTGTCTGTGGTGAAATTTAATTGCTAAAATAGCTATTCCATAATTTTAAATCTGTCCGTAAAAGGGTATATTTTTGTCTGTGGTGAAATTTAATTGCTAAAATAGCAATTCCAGAAATCTAGTGTTCCAACAGTTGCAGGCCCATTTGAAATCTGTCCGTAAAAGGGTATATTTCTGTCTATGGTGAAATTTATTTGCTAAAATAGCAATTCCATAAATCTAGTGTTCCAGCAGTTGCAGGCCTATTTGAAATCTGTCCGTAAAAGGGTATATTTCTGTCTGTGGTGAAATTTAATTGCTAAAATAGCAATACCATAATTCTAGTGTTCCAGAAGTTGCAGGCCTATTTGAAATCAGTCGGTAAAAGGTCATATTTCTTTCTATGGTGAAATTTAATTGCTAAAATAGCAATTCCATAATTCTAGTGTTCCAGAAGTTGCAGGCCTATTTGAAATCTGTCCGGAAAAGTGTATATTTCTTTCTATGGTGAAATTTATTAGCTAAAATAGAAATTCCATAAATCTAGTGTTCCAGCAGTTGCAGGCCTATTTGAAATCTGTCCGTAAAAGGGTATATTTCTTTCTATGGTGAAATTTAATTGCTAAAATAGCAATTCCAGAAATCTAGTGTTCCAACAGTTGTTGCAGGCCTATCCAGCAGTTGCAGGCCTATTTGAAATCTGTCCGTAAACGGGTATATTTCTGTCTGTGGTGAAATTTAATTGCTAAAATAGCAATACCATAATTCTAGTGTTCCAGAAGTTGCAGGCCTATTTGAAATCTGTCCATAAAAGGGTATATTTCTGTCTGTGGTGAAATTTAATTGCTAAAATAGCAATACCATAATTCTAGTGTTCCAGAAGTTGCAGGCCTATTTAAAATCAGTCGGTAAAAGGTCATATTTCTTTCTATGGTGAAATTTAATTGCTAAAATAGCAATTCCATAAATCTAGTGTTCCAGCAGTTGCAGGCCTATTTGAAATCTGTCCGTAAAAGTGTATATTTCTTTCTATGGTGAAATTTAATAGCTAAAATAGAAATTCCATAAATCTAGTGTTCCAGCAGTTGCAGGCTTATTTGAAATCTGTCCGTAAAAGGGTATATTTCTGTCTGTGATGAAATTTATTTGCTAAAATAGCAATTCCATAAATCTAGTGTTCCAGCAGTTGCAGGCCTATTTGAAATCTGTCCGTAAAAGGGTATATTTCTGTCTGTGGTGAAATTTAATTGCTAAAATAGCAATACCATAATTCTAGTGTTCCAGAAGTTGCAGGCCTATTTGAAATCAGTCCGTAAAAGGGTATATTTCTTTCTATGGTGAAATGTAATTGCTAAAATAGCAATTCCATAAATCTAGTGTTCCAGTTGTTGCAGGCCTAGTTTAAATCTGTCCGTAACAGGGTATATTTCTGTCTGTGGTGAAATATAAATGCTAAAATTGGAATTCCAAAAATCTAGTGATCCAGCAGTTGCAGACCTATTTGAAATCTGTCCGTAAAAGGATACCTTTCAGCCAGGGCCTAAATACTAGGCCTACAATTGATATTCCCCAAAATCAGTGATTACTGCTGTGCCTGGATTAGTGTAATACGCTACATAAATAACTAGGCAGATAGTGTTAGGTGCCTTTAAAAAAAGGCCTGAATTTGACATCTTCACATTAGGCCAAATATAATTTTTCTTATTAGTGCTTGGTGAACCGCACTAATGAGGAAAACATCTAGTAAGGGACGCGGTCGTGGTGGTGTCAGTGGACCCTCTGGTGCTGGGAGAAGACGTGGCCATTCTGCAACAGCCACACGGCCTAGTGAACCGACTACCTCAGGTTCCAGTACCCGCCAGAATTTACAGCGATATTTGGTGGGGCCCAATGCCGTTCTAAGGATGGTAAGGCCTGAGCAGGTACAGACGCTGGTCAATTGGGTGGCCGACAGTGGATCCAGCACGTTCACAACATTATCTCCCACCCAGTCTTCTGAAGAAAGTGCCCAGATGGCGCAAGAAAACCAAGCCCATCAGTCTGTCACATCACCCCAATGCATATCAGGGAAAATGTCTGAGCCTCAAGTTATACAGCAGTCTCTTATGCTGTTTGAAGACTCTGCTGGCAGGGTTTCCCAAGGGCATCCACATAGCCTATCCCCAGCGGTGGAAGACATAGCATGCACTGACGCACAACCACTCATGTTTCCTGATGATGAGGACATGGGAATACAACCTTATCAGAGTCAGCAAGTCTCTGATGATGATGAAACACAGGTGCCAACTGCCGTGTCTTACTGTGGTGTGCAGACTGAACAGGAGGAGGTCAGGGAGTAAGACTGGGTGGAAGACGATGCAGAGGACGATGAGGTCATAGACCCCACATGGAATGAAGGTCGTGCCGCTGACTTTCATAGTTCAGAGGAAGAGGCAGTGGTGAGACCGAGCCAACAGCGAAGCAAAAGAGGGAGCAGGGGGCAAAAACAGAACAGCCGCCGTAAAGAGAGTTTGCCTGCTACTGGTCAGCGCCACCAGTGGCACAGCACCCCAGAGGCAGCTTCAAGGAGTTCCCTGAGCAGGGCACTTCTTAAAACAATGAGCTGACGACAAGACCCAAGTGGTTTGCACGCTGTGCCATCAGAGCCTGAAGCGAGGCATTAACGTTCTGAACCTTAGCACAACCTGCATGACCAGGCATCTACATGCAAAGCATGAACTGCAGTGGAGTAAACACCTTAAAAACAAGGAGCTCACTCAGGCTCCCCCTGCTCCCTCTTCTGCTGCTGCCTCGGCCTCTTCCTCCGCCTCGGGAGGAACGTTGCCACCTGCCGCCCACCAAACAGAGGATGTGCCACCGACACCACCACCTGCGTGACCAAGCATCTCCACCATGTCACACGGCAGCGTTCAGCTCTCCATCTCACAAACCTTGGAGAGAAAGCGTAAATTCCCACCTAGCCACCCTCGAGCCCTGGGCCTGAATGCCAGCATTTCTAAACTACTGGCCTTAGAAATGCTGTCATTCAGGCTGGTGGACACAGACAGCTTCAAACAGCTGATGGTGATGGCTGTCCGACAGTATGTTGTTCCCAGCCGCCAATACTTCTCCAAGACAGCCGTGCCTTCCCTGCACAACCAAGTATCTGATAAAATTAAGTGTGCACTGCGCAATGCCATCTGTGGCAAGGTCCACCTAACCACAGATACGTGGACCAGTAAGCACGGCCAGGGACGCTATATCTCCCTAACTGCACACTGGGTAAATGTAGTGGCGGCTGGGCCCCAGGCAGAGAGTTCCTTGGCACACGTCCTTCCGCCGCCAAGGATCGCAGGGCATCATTTTTTGCTTCCTGTTGCCTCCTCCTCGGGTTCCTCCTCCTCTGCTTCCACCGGCTCATCCAGTCAGCCACACACCTTCACCACCAACATGAGCACAGCACGGGGTAAATATCAGCAGGCCATTCTGAAACTCATATGTTTGGGGGACAGGCCCCACACCGCGTAGTATTTGTGGCGGGGTATTGAACAACAGACCGACGAGTGGTTTCTGCCGGTGGCCCTCAAGCCCGGCCTGGTGGTGTGCGATAATGGGCAAAATCTCGTCGCAGCTTTGGGACTAGCCGGTTTGACGCACATCCCTTGCCTAGCGCATGTGCTGAATTTGTGGTGCAGAAGTTCATTCACAACTATCCCGACATGTCAGAGCTGCTGCATAAAGTGCGGGCTGTCTGTGCGCGCTTCTGGCGTTCACATCCTGCCACTGCTCTCCTGTCTGGGACTCTGCGCTACAGCGGAACTTCGGCCTTCCCGCTCACCGCCTCATATGCGACCTGCCCACCATGTGAAACTCCACCTTGCACATGCTGGAGAGACTGTGCGAGAAGCAGCAGGCCATCGTGGAGTTTCAGCTGCACCACGCACTCGTCAGTCACACTGCGGAACAGCACCACTTCACCACCCATGTGAGACCTGTGTGCCCTGTTGCGCTGTTTCGAGTACTCCACCAACATGGCCAGCGGCGATGACACCATTATCAGCGTTACAATACCACTTCTATGTCTCCTTGAGAAAATGCTTATGGCGATGATGGAAGAGGAGGTGGCCCAGGAGGAGGGGAAGGATGAGGGGTCATTTTTAGCACTTTCAGGCCAGTCTGTTAGAAGTGGCTCAAAGGGAGTTTTTTTGCAACAGCAGAGGACAGGTACAAATGTGGCCAGCCTGGGCCCATTACTTGAGGACGAGGAGGATGAGGAGGAGGTGGAGGAGGATGAGGAAGAAGCAGGTTCACAGCGGGGTGGCACCCGACACAGCTCAGACCCATCACTGGTGCATGGCTGGGAAGATACGGAGGACGATGACGATAAGCCTCCCACAGAGGACAGCTTGTCCTTACCTCTGGGGAGCCTGGCACACATGAGCGACTACATGCTGCAGTGCCTGCGCAACAACAGCAGAGTTGCCCACATCTTAACGTGTGCGGACTACTGGGTTGCCACCCTGCTGGATCCCCGGTACAAAGACAATGTGCTCACCTTACTTTTTGCACTGGAGCGTGATAGGAAGATGCGCGAGTACAAGCGCATGCTGGTAGACGCGCTCCTGAGAGCGTTCCCAAACGTCACAGGGGAACAGGTGGAAGCCCAAGGCGAAGGCAGAGGAGGAGAAAGACGTCGCCAACGCAGTTGTGTCACGGTCAGCTCCTCTAAGGGCAGGGTTAGCATGGCACAAATGTGGAAAAGTTTTGTCTCCACGCCACAGCTAACTGCACCACCACCTGATACGGAACGTGTCAGCAGAAGGCAGCATTTCACTAACATGGTTGAACAGTACATCTGCACACCCCTCCACGTACTTACTGATGGTTCGGCCCCATTCAACTTCTGGGTCTCCAAATTGTCCACGTGGCCAGAGTTAGCATTTTATGCCTTGAAGGTTCTGGCTTGCCCGGCGGCCAGCGTTTTGTCTGAACGTGTATTCAGCGCGGCAGGGGGCGTCATTACTGACAAACGCAACCGCCTGCCCACAGCCAACGTGGACAAGCTGACGTTCATAAAAATGAACCAGGCATGGATCCCACAGGACCTGTCCCTCCCTTGCGCAGAATAGACATTTATAACTGCCTACCCCTCAACCATGTATTCTTGTACTCCGGGGCACTTCTTTATAGAATCCTCATTTTCTTAACTTTACCATGATCTTGCGGTGCAACCCAAAGTTGAATGAACCTCTCCTCAATCTGGGCGCCGGGGCCTAAATAACTGAAAATGGCCTATAACAATGGTGGGTGACATGAAGCCTGAACCTCTGCCATGCGACCTCTCTCCTCTGTCTGGGTGCCGTGGGCTAAATATCTGGAAGTGGCCTTCTCCAGTGGTGAGTGATATGTAGCTTGATTCTGTGCTATGGGACCTCTCTCCTTTGTCTGGGTGCTGGGGCCTAAATAACTGAAAGTGGCCTTCTCCAGTGGTGGGTGACATGATGCCTGATTCTCTGCTGTGGGACCTCTCTCCTCTGTCTGGGTGCTGGGGCCTAAATAACTCAAAGTGGCCTTCTCCAGTGGTGAGTGATATAAAGCTTGATTCTGTGCTATGGGACCTCTCTCCTCTGTCTGAGTGCCGTGGGCCAAATATCTGGAAGTGGCCTTCTCCAGTGGTGGGTGATATGATGCCTTATTCCTTGCTGTGGGATCTCTCTCCTCTTTCTGGGTGCTGGGGCCTCAATATCTGAAAGTGGCCTTCTCCAGTAGTGGGTGATGTGAAGCCTGATTTTATGCTATGGGACCTCTCTACTCTGTCTGGGTGCTGGGGCCGAAATAGCAGAAAGTGACATTCTCCATTGGTGGGTGACTTGAAGCCTTATTCTCTGCTATGGGACCTCTCTGGGACCTACATTTTGCTGCCTTTTGCAGCCCTCTAGCCCTTTCCTGGACTATTTTACAGCCTTTTTAGTGCCCAAAAGTTCAGGTCCCCATTGACTTCAATGGGGTTCGGTATGAAGTTTGGGTCGAGTTCGGATCCCGAACCCGAACATTTTTGGGAAGTTCGGTCGAACTTCTCGAACCCGAACATCCAGGTGTTCGTTCAACTCTAATTATAATCCATACACCATGCCGTACGATATACAGTATAGTTCATACACCATGCGGTACAATATACAGTATAATCCATACACCATGCTGTACAGTGTACAGTATAGTTCATACACCATGCTGTACACGGTATACAGTATAATCCATACACCAAGCCATACAATATACACAATAACCCTACAGTGTAGGTGTTATACTGTATATTGTACCGCATGGTGTATAGATTATACTGTATACTGTGTACAACATGGTATATGAACTATACTGTATATATTGTACCACATGGTGTATAGATTATACTGAATATTGTACCGCATGGTGTATGGATTATACTGAATATTGTACCGCATGGTGTATGGATTATATTGTATATTGTATGGCTTGGTGTATGGATTATTCTGTATATTGTACGGCATGGTGTATGGATTATACTGTATATTGTACAGCAGCACATACCTGTCACATCCAGCTCCTCCAGGTGACATCTCCTCTGATGTAGATCTTTTCTGTCATCATCTTCCCCTTTTGGTCCATACAGCTTCTTTCAGCCGCACCTCGTCTCTGCAGAGTGTGACACACAGACATCTTAGTTTCCTCACTTTTCTATCATCACCCCCTAACCTGGAGCCCCCACAGTGTGATCCTGCTGCCCCCAATACCCCCAAATACTATCCTAAAGAAAAATAACTGCCATACAGATAGAACCCCCCCCCCATAGTAACAGTGCTCCTCATAGTCCCACCAATAGTAATTCCCTTCTAGAATGCCCTAGTTAGTAATACTGCCCCCACACTTTCCATATTAAGTAATTTGCCCCCCCACACTGCCCTACATTAAGTAATTTGCCCCCCACACTGCCCCCTGAATTAATTTGTCCCCACACTGCCCCACATTAAGTAATTTGCCTCTACAATGCACCATTAAGTAAGTTGTCCCCCACACTGCCCCACATTAAGTTATTTGTCCCCCAAACTGCCCCACATTAAGTAATTTCCCCCCCACACTGTGCCATTAAGTAATTTGTCCCCCACACTGCCCCACATTAAGTAATATGCCTCTACACTGCCCCATTAAGTAATTTGTCCCCCACACTGCCTCACATTAAGTAATTTGCTTCTACACTGCCCCATTAAGTAATTTGTCCCCCACACTGCCCCACATTAAGTAATTTGTCCCCACACTGCCCCACATTAAGTAATTTGCCCCCACACTGCCCCATTAAGTAATTTGCCCCACACACTGCCCCCATTAAGTAATTCCCCCCCCCCCAGTCTCATACCAGCTGTACATATATAATAATATAACAAGATACCAGTAGTATCTATTACCTGAGCTTAGGTCCTTGTGCCTAGTGGGCTGGCTGATGCTGAATCGACTAGTGCTGCCTGCTGATCACTGGAGGCTGGGCTGGCTCTGGCTAGCTGAGTTGACGCTGACTGACTATGCCTTGGCCTGACTGGCAGTCAGAGAAGGAGGGCGATTGACCGCTTCAACAAACCTGGGGCAGACACCAGTGAATACAGTGGAGTGGCACCGCGGCCCTCTGTTCCCACCTGCAGAAACAAGAATTGGCCGGTGGTGTATGGTGGCAGCCCCGCCCACTTTTAGCTACAGTGGCAACAGCAGCATGAAAAAAGTTGCCAATTTTGTCACACAACTGTGTGCCAAAATTTGTGTCTTTTTACAGTCATTTCCAAAACCAAACACTGGTGGTAATACTCTGTTCCAAGAAAATATTTTGCAATTAAATTTAGCAGCTTTCCATGAAGTGGATTGCAGTGCTGCATGTTTAGTGTAGGGCTCATTTCAGTGGGGATTGAAATGCTGCATATACAGCGTAGAGCTCATTTCAGTGGGGATTGTAGTGCTGCATAGACAGTGTAGGGCTCATTTCAGTAGGGATTGCAGTGCTGCAAATACAGTGTAGGGTTCATTTCAGTGGGGATTACATTGCTGCATATGCAGTGTAGAGCTCTTTTCAGTGGGGATTGCAGTGCTGCATATACAGTGTAGGGCTTATTTCAGTGGGGATTTCAGTGCTGCATATACAATGTAGGGCTCATTTCAGTGGGGATTGCAGAGATGCGGCCTAAAGCTGCAGCTGAGCCAAAAATGGACAAGTCCCTTCTTAGCATGGCTGCGGCTATAAGCCGCTGCTCCGCTATCCTCAGCGCTGCTTCCCATTGAGATGCATGGGAGGCAGAAAAGGTGCAGCCACTAGCAAGTTTTTACCGGAATTTCTACATGGCTGTCCATGCCAACAGGAGTCTTTAAGGGGGCAAGAGGGGGGAAATACATTGTGCAGGTGGGGTTAGGGAGGGCAAATAACCTTGCAATGGAGCTGCAGCCCGCATTTAACACAAACAGGTGAATGGTAGCCCTCGGTGCCTTCTTAAAATCACCACCACAGTAACTCACCCGCTGCTGCTGTGTGGAGTAGGAGATGGAATGCAGGGGCAGAGTGACAGGAAAGGTCAGAGGTCAGCACACTTTCCGTACGGCTGGTCTTGATATCACCGGCTGCTGGCTCACTTGTCCGAAGTCTCTGCCTAGCTCCTCCCACAGGGAATGTCACAGTTAAGAGGAGGGGGCAAACTCTATGATCGGAATGAAGTCTACTCGGCTGACAGCAGTGCAGGGCCTGCTGTGCATCCATGTTATCCACACAAGTGTTAGCTCAGAGTCGGGCAGGTGGCGGGTGGCAAGTCAAACAAGCTGCTCCATTCCTTCTGTTTCCTCCTTGGTGCTAGTGCCACTGGCGTGTGAGCTGATTGGTGGAGCAGCAGTTCCTGCTCACTGCTGCTCCACCAATTAGCTTAAAACTTGGCACTGCAGTTCATTGCAGAGGGAGGAGAATATCTTAAATTTAGAAGCTGCGGTGGATCTGCCAAAGTAATGTAGAGGTTGGCGCTTCTTCATAACTCTGGCGGATCCACCACCAGGTAAAAGTCTTTTTAAGATTGGCGTCTAAAATGCTGGTCTTAATAAATGGGCCCCCTAGTCCTTTTTAAGGATGTCATTGTATCTGCCACTACTTTCACTTGGGGTAGAGCATTCCATAGTTTGACTACTCTAACTAATACAAACCCTTTCCTACTGTCCGAATCATCTTTCCTCCAAACATAACGAATGTACCCTGGCCAATATACATAACAATGCTTCTACTTACTTTTACATGCATTTCTGACATACAGTAAACTATATATGCTACATGCAAAAATTATAGCGGTTATGCAATAATATTATTAATTACAAACATGCTGTAAAATATAAGGAACATATTATTTTCTAGAAAATAAGACAAATGGAGAAAAGTGGTAAAAAAATAAACTGTGCAGCATAATACAGTACTAAAAGAAGAAAGAAAAGTAAGAGAGAAGAGGTAGAGAAAGAGAGATTGACCAACAGGTGTGTGTGGCAAGAGACAGACTGCTCATCCAAATGTCACCTTTTTAGTTAAGGGGAATGTGTAATTAGAAAATGACCTGCTGTTTAACTCACTTTTTTATTTTGAACTTATTTTTGAATAATTTTTGATGGAGTTGCCTTTAATTTTCTATCTCACTGTATATTTAAAGTCAAACCAAAAATCCTGCAGTTTTTACACTTTTATATCTGTTGGTGAGCCACTCCGTAACTTATATATTACAATTTTCACACTGGCCACTATGTCTGAAAATTGGCGCTATTTCTTAGTTTATACATATAACTTTACAGCAGTTAACTCATTCTAATCCGTCATCTAATGATATCCCCTTTATTATAGATAACACAGGATCCTCTATTCACAATAGTTGATTGTCAAATCTTATCTATTCTTTCCTTGTACATCCGGCCGCCATAAAGCAATTTTTTTAATGCTTTCTAAATGCTGTTAAGAACAGCTCAGGCAAGTCGGCCGCCCCCATAATCATGTTCAGGAATTAAAATTTAAAATATCTACAATCAGAATATAAAAACAGATTAGAAAAAAGGACATGTACTGCTATCTGGTTTCAAAAGGCAGATAAAAATGTTGGTCACACATTTCCTTTAATCCATAAGTATTAAGATAGCACATATTGAGTTTTTCTTTGACAGGTTTGTTACTGGACCTAACAAACTCCAAGCTAACAGTCAGTCATGTTTTTGACCAAAGAATTGTATTCTCTTATATGGTAGTGTAAATGGGGCCTTAATTGGGGGGGGGGGTGGTGATTGGAACACAGATTTACATAATTAAGTACGAAATCTGGTTAGAAAATCGGAGACTTTCAGTACAAGATCTGGTTCAGTAAAAAGTCTGGTCATTAATGTAATATTCAAATGAACCACCAACAAATTCAGGGATAATATGCAAGGGAAATCAGGACTTATGTACAAACAAAAAACATAGTACAAATATGAAAAAAATTTTTTTTATAATAAATAAAATATTAATTTAAAGAACTAAGAGGTTTTCCATTTCATTAATGTAGCTAAAAAGGATCTTTTAACAGAAAATAAAAGTGTGTTGTTCAAACCAATCTTTTGTTATGCACAATTACATTTGAAAGCTAAAAAATCTATTCTAAGGCCTCTTTCACACAGGCAACGGATGTGAGGGCTGGACAAGATGCGGGTGCATTGTGGTAAAATGCGCAATTTTTCAGCACGAGTGAAAAGCGTTTTAATGCGTTTTTCACGTGCGTGAGAAAAATCGGTATATTTGGTACCCAGACCCGAACCCAGACTTATTCACAGAAGTTCGGGTTTTGGTTCAGTATCCTGTAGATTTTATTATTTTCCCTTATAACATGGTTATAAGGGAAAATAATAGAATTCTTAATACAGAATACTAAGTAAAATAGTGATGGAGGGGTTAAAAAAAAAACTTATAAATAAACTCACCTCATCCACTTGATCGCGCAGCCCGGCTCGTCTTCTTTCTTCTTCTTTAAGGACCTGTAAAGAAAATGACCTTTGGTAACGTCATCGCGCTCACCACGTGGTGAGCACGGTGACATCGGCGCAGGTCCTGCTGAATGAAGATAGAAGATCCTTCTATCTTCATTCAGCAGGACTTGTAATATAACAGTTTCCCTGATCTATGCCGGGAAATGCTGTTATGGGCGCGGGAGCACACAGCTCCTGCTTCCGGACGGCTCAGATGCCGTGGTCAGATTTGATTGCATATATCTGCCACGGGTCTCTTCTGTTTGAAACAACAGAAACCCAGTGGTTATACTGCACCCACAAGCAGGCACCATCTTTAAAGTGACAACTTCCACCGTACATGTAGAGGAGGTCGCCAAGGCGTTAATATCTGTTCAGGTGTTACTTGTTTAGCTATGTGATGGTGGTACTGTTGTATAGTCTAATATAATTATGATTCATTTTTTTCTTTTCTTTTCCAAATTGTTTTTATTGGTTTCAGGCAAATTGTATACAGCTGTGAAAACATACATAGGTATAAACATAATATACATCAAAGTTCCATCATAAAGCTCATGAAGTATACATCAGCACTAAGCAATATTAACATCAAGTAAGAAGCGGTTACCGCTCGCTGAATAAATGAACATAATATAGAAAGGGGAAAGGGGATGTGGTATAAGAAAGTCTGAGGGGTAGAGGGGGATGGCATTGTAGAGAAATATGAGATCTCAGTCAGCCGTTCCCTGCGATAGTAAATTGAGGCAAAAGGTACTCCTAGCATCGTCTAAAGGGACTAATCTGTAAAACCTCTGAATTCTTTCCACGGTCCCCAGATAGCAGAAAAACGTTGGGGCGTTCGTGCGTCCCAATGTGCTATTTGCTCCAATCGGTATATTTGGTCACATTTTTGAAACCAGTGTTGTAAAGGCGGAGGATCTGGTTTCCTCCAATATACAGCAATAAGCAGACGGGCAGATGCCATAAGAATCTTATACAAGGACTGCACCTCCCTAGGTTGTGGACCTCCAAGGTCTCCAGTTAACCCGAAAAGACACACTTTTGGCGACACCGGAATATTCATCCCGCAAACCTGTGTGAGTGTTTTACAAATCTCTTGCCAGTAACTTTGGATCTTGTTGTATGACCACCAGATATGACTTTGTGTCCCTATAGCTCTCTCGCATCTCCAGCAAACGAGAGTAACTCCCGTAAACATATTATGTAAACGTTGTGGGGTATAGTACCATTCTGTTAGGACTTTATAGCTATTTTCTTGTAATTTTACACACCTAGAGACTTTCACTGGAGCAATTAATACCTTAGGCAACTCCTTATCATCGAATTGTATTCCTAGCTCGTCCTACCATTTAGTAATAAATTTGCATCTATCAATACTAGTAAAGGAGAGAAGCATGGAATATACCTGCAAAATCTTCTTCTTGGGTTCTAACCTTTGCAATGCCATTTTCTCAAATGTTGTGTGGTCTGTGTGTCCTACTGAAAGTCTAATCAATTTTTTTAGGATGTGGAAGCAATGTGTTATCTGAAAAATAGTACAATGAGCCATGGCAGGGTGTGCTTCACCGGTTTATGGGATTCCCATAACGTCGTGTACGGTACGTCACCAGTGTTGTTTAATCGGAAATATTCTTGTAATAGTTGGGATAATTTTGATATACTAGAATCGTTAAGCAATGTCTCATTGAGCCGCCAGCGGAATTACGATTTCGGCATATTAGGTACTACCATAGTTAGGAAAACAGGGGCATGATCCGATAGTAGGATATTACCTATAGTCGAGGAAATGCAGTATTGGAAGGTTGACACTTTGAGAAATATATAACCTAATCTCTGATTGGATTTGTGGGCCGCTGAGTAGAAAGAATAATCTTTTTCATTTGGATGCATAGACTGCCAAACATCTGTAAAACCGGTCCTAGTTAAATTAGTATTAATTTTCTGCAGTGCTGCGCTCGATACAGCTGAAGACCTGATGGAGGAGTCCAGTCTAGGGATTAACACAAGGTTCAGATCCCCACTAAGTACAGTAATGCCTTCCGCAAAATTTTCTAGTTCTGCCAATGCTGTAACGAGCCAGGGAACCTGGCCAAAAAAAAGAAATCATTACACTTTTAGCAACATGTATGCTCCATACATGTTGCTAAAAGTGTAATGATTTCTTTTTTTTTTTGTTTAAGAAAAATCTAATCTACCAGCAATGGCCATCAGAACATTGTCCAAGCATGCACCCTTTATCGAATGTCCAGGAAAAGGTTTGCCTTTGAATGTGCACAAGCCCGCTGACCTTCCCCACTGTCTGCTCCTCCCCTAAGCTCCCAAGGCTTCCTTCCTCCCATCGTTATGACGTCATTGGATAGGGAGGAAAACCTGGGAGCTTAGGGGAGAAGCAGACAGCGGAGAGGGGCAGCTGGCTTGGACTTTTTCAAAGGCAAAGCCACCCAGCTGGGAGACTTTTTTATAGGATTAAAAGTGTTTTTGTTGAAATTTCAATTACGAGCCAAATGACATAAAGGTATGTTTAGCATGCTTGTACAACATGCTAATTGCCATAGCTGGTAGTTAGATTAGTGAAAACTACCTGACAGACTCCCTTTAATAAAAGAACATTTTTGAAATAATTGATTGCATGAAATTTAATTTTTAACTTTAGATTTCACATTGCATACATTTGATTTTGTATGACTTAATTCTTTTACATACAGTATATTGGATGAATTACTGATATTTAATTTTAAATTATTTGCACAGCAATTTTGCACATTTTTGTTACACTTATTCATGGTCATTTTTCGCCTGCACCTTAGTATGCTTGCTACTCTTTGTGTGTGTGTCTATGAGCAGCAAGTGCATGTGCCCATCTTAAAGGTTGGCTAATGGAAAATGTTGGGTGCGCATGACATGCCCAGATACTAAAATATGAAGGAGGCAAGCACGCATACTTCACTCCTGTCATAACTTATTACTCTTGGAGTGCTTATTTGTTGGTAGTATGGGCTTGTAACAAGAAACATGGTCCGTTTTATTATTAATTACATCTATAAATGAGAGAATTAATTTGAAAAATTTTCCAAAAAGTTTTGATTTTAAAAAGTCCAAATTTTGTGTGATTCGTTCAGGAAGAATCACACAAGAGAGAAAATTAGAGCACTTTTGATTCGGGTCAAAATACTTTTTAGACCCGAATTGAATTTCACAAAATTTTCTCACCTCTGAGTACATCTTATTAAGTGCTTTATAAAACCCACCACTATGTGTCCCACCTCAGTATCCCCAGGATAGGCCATAGGGGTTATTATTGTATGCTTGAATCCAGTTCGCTTTTTTTTTTAGCTATGTTATACTCTTGCTTCCTTCTGTAGTTTATACTATTTTTCAGTACATAGAATAGTCCTGGTAATGATCTTCCTTCTCCATAAGTAATTTTAATGGTTTTGTATATAACATATATTTAATAAAGACATAAACATATGAATAATGATGGTGATTATTCCATCTTAACGGGCTTTGTAGGTGGAACATTCAGTTGTAGGTTCCTCTTAAATATATACTTGGGTGTTACATGGTTTATAGGCACTAATGAGAGCCATTTCCTTTCATATTTTTTTTTTTTTAGCTATCTCTGCAGCTGCTGCTTACAGCTATTGCATAATGACTGTCCCATAATCATGTTAAGGAATTAAAAAAAAAGATGAAAAAACATCAGGAAAAAAGAATATGTTTCATTTTATAGTTTTAATTAGTAGAAAAATTAATGTGCAGGTAGGGGGTATATGTGTGTTTTGTACAGATGGTGGCTCTATATGTTCATGTATCAGTAATATATGTTACCTAGATTCACTGCTTTCATTGGTAAAGGAAATTATACATATCATATTCTATTTACACATAGTCCGGTGCTAATGATTATATATCTTTGGGCTTAAATTGATTATCTACAGTGTATTTCTATTATACAATATATTAAATGTACAAAATGCAAAGCACACAGGACTGCGGCTTTTTATTTCTGAAAGATAATATATGTATCAATCTAACAAAGCAATTTTACAATGTACAAAAGCATCCAAATTAATTTCTTTCATCTTGTCTGTAGAACAATTCAATTATTGTGACTGTATAGGGAGAGTGAAACAGGGTTGGCATGTGTGTATAGAAGGATGCAATGCTTCTCACATTAGTCAGCATTATATTTGAAGGGCACTATAGTTTACATTTGCCGTCAAAAGAAAAGTGATCTATATTTGCAGTGTTACACATCAGTGGGTCAGGTTTTCACATTTTTGTAACCACAATGCCTTTTGATTCAACAATAAATTTTATAACATATTAATATTATGTGAAGGTATTTTACTTTGTAGGATTTAGATTTTAAGAATTAGAGCTATATGTATGCTATTTTAATATAAATATTTGCAACTAGTTTTATCCATAGTTTATATCACTGTCACCAAGATGATGCCACAGCATTTAACGCTCCTCACTGCAATAATATGTTTAACTACAAGAGTGATATGCACTTATCTAGAGAGAAAATATACCACTCTCATATTTTCTAGCCAGACTAAAAAAATATTTTCCATTTTCTTATGTTGTTAAGCAGACATCTCTAGATGTCATGTAAGTAAGCAAATATCCCAATGTATTTATTAATTATTTGAAAAGAAAGAAAAAAACTCTTCTGTCAAATAGATGGATAGAAGAAGAAAGAAAGAAAGAAAGAAAGAAATTAGATATAGAGATAGATAGATAGATAGATAGATAGATAGATAGATAGATAGATAGATCAGAAGAAAGCAGCAGAGCTCTTTTTTCACAACCTAATAGAGACACATTTTTTGGAATATAGCAAGAAAGAAAGAGAAAGAGATATATAGATAGATAGATAGATAGATAGATAGATAGATAGATGAATTGGTTAGATAATAGGTGGATGGATGATAAATCACATATTTGTAACTAGCAGGATTCATACACTGTGTCCTACTGACTTTATCATGGATAGATCTAAAGCAATGCATAATTAAAACTTAGAAAAGGCTTTTAAAGCCAGTTTACTTCAATGACCACTGGGAAACAAATGTTTCTTTCTCCTGGCATTGCCCACCCACAGAACAGGAAGAGAACAAAGATGGTTCTGTCAGGCCTCTTAGCACTAGAAAAAACGCCTTGAGAGGCCAGAATGTATTAGAGCCCTGCTGAGCTCATTCAACTTCACATAACAACTCATACACACCGTACAACTAATTACATGTCAGATTAGCAATTTCTTTATTACGGCACCGCCACTAATTAAAATTGCATTGAATATTCCTCAAGTACTTTTATTTGTTTACATGGTTATTTATTTCAGGTTTTTTTTATGGTAAAAACCATCTTTAACAGATAGTAGGGAATTCATTATGTTACATTTTATTGTCTTAAAGTAGAAATGTTTCAGAAATTCATTTGAAAATGCTGTGCAAACAAACTTGAAGTATAAAACACTCGCTGAGAAATCACTTTTCCCTCCTTTAAAGTGATCAATTAATTTCCATATTCACTGCCATTAAAGGAAGCTGTAATAAAAAGGGTTACATCATTTTAATCAGCATGCTTTACATTTTTTTGTCAAATGGAACAAAGTAGCACTATACTTTTATGATATTTGATTAATGAGGGCAGGAAATCTGAAGTTTTTTGCAATAAGACTATCAAAAAAATCAACAGACGTTTTTTATTTTTCCCCTTATGATTTTAATTTAATGGCTCATGTTTTCATTACTGCAGAGGCTGTACACTTTAGCTTGCAATTATGTCCCATCTGTGAAGCAGTGTGTTATTACAGTTTATTCTAGTAGCTTTTCAATCACTTTTGAGTTGTGCTTTACAAGTATTCTTGCAGCAGGTGGGCTTACTGGCATGGGACCAGAAATACACAAAGCGCAAAGCTGGAGTTTAATGGCAGCCATATGCATGTGGTACAGAGCGCCAGCCTTCCCCCATATGCTGCTAAGCAGCCTCTTCAGCCTGCCAGTCACTCTTCTTACTGACTACAGTCTCTAAGTAGTTTTCTGCCAGGGAAAAATATACCAAGGCAGCAAATTTCTCCAGTGCACCATCCTTATTACTGAGAAAACCCTGTCATTAGCAAAAGCACAATGAACCTGATCTGGAGATGCATACCAATTAGGTTGCATGGAGCACTTTTCCTTCTTATCTCTATGGAAACTCGGCCTCCCCGGCTGCAGTGGACAATCAGTAATGTTTCATCCACCCATATGTCAACTAGTTAACACTGTGCACTTTTATATCAACCATAAATTTGTTGTCCCCCCTTGGCAAAACCTACTACCAGACCTGAAAACTGAGGGGGGAAAAATAACATCTATGGTGCCACATCTTAGTTTGGTAGATGTATTCATATGACAACAGCTACAACTGATTACATATCATAAGCATTTCTCAGAATCAAAGTATATTTTTTAGAATCATCAAGCACATATTCATTGCACACAAAGAATAGGTGGAGAGCAGGCATTGCTTTGGTTACTGTGATTTCCTGTAAAATGAATCATTTACATGACATTATTCTCTTACAGATGCCCATTCTCTTACAGATGCTGTTTTACACTCTGTCCACATTGCTGCTTTGCTTCACAATATGTTTCAAGAACTAGACAAATAGATAACCATGTGGCAAGCGACAAGATTAGCTTAATCACAAAACACTTTTTGTTTACTTTATGTTTCCATTTTGGAATTTGTGACAATGAATAATATACCAAGCAATGAAAATAAAGGACACATTAGGCTAAAACGTTTTGCATTATCCAGGCGGCTTATTCCCACTTTCATTTATAGTGTTAGAGGAAATAGAAGTAAACAATATAAAAGCATACTCGGACCACATGGGCATTTATGTTAGAACTAAACAATCAATTTTTTTTTATTACTGTGCTACATTTCCGTATTGCTGATTAGAGCCTGAGAGGTAGCTTATTAATAGCTGATTATTCTTCACCTACATTAAAATTTCTGAATAACTGTGAAAAGTTCATGATTATGTGACAACTTTGTACAACTCTCTGATACAGTATTCAAATTTTAAACATTTATCAATTTGTGTTGCTATCAAAAATTATTTGCCCTTTCCACATACTATGTACACTGCCTGTCCAAAAAAAAGTTGGCAACAAAAAAAAATGGTCACACACTCTAATATTTAGTTGGACTGCCTTTAGCTTTGATTATGGCACGCATTCGCTGTGGCATTGTTTCGATAAGCTTCTGCAATGTCACAAGATTTATTTCCATACAGTGTTCCATTAATTTTTCACCAAGATCTTGCATTGATGATGGTAGAGTCTGACAGCTACGGAAAGCCTTCTCCAGCACATCCCAAAGATTCTCAATTGGATTAAGGTCTGGACTCTGTGGTGGCCAATACATGTGTGAAAATTATGTCTTATGCTCCCTGAACCACTCTTTAACAATTTGAGCCCGATGAATCCTGACATTGTCATCTTGGAATATGCCCATGCCAAAAGGGAAGAAAAATACATTGATAAAATAACCTGGTCATTCAGTATGCTCAGGTAGTCAGCTGACCTCATTCTTGGAGCACATACTGTTGCTGACCAACTGCCGCAACCCCAGATCACAGCACTGCCCCCACAGGCTTATACATTATGCACTAGGCGTGATGGGTGCATCACTTCATCTGCCTCTCTTCTTACCCTGATGCGCCCATCACTCTGGAGCAGGGAAAATGTGGACTCATCAGACCACATGACCTTCTTCCTTTGCTCCAGGGTCCAATATTTAGGCTCCCTAGCAGATTGATGCCTTTTTTTTCTGGTTTGCCTTACTGATTAGTGTTTTTTTTTATGGCTACACAGCTGTTCAGTCCTAATCCCTTGAGTTTCCTTGACATTGTGCATGAAATGCTCTTACTCTCACTATTAAATATAGCCCTGAGTTCTACTGTTGTTTTTCTTCTATTTGATTTCACCAAACATTTAAGTGATCGTGGATCATGATCAATCAGGATTTTTTCCGGCCACATTTCTTCCTCAAATACGATGGGTCCCCACTCTCCTTCTAGTTTTTAATAATGCGTTGGACAGTTCTTAAACCAATTTTAGGGGTTTCTGCAATCTCCTTAGATGTTTTCTCTGCTTGATGCATGTCAATGATTTGACCCATCTCAAACCGACTAACATCTTTTCAACGACCACAAGATGTGTCTTTCGACATGGTTGTTTAAAAAATGAGAAGCAACTCATTGCACCAGTTGGGTCTAAATAACTTGTTGCCAGCTGAAAGATAATCGCCCATGCAGTAATTATCCAATAGGAGGCTCATACCTATTTGCTTAGTTAAATCCAGGTAGCGACTTTTTTTTTTCGACAGGCGGTGTTTTTCTCATATATATAAAAACAATATAAAAGATCAAAGAATTGGAATATGTTTCAAAATCACATTAAAATTATTACTCATGTATTTAAAAATAAAGTTGTCCAACACTTATATTATATGTCATCCATGTGAGAAAGGCCATGTCACCTATCCTGATGTGTCTATTTTAGTGGCTACTTGCATTCTACATATACTAATTCTGGAGCACCTACTATATTCTTATAACTCTATGTTATTACTACTAGAAGTTTATGAATAAATTGTCCTCAGTTTGCAGTAAAGTTTGGTCTGACTGTTTTCTTCTCCTCCTATTTTGTGTATTAATTAATATAGTAGTATACAAAACTAGAAACTACTTTACAAATATGCAATGATAGGGAAAATAATACACCAAAGTACATTGAAATAGATAATTTTCAACTTTCTAATATTTTGATTTCTAAAGTTAGTGTTCAAAGTACATATTTTAAATACAATTCGGTTTACATCTATAATTTAACTATGAAAAGTTAAGGCTCTTTGTAAATACATTACATTACTTATCTAGTATTGTTCTCAAATGAAAACCTGCGATATTGTCTATAGCTTCTTCTGAAATTCCCCAGGCTTCAGAGCTGAAATCTCTTATCATTTCTTACTGACTTAATATCTGATCAGAGCTTATGCTGTTTATTTGCATCAGGAAAAGTGTAAGATTTACATCAAGTAGTGCACAGTGAACATATGAAGGCAAATCTATCTGTCTTGTGGCATTAAAGATGTTGAGCCAAGCTTTTATATTTGCCATTAAGCTGTTCCCAGTGAAGACCAAGTTCAAGCAATTTGGCCACAATACAGATTCTCTAACATTACCTTCACTCACTATGAACGTATTATGCTGATGTGGTAGAAAGGCCTTCTAAGGCAAGATCAAGATCAGTACTGCAATGCAAAAGTTACTAAAACCAACTCAACTTTTTATGTCTGTTTTATCTACATTTCTTAGATTGGTGCTCAAGGGCGAACATAGCCTTTAAAGAGCATAACATGGAATGTACATAAGTGTCTAATATTCTTTTAGCATTTTAAGTTGTCGGATATTGGCGCTGAGTGACAGCCACTAATGTAACCATTACAATGCCCATAAGACTTGTCACTCAGCTGTCCATAGATACTGAATTGTAATTTGTACTGTATTTTAAGTAAAGGTTCATGAAGTAGATGCAACCTTTAGTTAGTAGTTCATTAAAGCTTATTAATTTGACCATTTGTCTCCGGAATCCAGACATTCAATATTGAATAAAGCAAAAAAAAAATGTTCTAAATATACAAAAAAGAAAAAAACAACCTTCAAGTTAAGCTTACTGAGATAGTTAACAACTTTATTTTTTTTAAATGATCAGTAGTACATCTTATGACTAATGATTGTTTGTTACACCTTCGGGGCCATTTTTTTTAAATAATTGCATTTAACTAATTTGGGGTTAAAAAACATTTTTTCATTTGATCTTTATTAAAATATTGAGCAATTCTATTACAAAGGATTAACTGTTTTTCTAGCTGTGTGCATCCTACTTTCACTTTCACTTTGTGTAGGTCATCTAATAACCCTTATCTGTAAATTACTAAGAGATTATAAACACTTATGTAAGCCACATTCTTATCAAATAAGATAAAGATTGAGCTTTGATAAGTGTTTATAAGCTAGCTGTCTGACAGAGCAGAGAGAAAAATCAGATCCTGATAGTAGAGCATATCAGCTCTGTACAAAGGGCTCCATATTTTTTCATAAATACCAATTGAAAAAATGATTTTTTAGCAGATAATGAGTACAATGCACTAATAAAAAAATGGCCCCAAAGGTGTACATAGCCTTTAATAATAATAGAATATTTAGAGAATTATAATGGTGGTTACAATTAAGTGCAATCAATAGACCCCCAAAGGAGGTATAACATTGGCCCAGTTAAACTCACATGATAAATCTTAGCCAGTAAACAACTGCATAAAAGATCATATGGTAGCAGATGTCTCTCTGCTTTTTCTACAGTGCTTGTCACATGATCCAATACAGAGCTGCTGATTGCTGACTGGTTAAAGCTGATCTGTTAGCTTAATGGGCTTCCCTACATGAGGAAATCATATTAAAGCTAAAGGTCCATTCTTCTAGTAGTCAAAATGGCACAAAAATTAGTAGTTTGACCACTATGAGCAAAGAATGAATATATCAGTCATATTGGTGTGCCAGTTTGCAGTAAGGGTACAGAGGTGTTGTAAACAGTTAGAGGTTTATACAGTTGTGTTCAAAATTATTCAACCCCCACTGAAATTGAGTGTTTTGGCCAGTTTGACATTGATTTTGATCATTTCAGTCATCTTGTTTACAATTAAATCAAAGAGGCACTTGTACAACAGACAAATATAACATAACATTTATAATGAAATAACCACAAATGTCTTTTCTGTGCTTATATCATTATCAGTTTTATTCAACCCCCAAGTGACATTCAATCTTAGTACTTAGTACAACATCCTTTTCCAGTTATAACAGCTTTTAAATGTGAAGCATAGCTTGACACAAGTGTCTTGCAGCGATCTACGGGTATCTTCGCCCATTCTTCATGGGCAAAAGCCTTCAGTTCAGTCACATTCTTAGGCTTGCGCGCTGCAACTGCTTTCTTTAAGTCCCACCAGAGGTTCTCAATCGGATTTAAGTCTGGTGACTGCGATGGCCACTTCAAAATGTTCCAGCCTTTAATCTGCAACCATGCTCTAGTGGACTTGGAGGTATGCTTGGGATCATTGTCCTGTTGAAAGGTCCAACGTCTCCCAAGCCTCAGGTTTGTGACGGACTGCATCACATTTTCATCCAATATCTCCTGGTACTGAAGAGAATTCATGGTACCTTGAACACGCTGAAGCTTCCCTGTACCTGTAGAAGCAAAACAGCCCCAAAGCATGATTGACCCTCCGCCATGCTTCACAGTAGGCAAGGTATTCTTTTCTTCATAGAGCTCCTCCAAACATAGCATTGATCCATGGGCCCAAACAGTTCTAATTTAGTTTCATCAGTCCACAGAACACTATCCCACAACTTTTGTGGTTTGTCCACATGACTTTTGGCATACTGCAGTCGACTCTTCTTATTCTTTGGAGACAGCAAGGGGGTGCGCCTGGGAGTTCTGGCATGGAGGCCTTCATTACGCAGTGTGCGCCTAATTGTCTGAGCTGAAACTTCAGTACCCGCATCTGACAAATCTTTTTTCAGTTCTTCAGCAGTCACACGGGGACTTTTCTCCACTTTGCGCTTCAGGTAACGCACAGCAGTCGAAGTCAGCATCTTCTTTCTGCCACGACCAAGTAGTGTTTCAACAGTGCCCTTTGCCTTGAATTTACGAATGATGCTTCCTATGGTGTCTCTTGGTATGTTTAACATCTTTGCAATCTTCTTATAGCCATTGCCCTTCCTGTGAAGAGAAATCACCTCTTCTCTTGTCTTCCTGGACCCTTCTCTTGACTTCACCATGTTTGTAAACACACCAGTAAATGTCTCGAAGGAGCTGAGTATCACAGTCATTTTAAATCTGCCAAATTGGTGCTTATTATGCTTGATTGCTGCTCCTTGACATCCAGTTGTGTTTTCAATACCTGATCGAAAACACTTGAATGAACCTCTGTTCTTAGGAGTGGTAGTCTTTAAGGGGTTGAATAATTGTGTCAATGAAGAAATAACAAAAAAAAACATTTAATACTGTATTACAAAAACAATTGATGTCATTTTAGTTGCATTTGGTTCTTTAAAAAGTCCTTGTAAGATTTCATTCTGAACACAATTACAAATGTACACTAAATTCCCTAAAACCCTTCACAGCATTGGGGGTTGAATAATTTTGAACACAACTGTACCTGCACAGACTCACTCTATCCAATCAGTGCTACCATTTTCAGACTGTGTAGGTACAACCCCCCCCAAAAAAAAAAAAAAAAACTAACACTCTTATTGCAGACTGCTAGCAATTACTTCATAACTTCTAGTTCAAATAAGAAAGGAATAAGAAAGGAATATCACAATATAGAGCCATAAGAAAAGATTCTCCAGAATTCTTATTACGTGGGGAATTCATGTACAGTAGCTATTAAAACAGGCATGTCAGTAGTGGTGAAAGAACCTCTTTAAGGAATCAACCAGTAGGTGTCAGGTGTATTACTTCAGCACTCTTAGGAGCCAAACAAATTTTATGTCTTGTATAGTCACTTAGAGAACTTGTTATATGCCCTGTGATTTAAGAGAACCAAAAAGTTCTCTTTTTGGTCACCCTAAATAGCACTTGAGAACGTTTTGCTCAATTTATTACAGTCACCAATAATTTTATTAAAGAATATTCATAAAGCTCAAATTTAAAGACATCTCTCATAGTGATATGGACTATTTCAGTATTTCAAATTAGTCATACTTATACCCTATTCATTTGTCCAGTTCCCCGCTGTTAAGAAAATATTATAAGTCTTAAAAGAACCAAATTCTACTAAGCTTTCCATTAAATTCAGCAAGTTCTTCTGCCACTTCCTGCTGTCACCTAGCAATGACATGGCAGACAATTCTTCACATAGCAAGGACATGACAACCAGTTCTTTTGTGTGATGATAGCAGGAAACTATGAGGTTACCAATTTGTCAATAATAGGAGTGAAGTTACAATTGATTTTGTGATGGTTTAAGAGGGGTACAGAATATAAAAAATATCACTGTTCTTCACCCCTACAAGTTTGGAGTTTCCCAAGAATATTTGGCAGGTTTGATTTTTTATTTTTCAGTGATTTATGTGTTTTATATATTTTCATCCGCACATTGTTTCATTTTGTGTAGGATGTTTGTGTGGTGCATGAGGTTAGGACCGGCATCCTCCATTGTATGCAATTTTTGCTGGGGATGGCCGCTCACTGCGAACCACATGCGGAGGAGCTGCTCCCCCAATGAGAAAGATGCAACGGTGTTTGGGGTTTGAGCAGTTCCACCCATTTAGGCCACGTTTATTTCTGTGATTTTTGCTTTATATGTATTGAATGTTCCATTGCGTATGGCTGGTAACATTCTGTTGCACCTGGGAGCCTGTGTCACATGGTCTGTTGTAGGGGCAGCTTGCAGCCTCAATTTTCTCCCATTGCATTGTTGGTTCTGCAGTGAAGGTGAGTGAAATTGGTGCTGTGAGCTGTATATCTGCACCTTTCAGACCCTGTTCACACACTATAGGTAGTCTAGTGGTAGGACCCCATGTCATGCTGAGAAACCTTGATGTGGTGCATGAGGGGCTCCGATATGTTCCTGACTGGGAGATATTGGTGAATGGCTCAGCTTTTAACATCAGCTTGAGGGATTAGGCAGTGTTGATAGGTGCTTATCCTTGTGGTGCACTTTTTTTCAGTGATTTATGTGTTTTATATATTTTCATCTGCACATTGTTTCATTTTGTGTAGGATGTTTGGGTGGTGCATGTGGTTCGTGCCGGCATCTTCCATTGTATTCAATTTTTGCTGGGGATGGCCGCTCGCTGCAAACCACATGCGGAGGAACTGCTTCACCTGACAGGAATACTCAATTAAATTAATAAACCAACAAATTTGAGTAATACTACATTCCTTTATAATTCACTTGTATTAAACTTGATTAAAAATAATTATTATTTCATGATTTTGGTAGGGATTAAAATATATAGCACCATAGAGTATATTAGTTACACAAACAAAAGTCTAATGCAATATAAAGGTTCGGTAAGTCTATCTAGTTGAAGTTGGTGTAACCAACTATGCAACTACCTCTTTATTAAATGTTTGATACCAGTGGTATATAGGCTAGCTTGACACGTGCAAGGCTGTTGAATATGACCTTCTAAACTAGACCATAAATAATTGTTTGCCTTACTATAACCAACAGATGAGAATAGTAATCTAATATGATGTTGACAGACTATAAGTAAACCTTAATATCTGTAACAAACCTTAAGTTGAATATAAAATGACGACTTCCCCTCTCTTTATTATACATATTTATCATTTTCTGGCATAAATACATTGGCACAAAATATGGCATTTTTCAGTGGTTTTGATTTTCAATATTTAAGAAAACTCTGCACTACTTTTACAATAGATGTGAACATAGTTGCCAACTGTCCAAAATTTGATCTCCATGCAGTCGTGCACACCTGACTAGTTAGTCTGCCCTGGAGGCTGGTTTTAAAGTCAGTATAAAACTGAGTCTGCTTTTATAGCGCCTACCAGTAGCCATTTGGCTCCAGGAGAAGTATATAGTGGGCTCAGCATGCATGTTGGTACTTGCATCCCTGGATCTGATTGAAGCTGTTATGGCACCAGACAGGGTTACAAGCAGAGTGTACCTGGCATGCATGCTGCACCTGCGCTCCCTGGATTTTGTGTGGCCGTCATGGCCCATAACAGGTAGGAACTAGTGTTAGGGACCACTCATAGAGGCGACCTTGACGTGGTAAGGGGCTTATTACGCTTTGGCCAAAATGTACACTAATGCCTCATTCAACATCCAGCGTGGAGGCAGGGCAGAGTGCTGATTGGAGAGTGCCATTGCATTTTTGTTTTTGCGTTTGTATGTGTATTTCGCCATATCAATGTGCACCTGCATATAGGGTTGTGCTGACTGAACCCCCCACATTTTTTCTTTGTAGTATAAATAATAGTTTGCCTTCCTATAACCAATATGTGAGAATAGTAATCTAATATGATGTTGACAGACTATAAGTAAACCTTACTATCTGTAACATACCTTAAGTTGAATATAAAATGACGACTTCCCCTCTCTTTATTATACATATTTATTATTTTCTGGCATAAATGCATTGGCACAAAATATGGCATTTTTCAGTGGTTTTGTTTTTCAATATTTAAGAAAATTCTGCACTACTTTCACAACATATGTGAACATAGTTGGCAACTGTCCAAAATTTGGTGGGTCTGTCCCTGATTTTCAGAGACAGATCTGGCAAATTCACATGCCAAAATGAGTGGGGCTAGAAGAAAAGTGGGTGTTCCCAGGCAGGAACACCCAGGCAGGGGTTATGTGCCCCAATTTTACCAGCTGAAACGTTGTAAGTATGTGCCAACGATAACTAAAGCCTTATAACATTTTTATAACTAGTTGTTTTTATCCTGGGACAGATTCATCAGAATAATAATAATTGAGAGGTGTGATATACCTGTTTCCACCAAATATTGATTGAGGCCTGCAATATACCTAAGATATACCTGCTTCCACAAAATATTGATTGAGGGGTGCGATATACCTGCTTCCACAAAATACTGATTAAAGGGTTTGATATACCTGCTTTCAACAAATATTCATTGAGGCCTGCAATATACCTGCTTTCACAAAATATTGATTGAGGGGTGTAATATACCTGCTTCCAACAAATATTGATTGAGGACTGCGATATACCTGCTTCCACAAAATACTGATTGAGGGGGGCGATATACCTGCTTCCACAAAATACTGATTAAGGGGTTTGAAATACCTGCTTCCACAAAATACTGATTGAGGGGTGCGATATACCTGCTTCCACCAAATATTGATTAAGGGCTTCTATATACCTGCTTCCACAAAATACTGATTGAGGGGTGTGATATACCTGCTTCCACAAAATACCGATGAAGGGGTTTTGTAAAACTTCAACAAAATACTGACTGAATGGTTCAATATACCTGCTTTGATAAAATACTGATTAAGGGGTTTGATATACAGATGCAGCAGGGTTAGCACTCCCGCTGTTAACTCAAATTTCTTAACTCATTTCATTATCTTGAGAAAAAAGCCATTGAAAAGCAATTGAAGGTCTTTGCTTAGATTAGATAACCAAACTCAGAAATCTCAGAAAAAAGGAGTGCTAACCATGCTACATCTGTACCGTCTTTCACAAAATACTGATTAAGGGGTTTGATATACCTGCTTCCACAAAATACTGATTCAGGGGCGGAATATACCTGCTTCCACAAAATATTGATTAAGGGGTTCTATATACCTGCTTCCACAAAATACTGATTGAGGGGTGCAATGTACCTGCTTCCACAAAATACTGATTGAGGGGTGCGATATACCTGCTTTCAACAAATATTGATTAAGGAGTTCTATATACCTGCTTCCACAAAATAATGATTAAGGGATGCGATATATGTACCTGCTTCTACGAAATTTTGATTGAGGCCTGCAATATACCTGCTTCCACAAAATACTGGTTGAGGGGTGCGATATACCTGCAGCTACCAAATATTAATTCAGGGGTTCTATATACCTGTTTCCGCAAAATACTGATTGAGGCCTGCGATATACTTGCTTCCACAAACTACTGATTAATGGGATTGGTATACCTGCTTCCAGCAAATATTGATTGTGGCCTGCAAAATGCCTGCTTCCACAAATTAATGATTAAGGGGTTTGATATACCTGCTTCCACCAAATATTGATTGAGGCCTACGATATACCTGCTTCCACAAAATACTGATTAAAGGGTTTGATGTAGCTCTTTCCACCAAATATTGATTGAGGCCTACGATATACTTGCTAACACAAAATACTGATTAAGGGGTTTGATATAGCTGATTCCACCAAATATTGATTGAGGCCTGCAATATACCTGCTTCCACAAAATACTGACTAAGGGGATTGATACTGTAGCTGTTTCCACCAAATATTGATTGAGGCCCGGGATATACCTGCTTCCACTAAATACTGATTAATGGGAGTGATATACCTGCTTCCATTAAATACTGATTAAGGGGTGCGATATACCTGCTTCGACCAAATACCAATTAAAGGGTTTGATATATCTGCTTCCACAAAATACTGATTAAGGGATTTGATATACCTGCTTCCACAAATACTGCTCTTCTCTAGGGACATTGGCAATGGGTCTTTTTTAAATGACAGGCAGAGGAAGAGGCAGGCCGTTCCGCAGGGGTGGTAAGGATTGGGCAGTAGCATCAGGCCTGAGCCTAAGTGGGAAATTGTAGAAATAGCGTGCGATTACTTCAAATGATGCACCAGAGTTGGTTAAGTGGCTCAGCCTTCCGCGTCTGCACCCTTCTCATCCTCTGTATCTGCACCCTCATCACTTTTTGCTGCGTGCACCCCCAAAGACACTACCACCACCATAGCCCCTCCACTCGAGTCAGAGGAATTATTTTCCCATCCATTCCCAGACCTTACTGATGCGCAGCCATTCTTGGCATCGGATGAGAAAGAGGAGGTAGCAAGGGCCGCCACCTAGCGGTCTTACGACGTTACCCAGATCAGCCCAGGGAGGGAGGTCCCCGCTGTTGCTGCATACCCCAAGATCTCAAATGTCAGTGGTGGTGAAGTGACAATGATGACATGTCAATGGACATCACTTGGGTGGCCACAAGAGAGGAGGAGGAGGGGAGTTCAGATGGAGAGATGGAGTAGCAGAGAGGGAGGAGAAGCAGGCAGAGCTTTCAGGGCACAGGAGGCAAAAAGCAGACTGCAAATGTATCTGGAGCGAACCATCCACCATGCATGGTCACATCTGAAGCTCCCAGGATGCCAGCACATGGCTCCGCAGTGTGGGCTTTTTTTAACGTGTCAGCTTCTGACAATAGTGTTGCCATCTGCGGCCTGTGCTGTCAACGCATAAGTCGCGGTAAGCCTAGGGATGACCACATTAAGAAAGCACCTGGCCTCCCATCACTGAGTTCAGTGGAAGCAACGCCGTCAGAGCCCACAAAGCCATGCCCTGCCTCTTCTCCTCTATCATCCCATTTGTCCTCCACCTTCCACCGTCCCGTTCTTCAGGCAGGCTTCCGTGGCTTAAATGTTCGAGCATAAAAAGTTGATGACGCCGGATAACCCTCTTGCCCAACGGCTGACCGCTGGCTTGTCGGAACTGCTAGCCCGCCAACTACTGCCATATAAACTCGTGGACTCGGAGGCCTTTATAAAATTTGTGGCACAGCACAATGGAAGGTCCCTGGAAGGAAATATTTCTCCCAGAAGGGCATCCCAGAGCTATATGGCCACATTCAGCAGCAAGTGAATATATCTCTGGCACACAGTGCCAAGATACATCTGACCACAGACACATGGCCTAGCAAACACAGGCAGGGAAGGTACATAACTTTTACTGCCCATTGGGTGAACCTTCTAGCTGCCGTCAATCATGTAACCCGTGGCACCCATGTGGATTTGGTGTTACCGCCACAGATTGCATGCAGGCCTGCTTCTTCTTTTCCTCGTCCTACTCCATCCTCCATCTCCTCCTCAGCTGGCTCCTCCTTTTACACTGCTACCACCTATTCCGCTGCACCCCCCAATCTCACCAGAACCTATCCGTCGTGCCAGGGGAGACGTTGCCATGCTGTGCTGCAGCTGTTGTGCCTGTAAGCAAAGATCCACACCGGTCCTGCACTGCTTTAAGCTCTGCGGTCACAGGCCGATCAGTGAAAAACCCTGCTTAATTTGACAGTTGGTAAAGTGTTGTGCGACAACGGTGCCAATCTGCAGAGGGCGCTGAAATGGCAAAATGACACACGTGCCGCGCATGGCACACATCCTGAACTTAGTCGTGCAGCGATTCGTTGCCAAATACCCGGCGGTCCAGGATGTCTTGCGGCAGGCCAGGAAAATCAGACATTTAGCGGCGACACTACCTACCCGTCAGACGTCTGATTTGTGACAGCCCGACACGCTGGAACTCCACCTTGTAAATGTTCGATAGGCTGCTCCAGCAGCAACGTTCCGTTAACGACTACCTGTACGAACTCTGCAGCAGGACAGGTTCTGGGAAGCTTGTTTTCTTTTCACCGTGCCAGTGGCTACTCATGCGTGACACATGCAGACTTCTGGCCATTTGATGAGATCACCAAACTGGTCAGTCGCAGCCAGGGAGCCATCAGTGACATCGTACCTTACGCCTTCTTTCTGGAGCTTGCATTGCGTCGTGTCATTGATCAAGCCGTCGAGGAGCAGGAGCTGGAAGGTGAGAAAGTCACAAAGTTGAATGAATTCCCAGGGGCACGTCAGCAGGAGTCTGAAGAGGAGTCAGAGGAGGATGGTGGCTGGGGTGAAAAGGAGGAGGAGGAGCAAGAAGAGCAGGCTTTGAGTGGGACTTAAAACTTTTCCGGGATCCCTGGTGTTGTCTGTGGCTGGGGCGAGGAAACCGAGGACTACATTCTCCTGCGCGATGAGCAGGAGCCAGGGCTCTCCACCGCTTCCAGTTTAGTGCAAATGGGGGCCTTCATGCTCCAGTGTTTGAAGAAGGACCCACGTATAAAAAGCATAGTATAAGGGCAAGAACTAGTACTGGGTGGCAACGTACTTAGACCCCGGTACAAACACAAAATGGCGGACATGTTACCAGTATCACAAAGGGCTGGCAGAATGCAGCATTTCCAGGCCTTGCTGTGAGAGATGCTGCATTCTGCTGTTGCGGGCGCTGTCAGATGAATTTCCACCCACAGCGAAACAGGTGCGGGTACCAATCCTACCGCGCCTACAAGAAGAGGTCGGTTTTAAGATGTGTTGGTCACTTTGGATCAGTGCTCTGGGCAGCTGGGCTAAGGGCTGGAGGTGGGCACCGGCTCGGCTCACCCTAGCGTTACAGTGCACCCCAGCACCCCACAGTATAGCACCCTATAGTATATAGCACCCTCCAGTATATAATCTCACACAGCAGCCCCCCGTATATAATCCCACATAGCAGCCCCTCAGTATATAATCTCATACAGCAGGCCCCCAGTATGTAATCACACACAGCAGCCCCCCCCCCCCAGTATATAATCTCATACAGCAGACCCCCGGTATGTAATCAAACACAGCAGCCCCCCAGTATATATAATCTCATACAGCAGCCCCCCAGTATGTAATCACACACAGCAGCCCCCCAGTATATAATCTCACACAGCAGCCCCCAATATATAATCTCATACAGCAGCCCCCTCCCAGTATAGATTCTCATACAGTAGCCCCCCCAGTATATATAATCCCATTCAGCAGCCCCCCAGTATATAATCTCACACAGCATCCCCCCCAGTATATAATCTCACACAGCAGCTCCCCCAGTATATATAATCCCATACAGCAGTCCCCCCAGTATATAATCTCATACAGCATCCCTTCCAGGATATAATCCCATACAGCAGCCCCCACCCCCAGTATAGATTCTCATACAGCAGCCCCCCAGTATATAATCCCATACAGCAGACCCATCCTAGTATATAATCTCACACAGCAGCCCCGCCAGTATATAATCCCATACAGCAGCCTCCCCAGTATATAATCTCACAGCATACAATCCTCACTGTACCTCTCCAGTGCTGACATACTCTCTCCCCTCAACAGACACTGCTGAGCAGCCATTCTGATCTTCCTCCTCTGCAGACAGTCGGCCAGTGCCTGTACCCACGTGACCTATCCTTCTACTGCAGGCTGCATCAACACAGAGTCCTGGAAGAAGAAAAGGACCTTTGATTACCGCATAGCCATGTGACAAGTAATATTGCTATGTTACTGGTCACATGGTGATGATGTCATGGAAGGTCCTTTCTCCCACAGCTCTTACTCTCACAGTTCGCTCTGAAGTGGCGGCACGCAGGAAGGCATGGCAGCACCCTCCCTGTGCTGACAGCCTGATATCTGGGGTGGACGGCTACCCAATGTAATTGAAATTGTCTGCAGTGGTCAATGGAGATCAAGAGACAGCTGCCTTGGGCCCCCCAGGAACAGCAGGGCCCGGGGCAGCTGCCCCTTTTGCCCCATGTTAAAGACGGCCCTGAGTGTCTGACTACATCGGTTTAATGGCCAATGTGGACGCTCTGAGAAGCGAGGAACCCCTGGACTACTGAGTGTGCAGGCCTGACCTCTGGCCGGAGCTGGCACAATTTGCCATGGAACTCTTGACTTGTCCCTCGTCGAGTGTCCTATCCGAAAGGATGTTCAGCGCAGCAGGGGGGATCTAGAACGATAATCGCACTCGCCTATATCGCGACAGTGTGGACTACCTCACATTTCCAAAAATGAATAAATCTCATAGGAATTCAACACCTGTGACGACCATGTTTAATTGAATTTCCTCATGCCAGCCCACACATATTCGCCACCACCCAGAACAAAGAATGGTCCTTGTCTTATGTATATACAGCAGCATAAAAGGCCTTTTCTGTCAGGTCTAATTTTTGGGGCCTGTACCGGCCTACAGAAATTTTTTTATCCGCTGACCGCCTAATGTACCTCCAGCCACATAATCACAAGTTCTTTTCTGTCAGGTCAATGCCTAATTTTTGGGGCCCGTACTGGCCTACAGTAAAATTTTTAGCCGGTGACAGCCTAATGTACCTCCAGCCACATAATCACAAGTTCTTTTCTGTCAGGTGAATGCCTAATTTTTGGGGTCTGTACTCCCGTGGCCTAAAATAAAAATTTCTAGGCTCCAGCAGGGCACATTTTTGAGAGTTTCCCTTTAAGACGCATAAAAATGGCCTCTGATTAAAATACATATTTTTTGTGGGAATTTTTGCCATTGATCCCCCTCTGGTATGTCACTGTCCATGTAGTGGGACTATTTGTGCACTTTTAGTAAGTATTTGGTGGCTGCAAATATAACCTGAAGGTTTTTCAGGTTCGTCTGCCATTAAAGTCCATGGTGCCCGCCGCGAATGCGTGGTTCGCGACCGCGCGTTCACGAAACGTCCTGTCCGATGTTCGTCCACCACTAGCTGGTACCCTGTTAACAGACCTGGAGTAAACTGCTGTGGGAGAGAGACTGGTTCACTCCTACACTTCAGTGATGATGATATAAGTGATTATAAATTGCTCTTGCAGTTGAAGTCCTGAAATTGTTAGGTACAACAGGGTGATTGAACTTTTTCTTCCTTCCTTTTCCTCTGCTGGTTGCTCAGATAGTGAATAGTCTTGTCTTAAAGGGAGTCCATCAGCAACTTTACACATACATAAAACAAATGGTAACCTTCTTAGGATTTTCTTTGTCTGTAAAGCTCAAAAAAAGAACTTTGATGGTATATGCAAATTCGGATCTCTGCAAGTTACTGGTCAAGTATTCTTCCCCCTGTTTTGCTGTTAGCCAGCACAGTATTTATTCTTTTTTTTTTTTTTACAGCATTCTTACTTTGCAGCATTTTTCCACACATGTCTAAAATTTTTGCACAGTACTGTATATTCTCTACATTAAAAGTTTTCAGTATATAGAAAACCATTAAACCCAAAGTGTACATAAGAACATTAAAACATTGCATATCTTTTTAAACTCTTTAATCTATCATTGACTTTGGGAGTATTTGCACTCAAGGTTCTGATTTGACTATTCTAGGATGTACTTATTTAAAGGGGTGCCCCTTTCTTACAGAATCAAGCTCAGAATATTCTAGTATACGTGTATTTAAAAATAAAATCACAAAACTTTCTTCTATTAGTGTAGCTGACCCCTGTCTACATAGTAGAATGTTATAGCTTGTGCATCAATCCTGATGGATCGACTGGCTAATCAAACGGAACTAAACATGGTGCCAGTTTAGTGCTCGTCCATCACGCTCTCACCCGGCATGCATACTTGCCAACAGTACCAATTTTGTCACGACAATCTTGTCAACCGAGTCGAGAAAGGGATGGGGCTTCATGGCTTTCTTAATGGTGGGGCTTAAATGTCCCAAATGTTACTTTTTATATCCTAGCAACTATGAACATGGTATACCTAGCATTAGCAACAAGGCTACATTACATTCATTGGCTTACTATTATTATTGTCATTGTAACAAAGCATTCACTGTGTGTGTGTATTCCTTGTATAACAATATATAACATCCCTCCAAGACCCTCCCACCTCCTATCAAAATCTTAGATTCATTCTGAAACTGCAGTGTTAGTTAAAGCAGGGAGAGTGCTTCTGCTGCTGAATTAATAGGGAAAGTGTTAGCTAGGCCAGTGTTCTGTGTCCACTCCAGTCCTCAAAGACTCATCGGCCTCTTTCACATGAGGGTATCCGGAATAGGCCCCGATCACACGTCCGTAGTGTGTTGCGGATCCGCAAATTGTGGATCCGCAACACACCATGCCGGCACTCCTCATAGAGATGCCAATTCTTGTCCGCAGGCAGGAATAGGACATGCTCTATCATTTGCGGAGCCATGGCCGGATGTTTCGGGGCCGAAACCCGGAAGATCGGGGCCGCGGCTCCGCAAATGCGGAAGCGGAGAGCACATAGTGTTAATTTTAATTTTTACCCTTTAATATGATTACAGTTGCCTGCCAGTGTGTGTCAGGCCCACAGACTGTACTGTGCCCACTGCCCACCACTCATATAGGGTGTCACAGTACATTGCACGGCGCACGCACAGTGACCTAAAATTCGAACGAAGCAGACCGAGCATGGGTCTTTTTGCATCTCCCGGTTCCAAAAATCTATTCACTACACCGGCCCTGGCCCTGATAAGGGACAAAACAGAGATTAACCTGATACGAATAGTACTTAGTTAACACTAGTTGCATTGGTGGCAAATTCCATTGCAAGTGCCCAAAATTAGAAGGAAGCGGACAGAGCAAGTCTCCCCATGCAAGGATTCAATTCAATACACTTCCCCTGATAGGGGACTTAACAAAAATAAAATGGTAAGAATAGTAGTTTACACTATTTGTATTGGTGGCACAGTACATTGCACGGCGCACTCGCAGTGCCCCAAATTGGAAGTAAAAGGACCGACCAATAATTTTTTTTCCATCTCCCAGTTCCTAAAATCTATTCCATACACCGGCCCCTGATAGGGGACAAAACAGAGATTAAACCGGTAAGAACAGATTTTGGCTCCGTTACTGAACGCTCATGCACAATGGCTGTAGGCTCATGTGTCCTTTTGCGGAGGTGAAAAACCTGCTCAGTCAAACCCAGGGCAACATCATCGACCTCATCCCATATGCGTTGTTTCTGGAGCGTGCATTGCGAAGAGTGCTGTATCAGGCCGTAGATGAGCATGAAGAGGAAGAGTTGTGGTCACCATCACCACCAGAAGCAGCCTTGTCGTCGTCTATTGCTGGACCTGTGGCAAAGCAGAGAGAGGAGTCTGAAGAAGAGGAGTCAGAGGAGGAAGGTGGCTTTGAGGAGGTTCAAGACCAACCACAGCAGGCGTCCCAGGGGGCTTGTTGTCACCTTTCGGGGACCCTTGGTGTTGTACGTGGCTGGGTGGAGGAAGAGACCTTTAATGACGTCAGTGAGGACAAGGAACGGGACATGGCTTGCTTGGTATCCAACCTTGTGCAAATGGGGAGTTTGCGGTTGTGCAAATGGACTGTTTGCGGTTGTTTGCAGCGCGTTAAACGGGGAGTTTGGTCTATCAGAGTTTGGTCTGTCACTGTGAAGCGGGCGTAACCCTTACACTACCTGTTTGATACAACATCATACCTGATCGTATACACACACTGGATATTTTAAAGCACGTTATTTCAAACTATTTAGGAATGTTAGGGGATTTATGCCCTTTATGGATTAAAACCCGACTCTGCGTCAACTACGTAATTTTCCATGGGAGTTTTGCCATGGAACCCCCTCCGGCATGCCACAGTCCAGGTGATGGTCCCCTTGAAACAACTTTTCTATTACTATTGTGGCCAGAAAGAGTCCCTGTGGGTTTTAAAATTCGCCTGCCTATTGTAGTCTATGGCGGTTCGCCTAGTTCACCCGTTCACGAACATTTGCGGAAGTTCGCACTCGCCGTTCGTGAACGGAAAATTTTATGTCCGCGACATCTCTAAATATAACTCCATGTGTCTACATGATGGATAACATGGATGTTCATCTGTAGGTGATAGCATGGCTGTATGTCTTTATGTGATGTATAGTCAAGAGGATTGAACCACAGCACTCCTGTTGTTGGTCTTTAACTCATTTTTATTGCCCCAGAATGCGACGTTTTGACTCCTCAGAGATTTCTTTCTGTGGTGAAATTCAATTGCCAAAATAGCAATCCCCTAAATCTGGTGTCCCAGCAGTGTCTGGCAAAGTTTAATAGTGTCCGGCAAAATATATATTCTGTTCTGGGGTGAAATTCAATTACTAAAATAGCAATCCCCTAAATCTGGTGTCCCAGCAGTAGCTGGCCAAGCTTAATAGTGTCCGGCAAAGGATAGATAATTTTCTGGAGTGAAATTCAATTGCAATAATTGCAATACCGTAAATCAGTGGTTTCAGCTGTGGCTGGCCAAATTTAATAGTGTCCGGCAAAATATAGATAATTTTCTGGGGTGAAATTCAATTGTCAAAATAGCAATCCCCAAAATCTGGTGTCCCAGCAGTGGCTGGCCAAGTTTAATAGTTTCCGGCAAAGGATATATTTTGTTCTGGGGTGAAATTAAATAGCCAAAATAGCAATCCCCTAAATCTGGTGTCCCAGCAGTGACTGGCCAAGTTTAACTGTGTCCGGCAAAGGATATATTTAGTTCTGGGGTGAAATTCAATTGCCAAAATAGCAATACTGTAAATCAGTGGTTTCACCTGTGGCTGGCCAAGTTTAATAGTGTCCGGCAAAGGATACATTTTTTTCTGAGGTGAAATTCAGTTGCAAAAATAGAAATACCGTAAATCTGGTGTTCCAGCTATGACTGGACAAGTTTCATAGTGTCCGTCCAAAGTGTTCAGGTGTTCCAGCTGTGGCTAGCCAAGTGTAATACTGTCTGCTGTCTGGCAAAGAATAGATTTTTTTCTGTGGTGAAATTCAATTGCCAAAATAGAAATCCACTAAATCTGGTGTCCCAGCAGTGGCTGGCAAAGTTTAATAGTGTCCGGCAAAATATATATTTTGTTCTGAGGTGAAATTCAATTGCCAAAATAGCAATCCCCTAAATCTGGTGTCCCAGCAGTAGCTGGCCAAGTTTAATAGTGTCCGGCAAAGGATAGATAATTTTCTGGAGTGAAATTCAATTGCCAAAATAGCAATACTGTAAATCAGTGGTTTCAGCTGTGGCTGGCGAAGTTTAATAGTGTCCGTCAAAATGTAGATAATTTTCTGGGGTGAAATTCAATTACCAAAATAGCAATCCCCAAATCTGGTGTCCCAGCAGTGGCTGGCCAAGTTTAATAGTGTCCGGCAAAGGATATATTTTGTTCTGGGGTGAAATTAAATAGCCAAAATAGCAATTCCCTAAATCTGGTGTCCCAGCAGTGACTGGCCAAGTTTAACAGTGTCTGACAAAGGATATACTTTGATAGATTGTAGCTAGGCACACTCAAGGGAGCCGGGCCATAAAGAAATAAAAACAAATTTTATTGTATTCAATAAACATCAATTAAAATTAACAACACCAAGATAGGCAAATATATTAGGCTACAGTGACCAAAAGAATAAATAGTGTAGACAATCGTAGTAGGCAAATAGCAATCACCAAAAGTTAGACTTGTATTGTCGCAAAAATTCGGAAAAATTGGACATGTAATATCCAGTTTTATTGTGTAGATTCAAACCCGCCTGGCTGCTCGCTCCCTGTCTGTGTCGTCCAGCGTCAGTCAGCCGGCGGCGTCCATCGCTGAGAGGAGAGCTCCGTGCGGCGAATTCCTTCTTGTGAATGAGAGGAGCCAGGCACAGACACACCTGTGGGCGATGCACACATCCGCTCCTCAGCACAATACCAGACAGGCGGGTTTGAATCTACACAATAAAACTGGATATTACATGTCCAATTTTTCTGAATTTGTCCAATTTTTCTGAATTTGTTAAGGTCCCGGAAAGCCACGGATGCCATCTATGTTGCATCAGACGCCGCAGAGACGCCGCAGACCTGCCATTACAGAGGGAGACTCCTGAGATCGGGGTGGAAGGAATACCGCTACGAAGGGAGTACAGTTACCCTGTGATCGGGTAAGATCTACCCTGTTTAAGAATATACAGTAATCCTAGGTTACAGTATTAGTGTCGGGACGCCGACACATACTAAAGAAGAGCGGGACGCCACTCCAGATTTGAACTGGACTGTAAACCATCCTATCTGATAGAATTTATCCACAGTCTTGCCAGCATTCAAATTTATTGAAAGAACTGAACTATCCACCAGTGTAAAGAGATCTTTAACATTACAAATTTGCTGAAGGAATCAAACTATCTAGTGGAATATTCTATATAACGCAACCACATTTTATATACCAACGCAACCCCATCCAATCAGTTTGCGATTCTTTGGTAGCAACCATACTCTAGTATATCTAGGCAACAGCACCATATAGTTAGTGATCAAAACTAGCAAATCTACCGATGCATGTTACATTGCGACAATACAAGTCTAACTTTTGGTGATTGCTATTTGCCTACTACGATTGTCTACACTATTTATTCTTTTGGTCACTGTAGCCTAATATATTTGCCTATCTTGGTGTTGTTAATTTTAATTGATGTTTATTGAATACAATAAAATTTGTTTTTATTTCTTTATGGCCCGGCTCCCTTGAGCATGCCCAGCTACAATCTATCAAATTTTTTCATTAGTGGAGCGGGTGTGCCTTACCAATTAGGTGCACCTCTTCTGACCCCACGTTTCCTAGTGCGACTTTTTTTCTGTTATAAAGGATATATTTTGTTCTGGGGTGAAATTCATTTGCCAAAATAACAATACCATAAATCAATGGTTTCACCTGTGGCTGGCCAAGTTTAATAGTGTCCGGCAAAGGATACATTTTTTTCTGAGGTGAAATTCAGTTGCAAAAATAGAAATACCGTAAATCTGGTGTTCCAGCTATGACTGGACAAGTTTCATAGTGTCCGTCAAAGGATATATTATTTTCTGGGGTGAAATTCAGTTGCAAAAATAGAAATACCGTAAATCTGGTGTTCCAGCTGTGACTGGACAAGTTTCAGAGTGCCGTTCAAAGGATAGATAATTTTCTGTGGTGAAATTTAATTGCCAAAAAAGCAATCCCCTAAATCTGGTGTCCCAGTAGTTGGTGGCCAAGTTTAATAGTGTCCAGCAAAGGATAGATAATTTTCTGGGGTGAAATTCAATTGCCAAAATAGCAATTCCGTAAATCAGTGGTTTCAGCTGTGGGTGGCCAAGTTTAATAGTGTCCGGCAAAGGATAGATAATTTTCTGGGGTGAAATTCAATTGCTAGAATAGCAATCCCCTAAATCTGGTGTCCCAGCTGTGGCTGGCCAAGTTTAATAGTGTCCAGCAAAGGATATATTTTATTCTGAGGTGAAATTCAATAGCCAAAAAAGCAATCCCCTAAATCTGGTGTCCCAGCAGTGGCTGGCCAAGTTTAATAGTGTCCGGAAAAGGATATATTTTGTTCTGGGGTGAAATTCAATTGCCAAAATAGCAATACCGTAAATCAGTGGTTTCAGCTGTGGCTGGCCAAGTTTAATAGTGTCCGGCAAAGGATATATTTTTTTCTGGGGTGAAATCCAGTTGCAAAAATAGAAATACCGTAAATCTGGTGTTCCAGCTGTCACTGGACAAGTTTCATAGTGTCCGTCAAAATATATATTATTTTCTTGGGTGAAATTCAGTTGCAAAAATAGAAATACCGTAAATCTGGTGTTCCAGCTGTGACTGGACAAGTTTCATAGTGCCTGTCAAAGGATAGATAATTTTCTGGGGTGAAATACAATTGCCAAAATAGCAATCCCCTAAATCTGGTGTCCGAGCAGTGGCTGGCCAAGTTTAATAGTGTCCAGCAAAGGATAGATTTTAAATTGTTGGGTGAAATATTACCATTTTTGCCAGGTACAAACCCCTGCACTGCATAACTGACAGGGAACTTACAATTGGTGGTTACATTGTTGCATGAAATATAGCCTTTTTGGGCTGTGAAGCCAAAGATAGTCGCCAATAACTGGTATTTTATTTTTAATTTTTTTAAATAAATTAGTTTAGACCCCAAAACATTGGGAAAATATAAAAAATAAAACAAAGTGTAAGTGCACGGTAGTATAACAGTGGTTGGGTGAGGCCGGTATACATGTCTATTCTGCATAAGGTACAAACAAGTCCTGTGGGATCCATGCCTGGTACTTTTTAATAAACAAAAGCTTGCCCACATTGTCTGCGGAAGGCGGCTGCGCTTGTCTGTGATAACACCCCCTGCCGTGCTAAACACACGTTCAGACAATACAGTGGCTGCAGGGTAGGCCAGCACCTCCAAGGCGTAAAGAGCAACCTCAGGACATGTGCCCAATTTGATGACCCAGAAGTTGAATGGGGCAGACCCAGTGGCGTAGCTAGAAATGATTGGGCACCACAGCAAATTTTTGAATGGGGCCAGTAATTTTTGCGCAAACCCCTTCCTTTCATGCCACTATGCCTGTGACTACTAAAGATCGCTCTCTCAGACCAGGCCCAGCAGCTGTTCCATTCGCTTTCTACACTGTCTATACTGCCACTGTATATAATTTCATTGTATAATACTGTTAGTCCTCCTCCTCCAGGATGGGCCCTTTCTAGGTCATGGCCCCAAAGCAGTTGCTTCCTCTTCTTCCCCTGTAGCTATTCCCCTAGGCAGACCCATGAGTCAGTACGTGTACTGTTCCACCATGTTGCTGAAATGCTGCCTCCTGTTAAGATGTTCCAGATCTGCTGGTGGTGCAGGTTGTTGTGGCGTGATGACAAAGCTTTTCCACATTTTGCCCATGGTAACCCTGCCTTCTGAGGTGTTGCTGGAGACCCAGCTGCATTGGAAAATTCTTCCTCCTCCTCCTCTGCCTTCACCTTGTGCTTCCACTGCGTCCCCAGTGTCAGGTGTAAATGCCATCAGCAGCTTGTCTACTAGCGGGCTCATCTTCCTATTACACTCCAGTGAGAGAATTAAGGACCGCACGTTGTCCTTGTAACGGGGATGCAGCAGGGTGGCCACCCAGTAATCAGCAAAAGTTAGATTGTGGCAGTAACTGGGCGGTCGTTGCGCAGGCACTGCAGCATGCTTGCTCATGTTTGCCAGGCTGCCCACAGGCAAGGACAAGCTATCCTCTTTGAGGGAGGTATATCGTCTGTGTCCTCTGTATCCCCCAGCGTTCCTCCTACTCCTCTTCCTCATCCTCCAGAACTGTGCCCTGGCTGGACAATTGTGTTCCAGGCCAGGGCCTATGTTGGTGCAGATACCCACCCTCCGAGCCACTTGTATTTGGTTGGCCTTAAGATAAAAATAAGGCGTGCATGTAGTTTTGTTTCTTTATATGGTTAGTTTAGCTGCATTATAGTTATTTTAATATGTTTTTAAGAAAATTTGTAAATAGTTTGTTAATGGTTTGAGTGAAAGGGGGGGGGAGGGGGCGGGGGTGTTGTGTGTGTTCGATTAACTGAATTGATTTTCACTGTCTGGTGATTAGGAATTTCTGCACCCCAAATTCAGCACATGTGGCAAGCAGGTGATGTGTGTCAAACCTGCTAGGTCCAGACCTGCTAGTATATTTCGCCCATTAGCACACAACACCAGGCCGGGCTGGAGGCTCAGTGGCACCAGACAATGGTCGGTCTGTTTGTCCCACAAACACACAAGTTTTAAAACAACCTGCTGTCGTTTCCCCCTGGCTGTGCTGCTGTGGGTGGTGAAGGTGTTACGCTGAGTGGGTGAGGAGGAGGTAGAGGAGGTGGAAGCTGAGTAGGAGGAGGAGGAGGTAAAAGGATACAAAGAGAAATGCCCAGAAATCTTCGGGGGTGGAAGGACGTTTGCAAAAATGCTATCCGCCTTTGGGCCAGTCGCTACATTTACCCACTGTGTTGTTGGTTATGTGGACGTTGCCACAGATAGCGTTGCGCAGTGCACACTTGATTTTGTCCGCCACGTGGTTGTGCAAGGAAGGGATGGCTCGCCTGCAAAAGTAGCGGCGGCTGGGATACACGTACTGTGGGACAGCCACCGCCATAAGGTTTTTAAAACTGTCCACCAGACAGAATGACAGCATTTCAAAGGACCAGGAAGTTTGAAATAAGGCATTCAGAGCCATGGGTAGGGGGGTACTTCCTCTTTCGATTTATTTTTCTCTCCAGTGTTTGGGAGATGGACAGCTGATAGCTGAACACTTCCATGGGATTTGGTGGAGATGCTCGGTGACAATGACAGATGTGCTGGCGTTGCTGCCACATCCTCTGTTTGCTGGGTGACAGGTGCCACTGTCACTCACTTGGGCTCAAGTTTAGAATGTTTATTTATTACTTTTCTGTATTTTATTTTAAGTCATTTCCCTATTCAAATATTTTTGCAGGGCATTTACCTACATTTTGCTGTCTTTTGCAGCCCTCTAGCCCTTTCCAGGGCTATATTACAGCCATTTAAGTGCCCAAAAGTTCGGGTCCCCATTGACTTCGAATATTTTCGTGAAGTTTGGCCGAACTTCTCGAACCCGAACATCCAGGTGTTCGCTCAACTCTACTTATGACCAAGGATTGTGCTGTCCCTTTACTTGTGTTCTTGTTTTATGTGATGTATACTATGGCTATGTCTCTCTGTGTTATATATATCATGGCTGTATGTCTCTGTGTCATATGTAACATGGCCATATGTCTCTATGTGATGTATAACATGGCTCTATGTCTGTATGTGAAGTAGAACACTGATCTATGTCTTTTTGTGATGTATTGCAGAACCCCAGAATAGGGTCACTGCAAAAGGTAGTCTTATGTAAAGTTATATTGTTAAGTGAAATGTTCTTATTAGAGTTGAGCGTACACCTGGATGTTCGGGTTCGAGAAGTTCGGCCGAACTTCACGAAAATGTTCGGGTTTGGAGTCCGAACTTGACACCGAACCCGAACCCCATTGAAGTCAATGGAGACCCGAACTTTTGGGCACTAAAATGGCTGTAAAATAGCCCTGGAAGGGTCTAGAGGGCTGCTAAAGGCCGCAAAATGTAGGTAAATCCCCTGCAAACAAATGTAGATAGGGAAATCACTTAAAATTAAATAAATAAAAATGTACCAATATTAATTGGCAACTTGGAGGAGGAGGTGGAATAGGAGGTTGGGGTGGCATCAGGTGGGGATGCTATGGGAGTTGAAGTTCTCCTCACAGCCATAAACGATTCACGTCTGGCTGCAGCGCCACAGGCCTTATTCACAGCTTCAGGCCCATGGCAACCATACATGGGAGATGAAGAAGTTCTCATCACAGCCAAAAGTAGATTCATGTCTGCTAGCAGTGCCACAGGCCACATTCACAGATTCAGGCCCAAGGCAACCATACATGGGAGTTGAAGAAGTTATCATCACAGCCAAAAGTAGATTCATGTCTGCCAGCAGTGCCACAGGCCACATTCACAGATTTAGGCCCAAGGAAACCATGCATGGGAGTCGGAGAAGTTCTCATCACAGCCAAAAAGGATTCATGTCTGCATGCAGTGCTACAGGCCTCACTCACAGACTCAGACCCAAGACAACCATACATGGGAGTTGGAGAATTTTTTAATCACAACAAAAAAGGATTCATGCCTGCCTGTAGTGTCACAGGCCTCATGCACAAACTCAGGCCCCTGGCACCCACAAATAAGAGAGTTCAAATTACGCCAAAACAGTATTGAATTCACCCAGCAGTGCCACAGGCCACAATCACTCATTCAGACCCATTCTGCAAAGAGGAGAGCAGTCCCGTAACAGGCCTCAGGTCAACCTGCAATAGAGCAGGCCATTATCATTTATGTAGGCCCTAGCACCCAGACAGAGGTGAGTGCTCCCATAACAGCAAGACAGGCCTCAGGTGAACCTACAAAGGAACAGGCCATTATCATTTATGTAGGTCCTGACACCCAGACAGAGGAGAGGTCATTTGACAGCAAAAAGAGGTTAACATATCCCACCAATACAGCAGGCGATTAAACGAAATATAGACCCCTGAGACCCAGACAGAGGAGAGGTCATTAGTCAGCAAAAAGAGGTTAATGTCTCCCACCAATGCAGCAGACGATTAAACTAAATATAGGCCCCTGACACCCAGACAGAGGAGAGTTTTATTCAAATTGGGGTTGCCCCCAAATAATGGTACAATTAAAAAACAGAGGATTCAAAAAAGAAGTGCCCTGGAGTACAAGAATGTATGGTTGAGGGCGAGGCAGTTATAAATGTCTATTCTGCACAAGGTACGGACAAGTCAAGTGGGATCCATGCCTGGTTCATTTTAATGAACGTCAAGTTGTCTACGTTGGCTGGTGGTGCAGTTTGCTGTGGCGCTGTGACAAAACTTTTCCACATCTCAGCCATGCTAACCCTGCCTTCAAAGGAGCTGGCCGTGACACAGCTGCGTTGGCGACCTCTTCCTCCTCCTTCTTCTCTGCCTTCTCCTTGTGCTTCTACTTGTCCCCCCGTGTCAGTTGGGAATGCCCTCAGGAGCTCATCTACCAGCGTGCGCTTGTAGTCGCACATCTTCCTATCACGCTCCAGTGCGGGAATTAAGGTGGGCATGTTTTCCTTGTACCGGGGATCCAGCAGGGTGGCAAACCAATAGTCAGCACAAGATAAAATGTTGGCAACTCTGCTGTCGTTGCGCACGCACTGCAGCATGTAGTCGCTCATATGTGCCAGGCTGCCCAGAGGTAACGATAAGCTGTCCTCTATAGGTGGTGTATCGTCTTTGTCCTCCATATCCTCCCAGCCATACTCCAGTGATGACCCTGAGCTGCATAGGGTGCCACCCTGCAGTGAAACCAGTTCCTCCTCCTCTACCTCATCCTCCTCCTTCTCGTCCTCCAGAAGTGTCCCCTGACTGTCCATATGTGTACCTGGCCTCTGCTGGTGCAGGAACCCACCCTTGAGCCACTTCTGTATGACCTGCCTGAAACCCTGTGAAATGCCCCCTCTTCCTACTACTCCTGTGCCGCATCCTCTTCCATCATCGCTGTAATATTTTTTTCAAGGAGACATAGAAGGGGTATTGTAATGCTAACAACGGTGTCATCAGCACTGGCCATGTTGGTTGAGTACTCAAAAGACCGCAACAAGGGACACAGGTCTCGCATGCAGGCCCAGTCACTGGTGGTGAAGTGGTGCTGATCCACAGAGTGACTGACCCGTGCATACTGCATTGAAACTCCACTATCGCTCGCTCGCACAGTCTCTCTAGCATATGTAAGGTGGAGTTTCACCTGGTGGGCATGTCTCATATGAGGTTACGCTGCAACGCAGACAGACGAGCAGCAGCAGGGTGAGAACGCCGAAAGCGCGCACATACGGACTGCACTTTAAGCAGCAGCTCTGACATGTCTGGGTAGTTTTTAAGTAATATCTGCACCACCAGATTCAGAACATACACTGTATGCACAAGTGGTTTGTGGAACAAGAACAAGTATTTTTGTACTAGAATACTGAAAATTAGTATTTCACTGCTGTAAATTGAAATTCATTATTTATACGCCCGATGCACAACAGTTTTTTCGGCCTAAAACTTTTTTCAATAAAACCCCAAAATGCAGTTTTTACCTGCTGTACATTAACAGTAGATATTTATACTATGCATGGAAACCAGATTTAGGGACCCAGAACACAGATTTTTTTACCAAAATTTACAAATGCAGTATTTAACTGCTATAAATTGGAAATAATTATTTTTTAAACGACGGATGCATAGCCGTTTTTTAGGCCTAAAACACGGCTTTTTTCAATAAAACCAAAAAATGCAGTTTTTAACTGCTGTACATTAACAGTAGATATTTATACTATATATGGACACCAGATTTGGGGACCCAGAATACAGATTTGGTCACCAAAATTCACAAATACAGTATTTATCCGCTATATATTGGAAATAATTATTTAAACGACGTATGCACAACTGTTTTTTTGGGCCTAAAACACAGCTTTTTTCAATAAACCCAAAAATGCTGTTTTTAACTGCTGTACATAAAAAGTAGATATGTATACTATGTATTGACACCAGATTTGGGGACCCAGAACACAGATTTGGTCACCAAAATTCATAAATGCAGTATTTAACTGCTATATATTGGAAATAATTATTTAAACGACGGATGCACCGGTTTTTTTTCGACCTAAAACACGGCTTTTTTCAATAAAACCCAAAAATGCAGTTTTTAACTGCTGTACATTAACAGTAGATATTTATACTATGTATGGACACCAGATTTGGGGACCCAGAACACAGATTTGGTCACCAAAATTCACAAATGCAGTATTTATCCGCTATATATTGGAAATAATTATTTAAACGACGCATGCACAACTGCTTTTTTGGCCTAAAACACTGCTTTTTTCAATAAAACCCCAAAATGCAGTTTTTTATTGCTGTAAATATTAATTAGATATTTATACCGTGTATGTACAACTGCTTTGTGAAGCAAGAATTTTGCCTTTTTCACACAAACAAATAATAATGCACTATTTCTTAGCTGTATTGTGAAATTGGTATTTAAGCGGTGTATTTCAAGATGCTCTGTGGATCAGGATTACCACATTTTTGTCAAAAAAATACACTTATGCTGTATTTCACAGTAGCAATGTAAAATAGGTGGTTGGAATATTTCAGACTGTTTGGTGGACCTTGAATAACGTTTTTTTTCTATAAAAAACAAAGAAGCACTATTTCCCTGCAGAAATATAAAATATGTCTTTGGACGGTGTATGCAGATCTGTTTTGAGGAATACGGTTTTTCCCCCAAATTAAGAAAGGATTCTCTATTTCACCGCAGAAATGTCAAATATATATTTTGGCGGTGTAAAATAGGCTTGGTGGATCAGGATGACAACTTTTTTTAACTAAAATACACTGATGCACTATTTGATAGCTGAAATGGAATATATGGTTTAGTGCATTGTATACACAAGTGCTCTGTGGCACCACAGATCCCAGACTACACAAATGGACTATGTCACCCCTTAAACATACAAAAGGCAATAGAAGGGACTTGAGCAGCCAGAAAAAAAAGGTTTATTTCCGTTACTGAGCTACAAAATAGGATTAGGCTGATGTCCCTGGCTGGCTGGCACACATGCAGTACACTGCAGTAGAGATGGCCTTGCGGTTGGCCCATCGGTCGTTTTGCGGCAAACTTTTCTAATTTGCGGTTTGCCGAACATATGGCGATATTCGCCGGCGCCATTTTTTTTTACATTGTGAGAACTTTGACCCATGACACATCCATCAGGTGGTACAGGACAGCCAATTAAGATGTTTTAGCACATGGACATACCCCCTACCTTATAAATAGACCTTATCTGGTTGCCATTTTACATTCTGTCTTTTTTCAGTGTAGGTAGAGGTTGCTGTTTGGAGCAGGGACAGGAGATTAGAGTGTTAATAGTGACATAAATCACTAGCTAATAGGTCCACAAAAGTCCTTTAAAGGACTGGTAAAGGTGGGCTATTGATTGGTGTGCAGTACATAGGGGTGTAATACACTTATAATATGCTTTCTAATATAGAAAGCATATTATAGTGGATTTGTATAGTGCAGCATTGTGACTTGTGATTGGTTCTGCAGTGATACTACAACTACAAAGAGTGACAAACGCAATTATAAAAAAGTATTATAACTAATGTGAAAGACCAGTGTCCCCCAAAACAACATATAGAAGCGGGGTGTTATCTAAGAATATACTACTCAAATAGTGCATTTGTGTGCTGCACAAATTTACCCGCTTTCACTGCGTTACCTCTGCTACACACAGTGAGAAAATTTAAAGGAAAACATAAACTGGTGTGAAAGACCAGTGGGCTCCAAAACAACATATAGAATCGGGGCGTTAGCTAGGAATATACTACTCAAATAGTGTATTTGTGTGCTGCACAAATTCATCAGCTTTCACTGCGTTACGTCTGCTACACACAGTGAGAAAATGTAACCCCTTAAGGAAGCATGACGTACCGGTACGTCATGGTTCCCGAGTCCTTAAGATCCCATGACGTACCGGTACGTCATATCTTTAAAAGTAAATTGCGGGGCTGCAGGGGTTAATCGGAACAGGATGCCTGCTGTGATCATTCAGCAGGCATCCTGTCACAACGCCGAGGGGGGTCATGTGACCCCCCCATAACAGCGATTGCAGCAAACCGCAGGTTAATTCAGACCTACGGTTTACTGCGCTTTCTGCGATCTCTGATCCCTGCGACCGCGGGGATCAGAGACTTAAAATGAGCCCCAAATGTATAATTTTTAACCCACCCTGCACCCCGCAATATTACTGTCCCCTCGGGCGGTGCGGAGGGGAGGGGGGGGGAATTGCGGGCGGTGCGGCGGGCGGGACCCACCTCTTTTCTAATTCCCTGGTGTCTAGTGGTTATAGCAGAGCGTCAGCACATTGCTGACCCTCTGCTATAAACTGCTGAAATCTGTGCTGCAGATGTCAGCAGTTTAACCCCTTCCATACCGTGGTCCGTACAGACCGCTGTATGGAAGGGGGTTAACAGGGAGGGAGCTCCCTCCTTCTCCCATCGGGGGCTGCTGTGCCGTAAAAACCTGCTCTATAAAAAATATCACATGATCTAACCCCACAGGTAAATACCATTAAAAAATAAAAATAAAAACAATGTAAAAAAAAAACATTTTTGTCACCTCACATCTCAAAAACTGTAATAGCAAGCGATCAAAAAGTTATATGCACCCGAAAATAAAGCCAATCAAACCATCGTCTCATCCCGCAAAAAATGATACCCCACATAGGACAATCGCCCAAAAAAATAAAAAAAATATGGCTCTCAGACTATGGAAACATGTCTTTTTTTGTTTCAAAAATGATATTATTGTGTAAAAGTTGAATATAAAAATAAAAGTATACACAAAAGGTATTTCCGTGTCCGTAACAACCTGCTCTATAAAAATAACACATGACTTAACCCCTCAGGTAAGCACAGAAAAAAAATAATTTAAATAACGTGTCAAAAGTCATTTTTGTTACCTTACATCACAAAAAGTGTAATAGCAAGCAACCAAAATGTCATATGCACCCCAAGATAGTGCCAATCAAACCATGACTTTGCAGTCAACGCATAAGTCCCGGTAAGCCCAACACTTACCTAGGGACGACCTCCTTAAGAAGGCACCTGTCCTCACATCACCAAGCTAAGTAGGAGCAATGCCATCAGAACCCACAAAGCCACACTCCATGCGCCTCTTCTCCTTCTCCTTTCTCCTCCCAATTGTCCTCCACTCCACCTTCCATCATGCCGCCCTCACGTTTGTCAGGAAAAAGGCAGGCTTCCGTAGCCCAAATGTTCGAGCGTAAAAAAATGATGATACCGGATAAGCCTCTTGCCCAACGATTGACCGCTGGCTTGTCGGAACTGATAGCCCGCCAACTACTGCCTTATAAACTTGTGGACTCGGAGGCCTTTCGAAAATTTGTGGCCATTGGAACACCACAATGGAAGGTCCCAGGAAGGAAATATTTCTCGCAGAAGAGCATCCCAGAGCTATATGGACATGTTCAGCGACAAGCGAATGTATCTATGGCAAACAGTGTCGGTGCCAAGATACAGCTTACCACAGACACGTGGTCTAGCAAACACTGGCAGGGAAAGTATATAACTTTTACTGCCCACTGGATGAACCTTCTGACGGCCGTCAAGCATGTAACCCGTGGCACCCCTGTAGATTTGGTTTTACCGCCACGAATTGCATGCAGGCCTGTCTCTTCTTCTCCTCCTCCTATTCCATCCTCCCTCTCCTCCTCGGCTGACTCCTCCTGTTCCGCTGCTACCATCTCTTCCACTGCGCCAACCAAAATCCCCAGAACCTATTCGACATACCAGGTTAGACGTTGCCATGCTGTGCTGTGTTTGTTGTGCCTGGAAGCCAACAGCCACACCTGTCCTGCACTCCTTTCAGCTTTGCGTTCACACGCAGATCAGTGGCTAACACCGCTCAATTTGACAGTTGGTAATGTGGTGTGCGACAATGGTGCCAATCTGCTGAGCGCGCTGAAACAAGGCAAAATTACACACGTGCTGTGCATGGCACACGTCCTGAACTTGGTCGTGCAGCGATTCGTTGTCAAATTCCCCGGGGTCCAGGACGTCTTGTGGCAGGCCAGGAAAATCGTGGCCCATTCCAGAAGATCTTACACGGCCATGGCTCGCCTTGCTGAAATCCAGCGGCGACACAACCTGCCCATCAGACGTCTTATTTGTGACTGCCCGACGAGATGGAACTCAACCTTGTATATGCTCGATAGGCTGCTCCAGCAGAAACGTGCAGTTAACGTCTACCTATACGAACTCTGCGGCAGGACAGGTTCTGAGAGCTTTGTTTTTTTTCACCGTGCCAGTGGCTGCTCATGCGCGATGCATGCAGACTTCTGCAGCCATTTGAAGAGATCACCAAACCGGTTAGTCACAGCCAGGGCGCCATCAGTGATATCGTACCTTACTCCTTCTTTCTGGAGCATGCATTGCATCGTGTCATTGATCAAGTCGTCGAGGAGCAGGAGCAGGAAGATGTGGAAGTAGCAATGCTGGATGAATTCCCAGGGGGGGGCTATTCCATCTGAGACAAGTCAACAACAGGAGTCTGAAGAGGAGTCAGAGGAGGATGGTGTTGGGGAGGAGGAGGATCAAGAAGAGCATGGTTTAAACCTTTCTGTGATCCCTCGTGTTCTCCGTGGATGAGGGGAGGAGAACACGGGCGACATTATCCTGGATGATGAGCAGGAGCCAGGCAACTACAACGCTTCCAGTTTAGTGAAAATGGGGGCATTCATGCTCCAGTCTTTTAAGAGGGACCCCCATATAAAAAGCATAAAGGGCATAGACCAGTACTGGGTGGCATCGTATTTAGAGTCCAGTTACAAACAAAAAATGGCGGAAATGTTATCATCATCACAGAGGGTTGTCAGAATGCAGCACTTCCAGGCCTTGCTTAGATGCTGAATTCTGCTTTTTTAGGCACTGGCAGAGGAGTTTCCACTCACAGAGAAACAGTTGTGGGTACCAATACAACAGCGACTGCAAGAAGAGGGCGGTTTGAAGATGTGTTACTTCTGATATGGACAACGAAGGCAAAGGATGATCAAGAGTTTTGGAAATTTGCTGAGTACATAAAACTTAACCTTTAATGAATACCATAAAATAAGGTCCTAAAGATAAAAATACAACACAAACCAGTTCAAACCATATTTGGAGCACCTCAATGATAACCTTCCGGTGATCCACATTACAAAAGGTAAATTCAAATCATTGTGTGCACGGCGGCACCAAAAAATAAACTGTGGTACTGTGTTGATGCGGATCCAGGCTAGCTTGCCCTATATGTCCCTGCCTACACCCTACAATAGCCCTGGTTACCCGGCCGCGGAGCCCCAAGGCCAGGTACCAACTGGAACCTACCCCTGGAATTTGTGCGCCCTATTTGGCCCTCGGCTGCTAGATCTCTACATGCACGTTTAGCTTCAGGGAGAGCTGAGGCTCATCAGGGGAAAATGTTGGAGCTTGGGGCTGACAGGTACACAGTGTGTTCTATGCTACTGCTTGCCCAGGTCTCTGATAGCCGTACACTAGGGCATGTGCATAGTAAGGAGGGACATCTGATAGGGGTGCCGAATGCCGCCACCATTTAAACTATGCATCTCAGAACGAGGCTTGACACATACCCCGCCTACTCACGGAAGCGCTGCGCCTCAGATGTCTGTATGGCGGAGATGCGAATCTTGCACTGGCAAGTGAGATACTCTTGCTGTGCATAGTCCTGCTCTTTCTCGCAAGACTTTCCCACTACACAGGTAACCAGGCTTCCCCTGGTTCCTGTCATGCGTACGTCTCCTGATGTGGAGGCGTACTGCGGATTATATATGGCATTTAGTACAGTGAAGATATGAAGAAACTACTAAGCATTCGCGCTCACATACAGAGGCCTGATTGGTATATGGAAGAATTAGAGGGAGAGTAGTATGTCAGTTACTTAATTCAGGTTACAGGGACATTTCTGATCAGCAGAATTTTAATAATCGGTTTCCAGTGCCTTCTAAGGAAAAAGTTCCAGGATTTCTGCCGGCAGTGAACATTTTCGAAACACATCGAAGAAATCGCATAAGAAGAAAGTGCGCAACTATTAAAGATATTCTACAACAAGGAAGTGAGACACGAAGGTAATCTCGCGATAATATGCCACGGGACTTTGGGAAATGTGACAAATGTACCATGTGACAATTCGGATGCCTTTGAATAACAACCTGAGTTTTAAGGCTGAAAAAATCGTGAGTACCCCATGAATGTCGCTTCATTAAGCACTTATACTGAACCTCTACCGCAAAAAGTTCGCATTAATATATCGCTCGAATTTAGAGTGTAAAACAAGTGCAAAAATTTTATAAGAACTGCTAAAAATTTTCATAGGTGCAGCGTGGTAAGAACGTATATTGTACTTCCACTTTATCAAAGCTTTCATTGAATTTTCGCTTTACCCTTACAGGGAATGTATGCGATTATCTGGAGACTACCCAGTTACTTTGTTTCTGTTTGCTCAAAGGGATATAAGAATTAATATATACAGTACAATGTTTTGAATTACTGATATATATTATCCAACATTAGAACAAATCCTCTGATCTACAATATAGTGTGCACACTTTTGATCAAGCCTGTGTTTTTGCACATGTCTTTCTATTGATTTTGGAAGCTGTCTAAGGGACTGCTTTTCCGGAATCTTTTTGGTATATTTTCCCTGAAACAATTGTTTTTAGTTTATTGAGTATTGGCCAATACGTATTGTGTAACATTTTGTGTTTATGTGATTTTACCAACAAAAAACCCGTTGGGCTCCAATCTCTAAGATAAGACTACCAGACACCAGTTAATCAGAACCAGACAAAATATCAAAAAATAGGTGCCTAAAACATCACTTTTAATAATATCAGTTAAAAAACCTCTAAATAGTACCCTTAAATAGTAACAATGTACTCACACATTGGCAAGGTACCAACGTGTATACGTGATAAGTGTGTCAACTGCCCCCGAACTTGCAATGAAGCTAAGGGATAGGGATATAGGAACATGGGAGGAGGGGTCACTGGGTCTATGGCCCTCGAACCTAGCCCTATGCTGATTCCCTTACCACAAAAAGAGACGCCTCCTAAATGCCTTCTGGAGCTTGCCCTAGCCGTGAGGGACTGCCCAGTTTCGTCATGAAAAAGGGAACAAGGAGGTGAGGAGGTCCCTACAATCAGGGTGGGCAGTTGATACAAGTAACAGAAGGTATATCCTCTACCAAAACAAAAGTCACACCTCCGTATGACACAAATAAAGTGACTGTGAGGGAAGGGGGTAACACTAGGTCAACCCCCTCACACACAATTGCGCCACCAACAAACCCGACGCGTTTCCCTGGCCAGCTGGCCAGTTCATCAGGGGAAATAACAAATGTAATATAATGAACAAGCACAACCCAAAAATGTTTATAGTAAAGTGCTCAATTTCATCAGTGTGCAGTAATTGCAGCCGGATAGCTTAGCTTATAGGTAAGGCTTTGGTCAGTCCAGCCGTCCGGAGTACGGGGCCATAAAGTCCATATGGCACGACCCGTTATGGTGGAAGCACCGCGTGTGGCAGCAGCAACTGATATATATGATCTAACATTAGAACAAATCCTCTGATCTACAATATAGTGTGCACACTTTGGATCAAGCCTGTGTTTTTGCACATGTCTTTCTATTGATTTTGGAAGCTGTCTGAGGAACTGCTTTTCCGGAATCTTTTTGGTATATTTTCCCTGAAACAATTGTTTTTAGTTTATTGAGTATTGGCCAATACGTATTGTTGTAACATTTTGTGTTTATGTGATTTTAGCAGTGCGAATAAATTTTTAATTTAAATTTTATTTTTCCTAATCTGCGTGAACCATGTATTTGTGAGTGCCGATCCATTTACACAAATATTCTATATCTGGTAAACGGGGGATTACTTTTGATTGTACACCTGGCCATATTTCCCTATATAAAGTAGAGCCACCCTTATTTAGATAGACTCATAAAAGGCCTTTATGTACGTTGAATGCCTAATTTTGAGGCCTGTAATGGCTGACACTTACGTCTGTATCCTGTGAATGCCTAATGTACCACCATTAACAAAATACAAAGTTATTTACTGTCAGGGGAACGCCTGTCGGCTAATTTTTGAGGCCTGTAATGGCTGACACTTCTGTATCCTGTGAATGCCTAATTTTTTGAACTGGAATTTAAAATCAATAGGTCTGTAAACGTTCCTCCCAATTGTGGTATGCGGACACATTTAACCGACGTGTGAATGGACCCTATATGTATTTGACATGTATTTACCAACTGCTGTCAGTTTTGGCTGATTTAGGCCTAGCTATTACAGTAAAACCGAGCAATATTACAAAAAACACAATACACGTTATAACTGTACAAACGATTTATATAACTTAGTAGAAAAAAAATAAATTAACTTAAGGCAATTTTTCCAAAAGCATGATCATCTCATGCACCCCGTTCATGGCCTTGCGTTGCCTCTCCTCCATGGCCTTCAAGCGCTCATGAACGGACCGCATATCATGGAGATGCGCCCTTTGCAGTTTGGCCAATTTGGCCTTTAATGTCTTCATTTCCTGTTTGAAAAAAAATAAAGATGAACATTATTTGCAACTCTTATTAAACCTTTAATTTGTGGTGCATATGACTTTATGATCACTTGCTATTACACCTTTTTGTGAGAAAAGATGTCCATAAAATTGCCTTTTTTAACAGTTTAAAATTTTTGTTTAAAAAGGTGTCCAACAAAGGGGTTGTTTGGTATGATCTTTTTAGACAGCTGGTTGTTACAGGTGCAGCCAAACCTACTATTTTTCCTTATTTTATAGTAAATTGTTTTTTACACAATAAAAGCATTGTTGAACCAAAAACAATTCATGTTTTACTGTCTCCATATTTTGAGAGTCAAATTATTGATTTTATGTGGCAATCGTCTAACGGTTGGGTCTCATTTTTAGCAGAATGCACTGACCGATTTTTACTATTTTGGGGGGCATATGCCTCTTTAGCTAGCTTGGTGTTGCACTTTTAGTGATTTTAGTATGAATAAATTCATATTTTCGTTTGATTTTAATTTTTATTTTTTATTTAAATTGTTCACCGGAGGGGTAATATCAGTATCAAATGATATTTTTATATAGACAATCGATATGTAGACAGCTGTACAAAATATGTCTGTTTGTCTATTGTTTACCTTTATTTTTATATAAAGTCTTTATACACATTGACAATTTAAATCTCAATACGTTAGTTAGTGATCTTTATGATCATTATACGGTTTATTAGTTAATGATACTTCAGTACATTATAATTTTATTTTGTTTGTTAGTTGATGATAATTCAATTGAGTTTAATATTATTTATTTATTAAATCAATGGTTTTAAAGTAGATTAAAGAGTTATTGGCCAGTGTTTTTTTATTTTATTACTAGAGTGTATGTTGTCGCCTCATTTTCAACCCTTTAATGTTTATGTACATGTTATGGATACAAAATCATATTGCTATGTGCACATATTTACCCTCCTGCCAGGGGCTGGTGATCATCTCCTCTTCCTCCGAGTCCTGAGATGGGGTGGTTCTGGAGGGTACAGCACTTTCCACCGCCTTCACTTGTCCCACATCTGGTGGGGGTGGCTCAATAGGCTGGGAGGGTCCGGCCTCCACCTCCTCTTCCTCCTCTACCTCCACAACCTCCACCGGTCCCCTTTTCTGAATGGAGGGAATAGGAACGTCTGTGATCACAAAATGTTCAGATTTTAGATAAACAACTCCAAAATCTTAAGAACATTTGATATAAAGATATTCCAATATGGAGGGATCTATATATAATTGCAGTGGCTGACAGCTTTATGATGCATAACTCAACCCAAAATTAACAGTATGAAAAAAGACATCCCCTCCACAGTGTCTTGATGGAACAATAGGGCGAGAGGAGACCCATGGGATGGGATTATCTCCTCAGTGTATCATAGGATGATATAATTCTCTACACCAGAGTCAGCTACTTCTTAATGCCATCACTAACACAATAGGACAAAGGGACAAATAAACCAACACATTCATTTGGAGTCTCTGAGCAGAGCCCTTATTGCGTTTATGGATTCACACTTTGCTACTTTAATGGGGAATACGAAAAATGTGGCCTATAAACTCAACCAAAAATTAATGGTCTATAGTTCCCTCTTAACCAAATAGGTCGGAGTGGGGGTTTCCATAGTCCTGTGTCCAAAGTCTGTAGGACGGAGGCTAGGCCTCAGGCTTCTACTGCAGACACAGTGATGGTTCAGTCCGTCACTTGTCTGGCACAAAGCCAACAACACATCACATCACATCACTCAAAGAACATCATTCCCACAATGAAACATGGTGGTGGCAGCATCATGCTGTGGGGATGTTTTTCACCAGCCGGGACTGGGAAACTGGTCAGAGTTGAGGGATAGATGGACAGGGATATTCTTGAGCAAAACCCCTTTTGAGGCTAGGATGGAGGTTCAGCTTCCAGCAGGACAATGACCCCAAACACACTGCTGAAGCAACACTTGAGTGGTTTAAGGGGAAACATATAAATGTGTTGGAATGGCCTAGTCAAAGCCCAGATCCCAATCCAAAAGAAAATCTGTTGTCAGACTTAAAGATTGCTGTTCACAAGCGCAAACCATCAAATTTGAAGGAGCAGAATCAGTATTGCAAGGAGGAATGGACAAAAACGCCTGTGGTAAGATGTGGCAACTGCTTATAGGGACTTATCCAAAGCGACTTGGAGCTGTGATTGCCACAAAAGGTGGCTCTACAAAGTATTGACTTAAGTGGGGTGAATAACTATGCACATTGACCTTTTCTGTTAATCTGTCCTATTAGTTGTTTGCTTTACAATTAACAAATTTAAAAGAAGGTCAAAGTTGTCGGCATGTTCTACAAATTACATAATGGAAATCCTCAAACAATCCATGTTAATTCCAGGGCGTGAGGCAACAAAAAAAAGAACAAAGTCAAGGGGGGTGAATACTTTTGCTTAAAACTGTATACATTACAGAGTGTTGGCAAAACATAAAAAAGTTATTTACTTATGTACCTGGGCATTTTTCGTCCCGGATTCTTTTAATGAAACGGGGTGCCTTCTTTTCATGTCTGACCATTTTTTTAAAATGGCCAGACGGCGGTGTGTGTGACCCATTTTGCTCCACATTTCATAGGCCAACTCCCGCACTATCCTTTGTTTCTCGGCGTGGGATCGGTTGCTGTTGTAGCCCCGAACCAACATCCACTGCAAGAGAAAAATGCAAGCATATAATCCCCATTTTTAACAATAATAGAATGGAAAAAAATGTAATCAAGTAAACGGAAAAAAGTATTTAATGCTTTGAGGTGGAAATATTATATTTAGGCCGCATGCACCGCCAGTATTTGATGGTTCATTTACAGTTACCCAGTGTGCATTCCGGGGAGACAAACCAGCTGTACACCCCATACCTTACCGTCACTTCACTAGACAGGTACATCTCTGCTTAGCTGGACAGTATCTGATAGCTTAGACCCTACCCACATACAGTCGTAATACAATACCATCTTCTAACTGTAACAGTAAGACCGCGTGCACACGGGCGTCTTTTTTCAAAACTACAGACCGTACAGACCTGTCCTCCCGTCCTGCAGAGTGGACAAGCGGATGCCGTCATTGGTTGCTATGACGCCGTACGCTTCCAGGCCACCACCGCTGTACTGTGATACACTTGTATGATCTATACAAGTGTATTACTGTACAGTGGTGGCGGCAAAAAGCACACGGCGTCATAGCGAGTTAGCATTAGCAACCAATGATGCCGTGCGCTCGGCCACTCTGCAGGGTAACCTAACATAGTGGGTGTAATGTCACAGGAATATTTAGTGCAAAAATCAATAATATCTAGTGAGACCTTAGAAAATGTGAAGTTTGGTGCACTTAAGAAAAATTAGAATCGCAGGTCGCACTGGCGATTTTTTTTATAACACTCTTTATGCATATAAAGCGATTGTTCAGTCATGCAGGAGAAATTTTATCAAATACACTACTTTAATGTAAGATTACTTACAATCACCAGTTCTTCCTCTTCCTCGTTCAACTTCGCTCCAACCATCGCATCCATGTAATTTCTAGTCGGTGTAAACCAGTTGCTGTAGGCCTCGCCTTCAGAAAGCATGTGCTCTTGGGATTAATACTTTTCCGAAATTTCACAGATAAAAAAAAAAATGCCTGCAGATCGTAAATTCGCTTAATACTTCTGGTATGTCAGTGTCCATGTTGTGGGACTATGTGTGCGCATTTACTAAGTATTTTGCAGCTGCAAATATGACCTGGAGGTTTCTCATGTTCGCATGCCATTAAAATGAATGGGACCCGCCGCCAACATGCGGTTCGCAAACATTTGATCGCGTTCGCGAACCGTCCCAGCAGATGTTCATCTATCACTACACTGCAGTGGCTAAAATGGCCGCCGAGCACCACCTCAGTAACAGATGGATTACAAAAAAAGATTTCCCTGGCAGTGGCTGGGTACAAAAATGTTGGATTTCTAAAGCGCCCTCCGTCCCTATTTGCTGTATCTTGTGGATTAAAGTAGCACAGGTTCTTCTGATTTCTGCCCTATTCTGTCCCTGATCGCAGCACCAGCATCCTCTCTATAAGCTCAAATTAGCAGAGTGACGTGTGGCAGTATGTGACTCCAGCTTATAAAGAGGCTTGGTCACATGCAGCACTCAGCCAATCACAGCCATGCCATTAGTAGGCATGGCTGTGATGGCTTCTTAGGGCAAGAAGTAAAACGCTTGCTGATTGGCTGCTGTGCAGCCCTTCAGAAAGTGGGAAGAAATTGCAGAACAATGGAACCGAACCCAAACTTTTTTGAAAATGTTCGGGTTCGGGTACATGTCCCAAACACCCCAGAATTTATTTATTTGTATGACTAATGGTATTGTATGGACAAGTAAGGGTTAACAATCTTTGCTCATTCCCTTAGGATGCTAGGAGATGAACCTGGGTCTGCCCCTTAGGTAGGGTGCAGTCTATGTCTAGCTGAGGAAGAAAGAGGACCTATATGTGCTTGCTCCTCAGAGCTAGACCTGAGACACTTATCCCTGAGGCATTTATTGTCACTGCTACACTGAAATACTCCAGAGAAAGAAAGGAAAATACACATTCCAGATTCTACAAGGCCATGCATTGGAGTCAAACAACAAGGTATTGTAGATGTTCATGGCAGAAGGAGAGAGAAATACCTTACTACAGAGGGAACATTACTAATCTTACGGAGAAGGAACATTACTAACATTCCACACTTTACTGTAATACGCTTTAGCCATTTGTATCTTAAAGGTTTATTTACATCTCAGACATTGGCGGCATATATATGCCCCCAATGTCTGATGAGTGCGAGTCCCATCTCTGGGACCTACACCTATACTTAGAACGGAGGGCAGCCTTCCATTCATTCCCATGGGATCGGCGAAATTAGACAAGAGGCACACTCGACTATTTTCGGAAGTCCCATTGAAATGAATGGGAGGTGTGGCGCTCAAGCATGGCCACCACTCCATTCACTTCTATGGGACTAACAAATATTGTCAAGCGTGTCACTCAGCTATTTTCAATGATCTAATAGGAATGAATGGAGGGCTGCAACGCATGTGCGGTATGTCTCCCGGGACTTTGCAGACTCATTTCTAAGCACAGGTGATATGTGCCTCCATGTCTGAGATGGGAATAAACCTTTCATTCTTTACCTGTTAGCCTGGGAATTGCAGAAACCTTTACAAGAACCTCAGTTGCATGGATAACTTTCTGCAGAGAGAGACAAAGGGAAGGAGTACTACAGCCTCTATCATTACTATGGTTTACTATTACTATCTTGCTATTGAGAGGAAAATCACTGTGAAGTACTTTTGAAATTGTGCCTTTTTACTGTTCGAGGTACTGCTACTTCTATTCTGTACTTTACTAAAGACAGACTAATTTATTTACTACTACTTGCCTGGTTACTGACTCCACCACACGCTGGCCACTGCATCTACATCTCCTGCCTTGCACCTAGATCAACAAGCACACCCCAACTACCATCAGGCAGGATCCCCAACATCAGGGTGTGCTCTGAGAGAAGATAAGGGACTCCCTCCTGTCGCTGCATTACATTAGGGAGTATCAATGTGAGCATTGCCACTGTAAACCGTGTGTTCAATTCGTTGACTGACCTACTCTCACTCCCATCCTCCACTCGTTCCTCCTGAACTTGCTGCAGTACGACATGGCTGTATGTCTCTATGTGATGTATAACAATGGGTGGATGTAATTTATGTAATGTATAACAGCACTTTATGCTTCTATGTGAAGTATAACATGGCTGTATGTCTCCTGGTGAAATGTAACATGGCTTCTTGTCTCTAGGCGATGTATAAAATGACTGTATATAGATATTTGGGGAGAATTCTCCCATTAGCATTTAAACTTGAAGTCGTGGGAGGCACTTGAAACATTAAAGGACATTCTAGTAAGAAGATGCTGTAGAACTTTGTGGCAAGATTGCCTCATTGTGGGTCCTGTATGTACAGTATGTTATCAAGTTATATGTGAAGAAAAACTGCTATGACTGCTTGTTTTTAAAATGGAAATTAAAACTGAAGAATATAAAGCTTAGATAAATTGATAACAGCATAATCGTGTTCTTTTCTAGGTGAATACTGGGACATGGGGCCCCTTATTAATTTGTGACATTTAGGTCTGTACAGCTAGACCATATCCTATGGATATAGTGAATCCCTATGTATAAAATGCATATACCAAAATTGTTGTGCTTTATACTCCTTAGTCCCGTGTAGGAGATGACGATTATTAGAGAGGAGCGAATAATTGATAATTTGCTTTGTGACAAATTATTTTGTCACAAAGGGCATTTCTTTGTAACTAGCGGGTGCAATGACAGGGAGCTGCGATAGCGCCGCACCCGTCATTGTACCCCTCAAATGCCGTGTTTATACATGATCGATGTATCTGAGTGTAAAAACAGTGTAAAATTAACAATAAAAAAAATGTTATGAAATCATAAAGCAGCTTGCAGCCCCCCAGCCTGCAGCCACAGCCTGCGCCAGGTAGTATAACTTACTACTTACACTACACAGTGACAACGCGGCTGCTACAGTCCAGAGCACTGCAGCAGGCAACGCAGCAGCTGATCAGCCTCCGGCCCGGCCGTGCTCCATGCCAGGCAGACGCCAGCACAGCAGCAGCAGTGCCACATGCTTAAACACCGGTCATGCTGTGCCTGCCATGAGGCCAGACTGCCAGTGTCACCTGCGGCCGACTGTGGTCAACTGGCAGACAACAGTCTGAATCTAGACTGTGATTTCCAACTGTCTGGACAATAGTATGTCCCACTTTAAACTGTATCTGAGTCATCAGGATGCAGATACAGTTGACTGCAAAGCGGAAGCAGGGAGTCATCATCTCAATGCTTCACCATTCCTCTGTTGTTTGTAGTTCAGCGCAAGCAGTCATGATGTGGTGATGTCATCACTAGTGTTGATCGAGCATCAAAGTGCTCGGGTGCTCAAGTAGAACACTTTGGGATGCTCGGGTGCTCAACAGAGCACCCAAGCACAATGGAAGTCAATGGGAGAACCAGAGCATAAAACCAGGCACCCCCTGCTCTGACGAGGGGAGCGTGTCTGGTTGACAAGAAAAGGTCAGAACTTGATTGAAACACCACCGAAATGGTTCAGGAACAGCATGGGGAGGATGTCTGCATGCATCTTGGACTCCCAGGTCGCTGCTGGGAACGATGTTGTCCGAGTAGTACGCCACTTTTACAGACTGGCAATAATATGCACAAAACCGAAAATAAAATCGATTTGGAGGAAAAATTGTTAGGAAACATTCTTTCCTGTATATTTACTTGTAAATGAAGTGAAAGTGCTGCCAAAAATTACAAGGAAGAGGCTCTCTAATACAACCTGTATATCACATAAAGGAGGGCCTCCTTCACATTGTGGTACAATTGTTCAGGTACTGGGACCCCTACACTCATAAAGCCTATGCACTAAGTGAAAGGGCTGCAAAAAACTTACAAGGAACCGACACTTCAATACACCCTTTATTACAGATAAAGGAGTGGATCATACACACCCTTGAAAAATTATGATTGATCGCCTGCTGGTGACCCTCAAAAACATTAGGAGCAAGGGCCTGCTGGTGACCCTCTAAAACATTAAGGGCGAGGGCCTGCTTCTGAGCTAACTATTTAAAATATTATGGTTTAGGGCCTGCTGCTGAGCTGACCATTTAAAAAATTATGGGAGAGTGCCTGCTGCTTAGCTGACCATCAAAAAAATTATGGTTGAGGGCCTGCTGCTGAGCTGACCCTATAAAACAATATGGTTGAGGGCTTGCTGCTGAGCTGACCCTATAAAACCATATGGTTGAGGGCCTGCTGCCGAGCTGACTATCGAAAAAATTATGGTTGAGGGCCTGCTGCTGAGCTGACCCACTAAAAGGTTGTAGGTGAGGGCCTGCAGGTGAGCTTACCTTCTAAAACATTATATGCAAGGGCCTGCAGGTGAGCTGACCCTGTAAAAGATTGTAGGTGAGGGCCTGCAGGTGAGCTGACCGTGTAAAACATTATATGCGAGGGCCTGTAGGTGAGCTGACCATGTAAAAGATTGTAGGTGAGGGCATGCAGGTGAGCTGAGCCTGTTAAACATCATATGCGAGGGCCTGAAGGTGAGCTGACCATCGAAAACATTGTGGGCGAGGGCCTGCTGCCGCTTCGTTGTCTCTAGATAACTTCTGGCTGATCGCACGTCCCCGTGATGTCGATGATCCATTTGGATGTCTGCCCTATCAATTTTCGATGGTACTTTCTGCTCCTACCATGGTGACCACGGGTAATGGGGAATCAGGGTTTGATTCCGGAGAGGGAGCCTGAGAAACGGCTAACACGTCCAAGGAAGTCAGCATGCGCGCAAATTATTTACTCCCGATTCGGGGAGGTAGTGATGATAAATAACAATACAGGACTCTTATGAGGCCTTGTTATCTGAATGAGTACTCTATTAAATCCTTTAACTGCGTTGGTGAGGGCACGTGTGATGTTGGTATAAGTCGGCCACAAAACACCGTGAAAAATAGTGGCGGCAGGGGACTGTGTAACGCGGGACGGCCGCCGACATCAGGCTGCGGAAGGCCTCAGTGTCCACAAGCCTAAATGACAACATTTCTAGGGCCAGTAATTTGGAAAGCTGCTCATTTAGTGCTATGGCCTGTGGGTGGGTGGCTGGGTCATTGAACTTGTGTTCAAATGCCTGGGGTAAGGATATTTGGATGCTGTGCTGGGACAGGGAAGTGGATGTGGTCGCTGATGGTGCTTGACAAGGTCCAGGTACAGGGCCTACTCCTTCGACAGGGGATTGGCCAGCAGCGCGTAACATAGGGTAAGAGGAGGCAAGGGTGTGACCCACAGACACAGGACCCAGGCGTTTGTCCCACTTATTAGAGTGCTTGGATGCCATGTGGTGAGGTTGCTAGTGTTCACGTCCCGGCTCATTTTGGTACGGCACAGGTAGCAAACTACTATTCTTTTGTCATCCGCACTTTCCTCAAAAAAGCGACATACTGTGGAACACTTACCCCTTGGCAAAGGAGATTTCTGCAAGGGGGTGCTCCGTGGAACAGTTGCGGGCCTGTTTGGTGTGGCCCGCCTTCTCCCTTTTGTCACACCATTGCCTCTTCCAGCCTGTTGCGGTTGCTGCAGATCCCTTCCCCTCTGTACTGCTGTCCTCGCTCAGCTTTCCACCTTCCCAGGTTGGGTGAGTGACTTCATCGTCGACCACCTCCTCTTCCACTTCCTCACTCTGCTCATCCTCCTGACTTGTTGACCTAACTACAACCTCAGTGATTGACAACTGTGTCTTATCCTCTTCATAAACATCTTTACACAGTAACTGCCGTTGCCTTATTGGCAACTGTGTCTCATCATCATCCACCTCATTAAACAGTAATTGCCATTCCCCACCGTCATCTTCTTGTGACTCTGGATTCTCAAGAGGTTGGGAATCAGGGCACAAGATCTGTCCCTCTTCGAATGTGCTTGGTGAGAGGGCCAAATGAAGAAATGGCGATGAAAAGAGGTCCTTGGAATATACGAGTTTGGGATCACTTGTTTGGTCAGACTCTCCGTGGTGGGAGGAAGGAGGATCGGGGTGAGGATTGTGTTGACCAGACTCTTGGCTACTGAAACTGGACGTGGTGGAAGACAGGGTGGTGCTTTACCGACTGGAAGCATTATCTTCTGCAATCCAACCGACCACCTGGTCACACTGGTCTGACTTCAAGAGTGGTGTCCTGCGCCACCCTGCAAACTGGGACATGAAGCTAGGTATGGTGGATGATTGCTTTTCTTATGCTCTGGCAGCAGGCACAGTTTCAACTCGCCCAGGGCCATGGTCTCTGCGTGCACCATCAGCATCACGGCCACTTCCCCTCCCTTACTGCTCGCCTTCTTCATTTTAAATGTTATATATGCTTGAAAGTATGTCACACGTACAGTGGCGTAGGATTTGGAAGTGTATGCGCAAAAAATTTAAAAAGGTATTTGGGATGTGGAAACGTCACACATGAGATATGCCACAGATAATGTCAATGCTGTCACCAGCAGCTAATAAAAAATTACAGGGAATGTCACAGTTATTTGGGATGAGGAAAAGTTATACAGGACAGGTACCACAGCTACTGTCATTGTTGGCAGCGTCTACGGAAAAAGTACACTGTATGTAACAAATACATTTTTTAAATGCACACTTTACACTTTAGTTGTGGCCCTGGTAATGTCACTCTCAGAAGCGGACACCGTCTTTTGAAAAATAACACTGTATGACACAGATTTTTTCGCACACTTTTCACAGGAGATGTGGCGCGGATAATTTAACTGTCCACAACTGATACCGTCTACAGAAAAAGTACACTGGATGTCACTGATATTTTAGGGATGTGCACACTTTACACAGGAGATACGGCATAGATAATTAAACTGTCCACAGCGGACACCGTCTACGGAAAAAGTACACTTGATGTCATTGATATTCTAGGGATTTGCACACTTTACACAGGAGATGTGGCGCAGATAATTTAACTGTCTGCAACAGCCTATTAGACGCTATTTAGCGCAGGATGCGCTAAAAATATATATCGCTGCTGTCACACACAATAGTTCTTAAAAGGACTTCTGGGTCTCTGACAAGCTTTTCTAATAAAAATCTTCCAATAACACTCCCTACACTGTTTTTTCCTTCCTCTGCACAGCTCTCCCTGATTAATACTGAGCCGAACACGTGTCATTGGGTGCTATATATGATGCGTTCTGTCTAGCCAATCACTGTAATGTCAGTAGCCAACATGGCTACGGCATTACAGTGCGTGACAGTCCCTCTGTACACGTTTATTGACAGCCAAGAAATGTGCGGGGAGGAGACTCGAGCATTGCACTCGAGCACATGCGGTACTCGGCCGAGTACCACCATGTGCCGAGCATCGAGATGCTCTAGCCAAACTGGTGTTCGGCTGAACATGCTCGATCACCACTACTCAGCAGTGAAGAGAAGTCCTGGGAAGAAGCTGAGGGAAGGTCTGCTACATGAGGAGAGGTAAGTGAAGGGGTAGATTACTCAGTGTGAGAGGCAGAGCAATGTTGGTAGTTGTAGTTATTTAACTGGGACTGTATGCTAAGGCTTAAAGTAGGGTAGTTATTTACATGGGACTGAAAGTTGAGGGTGTGATGTTATTTACATGGCACTATATTTTGAAGGCGACTGTGGGAGGGAGTCATATATTATTTACATGTGACTGAATGTTGAGGAATAATGCTATTTACATGGGACTGTATGTTGAAGGCAGCTGGGGAGGGGGTGATGTTATTTAAGTGGAACTGTTTATTGGACAGGGCAGGAGAGATGGTGTGGTATTATTTATATGGGACTGTATTTTGGAGCGGGCTGTAGATAGAGAGGGATGTTATTTACATGGGACTGTATATTGGAGGGGGCTGGAGAGATGGTGTGATTGTATTTACATGGGACTGTATGGTGGAGGGGTTGAGGAATTATAATTTCTGAGGACAGTAAATGGAGGAATATTGGTCGACTCATTGCGCCATATTCATTGGGGTTGGCCTGGGATATTTTGAGACCCTAGCAATGCCTCTGGGAATAACTGTGTGTGAACTAACCTAAGGAGACTTAACTCTATGAGGAGGGGCATCACTCTGTGTGGGGGTCACTTACTGGGTCATCATACAATATGGTGTCCACTTAAGGGGGCATCATACTGTGTAGGGGGGAATTATTTATTATTTATTTTTTTATGCACTTATATAGCGCTGTTATATTCCGCAGTGCTTTAAAGACATTAGCATCAAGCTGCCCCCAATGGGGCTCACAATCTAAGTTCCCTATCAGTATGTCTTTGGAGTGTGGAAGTAAATCAGAGTACTGGAGAAACCCACACCAACACGGGGAGAACATTCAAACTCCATACAGGTGTTGTCCATGGTCAGATTTTAACCTAGGACCCCAATGCTGCAAGGCACCAGTGCCAACCAGTGAGCCACAAAGGGCATCTTTTTGTACTACGGGGGAACTTAAGGGGTCCTCATTCTGTCTGGGGGAACTTATGGCATCATCAATCTGTTCGAGGACAGTTAGAAGCAGCATACTGGGGAAGCACTAATGAGACATAATACTGTGTCAGGAACACTAAAGGAGCATCATACTGTGCAGGGGCAAAAACGGATCCCCGTACTGTGGGGGACACTTATGGGACATCATACTGTGAGGGATCCCTAAGAGGGCACCGTATCCTGTGGAAGGCGCTAAAGGTAAATCATACTGCCTGAGGGACACTAAGGGGCATCATTATTGTTAAGTGGCACTAAGAGGACATTTTTACTGTGTGGGGAAGAAATATGGGAGCACTATTACGGTGTCATCAGCAGAAAGAGGATTAGGTAGGATTAGAGGTTTAGTTTATTGTAAAAAAAAAAAAATGCAGGAACTGTATGTGGACCTTTACAAAAAGTGCTTGAGTACCCCTGCTCTAGGTAATTGTATAGTATGGCTATGTGTCTCTATGTAAATTATAACATAGCTATACATCTCCAGACAATGTATCAATTGGGTGCCTGTCTCTAGGCAATAAGCATGGCTTCCTGTTTGTACTTAATGTTGTCATGTTGTAGATACAGTCAGCTAACTTTTAACAAATAACTTATAACAAAAAACGTGTGAATGTGACCTTAATGTAACTATGCTTTCCATTTAGACATTAGAAGCAGCAGCTCCAGGTTTATGTGTCCTTTTTATTTTATTTTTATATATTTTTTGTGGTGAAAGTGAAGAAAATGAAATATGAACATATCCTATGTTGCAACTGCATGCAAAGTAAACATTTACAGTTTCAAGGTATGGCCACAAGTTCAGGTTTTGAAAGCCAAAACCAGAAATGAATAAAATAAAAGAGGACGTCATATTTGTCCTTTATACTTTCATTTTATAATAGATGTATAGATAGATAGATAGATAGATAGATAGATAGATTACATAGCCATAACTTTTTGTTTCTTATGTTGATGTAGCTGTATGAGGTTCCTTACTTTTTTGTGAAGTTTAGGCAATAGTATAACATATATTTTATAATGTATATTTTATATATACACATAAGAGTTTAAATTAACTTTCTATGGTAGAAATGCTGAAAAAGGGAATTTTATAAAGCAATTTATTTATCACGATTACTAATGCGATAACATGGTTATTACAGAGAAGCAAAACATGTCTATGTTATTTATAGTTTTAAGTTTATTTAAGAATGTTTAACCCCTTAAGGACGCATGACATACCGGTACGTCATGATTGCCGAGTCCTTAAGGACAAAAACTGTAATAGCAAGCGATCAAAAAGCTATATGAATTTAAAAAAATAGTGCCAATCAAACCGCCATCTCATCCCACAAAAAATGATACCCTACATAGGACAATCGCCCCAAAAAATTGAGTCATTAAAACATGATATTTTTTTGTTTCGAAAATGATATTATTGTGTAAAATTAAATAAATAAATAAAAAGTATACATATTATGTATTTCTGCATCCGTAACAACCTGCTCTATAAAACTAACACATGATTCAAACCCTCAGGTGAACACAGCAAAAATATATATATATATATATATAAATACCGTATCAAAAGCCATTTTTGTCACCTTACATCACAAAAAGTGTAATAGCAAGCGACCAAAATTATTATTATGTAAAACTTAAATAAATTAAAAAAGTATAGATATTAGGTATTTCAGAGTCCGTAAGAACCTGCTGTATAAAACTATCACATTACCTAACCCCTCAGGTGAACACCGTAAAAAAATAAAAATAAAATGTGTGTCAAAAAAGCCATTTTTTGTCACCTTACATCACAAAAAGTGTAATACCAAGTGATCAAAAAGTCATATGCACCCTAAAATAGTACCATTCAAACCATCATCTCATACCGCAAAAAATGAGCCCCTACATAAGACAGTCGCCCAAAAAATAAAAATAAAATATGGCTTTCAGAATGTGGAGACACTAAAAAAATCATTTTTTCAAAAATGCTTTGTTATGAAAAACTGAAACAAAAAAACCCCCAAAAGTAGTCAACATTTTTTCCAGTAACAAAGCGAGGGTTAACAGCCAAAAAAAAATCAATATTTATTACCCTGATTCTGTAGTTTGCAGAAACACCCCATATGTGGTCGTAAACTGCTGTATGGCCAAACGGCAGGGCATAGAAGGAAGGGAACGCCATATGGTTTTTGGAAGGCAGATTTTGCTGGACTGTTTTTTTGACACTATTTCCCATTTGAAGCCCCCCTGATACTCCCCTACAGTAGAAACTCCAAAAAAGTGACCCCATTTTTGAAATGACGGGATAAGGTGGCAGTTTTTTTTGTACTATTTTACAGTAAATATGATTTTTGGTTGCTCTATATTACACTTTTTATGAGGCAAGGTAACAAAAAAATAGAAATTCTGAAATTTCATCCGCATTTGCCAATAACTCTCGTGGAACACCTAAATGGTTAACAAAGTTTGTAAAATCGGTTTTGAATACCTTGAGGGGTGTAGTTTCTTAGATGGAGTCGCTTTTATGGAGTGTCTACTCTAGGGGTGCATCGGTGGGCTTCAAATGGGACATGGTGTCAAAAAACCAGTCCAGCAAAATCCGCCTTCTAAAAACCATATGGCGTTCCCTTCATTCTGTGCCCTGCCATTTGGCCATACAACTGTTTACGATCACATATGGGGCGTTTCTGCAAACTACAGAATCAGGGCAATAAATATTGAGTTTTGTTTGGCTGTTAACCCTTGCTTTGTTACAGGAAAAAATGGATTAAAATGGAAAATTTTCCAATTTTTTTTATCTCCATTTGCCATTAACTCTTGTGGAAAACCTAAAGGGTTAATAACATTTGTAAGATTAGTTTTGAATACCTTGAGGGGTCTAGTTTCTAGAATGGGGTCCATTTTGGGTGGTTTCTTTTATGTAAGCCTCATAAAGTGACTTCAGACCTGAACTGGTCCCTAAAAAGTGGGTTTTTGAAAATTTCTGAAAAATTTCAAGATTTGCTTCTAAACTTCTAAGCCTTGTAACATCCCCAAAAAATGATTGGCATTCCCAAAATGATTGATACATAAAGTAGACATATGGGGAATGTAAATCAATAACTTTTTTTGGTGGTATTACTATGTATTATAGAAGTAGAGAAATTGAAACTTGGCAAATATTTTCAAATTTTTGGTAAAATGAAAATGAAATTTTTCGAGTCCGTTTTACCACTGTCATGAAGTACAATATGTGATGAAAAAACAATCTCAGAATTGCCTGCATAAGTAAAAGCGTTTAAAAGTTATCACCACATAAAGTGACACTGGTCAGATTTGCAAAAAATGGCCGGGTCCTTAAGGAGAAATAGGGCTAGGGAGTCCTTAAGGGGTTAAAAATGTGGTTAATGTATTATTGTTAGGGCTAATACTTTTTAGAACTTTTACAAGGATTGTTCCATGATGAATGTAAAACATGAAAATAATATAGTACATGACAACCTCTAAGGAGGGATTCACATGATGGTATGTATTTTGTGGTCTTTAAAATGCAGATCCTCAAAATATTTATCACGTCCATGTGACTTCTTTGTTCTTTGTTGCGTTTTTTTTTTTGTTTTTTTTAGCGAACCCATAGACTTCAATGGGTGCGTGAACCTTATTTTGCATCAAAGAATAGGACTAGTGATGAGCGAGCATGCTCGGCCGAACTGGTGTTCGACTCGAGCATCGCCATGATCGTGTTTAGCCGAGTATTCGACCGAACACTGCATGTGCTCGTGTGCCATTGAGCACAATGTAAGTCAATAGGAAAACACCAGGCACCCCCTGCTCGGAAGAGGAGAGGGTGTCTGGTTCCCCAAAAAACAGCCCGCTTTTTCAGATCTGAGTTTTCACGATCGTTCCGTTGGTGATTGGGATGCTTGAAGTTAGCAGTTAGAAGTTAGAATATACCATCGGATCTGAGTTTTCTATATGTATATGCTAACCCCAAGGCATTCCCAAGGTGATGGGGATGCACCTCTGACAGGGCACTGCCGTCCGCGGCACATGAGGGGTTAATTGCGCAGAGGCAGCTCCCTGTCAGAGGTTGGGTGCCGGGAATGTTTCAACAATGTTGCAATGCGGAGCATTGCTATAAACTCAGATCCAAAAAACGGGCTGTTTTTTTGGGAACCAGACACCATCTCCTTAAATTTTATTCCACAGATAACTGATAAAATGTCTTAGAGTGCTGATGCAATATGGTGACCATATTGGGTGGGATCTATCATTTGCCCCACGTTACTTTACTGGAGAGAAATTAAGTTTTCTGGTGTAAATGAAGCTCAAAACTGCTGTAAATTTCTATTTAGGCACATAGACCACTGGAGGATGCACCTAATATATCACAAGTTCTGCTCCTCATCATAAATAAGGCACATCCTTCTGCAGAGCAGGGATACCGTAGACTAGTGTAAAATGTTAGTCTATGATAAACCCCCCATTATTCCTAATATAAAGTATCTCACATATTAAAGCATAATTTCCTGAGTGCCAATTAGAATAAATCCTAGAAATTGATGTCAGTAGACCCCTATGGCAGGACTGGCCAACCTGCGGCTCTCCAGCTGTTGTAAAACTACAACTCCCAACATGCCCTGCTGTAGGCTGATAGCTGTAGGCAGACTGGGCATGCTGGGAGTTGTAGTTTTGAAACAGCTGGAGAGCCGCAGGTTGGCCATCCCTGCCCTATGGGATTTACCTATGTGTTAACAATAGTTTTCCTCTATGTTTTATGTTACTTTCCCTATGTAATCTGCAGCATAGCTAAGATCTGTTTCACACTTGCGTTGTTTTCCAGTTTTGAGGATGTTTCCATTTAGTCCTCATGCATTCTGAATGGAAATAGATACGTTCAGGACGCATCAGGATTAGTGTTCAGCGAGGAACTGGTGTTTGACTTGAGCATTGCGATGCTTGGCCGAATACTGCGTGTGCTTGAGCCAGTGTATTTGAATCTAATTTAGCCTCTATTACTGAAACCTCACAACCTTCTACATTAGAGGAAAGGACCTTAACCACTCAGCTATAAAGCTGAATGATAAACTGTATAAGAAAAACCTCATAGTAGTTTGTCATATAGTAAGCACACCTATACAGCAGAAGTATCATTTTATATTTCACTGCAAGTTAACATGTAGTTGTATAGTGTAGTGGTTAAGATTCTTGGCTCTAATGTAGAAGGTTGTGAGTTCAAATCCTGTCAGAAACTTTTCCGAAATAGAGGCTAAATTTAATTTAAATATATATATATATATATATATATATATATTAGCCATAATATATTTACATATATTATTAAATATTTAGAATATATTATATATTATGATATATGTGAATATATTTTGGCTAAAAACATCAGTAGTATTATGCATTCATATATATCAGAAGTATGATTTTATCTGTTTAGAAAGGATCGTCAAAACCGGAGAGGTGGATGGGTCTGCCTCTACGTGAAGTCGTGTCTAAATCCCGTAATTCGAGAATACATCTCTGAGGGACATGAACACATCACTGTGGGTAGAAATACATGGAGCAAAAAACAATAATAAAATACTAATAGGAGTGTATTATAAACCACCTAATATACCAGAGTCCACAGAAAATCTATTACTAAACGAGATAGACGAGGCGGCAAATCATAATAAAGTCGTTATCATGGGGGACTTCAACTACCCAGATATAGACTGGGAAACTGAAAGCTGTACATCCCAAAAAGGAAACAGGTTCTTGGCAATAGCCAAAGACAATTTCCTTTCCCAACTGGTTCAGGACCCCACTAGAGGGACGGCCATACTGGACTTAGTATTAACCAATAGACCTGATAGAACAACAGATGTGCAGGTTGGGGACACCTGGGAAATAGTGACCATAAAGTTATAACATTCCAATTATCCTTCAAACGAGAGTTTCTAAAGGGAGGAACAAAAATACCAAACTTCAAAAAAGCAAAATTTAGCCAACTAAGCGAGGCCATAGGCCTAACTAACTGGGACAAAGTCCTCAAAAATAAAAATACAACCATAAAATGGGAGATTTTTAAAAGCATTGTAACATCTAATACCTTATAGGAATAAAAGGCTAAGGAACAATAAGAAACCAATGTGGATAAATGGAACCGTAAAGAAGGCAATAAATGACAAAAAGAAAGCATATAAATCGCTAAAACAGGAGGGAGTCAGGAAGCACTGATAAACTATAAGGAAAAAAATAGAATATGTAAAAACTAATAAAATTTGCCAAACTAGAGACCGAGAGATTAATTGCCAAAGAGAGTAAAACTAACCCTAAAATGTTCTTCAATTATATAAATAGTAAAAAATATAAATCTGAAGGAGTCGGCCCTCTACATAGCAATGAGGGGGTGTTGCAGAGAGCGACGAGGATAAAGCAAAACTATTAAATATTTTTTTCTCCACTATATTCACTGAGGAAAATAAACTGTCAGATGAAATGCAGAATGTAAAAGTAAATCCCCCATTAAAAGTGCTCTGTCTGACCCAGGAAGAAGTACAACAGCGACTTAAAAAGATTAAAATAGACAAATCTCCAGGACCGGATGGCATACACCCCCGTATCCTAAGGGAATTAAGTGATGTCATAGCCAGACCATTATTTCTGATATTTACGGACTCTATAATAACAGGGAATGTTCCACAGGATTGGCGCATAGCAAATGTGGTGCCAATATTCAAAAAGGGTCCAAAAACAGAGCCTGGAAATTATAAGCCGGTAAGTTTAACATCTATTGTTGGTAAACTGTTTGAATGGTTTCTAAGAGATGCTATTTTGGAGTATCTCAATAAAAATAAGCAAATAACGCCATATCAGCATGGCTTCATGAGGGATCGGTCATGCCAAACAAATTTAATCAGCTTCTATGAGGAGGTAAGTTCTAGACTTGACAGCGGCGAATCAATGGATGTCGTATATCTGGACTTCTCCAAAGCATTTGACACCGTACCTCATAAAAGGTTAGAATATAAAATGAGGATGCTCGGACTGGGAGAAAATGTCTGTATGTGTGTAAGTAACTGGCTGAGTGACAGAAAACAGAGGGTGGTTATTAACGGTAGATACTCAGATTGGGTCAATGTAACTAGTGGGGTACCTCAGGGGTCAGTATTGGGCCCTATTCTCTTCAATATATTTATTAATGATCTTGTAGAAGGCCTGCACAGTAAAATATCTATTTTTGCAGATGACACTAAACTGTGTAAAGTAATTAACACTGAAGAGGACAGTTTTCTGCTACAGAGGGATCTGGATAGATTGGAGGCTTGGGCAGAAAAATGGCAGATGAGGTTTAACACTGACAAATGTAAAGTTATGCACATGGGAAGGAATAATGCAAGTCACCCGTACATATTAAATGGTAAAACACTCGGTAACACTGACATGGAAAAGGATCTAGGAATTTTAATAAATAGCAAATTAAGCTGCAAAAACCAGTGTCAGGCAGCTACTGCCAAGGCCAATAAGATAATGGGTTGCATCAAAAGGGGCATAGACGCCCGTGATGAGAACATAGTCCTACCACTTTTCAAATCACTAGTCAGACCACACATGGAGTACAGTGTACAGTTCTGGGCTCCTGTGAACAAGACAGACATAGCAGAGCTGGAGAGGGTTCAGAGGAGGTCAACTAAAGTAATAACTGGAATGAGGGATCTACAGTACCCTGAAAGGTTATCAAAATTAGGGTTATTCACTTTAGAAAAAAGACGACTGAGGGGAGATCTAATAACTATGTATAAATATATCAGGGGTCAGTACAGAGATCTGTCCCATCATCTATTTATCCCCAGGACTGTGACTGTGACAAGGGGACATCCTCTGCGTCTGGAAGAAAGAAGGTTTGTACACAAACATAGAAAAGGATTCTTCACTGTAAGAGCAGTGAGACTATGGAACTCTCTGCCTGAGGAGGTGGTGATGGTAAGAACAATAAAGGAATTCAAGAGGGGACTGGATTTATTTCTGGAGTGTAATAATATTACAGGCAACAGCTACTAGAGAGGGAGGAAAATTGGCTTCTGCCTCACAGTTTTTTGCCTTCCTCTGGATCAACTTGTAGGAAACAGGCCGAACTGGATGGACAAATGTCTTTTTTCGGTCTTATATACTATGTTACTATCTATCTATCTATCTATTTAGTAATTACACATTTATTTTGTGTCATACATTTTTTACAATTACTAAAAAAAATATATACATTTAATTTAGACTCTATTTCTGAAATTTTTCTAGCGGGATTTGCACTCACAACCTTCTTCATTAGAGCCAAGAATCTTAACCACTACTCTATACAGCTACATGTTAACCTGCAGTGAAATATAAAATGATACTTCTGCTGTATAGGAATACTTAATACATGACAAACTACTATAGGGTTTTTCTGACACAGTTTATCACTCAGTTTTATAGCTGAGTGGTTAAGCTCCTTACCTCTAATGTAGCAGGTTGTGAGTTCAAATCCTGGCAGAAACTTTTCATAAATAGAGGCTAAATTAGATTTAAATACACTAGCTCGAGCACATGCGGTATTCAGGCAAACACCGCGATGTGCCGAGCATCACGATGCTCGAGTCAAACACCGGTTCGACCGAGCATGCTAGCTCAAAACTAATCTGATGCGTCCTGAACGTATCTCTTTCCATTCACAATGCATGAGGACTAAACGGAAACATCCTCAATACTGGAAAACAACAACGTAAGTGTGAAACAGGCCTTAGTTATGCTGCAAATTACATAGGGAAAATAACATAAAACATAGTGGAAAATACAGTTTATCATTTAGCTTTAAAGCTGAGTGGTTAAGGTCCTTGCCTCTAATGTAGAAGGTTGTGACTTCAAATCGTGGCAGAAAATTTTCAGAAATAGAGGCTTAATTAGATATAAATACACTGGGTGTCCCCAAGCACTGACTCCATATATGGACATAGCTATATATGGAGTCAGAGCAGGGACTCCTAAGCCACAGACTCACACTAGGGCAGGGATGGGCAAACTGCGGTAATGTTAGTCTATGAAGTGCTCGAGTGCTCTGTAGCGCACCCAAGCACTTTGGTGCTCGATCAACACTAATCAGGAAGTCTTCAGTTCCATCAGCATTCCATTTTGTGACTGGATGCAAATCCACTGCAAGCGGTTTTGTGTCCGGTCATAAAAGTGGGAAAAAATGGATCTGTCAGTAAAAAAAATGTAAGGTGGTGACGAATACATTTTTTTAGGGGCCTAAAAAATCTGTTTTAATTTCAAACAACCACATCCTAACGAAAAGGCTACATCCTGATTTGCAAAATCAAAACAGATCCGTTTGATTTCAGTATTGAGATCCTCTGCCGGATTTCAATACCGGAATTGACATTGCAAGTGTGAAACAGGTCGAACATGTAATAGGAAAGCTGCGTTTCTCTGCAGCATTAGATGTTGCAGTAAAAACTTTTCACGGTCTAGTAAAACCAGATTTCAACATATCAGTAAATCATAGAAACATGTAATTTCCGTCACAGAATTAAAACCAAAGTTTATATTTGGGTTATAATAAAATATGTGACTTCTATTTGAATATTACAAATTGTAGCAAAAAGGTTCACAAACATGAGCAACATAACATTCTTAATCTATGAAATATTACTCCGTATCTATACACAACTCATTTTTCTTTTTGTTAAAAAAATCATCTGCATATACTGAATGATATGACCCTACAGCTAAAGTCATGATAAAAAGGAAAAAAAACTGCGTAACAATAGGGATCCTATTCAATTAAAATAAGCATTCTTTAGATTACTATGCAATGCAAAAGAGCAAAACACAGTTTCTCTAACATTTTTCATTTAAATAAGTGCACTTGACTTGCGAAAGAGAATTGAATTCATCCATGTGCCCTTTCAGTGCCTTTACACAACTTTTTATGTCTAAAACGACTGTAAGTGCTAAGAAATGTATTGTCCCCAAGCTCAGTCAATGCTACTAATCAAATTCTTCTTCAAGAGACAATATAAAAATCTGCATGCTGACCCAATTTTTAATTCAAGTAAAACTGAATGCTTTAGGATTTTAGGTATGCATGGGCATGATGAGTTAGCAGAATGGCAACAGTCATCTTCCATTGCTAGTGTTTATTATAATAATTCCTTATGGAGGCCGCTTATTTTGGACCTTAAACAGGCTTTCTGATAAACATCATTTATCACATATCTACAGCATATGATCACTAAGAGTCCAACAGCTGGCACCCTTAGTGCTCATGAGAATGGACGTCCCTTAGCACCTTATGTGAATAGAGTTGTGTCTCAGATGTCTCATCAGTCTTACAGAAGTGAATAGTGCAGCAACAACCTTTTTCCATCAATGTAGCCATATGGAGGCTTGCTTCTTACATGACAAGGCACCATTTTGGGTTGCATACACCATATGGAATGAGGTATTGGGACAGACATCTTATTCATTGAAGTCAGGTGCTTAATTCAGTACCATTGCCATAGGTGTATAAAATCCAGCACCTAGCCATGCCATTACTAACATTTGCAATATAATAGACCATTCCTCGATCCAAATTTATTCATGGCGAATTAAGTTAAAAAATGGCTATTTCCAGGCTGCAAAGAGCTTTTATGGTGGGCCTTGCAGTAACACGCCTAGGGAGTCTTCTGTGGTAGTAAAATTATACTGTGAGTCCATATGACATGCCGATGATAGACGTCGCTCTTAGAATCACTGCACACTTCACTTATTTGGGCAGTCACGGGGCCAAAAGTGAGCAAATAAGTATGAACTCAGCCTTAAAGGTGGATGTTAGCGCCAAGAAGAAGCGCACTCCTTTTTTACCATCGTCAGCTGATTACACATAGATGTCTACAGATCCTGTTCTATTAAAAGATTAGACAAGAACCCCCTGACAGAGTGGAGAGGGTGTCAGCAGTAAGTTTGTGTTGACGTGACTGATTATTTTGCACTTGCTCTGATTAGTCAGAATAATAACCCACAAAAAATGGATCCTGTCTGTGGAGCATCCGCCTTCACTCGGTCAGCATTTAGTCAGTAATCCATCAGTACTGCTAAAGCGCAAAGAAATAGGAGTCGATCCAAAACAGAGATAACACGTGAATGGAATATTTGAACGTCTTCTGTGTTTTGTACCCACTCCTGCTTTTGGCTACCAAATCACAAACCAATTCTGATGGGACCATACAGGCCTTCACACAGAGAGAATCCATTGTGCGTCTAATTTTTCCTTCCTTCTGACAGATCAGAAAAAGGATCAAATAAAAGATGATGTCAGCCAAGCCAAAAAGTCAAAATAGTGGCCCAGTCATGAAGTGGGGAGGGTGGGAAGAGCATGAGAAGTCCACAGAGTGGCCCTATGACATAGTGGTGAGGTGGCAGCAGCATAAGGAGGCCACAGAGTGGCACGATGACAAGAGATTATAGAGGTGGCAGCAGTATCAGGAGGCCAAAGAGTTGCATGACGACACAGTGTGGAGGTGGCAAAAGCATCAGAAGGTCAAAGAGTGGCACAATAACAGAGTCTGGAGGTGGCAGCAGCATCAGGAGACCACAGAGTGGCACAATGACAGAGTGTGGAGGTGGCGGCAGCAGCATCAGGAGGAGGCCGCAGAGTGTAGGTGGGTGGCAATAACAGTACCCGCTGATGATGGTGGGTGTAGGAAGGAGCACTTGGCATCAGATGTATGGCATCAGGCGGTGCCAGCAACAGAATAGTAGCTGAGACAGGTAGCTAGAAGAAACCGTTCTCTTTTGTCAAGATTTGGGTGAGGCAGCATGGATGATCTAATCTGATGCATCAGGCATTGGCGGATGGAAATCCTGGCTGATCCATGCCTGATTAATCTTCACAAAGGTCAGTCTCTCCACATTTTGGGGGAAAAGGCTAGTTCTTCTTGAGGTAACTATGGCCCCTGCCGCACTAAACACCCGCTTTGATGCCACACTACTGGACGGGAAGGACAACTTTTCCAGGGTAAACTCGGCCAGTTGCGGCCACAAATCCAGTTTGGCTACCCAGTAGTCCAGCGTATCTTCAATGTTGGGTGGCAGGGTGCTGTCCAAGTATGCCACCACCTGCTGGTTTAGGTCCTGCTCCAGGTCTACCTGCTGCTGCTGGTGAGTAGTTTCTTTACTATGAGGGTGAAGAAAGCTGCTTAACAGTGACTGTAGATTCAGGCTGCTGCTGATGGAGCTGGTACTGCTCCTGCCACCCCACCTCTCCCGAACAGCCATAGCAGTGGAACGTGAGCACAGAGGGCCCCCCAGTCAGACCTGCTAGAAGATGTACGGTGGCGCAGATAGGCAGCAGCCAACTGACTACATAGGATGTCTCTGTAGTAATTAAGTTTGTCCTCCATCTTAGTGGGCCCCATTTTGGACCGGTAGTGAGGGTCCAACAAGGTGGAAAGCCAGAACCCATCCCTCTGCCAAATGGTGCCAATCGGCTGTCACTACGCAAGCAAGTGAGCATGCATCAGGCCATTTGTGCAAGTGACTCGGAGGGACTCCCTGCCTCTATCTCCACTGCATACTTCCACCGTGTGTCTGGGTCTTCTGTCTCGTCTTCCTCATCGCCCTCTAGATCCTCTGGCTACTTCTGCTCCTCCTCTCCTGTCAGCTGAGTAGAAAAACCACCCATTTAGCTACACATTGCCTGTGCTCCATTGTCCTCCTCTCTTTCCTCCTCCTCTTCCAGTTCAGCCCCCACAGGGCTTATGTGGCCGTAAGATCTTGGCGCCAAGACTACTGTACTCTGACCAGCCATTGTTACAACCATCTTTTCCAGGTCATGAATCAGTGGAATGACGTTGTTCAGTCTGTACTCCTGGCGACTGACAAATAACTTGGCATCCTCAATGGGCCTGAGCAAACGGCAGGTGTCAAACAAGAGCTGCCACTGGCTGACATCGAAGTTACACAGGGGAGTACTCCCATCCGCTTGGATCACGGCTTCTGCACTGTTGGATGATTGCACACATACTGCAGTCTCTTGGCAATCACTTTGGTGATCGATTGCTGATGGAATGACTGACGAGGAGTAGGAGGAGGAGGAACAGGAGCATCTGGACCAGCAGAAGATGGGAATGACAGACAGCTCCCTTCGGCTGAGGTGGTGGAGCCTTGACTGCCCGAACAAGGTGCATGCCACTGGGTGATGCAGCGGTTGCTGCGGCAAGTTGGACCACCACATCAGAGCCACGGTTCTCCCAAGCTCTGTATGGCTACGCTGCATATGTTGATGCAAGGTCGTAGTGCCAACATTGACACCTTGGCCACGCTTCACCTTCTGCCCACAGATTCTATATAAGGCAACGTTCACCTCCTCCGGCGGCTTAACAAAAACTGCCACGCTGCCGAGTTTGTGATTTTCCCCCAACAATCTGCACTGACTGACTGCTACTGCCGTTGCCTCCGTGAACCCCTGCACCACTACTTCCTGGGCAGGTAGGCTGCTGCGAAGAAGGTGGACTACCCCGGGAAAGTTTGGCTCAACACCTCCCACTGCTGCTACCACATTCCTGGCTCAGATGCTGCCTCACGGGTAAGCTTCCACCCTCTTCTCCTGATGATGATGAAGCCCGTTTTGCACCTGGCTCCAAAGTGCGATCGGCTTCATAATCATCGAATAGTGTCTGCACGTCACTGATATCCTCCTCAACGGTCTCTGGGTGAGGAGCCTGACCGCTCGCAACACCACCTCCCACACCACTCTCCTCATCACTGCTTGCCCACCTAGCGGAGTAAGCGGAGGATGTCTCCTCCCCATCTTGGCTGGCCAGTAGCTGCTGACCGTCCTCTAATAGCTCATCCTCGCTGTATAGTGGAGCTGAGCCCACAGCACACAATACTTCTGTGGCTGAGGGAACAGCAAAGGACTGAGGCAGGTTGAGGACAGAGGAGGGCACAGGGCCTGCTGCCGGGCCATGCCAACTAAAGGGTTGTGTCTGACAAACCCACCGACTGTTGGCTGGGGGTGTCTGATGTCACTTGGGATGAAGTGGATGACTGAGTTCACCAATCAAGAACTGCTGGGTTGCTGGTCAAGACACAACCGTTAGATCACACCGGGAGCTCAGGTCTCTTGCTGCGACTCCTGCTGCCACACCCCCTTACTCTGCTGTGACTTTTGCCTGCGCCAGAAACATTTAGGCCTCTGCCACTCCTCTGTGCATGGCCTGGCACTTCTCTGTATGAAATTCTGTTAGCTTAACTAAATAAATTAAAGGCAAATTAAAACACCCCTAATAGTGACAAATATATTTTTCTTTTTGTACTGAAATAGGCCACTAAATGCTTTTACCACAAATAACTGCAACAGTGAAGTGCATATATACTTTTCTTTTTGTACTAAAATAGACTACTAAGCGCTTTTACCACAAATAACTGCAACATTGAACTGTGTATATATTTTTCTTTCTGTACTGAAAGAGGCTTATAAATGCTTTTGTGAGGGATGAAAATTTATTTTGTATAAATATGCCCTACATCTTGTATATATGTGGAAAATTACTGAGACAGCTGCAAAGGATGAGTGGGGAGGGAGTCTCTGTGGATCCTAGCTTCAAGGCAGTTTCCTGGTTTCCCCTTATCAGAGTTTGATGTCCAAGAATGTTATGTTTTGGTTTATCAGTTTCAAAGAAACCTTTTAATTAATAAGAATTCTTTTAGTATGATGCAGAAGTATTACCTTTTATGAATAACCAATTAAATCATTAACTTGAACCAGATTTGTCTATGATTATCTGATTATAAAAATGTATGCTTGCATGGAATAAAGAAAAGGAGTGTATCTGATTCAGCGTATGCGTCTGTGTCAGCTCTCTTAACTTCTCATGAGAACATGTCAATTGGAATTTGGACCCTGACAATTATAGAGGTGGGGGTTTGCCCCGACAAACTTGCTGCCTCAATGAAGGGCTGGACTAAGGGACACTTCATTTATCTCCCGACAATTTGGATGGGACAGACAGATAAAAAGACAGCGCTGCAAGGTAAGAGAGTTTATCTTACATTGTATCTGTGCCTCCCTGACCGGTTGTCTGGCTCGAGGGATTGTTGAAGGAATGTGTGTATAAAAGTCCTTTTACAGTCGAGTTCATATTAAAGAACCTTAAAAGTTGAAAATAACTATAATTGTTCGGTTTAGTTTCTGATCATAAGTAACTTTTATTGGGATGTTTTTGGTCTGGCTTTAGGAGTCATGGTATACATTTTGTTTGTTCTATACTGTGTTTGTAAAATTGTGGAAAATTATAGAAAGGGAAATCAAAGTTCTTGGACTCAGATGGCTGGTTTGTAGACTTGATTTGTATAATAAATCTCAGTACACAGTACACTAGGTCAATATAGTGAGGAAACTCTTGGGAAAACTGAGGGGAAACAGATGTGTGAATTTTGTTACTTTCTCTAGTTGTCCTGGTACAGTTGAAGAGTAGGTTAAGAGGGCCTGAAGAATGTGGACAGAGTGTTGGAGAAGGCAGGGATGAAGTATGGGAATCTAGGAGTACTAGTAAGGTGGCACCGTTATTTAAGAAGGAATCTCCGAGGAAGCTAGTCTGGGAAAGATTCAGTAGGACGCATTGTGGTTGGATAAAGGATCATGGATGTGAAAAAGTGGCTGATATATGGATAAAAGTAGCTTGTGAGGTTGAAACTGAGGGATGGACAGGAGATGTAGTCACTATAGTATTGTATGTACTGATAATTTATTGTCTGATAAGAAAAAAGAAAAAAAAATTAAGGGATACCCTGTGTTGAGGTTATTGTGGTCTGTGCATAAGTTCTGACTAGGTGACCAGGTTACCTTTTAACTAGGTGTACCAGAAGGATTATAATGCTGGGGAGGAGGACCTAGGGCAAATTATGTAATTCAGGATTTGGGGTGTTAAAGGGCCTTGTGAGTCAGACCAATATCCTGGCATTGGACTGAGACAGACCATTTTGGCTGCTGGCGTTACAGTGATTGGCTGGCCGGGATGCATCATCGGGTGCTATAAAGCATCTGATGACGCATGTTCGGCTCATACATAGACAGGGAAAGCAGAGTGTAGGAAGGGAAAGACAGTGTAGGGAGTGATTTTCACAGTTTTTATTCTAAGAAAGCTTTTCCAAGAACCAAAAGTCCTTTTAAGGACTACTGTGTGTGTGTGTCTGTGTTTTAGAGAAGCAATCTATTTACCTCCTGCAGTCTCAGGGACAGTGCGTCGGAAGGGACAGATAGTGCAGGGAGAGACATTTGCTGTTTTTACAACCAAAAGCTTTTTAAAGAACCTAAAGTCCTTTTAAGGACTACTGTGTGTGTTTGACAGCAGCAAGATATTTTTATGTTATACCTATTAGTGACATATACTGTACATCATCTGCAGACTGTGTCTTTAATAAACTGGGGCACATATAGTGTCCATAATCTGTGGTGTTCTGTAACCAATACTGTTGAACATCTGCAAACAGTGTCTGTATTACAAATTCCAATAATCTGTGCTTAATATAGTGTCCATATTCTGTGGGTTTCTGTGACATATACTGTTGAACATCTGCAAACAGTGTCTGTATTACAAATTTCAATAATCTGTGCTTAATATAGTGTCCATATTCTGTGGGTTTCTGTGACATATACTGTCCTGCATCCGAAAACTGTGTCTTTAGCGGACAGTAAAACAATCTGTGTCACATCTAGTGACGAGCAGTAAGGCGAGCACTAAGGGACGGGAAGTGGGTGTGATGCTGATGGTGCACGCAGAGGCCATGGCACTGGGCGCAATGTAACTGTGCCTGCTGCCAGTGCACCAGAAAAAAAAAAAAACAGACACCATACCCAGCTTCATGTCCAACTTAGTTGGGCGGTGCAGGACAACACTGTCCAAGTTAGACCAGTGCGAACAGTTGGTCGGTTGGATTGCTGAAGATAATGATTCCAGTCAGTTAAGCACCACCCTCTAGTCTCTGTAGCCAAGAGTCTGGTCAACCGAATCCTCACTCTGATGAACCTTCCTCTCACCATGGAGAGGCTTGCCAAACGAGTGATCCCAAACTCGGTTATTCCGAGGAGCTCTTTCCAGCGCCACTAGTAGATTTGGCCCTCGTGCCCAGCACGCTTGAAGATGGACCTGAGATATTGTGCCCTGATTCCCAACCTCTGAGCCTTCACAGTCTCAAGATGATGACAGTTGTGAACGGCAATCATTCGTTCACAAGGTGGATGATGATGAGACACAGTTGTCTATCACTGAGGTTGTGGTTAGTTCAAGTCAGGAGTATGAGCAGAGTGAGGAAGTGGAAGAGGAGGTGGTGGACGATGAGGTCACTGACCCAACATGGGAAGGTGAAAAGCTGAGTGAGGACAGCAGTACAGAAGAAGAGGGATCCGCAGCACCGCAACAGTCTGGAAGAGGCAGTGGAGTTGCAAAAGGGAGATGTCGGCCCACACCAAACAGGCCCTTAACCGTTACACCAAGCACTCTCATGCTTAAATCTACCTTACCAAGGAGTAGGTGTTCCACAGTATGGCGCTTTTTTGAGGAAATTGCAGACGACAAGAGTGGTAGTTTTTAACCTGTGCCGTACCAAAATGAACCGGGGCGGGAACACTGGCAACCTCACCATCACCAGCATGATCCTCCACATGGCATCCAAGCACCCTAATAAGTGGGCCGAACGCCTGGGTCCACAATCTGGGTCTGCGGATCATTCCACTGCCTCTTCTTAGCCTATGTTATGCACTGCTGGCCAATCCCCTGTCGAAGGCGCAGGCCCGAATGCCCCTCGCTCTGCACCTGGACCTTCGCATGAACCGTCAGCAACAACATCCACTTCCTTGTCTCAGCGCAGTGTCCAAATGTCGATAATACAGGCATTTGAATGCAAGCGCAAATATCCACCCACCCACAGGCCATAGCACTAAATGCGCAAGTTTTGAAATTACTGGTCCTTTAAATGTTGCCATTTAAGCTTGTGGACACTGATGCCTTCCGCAGCCTGATGTTGGCGGCCGTCCCTCAGTACGCAGTTCCAAGCCGTGCCCGCCTTACACCAGCATGTGTCCCAGAACATCACCCCTGCCCTGACCAACGCACTTACTGCGAAGGTCCACTTCACCACGGACACGTGGACAAGTGCTGGTGGCCAGGGAAGCTACATTTCCCTGACCGCACACTAGGTGAATGTTGTGGAGGCCGCGAGTGAGTCATACCCTGGGATGGCACAGGTGCTACCCATGCCCAGGATTGCGGGCCCTACGTCCATTAGGGTCTCCACCAGCAGCTATGTTACTGGCTCCAACCTCCACTTGTCCTCCTCTGCCGCCTCCACCTCCACTTCCACCTCCAGCAGCAATCAGCTATCAGTCGCTAGCTGGAAGCAGTGTAGCACTGCTGTGGGTAAGCATCAACAGGCCGTGCTGAAGCTGGTCTGGTTAAGGGATAAACAGCACACCTCCGCAGAGCTGTGGCAGGGTATAAGGGACCAGACCGAGCTGTGGCTCACGCCACTCAACCTACAACTAGGCATGGTTGTGTCTGACAATGGCTGAAACTTGGTGGCGGCTTTGGAGCTCGGCAACCTGACACACATACCATGTCTAGCCCTGATCCTTGGCACCTGCGTCCGATATGACCTATAAATGGGTGTTTGCACCAATAGTAGATGATACGTGGGTGTAATGCTGTATAGGGGACATGGATGTCTGTCCCTGGTTAAGCCCTCAGCTAAACCTCAGCCCAGGGATCTCCCCTGATGGTGGGGACTCCCTGTCCTCGTACCTCATCTATATATCCCTATTAGTCCCTACCAGGACCACTCAGGCTACATACAGGACGCAAGTGGCAAGTACTAGGTTAGCAAAACCCAGTGCAAATTCACATATTCTGTCACCAGTATTCAAGGTTGGACTGAAATACATCAGTCTCATATGGTTCCTACTGTGACAATGAGACACCAGATTTATCACATAAAATCACCCCTGTGGAGATATACCATCTACGGTGCTGTTCGGCATATATGATGACAGCCCAAGGCTCAATAAGCCCGTGTGTATTACAGAAAAAATACTCGAAACCTCAAATGAGGTACTGAAAAGCCTCAACGCGTTTCTCCCTTGTGATCAAACCAGGGTTCATCAGGAGGACAAAATTCTGTTATATGGTGTCAAACAGATCAGGCACTCTTAGTTGGGAGTGCTGTACGGTGCCGTGCTGTCGATAGGGCACATCTCACATTGCCAGCACAGGAGGAAGCATGAATGAATATACACCGCAGTTTGATTTCATGATAAGACTTTGTCAATGTCCAATAGTGCTTTAAACCAGTAGCTCATACGATACATGGCTTAAGATGTACAGATGTAGCGGTTACCCCATTCACATCAGTCCTATGTTCCTCCTGCAAGGAGATGGAGAGTCATCCTGATGTCGTCATCGACGTCTTGCCGGTTGGTACTCTGGCACACATGGCTGACTTCATGTTAGGCTGCCTTTCCCGCGACCCTCGTGTTATACGCATTTTAGATAACACTGATTACTGGGTGTTCACCCTTCTCGACCCCTGCTACAAAGAGAACTTCTGATCTCTCATTCTTATGGTGGAGAGGATGAGTAAAATGGTGCAATACCAGAAGGTACTTGTTGAGAGATTGCCCCAAAATTTTCCATCTGACGCGGCTGGCAGAGTCTGTACTTCCTTAGGCAACCGAGGAAGGGAGACAAGGGGAACACATAGCAGTTCCAACAAAGGCAGGGCAACACTTTCCAAGGCATGGGACACATTCATGACACCCCGCCAGCAACCTTACTCTGAAGTGCGGCCCAGTGGTACAAGGAGGGAAAACTTTTGGAAGATGGTGAAGGAATACATAGCAGAACGTGTCAGTGTCCTAAATGATCCCTCAGTGCCTTACAACTACTGGTTGTGCAAGCTGGACACATGGCACAAACTTGCGCTTTACGCATTGTAGGTGCTGGCCTGCTCTGCCGCCAGCATTTTGTTTGAGAGTGTATTTAGTGCTACTGGTGGCATTATAACAGATAAGTGTATCTGCTTGTCCACTGGCAATGCTGACAGGTTGACTCAGATAAAAATGAACAAGGCCTGGATTGCCCCTGACTTCTCAACTCCACCAGAGGAGAGTTGAGCTGATGATGAATATAAAGGCAATTTCAATCTATCATTTATAATGTACTCAATCTATTGTAGTGTATTCCCATGCACCTTTTCCACCACAAAAAAAAGAGTATATGGGTTAATCTTGTTTTCTCCTCCGCCTCCTCATCCCTCCACTTTAAATTTTTTTATAGGGTCAGCTCAACTTCAGGCACTCAACTCAAATTTTTTATAGGGTCATCTCAACTGCAGGCCCTCAACTCAAAATTTTTATATAGGGTCAGCTGAACAGCATGCACTCGCATATAATGTTTTAGAGCGTCAGCTGAAAAGCATGCACTCACAAATAATGTTAGTAAAGAAGACCATAAAAAACCCAAAGTAGCAGAAACATTAAATAATTTCCACACCCAAAAAGTTTTGAGACAAACAAAGGGTCAGTCAACTGACCCTTTGTTTGTCTCACATATAATGTTTTAGAGTGTCAGCTGAACAGCATGCACTCGCATACTGTATAATGTTTTAGAGCGTCAACTGAACAGCATGCTTTCGCATATAATGTTTTAGAGCTTCAGCTCACCTGCAGGCACTCGCATAAAATGTTTTAGAGCGTCAGCTCACCTGCAGGCACTTGCATATAATGTTTTAGAGCGTCAGCTCACCTGCAGGCACTCACATATAATGTTTTAGAGCATCAACTCACCAATAGGCCCTCACCCCTAATGTTTTAGAGGGTCACCAGCAGGCCTTGCTCCAAATGTTTTTGAGGGTCACCCACAGGCCACCAATCATAATTTTTTAAGGGTGTGTATGATGCCCTACTTTATGTGTAATAAAAGGTGTATTAAAGTTCCGGTTCCTTGTCATTTTTGGCAGCCCTTTCAATTAGTGTATATGTTTTATGAGTGTAGAAGTCCCACTACCTGAATAATTGTAAAACAATGTTAATGAGTCTCTCCTTTATGTGATATGCAGGCTATTTAGGAGTGCCTCTTGCTTGTAATTTTTGGCAGCACTTGCACTTTACATACCATTGAATCTACAGGAAAGAATGTTTCCTAACAATTTTTCCTGTGAAATTGATTTTTTTGTGGGGGTTTTGTGCGTATTTTTGTGAGTCTGTAAAAGTGGCATACAACTCGGACAACATGGTTATCAGCAGCGACCTGCTGAGTCCAAGATGCATCCAGAAATCGTCCCCTTCCCGATTTATTTCAGTGGTGTTTCAGTCACTTTCTGACCTTTTCCAAAGGACCAGGCACCCTCCCCTCCTCAGAGCAGGGGGTGCCTGGTTGTCTTACATTGACTTCCATTATACTTGGGTGCTCGGCCGAGCACACGAATATAGCAATGTGTTCGGGCCGAACACCTGAACACCCGAATACTTTGGTGCTCGATCATCACTAGTTGGGATCAGACTGGACCAATGGGTGAGAAATTGTTGACATCAGAATTTATGGAAGGCTTGAGAGCTGCTCTGCAAGCCAAGTTAAAAAGCCTGTAAACCTGAATGGTGAGTCACTCCACTGCCACAATTGATTGCTGCGGCAAAAGGGTTAGAATGGGACATAAAAAATAATTCAGTGACTGCAGTCAAATATGTCAATCAGGACCAGGGACAGAAGCAAACATCCTGTAGATATTTTAGATGTTTTAACTGTGGGAAACCTGGCCACATAATACGAGATTGCCATGTCCGCGTCAGCAACAAGAAGTGCCCAAGGATGCAGACAGTGGAGATCAACAGACCTCTACTGCCATTTTTACTCCCTGCTAGAAAATAGGCAACTTTGGTCTGGTACTGCTTGCAAAAACTGAAGGAAAGGGCCCTCAACTACATGTACCCATATCCATAGGCAACAGAAAGGCAGTACCATTCCTGGTTGACGGGGGGAGGCAGCCTCTTCCGTGTAGACCAGACTTTCATGGAGCCTCATCAGTTAACCCCTTGTTAAGTACCGGCTGTGGGACTTACAGGAGAAACAGTTTTTGTCCGGGAATCTGAGCCAGTTAAACTAAAGATAAAAGACAGCACGGTTGTTACCCAATTGTTAGTTAAAGAAAACCTGCCAGAACCTCTTTTAGGGACTGATGTTTGGCAAGCTCTGGGAGCCCAGCCCACATACACGTTTATCCCAATGTCACCACCCATGTACATTTTGGGGCCCCAGAGGAAGTATTATGTCCCTTAATAGCGACACCGGCCCTGCCTGAGACTGACCCATCAGAATTAACCCTTATAGACCAGGCTGTTCTTGAGGTGGTACCGAAGGATTTCTGAGCAACATCAAAATAGACATAGTGAAACTCCCCGAGTCTCCGGTCACTGTGCATCTTAAGCCAGGATGTCAGCCCCCTCAAGTGAAGCATTACCCCCTCAGTCATGCCCAGGAGATAGCAGAGGCCAGTCAAATTGATGCTTTTCGTGTGCTGAAGACAATGAGACTTTCTGTGAGGCAACTATATCTCAAAATTTTCCAACATCAGAACAGGTGTAAAGCTTAAAAAAGGAAGCTGTAGTTTTGTAAAACAAGGTTGTATTTCTAGGACACTAACTCTCCCATGGAGCTCGCCACCTAACCCCAGAAAGAAAGGAGGCTGCTGAAAGGATACAAGTGCCCAAATTAGCACAAAGCCTAAGGGTGTATTTGGGGCTGGTGTCAAACTGTCGCCCTTGGATTAGACATGCCTCCATGTTAATGCAGCCTCTGTATGATTGTCTGTCATCTGACCCATTTCACCTTAAAGAAGAGGTAGTGAATAATTCCCATACATTGAAGCTGTGCATAACCTCAGCCCCAGCCCTAGCCCTGGGTATTCCAAAATATGATGAGGAATTTAACCTATTCTGTTCAGAAATTCAGGGTCACAGCACGGCTGTGCTGACTCAGAAACATGGTGACCGCCAGCGGCCAGTGGAGTACTTTTCAGCCAGATTAGATCCTGTCTTCAGAGGTACCCCCTCCTGTGTCAGGGCAGTAGTGGCAGTGCAGGCAATGATAGAAAAACTACCCGGTGATTGTACAAACACCCCATGACATACAGGGCATATTAACACAGGTTCAACCTCAGCATATTTCTATGGCCAGGCAACTCAGACTCCAATGTGCACTCCTGATGCCCGCTAACATTTCTTTCACAAAGTGTACTACTCTGAACCCTGCTACTTTGTTACCAATCACAGATTCAGAAATGGGGGAAGGTACAGGCAGCCTCTTAAATAGCATGATGGAACATGATCCCCATGACTGTGTACAATTAATGCAACAAGAAACATCAGGATTTAATCATGTCCATGAAAACCCTCTTGATAACCCTGATTTTGAGTATTTTGTAGATGGAAGCAGGTTAATGGGAGAGGATGGCCGGTTCCACACTGGATATGCAGGGATCACACAGCATGAAGTAGGCATAGCTAAACCACTGCCACCTCACATGTCAGCGCAAGAGGTGGGGCTGAAGGCACTCACTGAGGCATGTAAATTGGCCAAGGGGAAGAAGGTGAACATCTACACGGACTCAAGGTATGCTTTTGGTATTGCACATGATTATGGACCCATATGGTGGGCTAGAGACTTTCTAAGATCAGCAGGCCAGCTAATTAAAAATAAACTCTGCACTTGAACTTATGAACTCTCTGTTATTACCAGAGTAGGTTGCTTTTATTAAGGTAAAGGCTCGTACAAGATGTACCACGGTGGAAGCAAAAGGCAATGATCGAGTAGTCAAGGCAGCCAAACAAGCTGCACTCCAGCCACTAAATGCTGAAGCCACCCCAGTGAGAACCTTTTGACCTGATGACATTTCTGTAAGTACATTTCAAAGAATGCTTGAACAAGCCCCTTCGGTGGAAAAAAAACTTTGGGAAAAACAATGGGCCAAACCTGATGAACATGGAATTTGGAGAAACAAGGATAAAATTTGTCTACCACGCCCTCTATACCCAGCTATGGCTCAGGAGGCCTACGGGCCCACCCACATATCAAAAGGTGCCATGGTAAGTATGGTTAATGCAGGGCAGATTGCTCCAGGATTATCTACAGGAGCCGCTCGGTTTGTACAAGGATGTATGGTCTGTGCATTAAACAATCCCTGTCAAGTGGTGAAGACTCCAATCAAGCACACCCTCAGGCCACTTTACCCATTCCATAGACTGAAGATAGACTATATACAACTGCCTAAGGTAGGAGTATGTGAATTTGTCCTTGTGCGTGTTGATCTCTTTTCAGGGTGGCCGGAAGGCTTCCCAGTAGAAAAGGCAAATGCAAAGAACACAGCAAAAAAGCTGGTAGTGAACTGGTGTGCAGGTATGGTGTCCCTGAAGTTATTGAATCACACAGGGGTTCCCACTTCATAGAAGAAATAATGAAGGAAGTGATGCAGGCCATCCCCATTTGAGATTCTGTTTGGGAGCGCCGCCAGATTAGGATTGTATTTTCCACAACAGTTACAAATGAACAATGATAGCCTAACAATGATAGCTACATGTGAACCCTCAAAAAGAGGCTTGAGCAAGTGTTTTCTTCCCTTCCAGATCCAGATTCAGTAGAAGGAACAAACAGTCTGCAACCAGGAGACTGGGTGGTGATAAAAAGACATGTGAGGAAAGGCCTGGATCCCAGATTTGATGGTCCTTTGCAAGTCCTGCTGACTACTCATACAGCAGTAAAGGTTGAAAGAAAGCCTAACTGGATACACGCTTCTCACTGCAAGAAAGTTCCGACACACAAAGATGACGATCTCCCTGCTTATGGCCACCCTAATCCTGGGAACAACAGCACTGTACCAACATCTGAAGGATAACTGGGACATGAACTTATCTGACACCACCAGGTGCTGTTTAGAGGACTCAATGACACTAACAGTAAAATTAAGGACTGTTGGATCTGTACTCACAGTCCTGTGATTTAAAAAACTATGCTGGCAATCCCTTTGACTTTTAAAGAACTTATTCATATGTCTTGTTGGTAGTTTGTCTCACAAAGAAGACCAGGGCCTGATGATCAAAAGTATAACTCCAAAGCAGTCCCTCGTCCCATAGTAGGGTGGGTGGAGGCCCCTTGGTGGCAAGACAAACAATAATGCAAGTAGTGTTGATTATTATAATAGTAGTATATGCTGTGATTAAGCTTATGTTCATGTGCACCAACAGGTTCTGTACCAAAAGGAGAAACTACCAAGATTATTAAGAGGTCTTGGGAACTGCATCAATACCTGAGAAGGAATCTGCCCTTCGGCTGGCAGTTGGACCTAACCCAACTGAAGTGCCTCTGGGTTAAGATGACAATTCCAAGATATCTCAAAATGGGGAAATTGTGAGGGAGGAGAATCCATTTTGTATAAATATGCCCTCCATCTTGTATATATATGGGAAATTACTGAGACAGCTGCAAAGGATAAGTGGGGAGGGAGTCTCTATATATCCTAGCTTCAAGGCCAGGGTAGGGCAGTTCCCTGGCTCCCCTTTATCAGAGTTTGATGACCAAGAATGTTATGTTTTGGTTTCTCAGTTTCACAGAAACTTCTTAATTAATTAATAATTCTTTAGTATGATGCAGAAGTATTAACTTTTATGAATAATCAATTGAATCATTAGTTTCAATTTCCACCCCCTTGGTGGTGGACCAGATTTGTGTATGATTATCTGATTATAAAAATGTATGCTTGTATGGAATAAAGAAAAGGAGTGTATCTGATTCAGTGTCTGTGTCAGCTCTCAACTTCTCATGAGAACATTTCAATTGGAATTTGGACACTGGCAATTATAGAGGTGGGGGTTTGCCCTGACACTTTCACCACAAATAACTGCAACAATGAAATGCGTAAAAATTTTTCTTTTTGTACTGAAGTAGGCCACTAAAAGCTTTCACCACAAATTACTGCAACAGTGAAGTGAGTATATTTTTTTCTTTTCATCAATGGATGTCATATATCTGGACTTCTCCAAAGCATTTTACACTGTACCTCATAAAAGGTTAGTATATAAAATGAGAATGCTCAGACTGGGAGAAAATGTCTCTATGTGGGTAAGTAACTGGCTGAGTAATAGAAAACAGAGGGTGGTTATTAACGGCACACACTCAGATTGGGTCACTGTCACTAGTGGAGTACCTCAGGGGTCAGTACTGGGCCCTATTCTCTTCAATATATTTATTAATGGTCATATAGAAGGCTTGCATAGTAAAATATCAATTTTTTGCAGATGACACTAAACTGTGTAAAATAATTAACACTGAAGAGGACAGTTTTCTGCTACAGAGGGGTCTGCATAGATTGGAGGCTTGGGCAGAGAAATGGCAGATGAGGTCTAACACTGACAAATGTAAAGTTATGCTCATGGGAAGGAATAATGCAAGTCACCCGTACATACTAAATGGTAAAACACTCAGTAACACTGACATGGAAAAGGGTCTAGGAATTTTAATAAACAGCAAACTAAGCTGTAATAACCAGTGTCAAGCAGTTACTGCCAAAGCCAATAAGATAATAGTTTGCATCAAAAGGGGCAAAGATGCCTGTTATGAGAACATAGTCCTACCACTTTACAAATCACTAGTCAGACCACACATGGAGTACTGTGTACAGTTCTGGGCTCCTGTGAACAAGGCAGACATAGCAGAGTTGGAGAGATTTCAGAGGAGGGCAACTAAAGTAATAACTGGAATGGGGCAACTAAATTAACCTGAAAGGTTATGAAAATTAGGGTTATTCACTTTAGAAAAAAGACGACTGAGGGGAGATCTAATAATTATGTATAAATATATCAGGGGTCAGTACAGAGATCTCTCTCATCATCTATTTATTCCCAGGACTGTGACTGTGACTGTGACAAGGGGACATCCTCTGCGTCTGGAGGAAAGAAGGTTTGTACAAACATAGAAAAGGATTCTTCACGGTAAGAGCAGTGAGACTATGGAACTCTCTGCCTGAGGAGGTGGTGATGGTGAGTACAATAAAGGAATTCAAGAGGGGACTGGATGTATTTCTGGAGTGTAATAATATTACAGGTTATAGCTACTAGGGAGGGGTCGTTGATCCAGGGAGTTATTCTGATTGCCTGATTGGAGTCGGGAAGGAATTTTTTCCCCTAAAGTGGGGAAAATTGGTTTCTGCCTCACAGGGTTGTTTTGCCTTCCTCTGGATAAACTTGAAGGAAACAGGCCGAACTGGATGGACAAATGTCTTTTTTCGGTCTTATATACTATGTTACTATTTTACTATGTTAATGAAACAGGCCACTAAACGTTTTCACCACAAATAACTGCAACAGTAAAATACATATATATTTTTCTTTCTGTACTGAAATAGGCCACTAAACACTTTCAACACATACAACTGCAGAAGTGAACTGAGAATATATTTTTCTGTTAGTACTGAAATAGGCCACTAAACGTTTTCACCACAAATAACTGCAACAGTAAAATGCATATATATATTTCTTTCTGTACTGAAATATGCCACTAAACACTTTCACCACAAATAACTGCAATAGTGAAGTGCGTAAATATTTTTCTTTCTGGACTGAAATTGGCCACTACACGCTTTCACCACAAATAACTGCAACAGTGAAATGCATATATATTTTTCTTTTTGTAATGAAATAGACCACTAAACGCTTTCACCACAAATAACTGCAACAGTGAAGTGCGTATATATTTGTCTTTTTGTACTGAAATATGCCACTAAACGCTTTCACCACAAATAACTGCAACAGTGAAGTGCGTATATATTTTTCTTTCTGTACTGAAATAGGCCACTAAACGCTTTCACCACATATAACTGCAGTAGTGAAATGTGTAAATATTTTTCTTTTTGTACTGAAATAGGCCACTAAACCCTTTCACCACAAATAACTGCAACAGTGAAGTGCGTATATATTTTTCTTTCTGTACTGAAATAGGCCACTAAACGTTTTCACCACAAATAACTGCAACAGTAAAATGCATATATATATATTTCTTTCTGTACTGAAATATGCCACTAAACACTTTCACCACAAATAACTGCAATAGTGAAGTGCGTAAATATTTTTCTTTCTGGACTGAAATTGGCCACTGCACGCTATCACCACAAATAACTGCAACAGTGAAATGCATATATATTTTTCTTTTTCTACTGAAATATGCCACTAAACGCTTTCACCACAAATAACTGCAACAGTGAAGTGCGTATATATTTTTCTTTCTGTACTGGAATAGGCCACTAAACGCTTTCACCACATATAACTGCAATTGTGAAGTGCGTATATATTTTTCTTTCTGGACTAAAATTGGCCACTACACGCTTTCACCACAAATAACTGCAACAGTAAAATGCATACATATTTTTCTTTTTCTACTGAAATAGGCCACTAAACGCTTTCACCACAAATAACTGCAACAGTGAAGTGTGTATATATTTTTCTTTCTGTACTGGAATAGGCCACTAAACTGCTTTCACCACATATAACTGCAGTACTGAAATGTGTAAATATTTTTCTTTTTGTACTGAAATAGGCCACTAAAGGCTTTTCAACTCAGCACTTGCAACTCATTAACAAGAACAAATTGCTGGAATGACAGAGCTTTTCTAGCACTGTCCTTAGTACATTCTAACGTCTCTCCCTGCACTAAGATGCTGTGAAATGATTCCTCTCCATCCTTTCCCTGCACTAATAAATCGTTTTTTCAGGTTTTTTCTTTCACAATGAGTTTTGTCAACTCAGTTGCAAAGTGACAGACCATGTAAAGTTGCAGTGTTGAGGTGCATAGTTCATTAAAGTCGTCAAAGCCCTGCTGACTGAATAACTGTAATGATTCAAACTTTCTTTGACTTAATATCAGTACAAAAACGGTGTGGAGAGCGGAGCAGCAGCATTTTAACCTTACATCTCCAAGCACAAAGCCAAGTCCTGGATAGAGTGGTGTAAAGCACACTACCAGTTGACTCTGGAGCAGTGGAAATGTGTATGTGAAGTAACGAATCACTCTGTTAGTCTGATGCATGAGTTTGGGTTTGGCAAATGCCAGGAAAGCATTGACTGCATTCAGTCAATGGTAAAGTCTGGTGCAGGAAGGATAATGCTATAGGTTTTTTTTTCAGGGCTTGGCCTAGCCTCCTTCTGTCTAGTGAAGAGAAATCTTAATGCTTCAGCATACAAAGACATTTGGTACAATGGTATACTTCCAACTTTGTGGGAGCAGTTTGGGAAGGACCTTTTCTGTTCCAGCATTCCACTGCCCCAGTACACAAAGTAAGGTCAATATGGTTAGATAGGTTTGATGTGAAAGAACTTGACTGGCCCCACCAACCACAGTTTTGCCTGTTCCTTTGATGCAACGCACTGGTATATCTTGACCTACTTACCTTGGTCAGCTGCCACTAAATGGAGAATAATCTAAGAGGGAGTGGCTTGATCCCGGTAGCCATATGAGCGCTTGATTTCTGTTAGATGAATAGCTTTCATTCATGCATTTTTGGATATATAGGAGGTGCTCAAGAAATGATAAAATATTAAATGTTCAATGCATTGTTAACCCCTCATGGACCAGGCTCATTTTCACGTTAACCACTTCCAGTCCAGGCCTTTTTCCCCTTCCGGACCAGGCCTAATTTTGCAAATCTGAAATGTGTCACTTTATGTGATGTTAACTTTAGAACACTTTTACTTATCCAAGTTGTTCTGAGATTGTTTTCTCGCGACATATTGTACTTCATGATAGTCATAAATTTGAGTCAATATATTTCACCATTATTTATGAAAAAATCCAAAATATCCCCAAAATTTTGAAAAATTCGCAATTTTCAAAATTTTAATTTCTCTGCTTTTAAAACAGAAAGTGATGCCTCATAAAATATTGATTACTTAACATTCCCCATATGTCTACTTTGTGTTGGCATCATTTTGTACATGTCATTTTATTTTTTTAGGACGTTAGAAGACTTAGAAGTTTAGAAGCAATTCTTAAAATTTTAAAGAAAATTTCCAAAACCCACTTTTTAAGGACCAGTTTAGGTCTGAAGTCACATTGTGGGGCTTTCAAAGTGGAAACCCCCCATAATGACCCCATTGTAGAAACTACACCCCTCAGGTTACTCAAAACTGATTTTATAAACTTTGCTAACTCTTTAGGTGTTCAACAAGAATTAAAGGAAAATGGAGATGAAATTTAAAAATTTAACTTTTTTGGTAGATTTTCCATTTTAATCCATTTTTTCTTTAAAACATCAAGGGTTAACAGCCAAACAAAACTCAATATTTATTACCCTGATTCTGCGGTTTACAGAAATAACCCACATGTGGTCTTAAACTATTGTAAGGGAACACGGCAGGGCGCAGAAGGAAAGTAACGCCATATGGTTTTTGGAGGGCAGATATTGCTGAACTCGTTTTTGAAGCCCCCCTGATGCACCCAGAAAGTAGAAACTCCCAAAAATTCACCCTATTTTGAAAACTAGGGGATAAGGTGCCAGTTTTCCTGGTACTATTTTGTGGTGAATATGATTTTTGATTGCTCTATATTACATTTTTTGTGAGGCAAGGTAACAAAAATATGGCTTTTTTGAAACTGTTTACTTTTTATTTTTTTAAACATTGATCTGACACAGTAGATGCACTATTTTTACAGAGCAGGTTGTTACAGACGAAATGATATAAAAATGTCTACTTTATTTTTTGGTTTCAGTTTTTACATAATAAAGCATTTTTTTAAAAAAAATTATGTTTTTGTGTCTCCATTTTCAGAACGCCATATTTTTTAATTTTTCTGCTGACCAAGACGATCAGCAGAAAAAAATATATATATGATTGCCCAAAAAAGCATATGTACCCAAAAATGGTACCAATAAAAAGATCAACTCTTCCTGTAAAAAACGAGTCCCTAAACAAGAAGTGTAGGGACTCGTTTTTTGCAGGAAGAGTTGATGTTTTTATTGGTACTAGTGTTGAGCGAACAGTTCGAGCATAGATCGGGTTCGTACCGAATTTTGGGGTGTTCAAGACACGGACGCGAACATTTTCAAAAAAGTTCGGGTTCGGGTCCGTTGTTCGGCGATTTCTTCCCGCTTTCAGAAGGGCTGCACAGCAGCCAATCAGCTAGCGTTTTACTTCTTGCCCTAAGAAGCCATCACAGCCATGCCTACTAATGGCATGGCTGTGATTGGCCAAGTGCAGCATGTGACCCAGCCTCTATTAAAGCTGGAGTCACGTAGCGCCGCACATCACTCTGCTCTGATTAGTGTAGGGAGAGGAGGCAGCTTCTGTGAGAGCGAGATTAAAAACAATTTATTTATTAAACTAATGCCTTGACTAGGCTGCGCAACCTATCTTGACCCAGGTATGAGATAAAACGTCACTTTTATTATAACATATAAAATAAAATATCTTGTGCGTGTTTTATTTGGAACCAAAACATAATGATTAAAAATACAGTCACCACTCCACCAATATTTGCCAATGTCTACAGTGAAGGAGATGTGCACACTCTCCTGCCTATTCGCTGTTATCTCAAAGCTCAATGGTGACAGCGTTTGTATGAGCAGTGGGGCTTGCTTTTGATCAGTAGTCCACTGCAACAGATACTGTTCCTGAACCAGTAACCAGAGGAGCACTATTGCTTACATGCTCTCCTGGACTGCCGTTAGGTTCTCAAATCATCCTATTGTTAGCGCTATAGTATAGCAGTGGCTTGAAGCTAAACCCACTTCAAACGCCAGCACCTCTGAGCTCTTAAAGTGGTTATATTACTATCTAGCTTAATCTATTGAATAAAGATGGTTGGCGGAGTGGTGTTCTGATCTAAAATCATCCGAACAGTTCCTGCGGGCTCTAATATATTGTCCAACAGGTATTCCGGTTTTTAACGGTTTGGGATGGTAGCTGTTCCATTGCAACAAAATATTTGTTGATGTGGGTTTACGATGGACTTCCGTCACACTAATCAAAAAATATCTATATGTTATCTATCCTTTGTAGTCTGTTTAATATTAATAGCCAATATTTTTGACATAGGAATCAAATAGTATCTATATGCTATTTACCCTCTGAAATTTGGCTTAATACTAACTGCTAATAAAACAACACACGCACTCGTTATGTGCACGGCACAAGAACAATATCATTTTTATTATAATAGTATGCGCATTTCCTATATACGTAACATAAGTACACTTACCATTTACACTGGATATTAGATACCGATTCTAAGTTTTAGCGCAGACTTTAGTGCGCAGTACATCATGAATGATGTCACAACTTCAGCTCACGGACTGGGTGTGGGCATTGACATTGTGAGCGCAGCAACTCTAGATGACAAACACCACGCGCACCCTCACAGTGCGCAGCGCATGCGCTGACACGACCATCTGACAACACGTCTAAGGGTACGCGCATCTATTCACTGCGCAGAGTGTCATGATGACGCGCTGCAAGCAACATATGATTGGACATTGAGAAGCGCAGAGGTTTTTGGGCAATTCATCTGATTTCTATACACACTGAGGAAGAGATAGGACACTGTGTCTGTCAATCCAGTGTTCAGTATTTAAACCTCCAATGCAGCGGGGACGCTCAATACTGCCCATTACCCCTGAAGAAGCCATAATGTTGGTGAAACATGTCGGGGGCAGATTTAGATTTTAGATCAGAACACCACTCCGCCAACCATCTTTATTCAATAGATTAAGCTAGATAGTAATATAACCACTTTAAGAGCTTAGAGGTGCTGGTGTTTGAAGTGGGTTTAGCTTCAAGCCACTGCTATACTATAGCGCTAACAATAGGATGATTTGAGAACCTAACGGCAGTCCAGGAGAGCATGTAAGCAATAGTGCTCCTCTGGTTACTGGTTCAGGAACAGTATCTGTTGCAGTCGACTACTGATCAAAAGCAAGCCCCACTGCTCATACAAACGCTGTCACCATTGAGCTTTGAGATAACAGCGAATAGGCAGGAGAGTGTGCACATCTCCTTCACCTATCACTGTAGACATTGGCAAATATTGGTGGAGTGGTGACTGTATTTTTAATCATTATGTTTTGGTTCCAAATAAAACACGCACAAGATATTTTATTTTATCTGTTATAATAAAAGTGAAGTTTTATCTCATACCTGGGTCAAGATAGGTTGCGCAGTCTAGTCTAGGCATTAGTTTAATAAATAAGTATTTACAACCTTACCCGGGTTAGGTCTTTAGGGTATTAAGAGATTAAAAACAAGGAACTCACATAGGCTCTCCCTGCTCCCTCTTCTCCTGCTGCCTCGGCCTCTTCCTCCACCTTGGGAGGAATGTTGCCACCTGCCGCCCACCAAACAGAGGATGTGCCACCGACACCACCACCTGCGTCACCAAGCATTTCCACCATGTCACACGGCAGCGTTCAGCTCTCCATCTCACAGAGAAAGCGTAAATTCCCACCTAGCCACCCTCGAGCCCTGGGCCTGAATGCCAGCATTTCTAAACTACTAGCCTTTGAAATGCTGTCATTCAGGCTGGTGTACACAGACAGCTTCAAACAGCTGATGGCCATGGCTGTCCCACAGTATGTTGTTCCCAGCCGCCACTACTTCTCCAAGACAGCCGTGCCTTCCCTGCACAACCAAGTATCTGATAAAAAAGTGTGCACTGCGCAACGCCATCTGTGGCAAGGTCCACCTAACCACAGATATGTGGACCAGTAAGCACGGCCAGGGACGCTATATCTCCCTAACTGCACACTGGGTAAATGTAGTGGCGGCTGGGCCCCAGGCGGAGAGTTTCTTGGCGCATGTCCTTCCGCCGCCAAGGATCGCAGGGCATCATTCTATGCCTCCTGTAGCCTCCTCCTCCTACTCGGCTTCCTCCTCCTCTGCTTCCACCAGCTCACCCAGTCAGCCACACACCTTCACCACCAACTTCAGGAGAGCCCGGGGTAAACGTCAGCAGGCCATTTTGAAACTCATATGTTTGGGGGACAGGCCCCACACCGCGCAGGAGCTGTGGCGGGGTATTGAACAACAGATTGACCAGTGGTTTCTGCCGGTGGGCCTCAAGCCCGGCCTGGTGGTGTGCGATAATGGGCGAAATCTCGTCGCAGCTCTGGGACTAGCCGGTTTGATGCACATCCCTTGCCTAGCGCATGTGCTTAATTTGGTGGTGCAGAAGTTCATTCACAACTACACCGACATGTCAGAGCTGCTGCATAATGTGTGGGCCGTCTGTGCGTTCACATCCTGCCGCTGCTCGCCTGTCTGCGCTACAGCGGAACTTCGGCCTTCCCGCTCACCGCCTCATATGCGACGAGCCCACCAGGTGGAACTCCACCTTGCACATGCTGGAGAGACTGTGCGAGCAGCAGCAGCCCATAGTGGAGTTTCAGCTGCAGCACGCACGCGTCAGTCGCACTGTGGAACAGCACCACTTCACCACCAATGATTGGGCCTCCATGCGAGACCTGTGTGCCCTGTTGCGCTGTTTCGAGTACTCCACCAACATGGCCAGTGGCGATGACACCGTTATCAGCGTTACAATACCAATTCTATGTCTCCTTGAGAAAACGCTTAGGGCGATGATGGAAGAGGAGGTGGCCCAGGAGGAGGAGGAGGGGTCATTTTTAGCACTTTCAGGCCAGTCTGTTAGAAGTGGCTCAGAGGGAGGTTTTTTGCAACAGCAGAGGCCAGGTATAAATGTGGCCAGCCAGGGCCCACTACTGGAGGACGAGGAGGATGAGGAGGAGATGGAGGAGGATGAGGAAGAAGCAGGTTCACAGCGGGGTGGCACCCGACACAGCTCAGGACCATCACTGGTGCGTGGCTGGGGGGATACGGAGGACGATGACGATACGCCTCCCACAGAGGACAGATTGTCCTTACCTCTGGGGAGCCTGGCACACATGAGTGACTACATGCTGCAGTGCCTGCGCAATGACAGCAGAGTTGCTCACATTTTTACGTGTGCGGACTACTGGGTTGCCACCCTGCTGGATCCCCGGTACAAAGACAATATTCCCACATTATTTCCTGCACTGGAGCGCTGGATGGACGGGGGGGTCGGATCCCCCCCCCCATTAAATAATGCGGGGGGGACAGTTATGCTAAAATCCCCCCAGCGGCAGCGGTACAGTGTGTGCGGCGGGTGCGGGGCACAGGGAGATGAACGCTTCCATTGCGGAAGCGTTCATCTCCATTGTCATCTGTATTGCCGTCCTCAGGACAGCAATACAGATGGCTGTGCTGCGGAGCAGGAGAGGGAGAGACGTCTCCCTTCCCTGCTCCTCTGATAGGCTGTCGGCACTAGGCCTGAAGCCTATCAGATGTTGGTACAGGCGGCGTGATGATGTCATCGTGCCGATTGTTAGCCGTACAGCGCGGGGCACAGGCCGGAAAAAGCCTGCATCGCATCGCCGTGATGGATGGAGGCAAGTATAAGTGTCTTGTTTTGTGTGTGTGTGTTTTTTTTTTTTTTTTAAACTGGACCCACTGGCCCATAAGGTGGGGGGGGAGATATTTTGGCAATTGGGGGGGGCTGAGAGATATGTGGGTGTGGCTTGAGGGTGGGCGGGGAAACAAGGGCCCCATAAGTGCTGTCCCCCCAGATTTTTGGGGATTCCTACGCCCATGCACTGGAGCGTGATAGAAAGATGCGCGAGTACCAGCGCACGCTGGTAGAAGCGCTCCTGAGAGCATTCCCAAATGTCACAGGGGAACAGGTGGAAGCCCAAGGCGAAGGAAGAGGCAGAGGAGGAGCAAGAGGTCGCCAACGCAGCTGTGTCATGGCCAGCTCCTCTGAGGGCAGGGTTAGCATGGCAGAAATGTGGAAAAGTTTTGTCTCCACGCCACAGTTAACTGCACCACCACCTGATATGGAACGTGTTAGCAGAAGGCAGCATTACACTAACATGGTTGAACAGTACGTCTGCACACCCCTCCACGTACTGACTGATGGTTCGGCCCCAATGAACTTCTGGGTCTCCAAATTGTCCACGTGGCCAGAGTTAGCATTTTATGCCTTGGAGGTGCTGGCCTGCCCGGCGGCCAGCGTTTTGTCTGAAGGTGTATTCAGAACCAATAGAGCTGTATGGGTCATATCATAACAATAACTCAGACAAGGGAATATCTGTGATAGTACCAATAGCTTTATTAAATTGCATAGGACACATGATTGACATAACACAGGACTCACATGATTAAAAACATTTAAAAGAAATTCTGGACTGGTGATGTAGGGAGAGCGCACAAGCAAATATAAGTAATTAAAGTGCAAGTGCAAACTGTTCAAATATAATATGACATAAGGTTTAGCAGGCCTAGTACCTAAGTTTTTCAAAAAAGCATTGCAGAGGAAACCGTGCCATTGAAAGACCCGGCATCCAATGCTACAAGCTATAAGAAGAATTACAACATGATTAATCATAAAAATGCGTACTAACCACACAGAGAAGGTGTCTACCAATACACCACCAACGTGGACAAGCTGACGTTCATAAAAATGAACCAGGCATGGATCCCACAGGACCTGTCCCTCCCTTGTGCAGAATAGACATTTTTAACTGCCTCCCCCTCAACCATGTATTCTTGTACTCCGGGGCACTTCTTTATTGAATCCTCATTTTTTAAACTTTACCATGATCTTGCGGTGCAACCCAAAGTTGAATGAACCTCTCCTCAATCTGGGCGCCGGGGCCTAAATAACTGAAAGTGACCTGTTACAATTGTGGGTGACATGAAGCCTGAACCTCTGCCATGCGACTTCTCTCCTCTGTCTGGGTGCCGTGGGCTAAATATCTGGAAGTGGCCTTCTCCAGTGGTGGGTGATATGACGCCTTATTCCATGCTGTGGGACCTCTCTCCCCTGTCTGGGTGCTTAAATGTAAAACCATTTTTTTTAAAAAACACTTTATTTTTTAACTTTTTATTTTACACTTTGTGTCCCCCATAAGGTCATACAAGACTTCTGGGGGACATTTAACTTCACTTTTTTTTTTTTCACTATTGATTTTTCCTGATACCTGGGCTGACACACTGCACACATAGCGCTTCCTGCAAAGCAGACACAGTGCTCACCTTGGGCACTGTCCCTGCCTTCTCTCTGGGTTGCCCTGCTGTCACTGACAGCAGGCAATCCGCTCGGCATCTGCACGATTAGCGTGCAGATGCTGTCTCTGAATGGACGTTCTAAAACGTCCATTCAGAGACAGACAACTGCCCATAGGAGGTTTATAGTCTATGGGCGGTCGTCAAGTGGTTAAGGACCAGGCCATTTTTTGCAAATCTGATCAGTGTCACTTTATGTGTGAATAACTTTAAAATGCTTTTTTTTATTTATCGAGGCCATTCTGAGATATACATACTGAATACATATTGTACTTCATGACACAGGTAAAATGGAGTAAAGAAAAAACAATTTTTATTTATTAAAAAATACCAAATTTACCAAAAATTTTGAAAAATTAGCAAATTTCCCAGTTTCAATTTTTCTACTTCTATAATGCATAGCAATACCTCCAAAAATAGTTATTACTTTACATTCCCCATATGTCTACTTCATGTTTGGATCATTTTGGGAATGCCATTTTATTTTTTGGGGATGTTACAAGGCTTAGAAGTTTAGAAGCAAATCTTGAAATTTTTCAGAAATTTTCTAAAACCCACTTCTTAAGGACCAGTTCAGGTCTGACGTCACTTTGTGAGGCTCACATAGAAACCACCCAAAATTTTCCCCATTATAGAAACTACACCCCTCAAGGTATTCAAAACTGATTTTACAAACTTTGTTAACCCTTTAGGTGTTCCACAAGAGCTATTGGCAAATGGCGATGACATTTTAGAATTTAAATTTTTTTGTCAAATTTTCCATTTCAATCCATTTTTTCAAGTAACAAAGCAAGGGCTAACAGCCAAACAAAACTCAATATTTATTGCCCTGATTCTGTAGTTTATAGAAACACCCCTTATGTGTTTGTAAACTACTGTACGGGCGCCATGTGGTTTTTGGAAGGCAGATTTTGTTGGCCTGGTTTATTTACACCATGTCCCTTTTGAATCCCCCCTGATGCACCTTTAGAGTAGAAACTCCATAAAAGTGACCCAGTTTTTTTTAGTTTTTTTTTTACTGTGTTAATTTTAGGGGTTAGATCATGGGGTATTTTTATAGAGCGGATTCTTACGGACGCGGCAATACTTAATATGTCTACTTTTTAAAACTTATTTAGGTTTTACACTATAATATCCTTTTTTAAACAAAAAAAAAAATCTTAGTATCTCCATAGTCTGACATTCAGTTTTTTAAAGTTTTTAGCCGATTATCTTAGGTAGGGCCTCATTTTTTGTGGGAAAAGAGGACAGTTTCATTGGCACTATTTTCGGGGGCATATGACTTTTTGATCGTTTGCTATTACACTTTTTGTGATGTAAGGTGATATAAAAATAGCTTTTATTACACCGTTTTTATTCTATTCTTTTGACCGTGTTCATCTAAGGGGTTAGATCATGGGATATTTTTATAGAGCAGATTATTATGGATGCGGCAATACCTAATATGTCTACTTTTTTATTTATTTTACTTTTACAAAATAATATCATTTTTGGAAGAAAAAAAATTGTTTTAGTGTCTCAAGTCTGAGAACCATAGTTTTTTGTTTTTTCTATTTTCTGGGCGATTGTCAGTGGCTGAATAGAATTAAAATTGGGAAAGGGGATTATAAATGTAGTACTCCATGGAAGTGTGGTACTTCCTGAAGCAAACAATAACGCAGAGGCCTGGATGATCCGGGAACGTGTCACACAGAGTGGTGGTGTCCTATCATGTGACACAATCTGCACTTTTTTGGGGTCCATCCCTTCTTTCCAGTATGGGGGACCACACCTGGAAAGTGTTGGCCAGGGACGATCCAAGCGCCTCCAGTTCCCGAGGTACTCCGGCCTGCTCTTTCCCGGTCAGTAAAGATCAGGGCCTTGAGGACTGCCTCATAGAACTGGAGGAATTTCCCTGTGTTGCCAGCTCTCCGGGACAGCACAAAAGAGTTGTACAAGGCAACCTGTACCAAGTAGACCGCAACTTTTTTGTACCATGCCCGGGTTTTGCGCATGATATCATATGGCTTGAGGACTTGATCAACTCCTCCCATATACCAATTGTAGTCGACGATACAATCAGGTTTGAGGACCTTTGCTGCGGTACCTCGCACAGGGACAGGGGTGATGTCGTTACCATGAATTGTGGACAGAACAAGGACATCCCTCTTGTCCTTATATCTGACCAGCAACAGGTTTCCACTGGTAAGGGCACGGGTCTCACCCCTGGGGCACGGTCCCACAAGCGGACGTGGATCTGGCGGCGAGGGACTGGAACAAGGGGATACTAGTATAAAAGTTATCCACGTACAGGTTGTGACCCTTATCTAGCAGTGGGTGCATAAGGTCCCACAAAAGTTCCCAGCTAACACCCAGAGTGTGGGGACATGAATGATTGAATGATTTCAGCAGGCACCCTGTTCCGGTCACCGCCCTGTGTCCTTAAGTACCAGGACATCAGGGCGTACCGGTACGTCCTGTGTCCCCAAGAGGTTAAACTGGATAAATAACAAGATAATTTTCTAACAGAGGTTGTTACAGTTGAAATACCAATATTATATATGTTTTCCATAGTAAAATGGAATGAATAGAATTTCGTGTTGTTTTTGCTTTATTTTAGTTTGCCTTTTTTCTGTAATTTTTTTTTTTTTAAATTTCTAGTTCCACTGTGGGAACTGAACTTGTGATAATTTCATTAGTTCTATAATACAGTGCAATAGCAGGGTCTAATAGGCTTATACATGGCAGACCTGGGCCATCATAAGAAACTGGCAGGACTGGAATTAAAAAGCAGCATTGGCGCACAAACCCGACCAGCCCATTGTGGAAAAATAGTAGCGCTCAAAGCATCCAGCAACAAATTTTACTTTATTTGTTCGTGCCCCTTTATAAACCACACCATCAACACAAAGAAAGGAAATAAAAGTGGAACACAGTAATGCCTCATCAAATTGTCAGTCAGTGACAGACTTTACCTTGCCAATGACAGTACATAAAGCTCAAAATACCTCCCGAAGTGCCTGCTACAACAGTGCTACACAAATATCTTTCCAGCAATGCCAAATAAATATCACTGTTTCTCATAAAATACCTTCCTAGCAGTTCCAAATACCACTGTTCAGCACAAAACGTTTCTCCAGCAGCAACAAATAAATACTACAATGTGGTTCAAGATACCTCCCCAGCAGCACCAAATACCTATCAAAGTGCAACAACAATGGCAGCAGTATTGTTGCCCCTAATAATCACCCATCACCCACTGGCAGGAACATTGTCCCTCTTACCCCCTCCCCACTGGAAGCAGCATCCTCCCCATTTCAGTGTCTTACCCCTCTCAGACTGGCAGGACAGGGTGCTGGTGGTGGAGTGACAGGGTCAGAATATTTCTCCAATGTCTAACATTCCGTTGTTGCTCACCTACTCACCTACTTGCGTTGTGCAAGTCAGACACAGTTGAATGAACTTATAGAAATAGGATAACAGCTGCAGCCAAATCCACACTGGCGCATCAACGATGTTCACAGTTGTAAACACAAACTGGAGAGAGTCATCATCTCATCAGCAGTGCTGATATGCAGTTTTTTTCTCCAGTTTGTGTGTACTCGAGGGTTTGCATTACCAGTGCAGTTTCTGCTTAATGATGTTAGGCTTCAACCTGGCCAACTGGTCCACTGAGATTCTGCCCAGATTTCCAGTCTATGCTTAAAGGGAACCTGTCACCATGTTTTCACATATAAAACTGAATGTACCTTCAAGTTTGTCTACCTTGATAGTTACCAGCGATCCATCCATAACATTCTAAGGACTAACATGTCCTATTATATCACCCTGTAAAGCTTTCCCGCTGTTATGGTCATTTGCATAAATAATTCCTTCCCCTCACACCATCAGAGCCTATTTCCCTCCCCCTAGACATTGATTGACAGCAAATCTGCTAGATTTTATCTATAGGGGCATTTTTTAAGCGGAGCTGAGGAGCTTGACTCAGAGAAAATATGACTCTTCTCTGGTCACACAAGTAAGATATGACTCTGTTATGTTAATTTGCATAAAAGGCGGGAAGTACAAAATGCATCATACTTATTTAATTTGGCTGCAGATGAAATTAAAAGTGTAATTTATATGTTTAGGGCAACACAATAAACATTTAGAAATGCTCAGTGAGGGTAGCTTAGTAGAGGTGACAGGTTCCCTTTAAGTAATAATGTTGTACTGTAATTGCCATGCATGATTCTGCATGTTAGGCTGGGTTCACACGAGCGTGATGGATTTAGGTCCGGATGCGTTGCGGATGCGTTCAGTGAAAACTGTGCGTTTTCACAGGCAAAGCCATTCGGTTTTGCCTGCGATTGCGTTCAGTTGTTCAGTTTTTTTCGCGCGGGTGCAATGCGTTTTGATGCGTTTTTCACGCGCGTGATAAAAAACTGAAGGTTTACAAACAACATCTCCTAGCAACCATCAGTGAAAAATGCAACGCACCCGCACTTGCTTGCGGATGCAATGCATTATTAACGCAGCCCCATTCACTTCTATGGGGCTGCGGATGCGTTTATAACGCATAAGATAGAGCATGCTGCGATTTACACGCGTTGCAGAAGTGATGCGTGAAAAAAAACGCTCATGTACACAGCCCCATAGAAATGAATGGGTCAGGATTCAGTGCGGGTGCAATGCGTTCACATCACGCATTGCACCCGCGCGGAAATCACGCTCGTGTGAATGCAGCCTTAAGCACCCCTCCCAAAAGGCTTTCTGTGATCCTTTCCTTCAGCCATGTTACATTTGGCACTAGTGTTGAGCACGAATATTCGAATTGCAAATTTTTATCGAGAATATCGACACTTCGAAAATTCGCTAATATTTTGAATATAGTGATATATATTCGTAAAAATGAATATTCGTATTTTTTTTGTTTGTTTGTTTTTTTCATCTAAACCCATTACCTAGTATACCTACCTGCTTCTTGCTTGTGGGCCAGTCTGAAAAGGCTGCAATATTGTAGTCTGTAGTGAATTAGAATATTCTTCATTATTTCATTTATTTTTTCTTATGCGAAAAGTTGGCAATGTAATATTTGCGTAATGCGAATATTCTAAAACACGAATATTCTATAGTGCTATATATTTATTTTTTAGAATATTCGTAATTTTTTTTCCATCTGAAGTTATGATTCCTCCCTGCTTAAGTTGCTTTTGGGCCAATGACTGTTCACATTAAATTGGAAAAAATAACGAATATTCTAAAAAATGAATATATTTGTGTTTTAGAATATTCGCATTATGCTAATATTACATTTCTGATTTTTCGCAATCAATATAATAATCTCGAATATGAATATTCGCGAATATATGATGAATATTCTGACGAATATTTATGAAATATCGCAAATTCGAATATTGCCCCTGCCGCTCAGCACTATATGGCATAGTCAGGCAGAATCAGTCTGCAGAAAGTTAGCAGCAGTATTGGCTTGCAAAAAGAGAAATGTCAAGGTCAAATAAAGAGATCATCCTTAAAGGGAACAAGACAAAACAAAGAGTTTGAAACTCTCTATTTACTAGAAGTTATCAGTGGACAAACCCTGCAATTAATGGGAAATAGTAATCAAGGAGCTCTTGGTAAGACCATCAAATGACGAGGCAGCTAGATGGAAGAAAATTTGAACTCTCATTTTCTTAAATTTTAAAAAGAGTTATGTGCTAGAAGACAACTCCAGAGAGATAATTTATGTATGTTTAATGTTCATAAACACCCTAGAGATGTCCAAAGAGATGCACAAATTACAGTATGGACAATGAGTTGAATATTCTTGAGCTAAAGGGCGATGTGGATAGTGAGCAATGGCGATAACACACACTACTAAAAAAAATGCTAAGAATCGCAAGACGTATAGGGTTATCATGACAAAAAAGAAAAATGGGAGGTTGACCATAATATACAAATGGACACAACATAATTTAAAGAAGAATCTTTCTGGTCAGCACAAACGAAAAATAACACCATGGCCAAAATCGCCATTGCCCAATCTAGGTGAATAGTGACTAGAGTGAAATGGGATGAAGGCTGTCAAGGTCATTAAAAAGGTATTGAGTCTTGACTAGTAGACCCAATGATCAGCAACTCCATTAAAAGATCTTTTTGCCGATATCAGTGAACATCCGGCGCATCATCAGCTTTAACACATAGAGAAGACCAAAAGAAGGGTGAAAAAAACTGTCTTGTTTTGATAAAGAAATTTACATGTATACAGCATGTATTGTACTGCATTGAAACAGGAATCAGAACCTCAAAATTTGAAGTCCCATACATGGACTAAAATAAAAAGCTAAATAAATATATAAAACATGTTTGATAAAAAGAATATTTTAAATGTAAAATAGTGCCCTTTTCCACTAATCAAACAATTGAAAATGAAATAAATAAATAAATAAATAAATAAACATATTAGGTATCGCCACATCCAAAACGACTGGCTTCATTAGATTATCATACGATTTTCAAAAATGCTTTGTGTAACAGTAGCAAAACATAAAAAAGACTATAAAATTGTTATCTCTGTAAGGGTCCATTCACACGTCCGCAATTCCGTTCCGCATTTTGCGGATCGGAATTGTGGACCCATTAGTTTCAATGGGGACAGATGATGTCCCGGCCGGGTCCGCAATTGCGAATCCGCATTTCCGGGTCCACAATCGCATTCCCGAAAAAAATAGAACATGTCCTATTCTTGTCCACAATTGCGGACAAGAAAAGGCATTTTCTATGATAGTGCCGGCGATGTGCGGTCCGCAAATTGCAGGACGCACATCGCCGATGTCCGTGTTTTGCGGATCCGCGGATCCGCAAAACACACACGGACGTGTGAATGGACCCTAATTCTGCTGACCAGCAGAATATAGATAACATGTAATTTTTTCTACACAGAGTATGCTGCAATGACATAAGCCAAAATCCAGAATAAAAAGCGATCAAAAAGTCCTATATACCCAAAAATAGTACGAATAATAATGGCAATTCACCCGACAAAAAATAAGTCGTCACAAATCTCTGAAGAGGAAAATAAAAAAACGTATGATTGTCATAAAATAACGGTACTGCTACCTCAAAAGCTGTTTGAAAGCAACATGGTGCCTGTATACCAATCCATCAAAATACTGTATATGCTGCAAAAGCCAAAAGCTGGTCTTTCCCTTCTGAACCCTGCTGCTTATTCAAACAGCAGTTTAGGTCCATATTTATGGCATTTCAGTACCTACTTGAACACATCCAACAATTTAGGGTTGTGTCTCAGATGGCACACGCTGGGGACAACATATTGGGCACTGAAATACCATATCTATCGAAAACTTGCAATGTTTATTTTGCATGGTTTGCTGCCCATTAATTCCTGCAAAATACCTGAGGTGTCAGAGTGCTCACTCCATAATACCTTGAAGGGTGGAGTTTGGTTAATTTTCGGGAGTTCCACTTATTATTTGACCCCAGAGTCTCTAGTTATCACAGGCAATGTGAATCATCACATTGGGAATCAAAATGTGCTTGGTACTTTTACTCATGAGCCCTGTGGGGTCTAAATGCTCACTACACCTCTTGGTAAATTCTGTGAGGAATATGGTTTTCAAAATGGTGTCAATTTTTGGGAGTTTCTTTTTTTTATCTTACATAAGAGCCAATACTGTAAAAAAAAAAAAAAAAACTAGGCCTCAAATGCACATGGTGCTCTTTCTCTTCTGTACCTTGCAGTGGTTTATGACCACATCAAGGGTATTGGTGTACTCGGAAAAAATTATGTAACAAAATTTGGAGTGCTTTTTCTCCTATTACCACTTGTGATAAACATTTGATGCTTAACTAAATATAATTTAAATACAATCTAATATTTAATTTCATGATCCATATTTTAAAAAATATATATATATGAAACACATGTGGGGTCAAGCCAATCACATTACCCTTAGGTGATTTACTTGAAGGGTTTTGTTTCCAAAATAGGGTATCTTTTTGTGGTTTTACCCAGTACTAATACTTCAGAGACTCTGAAAATGTAACATAGCACCTGAGAACTATTCCATTGAAATCTGCCCTCCAAAAGCCAAATGTCGCTTTTTCGCCTCCTGTGCCCTGTCGTGTGCCCATACAGTACTTAGCTATCACTTAAGGGTTGTTGCCGTATTCAAGAGACAATTATTAACCAATTTAGGGGTATTTTTCTCCTGATATCCCTTGTTAAAATGAAAAATGGGGAGTTAAAGCAGTATTTTATTGGATAAAATGTGATTTTTTATTTCCATAGCTTCTGTGAAATTCTGGGAAAAGCCTGTGGGGACAAAACACTCACTATACCCCTCGATAAATTCCTTGAGGGGTGTAGTTTCTAAAATGGGGTCACATTTGAGTGCTTTTACTGTAGGGGCAACTCAGGGTTTGCATCTACTGTACATTGGAGGAGTGATTGATTCCATTGGTTGTGAACTCCTAATTAAACTGTCTGTCCCATACGTTGATTTTAATTAGTCCGAGTATAAAGCTGTAGCTTGCACTCCCTGCATTTAATGAAGGCCATTTGGCACCAGCAGAGGAAAAATACAGAGAAGGCTCCACGTGCGTGTGAAACCTACTGTACATTCCATGAATTTAATGGAGGCCATTGTGGCACCGAAAGAGGTATAATACAGTGTGGGCTTAGCATGCATGTGGAACCTGCATTCCCTGAATTTAATAGAGGCCAGCACTGCACCAGAGGAGGTAGTATTTAGTGTAGGTTCCTGTCCTAAAAAAATTGCCTTGTCATTGGCACATAGGCACAAATTACTTTTTACAAAATGTATTTGCCAAAAATCTCAAATTTTTTATGTATCATTAGCATTAGTACATTTTCTATAGTGAGCCTGGCATTATTGCATTTACTTGATTATTTGGTTGTTTGCAGAGTGCTGTTGCATCTTTTGTTTTTGCTTTTGTGCTTTCAGCCATAGTGATGCGCACCTGCGCATTGGGATGTGCTTACTAATCCCCATTTTTTTCTTTGTAGTCTCCATTGGTCATGCGCTGCTAACTAACCTGTCTGCCAGGGGCGGACTGGAAACTTAAATTGGCCCTGGAAAGAAACCTGAAAGTGGCTTCAATTTTGTAGGTGGAAAAAAAATGACAGACGGTGGGGGAACACAAGTAGATGGTGTCGCGGCCTGTGGTGGGTGCCATCACATGGTTTCCACACATGCTGTTGCCTGTGGCAACACATTGTTGTTGTAGCATGTGGGGGCAGGCCTATGTAGTGTGTGCTGTAACCCGGTTTCCACACATGCAGTTGCCTGCAGCAACGTGTTGATGTTGCATGTGTGTGCACTTTCGCTTTTAAGCTTTTCCTTCCCTCCTGGCGTGCATGGGGTTAAGGTGTGAGCTTGGGTAAGTTGGGTGTGGCCTCTTGGCTCTTCTTATTCTGGTGTTGTTGAGCCAGAGGTCAGTTGTATGTTTTCCTTTGTTGGAGAAGGAGCTCTGCTCACTTCTGGGTGTGACACCTGTCCGTCAGGGCCTCCTTGTGCAATATAAAGGTCTTCGGCAATGCTTCCCTCATGTTTCCTCCTTGTTCCCTACCTTACTTGTCCATATGTATGTGGGTTTGTTTTGGGGATTTGTTGTAATGTCTAGTGTTGTCTTCCATGTCCGATATGTTTGGTGCAAGGTTCCAGCATGGATGCTAGACATCCCCCTGTTTATCTGTTCCTTCGCAAGGCGGTCCCTGATTTCTCGGAGGGGGAACCAAAAGATAGCTAGCGGTTGTTGTTAGAGTTGAGTGAACCTGAACTGTATAGTTCGGGTTCGTACCGAACTTTACAGTTTTCCACACCCAGACCCGAACCCGAACATTTCCGTAAAAGTTTGCATTCATTGTTCAGCGATTTCTTCCCTCTTTCTTCCTGCTGCAGGGCAGCCAATCAACAAGCGTTTCACTACTGTGCCCTAGGAAGCCATCACAGCCATGCCTACTATTGGCATGGCTGTGATTGGCTAAGTGCAGCATGTGACCCAGCCTCTATATAAGCTGGGGTCACGTAGCGCTGCATGTCACTCTGCTGCTCTAAGTGTAGGGACAGGTTTCTGCTGCTGTGAGGGAGAGATTAGGGAAGAAATCTGTTAAACTTGGTCGTGTTAAATCTTCAAACTACAGCAATTATTGAGGGTGCTATGCTACACATTTGTACCCAGCCCTGAGCCCAGTGATACTGCAAAATAATTTTTAATTAATCTGTTACTGAGGTGGGGGTCGGCGGCCATTTTAGCAACTGCAGTGTGCTTGGAACTGCATGTGACCTGCATGTGTGCCAGCCTGCCAGGGATATCAGTCTAATTATTTTTTGGTAGCTCAGTGGAGGAAAAATTCCTTTTTTCTGGCAGGTCAAATCCCCCTACATTACCTAATTTAGGTGTGACATACTGCATTTCTGTATTTGTTGTGCCACAGAGCACTTTTGCATAGAACGCTGAAAATACAGTTTTCAAATTTTGCGGTGAAAAAATTTATTTCTGTAGTTGGGTGAATAAACCTGTACTGTTGTGCCCCAGAGCACTTTTGCATAGAACGCTGGAAAAACTGTTAAAATTTTGCTGTGAAAAACTGCATTTCTGTAGTTGGGTGAATAAACCCATACTGTTGTGCCACAGAGCACGTTTGCATACAACACTGAAAAACCTGTTTAATAATTTTTGGGGTGACATACTGTATTTCTGTATTTGGGGAATAAACCCGTACTGTTGTGCCACAGAGCACGTTTGCATACAACGCTGAAAAAACAGTTTTAAAATTTTGCGGTGAAAAACTGCATTTCTGTATTTGGGGGAATAAACCCATACTGTTGTGCCCCAGAGCACTTTTGCATAGAACGCTGGAAAAACTGTTAAAATTTTGCTGTGAAAAACTGCATTTCTGTAGTTGGGTGAATAAACCCATACTGTTGTGCCACAGAGCACGTTTGTATACAACGCTGAAAAACCTGTTTTATAGTTTTTGGGATGACATACTGCATTTCTGTAGTTTGATGCAATAAACACTGGTTTCGTGCTACATAGCAGATCTGAAGCCTACCCTGTATTTCAGTAATTTTAAGTAACCTGTGAAACTCTGCATATACATAGTTGCTTGCAAAAACACTGGTTTTGTGGTAGATAGCACATTTGCGGTTTACGCTGCATTTCTGATAGTCAAATTAAACCGTTAACCTCTGCTGTTACATTGTTGGTTTGAAAAATCTAATTTTTGTTGATACTGTAGTAATTGTATTGAATTGCTCCGTTACATTTATTGTGTGACCTAAAGAAATGTATTCTGTTTATGACATGGGCACTGCCTTACTGTTAGTGAACTTAAAGGGTTTCTGTCACCAGGATTACACATTATAAGCTGTCTGACATTAGCTATGTGCTAACGTCAGATCAGCTTGATAATGTGCTTTATATGTATTTCTGATGTATATTTAAGCTAAAAAACGTCTTTTTATAATATGTAAATTAGCCTCTAGGAGCAGGGGGGGCGTTGCCCCTGCTCCTAGAGGCTCCGTGAGCCAACCTGCTGCCACGCCCCTTCTTTCTTTGATTGACAGTGCTGGGCAGCGATCCTCTCCTGCCTCCGGCACTGTCTCCCTGCTAAATCCTGCTCCTGCGCCGCCGCTCTGTATTCGGCACAGGCGCGGTGAGCTGAGGACGCTGGTGCCTGCCAGCCATAGCTAATAGCTAATGTCAGACAGCTTATAATGTGTAATCCTGGTGACTGAAACCCTTTAATTGTTGACTTTTGGCAGTTGAATTGACACCTGAGATAAACCATCTGTTAGTTTGGTGGGTGAACGCAAATAATGAGGAGAACATCAACTAAGGGACCTAGACATGGTCGTGGTGGTGTTGGTGGAGCTCCTGTTGCTGGGAGAGGACGTGGCCGTTCTGCGCCAGCTACAGGTCCAAGTGAAACACCTTCCTCAGGTGCGAGTAGGCGACAGAACCTACAGCATTATTTGGTAGGCCCGAATGCCTCTCTTTGGATGGTGAGGCCAAAACAACTACAGGCGATAGTAGTTTGGGAGGCTGACAGTGGCTTCAGTTCTTTCACAGAATCTCCCACCCAGTCCTCTGCAGAAAGCCCAGAGTTGGCACCTGCAACCCATGCCCATCAGTCTTTCACCTCACCACCTTGCAAATCAGCCAAGCAGTCTGAGCTCCAAATCATGCAGCAGACTCTTATGCTTTTTCATGAATATGCTGGCAGGGTTTTCCCGGGATATCCAAATAGCCCTGCCCCAGAAGTGGAAGACATTGAATGCCCTGATGCCCAACCACTTGTTGCAGAATGAGGACATGGGAATACCACCACAGCACGTCTCTGATGATGACGAAACACAGGTGCCAACTGCTTTCTGCAGTGTGCAAACCGACAAGGAGGGCAGGGGTCAAGAATGGGTGGAAGATGATGTGGAGGACAATGGGGTCCTAGACCCCGACTGGACTCAAGTCCATGCTAGTGGCGTGTGCAGTTCTGAGGAAGAGGCGGTGGTCGCACAGACACAGCAAAAGAGGGAGCATGGTGCAAAAGCAGAGCATCCGTCGTTGAGACAGTATGCCTGCTACTGCCCACCGCACCCAGGGACCTAGCACACCAAAGCCAGCTCCAAGGAGTTAATTGGCGTGGCAGTTCTTCACACAATGTCCTGACGACAAGAAACGAGTGGTTTGCACCTTGTGCACCTTGCACCATGGGGTAACGCCATCCCAGTCTCGTAGATCTTGTTCTAGTGAGGTGATTCCCCTGCACCTGAACAGTGGTGCGCAATAGATACTCTTCATTTTTTTGAGTTAGACCTTTTTGTTATATGTATAATCAGCTACATGGTTTACTTATAGGCATGGCATGATATGTATGGCCATGCTATAATAACAGTATGTCTTCTTGACATTATTAGCATTTATGGTCTTTCTCTTTGTATATGCCTTCTTTGGGTACTCACTCCGTATATAACTAACTGACATTATACACTTTGCGATTTTGCACATACATTTTATATGGTATAATGATGTATTCTTTGATTACATGAAATGGAATTTTGACCTAGTGTACTGGGATGGTGTTTCTTTCTTCCCCACCCCCTTTTAAACATTAAATACTTATTATTGTGTGACAATAAAGGATATATATTTTTTCGTACTTGGAAGTTGTGAGCTCCAGTTTTTCTTCTGTTTTTTTCGCTTGTGCCATCAGAGCTTGAAGCGAGGCATAAACGTTCTAAATCTGAGCACAACCTGCATGACCAGGCATCTACATGCAAAGTTCGAACTGCAGTGGAGTAAACACCTTAAAAACCAAGAAAGGTCTCAGGCTCCCCCTGTTTCCTCTTCTGCTGCTGTCTCTGCCTCTTCCTCCACCTCTGTAGTCACAGTGGTACCTGCCACCCAGCAAACAGAGGATGTGCCACCAACACCACCACCTCCGTCATCATCACCAGGCATCTCCACCATGTCACACGCAAGCGTTCAGCTGTCCATCTCCCAAACACTGGAGAGAAAGAGAAAATACGCACCTACCCACCCTCGATCCCTGGCCCGGAATGCCAGCATTTTAATATTACTGGCCTTTGAAATGCTGTCATTCCGTCTGGTGGAGATGGACTGTTTTAAACAGCTGATGGCAGTGGCTGTCCCACAATACATCATTCCCAGCCGCCACTTTTTTTCCAGGAGACTCTTCCCTTCCCTGCAACCAAGTGGAGGATAAAATCAAGTGTGCACTGCGCAACGCCATCTGTGGCAAGGTCCACATAACCACAGATACATGGACCAGTAAGCAAGGGCAGGGACGCTATATCTCCCTATCTCCTCCACCATCGAGGATCGCAGGGCATTATTCTTTGCCTCCTGTTGCCTCCTCCTCCTACTCCGCTTCCTCCTCCTCCTCTTCTACCACCTCCTCATTCGGTCACCAAAAGATCTTCACCACCAACTTCAGCACAGCCAGGGGTAAACATCAGCAGGCGCTTTTAAAACTCATGTGTTTGGGGAACAAACCCTACTCCACACAGGAGCTGTGGAAGGGCATAGAAGAACAGACCGATGAATGGTTGGTGCCAGTGAGCCTCAAGCCCGGCCTGGTGGTGTGCGATAATGGGCGAAATCTCGTAGCAGCTCTGGGACTAATCGGTTTGACACACATCCCTTGCCTGGCGCATGTGCTGAATTTGGTGGTGCAGAAAATCCTTAAAAATTACCCAGACATGTCAAAGTTGCTGCAGAAAGTGTGGTCCGTCAGTGCACACTTTCGGCGTTCTGACTCTGCTGCTGCTCGCCTGTCTGCGCTGCAGCGTAACTTCGGCCTTCCAGTTCACCGCCTCATATGCGATGTGCCCACCAGGTGGAACTCCACCTTGCATATGCTGGAGAGACTGTGCGAGCAGCAGCAGGCGATAGTGGAGTTTCAGCTGCAGCACGCCCGGGTTAGTTCCTCTGCGGAACAGCACCTCTTCACCACCAATGAGTGGGCCTCCATGCGAGACCTGTATGTCCACCTGTATGGACAGTGCCAATGACGCCGTTCTTAGCATTACAATATCACTTCTATGTCTCCTTGAAAAAACAATTAGGTCGATGATGGAAGAGGATGTGGCACAGGAGGAGGAGGAAGAGGGGGCATTTCACAGGGTTTCAGGCCAGTCATTCAGAAGTGGCTCAGAGGGTGGGTTCCTGCACCAACAGAGGCCAGGTACACATGTGGCCAGAGACGTGGGAAAAAAGAGAGGGTTAGTCACTATGTTATTAATAGGACCAATAAAGCACGGCGCCAAGGGTCAGAAGATGTAGACAGCAGAAGTGAGGAAGATGCAGAGGTTGCCAGTGGTAGGTATCCGCCCAAAAACAGCGGATGGATTAAAATGCGAATCAAGGGGAGGAAAAGAAATGCTACCACTATAGTGGGCGCCAACTGAGAAAGTGATCAGAGTGATATATGAATAGTTATATGGACATTCTGAGAACTGAATAATTACATGTATATATATGTTTCCTCATAAAAATCTTACATTGAAATCCATCAACGGAGATATTGTATGTAAAATCAACCAAGTACTCAATTCACCCAGGAGAAGTGATGAGGGATAAACTCAAGACACCCTCATCAACTGCCTCCTGCGCCTGGTTCGTTTATAAGATCTCCTGGAAAGTCAGCAATCCAAAAGGCCGGATGTCTTGAGATTCCAAATCGTTTATTGCACTCCTGGGTGAAGTGAGTACTTGGTTGATTTTACATACAATATCTCCGTTGATGGATTTTAATGTAAGATTTTTATGAGGAAACATATATATATATACATGTAATTATTAAGTTCTCAGAATGTCCATATAACTATTCATATATCACTCAGATCACTTTCTCAGTTGGCGCCCGCTATAGTCGTAGTATTGCTTTTCCTCCCCTTGATACACATGTGGCCAGCCAGGGTACAGTTCTGGAGGACGAGGAGTAGGAGGATGAGGTAGAGGAGGAGCAACCGTGTTCAAAGCAGGGTGGCACCCAACGCAGCTCATGGCCATCACTGGAGCGTGGATGGTGGTATACGGAGGACAGGGACTATATATTACCTACAGAGGACAGCTTAGCCTTACCTCTGGGCAGCCTGGCACACAGTAGCGACTACATGCTGCAGTGCCTGCGCAAGGACCAAAGAGTTGCCCACATTTTAACTTGCGCTGACTACTGGGTGGCCACCCTGCTGGATCCCCGTTACAAAGACAACGTGCCATCCTTAATTCCCTCACTGGAACGTGCTAGGAAGATGCACGACTACAAGCGCTCACTGGTAGACGCGCTCCTTAGGGCATTCCCAACTGACACCTGGGGATAAGCGGAAGCACAAGGCGTAGGCAGAGGAGGAGGAAGAGGTCGCCAACGCAGCTGGGTCATGGCCAGCACCTCAGAAGGCAGGGTTAGCATGGCCGACATGTGGAAAATCTTTATCACCACGCCACAACAACCGACACCACCAGCTGATATGGAAGACAGCATTTGAACAACAAGGTGGAGCAGTACGTGTGCACATGCCTACATGTACTAAATGATGGTTCTGCCACATTCAACTTCTGGGTCTCCAAATTGTCCACATGGCCTGAGCTTGCCCTTTATGCCTGGGAGGTGCTGGCCTGCCCTGCAGCCAGTGTATTGTCTGAACGTGTATTTAGCACGGCAGGGGGCGTCATTACAGGCAAACGCAGCCGCCTGTGGACAGCCAATGTTGAAAAGCTGACGTTCATTAAAATGAACCAGGCTTGGATCCCACAAGACTTGTCTGTACCTTGTGCAGAATAGACATTTATACCCGCCTCAACCATACATTCTTGTACTCAAGTGCACTTATTCTTTGATTTCTTTTTTTTTTATTTGTCACATAAGCTTCCTCCTCCTCCTCCATCACCGCTTCCACCTACTACATGACATTCACCGCTTCCTCAACCACCGACTCCACATCCACCTCCTCCTCCGAGTTGCAGGTTAATAATTTTAAATTTTTATTTAAATTATTTTATTTTAAGTTATTTCCCTATCCACATTTGTTTGCAGAGCACTTGCCGTGCTCTTAAGCACATTTTGCTGCCTTTTGCAGCCCTCTAGCTGTTTCCATTACATTTTTAGGGCCATTTTAGTGCCCAAAAGTTTGGGTCCCCATTGACTTCAATAGGGTTCGGGGTAAAGTTCGGGTAAAGTTTGTGAAGTTCGTCCGAACCCATCGAACCCGAACTTCCAGGTGTGCACTCAACTCTAGTTGTTGTTTCTTAATTTTGGCAGGTAAGTGCTAGTTGTGCCAGTGTGTTTTTTACACTGGCCTCTTGCCTGCTATTATGTTTGTTTGCTCGCTGTCTCATCTTTTCCTGTTGCTTGGCCTGTGGGAGACTCCGGTTCACCCATGATTTGGTTGAACTGGTTGTCTGTTACTCTTGGCATTACTATCAGGGATCCTTAGGGCCTTTGTTGAGTCCTAGGTTTGAGTGTATGAGCCCTCCCACCATTAGGGTTGACTCATATTGTCAGGAGGTCAGGGATTGATTTAAGGATGCATCAAGAGGTGAACTGCTCCCTTTTCCTGGCATTTTGGCCAAGTGGCATTTCTGTCTTCCGTTTATTATATGGTGGGGAGTCTCCCCCGCTCCCCACCGTGATAGATGCGACCAGTAACACCATAATAAAGCACAGAATACTAACCCACAGAACCAAATACTTCAATGCAACACAAAATACCTCCCCAGAAAATGTTTTTACCCTTAGCATGTTTCCTGGACTTCCTCTATAGTTCCCTCAGTATAGTAGTATGTACCCAGCCAGCAGCAGTGAGTAAGACTTGGGTGGCCCTGTGACCATCGGCCCACCCGAAAAATTCCCTGTAGGGTCTATGGCCACTCCAGTCCGCCCCTGATTTTAATTAGTGCAATTATAAAGATGTAGCCTGCTCTTCCTGCATTTATTGGAAGCCATGTAGCACCAGGAGATTTAAATTAGAAGTTAGGATGTGCTGACTAACACCCATTTTTTCTTTGCTCTCTATAAATGAGACATGATGACCAAAAAACATTCCAGCAAAATCTGCTAAATCTCTAAAAAACAATCTGGCAGTCTTTCCCTTCTGAGCCCTGTCATGTGCCCATACAGCAGTGGAAGATCATATATGGGGTGTTTATGTAAAGTGGCTTATTTTACTGTTAACCCTTGCTGTGTTACCAAACATATTTATTAAAATGGAAAAACTACAAAAAATTACATTTTTAAATTTCATCTCCATTTTCCTTTAATTCCTGTGGAACACATAGGATTAACAAAGAGTCAAAGTGTCTAAAATCAGTTTTGAGGGGTGTAGCATCTAAAATGGGGTCATTTATGTAAGCCCCTCAATGTAGCTTCATAATTGAATTGGTCCTTAAAAAATGTGCAAAAATATAAAATGCCATTTGTAAAAAGATGCAACATAAAGTAGGTATATGGTGAATGTTATTTGATAATTATTTTGTGAGGTATTGTTATCTGTTTTAAAAACAAAGAAATTCAAATTTAGAAAATAGTGTATTTGTACAAATCTTACATACATTTTGGATATTTTCATAAATACAGGTAAAACATATTTACAATTATTTACATACCAAAATTTACCATTAACATGAAGTATACCATATAACGAGAATCCTCAGAATCGCTTGGATAAGTAAAAGCAGTGGCGTAGCAATAGGGCACCCTCTAGGAGAGACAGTCTAAAGCCCTATTTAACTATTTTTTCACTTGCGCACCGCCGCACGCCCTCTCTGGCCTCCCGACAAGTTGTTTGAGGTCTTGAGGACCTTTTCCACTCAGCCAATCAGTGGCTGCAGCTGTGTCACATGTCAGGCCAGTGATTTCCTGCTGAGCCTGACACATAACATAAAAGTTCAAACAGCTTGTCTGGAGCTCATAGAGAAGATACCAGGACCACACAAAGGAGAAGGGGAGCTGCTGCAGACGGGACCAGGACCACGTGAGCATAATATTTTTACATAATATTAATACAGGGGGGAAATGCAACATGGGGGAGTGAACTGTGACATGGGGGGGGGGGGGGGAAATGTGACATGGGGGAATGTGACATGGAGGGGGTGAAATGTGACATTCCCCCCATGTCACATTTCTCACCCACCCATGTCACATTTCTCCCCCCTCCATGTCACATCTATCCCCCCTTTGTCACATTTCTCCCCCCATGTCACTATTCTCCCACCTCCATGTCACATTTCTCTCCCTCCCCCCTCCATGTCACTGGACACCATTAGTTCACATCAGTGTTTGGCCTTTCCGTTCTCCTGCTAAGTTATAGGAGCAGGAGATCGCAAAGGACGCATTCTGGACATAACTGAGTCCTTTCTCCTGCTCCTATAACAGAGCAGGAGAACAGAACGGCCGAACGGCGGGGGTTTAGCCCAAATTGAACTCTTTCACCAGGGCCCATGAGCCAATAGCTACGCCCCTGAGTAAAAGCATTCTAAAGTTATTACCACATAAAGTGACACATGACAGATTTGCAAAATTATGCTTAGTCCATAAGTTGAAAACTGGCTGTGTAATGAAGGGGTTAAAGTGTGAGTGATGATATTGGTTGTTATTGGTATAAGCAATTAAGATTGTACACAGTATTTAGTGTGGGGCTATAGGAGGTATAGGCCCTAGTCCTTATGAACAAGTTCCCGGCGAACATCGCATGTTCGCGTTCGCCGCAGTGGGCGAACATATGCGATGTTTGGTTCGCCCCCTATACGTCATCATTGAGCAAACTTTGACCCTGTACCTCACAGTCAGCAGACACATTCCAACTAATCAGCATACCCTCCCTCCCAGACCCTCCCACCTCCTATCAAAAAGCAAGGACAGCATCCATCTTAGATTTATTCTGAAGCTGCAGTGTTAGTTAGAGCAGGGAGAGTGCTGCTGCTGCTGAATTAAAGGGGTTCTTCACTTTGTTAAAACTGATGATCTATCCTCAGGATAGATCATCAACACCTGATCGGCCGGGGTCCAACACCCAGGACCCCCGCCAATCAGCCGTTTGAGAAAGCAGCTGCGGCCTTCTCACTGTTTACCGCTGAACAGAGCTTAGCCTCGCCCACACCACTTGATACAAGTCGTGAAGTCACTGGGCGGGGTGCTAGCAGCGGTAAACAGTGAGAAGGCCGCGGCGCTCCTGCAGCGCCGCTGCCTTTTCAAACAGCTGATCGCCGGGGGTCCCGGTTTCGGACCCCGGCAGATCAGATGTTGATGATCTATACTGAGGATAGATCATAAGTTGTAACAAAGTGAAGAACCCCTTTAATAGGGAAAGCGTTAGCTAGGCCAGTGTTCTGTGTCCACTCCAGTCCTCAAAAACTCATCAGCGTCCTGACAGCACCCCAAAAAGCCCTTTTTAGAGCTGGTACATCAGTCTGCCTTTATTTATTTTTTCTATATATATATTGCAGTTGCCTGCCTGTGTGTGAGAGGCCGCAGGCCCACAGACTGTAGTGTGTGCACACCACTCATATAGGGTGGCACAGTACCTTGCAGATAAAAAAGTCATTTAATTTTTACCCTTTATTATAATTGCAGTTGCCTGCCAGTGTGTGTCAGGCCCACTGACTGTACTGTGCCCACTGCCCACCACTCATATAGGGTGTCACAGTACCTTGCATGGCGGACGCGCAGTGACCTAAAATTCTAACGAAGCGGACCGAGCATGGGTCTTTTTCCATTTCCCGGTTCCAAAAATCTATTCACTAAACCGGTCCTGGCCCTGATAAAGGACAAAACAGAGATTAAACTGATACGAATAGTACTTAGTTAACACTAGTTGCATTGGTGGCAAATTCTATTGCAAGTGCCCAAAATTAGAAGGAAGCAGACAGAGAAAGCTTTTTTCTCTATCCCCCCATGCAAGGATTCAATTCAATTCACGTCCCCTGAGAGGGGACTTAACAAAGATTAAAATGGTAAGAATAGTAGTTCACACTATTTGTATTGGTGGCACAGTACATTGCGTGGCGCACGCGCAGTGCCCCAAATTGGAAGTAAGGGGACCGAACAATCATCTTTTTCCATCTCCCGGTTCCTAAAATCTATTCGATACACATCCCCTGATAGGGGACGTAACAGGAATTAAACTGATAGGAATAGAACTACTTAACAGACCACTCATATATGGTGGCACAGTACATTACACGGTGCAAGCACAGTGCCCCAAATTGGAAGGAAGAGGAACAACCAACCATCTTTTTCCATCTCCCGGCTCCTAAAATGTATTCCATACACGGGCCATCAGGGACAAAACAGAGATTAAACTGGTAAGAACAGATTTTTTTAATTTAAAAAAAAGGGGACAGCCTCTGCGGAGCTGAGTATTTTTTGGCCGCATTACTGAACGCTCATGCACAATGGCTGTAGGCTCATGCGTCCTTTTGCAGAGGTGACAAACCTGGTCAGTCAAACCCAAGGCAACATCATCGACCTAATCCTATATGCGTTTTTTCTGGAGCGTGCCCTGCGAAGAGTGCTGGATCAGGCCGTAGATGAGCAGGAAGAAGTCGTCGATTGCTGGACCTGCGGCAACGCAGAGAGAGGAGTCTGAAGAAGAGGAGTCAGAGAAGGAAGGTGGCTTGGAGGAGGTGGAAGACCAACCACAGAAGGAGTCCCAGGGGACTGGATGTTTTAAAGCACGTTATTGCAAACAATCTTGGAATGCTAGGTGATTTATGCCCTTTATGGATTAAAACCCGACTCTGCGTCAACTACGTAATTTTCCATGGGAGTTTTGCCATGGATCCCCCTCCAGCATGCCACAGTCCAGGTGTTAGTCCCCTTGAAACAACTTTTCCATCACTATTGTGGCCAGAAAGAGTCCCTGTGGGTTTTAAAATTCGCCTGCTTATTGAAGTCTATAGCGGTTCGCCCGTTCGTGAACATTTGCGGAAGTTTGCGTTCTTCGTTCGCGACATCTCTAGATATGTGTCTACCCTTGGAAATGAAATGACAACATCAGGATCCAGTTTTGCAACAGGACATTGTGTTTCTTCAAGAGAAAGCGATTGACAGAATGTCATAGCGTGTTAAATACTCTTCTCAAAAGGTGTTTCCAGATCATCCCTTTCAGCCACGTTCTGCATAGTGTATCTTTAAATTACTTGATAACTGCAAGATTTGAATATTATGGGTACTTTCACACTTGTGTTCGTGTGATCCGGCAGGCAGTTCCGTCGTCGGAGCTGCCTGCCGGATCCGCAGTTTAGTGTCACAACTGACAGCATTTGTAGACGGATCTAGATGCGGATCCGTCTATAAATGCATTGCAAGAACGGATCTGTCCTTCCGCTTGTCATTCGGATGGATGGATCCGTCCTGCACGCTTTTTCACAGTTTTCCCGGTCTGCGCATGCGCAGACCGGAAGGACGGATCCGTCCTTTAGTTGTTTCGCAATGCCGGATCCGGCACTAAAACAAGTCAATGTAAATTAATGCCGGATCTGGCATTCCGGCGACTGATCAGGCATTTTGGACGGACATAATACCGTAGCATGCTGCGGTATTATGTCCGGCCAAAACGCCTGACAGTGACTGAACTGAAGGCATACTGATGCAGACTGAACGGATTTCTATCCATTCAGATTGCATGGGAATATGCCTGATGAGTTTGTTTCCGGCATAGAGCCCTTTTTACGGAACTTTATTCCGGAAAAGAATAACGCAAGTGTGAAAGTACCCTATGTCAGAAGAAGGAGGCTGGAGAGGATCATTTCTATATTTGTTATTTTTGTATTGTGGAGGCTAAGCAAATGGTAAAGTAATATAATTTCTGTCTAAAGATTCTCACAAAAAGAACACCATTTCTATTCATGTCAGGATTGCTTGTTTTTCCCCTTTGCCCCAACTAATATGCATTTTCAGAATGTGTATGTAGCACTCCTAAGTAATATTGCAGTGCAGTATGAAGAATACTATAGGTGACATTTTTACATAGGATTTTTTTTCTAAGCTATGCATAATCCCTTTTTAAAAAAAATTCAATATACATTTCTTTATTTCTAGAAACTCTACACTTCAAGACACAATCCACTTGGGAGCACTTTGCTATTCAATTACACTTCACTGTGTCATTTCCTAATTTACATATTTTTTCATAATTATTCAGCTAGCCTCAAACCTGCCTACATTACCGCAATCCCACTCTTAGTTCCTTACTTGAATTTTAATTGCAGCTGAATAAGATGTAGAGAATGTTTCCTGTTAGCTGAATTGAAAGTAGCCTATTCTCATGTATGTCCTGAAAGACTGCAAAGCTAAGATATTAGCCTGCACTACTGTCTTTATAATAATGATGGATTTCAATAAAATGGTAGGATTATTAGTTACAGTAGGTGTGTTATGCTGTTAACCCACTGGAATATTTATTAAATTCGATAAACAGGATTATGCATACTAATGGATTGCTGTCTTCTGAAGGGAATCTATCACAAGATAGATCACTATCAATCCAACTTACATTCCACATATGCACTGGTTACTACTTGGTCCTATCTTCATAGCTGTTGCCAATCGAGAGTAATGAGCACCTTGTTATACCAAGAGGCTCTGCTCCGTGTGTCCTATTCTGTGTCCCCCACCACTAAGACTGACAGGCCAGGCAGTGAAAACATATTCACACTTGACCTTGAAGTCTCACGGGAGTGCGTTCGGTGCACGCGCTGTACAGAGATGGAGCAGTGGTCTCAATCCCTTTACAAGGGCTATACAAAGTAGTGACCAGCGAGCATGTGGAATGTAAGTTGGATTGATGCTGGAGCAATGTAGGTGTCCTGTACAGATTAAGTTAAGGAGTCTTAATGGAAATGTATTACAGTGCCTTTTTTTTTTTTTTTTTTACTAATAAAAACCAGATAGTGACATACAGTTTTTATTCTAATTTTTTTCTTCCATTTTCTATGCAAGACTATGCGGGAAGCTACTTTTATTGAATGGTCGTTAAGAGCATCCAGAAATGGGCTTACAGCGGTTTTGTGTCCGGCGTGGTAATGCAACAAACCGCAATGTAATGCATTCTGGTGCACTCTATTCTGGTTTGTTCAGCTTTCTGATAGGCCACAAAACAGGCCAAATATACAAAATAGTTTTCCTCCAGAAGGAACTTGGGGGTGAGTGGCTGCTTATTATCATTAAAGATACTATTTTGAAAAATTCTCTGGTCTGAAGCACTATGGCAGGAGGATGACATGAAGTATTGAGGGTTAAAGGGGTATTCCCATCACAGACAATGGGGGCATATGGCTAGGAGAATGGAGCGGGGAGAGCTGTGGCTAGAGGACCTCTGGTTTCCCGGGGTCTATCCACCACAAAGCTCTGCTCCCATACAAGTGACGCCGGGCCCTTGCTCCTATTTATTTCTATGGGGCAGAAATAGTTGAGCCAGCGGCTATTTTTGCGCTATTTTTGCGCAGTGCGCCCTCCTTTCATTTCCCCGCTCCGTTCTAATTGTAGGTATGGGTCCCAGAGAAAGGACCTGCACCTATCAGACAATCCTAGCGATATGCCCCCATTGTCTGTGAAAGTTACTCCTTATAGAGCATTAAAACATGGTGTATCTGCCGCATCAGAAATTCCTGTCTGTAGACAGTACTGCTTGGCTCCTCATCAGTACAGAGTAGTTGACTGAGTGGACAACTATTTTGTAATGTTTTAAAGTAACTGGAAGTAACAAAACTTCCATATCACTTTTTTGAGGTACTTAACAGTGTTTAAAAAGCTTAACAACATCTTTAGTTCTGACCTGCAAAGCAAAACACACCATTAGCCGCTCCTCTACCGGATACATTAAAGCTACTTAAATGGACAGAAAGAGCAAATGTGTCTAGGTTTGGACCAGAATGCTAATGAAAAGCTACATTTGATAAAATATTTCTTTCCTTTACTGTTTTGCTGTAATGGATGTATATTTAGGCTACTTTCAGATCTGCACTTTTGCTGTTTGGTTTTGAGATCCAGCATTGGATCTCAAAACCACAGCAAAACTCCTCTGTTATTATAATACAACCAGCTGCATTTGTTCTCAACGGATCGGGTTGTATTATGTCGAAAATTAAGAAACTTGATCCGCCGCCATTGACTCACATGGTGTTTTGTTTCGGGTTCTGGCTTCTTCAGTTCCTCATGCCGCACACAAAAACAATGCTTGCTGCGGTTTTGTGTCCGGCATGGTAACGGAACAAACCGGAATGGAATGCATTCTGGTGCACTCCGTTCTGGATCTTTCTGTTTGGTCCCCATTGTCAATGAATGGGGACAGAACTAAAGCTGATCTCAAAACTGGATAACACAACGCAGATGTGAAAGTAGCCTTAGAAATGGAAAATTACTTTTTTTCCCCACAGAAAGTGAACCAGCACAGAGACACACAAATGTTCTGGGTTCAATTGTGTTTTCACCTTTCATGACCCCTATTTAACCACCATGCAAAGCATTAGTTCACCTTTAGTGCATCAAAGGTTTATATATGCTTCTATCATACTGAGTTGCTACCATAATGATTTTTAAAGAGGTAATCTAATGTTTGACATTAATGGCATATCCATAGGGTATGCCATAGATGTCTGATAGGTGGGGATATTACTGCTACCCCCTGGTTAAAGTGATGATGTGCCTTTATACTCCATGAGAGTTCTGTTGTCTCAGCTGTAATATGTCATATATTGCTGATGCTAGTGATTGGCTGCCGCCGTGGTCAGGGTATACAGGGACATCATTATTGCAGTCAAGAAGATGTTGTCATGGCTGCAGCAATAAAGAGGGACAGAGCACCTCACCCCCTTGCAAATCAGCCAAGCAGTCTGAGCCCCAATTTATGCAGCAGTCTAATGCTTTTTGATGACTCTGCTGGCAGGGTTTCCCAGGGCCATCCAACTAGCCCTGCCCCAGAAGTGGAAGAGATTAAGTGCACCGATGCCCAACCACTTATGTTTGAGCAAGAGGACATGGGAAGACCACCGCAGCACGTTTCTGATGATGACGAAACACAGGTGCCAACTGCTGCGGCTTTCTGCAGTGTGCAAACCGACAAGGAGGGCAGGGGTGAAGACTGGGTGGAAGATGATGTGGAGGATGATGCGGTCCTAGAGCCCACATGGAATCAAGGTCATTCGAGTGACCTGTGCAGTTCGGAGGGAGAGGCGGTGGTCGCACAGAGCCACCAGCACAGCAAAAGAGGGAGCAGGGTGCAAAAGCAGAGCGGCCGTCCCCTCGACAGTATGCCTGCTACTGCCCACTGCACCCAGGGCCAGCTCCAAGGAGTTCCCTGGCGTGGCAGTTCTTCAGACAATGTACAGATGACAATACAGGAGTGGTTTGCACACTGTGCAATTAGAGCCTGAAGCGAGGCATAAACGTTCTAAACCTGAGCACAACCTGCATGATCAGGCATCTAAGTGTAAAACACTTCACCACTAACTTCAGCACAGCCAGGGGAAAACGACAGCAGACAGTTTTGAAACTCATCAGTTTGGGAGACAAACCCCACACCACTCAGGAGCTGTGGACGGGCATGGAACAACAGACCGATGAGTGGTTGGTGCTACTGAGCCTCAAGCCCGGCCTGGTGGTGTGCGATAATGGGCGAAATCTCATAGCAGCTCTGGGCCTAGCCGGTTTGACCCACATCCCTTGACTAGTGCATGTGCTGAATTTGGTGTTGCAGAAATTCCTGAAAAACTACCCCCAATATGTCAGAGCTGCTGCAGAAAGTGCAGGCCATTTGTGCGCGCTTTCGTCGTTCTCACCCTGCTGCTGCTCGCCTGTCTGCGCTGCAGTGTAACTTCGGCCTTCCCGCTTACCGCCTCATATGCAACGTGCCCACAAGGTAAAACTCCACCTTGCACATGCTGAGGAGACTGTGCGAGCAGCAGCAGGTGATAGTGGAGTTTCAGCTGTAGCACGCACAGGTCAGTAGCTCTGCGGAACTGAGTGGGCCTCCATGCGAGACCTGTGTGCCTTGTTGCGCTGTTTCAACTACTACACCAACATGGCCAGTGCCGATGACGCCTTTATCAGCTTTCCTATCCCACTTCTGTGTCTCCTTGAAAAAACGCTTGAGGCGATGATAGAAGAGGATGTGGCACAGGAGGAAGAGGAGGAGGAAGAGGCATCATTTCCACGGTTATCAGGCCAGTCATTCACAAGTGGCTCAAAGGGTGGGTTCCTGCACCAACATAGGCCAGGTACACAATTGTCCAGCCAGGGCACAGTTCCGTAGGATGAGGAGGATAAGGAGGAGGGGAGGATGAGAAGGAACTGTGTTCACAGCAGGGTGGCACCCAAAGCAACTCAGGGCCATCACTGCAGAGTGGCAGGGGGGATATCGAGGATACATACGATACACCTCCCACAGAGGACAGCTTGTCGTTGCCTCTGGGAAGCCTGGCACACATGGGCGACTACATGCTGCATTGCCTACGCAATGACCGCCGAGTTGCCCACATTCTAACCGATGCTGATTACCGGATGGCCACCCTTCTGGATCCTCGTTACAAGGACAATGTGTCATCCTTAATTCCCTCACTGGAGCATGATCGGAAGATGCGTGACTACAAGCGCACACTGGTAGACGCTCTGCTGATGGAATTCTCACCTGACAGAAGCACAAGGCGAAGGCAGAGGAGGAGGAAGAGGTCACCGGGCACCGCCAGCACCTCAGAAGGCAGGGTAAGCATTGCCGAAATGTGGAAAAGATTTGTCACCACCCCACAACAACCAGCATCACCAGCTGATACGGAACGTCTTAGCAGGAGACAGCATTTCAGCTACATGGTGGAGCAGTATGTGTGCACACGCCTACACGTACTGACTGATGGGTCTGCCCCATTCAACTTCTGGGTCTCCAAATTAGGCACATGGCCTGAGCTTGCCCTTTACGCTTTGGAGGTGCTGGCCTGCCCTGCAGCCAGTGTATTGTCTGAACGTGTATTTAGCACCGCAGGGGGCGTTATCATAGACAAGTGCAGCCGCCTGTCCACAGCCAATGTGGACAATCTCATGTTTATTAAAATGAACCAGGCATGGATCCCACAGGACTTGTCCGTACCTTGTGCAGAATAGACGTGTATACCGGCCTCACACAGCCATTGTTATATTCCAGCGCACTTTCTCTTTGTTTTATTTTATATATTTCACAATGCTTTGTGGTCTACCCAAATTAAATAAAAAAAATAAAAATAAAAAAGTGTTGGCTACGTTCTCCTCCTCCACAGCCGCTTCCACCTACACCGCCATGCCCACTGCCTCCTCAACCTCCTATTTCATATGGACCTCCTCCTCCTAGTTCAAGATTATTATTTTAAATTTTTATTTATAAGTCATTTCCCTATCCACATTTGTTTGCAGGGCACTTGTCATGCTCTTACCCACATTTTGCTACCTTTTGCAGCCCTCTATACCTTTCTATGACTCTTTTAGAGTAATTTTAGTGCCCCAACATTCGGGTCCCCATTGACTTCAATGGGGTTGGCGTCAAGTTCGGGTCCCGAACTCGAACTTTGCGATGCAGTTCGAGCTGAACTCGGCGAACCCGAACTTCCAGGTGTTTGCTCAACTCTAGAGAGGAACACAATCCAAGTTGTTTGAGGTCCAGTGTAAGGTTTCCCAGTCAGTGATGGTTTGTGAGCCATGTGATCTGCTGTTGTTGGACCACTGTGTTATATCAAGTCAGTACCAGAAAATTCTAGAGCACTTCATGCTTCCCTCTGCTAACAAGCTTTATGAAGACGCTGATTTCATTTTCAGCAGGACTTGGCACCTGCCCACACTTGAAATAGATCACTCCATTCACTGCCAAACGTACAAATACCTGGTTTAATAACTACAGTATAACTTTGCTTGATTAGCTCGTAAATTTGACTGACCTAAATCCCATAGAGAATTTATGGGGTATTGTCAAGAGGAAGATGAGAGACACCAGACCCTTACTTTATGCACCGTATGTCTCATATACTGTACTGTACTGGCCTGCATAGATTTCAATCTCCTTACAGGCCAGAAAACAGGACCAGCAGATGTTACTGTAAATGTTACTGGATTGTACTGTAGTTACTAGATTGTACACAGAGTGTAACAGTTCTACAAATGGGAGTGCAAACCATTCTGACAGAGAAGGCAAATGCCTGCATTTTGGCTACTGACTTCATTGCATGTGGTGGATTCTAATGAGCTTCAACTTCCACATCTTACTAAAAGAACAGCCTGATAACCTGTTCTGAGCATGTGCTATATTGAGAAGATACCAATATGGTGATAGTGAGAGGAATAAGTTTGACCAGATTATAAGAAGGAGACTGTGCTTGACGTATTCAGTGCCTGTGTGAACCATCTTTTGAATCACTTCAGTAAAGTACAGTGGACTTGTTGCAAACAAACCTGGCCTCATCATTGTACTGCACTACCATTTGCTTTATCATATCACCACTCCACCTTAAGGAGCATCGGGAAAGCAGTATCCGTGGCTACTCCAACTTCCATCTGCACTCCTAACCTCTCTGCCTCCCCATCTGGTCGTATATTATTTTATGACAATTATTGCCTGGAGTACAGTTTTTTCATAACTTGAACAACCCCTTTAAATTAGCTAAACTGTTACATTTTAGTAGGTATATTACAAGTAATAGAAGATGAAATCCAATTCACTTTAACGGTTTGTTGTACTTCCTATTCACATTTTTAATTTTTCAACACATTAAAATATTTTTACAATTAAAGATGACTTCTTTTTTACCAAACGAGTTTTACCTGCATTAATCTAATGTCACTCTATCTGTGCAATTCTACAAGGTAAGGAATCTACTGTAAATTTCAAAAGAAGATGGCACAAATTTGAAGAAATTATAATCAAAACATTTTTACAATGTCATTAAATAATCATCTTTCTTTCTTCAGCTCTGTCTTTGACAGCGTAGAAAGTTTATGGTGTCACTTGTTCCCAAGATAACTGACACAGAAACATGATTGTTGTCATTCTACTTCAGTATTAAACATGAGCTGTATTGCCCTTTTAACTTTTGACATGTTAAAACTGTGCTTTCAATCAGAGCCATGTTTATAGGAATCCAGTGTAATTTCATATAGAAATGTGTTACTTTTTTTTAGAGTTGAGAAAACTGACTTTAAAATCTTGCATGTCACTATTTTGGGAGGTTTGGGTGTTATTTTATAATGCAGCATAGCACACTCATGTCAGATGTAAACTCAGATTTAATATACTCTGACAAGAATGCAATTATGGGGAATGAATAGTTTGTTCTCAATAACTGGGCGGTTTAGGCTTTTTTCAGATGGGCGTCGTGGGTGAGGGCCAGAAGTGATGCAGGCGCATTGTGGGAAACCCGCACGAGTAGGGGCGCAATTTCAGTCAGTTTTGACTGCGATTGCTTTCTGTTGTTCAGTTTTTTCGTACGAGTGCAATGCGTTTTGCACACGTGTGAGAAAAAACTGAAAGTGGTACCCAGAGCCGAACTTCTTCAATGAAGGTCGGGTTTGGGTTAGGTGTTGTGCAGATTTTTTTATTTTCCCTTATAAATCCTTCTATCTTCATTCAGCAGGACCTGCGCTGATGTCACCACGCTCACCACGTGGTGAGCGCGATGATGTCATCAAAGGTCCTTTTGCAGGTCCTCAAAGAAAAAGAAAGAAGATGACGCCCAGCTGCCCTTATCAATTTGATAAGGCAAGTAAATTTTTTTTTAATTTTTTAACCCGTTAAGCCACATTTAAGTTAGCATTCTGTATTAGAATGACATTATTTTCCTTTATAACCATGTTATAAGGGAAAATTATACAGTAAATTGACTTTTATCAATTTGCTTACATCTTCTTCTTGCAAACATGCGTAAAAACTGCATTGCATCCGCACTTGCTTGTGGATGCTATGCGATTTTAACGGAGCCCCATTCATTTCTATGGGGCCTGCGTTGTGTGAAAAACGCAGAATATACAACATGCTGCTATTTTGACGCAACACACAAGTGATGCGTGAAAATCCCCGCTCATGTACAGTGGATATAAAAAGTCTACACACCCCTGTTAAAATGTCAGGTTTCTGTGCTGTAAAAAAATGAGACAAAGATAAATCATTTCAGAACTTTATCCACCTTTAATGTGACCTATAAACTGTACAACTCAACTGAAAAACAAACTGAAATCTTTTAGGCAGAGGGAAGAAAAAATATTACACGGAAATAATATGGTTGCATAAGTGTGCACACCCTTAAACTAATACTTTGTTGAAGCACCTTTTGATTTTATTATAGCACTCAGTCTTTTTGGGTATAAGTCTATCAGTAGAGTTCAGCGGACACCTGGATGCTGGGGTTAAGAAGTTCGGGCGAACTTCACGAAAATGTTCGGGTTCATGATCTGAACTTGACCCGAATTTGACCCCAAACCCGAACCCCATTGAAGTCAATGGGGACTCGAACTTTTGACAACTAAAATGGCTGTAAAATAGCCCTGGAAAGGGCTAGAGGGCTGCAAAAGGCAGCAAAATGTGGGTAAGTGCCCTGCAAACAAACAATTTAGGCCGCAGGCACCCAGACAGATGAGAGAGGTCACGTAACAGCAAAACAGGCTTCATGTCACCCAGCAATGGAACAGGCCATTTTCAGTAATTTAGGCCCTTGCCACCAAGACAGAAGAGAGAGGTCACGTAACAGTAAAACAGGCATCATGTCAGCCAGCAATGCAGCAGTAGATTATAATAAATGTAAGCCCCTGGCACCCAGACAGAGGAGAGGTCAATGCATGGCAAAAAGAGGTTAATGTCACCCACCAAAGCAACAGGCGATTATCATAAATGTAGGCCGCAGGCACCCAGACAGAGGAGAGAGGCTAATGCACGGCGAAACAAGCTTCATGTCACCCACCAAAGCAACAGGCCATTTTCAGTAATTTAGGCCGCAGGCACCCAGACAGATGAGAGGTTCATTCAAATTGGGGTGGCCCCTGAAATAATAGTACAAATAAAAAAAGGATTCAATTAATAAGTGCACTGGAGTACAAGAATGATGGTTGAGGCGGTTATAAATGTCTATTCTGCACAAAGTACGGACAAGTCCTGTGGGATCCATGCCTGGTTCATTTTAATGAACGTGAGCTTGTCCACATTGGCTGTGGACAGGCGGCTGCGTTTGTCCATAATGACGCCCCCCGCCATGCTAAATACACGTTCAGACTATACACTGGCTGCAGGGCAGGCCAGCACCTCCAAGGCATAAAGGGCAAGCTAAGGCTATGCTGACAATTTGGAGACCCTGAAGTTGAATGGGGCAGACCCATCAGCCAGTATATGGAGGCTTGTGCACATGTACAGTTCCACCATGTTGTTCAAATGCTGCCTCCTGCTAAGACGTAAAGTATCAGCTGGTGGTGCAGGTTGCTGTGGCACGGTGACTAAACTTTTCTACATGTCGGCCATGCTAACACTGCCTTCTGAGGAGCTGGCCATGACACATCTGCGATGGCGACCTCTTGCTCCTGCTCATCCTCCTCTGCCTTCGCCTTGTGCTTCCACTTGTCCCCCCGTGTCAGTTGGGAATGCCCTCAGGAGCGCGTCTACCAGCATGTGCTTGTACTCGCGCATCTTCCAATCACGCTCCAGTGCAGGAATTAGGGACGGCACGTTGTCTTTGTACCAGGGATCCAGCAGGGTGGCAACCCAGTAGTCAGCACAAGTTACAATGTGGGTAACTCTGCTGTCATTGCGCAGGCACTGCAGCATGTAGTCGCTCATGTGTGCCAGGCTGCCCAGATGTAGGGAGAAGCTGACCTCTGTAGGTGGTGTATCGTCTGTGTCCTCCGTATCTTCCTAGCCACACTCCAGTGATGGCCCTAAGCTGTGTTGGGTGTCACCCTGCAATGAACCCAGGTTCCTCATCCTCCTCTACTGGCCACATGTGTACCTGGCCTCTGCTGGTGCAGGAACCCACCCTCAGCCACTTCGGAATGACCGGCCTGAAACCCTGTGAAATGCCCCCTCTTCCTCCTCCTCCTCTGACACATCCTCTTCCATCATCGATGTAATTGATTTTTCAAGGAGACATAGAAGTGGTATTGTAATGCTAACAATGGCGTCATCAGCACTGGCGATGTTGGTTGAGTTTTCAAAAGACCGCAACAACGTACACAGGTCTCGCATGCAGGCCCAGTTACTGGTGGTGAATTGGTGGTGCTGACCCGCAGAGCTGACCCGTGAGTGCTGAAGCTGAAACTCCACTATCACCTGCTGCTGCTCGAACAGTCTCTCCAGCATATGCAAGGTGGAGTTCCACCTGGTAGGCAAGTCGCATATGTGGCGGTGAGCTGGAAGGCCGAAGTTACTCTGCAGCGCATACAGGTGAGCAGCAGCAGGGTGTGAACGCCGAAAGCGAGCACAGACGGACCGCACTTTCAGCAGCAGCTCTGACATGTCTGGGTTGTTTTAAAGAAACTTCTGCACCACCAGATTCAGCACATGCGCCAGGCAAGGGATGTGAGTCAAACCGGCTAGTCCCAGAGCTGCAATGAGATTTTGCCCATTATCGCTCACCACCAGGCCGGGATTGAGGCTCACTGGCAGCAACCACCCATCAGTCTCTTCTTCTATGCCGCTCCAAAGCTCCTGAGTGGTGTGGGGTTTGTCAAATAAACACATGAGTTTTAAAATTGCCTGCTGACGTTTACCACTAGCTGTGCTGAAGTTGGGGGGTGAGGTTCTTTCGATGACCGGATGTGGGGGTAGTAGAAGAGGAGGAGGAGAATGCGGAGTAGGAGGAGGAGGCAACAGGAGGCAAAGAATAATGCCCAGCGATCCTCGGTGGTGGAAGGACATGCGCCAAATCGCTCTCCGCCTTTGGCCAGCCACCACTACGTTTACCCAGTGTGCAGTTAGAGAGATATAGCTGCCCTGGCCGTGCTTACTGGTCCATGTATCTGTGGTTATGTGGACCTTGCCACAGATGGCGTTGCGCAGTGCACACTTGATTTTATCCTCCACTTGGTTGTGCAGGGAAGGGACGGCTCACCTGGGAAAGTAGTGGTGGCTGGGAACGACGTACTGTGGGACAGCCACTGCCATTAGCTGTTTAAAAAAAGTCGGCCTCCACCAGATGGAATGACAGCATTTCAAAAGCCAGTAATTTTGAAATGCTGGCATTCAGGACCAGGGATCGAGTGTGGGTGGGTGTGTATTTTCTCTTTCTCTCCAGTGTTTGGGAGATGGACAGCTGAATGCTTGCGTGTGACATGGGGGAGATGGTTGGTGATTATGGTGGAGGTGGTGGTGTTGGTGGCACATCCTCTGTTTGCTGGGTGGCAGGTGCCACTGTGACTCAAGAGGTGAAGGAAGAGCCAGAGACAGCAGCAGAAGTGGAAGCAGGAGGATCCTAGACCTTTCTTGGTTTTTAAGGTGTTTACTCCACTGCAGTTCGTGCTTTGCATGTAGATGCCTGGTCATGCAGGTTGTGCTCAGGTTTAGAACGTTTATGCCTCGCTTCAGGCTCCGATGGGACAACGTGCAAACCACTTGTGTCTCGTCGTCAGTCCATTGTGTGAAGAACTGCCATGCCAATGAACTCCTTGTAGCTGGCTTTGGTGTGCTAGGTCCCTGGGTGCGGTGGGCAGTAGCAGGCGTACTGTCTCAGGAACGGCCGCTCCGCTTTTGCACCCTGCTTCCTCTTTTGCTCTGCTGTTGCCTCTGTGCGACCACCACCTCTTCCTCAGAACTGCACACGTCACTAGCACAACCTTCAGTCCAGGTTGGGTCTAGGACCTAATCATCCTCCACATCATCTTCCACCCATTCTGGACCCCTGCCCTCCTTGTCGGTCTGCACATTGCAGAAAGCCACAGCAGTTGGCACCTGTGTTTGTCATCATCAGAGATGAGCTGTGGCGGTCTTACCATGTCCTTATCCTACAACATAAGTGGTTGGGCATCAGGGCATTCAAGGTCTTCCACTTCTGGGGCAGGGCTAGGTGGATGGGTCGGGGAAACTCTGCAGACAGAGTCATCAAAAAGCATAAGAGTTTGCTGCATGACTTGGAGCTCTGACTGCTTGGCTGATTTGCAAGGGGGTGAGGTGAAAGACTAATGGGCATAGGCTGCAGGTGCCAACTCTGAGCTTTCTGCAGAGGACTTGAAGGGAGACACTGAAGGATCTGGAGGCACTGTCAGCCACCCAATCTAATATCACCTGTACTTGTTCTGGCCTCACCATCCGTAGAGTGGCATTTGGGCCTACCAAATAACGCTGCAGGTTCTATCGCCTACTCGCACCAGAGGAAGGTGTTTCACTTTGACCAGTAGTTGGCGCTGAATGGCCATGTCCTCTCCCAACAACAGGAGCTCCACCAACACCACCATGACCATGCCCACGTCCATTATTTGATGTTCTCCTCATTATTTGCGTTCACCCACCAAGCTGAAGGATGGTTTCTCTCCGGTGTCAAATTAACTGCCAATTGTCAACAATTAAATTCACTATGGCAATGCCCGTGTCATAAAAATGCTCTGTGGACCAAGAATAAAGTTTTTGTTTGGTCTAAAACACACTGATTCTTAATTTCACTGCAGAAATGTAAAATATGTATTTGTACGCTGTATGAACAACTGTTTGGTGAACCCAGAACACTTTTTTTTTTTCAGTAAAACACAGTAAAGCACTATTTTGGTGCTGCAATTTAAAATTGGTATTTCTATGCTGTATGCACAAGTGGTTTGTGGACCAAGAACAAGTATTTTTGTAATAAAACGCAGAAAAGCAGTATTTCACTGCTATTAATAAAATTAACTATTTCTACGGTTTATGCAAAAGTGGTTTGTGGACCCAGAACACAGATTTTTTCAATAAAACACAGAAACACTTTCACTGCTATTAACCACTTCAGCTCCCCTAGCTTAAACACCCTTAATGACCAGACCACTTTTTACAATTCTGCACTACACTATTTTCACGGTTTATTGCTCGGTCATACATCTTACCACCCGAAATGAATTTTGCCTACTTTTCTTCTCACTAATAGAGCTTTCATTTGGTGGCATTTCATTGTTGCTGACATTTTTACTTTTTTTGATATTATTAAAAAAATTACCAGAATTTTTGCAAAAAAATGACGTTTTTTGCTTTCTGTTGTAATTTTTTTTTTAAATACATTTCTATATACATTTTTCTCAAAAAATGCAATAAGTGTATATTTATTGGTTTGGGTTAAAGTTATAGCGTTTACAAACTATGGTGCAAAAAGTGAATTTCCGCAATTCCGCAGCTCTCATGTTTCTTCAGGTGCTAGAATGCCAGGATAATATAAATACCCTCCAAATGACACCATTTTAGAAAGAAGACACCCACCCAGAAAAATAAAGGGTGGTGAGATACAGACAGGAGCCGATCAACCCTAAGTTCAGTTACGGTTTATTAATGGTTATACATGATTAAAATTGCACAAGTTGCATTAAATTAGCAATAATTAAGTTCAAGCCAGTCATATGGCTAATAATATTAAAGAACATACAAGATTAATGCTGTTCTTATATGTTAAATGCTTGATATCCTCACTCATAAACAAAATGTATCGACAAGACAAGATATAAAATGTATCATATTGTAAACAATACCAAAGTTATGAAAGTAATAACATGCAATGAATAATTCACATAGAATTTATGCTGTTCATGTCAAGCTGAATGTTTTCTTTTATTTGTGATATTTCAATAAAAATCACTTTAACAGAAAGAAGACACCCCAAAGAATTCACGGAGGGGCATAGTGAGTTCATGTAAGATTTCATTTTTTTTTTCACAAGTTAGCGGAAAATGACACTTTGAGGAAAAAAAAAAATTATAAAGTTTCCATTTCTGCTAACTTCTGGCAAAAAAAAATTAAATCTCCCACGGACTCACTATTCCCCTCAGTGAATACCTTGGGGTGTCTACTTTCTGAAATAGAGTCATTTGTGGGGTGTGTTTACTGTTCTGGCATTTTGGGCAGGGCTCGTTGGACTTTACGCCCGTTTACGCACCTAGGCTGCAAAACAGTGGCACACATGTGGTATCGCCGTACTCAGAAGAAGTAGGGCAATGTGTTTTTGGGTGTATTTTTACATATACCCATGCTGGGGGAGAGAAATATCTCTGTAAATTGACAACTTTGTATAAAAAAAATGTAAAAAGTTGTAATTTACAGAGATATTTCTCAGACCCAGAATGGGTATATGTAAAAATACACCCCAAAACACATTGCCCTACTTCTCCTGAATACGGTGATACCACATGTGTGACACTTTTTTGCAGCTACGGTGCGCAAAGGAGCCCAAATTCTAATGAGTACCTTTTAGGAGGGCATTTTTAAGCATTTGGATTCCAGACTTCTTCTCACACTTTAGGGCCCCTAAAATTCCAGGGCAGTATAAATACCCCACATGTGACCCCATTTTGGAAAGAAGACACCCCAAGGTATTCCGTGAGGGGCATGGCGAGTTCATAGAAGATTTTTTTTGGCACAAGTTAGCAGAAATTGACTTTTTTTTTTTCTTACAAAGTCTCCCTTTCCGTTAACTTGTGACAAAAAGTTCAATATTTCAGGGACTCAATATGCCCCTCAGTGAATACCTTGGGGTGTCTTCTTTCCAAAATGGGGTCACATATGAGGTGTTTATACTGCCCTGGCATTTGAGGGTCTCCGCAATCATTACATGTATGGCCAGCATTAGGAGTTTCTGCTATTCTCCGTATATTGAGCATACGGGTAATGAGATTTTTTTTCCGTTCAGCCTCTGGGCTGAAAGAAAAAATGAACTGCACAGATTTCTTCATTCGCATCGATTAATGTGGATGGAAAAAAATCTCTGCCAAAAAATGTGAAAAAAAAAAAGAAAAAAAAAGAGGGGAAAGGACATAGGAGTGCTTGCGAAGTAAGGCCCCATTCACACGTCCTCAAAAATGTCCGCATCTATTCTGCAATTCTGCAGAATAGATGCGGACCCATTCAGTGTGAATGGGGTATGGCGGTGATGCGGAGAGCACATTATGTGCTCTCCGCATCAGCATTTGCGGAGCTGCGGCCGCGAACTTCCGGTCTTCGGCCCCGAAACATCCGGCCGCAGCTCCGCAAAAGATAGAGCATGTCCTATTCTTGTCCGCAATTGCAGACAAGAAAATGCATTTTCTATATAGTTCTGGCAATGTTCAGATCCGCAAAATGCGGAAAGCACATTGCCGGTGTCCGTGTTTTGCGGATCTGCGGAATCGTGAATCCGAAAAACACATACGGATGTCTGAATGAGCCTTACAGGGGATGATTAGTGACAGGGGGGGGTGACAGGGGGTGATTAGGGTTTAATCAGTGATGGGGGGGTGTTGGTGTGTGGTGATTGGTGCACTTACAGTGTCCTCTGGTGGTTTCAAGCAAAAGGGACCACTAGAGGAGCAGGCAGCAGACATATCAGATGCTGTTTACAAAACAGCGTCTGAAATGGGATTCAGATGCCATTTTGTTAACATCTACAGCCTGCCAGTGCATGATCAGCGCTGGCAGGCTGTAGTTAAAGTTACTGCCGTTGCGATCGTTCGCAGGAAATCTGGCTCCTCGCGAGATAACACGCCGATGCATTTAGGAGGAACATCCCTGCCGCCCGCAGGACGCATCCCTGCGTTAGGCGGTCGGGAGGTGGTTAATAAAACATAGCTATTTTTACAGTTTATGCAAAAGTGGTTTGTAGACCCAGAACACAGATTTTTTAATAAAACACAGAAAAACGTTGGTATTTCTATGCTGTATGCACAACTGCTTTGTGAAGCAAGAATATTGCTTTTTTCCCCACAAAAAAAATTAAAAATTCACTATTTCACAGCAGAAATGTCAAATGTGCATTTGGGTGGTGTATTTGGAACTGCTTTGTGAACCAAGAATACTTCTATTTTTCCAAAAAATACACTGGGGCTCTATTTCATGGCAGAAATGTCAAATGTGTATTTGGGCGGGGCATTTCAAACTGTTTTGTGGACCAGGAATAAAGTATTTTTCCCAGGAAACACACTGATGCACTATTTCCCTGCAGAAATATTAAATATGTATTTGTACGCTGTCTGCACAACTGTTTTGAACACCAGGAATACTTTTTTTTTTGCTAAAAAATACACTGATTCTCTATTTCACTAAAGAGATGTAAAATATGTAAAAAAAATATTTATAAAATTGTATACACCTAGGTGCATTGTATGTTATAAAATTTTTGAAAACCAAATAAAAATTATTTGCTAAGAAATGTAAAATATGTATTTGGGCGGTGTTTTTAACACTGCTTTGTGGACCAGGAATACTTCTATTTTTCCCAAAAATACACTGAGGCTCTATTTCATGGCAGAAATGTCAAATGTGTATTGGGGCAGTGTATTTCAAACTGTTTTGTGGACCAAGAATAACGTTTTTTTTTTTCTGAAACACACTGATTCACTATTTCCCTGCAGAAATATTAAATATGTATTTGTACGCTGTATGCACAACTGCTTTGTGAAGCAAGAATATTGCTTTTTGCTTTTTTCCCCACATAAAAAAAAGTATTCACTATTTCACTGCAGAAATGTCAAATGTGTATTTGAGCAGTGTATTTCAAAGTGCTTTGAGGACCAGGATCACAGCTTTTTATCACAAAAATACTGCAGAAATTAAATATACCGTTTAGTGCATCGTATACACAAGTGCTCTGTGGCACCACAGGTCCCAGACTAGACAAATAGACTATGTCACCCCTTAATTATACCAAAGGTAATGTAGGGGACTTGAGCAGCCAGAAAAAAAGCATTTTCTCCTTCACTGAGCTACCAAAAAGGATTAAGCTGATGTCCCTGCCAGGCTGGCAGACATGCAGTACACTGCAGTGGCTAAAATGGCCGCCGACCCCCACCTCTGTAACAGATGCATTTAAAACAAATATTCCTTGGCAGTGACTGGGTAGAAAAATGTAGGATTGCTGAAGCTCCCTCCCTCTCCATTTGCTGAATCTTGTGAATTAATGAACATGTTCGGCAGATTTCTTCCTTAATCTGTCCATTACAGAAGTGGCAGCATCCTATCCCTACACTGAGAAGAGCAGAGTGACGTGTGGCGCTACGTGACTCCAGCTTAAATAGAGGCTGGGTCACATGCTGCACTCAGCCAATCACAGCCATGCCATTAGTAGGCATGGCTGTGATGGCTTCTTAGGGCAAATAAGTAAAACTCTTGCTGATTGGCTTCTGTGCAGCCCTTCAGAAAGCGGGAAGAATTGCCGAACAACGGACCCGAAACCGAACTTTTATAAAAAAGGTTCGGGTTCAGGTCCGGGTCCCGAACACCCCAAAATTCGGTACAAACCCGAACTTAACAGTTCGGGTTCGCTCAACCCTATCTATCAGCATGGCACATTTTGACTTGGCAAGATTTGCCCACTCTTCTTTGCAAAAACACTCCAAATCAGTCAGATTGCGAGGGCATCTCCTGTGCACAGCCCTCTTCAGATCACCCCACAGATTTTCAATCGGACTGAGGTCTGTGCTCTGGCTGGGCCATTCCAAAACTTTAATCGTCTTCTGTTGAAGAAATTCCTTTGTTGATTTGGATATATGCTTTGGGTCGTTTTCATGCTGAAAGTTCCTCTTCATGTTCATCTTTCTAGCAGAAGCCTGAAGGTTTTCTGCCAATATTGACTGGTATTTGGAACTGTTCATAATTCCCTCTATTTTAACTAAGGCCCCAGCCCCAATGCATGATGCTGCCACCACCATGCTTCACTGTGGGCATGGTATTCTTTTGGTGATGTGCAGTGTTGTTTTTGCGCCAAATATATCTTTTGAAATTATGGCCAAAATTTCAACCTTGGTTTCATCAGACCATAACACCTTTTCCCACATGCTTTTGCGAGACTTCAGATGTATTTTTGCAAAATGTAGCCTGGCTTGGATGTTTTTCTTCGTTAGAAAAGGCTTTCGTCTTGCCACTCTATTCCATAGCCCAGACATATGAAGAATACGGGAGATTGTTGCCACATATACCACACAGCCAGTACTTGCCAGATATTCCTGCAGCTCCTTTAATGTTGCTGTAGGCCTCTTGGTAGCCTCCCAGACCAGTTTTCTTCTCACCTTTTCATCAATTTTGGAGGGACGTCCAGTTCTTGGCAATGTCACTGTTGTGCCATATTTTCTCCACTTGATGATGACTGTCTTCACTGTGTTCCATGGTATATCTAATGCCTTGGAAATTCTTTTGTACCCTTCTCCTGACTGATAAATTTTAACAAAGAGATCCCTCTGATGTGTTGGAAGCTCTCTGTGTACCATGGCTTTTGCTGTGGGATGCGACTAAGAAAATTTCAGGAAAGACCAAGTAGAACAGCTGAACTTTATTTGGGGTTAATCAGAGGCACTTTAAATGATGGCAGGTGTATGCTGACTACTATTTAACATGATTTTGAATGTGATTGCCTAATTCTGAACACAGTTACATCCCCAGTTATAAGAGTGTGTGCACAATTATGCAACCATATTATTTTAGTTTTTTTTTGTTTTCTTCCCTCCACCTAAAAGATTTCAGTTTGTTTTTCAATTGAGTGGTACAGTTTATAGGTCACATTAAAGGTGGAAAAAGTTCTGAAATGATTTATCTTTGTCTAATTTTTTTTACAGCACAGAAACCTGACATTTTAACAGGAGCGTGTAGACTTTTTATATCCACTGTACACAGCCCCATTGAAGTGAATGGGTCCGGATTCAGTGCGCGTGCAATGCGTTGACGTCACGCATTGCACCTTCGCGGAATTCTCGCCGTTTTAAAGTGGCCTTAAAGTGGCCTATAGGAGAAACAAAAGATTCACATGTTAGACTTCAACATGCCTCATCCTTTGATTTCCCTGGAGATAACCACTACAAGCTTTTGAACATGCATGTGCTGTTAGGTGATATTAGGTATAGTTATGAGAGGGAGGTGCCATATTCGATTTCGCGAATATTCATCAATATATTTGTTGAAATCTAATATTCGTCATTCTCTATATTGCGAATGTTATGCGAATTTATATTCGCATTGCGAATTAAACTTAGAGCTGAGTTCCCAATGGTTGTATTGCTACAACATAACGAAGAAAACGAAGATGACGAATATCACAAATTCACGAATATAGCACTATATTCTCAATCTTCGTTATATTCTAGCAATACAACCATTAGGAACTCAGCTATAAGTTTAATTCGCAAAGCGAACATATACTCGCATTGCAGATAAAACTTATAGCTGAGTTCCTAATGGTTGTAGTGCTAGAATATAACGAAGATTGAGAATATAGTGCTATATTCGTGAATTCGTGATATTCGTCATCTTCGTTATATTCAAGCAATACAACCATTGAGAAGTCAGCTCTAAGTTGAATGCAGAATGCGGGTATATGTTCGCTGCGCAAATTAAACTTAGAGCTGAGTTCCTAATGGTTGTTGCTAGAATATAACGAAGATTGAGAATATAATGCTATATTCGTGAATTCGTGATATTCGTCATCTTCGTTATATTCTAGCAATACAACCATTAGGAACCCAGCTCTAAGTTGAATTCTCAATGCGAGTAATTCAGGTTATATTAATCGCATTGCGATTACAACTGAGTCAAATTTGTGAGATTGTAATTCTCACATCCGACAGTACATTTTAGCATGGAGGCGTTTCCATGCACACAGGAAGTCGCCAGAAGCGGCAACGGGCATTGACTGGAGCGGACAGGGAGTCAATAATCCTCTGGACAGGTAAGAACAGCTTTTGGGAAGTTGGAAGACAACCAGAGAGCAACAAGGATTAACAACTTAAAAAAAAAAACACGAATATTCGAAATAGCGGATATATAGCGCTATATTCGCAATATTCGTGAATTGGTGAAGTGCCGATATTTGCAAAAAAAAAAAAAAATCGCTATTCAAATATTCATGCTCAACACTAATTAGGTATTGCATGAATAAAATTTTAATGAACACTTATAATTATGGCAAGCTTTACAGGGAGACAGAAGAGGAGGATGCAGAGTTTGTATCTATGGATGTAGCTTCAAATTAGAAGCACTGCTGAATACCCACAAAATAATGAAAATAATCACACTATACAGTACTCAAATCATAATAAACACAGAATTTACACATACAGTACAGACCAAAAGTTTGGACACCCCTTCTCATTCAAAGAGTTTTCTTTATTTTCATGACTATGAAAATTGTAGATTCACACTGAAGGCATCAAAACTATGAATTATCACATGTGGAATCATATACATAACAAAAAAGTGTGAAACAACTGAAAATATGTCATATTCTAGGTTCTTCAAAGTAGCAACCTTTTGCTTTGATTACTGCTTTGCACACTCTTGGCATTCTCTTGATGAGCCTTAAGAGGTAGTCACCTGAAATGGTTTTCACTTCACAGGTGTGCCCTGTCAGGTTTAATCAGTGGGATTTCTTGCCTTATAAATGGGGTTGAGACCATCAGTTGTGTTGTGGAGAACTCAGGTGGATACACAGCTGATAGTCCTACTGAATAGACTGTTAGAATTTGTATTATGGCAAGAGAAAAGCAGCTAAGTAAAAAAAAAAACAAGTGGCAATCATTACTTTAAGAAATGAAGGTCAGTCAGTCCGAAAAAATTGGGGACACTTTCAAAGTTTTCCCAAGTGCAGTCACAAAAACCATCAAGCGCTACAAAGAAACTGGCTCACATGCGTACCGCCCCAGGAAAGGAAGACCAAGAGTCACCTCTGCTGCGGAGGATAAGTTCATCCGAGTTACCAGCCTCAGAAATCGCAGGTTAACAGCAGCTCAGATTAGAGACCAGGTCAATGCCACACATAGTTCTAGCAGCAGACACATCTCTAGAACAACTGTTAAGAGGAGACTGTATGAATCAGGCCTTCATGGTAGAATATCTGCTAGGAAACCACTTCTAAGGACAGGCAACAAGCAGAAGAGACTTGTTTGGGCTAAAGAACACAAGGAATGGACATTAGACCAGTGGAAATCTGTGCTTTGGTCTGATGAGTCCAAATTTGAGAACTTTGGTTCCAAATTTGTCTTTGTGCGACGCAGAAAAGGTGAACGGATGGACTCTACATGCCTGGTTCCCAACGTGAAGCATGGAGGAGGAGGTGTGATGGTGTGGGGGTGCTTTGCTGGTGACACTGTTGGGGATTTATTGCTACCACAGCATCTTGCAGCGGCATGCTATTCCATCCGGTTTGTGTTCATCATTTATTTTTCAACAGAACAATGACCCCAAACACACCTCCAGGCTGTGTAAGGGCTATTTGACCATGAAGGAAAGTGATGGAGTGCTGCTCCAGATGACCTGGCCTCCACAGTCACCAGACCTGAACCCAATCGAGATGGTTTGGGGTGAGCTGGACTGCAGAGTGAAGGCAAAAGGGCCAACAAGTACTAAGCATCTCTGGGAACTCCTTCAAGACTGTTGGAAGACCATTTCAGGTGACTACCTCTTGAAGCTCATCAAGAGAATGCCAAGAGTGTGCAAAGCAGTAATCAAAGCAAAAGGTGGCTACTTTGAAGAACCTATAATATGACATATTTTCAGTTGTTTTACACTTTTTTGTATGTATATAATTCCACATGTGTTAATTCATAGTTTTGATGCCTTCAGTGTGAATCCACAATTTTCATAGTCATGAAAATAAAGAAAACTCTTTGAATGAGGTGTGTCGAAAATCTTGGTCTGTACTGTACATAGTATACACACCATATATACATACCATATACTGTATACATTTATATTATACTCCCCATAGACACTAAAAGATGTATGACTAGTACCAGTCAAAATTGGACAGCTCTATAAAACAGTTACCAGCAGAAAACGTAAAATGTCATTGTTATGATAATGGATATATGTAAAGTAAAAAAAATACAGTGTTTCAGATATGTCATGCTCTGAATGTCATAAGTGCTCCTCTGTAAAATAGTTGATAGACCTTAAAAAAGTACACTGGTCTACAGTGTCTACTCCCAGCCCCTCAAAACCCCATCACCTCAAATATGGCAATTAAGATAAATCCTTGGATCATATCCATAAGTATATTAAAATATACTTGCAATATTAAAGGAATTATCCCATGATTGATATAAAAATGAAAATCAGACATCATATAGTACATCACAATCTCTTTCGAACAAAGCTAGAACCAGCCATGTACCTCACATGGATTCACAGATTTTTTATTGCTTCCATTGTTCTGCTAGATTTATTTTAAGATGGTAGCTCAGAGAGTGTGTCCTTTTTGCTGCAGCTCTCTTCCTGTAATTGTCACAGCTTCTAACTGTAGATAGGATTAGTGCCAGTTGAACTATGAAACTGAGCATATGCAACCACTTAAGCAATGTCACTGAGGTGGACAGAGAAATAAGGAAAAGAGAAAAAAGCAGGTGTTGCTATATAGATTTTTATTAAATAGGAGAAGGATAAGTATAAAAAAAATGAAAGAGAACGCATTTAAGGGAAGCAATTGAGACCAAAACCCACATAATTCCCTCCAGGTTTGGATATGGACACACCCAATGAGGCTGCAACCATTATGAAACTGGAAGAGAGCATGAGGGGTTAATAAAAAAAAAACTAGATGAGCAAAGCAATTCTATCAAATCAGAATTCAACCCAAATTGACCCAAAATAAATCATATTCTAACAAATGTGAATTTCTTGTGATTCTTTTCAGGGGGAATCTAAAATAGGCACACATAATACTTTCCTAAGTGAAATGTGCAAACCAATTATCCTTCTAAAAGAACAAGAGCACTGAATGTCTCAATAAAAAATTGCCCTTGTGAGCTAAGTGGCCTTGGGGTGCCTTTTATCAATAGGGAGACCACCTAGTATGCATGAGAAGTATTATAGTCCAATCAATGCTGTTGTGCGTTTCTGAGAAACATATATGCGAATTAGCATATATCATATCTGCTGGCATCAGATAGGCTTAGTGTTTAGAAAGAAAAGGTAATGTGTATACCCCTGGGTTTCTGGAAAAGATATTCAAACTAAGTTTCCATCACCTCAAAAAAAGGCCACTGAGCCTATATGATGCCAGCAGATGTAAGATATGCTAATTGGCATATAAATTTATCAGAAACGCAGAGCAGAGTTGGCTGGACTACAATACTCCTCATGGCTTCCAGATGAAAATCTCAATGAAATGTGCATTGAAGTAATATCATCCCCAAGGTGAACATGCACTATGAATATGCAAACCTTTGCCAGTAATTTTTAATGCTATTGCATAGGTGACTTTCTTTTATTAATATTACAATGTGTTCTAATGCTGGTTCTTGCCTCAAAATGAACTTTTGTCAGAAAGAGGGGTTTTATATATATATATATATATATATATATATATATATATATATATATATATATATATATATATATATATATATATATTTGTGGTATGGTCTGAGGTAGGTGAAGAAGGGAGAGAGGGAGAAGGCTGGCCTAGCCTCCCCCATAACCTATCTGGCTGAAGTGTGCCCGGAGCCAGGAGCGGGTAAGGCCTGGATAAGTGGGCCACCCAATGGAGTTGAAGTAAGAAAAGGGGGAAGGGTGGGCGGGTCACGTGATGACCGCCCTCCCTAGGGTGATCGCCCGATGTTAAATAGCCACAGCCCCTCCCACAAATACAGGCTGTAACCAGCCTTCAATACTTGTGGTATGGTCTGAGGTAGGTGAAGAAGGGAGAGAGGGAGAAGGCTGGCCTAGCCTCCCCATAACCTATCTGGCTGAAGTGTGCCCGGAGCCAGGAGCGGGGTAAGGCCTGGATAAGTGGGCAAAGAGGACTTTCACCACCTGGTAGGTGCCAGGGACTTGATGGTGTGAAATACGGTGATTCCTGGAGCTATAGAGTGGAACGTCCTAGAATCTTGACCTGAGGATCGTGTACGCATCTGAAACAACATGGCGACCTCCACTGCCTCATCCGGGGACAACATGAACTGGCACGTGGTGCCAGGGGCTAGAGAGGCCAAAGGAATGGCTGGTGGTAGTGCCGGGATTGTGCCCCAACCCCGCTGTTGATGAGCGGTTCCAGGGAATGGCTGAAGAGATGTGAGCGAACCATACGCTGGAGCACCTTGGCGAGCTCCCTGAGCACCTTACCGGGCACCCACTATTTAACGACGGAAGGACTTAGCTCCCGCAGGGAACCCATCTGACAGGCTTGAAGATGAAGGAGCAGGGAAACGGTGAATGCCGTGCTATACAAGATGTCGCTTGAGAAGGATGGAGCGTGATTGTGCTGCAGGTGTGTTCCCGGCTTAAGGAACCCCGAAATCCTGAATACATGTCAGCCTCGAAGATACTGCTAGATGGGCGCCCAAAAGGAGCACCTGTTTAGGGCCAGGGGTAGCTCCCGATACAGTTCGCCCGGCATGGGTTGCCTAAGCACTACTGGACCCATGCAGTTCCTCTGGGTGCCACTGAGGGCAGCGTGGCAAGACGGGTCCTCGAGCCCCGGTGATGTTTGATACGGCTAATATAACTTGACTATATTAAAGGAAAGGTGCCGCTGTATATGGCAGAGCGCGATGAAATGTCATTGATGAAGTAACAATGTCCCCGTCACCCTGCAGGTGGTAAGCAGGAGCGCAGAAACGCCTAGAACCTCGTCGTGAAGCTCCAGCCGCGGACCCTTGCCCAACTACCTTGCAGGTTCCAACAGCTATACTGAACCATGAACGGGACGAGAGGTAAAGACTGGGAAAGCGTGTGGAAGAATTAAAATCTTAAGTCCTACTAGAACCGACTGTCTACCCTGACCGGTTTCCTCCGATAGGACTGGAGACGACACTCACAATGAATAAGGCGTAACACCCAACAGAGGTGTGACTGGATGCCGCAACTGTTCGTGACTTACCTGGAAACGCGTATCGGACAGGAAGGAAGGAAAACGTTCCGTGAAACCCATGAAAAAGCGTTTTGGACTAGGGTGTGGAAAAGCTGGCCGCCAGTATGGAACTGAAATGCACGGGGACCCGGTGACAAGGAGCCTGAGAGAAGGCGGACAAATGGTTGTTTGTGAAAGCGTGCCAGGAAAGCAAGGGGATTGGCCTAGTGCGCAATCCGAAGCTGCCCAGGGACGTGCCCGAAACACGAAGATCAGGGAAACCAGGTGAAGACAACAGAAAAGCCTGGGATTGTGATGACGCGAACAGAGCTGGCCGGCGCGCGTCCTGAATGATGCCGGACACGAGGCAAGACTAGTGGCAAATATGCGACCTGAGTGATCCCGGCCACAAGGCATGAAGAGACATGACCTGAGTGTTTCAGGCCTGAGCGCCACACCACGAAGTATGGCCCGGGCGAAAGGGCCATTACACGTGGGAGATGCGAACTGGGCGGTTCAGGGACCCGCATTACCCTGTGAAGAATGAACTGAGAGAAACATGCATGACGGGCCCTGAGCGTTGCTGGTGGCAATGCATGACCCTAACCCGGGAATTCGGTGGAGTATGGCGCTGGATAATAGATGGCCTGAGGGAAGCAGAACTGAACGGGAGCCAGCCGACTAGAGCCCAACCCCTGGAGGAGTTGAGGGACAGAAGGGGGATTTTTTATTTTTTTTTAAGAATGTAGCAAGGACGACTGGGAGAGAAATGTGAGAAACTAGCAACACGCGAGAAAACGAACTGAGAACTCCTACCCTAACCACATGTCAATCCTGACAAATTTTACTGACAGGACTGGAACCTATAAACTGGGAAAGTCCGGGACGAACAGAAGTGATGGAACGATGATACAAACTGCGCGTGAGGCAACTGGCCGATACCCGCCAGCCAGTAAATAACGAAGACTGGGCGAGTCTGAGCAGAACAGGTGGACAAAGGAAGCAGCAGACGTGCCAGGGAAAAAGAGGGATCGAATCGTGCGGAAGACGAGATGAACCGGGGCAGATTGTTTCATTTGTGGGACTGAACCTGCAACCTGGGAAGCAGGAAACGAGCAGGAATTATGAGATGCAGGGATGCGTAAGAACCCGTCGGCGACGACAAGAACTTGCGCGTGAATCAACTGAGCGATATGAGCTGGCAGAAACCCGGTGAGACACAGAGCGACACTGAGTGGAACCGGAGAAGACCAATCGTGGTCGGATGCCTGGCTGCCCTGGAGACAATGCGGGAATATCAGGAGAAGTGACCTGGTTCAGGCGCATAGGCAAGGATGACAAGAGACCAGGGTGCCACGTATCTGAAAAGGAAACCTGAGTATTTCAGGTAACATACCTGATGATAGAAGACCCATCCTGAATGAAAAAGAATGACCGGAAATCCAGGGAACATGACCTGAGCGAATCAGGCCGAAAACATAGAAGGAACAGGACCTGAGCGATCTCAGGCGGTAGAGCGGAAGTGTGAGACAACTTGGTTAGCTTAGCCTTAGGTTATTACAGGAAGAGACATGAACCCGAGAAAATCGGGCGGTTGTACGGGGCGATACATGCAGTTATACCGGAATGACACGTGAAACCTGAGCGATTCAGGCAATTAAACATGAATGACATGTGAACCTGAGCGATTCAGGTAACTGCACGTACATGATGTATGAACCTGAGCGATTCAGGCAGTCATACATGAATAATACATGGGCCTGAGCGATTCAGGCGACTACACATGAATGATGTATGCACCTGAGCGATTCAGGCAGTTATATATGATTAATACATGGGCCTGAGCGATTCAGGAGACTACACATGAATGATGTATGAACCTGAGCGATTCAGGCAGTTATAGATGAATGATATGTGGACCTGAGCGATTCAGGAGACTACACATGAATGACGTATGAACCTGAGCGATTCAGGCAGTTATACATGAATGAAACATGGGCCTGAGCGATTCAGGCGACTACACATGGATGATGTATGAACCTGAGCGATTCAGGCAGTTATATATGGATGGAACATGGACCTGAGCGATTCAGGAGACTACACATGAATGATGTATGAACCTGAGCGATTCAGGCAGTTATAGATGAATGATATGTGGACCTGAGCGATTCAGGAGACTACACAAGAATGATGTATGAGCCTGAGCGATTCAGGCAGTTATACATGAATTATCCATGGGCCTGAGCGATTCAGACGACTACACATGAATGATGTATGAACCTGAGCGACTCAGGCAGTTATACAAGAATGATACATGGGCCTGAGCGATTCAGGCAGTTATGCGGGAATGATACATGGACCTGAGCGATTCAGGCAGTTATGCGGGAATGATACATGGACCTGAGCGATTCAGGAGACTACACATGAATGAGGTATGAACCTGAGTGATTCAGGCGGCTATATATGGATGGAACATGGACCTGAGCGATTCAGGCAGTTATACGGGAATGATACATGGACCTAAGCGATTCAGGAGACTACACATGAATGAGGTATGAACCTGAGTGATTCAGGAGGCTATATATGGATGGAAAATGTAACGGAGCGATTCGGTCAGTTATACGGGAATGATACATGGACCTGAGCGATTCAGGCGCCCACACATGAATGATATGAGTGCACCTGAGTGACTCGGCAGTTGTACATGAATGATACATGGACCTGAGTGATTCAGGCAGTTAAACATGAATGATATGTGAACCTGAGCGATTCAGGCAGCTGTATGTGAAAGATACCTGAAGCGGAACGATTCAGTCAGTTATGCATGACTGCCGCGTGGACCCGAGTGATTCGGGAACTACACGTGCATGGTACATAAACCTGAGCGATTCATGCCGCCCAACATGAGTTATGCATGGACCTGGGCGAGTCAGGCAGTTATACGTAACTGAATGAAATATGGACCCGAATGACTCAGAACCTGAGCGATTCAAGCGACCATGCCTGAATGATGCGTGGACCTGAGCAAAGCGTGAACAACAAGAACTTGAACGATTCAGTCAAAGAAACAAGGATGAAAAATGAACCTAAATGAAGAGATTTAGGCAAACATACGTGAATGGCAAGTGAACCTGGGCGATTCCGCCAACTACACCTGAAAGAAGCATGAACCTGAGTGAATTAGCCCACTAAAAGTGGATGGCAAATAGACCTGATTGACCCAGGCAGCTATACAGAACTATGCGTGCACCTGAGCGATTCAGGCAAATAAACCAGAACAATAAATGAACCTGAGGATTCAGGTGGTAGTACGCAATGGTGTCTTGAACCTGGGCGGTCCTGGCAATAATACCCACCTGATGCGTAAACCTTAGCGACTCAGGCAACTATGTGAGTAATTTGAGCAATAAAAGCAGATATGTATGACAAGTGCGGGAACCTAGGCGACGCAGGCCGCTATACCTGAGGGGCAACATGGACCTGAGTTGCCAGGGGACCCCCTTGGACCACGGGTGACTGGAAGGGAACGACTGGAACCTAACCTGAGGCCTATGTGGACTTGGGTGGCGAGGTTATCATTCCTGCATGACGCTGGAAGCAGAGCGCCACCAGTGACCGGAAGAAAACACGTACTTGAACCTGCCAAGGAAGACATGTGAACATTTTTTTTTTTTTTTGTCAGATCCACACAACACCTGCAAAACACACCATCCGAGCGGGGGCAAAAACAGAAAGCTGACGCAACCCTGCTGCTATAAAAACCTGCTAGCCACAAGCAGAGCGGCACAATGACTTGAACTTAAAATGTAAGGACCCAATACCCTACCCAGAAAAGCTATCAATAAGAACCTGTGCCAGCTAATTTTGCGACAATTATGCAGCCCACTACCTGAAGCACCCGCGTGAACCCAGAACACTAACCCTATGGAGGCTGCCGACCTCCGGAGGCTTGGAGACAACCCCTGATGTGCACAGCGGGTCTCTTACCACGTATGACCCTAGTACAACACCATGAGCGCACCTCAGATGCCCGGCTCGGGTGCATCTGCAATGAACTTACCCACGATTAAAACCAAAACATGGTGCGCCCGCATATCACCGCAGCCCTGCTGCCTTTAACAAGCACCGCCGCAAGGTATTGCCCCAATGTAGCGGACTGCCTCGCCTGGGGCGAGATGTGGATGCCGCGGCTGTGAGGTCTTGGTCAGCGTTTGGGGCCCGTGCCGCAGGGGAGACAGTCCAGGAGCCGCAGGGAAAACAAGCCATGGACGAACCTGCGCCGGTAGGCCGAACAGAGCTACGGCTTCCGGCCAAGGAGACCGGAGAGCCGCGACTTACCCGGAAGTGACGACACAGACCCAGGAGCACGTCGGCGACCCGGGAGTGACGAGGCCCTGCCCCGAGGACCAGCGTTACCTGACTGCCCACGTGCTGCCCACCGCAAGTGCTGTGGCCGTATGGGGCCCGCTGTCATCTGCCGCACTGTCCAGGAGAGATGTTCTGGAAGCCGGAGGGAGGAAGGCCATGACCCTGGCCTGCGCCGATAGAGCGGAAGTGCTGCTGCTTCGGGACGATGGTAATGCAGGTAGCGATGTGAACCGGGGAGCGCACTGAAGACCTGGAACTAACCAGAGGAACGCTGCACGTGATGACCGCCCTCCCCTAGGGTGATCGCCCGATGTTAAATAGCCACAGCCCCTCCCACAAATACAGGCTGTAACCAGCCTTCAATACATATATATATATTAAATATATATATAATGCATATTTTAATAACAATTATAACAACCTCTTTTTGTGTTTTATTTTATTACACCACCATTTACTAAGGGCTTCAGTTGTTGTCACTTAGAATAACATCAATGCATAACATACGAGTGTTGAGGTAGTCCCTCAGTGTCAATCTTTCTTTGGTGAGATTCAGTTTTAATGTTTTTATTATTTACTAGACATTATGTCCATTACAATAACGGGCGTTAGAATTGGCCCGCGCACAGAGCAATCATTACACTGGCCGATCAACGCCAACCCGCCATCCGCACCACCAATCGTCCTCACAGACTATACCCTGTTGGGCGAAGGCGGCGCATGCGCACTAGTTGGACGGTGGCGGGGGAACTGTCTCAGAAGAGGAGGGCGGCAGGGGAACTGTCTTTGGAGCAGAGGGCAGTGGGGGAACTGTGCAAGCAGGGGAGGACTGTGGGGCTACGGCCAGCAGCCGATGACGGCGGGTGAGCCATGGCCACCCTATAGGTTTAAATGTAGTAAAACCTGTGAGATGCGCTGTGTCCGTGTGCAGCACAGCGCTGTGTCCTGATTGGACACAGTGCCGCGCATGCCCAGTATAAAAAACTGGTGACACACACACGGACACAGCGCACTCACACAGGGATTTTATTATTATAGATATGTACTAATAAGGTATTAGCATTTTCCATATTTGGGCTGTATTTGGGTTCATTTTTCTATTGGATATTGTCTATCAGTTGAGTTTAGGCAGTGATTTGGGTAATATTGAAGAGCATCTCATCGGAGTGTAATTAATATTTACCACCCCCTTATCCATTTGTCTTATTTGTATCATATGCATATAAGATGATCTCTCTTATGACAAAAAGCCCACAAAAAGCACACCAAGGCTACTCAGCTAACCACTGCAATTTTCTCTTCATAAGACCTTAAAGTGTTATATACCAATTTTCAGGGCAATTGGAACATATTTGATTGGGGCAAAATCAACTCGGACCCAAATATATATATTTTTTTAAATTCTGGGTGTTGGAGACTATACGAATTTCAAGTAATTCCCTCATTTCTAAAAATAAAAATAAAAATTGTAGGGCATGCTATGGGTCCAGATTTACAGGATATTGTGAACCCTGCACCATCATCAGTAATATTAACAAGATGACAGGCAGAGGAAAAGACATGTTTAAAATAAAAATTAATGTACATGTACAGTGCTGGGTGGGTCTTTAAGGAGTTTAAAACAGCAGACACCCAGGACTAATGAATGTAATTGACGATAACGGGCCTGCAAAAGTTCCCATATAGGGGATCAGGGTTGCTGGATAGTGTGTGCAGTAGCCTTGGTCCTCCTGAATGATCCGAGGCTGCCACAGATTGATTCCTATGGAGACTTTGGCTGTGGCATTGGAGTGTATGAGAAGCAATCTAATCTATGGGAACTTTAAAAAGTGCAAAGAAAAAGTTTTACAAAAAAGAAAAATACTTATATTTAAAAATTAAATCATTCCCTCTTCTCCAAAATCAAAATAAACAATAAAAAATAAACATCATGGGCGTGCGAAAATGCCTGTACTATTAAAATATAAAAAATAGTTATTCCATATGGCAAGGCCATAAGGCCGACCTGTGGCTCTCCAGCTGTTGTAAAACTATAATTACCTGCAGACAGTCTTTGCATGCTGGGAGTTGTAGTTTTGCAAAAGCCTCAGGTTGGCCATCCCTGCCATATGGCAATGGCAAAAATGGAAAAAAAATCAGATTCACAGTTTTTTGGGGTTCACTTTACCGCCCGCAAAAAAATTAATCAAAAGTAAATGAATAAATGAAAAACATTTGTAATGCATTTTTTCTCACATGGAGTAAAAGCATGAGGATAGTTGTGTGGCAGGGGAAACTTTCTGGGAAGTCAGTGGCTGCCATATAGGCGTGCAACCCCAACACACAACGCACACTAGGGTGTATTTCGTAGGAAGCCAATTTGGATATTTGGATATTTTTGGAGTGATCAAAAAGTCATACATACTCCCCAATGGTATCAATGAAAATTACAGATTGCCCTTACAAAAAAATGAGCCCCCACAAAGCTCCGTAGACATAACTACAAAAAATGTTACTTGGGTCACAATATGGTGATGAAAAGGAAACATTTTTTTTAAGGTTTTTAGTTTTTTTAAGTATTAAAATGCAAGAAAAACTATAAAGATGTGGTATCACTGTAATCGTACTGACCTGGAGAATGAAGGTAACAGGTCAATTTTAGCAGAGAATGCCATAAAAACAAATCCCATAAAACTGACAAAAATGGCTTTTTCCCCCCAATTCCATCCTATTTGGATTTTTTTCCCACCTTCCCACTACGTCATATGCGATATTAAATAGTGCCATTAGAAAGTACAACTTGTCCCTCATACAGCTATGTGAACAGAAAAAAAAAAAGAAAAAAAAGTTATGGCCCCAGAAAGGCAGGGAGTAAAAAAAGGAAAACCAAAAACCAAAAATTCTCTGAGGTTGAAGAGGTTAAAAGATGTATTTCTACAGGGTTTTTGTTTGTCTTTTTTGTGATCTTGTGCTTTTCTTAACTTTTTTTCCCTACCTTTTCATCGTGTCTCCTCAGATAAATTAAAAGTCCAGTAAGCTTTAAAATGTTTAAAGGGTTGGCCACTTTCATGTTACTGTTGACCAATGAGTTTGTGAGATGATTATATGGCACTTACTAATATAGTCTTTGTTTACATTCTGTACTATTTTCTATATTTCATAAGGTGATATGCCTAGTCACATGACCCTCCATGAGCGACCATCTTATGGACAGAACCTCTACTACCACAAGGATCGCAGGGCATCATTCTTTGCCTCCTGTAGCCTCCTCCTCCTACTCGGCTTCCTCCTCCTCTGCTTCCACCAGCTCATCCAGTCAGCCACACACCTTCACCACCAACTTCAGCACATCCCGGGGAAAACGTCAGCAGGCCATTCTGAAACTCATATGTTTGGGGACATGCCCCACATCGCGCAGGACTTGTTGCGGGGTATTGAACAACAGACCGACGAGTGGTTTCTGCCGGTGGGCCTCTAGCCCGGCCTGGTGGTGTGTGATAATGGGTGACATCTCGTCGCAGCTCTGGGACTAGCTGATTTGACGCACATCCCTAGCCTGGCGCATGTGTTGAATTTGGTGGTGCAGAAGTTCATTCACAACTACCCCGACAAGTCAGAGCTGCTGCAAAAAGTGTGGGCCGTCTGTGCGCGCTTCCAGCGTTCACATCCTGCCGCTGCTCGCCTGTCTGCGCTACAGCGTAACTTCGGCCTTCCCGCACACCGCCTCACATGTGACGTGCCCACCAGGTGGAACTCCACCTTGCACATGCTGGAGAGACTGTGCGAGCAGCAGCAGGCCATAGTGGAGTTTCAGCTGAAGCACACATGCATCAGTCACACTGCGGAACAGCAGACACTTCACCAGCAATGATTGGGCCTTCATGCGAGACCTGTGTGCCCTGTTGCGCTGTTTCGAGTACTCCACCTACATGGCCAGTGGCGATGACACCGTTATCAGCGTTACAATACCACTTCTATGTCTCCTTGAGAAAACGCTTAGGGCGATGATGGAAGAGGAGGTGAGGGATCAATTTTAGCACTTTCAGGCCAGTCTCTTAGAAGTGGCTCAGAGGGAGTTTTTTTGCAGCAGCAGAGATCAGGTACAAATGTGGCTAGCCAGGGCCCACTACTGGAGGGCGAGGAGGATGAGGAGGAGGTGGAGGAGGATGAGGATGAAGCAGGTTCACAGCGGGGTGGCACCCGACACAGCTCAGGCCCATCACTGGTGCGTGGCTGGGGGGATACGGAGGACGATGACGATACGCCTCCCACAGGGGACAGCTTGTCCTTACCTGGCACACATGAGCGACTACATGCTGCAGTGCCTGTGCAACGACAGCAGAGTTGCTCACATTTTAACGTGTGCGGACTACTGGGTTGCCACCCTGCTGGATCCCCGGTACAAAGACAATGTGCCCACCTTACTTCCTGCACTGGAGCGTGATAGGAAGATACGAGAGTACAAGCGCATGCTGGTAGATGCGCTCCTGAGAGCATTCCCAAATGTCACAGGGGAACAGGTGGAAGCCCAAGGCGAAGGCAGAGGAGGAGCGAGAGGTCGCCAATGCAGCTGTGTCACGGCCAGCTCCTCTGAGGGCAGTGTTAGCATGGCAGAAATGTGGAAAAGTTTTGTCTCCATGCCACAGCTAACTGCACCACCACCTGATACGGAACGTGTTAGCAGGAGGCAGCATTTCACTAACATGGTTGAACAGTATGTCTGCCCACCCTTCCACGTACTGACTGATGGTTCGGCCCCATTCAACTTCTGTGTCTCCAAATTGTCCACGTGGCCAGAGTTAGCATTTTATGCCTTGGAGGTGCTGGCCTGCCCGGCGGCCAGCGTTTTGTCTGAACATGTATTCAGCACGGCATGGGGCGTCATTACTGACAAACGCAGCTGCCTGTCCACAGCCAACGTGGACAAGCTGACATTCATAAAAATGAACCAGGCATGGATCCCACAGGACCTGTCCCTCCCTTGTGCTGAATAGACATTTATAACTACCTCCCCCTCAACCATGTATTCTTGTACTCTGGGGCACTTCTTTATTGAATCCTCATTTTTTTAACTTTACCATGATCTTGCGGTGCAACCCAAAGTTGAATGAACCTCTCCTCAATCTGGGCGCCGGGGCCTAAATAACTGAAAGTGGCCTGTTACAATGGTGGGTGACATGAACCTCTGCCATGCGACCTCTCTCCTCTGTCTGGGTGCTGGGGCCTAAATAACTGAAAGTGGCCTTCTCCAGTGGTGGGTGATATGATGCATGATTCTCTGCTGTGGGACCTCTCTCCTCTGTCTGGGTGCTGGGTCCTAATTAACTGAAAGTGGCCTTCTCCAGTGGTTGGTGATATGACGCATGATTCCTTGCTGTGGGACCTCTCTTCCCTTTCTGGGTGCTGGGGCCTAAATAACTGAAAGTGGCCTTCTCCAGTGGTGGATGATATGACGCATGATTCTCTGCAATGGGACCTCTCTCCAATTGATATTGGTTAATTTTTATTTATTTTATTTTTAATTCATTTCCCTATCCACATTTATTTGCAGGGCATTTACCTACATTTTGCTGCCTTTTGCAGCCCTCTAGCCCTTTCTTGGACTATTTTACAACCTTTTTAGTGCCCAAAAGTTCGGATCCCCATTGACTTCAATGGTGTTCGGGTTGAGTTCGGATCCCGAACCCTAACATTTTTGGGAAGTTCGGCCGAACTTCTCGAACCCGAACATCCAGGTGTTCGCTTAACTCTACTTGGGAGGTTTCTATTAAATATGACTACAAATGAACTGTTTATAGTAAAAAATCAAGTAGTTTTTAACAGGATTCTTTAGGCCTCGTCCACACTTCAGTTTTGGTCATGGACATGTGTTGTCTACACTTTTCATGGACAGCACATGTACTCAATGATTTAAGTGTGTCTGTTCATTAGTGATGAGCGAGCACCAAAGTGTTCGGGTACTCGGCCGAGCACCTGAGTATAATGGAAGTCAATGGGAGACAACCAGGCACCCCCTGCTCGGATGAGGGGAGAGTGTCTGGATCATTGTTCGGACTCCAAGAAAATGTCTGTAAGTGGGTAAGTAACTGGCTGAGTGACAGAAAACAGAGGGTGGTTATTAACGGTACACACTCAGATTGGGCAATTGTCAATAGTGGGGTACCTCAGGTGTCAGTACTGGGCCCTATTCTTTTCAACCTATTTATTAATGATCTTGTAGAAGGCTAGTAAAATATCAATTTTTGAAGATGACACTAAACTGTGTAAAATAATTAACACTGAAGAGGACAATATACTGCTACAGAGGGATCTGGATAGATTGGAGGCTTGGGCAGATAAGTGGCAGATGAGGTTTAACACTGACAAATGTAAAGTTATGCACATGGGAAGGAATAATGAAAGTCACCCGTACATACTAAATGGTAAAACACTCGGTAACACTGACATGGAAAAGGATCTAGGAATTTTAATAAACAGCAAACTAAGCTGCAAAAGCCAGTGTCAGGCAGCTGCCGCCAAGGCCAATAAGATAATGGGTTGCATCAAAAGGGGCATAGACGCCCGTGATGAGAACATAATCCTACCACTTTACAAATCGCTAGTCAGACCACACATGGAGTACTGTGTACGGTTCTGGGCTCCTGTGAACAAGGCGGACATAGCAGAGCTGGAAGGGGTACAGAGGAGGGCAACTAAAGTAATAACTGGAATGGGGCAACTACAGTACCCTGAAAGATTATAAAAATTAGGGTTATTTACTTTAGAAAAGAGAAGACTGAGGGGAGATCTAATAACTATGTATAAATATATCAGGGGTCAGTACAGAGATCTCTCCCATCATCTATTTATCCCCAGGACTATCACTGTGTCGAGGAGACATCCTCTGTGTCTGGAGGAAAAGAGGTTTGTACACAAACATAGAAGAGGATCCTTTGGTAACAGCAGTGAGACTATGGAACTCTCTGTCTGAGGAGGTGGTGATGGGGAGTACAATAAAGGAATCCAAGAGGGGACTGGATTTATTTCTGGAGTGTAATAATATTACATGCAATAGCTACTAGAGATGGGTCGTTGATCCAGGGAGTACTTATGATTGCCTGAATGGAGTCGGGAAGGAATTTTTTACTCCCCTTAAGTGGGGAAAATTTGCTTCTACCTCACAGGTTTCTTTTTTGCCTTCCTCTAGATCAACTAGCAGGATGACAGGCCGAACAGGATGTACAGAGGTCTTTTTTTGGCCTTATGTACTATGTTATTATGTTACTATGTTACATGTAACGTTCTCCACAATATAAAGAAACATGGTCAATCCTTAAAAAGACAAATCCAGGATAAAAGAGAATTACTGAATGGTCATTCCCCCCTGGAAACGGACATGCTTTTAAGTGTCTGCTGATAATTTTAATTCCTCAAGGGACCAAATGTGAAAGGGTCTAATATCTCCTGCAAAGGCATCTTCAAAGTTGAGAGGAGTCAATCCATTCCAGACATATGTTAAAAAAAATAATAATTTGAAATATTTATTTACCCCTGTGCCACTATATAAAAACCAGAATCCTGTAAAAAAAACACATCTGTGAAAGATTCATCACTGAAGGAAAGCAAATAATGTTTCCTTCCAAGTCTGAAACATGGAGAAGAATATACCATGTGAGCTGAACCCCCAAAAAATTGTAGGCCAGGGCCTGCAGGTGAGCTGCTCTCCCTGAAGAGGGACATGAGGATATCTTATGCGCTGATCCCCAAACTCTTCAGCATCCACAGTCAGAGAAAGATGATGGTGGGGAATGGCAATTAGTGTTTCACTTGCTGGATGAAGCGGATGAGACACAGTTGTCAATAAGTGAGGGTCTTGTTAGGTCAACACAAGTGAGGAGGATGACCAGAGTGAGTAAGTGGAAGAGGAGATGGGGGACGATGACATCACTGACCCAACCTGGGAAGGTGAAAAGCCAAGCAAGGACAGCAGGACAGAGGGGGATGGATCCACAGCACCTCAACAGGCTGGAAGAGGCTGTGTGGTGGCAAAAGGGAGAAGGCGAGCCACAATAAACAGGCCCACAACTGTTCCCCCTAGTGCAAATCTCCCTTGCCAAGGGGTAGGTGTTCCACAGTCTGGTGCTTTTTTGAGGTAAGTGGGGACAATAAAGGAATTATAATTTACTAACTGTAACTGTGCTATACCTAAATAAAGAACTCAATATTTCATAAATAACAATAACCATAACATATTTTCCCTCCTATTAATAAAGTAACTCAAACCATACCAATAAAAACTCAAACACGGGAACATGATGGGGAAAGACTGTACACTGGAGGCTAAATAAATAGGGGTGGGAACACTAACAACCTCAACACCATTCGCCACATGGCATCACAGCACCCTAATAGGTGGGCCAAACGTCTGGGTCCACAATCAGTGTCTGTGGGTCAAACCAGTGCCTCCTCTTCCTCCTCTGTGTTATGTGCTGGCCAATCCTCTGTCCTAGATGCAGGCCTGGTTGACTCCCGCCCTGCAGCTGGACCTTCGCAAGCACCATCTGCTAGCACACCCACTTCTTTGTCCAAGCACAGAGTACAGATGTCCCCAGGCCATTGAAGGTAAGTGCCAGTACCCCACCACCCACAGACCATAGCACTAAATACGCACCTTTCAAAATTTGGAGCCATGGAAATGTTGCCATTTAGGCCTCATAGCGGTGGCCGTCCTTCATCACTCAGTCCCCAGCCGTCACTATTTTTCTCGGTGTGCCATCCCCGCATTACATTTTGTCCCGTAACATCACCCGTGCCCTGACCAACAAAGTTATTAGGAAGGTCCACTTAACCACGGACACACGGACAAGTGCTTTTGGCCAGGGATGCCACATTTCCATGACGGCACATCGGTGCCACCGATGGCAAGGATTGCAGACACTACTTTAATCAGGATTTCTGCCACCACCTAAATTAGTGGCTGCAACCCCCCCTTCTTCTCCTCCGCCTCCACTGCAAACTCTGAATTCTCATGGGGAAGCGGCAACAGACCTTACTGAAATTCATTTGCTTGGGTGACAAACAGCACACCGCCACAGAGCTGTGGTAGGGTATAAGGGACCAGGTTGGCTGTGTCTGATAATGGCCATAACTCGTTGGCATCTTTGTAGCTCGGAAAGCTCACACACATGGCAATCATACAGCATATATGTACCATGCACAACAAACATCCCAAATGTATACATTAATATAACTAAAAACCTAACACACAAGAGTGGAGTTAAACAAATGGCATGAACGTTTTAACAACTCATAAATAACCAAATAACCATATCATATTTTATTTTACAGCCTAGTCAGAAACTCAAACTCAAACCATAACAATAAAAAAAATCAAACCCTGGAACATAACAGGCCCAGCCCTCAGCGAATTAGGGTCATCACAGGGACAGAAAAAAAACTCTGCCCAGTGAAGAAGGGAAAATTGTACATGGAACAAATGCTGATATGACCATGTGGATCCCACCTTAATGTCTGGGATCCGGCCATACCATGCCTGGGCCACGTGTTCTCAATTTTCTCCCAACCTACCCCATTTTTCCTGAGCTACTGGTGAAGGTGCACTGTGTGTGTGCCCATTTCTGAAAGTCATGTACAGCTGCCGTCGGTTTGGCAACGTTGCTGCAGCGCTTGCATTTGCCAGCTAACAGACTATTGTGCGACGCGAGCACATGCTGGAACTCTATGTTCAACATGTGGTCCAGGCTTTGTCAGCAGCAGAGGGCAGTAGTGGAATACCAGCTGCAATATGATCTTGTATGTCTCACCTCTGTGAGGTTTTACGCAACTTTGAGGGATAAACACAGATGGTGAGTGGTGATGCTGCTATTATCAGCCTAACCATACCACTCCTGTGTCTAGTGAAACACTGGCTGCTAACGATGAAGGCGGACACTTCACATGTGGAAGAGGTGGAACTAGGGGGAAGACATAACACAGGGTGATAGCCAGAAGACCATCAGTTCTGCTTCTCAGTGTGAATTGGATGATGATGATGATGATGAGGAGGAGGAGGAGGAGGAGGAGCAAGAGACAGTTGACTACGCTACAGAGGGTAGTAACAATAGCAGGTTTATTCAATCTGTTCTGCATAGATGGGCAGGAGAGGAGGAAGAGGATAAGGAGAATGAGAGACATCTTCCTGATAATGACAGCGAAGTCTTGCCTGTTGAGAATCTGGCACACATGGCTGACTTCATGTTAGGCTGCCTTTCCCGCAACTCGTGCGTTACACGCATGTTAGACAACATGGATTACACCCTTCTCGACCCCCCTACAAAGAGAACTTGTCATCTCTCATTTCTGTGGTGGAGAGGACGAGCAAAGCGATGCAATAACAGAATATCCTTGTTTAAAAATTGCTTAGAAAATTTCCATATGACATACAAAACTGGAGGCAGAGTACGTAGTTCCTTGGGCAACTCAAGAGGGGAGATGAGGGGGACACACTGCAGTTCCAACCAAGGCAGGACAACACTCTACAAGGCCTGGGACAGTTTCATGACACCCCGCCAGCACCCTCATCCTGATGCACGGCCTATTATCACAAGGAGGGAAACATTTTGGAAAATGGTGAAGGAGTACATAGCAGACCGTGTCAGCGTCCTCAGTGATCCCTCTGTGTTTTACAACTATTGGGTGTCCAACCTGGACTCATGGCTCAAACTTGCACTCTATGCCTTTGAGCTGGCCTGTACACTGTATTCACTAAAATGTCATCCAAAACTTACACATTACTATAAAATACAAACATAACATACAACAGTGGTGGTAAAAAAAATGGCATAGCCTGTTGAATAACTTCTAAATAACAAAATACATAACAATAATAACATATCTTACAGACTTGTCATAAACTGTAACTCAAACCATAACCAACAAAAAGTCAAACACAGTACACAGGGTGATAGCCAGATCACCCTCAGTTTGTCTTCTTTACGCCTCAGAGGTGCTGGCCTGCCCTGCCGCCACAGCAGGTATTTTGTGCTGCTGGGGCCATAATAACGGATAAGTGCATGCGCCTGTCAACTGAAAATGCTGACAGGTTGACTATTATAAAAATAAACCGGGCCTGGATTGCCCCTGACTTCTCTACTCCACCAGATGAAAGCGGCTGAACATAAAAGCATTTTAAATGTGTTATTTGCAATGTACTGAATACACTGTAATAACATGCACCTCTGCCACCACTAAAAAGGTTATATGGTTCAATCTTCCTTTTCTTGTCCTTCACTCATAATGTTTTATTGGGTCAGCGAAACTCTTGCACAGGTGCTAGAGGCGACACTCAGAGCCCTCTCTGTGGGCACCCTTACCCTTGAAAAAGTCTGTGGTGCACCAATATACCTTACACTTTTCCTACCATTCATCAGCGTCAGGTAAGCCATGAATTGCACAGGCAGCAAATTGACTGTAGGTAGGCTACTATAGCTAAATAATAAGGAACATGGAAGATATACTATATTTGACTGTAGTATTCAGGGTAAATGATCGTGTGGGCACTTTGCGATACATAAGTGTGTTTGTGGTTTCAGTTTAGGCAATCAGTCTCTAAAAGGTTCGCCATCGCCTTCACTGTTTTAGAGGGTTAGCACACCTGGAGGCCCTCAGCTACATTATATAACTCTGTTTCATTGAGCACAGGACCACAGCCTTTGCGTGAACCATCAGCATCATGCCCACTTCCCGGTCCCTTTGTGCTCGCCTTCTTCATATTAATGGTTTTGTCTGTAAATGTGGCGCAGATTGTTTTACTGTCTGCTAAAGACACAGTTTTCTGATGCAGGACAGTATTGGATACAAAACCCAAAGATTGTGAACACTTTACTATGCCCAGATTAATCGAATTTGTAATATATACACTGTATTCAGATGAAGTTCAGTATTGGATACAAAAAAAAAATAAATAATACATTTTGGCTACTATACTAGGCGCAAGATGATGAAATTTTTAATATACACACTGTATTCAGGTGCAGTTCAGTATTGGATAGAAAATCCAACAGATTTGGAACACTCCACTAAGCCCAGATTAATTGAATTTGTAATATACACACTGTATTCAGATGCAGTTCATTATTGGATATAAAAAAAAAGATTTTGGGCACTATACTAGGCCCAGGATAATGGAATTTGTAATATACACACTGTATTCAGATACAGTTCAATATTGGATACAGATTTGTCCCAAATAAAATTTATTCTCTACTGGAATACTATATATACGGTTGCGGCCTAAACGCACACACAGATGTGACCAAAACTAGTTAAATTGGGCCAAAATATAAATCACTCTCTGCTGGAGGAATGAATATAACGGTTGCGGATTGAACGCACATACAGATGTGGCACAAGATAGGTTAATTTCCCCAGAAAAAAAAAAATTCTCTGATGGTGCAGTGTATATCTCACTAGCAGGCACACTGTAGTGAATAAGCCCCTTTTTATAATGTCTGCTCAACACACTGCTGTTTGATGGCGTGCTGTAGATGTCACTAATCTGAAATCTTTCTGTCTTTTAAAAGTTTGGGTACTCAAAAAAGCAATCTGTCCTTTCCTGAAGACGCCTGTCCCTGATAGTGCTGAATTAAACCCCTTGTTAAAAAAAAAATGGTGCTGCACTGCTGTCACACACACACTGTAGTCCTTAAAAGGACTGTTTGGTTTGTCGAGAAGGTTTTTGTAGTGAAATCAGTAACTTTACAGCAAAACGCTATCTGTCCCTGCCTACTGTCTGCTCTCCCTGATGCTGAATGATCTGAGCGCCGGACCTCAGCTCCTATATGAATTTGTATCACGTGTTCCGGCCAGCCAATCAGTGTAAGGCTTACAGCTAACATGGCTATGGCCTTACACTGAAGGGAATTACTTACCTGGACCTTGATTGGCTGCTTAGGAGGCGCCAAATGTGAGGGGAGGAGACTCGAGCAATGCAACAAACACACGTGGTGCTCGGCTGAGTACAGCCAAGCGCCGAGCATAGCGATGCCTGAGCCGAACCGGTACTCGGCCGAGCATGCTCGCTCATCACTACTGTTCACACATCAGTGTGAGACATGCACTACTTTGGTCCATGATGCAGACCAAACACACCCCTTGAAGTGTATGAGTTCTTGAAAATCACAGACACAACATGCATGGCATCTGTGGGGTGTTCATGTACATAATACTGACACGGAAATGTGAACAAGGCATTACACCAGTGGAGAATAATGCCCAGAAGTGAAATAGGCATTTTGCCCTCAATTTGTCTAAAGGGGAACTAGCTCTTTAAATAATGCAAATAGAAAGACAAGGTTGCATGTGCAAATGAATGACTGAAAATAGTATTATGAATTAATACATCTGTGAGATGCTTGGATCAAAGAAAATAATTTACTGTATGAGAGGATGTCGGAGAAGTGCTTGATGTCTTCTGTCAAGCACAGTGAAAGAAAGCTAAGAGTATGGGTCTGCTTTGGTGCTCTTAAGATAATTAGAGAGTACATAGAATAATGATCTGGAAATGTTGCCACTCCAATTTACATGCCTTGCCCACTGGTCAGCAATTGATAGCAAATTTCAGTATGCTTCAAGACACTCTAATAAATAACATAATAAACTTCCATCACCTAGCACAGGGATGCTCAACCTGCGTCCCTCCAGCTGTTGTAAAACTACAACTCCCTCCATGCCCTGCCGTAGGACGATAGCTGTAGGCTATTCGATCATGCTGGGAGTTGTAGTTGTGCAACAGCTGGAGGGCCGCAGGTTGAGCATTCCTGACCTAGCAAATAGAGATTTGGAATACTGGCTTTGATAAAGTAGCCAGTGCAGTCATCAGAACTCAACTCAGAGAAGCAAACCATGCAAAAATTCCAGAACAGACAATAAAAAAAATGGGACTCTTTTCCAGTGTATATAAGAAAATGTGCCAGTTACCAAAAATGTTTTAAGCTGGAAGATCTTATATAGATAATTGTGATTAAAATTATCCTTATTTCGCAGGCCACAATGAATTCTGTTGTTTTATATTAGCTTTACTTTAGTTTATTCTATGTTTTCAATTTCACTGGGAAAAAAATGTTGGCTGTGACTTTTGCATAAGGTTTTTATAAAAAATAAGAAATAATTAAGTTACTAGCCCTGTCATAGCCCTGATAAGCTCTTGTGGGATGGACTTCACCCAACAGTTAGGGAAAAAATAGTTACAAATCTTTGAACAGCTGCAGACGTTATAACTTGCACTTTGCCCTGGATATTTTTAAAAACTGGCAACAAGAATGTGAAAATAAATGAAGCAAAGTGTGATTAACCCTTTCAAAACCACATTCGAACAGTCATTTTTTCCTCACCACATTCGAACATTCATAACTTTTTAACCACTTCACGACAGCCCATTGACTATAAACGTCTTGTGGGCGGTCATTTATCTCTGAATCGACGTCCTGGAACATCCATTCCGAGATGGCAGCTGCAAGCTAATCGTGCAGCTGCCGAGTCGGGGGGGAGGGGGCATCCCAGAGAGACAGCAGGGCATCCCAGAGAGACAGCAGGGAATGCTCTTCGGTGTCTCTGCCTTCTAGATCGCTGTATACTGCTGTACAGCCTCTCTGGGGGGTGTATTTCCCCTGTAACTAGGGCTACTATGTCAGCCCCAGTTACAGGAGAAATCAATAGTGAAAAAAAAGTTAAATGTCCCCCAGAGGTCTTGTATGACCTTATGGGGGATGCAAAGTGTAAAATAAAAAAATAAAGTGTTTTATAAAAAAAGAAAACAGGTTTCACATGTAAAAAAATAAAATTCCCCCAATTGCGTAATACGAAAAAAAAATATGTTAAAAATATAAATAAATAAAAAAATAGACATATTTGATATTGCCGCGTCCGTGACGGCCGGCTCTATGAATATATCACATGATCCAACCCGTCCAATAAACACAAAAAAAAAATGTCAATAAAAGCCATTTTTGTCACCTTACATCACAAAAAGTGCAACACCAAATGTTCAAAAATGTCCGATAAAATGGTGGCAATAAAACTGTCACCTTATCCCGCAAAAATTGAGCCCCTACATAAGAAAATCGCTCAAAAAATAAACATAGAGACATTAAAACATCATTTTTTTGTTTCAAAAATGCAATTATTGTGTTAAAGTGAAATAAATATAAATAAGTATACATATTAGGTATCGCAGCGTCCGTAACAACGAGCTCTATAAAAATATCACATGACCTAACCCCTCAGGTGAACACTGTAAAAAATAAAAATAAAAACAGTGCCAAAAAGCCATTTTTTGTCACCTAACATCATACAAAGTGCAACACCAAGCGATCAAAAAGAAGTATGCCCCCCAAAGTAGCACTCATCAAACCATAACCACATCCCGCAAAAAATTAGACCCTTACTAAGTCAATCGGTCAAAAAATAAAAAAGCTATGGCTCTCAGACAATGGAGACATGTTTTTGGTTTCAAAAATGATATTATTGTGTAAAACTTAAATATTAGGTATTGCCACGTCCGTAAGGATCTGCTCTACAAAAATGTCACATGACCTAACCCCCCAGGTGAACGCTATAAAAAAAAAAAAAAAACTGTGCTAAAACAACCAATTTTTTTGGTCACCTTGCCCTATAAAGTGTAATAATGAAGGATTCAAAAATCATATGTACCCAAAAATGTTACCAATAAAAACGTCAACTCTTCCTGCAAAAAATAAGTCCCTGCACAAGAAAAAAAAATATGGTGTTCAGAAAATGGAGACACAAAAACATTTTTTCAAAAATGCTTTCTTATGTAAAACTGAAACAAACAAAGTACCGTATTTTTCACTTTATAAGATGCACCTAATGATAAAATGCATCTAGGTTTTTAAGGAATAAAATAAGAAAAAAATATTTTGAACCTAAAAGGTGTGCTTTTGAAGGGTTTTGAACTAATGGTGATCTGTGAATGACACTTATGGGGGATCTGTGGATGACACTGCTATGGAGGGGATCTGTGGATGACACTGCTATGGAGGGGATCTGTGGATGACGCACTGTTATGGGGATCTGTGGATGACGCACTGTTATGGGGATCTGTGGATGACGCACTGTTATGGGGATCTGTGGATGACGCACTGTTATGGGGATCTGTGGATGATGCACTGTTATGGGGATCTGTGGATGACGCACTGTTATGGGGATCTGTGGATGGCGCACTGTTATGGGGATCTGTGGATGATGCAATGTTATGGGGGATCTGTGGATGACAATGTTATGGGGGGGGATCTGTGGAAGACACATATATAGCATGCTATATATGTATCATTCACAGATCCTCCCCAAAACAGTGTCCCTGTGTAAACAGTGGCCCCCAATACAGGGGTTTGAGGCCAGCAGCTGCTGTTGGAATTGCGGCGGGGCCCGGTGCAGTCACTGTTCTCTATTATACCCGGTCCCGCTCATAGCAGTCTTTATATGTAAAGTGTAGTCATGGGAGCTATGTTAAAGTATTGCAATCCTCTGCAGTAGCGCAATTCTCTTTAGTACTCACTATCCAACTACTGTAGCAGGCAGGCAGGCAGCGTAACGTCACTCACTCCGTCAAGCGCTTGCTCCTCCCACTTTATTAATGAAGCAGGAACGTGATGTAGTGAGTGACGTTACGCTGCCAGCTTTTGATAGTTTGAACTGTAGTTTGATACTGAGGACTATAGAGGATTGTGCTTCTACAGAGGATTGCGATACTGCTGTGAGCGAGGCACAGTGTAATAGAGTACACATTCACTGCATTGCCGCCACAATTCCAACACCAGTTGCCGGCCTCCAGCCCCCCCCCCCAGCTGATATATTGCAGGCCGCTCTGTGCAGCTTAGCGGCCGGCCATGTATCAGCGTCACCAGGGTAAAAATGGCAGCATTCGCTTTATACGACCGACTTTTGGGGGAAAAAGTGTGTCTTATAAAGTGAAAAATACTGTAGACATATTCAATATCATTGCATCCGTAACAACCTGCTCTATAAAAATAGCACATGATCTACCCTGTCAGATGAATCTTGTAAAAAATTCTAATAAAAACAGCGCCAAAACAGACATCTTTGGTTACCTTGCGTCACAAAAAATGTAATACAGAGCAATTAAAAATCATATGTACCCAAAATTGTACCAATGAAACTGGCACCTTATCCCCTAGTTTCCAAAATGGAGTCACTTTTTGGGAGTTTCTACTGTAAGGGTGCATCAGGGGGGCTTCAAATGGGAAATGGCATCTAAAAACCAGTTCAGCAAAATCTGCCTCCCAAAAACCATATGACGCTCCTTTTCTTCTGCGCCCTGCCATGTGACCTTACATCAGTTTACTACCATATGTGGTGTGTTTATGTGAAACCGCAGAATCAGGGTAATAAATATTAAGTTTTGTTTGGCTGTTAACCCTCGATGTGTTAAAGAAAAAAATGGATTAAAATGGAAAATCTGCCAAAAAGTGACATTTAGAAATTTCATCTCCATTTTCCTTTAATTCTTGTGGAACATCTAAAGGGGTTAACAAAGTTTGTAAAATCAGTTTTGAGAAACTTGAGGGGTGTAGTTTCTACAATGGGGTCATTTATAAAGGTTTCCACTATGTAAGCCCCACAAAGTGACTTCAGAACTTTTATTAAAAATTTCAAATATTGTTTCTAAAATTCTAAACATGCTAGTATCCTAAAAAAATAAAATCACATTACCAAAATGTTGCCAACAAAAAGTAGACATATGGGGAATGTTAATTAATGAATATTTTATGAGGCATCACTATATGTCTTAAAATCGGAGAGATTCAAATTAAGAAAACAGTGAATTTTTATCAAATTTTCGTTAACTTTTGGATTTTTTTTTATAAATAAAGGTAAAACGTATTGACTCAAATTTAACATGAAGTACAATGTGTCACGAGAAAACAATGTCACATTGTCACAATGTCAGAGATAATTGGTATGTGCAGTTGCGTGGGACTGCGATCGGGTCCAACGTGGCGCCCACCTACGCTAATATCTATATGACTCACCTGGAGGACACATTTGTGTACAGGAGCCACCACTTCAGCCATGTGCTGGGGTGGTGGCGTTATATAGATGACATCTTTTTGGTGTGGGTGGGCGCTGCGTTGGACCTCCAGGCATTCCACACGTTTTTAAATGATGTGGATCCCACGGTAAAATTTACATTGATACATTCATTTGAAAAGATACAGTTTTTGGATACGGAGATTTCTATCAAGGAGGGGCGTTTGGTTAGTGATCTTTATGTCAAAAAGACAGATAAAAATACATTATTAAGATATGAAAGCAACCATCCCCCCTTAATGGTGAAATCCCTACCTTATAGTCAGTTGGTGAGAGTGGACAGGATTGTGGAGGATGCTGAGGTGAAGAGGCGGAGATTTGATCAGATGGGTGCCAAGTTTCGAGCAAGGGGATATCCCAGGGGATTGATTGATCAAAGTATTTAAAAAAATCAGTAATGAAAGAAGTGGAAAAACACCTAAAGAAAAAATGAAAAGGATTCCGTTTATATCAGAATACAGCAGCGAAAGTAATAATATAGCAAAGGTGGTTAGGAAACATTGGGGTATTTTGACATCGAGTTTCCCTCAGATTCAGGAGTTTCAAACACCCCTATTGTTCTCATATCGGAGAAGTAGTAACCTTGGGTATAAAATAGTCAGGTCGGATGTTGGACCTTTCAAAGTAAGGGAAGGAGGCCTTTTTGGTTTTCAAAAAACTATCCATGCTATAATTGTGTAAACTGTCCATTATTGATCAGAGGAAATACATTTTCTAATCCATCTACAGGCAAAGAGGTTAAGATTAGATCCCTATTGACATGTGATTCTACATATGTAGTGTACATGCTTACATGTCCATGTGCCCTGTGGTATGTGGGGGAGACGACCTGGGATGTAAAGACCAGGATTAACCAGCATCGTTTCTCCATCAGAAAGCAAAAGATGGATCTCCCAGTCTCTAGGCATTTCAAGGAGGCAGGACACACGGAAAGGGATCTAAAATTTAGAGTCATAGATCAGATCCCATTGACACGAAGAGGGGGAGATAGAGTGAAGTTATTAAAAAACAAAGAATTATATTGGATCTATACATTGGGGACCCTTAAACCTAGGGGACTCAATGTAGATTTCCGTGTGACATAGGATGTTGTGCTTTGATTTGCCCTCAGGTGTGTTTTCACCGTAATCATATCTGGGAGGAAGACTAAATGAAGTGTTCAGTAGTTTAAATTTTCTTAATGTATAATCATTTATTAATTGTTTGTTATATTTTTTTCTTATTTTTTTAATATATTTTATTTATATTTTTTTCAGATTTTTTCAAGCAATGGACATTCTCACAGATGGAAGTTTATCTATAGGACCGGATGTGTTATGAATTATGAAAAATTATTATTAGATACCATGGGAATCAGGTTTTCTCTGCCGCTTATTTATATTTTATTATTTTTTCTTTTTTGAACACTCCGTGATGAATGAGTGATATGAGTAAAATCACCTAGCAATAGGTAACTGGAGGAAGGGGATTTAACATGATGACTGTGACAGGTCTTTTCATGTATTCCTAACTGACAGGTTTACCTAGAGATGGTGGTTGCTATGTATGTTTTGCCCCAAGGGTGTTGGCATGATATGGCGAGTCCGTTCTTTTGGATGTACCTGTCATTTGCATTATACACTTAAATGGGGAGCTTGGAGTGTGTATGGCCCATGGGGATATGTGGGTGCTGTGGCGAGTCCGTTTTTCTGGACAATCCTATGCCCCCATTAAAATATCTATAGGGCATGCTGGATGTTCATATATGATATGTGGACACTAAGTTGTTATATATGACATGCGTACCACACTTGAGATGCCGGGGTCGCCATACTTGATATGGTCCGGATTGGAGTGTTTGGGATACAATGTTCGCGAGACGTGATAAGTCCGCGCAGCTGCAGAGATAGCGTGAAGTCCGTGAATACCATTTCTATTGAGGGCATTGAGTTGGACATACGAAGAAGTTCGCGAGACTTGTGAATCTCGCGCATGCGTGCTACACTTTGTGAGACGCCGTCTGGGATCCTATTCCGCCTGCTGTGAGATTGTCTTTTTATTATAGTTATTAATTATTCTATACACCTGTGGGTTTTAAGTCAATTAAATTATTCACAAGGTTTACACTAATAGAGAAAAGACTGACAGCCTGAGACCTGGTTTAATTTCCAGGACAGAGGACAGCCTTTCTTTTTACATCATAAGGAGCGCTCCGATTTGCGTTCCATTAACCGGAAATGACATCGTCACATAGCGCGATATATGGCTATTGGATGGAGCAATACCGGGAAGATAGCTGTATACAAAAGCGACGGAAGTGGCGTTGATCGCGTCACCTTCCGGTAAGGAGATACGGAACGCAGATTATGCGCTCCATTGGCAGGAAGCGGATATGACACTTGATGACCGCTTGCCTGCCATTGGTTACCAGTATAGGGCTGGGAGGGATTTCCACCGTTAAATAGACGCGGGATTCCCTCGGTCACTAGGTGCAATATCAGTCACCTCCACCCTGGGAATACTGTCCGTCTATTGAGGTGGGTAAGTTGGTACCTCGTTACCTTGTTCCTGGTATCTCTGCCTCGTTGTCATGGATCTGAAGGTATGACTGCCTTTTTCATGTGTGTTTTACATTTAGATGATCGTGGGCCTGAATATCCATATTAGTGTCCCTGTTCTCTACTAACTGGGTATCTACTGTGACGGTGCATTTCAAGGACTTTTTCTATATCATCTGCCTAACTGCCCCCTGATGAACCCACGGTTGCTGGGGAAACGCGTTGAGGCTAAGTATATGTATCCAATTATACAGATAAATAAGCCTTTGTTGGTTTTCTATATATGATATGCCGATTGTGGCTGATACTGCTATCAATTATTTGATTTTGCACTTTTTTGTTTATCATTTACGACTGTTAGGTATAGGGTCATGCCAAGGGTAATTTAGGGTAGGCACGAGGACGGGGGGACCCCACCATCAGGGGTTGCCTTCGGGCATAGGATTAGTAAGGGGCAGTAGAAGGGATAGCCGCCTTACCTCTGGGCACAGTGCCCAGCTTCCCCGTGACACCTCTCACCCGACATACCCTGCCCATACCTCACGTGTCCTTTTAAGTGGGATTCTGTTTATAATTCGGGTATGATTTTATCAGCATACTAATAAATATTATATTTTAGGAGTCACTTTCGTCTTTTTTGATATAATTTGTCCTAGCTCCGAAGGTGTACCCACACTATAGTGTAACTTGTTTCGCTACTTTTTCCTTCTACTTATGTAGTATTGTAATGATAGGATGGCCAGTTTTCTACAAAGTACCCTATTCACTGAAGCTCTATATGTAGAGGCGAATGAGATCTTTTCTGAAAAGGAGATTCCAGGAATTACCATCACCAGTTGCAAAACTGTGTTTAAAGAACTTTATTTGGGCTACAAGGAGAACGTTAAATCTTGGTGGGAAGTGAAGTCCCTGGAAAATTATATAGCCCAGTCGATTATTCCCAAAGGCCTGCGAATTAAATTAATTCCAGCGGAACGCATAAAATCGGCATCATTGCTGGAGAAGTGGGAGGGGGAATTAACAAAGAGCTCTTTGAATTTGATGCAGTTATTACTTGAGGAGGAGAAGGGACATTTTGCTAAAACATCTGATAATTTGCAGGCTCTCATTGAAGCTGCCCTAAAATTCAAAGGGGAGGCAGAGTTCACACAACGTGAAACATCCCTCCAAACCTCAATAGAAAGACTGCAAAATCAGATCAAAGAGCGAAAACATAGACAATTCTTACGCGATTTACATGAATTTATGGAGAAGAGAGCATATAACTTCACATCACCACGAATAGTTCCGTCAGCCTCTGGGGTTTCCTCATCTGATCTCTCAGAGACAGAATCACAGGACATAGCCCATAAAGACAAACCTGGGAATAAGAGATACGGTCAGAGGAGATGGCAGCGGGGAAACAGGGGACAGTACCGCGGCGGGCGAGGAGGTGGCTCCTCCTTACCAGTATTACCCTCTGTTATGTCCTTGCCCTTTGTACCACCAACTTCCAACCAACCCCCACAAGGGACTTTTTTAGATCACGGGCCAAAACCCCCGTACCCTCTAAGGAACAGGGGCGGGGAAACTTAATACCAGAGGATGAGACCCAGGTTATCAACCTGTCCTCAAGACCCCTGTCGGTATTTGAAACTCGAGTGCTCAAAAAAGGCCTATCATTTGTGCCAACCAGTAATTTTGCCCCTTTTACTTGGGTGAAAGACATGAATTTATTTTGTAGGAAACTTAAATGGCACAAATATATGACTAACACCGACAGAAATACTCTATTGAGCTTGGGGGTTGAGGATGGTGATATTCCACAGCTTGAGTTACTAATGGAACTGTGGGAGGAGGGAACAAGAGGCGTTGGTGAGGGCCCTTTTACAAACTTACGCACTAAAAGTAGGAGAATGCCGCCCCCTTATAATTACGATCACATAGATATATTCCTAACCCTGGTAACAAGGGACATAGAAAACTTAACCAATATACGCTCTCCATCCGTCAATCTAACATCTGATGAATGGAGGGCTTTGAGGTCATTGGAGAAGGATGATTCAATCATCATCAAACCCTCCGACAAGGGGGGTAACCTTGTTTTAATGAACCATGAAATGTACCTCCAGATGTGTAGTGATATTCTGAACAAGAGGGAGTGGTACTGTAATCTATCAGAGGATCCAACGAACATGTTCATGGAGGAATTGGAGATCATTTTGAACGATGGCCTGAAAAATAAGGTCATCAACCACTCGGAATATAGATTTATGTTCCCCAAATATCCGGTCTTGGCAACATTCTATACGCTACCCAAGATCCACAAGGGAACTGTTCCTCTAAAAGGACGCCCCATAATATCGGGGGTAGACTCACTGACACAGAACAGTGGGGTATATATAGACCAGATATTGCGCAAGTTTGTAACAGCGCTCCCTTCATATACCCGCGACTCAATGGACTTCCTACGGAAGATTGACACGTTATCCATCAAATCGTCGTGCTGGTTAGCCAGCATTGACGTTGAATCGCTATATAGTAACATCCCACACGATGTAGGGGTCTCCGCTGTGGCCTATTTTCTGAGAACTCGGGGGGTTCAGTTTACCCTACATAATGAATTTGTCCTGTCCCTGCTTCGATTTGTTTTAACCCATAATGCCTTTATCTTTAACTCCAAGTACTTCCACCAGCTCAGGGGGACTGCGATGGGGAGTCCTTGTGCCCCATCGTATGCAAATCTCTTCCTGGGCTGGTGGGAGGACATCTTGGTCTTCCCAGATCAGGAATCCTGGTGGAACAGCAAGATCTTGTACTGGACCAGGTATATAGATGACATCTTCCTGATCTGGGAGGGCACAAAAGTGGAGTTTATTCAGTTTATTCAGGACCTCAATAGGAACGATGTGGGTCTCAGATTTACATATGAAATCGAAGAAAAACAGATCACTTTTCTGGACATTAAAGTGATGAAGCAGGGGGAACGCTTGGCGACGTCCCTTTTCAGAAAAACCACAGCAACTAACTCCCTACTGCACTGGAGTAGTCACCACCCGTATGCACAGAAGAAGAGCATCCCCAAAAGCCAGTACCTCAGGGTACGCCGAAACTGTTCCTCACTGAATGACTACTTGGGTGAGGCCAAGAATCTTCAGAAAAGATTTCTTGAGAGAGGATACCCGAGAAAAATTCTTGGGGAAGCCTTTAGACAGGCGACATCTGTGGACAGAACAAACCTTCTGATACCTAAGGCAGCTAATAGGGATCGGTCAAAGGAGATTAGGTTAATCTCAACTTTTGACTCGGGTGATCGGGAAATTAGGGGGATCCTGAATAAGTACTGGTCCATTTTAGATCTGGACCCTGACCTAAAGAAGGTGATATCCGACCATCCTAGTATCACATACCGGAAAGGAAGAAGCCTGCAGGATAGACTAGTGAGGAGTTTTTATATGGCCCCCAAAAAGGCAGGATCTTGGCTTGACCGGAGACCTTGTGGCCTTTTCAAGTGTGGGCGATGTAAAGCCTGCAGGTACATTAACATCGCAAAATCGGTACGGAGTTCTGCTAATGGTCAGAGGCAGGAAATTAAAGATTTTGTCAACTGCCGCACCAGGGGTCTTGTCTATATCTGCCAATGCCGGTGTCCCTTGGACTATATAGGCAAGACAAAAAGGGAACTAAGGACCAGGATACTTGAACATATCAATGATGTGTCGAAGGGAAAAACCACTCCCATCGCACAACATGTGAAGGAGGTTCACGATGGGAACCCCGGATCATTAATATTCTCGGTCCTGGAGGTAGTTCCACCGTCACCCAGGAAGGGAGACTGGGACCGCAGGATCCTACAAAGGGAATCCTACTGGATATTTAACATGCGGTCCCAGTCTCCCTTTGGCCTTAATGAACGACTTGACTACCAGTGCTTTTTATGATGTACGTATAGACAGGGGGTGTTCCTGTACTTGACTATAATATGACGGAGTAATTCCCCCGGAACAGGACTACCTCCTTGACCATCTCCCTTTCTTTTCTCCTTTTCTCCTTTTTTTTTTTTTTTTTTCCCCTTTTTTTCCCCTTTTTTTGAAAATAATATTTGGGCTTGTACCCGAGCTTCGATCACATCGTCGGTACTGATTAATTGGCTATCTACATCGGGTAATTCTCGATGCCGCGTGAGATAGGGGGCGGCCATGTATTAATCGCGTGGCCAGTCCTGCAATAACAACCGAAATAACCATATCTATTTAACGTATTTTCTAATATTTAAACCCACAACAAGTAAACTCAGTTAGTTAAACCATTTTACACACATGATTATATAATGAGTTTATGACATAATTCTTTGGTCTGTTGATGATTTCCAGGACAGAGGACAGCCTTTCTTTTTACATCATAAGGAGCGCTCCGATTTGCGTTCCATTAACCGGAAATGACATCGTCACATAGCGCGATATATGGCTATTGGATGGAGCAATACCGGGAAGATAGCTGTATACAAAAGCGACGGAAGTGGCGTTGATCGCGTCACCTTCCGGTAAGGAGATATGGAACGCAGATTATGCGCTCCATTGGCAGGAAGCGGATATGACACTTGATGACCGCTTGCCTGCCATTGGTTACCAGTATAGGGCTGGGAGGGATTTCCACCGTTAAATAGACGCGGGATTCCCTCGGTCACTAGGTGCAATATCAGTCACCTCCACCCTGGGAATACTGTCCGTCTATTGAGGTGGGTAAGTTGGTACCTCGTTACCTTGTTCCTGGTATCTCTGCCTCGTTGTCATGGATCTGAAGGTATGACTGCCTTTTTTCATGTGTGTTTTACATTTAGATGATCGTGGGCCTGAATATCCATATTAGTGTCCCTGTTCTCTACTAACTGGGTATCTACTGTGACGGTGCATTTCAAGGACTTTTTCTATATCATCTGCCTAACTGCCCCTGATGAACCCACGGTTGCTGGGGAAACGCGTTGGGGCTAAGTATATGTATCCAATTATACAGATAAATAAGCCTTTGTTGGTTTTCTATATATGATATGCCGATTGTGGCTGATACTGCTATCAATTATTTGATTTTGCACTTTTTTGTTTATCATTTACGACTGTTAGGTATAGGGTCATGCCAAGGGTAATTTAGGGTAGGCACGAGGACGGGGGGACCCCACCATCAGGGGTTGCCTTCGGGCATAGGATTAGTAAGGGGCAGTAGAAGGGATAGCCGCCTTACCTCTGGGCACAGTGCCCAGCTTCCCCGTGACACCTCTCACCCGACATACCCTGCCCATACCTCACGTGTCCTTTTAAGTGGGATTCTGTTTATAATTCGGGTATGATTTTATCAGCATACTAATAAATATTGTATTTTAGGAGTCACTTTCGTCTTTTTTGATATACTGGTTTTAATTTCCCCTTGATGATCCCAGCTGACTTCAGCTGGAGATCCCTCAGGCTAGGGGAGAAACCTGTCCTGGAATGGGGAGGATGGATTGGAAGGTCCCACTTCCTCCTACCTTCCCAATCCATAAAATCCATCCCAAGAACTGACAAACAAAACTGTCTCAGCAACCTACACATTGCTGAGAACCTTTTAACTATTCTGGATTTTATTATATATATATATATATATATATATATATATATACACACACACACACAGTGCCTTGTGAAAGTATTTGGCCCCCTTGAACTTTTTGACCTTTTGCCACATTTCAGGCTTCAAACTGAAAGATATAAAACTGTATTTTTTTGTGAAGAATCAACAACAAGTGGGACACAATTATGAAATGGAACGAAATTTATTGGATATTTCAAACTTTTTTAACAATTAAAAAACTGAAAAATTGGGCGTTCAAAATTATTCAGCCCCCTTAAGTTAATACTTTGTAGCACCACCTTTTGCTGTGATTACAGATGTAAGTCGCTTGGGGTATGTCTCTATCAGTTATGCACATCGAGAGACTGAAATTTTTGCCCATTCCTCCTTGCAAAACAGCTCAAGCTCAGTGAGGTTGGATGGAGAGCGTTTGTGAACAGCAGTTTTCAGTTCTTTCCACCGATCCTCGATAGGATTCAGGTCTGGACTTTGACTTGGCCATTCTAACACCTGGATATGTTTATTTGTGAAACATTCCATTGTAGATTTTGCTTTATATTTTGGATCATTGTCTTTTTGGAAGATAAATCTTGGTCCCAGTCTCAGGTCTTTTGCAGACTCCATCAGGTTTTCTTCCAGAATGGTCCATTTGGCTCCATCCATCTTCCCATCAATTTTAACCATCTTCCCTGTCCCTGCTGAAGAAAAGCAGGTCCAAACCATAATGCTGCCACCACCATGTTTGACAGTGGGGATGGTGTGTTCAGTGTGATGAGCTGTGTTGCTTTTACGCCAAACATAACGTTTTGCATTGTTGCCAAAAAGTTCAATCTTGGTTTCATCTGACCAGAGCACCTTCTTCCACATGTTTGGTGTGTCTCCCAGGTGGCTTGTGGCAAACTTTAAATGACACTTTTTATGGATATCTTTAAGAAATGGCTTTCTTCTTGCCACTCTTCCATAAAGGCCGGATTTGTGCAGTATACGACTGATTGTTGTCCTATGGACAGAGTGTCCCACCTCAGCTGTAGATCTCTGCAGTTCATCCAGAGTGATTATGGGCCTCTTGGCTGCATCTCTGATCAGTCTTCTCCTTGTATGAGCTGAAAGTTTAGAGGGACGGCCAGGTCTTGGTAGATTTGCAGTGGTCTGATACTCCTTCGATTTCAATATTATCACTTGCACAGTGCTCCTTGGGATGTTTAAAGCTTGGGAAATCTTTTTGTATCCAAATCCGGCTTTAAACTTCTCCACAACAGTATCTCGGACCTGCCTGGTGTGTTCCTTGGTCTTCATGATGCCTCCTGCGCTTTAAACTGACCTCTGAGACTATCACAGTGCAGGTGCATTTATACGGAGACTTGATTACACACGGGTGGATTCTATTTATCATCATTAGTCATTTAGGTCAACATTGGATCATTCAGAGATCCTCACTGAACTTCTGGAGAGAGTTTGCTGCACTGAAAGTAAAGGGGCTGAATAATTTTGCACGCCCAATTTTTCAGTTTTTTATTTGTTAACAAAGTTTGAAATATCCAATAAATTTCGTTCCACTTCATAATTGTGTGCCACTTGTTGTTGATTCTTCACAAAAAATTACAGTTTTATATCTTTATGTTTGAATCCCTGAGATCAGCTATTGTTTTGTTTGAGTAGTCTCCAAGGCATTGCTCCTGGTTAGCCAGAATTCTACTCCACACTGGGGGGTAACACCCCGAACAGCTGTCTGTGGATGGATAACTGGCTTAGGTTTTCCCCGTCACATCCTTAAAGCTTGTAAAAAAGCGGGATCTTGACATAGGGGCCACTTAATATGGTGGATTTGGTGATCTCTGTAATGGAGACACCCCTTTGCACCAGTTTTCCTTCCTGGCTTTCATTGTGTTGTAGACCCAATACTGGGGCTCCACATTTATTTTGCATATTACTCTTTATGTTTGAAGTTTGAAATGTGGCAAAAGGTCGAAAAGTTCAAGGGGGCCAAATACTTTCACAAGGCACTGTATATATATAATCAAAAAAGTAGAGCAGCACACCAAGATAGTGAAAAAAAGGTGATGTTCTTTATTCACACTATCTTGGTGTGCTGCTCTACTTTTTTGATAATATTGAAGATTGGGTTGCTTAGCCCTTTATTTGAGCTTGCACCTAGACCACTTAGTCTGTGCTGCCACATATTTTGTTTCTCTCTCTCTTATATATATATATCTATATATATATATATATATATCTATCTATATATATATATTGTGGGGAGTCGCTCTGGTAGATAGCAGTGCGGGTGCAGTATAGAGGCAAAACGGAGTCCAGAAAGTGTAGCAAACAGTGTTTAATTCACACTTGTAGCAAATACACAGCAAACAGTCACTTGGTGTTAATTCACACCCATCAGAAAACGTGCAGCAAAACGAAATAGTCAAAAACAGGTTCCAGTCACCTGGGAGGCTTTAGGTGCAGGTTCGCACCTGGCTGTCAGTCCAGCCGCAAGGCGATCGACCTCCGGCTTCCAGGCCGTCTGCACTCCTCCTTGCTTGGGGTCTTGCTTCCAGCCCAGAGAACTCCACACAGCACAGCATGGATCAGCACTCCCAAACTCAAATGATTCCACAGCCTAACAGCAGCTCCAGGACAATCACACTCAGCTGCTGAGGAGGCTGCCTTTTAAAGGCCCGGATAAAGTCCGGCCTGGACCGTGGGGAATAGGCACCCACCCAACTCTTTGCTTACTCCCAGTAAGTGCCGGCCCGGATTGGCTTTGCAGCCAAACTAAAAAACAAGGTGTCAAACAGCACTAGCTGCTGCTGACACACGAAAACCCGGCTCTTACCTCACCGAGGCCAGAAACCTGGGTGACACGTACCTGCCATCGACCACGGTACCTTGCACCCTCTTACACCCCCCCCCTTTTTCAACCCTGAGGGGATGAACACATGTGAGGCAGTGGACGCGGGACAGGGCATCTGCGTTACCCTGCAAGCGGCCTGCCCTGTGTTCTACAGAGAACTTAAAGTTCTGCAGGGATAGGAACCACCTGGTGACCCGAGCATTCCTCTCCTTTGCCTGGCTCATCCACTGGAGAGGGGAATGGTCGGTCACCAGACGGAACCTCCTCCCTAACAGGTAGTAGCGGAGAGATTCGAGTGCCCACTTGATAGCCAGGCACTCCCTCTCCACTATACTATACCTGGACTCGGCGGGACTGAGCTTACGGCTCAGGAAGACAACGGGATGTTCTTCCCCGTTGACCTCCTGAGACAATACCGCACCGAGGCCTACCTCCGAGGCATCGGTCTGTACGACGAACTCCCTGTTGAAGTCGGGTGTCACTAAAACCGGGGACCCACACAGGGCCGACTTCAACGCGGAGAAAGCCTCCTCCGCCTTCTCACTCCAGCTAACCTTCCCAGACTTTCGCCCCTTCAACAGGTCTGTCAATGGCGCTGCTATTGTGGCAAAGTGGGGCACAAACCGCATGTAGTACCCTACCATTCCCAGGAAGGACTTTACCTGCCTGGTGGTGACTGGTCGGGGCCAGTTACGTATGGCTTCTACCTTAGTTACCTGCGGCTTGATGACTCCCCGCCCAATAACATATCCCAAATATTTAGTCTCTTCCAACCCAATCGCACACTTCTTTGGATTGGCAGTTAGACCAGCTTTCCTCAGGGCATCCACTTTGGGCAAATGGCTTTCCCAGTCGGTGCTGTGGATGATTACATCATCTAAGTAGGCCGAGGCGTACCGACGATGAGGTCGCAGCACTATGTCCATTAACCTTTGGAAGGTGGCGGGGGCGCCATGCAGGCCAAAGGGTAACACCTTGTAGTGATACAGGCCCTGCGGGGTAACAAAAGCGTTTTTTTCCTTGGCCGACTCCGTTAAGGGTACCTGCCAGTACCCTTTAGTGAGGTCTAGCACAGAAAAATACCGGGCTTGTCCTAAATTCTCAACAAGCTCGTCTACCCGGGGCATGGGATGCGCATCAAACTTGGACACTTCATTTAACTTGCGAAAATCGTTGCAGAACCGCAATGTCCCATCCGGCTTGGGTATTAGAACTATGGGACTGGCCCACTCACTTTTCGACTCCTCAATGACATCAAGCTTCAACATTAATTGCACTTCCTCCGCGATGGCCCGTCGCCGAGCCTCGGGTACCCGGTATGGTTTTAACCGGATCTTGGCCTGAGGCTCAGTGACGATGTCATGTTGGATGAGAGACGTGCGGCCAGGGAGATCCGAGAACACATCCGTGTTCCGACTGATGAACTCCTGACTTCCTGAACTTGTTTGGAAGACAGGCTGTCTGCAATTTTTACCGTGGCTACCGCTCGCAGGCCTCGAACTGTGGGGCTGGACCCTTCTCACCCAGAAGCCCTGGCCGGGTGCTGTTGTCGTCGGTCGCGTTCCTATCCTTCCACGGCTTTAGTAAATTCACGTGGTACACCTGCTCCGGCTTGCGCCGCCCTGGCTGGTGTACCTTGTAATTTACTTCCCTACCTTCTCAATCACCTCATAGGGGCCCTGCCACCTAGCTAGGAACTTGCTGTCAAGGGTGGGTACCAGAACCAAAACCCGATCTCCCGGATTGAAGCCCCGCACCCGAGCCTGACGATTATACACCCTACTCTGGGCTTGTTGCGCTGCCTCCATATGCTCCCGGACCAGCGGCAACACCCTTTCCATCCGGTCTTGCATCTGGGTGACATACTCAATGACACTTTTGTGGGGGACAGGCTGCTGTTCCCACGCTTCCTTGGCGATATCCAACAGGCCCCGAGGGTGTCTGCCATAAAGCAGTTCGAAGGGCGAGAACCCAGTAGAGGACTGGGGCACCTCTCGCACTGCGAACATGAGATAGGGCAGAAGCAGGTCCCAGTCCTTCCCATCTCTAGACACCACCCTTTTTAACATATTTTTTAGAGTTTGGTTAAACCTTTCGACAAGACCGTCCGTTTATGGATGGTAAACGGACGTCCGCAATTGCTTTATACGCAATAATTTACACAGTTCCCTCATAACTTTAGACATAAAAGGGGTCCCTTGGTCTGTCAGAATCTCTTTTGGCAGGCCCACACGGGAAAACATTTCCATTAACTCTTTGGCAATGAGCTTAGCCGAGGTATGTCGCAGAGGCACCGCCTCCGGATACCGAGTGGCGTAGTCGAGAACTACCAGAATGTGTTGGTGGCCCCTGGCAGACTTCGGTACAGGCCCGACTAGATCCATAGCGATACGCTCAAACGGGACCTCAATGATTGGAAGAGGCACAAGGGGACTACGGAAATGTGGCTGGGGGCTATTTACCTGACAGGTTGGACAAGATTTACAATATTCTTCTACCTCCTTAAACACACCAGGCCAATAAAACCGCTGCAGTATGCGGTCCTGCGTTTTCTGCCACCCCAGGTGTCCCCCAAGAACATGTTGGTGGGCAAGCTCCATGACCAGCTTGCGATACGCTGTGGGCACCACCAACTGTTCAACAGATTCACCTCGGATTTGGTTCACCCGATATAACATTTCTTGGTGAACGACAAAGCGGGAAATATTAACTCAGCCCCTGGCTTCTGGGGTTTACCATCAATTTCCACCACATTCTCCCAGGCCCTAGTTAGGGTTTGGTCCCGGTGTTGGGCGGTCCCAAAATTGTCTCCAGAGACGTGGAGGTCTGCCAACTCAGGTCCTGGTGGCAAGTACTCCATGTCTCCCACCATTACACTCAGTGGGGGTGTCTCCCTCTATCACAGCAGTGGTGGTCACCCCTACCGCAGGCCCTTCGGACTCGGGCTCCCAGGGCTCTGGCCCCCACTGGAACCAGGCCACTCTGCTAGGGTTGCCCCTGTCTCAGGGCTATTAGTCACTTTCATCTCAGGCCATAGTGACGGAAAACCAGGGAAGTCTCTCCCAATTATTAGTTCATACGGTAGCTTTGTGGAGATCGCCACTTCACAAGTCCATGTGCCGGCCGCCGTGGATAGAGACATTACAGCAGTGGGATAGTCCTTTAAGTCTCCATGTATGCACACCACACCAACTTTCCGGCCCGTATACTGGGTGGGCTGTACCAGGGCAGCACTTACCAGGGTTACTAGGCTCCCTGAGTCCAACAGCGCCACTGCCAGGTTATCAGCCACTTGCACCTGGCACAGGTGACGATTGTCTACTGTCTCGGGGGTGCCGGTTGCACACAGTCTCCGGGCATACATGGAAGCCCGGTACCCATAATTAATCTCCATGGGTTCTCCCCACTGTGGACAGTCGGCCCTTACGTGGCCAGGCTCGTGACACCGCCAGGAGACTATCGGGGCCGGGTCTACAGGGGGTACACCCCAAGCAGGTTTCTCGGGTACCAGTCGTCGGGACTGGATGGGAGTCCTCCGGGTTTGACCGGCCCCTCCCAACAACACCCCCTTTCAAGTTTTGGGTGGCCTCATAGCGCTCCACCAGGTCGACCATTTCTAGGGCATTGGTGGGTGATACCTGGCCAATCCAGTGCTGAAGGGGGTAAGGCAAGGCCCTCCAGAACATGTCAGCCAGCAGTCGGTCCAGCATAGCAGTCGGACTTAGAATATCAGGCTGCAGCCATTTTTGCAACCTGTGCAGAAACTCATAGTACTGCGGCCGGGCGGGTTCAGCCGCTTTAAAGTCCCACTGGTGGACCCGTTGAGCCCGGACTAACACGCTTACCCCCAGCCTGGCCAGGATCTCCCCCTTCACCGTGGGGTAATCAGCAGCCTGGTCATCTGCTAAGTCAAAAACTTGTTGGGATCCGGATGCCAGGAACGGAGCGACCACCTCAGCCCACTGGTCACGGGGTAACTTCTCCCTCAAGGCCACCTTTTCAAAGACCGCCAGATACGTCTCCACGTCGTCCGAGGGGGTCATCTTTGGGATCGCCGCACGGACCGCTTCCGGGCATCATGGTCGTGGTGGGACGCTCCTGCAGCTTGTAACGCCATCACGTGCTGTAAAAGTAGTTGGTTGGTCTCCCGCTGCTGCACGTTAGCCTCCATGAGGGCTTTCACAGCCGCCTCCATGTTGCCAGAAATTCCTGTTTGCAACTTTGCCGGTTTTATATATGCCATGCACTTGTGCTCAGCAAAACACAAACAATTCGGGCGTTCACGCCAGCCTCACTGCGCATGCCCGCATCCTCCACCAAATGTGGGGAGTCGCTCTGGTAGATAGCAGTGCGGGTGCAGTATAGAGGCAAAACGGAGTCCAGAAAGTGTAGCAAACAGTGTTTAATTCACACTTGTAGCAAATACACAGCAAACAGTCACTTGGTGTTAATTCACACCCATCAGAAAACGTGCAGCAAAACGAAATAGTCAAAAACAGGTTCCAGTCACCTGGGAGGCTTTAGGTGCAGGTTCGCACCTGGCTGTCAGTCCAGCCGCAAGGCGATCGACCTCCGGCTTCCAGGTCGTCTGCACTCCTCCTTGCTTGGGGTCTTGCTTCCAGCCCAGAGAACTCCACACAGCACAGCATGGATCAGCACTCCCAAACTCAAATGAATAAAGTCCGGCCTGGACCGTGGGGAATAGGCACCCACCCAACTCTTTGCCTACTCCCAGTAAGAGCCGGCCCGGATTGGCTTTGCAGCCAAACTAAAAAACAAGGTGTCAAACAGCACTAGCTGCTGCTGACACACGAAAACCCGGCTCTTACCTCACCGGGGCCAGGAACCTCGGTGACACGTACCTGCCATCGACCACGGTACCTTGCACCCTCTTACAATATATATATATATATATATATATATATATACACGAGTATAGATGTGCCCCAGGTATCTATACCCATATATTCTAAATAACCTTTGTCCGGGTGCCCCCCCCCCCCAGCCTCTTCCTGCATTCCTGCATTCCTGCAGGAGGTGGAGATGTCATCAGATGACCGGACAATTATGTCCGGCCGTCTGGTGACTTCAAAAGACACAGGTTTAATAAGATGCTGGGCCTTTTGCCTAAGTATCTCCAGCCCCTGCAGGGGAGAAGAAGACGCCTAGATGACTGGACACTTTTGTCCAGTTTTGGCCACTTCAAAAAACAGAGAAACAATTAAGAGTCTCTGTATTTTGATACCATCCCCATTTGTCACATACTTTAGGTGTGATAACAACACTTGAGGTATGATTACTTCCCCCACCTCACATGGCGGTGTGTGTATGTGTGTTGCATTTCATCACACACACAAGATGTGAAATGGTCTTATATTAGTCCAAGTCAGGACAAAGAAAGGGAGTTGGGCTCTGAGGACCACAAGAGAGGAGTTGGACCGAGCAGCTCCATGCCACTGGAAATGGCTAAGTACGCCCTACCCCTGCCCTGATTTACCACCATTAACCTCTACCTCCCTGCAGCAGTAACCCTATCACTGCTGCCCTGAACCCCTTCATTGCTGCCCGGCTGCCCTAATCCCCCTGTTGCTGAATACTTGCAGCATCAACCCCTCACCCCTCAATTAACCCTTTTGCTGCTATGCCCCCCTTGCAGTGCCAGCCCTAGCCCAGCACTGCTCTCCATTTGTATCCCCCTTGCAGTGCCAGCCCTAGCCCAGCACTGCTCCCCTGTTGTATCCTCTGCCCTGCTGTCCCAGCATCACCTGATTGCTGTTTCAGCATTTACCCTTTGTCCTGTTATTGCAGTAGGGACAGAGTGAGTAGCCAGCTGGGTAGGTTACTGCTGTAATGTATGTAAGTGTGTAATTGTATAGCTAGTTTGTGGAGTGGAATCTGGGATTGTGTAGTGTAATTTGGAATATTGTATTGTATTGCTGTGTTGTAGTGTTATTATTGTACTGTAGTGTGTGCGTCTACATGTATATATATTTATAACTATTGATCTATAAATATATATAGATATATATATATATATATATATATATATACAGTATCCTTATTTTGTATACTTGTATTTGTATTGTGTAATACAGTCATGTCCAAAGTCCGGCCCGCGGGCCAATTACGGCCCGTGTTCCGGACTGAAACGGCCCCCCAGAGTTTTCCTCAAATACTGGTAATCCGGCCCCTGGTTTCTCTCACTGCAGTCACTGCTGGCTAACGCAGGAAAGGTCAAATTTCGTGCCAATGTCCGAGATCTCGTGAGCTTTAGCCTTTGCCTCAAGGAGAAGGAAAGCCGAGATCTCGCGACGTTCAAGATCTCGTGAGATTTGGGTTGTCCTTCTCCCTGAGCCCAAATCTCACGAGATCTCAGGCGTCATGAGATCTCGGCTTTCCTTCTCTGTGAGGTCAGAATAGCGGCGCCATTGTGGTGGACAGGGCTATAAATTGTCTGGGATACCCTGTTCCCATCTATTATTAATAGTGGTATACTCCTGGCTGAGGGTTGTTAGGTGCAGCGTCAGCCCCATACATAAAAATAGTGGGCAAAGTGTGAACCTGTCCTATCACTATCGCTCACAACTATAAGTGAGTTTGTGCAGGACTAATTGTTTGCCATTCCCTACATACAGTTGGACAAGTGGTGTCCTATAATGTATTAAAAGATGTCATACCGTACATAAAATAGAATTGTGATACCTTATACAGTAAGTAGGAGTTTGTTGAGGTCTTCTACCCCCATGCATCACATTACCCCCAGAGGACATTTATACAGTGTGACCACGTGGATCAAGAAACATTGTGAAGGTCATAAAACTTTGTAGAAGAACAAGTTTATTAAAACGTTCCTGGCTGCATTCTAGCGATGAATTCCAGGTCCAACTGGTGTCCTGAACATCATAATCAAAGTCCTCACCAATTAACGTCGCCGCGAGATTTAGCTTTTCCTTCTCCCTGCGCCTCCACACACAGCCACAAGCGCGACCATAAGGGCTATTGAGCCTATTTGAGTCTATTGAGGGAAAAAAAAAACACACTGGCAGTGCTGTGAAAGAGGGCATAATCCGAATCTGTGGTACCAAGCTGTCATACCCTTCATTAACCCCTCAATGTACGTCACTGTGCTATAATTTGATTATCTGATTGTGCTCCTAGTTCTCTCTACAAATAACTTCTCACTTTCTGGCCAATTTTTATAATGGCAACTACAAATAAGGAACGAAAAGTTGACAGTGAGGGACGCCGCTTCCAGGACAGGTGGAAAGTGGAATATAATTTCGCTGAAATACCGAATCACTGTGTTTGTCTGATATGCCAAGAGACTGTAGCTGTTTATAAGGAATTTAATGTCAAGAGACACTACCAGTCAAGACATAGCACATACGACAAGCTAACACGCGACCGCAGTGAAAAGTTGAAGCAACTTGAAGCTGTTTTAATGTCACAACAGCGATTTTTTACAATCTTAAAATGGTCGGCCCTCGCACATGTTCACTTCATCAAATCTGGCCCTCCTCGAAAAAAGTTTGGACACCCCTGGTGTAATAAATACTTTATTATTCATGATACAGTGTACAGTGTTTTTGGTAGGCACCACAGTATATAGTAGCAGTGTAAGTCGCATGTAGTTCAGTGTAGTGTAAGGCAAGTGAGGTTTTATCATTATTTAAGGTATAAATAGGCAGAGTTATCAATAGATGATTTACGCTTATTAATGTATATTAAATATTGGTATTTGCAAAGATATTAATAATTAATATTCTCCCTAAACAAGAGGTATTGGTTACTCTCTCTTAGAGTTTATTTGTGAGCTCTGAGATTAACATATGGTTACCAAACATTTAGGAAATCTAAATGCTAGTTTTCATGACATGGACCCCTTTTAGCATGTAAAACTTACACTGGGTTCAGACCTGAGCGTTTTGAAGCCTAGCGTTTTCTGAGCGTTCAAGACGGGCGTTAACGCGCGTTTTTTTCAAGCGTTTTGGTAAATAGTGTAGGCGCGTTTGATGCGCGTTTATGTGATTGACTGCATAGTTGGCCAATGACCAAACAGCCCTCGCTATATATAGTTTGGCCAATCTGAGTGCTTTAGAGGTGTGAAATTCCATGGTGGCTGATCTAGTGTGTGCTTAGGAAACATGGACTGCTACAGGAGGCGACATGTTGCAGTGCTTGTGACTGCAATCCAACTTGAACGCTTGAGGAGAAGGAGGGACAGCAGGCGACGGTTCTGGGTCCATCCGGTCATTGCCCAGCGGCAGGAGAGGGGACAGTTCTGGGCTCTCTACCAGAACCTACGGGCCCATGAGGACCAGTTTTTTGGCTACATGAGAATGTCCATCCCCAGGTTAGTATGTATACGTGATGTGGGTAGTATTTGTTTTTTTAAGCATAGCGTGTAGTAATGTCTGAATTTGTATCGTCTACAGCTTTGACGAGCCCCTGGGGCTGTTGGAGAGTCGTTTGCTGCACCAGGACACCTTCATGCGGGACAGCATTCCACCTGTTGAAAGACTGGTCATAACTTTGCAGTAAGTAGTATATAAATCGGGCCCTTCACAAACATGTCAATTGTGTTGCGACTGTATATGAGTGTTTTTGAATTTTAGTAGTCGTGTTGTTTCTGCCGTATGCTTGTTACCATAAATATTCTGCACATGCATCATGTAGCCACCTTTGCAAGGTGTTACCCCTCCCATAAAAATAAGACTCCAAACATATAGTTATTTAGTTTTTAATGTTTGGGGCAATAAAGAAACTCAGTACGTTCCCCAACATGTTTAAACTGAGTACACTAAACTGCACATAACATTTGTGCAAAAAGCAAACAAAATATGATAATCCTTTTAACAGAATATAACTAAAGTAGTTGCCACTTCAACTACCGGCACTTTAAATCGCAGTACCATTTCTCACAGGTCCTCATAATCTGTGCCGGTTGTTTCTGTTTCAGGATCCCGCCTTGTTTGAGTGGTTTGACGCGTTTGAATCTCGGCATTGGCCTGTGTGCTGGTGGTGGTGCTTGTGGAGGTGCTCGGGCCATACTGGTGGCCATAATGTGGAACATCTTGTGGGCCATGTTGGTCGTACTGTTGGCCATAATATTGGCCATATTGTTGCACAGGTTCCGATGGTTGACTATACTGTTGAGCATATTGGGATCCCTGTGGAGCATACTGCTGTGGATATAGTTGCCCATATGTAGTGGTATGTGTTGGCCCATGTTGGCTAAATTTGGTACCATGTTGGTGCCCATATTGTTGGCCATACTGGGGGGCCTGCATAGGGGCCAGCATAGTAGGCTGCATTGGAGCCGGGATAGGAGGATGCCTAGGGGCCTGCATAGTAGGCTGCATCGGAGCCGGAATCGGATGCTGCCTAGGAGCCGGAATCGGATGCTGCCTAGGAGCCGGAATCGGATGCTGCCTAGGAGCCGGGAGAAGAGGCTGCATAGGAGCCGGCATAGGGGCCTGCATGGAAGCAATTTTTGTCGCCACTTTGGTGGTCATTTCAGTGGCCACTTGTGTAGCCATTTCAGTCGCCACTTGTTGGGCGAGCTTTGTGGCCTGGTGTGGGGACAGCTGCGGGGCCTGATGTTGTGCCATTACAGGTTCAAGCTGTGTGGGCAGCTGTGTGGCCAGTTGTGTGGCCAGTTGTGTGGCCAGTTGTGTGGCCTGCTGTGTGGCCTGCTGTGTGGCCTGCTGGGGGCCGGGCTGGGTTTCCTGGAACGGTATAGCAAAAGTGTCCAGCGTTCGGATCAGCATCTCTTGGACTTTGGAGAGAGTTGCGGTCTGGGCACATTTTGCATTCGGTCCTCCAGACTGAGAAGGAAATGCCCGTGACTGGACATTTTTGGAATGGGATGTGCCAGGGCATCCAGGCTGGCTATCAGTCGGTCCTCATGCCGTTCAACTGGCCCTTTTGGCCCTTTGCTGGCGAGTGGCTTCTGGCACAGATGGGCCTGGCTGTGTGGGGCTTGTAAGCGGCGGAGGGCCCTCTGGCCCTGGTGGACTGGTTGCCGCAGTAGATGGGCCTGGCTCGCTGTCCCGAGTGTGGCCAGAGTCATCTTCCGCCTCATCTGCAGCCTGACTATGTTCCCAGCTACTCTCTGTGCTGTTAATGAGAAAAATATAGTTAAGTATGTTCCCCATATCAATGTGAATATATGTGACGTTATGTCATGCCACATCCTCTCCCCAATGTGTAGTACAGTGTCTAACCTCCTCATTTCAGTGCAGGGAATCAAGAAGGCCATTTGCTCCGCATGCACATAACAAGAGCGTGTGGGTGATGAGCCGCTCCTCTGCTCCCTCTCTAGGCGGCGATGCCGTATGAAAGCGTCCTTGAGACTTTTCCATTTTTTTTTAATAGTGTTGACTAAAAAACAAAAACAATACGTTCATTTAAAATATATATTTTTCTCATTTCAGGTACTTAGGTACAGGACAGTCTTTGACCAGTCTACATTATGCGTTTATGGTAGGGAAATCCACTGCAAGTATGATCATCCGCGAAACCTGCGTGGCAATATGAGATGCGCTTCATGCAGCAGTGATGGCCCAACCGCATAAGGAGCAGTGGAAGGAAATCGCGGATAATCTGTGCCGGTTGTTTCTGTTTCAGGATCCCGCCTTGTTTGAGTGGTTTGACGCGTTTGAATCTCGGCATTGGCCTGTGTGCTGGTGGTGGTGCTTGTGGAGGTGCTCGGGCCATACTGGTGGCCATAATGTGGAACATCTTGTGGGCCATGTTGGTCGTACTGTTGGCCATAATATTGGCCATATTGTTGCACAGGTTCCGATGGTTGACTATACTGTTGAGCATATTGGGATCCCTGTGGAGCATACTGCTGTGGATATAGTTGCCCATATGTAGTGGTATGTGTTGGCCCATGTTGGCTAAATTTGGTACCATGTTGGTGCCCATATTGTTGGCCATACTGGGGGGCCTGCATAGGGGCCAGCATAGTAGGCTGCATTGGAGCCGGGATAGGAGGATGCCTAGGGGCCTGCATAGTAGGCTGCATCGGAGCCGGAATCGGATGCTGCCTAGGAGCCGGAATCGGATGCTGCCTAGGAGCCGGAATCGGATGCTGCCTAGGAGCCGGGAGAAGAGGCTGCATAGGAGCCGGCATAGGGGCCTGCATGGAAGCAATTTTTGTCGCCACTTTGGTGGTCATTTCAGTGGCCACTTGTGTAGCCATTTCAGTCGCCACTTGTTGGGCGAGCTTTGTGGCCTGGTGTGGGGACAGCTGCGGGGCCTGATGTTGTGCCATTACAGGTTCAAGCTGTGTGGGCAGCTGTGTGGCCAGTTGTGTGGCCAGTTGTGTGGCCAGTTGTGTGGCCAGTTGTGTGGCCTGCTGTGTGGCCTGCTGTGTGGCCTGCTGTGTGGCCTGCTGGGGGCCGGGCTGGGTTTCCTGGAACGGTATAGCAAAAGTGTCCAGCGTTCGGATCAGCATCTCTTGGACTTTGGAGAGAGTTGCGGTCTGGGCACATTTTGCATTCGGTCCTCCAGACTGAGAAGGAAATGCCCGTGACTGGACATTTTTGGAATGGGATGTGCCAGGGCATCCAGGCTGGCTATCAGTCGGTCCTCATGCCGTTCAACTGGCCCTTTTGGCCCTTTGCTGGCGAGTGGCTTCTGGCACAGATGGGCCTGGCTGTGTGGGGCTTGTAAGCGGCGGAGGGCCCTCTGGCCCTGGTGGACTGGTTGCCGCAGTAGATGGGCCTGGCTCGCTGTCCCGAGTGTGGCCAGAGTCATCTTCCGCCTCATCTGCAGCCTGACTATGTTCCCAGCTACTCTCTGTGCTGTTAATGAGAAAAATATAGTTAAGTATGTTCCCCATATCAATGTGAATATATGTGACGTTATGTCATGCCACATCCTCTCCCCAATGTGTAGTACAGTGTCTAACCTCCTCATTTCAGTGCAGGGAATCAAGAAGGCCATTTGCTCCGCATGCACATAACAAGAGCGTGTGGGTGATGAGCCGCTCCTCTGCTCCCTCTCTAGGCGGCGATGCCGTATGAAAGCGTCCTTGAGACTTTTCCATTTTTTTTTAATAGTGTTGACTAAAAAACAAAAACAATACGTTCATTTAAAATATATATTTTTCTCATTTCAGGTACTTAGGTACAGGACAGTCTTTGACCAGTCTACATTATGCGTTTATGGTAGGGAAATCCACTGCAAGTATGATCATCCGCGAAACCTGCGTGGCAATATGAGATGCGCTTCATGCAGCAGTGATGGCCCAACCGCATAAGGAGCAGTGGAAGGAAATCGCGGATGTCTTCCAGAAAACCTGTCAATTCCCCAACTGTGCCGGAGCTATAGATGGCAAACATATCCGCATAAAGAAGCCGGTTCGAAGTGGCAGCCAATATTATAATTATAAAAAATACTTTTCATTTGTCCTTTTTGCGGTGTGTGATGCCAACTATAGCTTCCGGTACATCGATGTGGGCTCATATGGCAGCAGGTCAGACTCTGCAGTATTTGCCCATTCGGAATTTGGAAAAATGCTACTGGACAAGGCTCTGGATCTCCCTGACCACACCACACTGCCTGGCACCACTTCACCAGCGATGCCCTTTGTTTTTGTTGCCGACGAGGCCTTTGTGCTGGGCGAAAACCTGATGAGGCCGTATTCCAGCAGGGGACTTTCTATAGCAAGGCGAGTCTTCAATTATCGGCTGACTAGAGCGCGCAGGGTTGTGGAGTGCGCTTTTGGCATACTCGCCAACAAATGGCGCTTTCTCCACACACCCATTCACCTGAAATTGGAGACTGCCATATCGGCCGTTAAGGCAGCCTGCGTCCTCCATAATTTTGTGCGGGCAAGAGAAGGCTATAATTTCGAGGATTCCCTCAGCCATTCCCTGCAGAGTCATCTTCCCAGTGTTGCGCGTGGCCACAGACAAGGTGCAGCAGTGCGGGAGCAGTTTACCGCATATTTTATGTCGCCACATGGGGCGTTACCTTGGCAGTAGTGATGTCGCGAACATAAAATTTTCAGTTCGCGAACAGCGAACGCGAACTTCCGCAAATGTTCGCGAACAGGCGAACCGGACGAACCGCCATAGACTTCAATAGACAGGCGAATTTTAAAAACCAAAGGGACTCTTTCTGGCCACAATAGTGATGGAAAAGTTGTTTCAAGGGGACTAACACCTGGACTGTGGCATGCCGGAGGGGGATCCATGGCAAAACTCCCATGGAAAATTACGTAGTGGACGCAGAGTCGGGTTTTAATCCATAAAGGGCATAAATCAACTAACATTCCTAAATTGTTTGGAATAACATGCTTTAAAACATCCAGTGTGTGTATACGATCAGGTCTGATGTTGTATTGATCAGGTAATGTAAGGGTTACGCCCGATTCTCAGACATTGACATACCAAACTCCTCTTTGAATGCACCGCAAACAGTCCATTTGCACAACTGCAAACTCCCCATTTGCACAAGGTTGGATACCAAGCTAGCCACGTCCCGGTGATGTCATTGAAGGTTTCTTCCTCCACCCAGCCACGTACAACACCAAGGGTCCCCGAAAGGTCAATTGAATTGATTTTTCGAACGGGGAGATGGTTAAAAAAACGCTGGCTCCCTCCCCTTTGTTTTAATCCACGGTCACTGCTTCTGCGCCGTGCAATTTACTCTCACACCCGATATGAGTGGTATTTTCTGTAGTACTATTCTCATCAGTTTAATCCCTCTAACGTCCCCAATCTGGGGGCCATTTATTAAATAGATTTTTAGAACGGGGAGATGGTTAAAAAAACGCTGGCTCCCTCCACTCTGTTTTAATCCACGGTGACTGCGTCTGCGCCGTGCAATTTACTGTCACACTCGATATGAGTGGTATTTTCTGTAGTACTATTCTCATCAGTTTAATCCCTGTTACATCCCATATCAAGGATTGCCTTTTGTGAATAAAAATTTAGGCCTGGTACCTTCGACTGCCTTCACAATGACAGACCAAACTCTCATACACCAAACTGAATTGATTTCAGGAACCGGGAGATGGAAAAAGCAGCTTGGTCGGTCCTCATACTCCCAAATTGGGGCACTGCGCGTGCACAGAGCAATGTGCTGTGACACCCTACATGAGTGGTGTCTTAACTAGTACTATTTCTATCAGCGGCGGGCGGGTGCGTGGTAACTTGAGAGCAGGTGACCAAAGCTGAGCTGGAGGAGGATGGTGCGTCAAGGTTCTTAGCGGAAGCTGTTGAAGATTGGGTGTCCTGTCTAAGCCAGTCAACTACGTCCTCAGAATTTTTCGGGTTCAGGGTACATGGCCTCTGAACACTAGGCATTATTCCAGGGACAGTGGAAATCACAGCACCACGACCACGACGGCCCCTGCGGGGTGGCCTGCCTCTGCCTGTCATTTTTTTTCGATAAGTGGTACTGTGCCACCCTGTATCAGTGGTTGGCACTGGCAGTGGGCACACTACAGTCTGTGGAGGTGGGCCTGACACACACTGGCAGGAGGCAAGCAACTGAAATTAGACTAATGTGTAAAAATGAAATGCCTTATTTATCGGCAAGCTACTGTGCCACCCGGTATCAGTGGTTGGCACTGGCAGTGGGCACACTACAGTCTGTGGAGGTGGGCCTGACACACACTGGCAGGAGGCAAGCAACTGAAATTAGACTAATGTGTAAAAATGAAATGCCTTATTTATCGGCAAGCTACTGTGCCACCCGGTATCAGTGGTTGGCACTGGCAGTGGGCACACTACAGTCAGTGGAAGTGGGCCTGACACGCACTGGCAGCAGGCAAGCAACTGAAATTAGACTAATGTGTAAAAATTAAATGCCTTTTTTTATGCAAAGTCCTGTGCCAGCCGGTATGAGTGGTAGGCACTGGCAGTGGGCACACTACAGTCACTGGAAGTCACTGTATCAGAAAACCACGGAAGCATCTAATGCCTATAGCCAGTGCCTTACATGTAATACCAGGCATATCCTCAAGATGCCAATTGAAACATGCATACAATAGAGCATATACTCCCATCAAACATGCTATAACTCAAAAATATCGGGAGCCAAATGCAAATACTCAGAAATCACTTTATTAAATAATAAATAGTTAAAATTCCATAAAAAGAAGAAAGGTGCAGGTGCTATAGCGCCACCCTGGACCTCTACATAGGCAGTTATCAAATCAATCTGGGTATAACGTTGGTACATTCCAATCAATAAATATAAAGGTCATTACACCAGGACAAAACAGCCTCAGAAAAGAAATTTTTTTGTAACACCATATATCATGAAATCAAGCCTTACCCAGCGCAGTATATATCACGCCCAGAGGACCAGGATGGCGCCACCCCGACGCGCGTTTCGGCGAACCTTCGTCCGGGCCTGCACCTTTCTTCTTTTTATGGAATTTTAACTATTTATTATTTAATAAAGTGATTTCTGAGTATTTGCATTTGGCTCCCGATATTTTTGAGTTATAGTCACTGGAAGTCAGCCTGACACACACTGGCAGGCAACTAACCTTAGATTAAAGTGTAAAAATGAAATGCCTTTTTTTGATGCAAAGTCCTGTGCCACACGGGATGACAGGGGTGGGCACTGGCAGTGGGCACACTACAGTCAGTGGAAGTGGGCCTGACACGCACTGGCAGCAGGCAAGCAACTGAAATTAGACTAATGTGTAAAAATTAAATGCCTTTTTTTATGCAAAGTCCTGTGCCAGCCGGTATGAGTGGTAGGCAGTGGCAGTGGGCACACTACAGTCACTGGAAGTCAGCCTGACACACACTGGCAGGCAACTAACCTTAGATTAAAGTGTAAAAATTAAATGCCTATTTTGATGCAAAGTCCTCTGCCAGCCGGTATGAGTGGTAGGCACTGGCAGTGGGCACACTACAGTCCCTGGAAGTCAGCCTGACACACACTGGCAGGCAACTAACCTTAGATTAAAGTGTAAAAATTAAATGCCTTTTTTGATGCAAAGTCCTGTGCCACACGGGATGACAGGGGTGGGCACTGGCAGTGGGCACACTACAGTCAGTGGAAGTCGGCCTGACACACACTAGCAGCAGGCAAGCAGCTGAAATTACACTAAAGTGTAAAAATTAAATGCCTTTTTTTATGCAAAGTCCTGTGCCAGCCGGTATGAGTGGTAGGCACTGGCAGTGGGCACACTACAGTCACTGGAAGTCAGCCTGACACACACTGGCAGGCAACTAACCTTAGATTAAAGTGTAAAAATTAAATGCCTTTTTTTGATGCAAAGTCCTGTGCCACACGGGATGACAGGGGTTGGCACTGGCAGTGGGCACACTACAGTCAGTGGAAGTCGGCCTGACACGCACTGGCAGCAGGCAAGCAACTGAAATTAGACTAATGTGTAAAAATTAAATGCCTTTTTTTATGCAAAGTCCTGTGCCAGCCGGTATGAGTGGTAGGCACTGGCAGTGGGCACACTACAGTCACTGGAAGTCAGCCTGACACACACTGGCAGGCAACTAACCTTAGATTAAAGTGTAAAAATTAAATGCCTATTTTGATGCAAAGTCCTCTGCCAGCCGGTATGAGTGGTAGGCACTGGCAGTAGGCACACTACAGTCCCTGGAAGTCAGCCTGACACACACTGGCAGGCAACTAACCTTAGATTAAAGTGTAAAAATTAAATGCCTTTTTTTGATGCAAAGTCCTGTGCCACACGGGATGACAGGGGTGGGCACTGGCAGTGGGCACACTACAGTCAGTGTAAGTCGGCCTGACACACACTAGCAGCAGGCAAGCAGCTGAAATTACACTAAAGTGTAAAAATTAAATGCCTTTTTTATGCAAAGTCCTGTGCCAGCCGGTATGAGTGGTGGGCACTGGCAGTGGGCACACTACAGTCACTGGAAGTCAGCCTGACACACACTGGCAGGCAACTAAACTTAGATTAAAGTGTAAAAATTAAATGCCTTTTTTGATGCAAAGTCCTGTGCCACATGGGATGACAGGGGTGGGCACTGGCAGTGGGCACACTACAGTCAGTGGAAGTGGGCCTGACACGCACTGGCAGCAGGCAAGCAACTGAAATTAGACTAATGTGTAAAAATTAAATGCCTTTTTTATGCAAAGTCCTGTGCCAGCCGGTATGAGTGGTAGGCACTGGCAGTGGGCACACTACAGTCACTGGAAGTCAGCCTGACACACACTGGCAGGCAACTAACCTTAGATTAAAGTGTAAAAATTAAATGCCTATTTTGATGCAAAGTCCTCTGCCAGCCGGTATGAGTGGTAGGCACTGGCAGTGGGCACACTACAGTCCCTGGAAGTCAGCCTGACACACACTGGCAGGCAACTAACCTTAGATTAAAGTGTAAAATTAAATGCCTTTTTTGATGCAAAGTCCTGTGCCACACGGGATGACAGGGGTGGGCACTGGCAGTGGGCACACTACAGTCAGTGTAAGTCGGCCTGACACACACTAGCAGCAGGCAAGCAGCTGAAATTACACTAAAGTGTAAAAATTAAATGCCTTTTTTATGCAAAGTCCTGTGCCAGCCGGTATGAGTGGTGGGCACTGGCAGTGGGCACACTACAGTCACTGGAAGTCAGCCTGACACACACTGGCAGGCAACTAAACTTAGATTAAAGTGTAAAAATTAAATGCCTTTTTTGATGCAAAGTCCTGTGCCACATGGGATGACAGGGGTGGGCACTGGCAGTGGGCACACTACAGTCTGTGGGCCTGCAGCTCCTCACACACAGGCAGGCCATGCAACTGCAATATGCATATAAAGGAAAAAAAAAGCAGACTAATGTTGCAGCCCTAAAAAGGGCTTTTTGGGGTGCTGTCAGGACACTGTCCTTACAGCAGAGATCAGATGAGTTTTTCAGGACTGGAGTGGACACTGAATTCACTAGCCTAGCTATCGATTTCCCTATTAAATCAGCAGCAATTACACTCTCCCTCCTCTCACTAAGACTGCAAATTCCGAATGAATCTAAAATGGATGCTGTGCAGGAGGTGGGAGGGTCTGGGAGGGAGGGTATGCTGCTGATTGGCTGGAATGTGTCTGCTGACTGTGAGGTACAGGGTGAAAGTTTGCTCAATGATGATGTATAGGGGGCGGACCGAACATCGCATATGTTCGCCCGGCAGAGGCGAACGCGAACAAGCTATGTTCGCCGGGAACTGTTCGCCGGCGAATAGTTCGGGCCATCTCTACTTGGCAGTTGGAAGCCATTTAAATATGCTTGATATACTTTGTTTATGTTAAATTGCGTCATATGTAACATTTTCTTTATTGTTTGCTGGTAATTGCTTAATTAAAAGTTTCAGTTTGAGCCATTTTGTCTCAACATGTTTTATAATATATTATGGCCCGTGGAGAGTCACCTTTAGGAGGCAATATTACAATTACGTGTGGTAACAAGGAAATGGTGGGCGAAATTAGGTCACACAATTATGTTGTAAAGACTCGGCCATTAGATTCATTCCTAATGAGGGAGCAATTAATGGGCCCATTCATGTGGCTATAAATGCGAATTTACAAAAAAAACATCGCCGCCGAAACGCTGCCCTCCAGCTGTTTCGAAATCACAACAACTACCATGCTAACTGTGTGTGAAGCTATGGCAGAGCATGATGACAGTAGCATGTACGAAACGGCTGGAGGGCCGAGATTCGACAGCCCTGACGTATACACAACAGAAATGTGTCCATAAATACATGGGCCACTATCAGTCATATTGGATTACATACGTCACCTCACTAGCAAGTTACAATTTCGCATAACAAGGCCACAATTAGAGCAACTTCTCTACATTGCCCATCATTAGCTTACATACACTGCGCATACGAACACAATTCAGCTGAACCATTTCTACTTGATAGTACTGGCCCATTGCACTGACCCATAATGTGGGCCAGGGCAAATAGGAACTGGCCACATAACAACTGACACATCCCACATACAACTCCTACACAGACCTCACTAGAAGGGAGACATAACATGTAGGAGGAGAACCTAAACATTCTGAAAGCCCCCACAGTTTGTGCCGTTTGCTAGCATAATTACACCTATAAAACAGGTGACACACAGCAGCAGGCAATTACTACAGGCCAGAGGGTACTGTATCCAAGTTGTTATGTGCCCATGAGGCAAGGCTAACTAGGCAAATTGAGTGGCCATATACTATAAGAAGTGTGGTGATTGTGCGGCCCTGTAGGTGATGGCAAAATACAGCTACATGCATGCCTGCAAGGCTCCAGCAAGTACAAGACAGGCCACCATTTGTGTAGGTGCAGTTGGACTTAACCTCAAGCCGTGCTGCAAGAGATGGCCTGAGCTATTACATATAATATTTTGGACACCAGTGCACACTAGATTTTGAGGTCAGAAAGTAAATCACACATACCTTTGCCTTGTCGGACACTCTTTGTAAACTGCGGCCACTCTGGCCAGATGGACTTGCAAATGTCCTCCCAGGCTTGCAGTCGGACCCTGCGGTTTTTATAATGGGGGTCTTGGGTGTCATATAGGCACCGTTTGGCCTGCACCAGCCTGATAATGTTCTCAGAATCATAGGCCTCCTCCATGGCTGCTCTCCAGCTAAACTCTGTGTGCTTTGCACCTGTTGGTTTGGCCTTTCCAGCATGTTGCAAACTTTGAAAAACGCGCGTCCATAGGCGCGTTTTACGCTGCACAAACGCCCGAACAACACGCGTATCGCGTTTCCCATTGAAGTCTATTGGCACCAAACGCTCGAAAAACGCCAGAATTAACGCGAACATACTTGCTTATGCGTCGGACGTTTTTAGGCGCGTTCGAACGCGCATAAAAACGCGCAAGTGTGAACCACCCCCATTGGAATGCATGGTTCCTGTACTGTTGTGCGTTTTTTTGCGCATTCGAACGCGGCGTTTTAAGCGAAAGTGTGAACTGAGTGTTAAACTTAGCCCTATCTACCCCAGGCGAGTGGGAAGCAGGAAAAAAATTCCAAATGAGGTGAAATTAGAAAACCTATGCAATTCTGCCACAGTTGTAAAGTTTTTCTTGTGTTTCAATCCAAAAATGTAGAGAACATTTGGAAAAATTAGCAATTTCTGAAGTTTAAATTTCTCTGCTTTTATGACAGATAGTGATACCTGTTATTACTTAACATTCACCATATGTCAACATTTCCTGGCTGTTCTGTCATAGTTTTTTTTTTTTATAACAGCATTCACCTGATGGGATAGGTCATGTGATATTTTTTATAGAACAGGTCATTATGGCTGTACAATACTAAATGTTTATTTTTAATTTATTTTCAATTTTACCCAATAAATTAAATTTTGAAAAAAATCATGTTTTTGAGTTACCATTTTCTGAGAGCCATATCTTTTTTTTTTTCTGGCAATGGTCTAGTATGAGGGCTCATTTTTGCAGGATGAGTTGACGTTTTCATGGCTAGCATTTTGGGCTACATAGTACTGTTTCATCACTAAATAGTATGCTGTGAGAAGAGTTGACCAAAAAAAAAAAAAGCTGCTTTAGCACAGTTTTTATTCATTTATTTTTTTACACCACCTAACAGGATAGATCATGATAAAATATTTTTAAGGAGCAGTTCGATATGGACATGATGATACCAAATATGTCTATCTTTTTTTTCAGATTTACACAATAAAAGTTATTTTTGAAAAAAAATTAATTATGTTTTTGTGTCACCATTTCATGACAGCCATATTTTTTTTATTTTTATGGCCATTGTCTTGTGTAGGGGCTCATTTTTGTGGAATAAGTTATTTTTATTGGTATGATTTTTGGGTATATACTACTTTTTGATCACTCAATATTATGCTTTTTGTGAGGCAATGTGACCAAAAAAGGGCTGTTTGAGCATATTTTTTATTTTTTTTACGGCATTCATCTGACAGGGTAGATCTTAAGATTCTCCCAAATGTATTCATATCCTTTAATAACTATTTCTCTATGACTCTAGGTAGTAGGAGGGTCACACTTGTTTTACTATTGATTTAGAATACTAAATGAGTTAATTTCTGCTTTCTTTGTGATCTGAGGTAATGGAGGAGTTAGTGTTTGTCTCCAGTGTAGAAGGTCTACAGTAGTTTAAGAGCTAATAGATGCTTCAATAATGGTCTTTGGTGGTGGATGAATTATTGCCTTGATAGTCTAATCTATTTGAAAGTCTAAAGACTTTTCCCCCAGTAGTCTAGTGTATAAAAGGGGAAATTTGCAGTTTCCCACATGGTGCATGGTAATGAAAGGGTTAATAGCTGCTTTTCTTGTGGTCTAGAAAAGCTTAATGGCAGTTTACCGCATGTCTAGGGTAGTTGAGAGGTTAATATCTGGTGTCCAGCATTGGTTTACTTACCTCTCCAGGCTCCAGCAATTAATACCTGTGTCCTATCTTTCTGAGAGGAAACTATACATGATGTATATAGATTATGACTAAACTTATGTATAGAGATCCCACAGCAAGATTGAATATAAATGGGAGTTGGTAGCATTCCCTTGAGTAGAAGTACTCGCCAGGGATGCCCTCTGTCCCCATTGTTATTAAATATATATATTGAACCACTCGCTGCTAAAGTTAGACAAGATTCAAGGATTAAAGGCTTTGGGATACTGGGAACAGAGGACCGTGTTTCTTTATATGCTGACGATTTTTTATTCTTTATGGATATTACATTCCCTGAACTTATCCAGGTAGTCAATAGTTTTCGATTAGTGTCAGGTTTTGACATTAACGGTTTTAATGCCGCTTGATAAACCCGAACTTCCTAGGATAGGTCTCCTTTCCATAGTGAGAGTTGTTGACTCTTTTGAATACCTGGGGCTAACAATATCTCCCAAAGTAGAAGAGTTTGTATAATTGAATTTGATCCCATTGATAGATAAGTTAAGATCAAAAATTACGGTTTGGTTTTGACTCCCCCTCTCTAGGGCAGATAGAGTATCCCTAGTGAAAATGGTGATATTAACACAATTGCTTTACGTCCTTAGAAACTCCCCTGTCTGGATTGGAGATAAATTCTTTAGATTAATTGAGACAGTGATTAGTGACCTACTTTGGGGAAAGAAGCGGGTAAGGCTTAAAATGAAATATTTATACAAATCGATCGAACAAGGAGGACTTAACCGTTTTTTTAAGGGCTACTTTATTGCTTCACAGTTTTTGTTAAACAAACACTGGGAAGAGAGGCCTCTTTGTAGATACTTACTGAGTAGATGTATACACAGTAATATGTTTACATTATTAGAGGCTGGGTTATATAAACCGGATCGCAGCAGGAATATAAGGAAACTAGGAAGCTATTCTTTAAATCATGGGGCACTATCAGAGAGTGGTTTGGTATAAAAGGTTCACTTTACTTGACACCTTTATGGCACAATTATTATTTACCGGAGTAGGAGTAAGTTGCACGAGAAAGTTTTTGGCAGAAAAATAATGTTTATGTGGCACAAGTTGAAAATAATGGAAAAATACTCTCATTTTTGGAGCTCACACAAAGGGAACACATAGTGAATCTATCTTGGTTCAAGTAATTACAATTGCGATCTGCACTCACTAGTATAAAACGGTCAGTTTTATTATTGAGAAATACTGATACACTGATAAATAATTTGTTGGGAAATTTGGGATGTAATTTAAAATTTTTTAATATTTATAAAGTTATTGTAGCTGAACTATTTAAGGGAATTTCCACCCCCGGTCAGAGGGCATAGGAGCGTGAGTTAATAGTCCAGACATCTGACTGGGGGAATATAACAACTAATCTTCGGTTAGTTTCATATAATTTTAACCACATTATGGTTCAGCTCAATATTTTACACAGATCACATGTCACACCAGTTTGGCCTAATAGATGTCGGCTGAGAAGTAGTTCTAATTTGCCCAAGGTATAATTCATTAGGGGCAGACTATTTACATATGTTTTGGTTTTGTACACAAGTAATAGAATATTGTGAAAAAAATAGCCAAGTTGATTTCTGAAACACTTAAAATGATGATCCCACATACTCCAGAATGTTGGATCCTTGGTGATTTTTCCTATGTCAATTGTCATAAAAATAAAAAAAATGTATTGGTCAAAATTGCTTTTTTAGCCAGACTGTTAATTACACGAGTTTGGTTTTCAACTGATATTCCTACTGTTTATTCCTGGTTTAACCGGGTCAACAAAGTTAAGAGATATGAAAGCATTTTGTATAAACAAAGGAATTGTGAAGAAAAATGGGGTGAGGTTTGGGGACAGTGGAGATCCTAGGTTGCCTTCTTCCGCCCCAGCAATCTCACTCCGGTTTTTAGTCGGAGGGCGATAGGTGACGCATCGCAAGTGTTTTGGGTTGGGGAGTTGCATTGTATAGGGGATTATGAGGGATTAAAGGGGAGAATGTAGAAATGATTTATTTGTATGAAAATATGTTGTGGTTTCTTTATGTGTTTATAAGTAAAAAAAATAATAATAATATTATTATTAATATATATATATATATATATATATATATATATATATATATATTACATTCAGCTTCGCCTTGACTTCCTGCACTAATTATATAGATCAATGTCGGGCAAGGATATAGAGTTCCCTTATAGCTGCACAGTTCTCTTAAAGATCGTTAACAGATATTCTGTCTTGAATGCTCTCCCCCTTGGCTTAACCACCTAACTGTTTTCCCCAAGTCAAGCTGGGGCAGTGGGAAAAGTAGCTAACTGTTCTGCCAGCTAACTGTTTCGGGCAGAAAGTGGAGGGGGAGGAGCTACAAACATGCAGCTGGTCTTGCATTCCAGGCTTTCATACAAGACCAAAATGACAGCTAAAGTCCAAGTAAAAGAGGAGATATCACTGTTAGAAATCGAGTCGGGAATAATTGCGGGCAAAACCTGTATTTACTTTCAGCAGTATTACCTGTATCCCCGATTTCTATCAATGGATTTCTTCCCCTGTACTGAACATATTTCTGTCATTCTGGTATTGGACTGCCAGCTTTCAAACAATACAAAGCCCATATCTCTAGCTGGTACCAAACCATAGATATGAGCAGTTAAAGCAGCCCCCCTCCCCTTCAGTCTGGAGTAGAATGAGAGCAGTTTCATAGCTAACAGGCTGCAGGAGGAGAGAAAAAAAAAACTGTAAAAATATATAGAAATGTGTTGTTATGATCATTGTAGTGACCCACATTATAAAATTATCTTATTTTCACCACATAGTGAACGCCTAAAAAAAATTCCACAAAATGTAAAAATTGCTGTTTTTTTTTTATCTTCCCCCCAAAAATAAAATAATAAAACTCATTTAATACGCTATATATACCCCTAAATGGTTCCTAAAAAACCTACAACTAATCCTGCAAAATAGAAAAAACATTTAGAAGAAAAAAAGTTATGACTGCTAGAACACAAAGGGGGAAAATATGAAGGCTAAAATTAATGATCACTAAGGGGTTAAAAATGTAATAGTGTCCTCTGAGTTGTGCACCAACAAGATTTACTACGGACGCACATTAAAAATGTACAATAAAAAAGGGACATTTTTGGGAGAGTTTTTCCAATTTTAACTTGACTGTTAGGAGGTTAAAGGGTTGGTGTCCGCACCTAGAGAGGAGTCTGCTATAAAAATTAAATAGATGAGTCATTAAAAGGGTTGTCCTCAGGATAGGTCATCAATATCATATCGGTGGGAGTCTGACCCCGGAACTCCTGAGGATAGGTCATTAATATTAAAAGCTATGAAAACTCCTTTATTTAACAAAGTACCTGGCAAAAAGGGGGTTGCACTGCTCAGAGCATGAAGCATGTCACTGGAATTTTTTTCAGCCATTGCTCCACCTCTTTTAATAGGCCCCACTCACTCATGTGTCACACCATCTCTTTTGTGTGGAATCCCACCCATGATTTATCATCCATTCGTTTAAAGATGAGGATTGCTTTTTCTGGGAGAAAGCAGCCCTCTAATGCAAAACTGTGACATTTGCCAACTCTTCTGGGAGTCCAGGAGGTCTTCCCTTTTTCAATGAGCTTTCTGAATGACCCAGGAGAGTGGTATAGTATGACATAATTGCCCTCATATGTTTTTTTTTCACAATGTTTCACAACATCTATATTGATATAAGACAGGTATCAAATTTGTGGTGCTACATTTTGAATACTGAAATGGAGGGGTAGAAGTATACCCAGGGGGGTAAGCAACTCTTCAATGCTTAACCTAAGAACCTGTATTCAATATTTAAGATTTAATACTAGTAAAAAAAAAAAAAAGAAAGAAAATAAATAGAAATGCACAATTTGTACAAGCCTTAAGAAAACCTTTTGCTTCTGTTGGCAAAGGAGATAGAGTAAAATATTATTCTGGGTGTGATAAAGCAGTCATTTGTATTCAAGAAGGTCACTAAGTTCTTAGAACATGATTTGGTTCATTTTTCTGAAGGTTAAAATCTGACAGTTGAATGGCTAAAACCATGTCTTCTTCCAGTTATCAAGCTTGTTATTATGAATAAACAATATTGGACTGTGATTAGCTAGAGGGCTTTCTTTTTTTCTTATGAACAGCTTTCATCAAGGTCAAACTTAAGGCCTTCAATTAATTGACATATAATATGTTATGATCCACACTAAAATAGAGTTGCATATTGTTAGTTATTAAAAAAGTAAAAAAAAAAATTTTTTATAATAATAATAATAATAATAATAATAATAATAATAATAATAATAATAATATATTACCTATGCTGGTGTATTCCTGAACACTTAAAACCTTTCCTCAAAACCCTGTGATAAGCAAGTCATTTAATTTAAAGGAATGTGAAATTGGAAAATACTGAAGAATCAAGAAACCTTGGCAGAGAAGGTCAAAGTGTTTGGAAATGTATAATGATTAGTTTACGGTTCTCCTAATAAAGGTTCCGCAACAATGAAATCAATCTTCAGAAAGAGAAAAAATTAAGAGGTAGTTTACCCCCAAGGGAGACATGATGGGATTTCACTTTATAAGTTATGATGAGCACTCTTCAGGACAGACAGCAAAACCCCATGACGTCTCATTGTTTAATCAGTTTGGATAATATCAAGTTGATTAATCAGCTGCACTTCCCTTTGACATAAACTGCTAATGCTTACAGCAGTAGAGATATTTCCATTTTGTAAAATGGCTTCAGAATGGCTGTTTCTTATCCATGTTCCCAGATTAGTATATATGACACTAAACATCTAATTGATGTTTAGAAATGAACCTTGAAAATACTTCTATCATACAGGCAAGGCCCCTAAACATAGAGAAGATGAGGTACATTTAGTAGTATTATAACTCAACTATCTTATAATTCAGTGCTCAGAATGAATAATTGTTCTGTACTGTATATTACATGAAATTGTATATTAATTATTAGATGCCAAGGTTAATGGAAATATTTTATCAGAAATTGACTTTTTGTTTAAATCATACTTATACTAAGTAATTAAAAAAATTGTGTTTTTACATTTTCCATGTCACTATCTATATTTAAAATATATGTATACAATTATGATTTTACTCTGACCACTTAGCCTATTGTGCCAAGACTTTTCTGTACAGGTAACTTTTCTGCAGTTATCTCATTATCACCATAGGTAGGACTACAATATTCAATAAAATTAAATCTACATAGCACTACCTGTTGTTTGTTCTTTTCCTCATCTCTCTGTCCACCTAGCTGAAGTGGTTGCACACGCACAGTTCCATCTTTCAACTGCCACCAGCTATATCTTCTATTAGAAGAAATCACAGAGGACACACTCCTGAGCTGCCAGCATGAAATAAATCTAGTAGAGCAACTGGAGCAATGAATGGGTAGAGCTCTGGATCCATGTGAGGTACAGGGCTGGTTATAATTTTGTTAGCAAGAGATTTTCATGTACTATATGATGTTTGGTTTTCATTTTATATATTATTAATGGGATAACTCACTTAAACAATAGGTCATTTCTGATGACACATTCCATTTAAGAAGAAAATCATTATTTAAGAAAAGTTTGTCAGAAGCGTTGCATCAAAATAAAGAACATAACAAATGTTGGTCAAAACGGCAGATTTTGATCATTTCAGCCACAGAACATTTAGAAATTATACAATTGTGAACTAGAACCCAGCCTGCTTTCCCTACCTACATGCAGTATAAGGCCTATAAAGCAGAACTGCAACTGGACGAAAGTCCCTACAATAATATTAGTGCAAGACAGGCAACAACACTCAATAGGGACAAACATACAAGCAAAGTCATACAAAATGGGTCAGAACCAGATGGGCTACGCAGAAACAAAACTGATCAGTTACATTCTGGAAGATGTTTATATTTTGTGCATGCCCGCATGATTTTTTTTAAGTGATTATCCATTACTTGAGACAATGCACTTTAGAATTGTATGCAAGTCTATTATCAGTAGGGATAAGCGAAGTTCGATTCTATTCCGCCGATTTGACAAAGTCCGCCAATAAATTTCATTTGTACCAAATTAATTTGCCACAAATTGCTATAAATTAGGTATATCCAGACCACTCTGCCTAATCATATTCTTCTCACTTGATGGCCCAATCTCAGTGTGAAGGCCTGGACATTAACCCTTTCCCGACCGTCGACAGAATATTTAAGTCGGCAGCCGGGCATTTAAAAATGGATGTCGGGTGTCTTCTGTTTAAAAGAGCAGACACCTGGCACTAATGTCTGTTACCAGCAGTAATGCCGGTGGCAGACTTTTAACCCTTCAGATGTTGTTGTCATACAGGTGTGTTCTGTCTCCCCCAGCAGGGATTGGGGGAGCCTGAGCACGTATGCAGCAGCGCCTGTCCTACGGTGTGCTGGTACCAGAGATGGTACACAGCACTAAGGCAGGAAAATCTTCCTCAAAGCAATAAAATAGAGGGATCCACAACAGGGATGACTCCCTCCATAAGCTCTTGCAACGTCTCTCCTTACGCTCAGCTCACAGGACAATAGTGGAGACCACGCTAAATCAGGGCTGTGATGTCACAAGAGATAGCTACCAGCAGATTGTCTGGCTGCACGGCATTATGGGTCATATTGGGCTTCTTACTTTCACTTTGCAACATGTGCAGCTGCCATTTTAGGAAAAACTGATTCTTTACATATGGCAGGGCTCTATAGGAACATAAGAGGACATTTACTAAGACCAGCAATTTAGATGCCGTTCTTAGTCCCTGTCCAACGCCGGCCTCTATATAACTTTGGCGCATGATCTGGTGGCCATGATCATTAATGCATCCACACCAGCAGCCTTGCTGGCATAGATTTAGTCATTTTATGTGCTTAGAAAATGAGGAATGAGACAAGCCTGCTGGCCCACCCTCTTCCATGTCACGCTTGCTTTTCCCAAAACTTGAGAAAAGAAGCTTAAGTAACATGGGGACAAAAAGCAGAGAAGCAATCTGATGAAGTGCAAAAAAAAGTTTTTAAAAATATTTAAAAGATATATAAATTAAAATCATCCTCTCTTTCCCCAAATTCCAAATAAAAATACATAAAAAATAAAAATATAAACATTGTGAGCATTGCCACGTGTGAAAATGCCCATACTATTAAAATAGAAAAATGTTTATCCCAAATGGCAAACAGTGAAACAAAAAAAATAAAAAGTCATGGCCTATTTGCCGTTTTTTGGTAGCTTCACCTCCCACAAAAAAAATTAAATAAAAAGTGATCAAAAAGTCATAGACACCCCAAAACAGCATCAATAAAAAAGTGCCAATCACTCAGCAAAAAATAAATAAAGTAATGGGGGGGGGGGGGTTCAGAATATGGCGTTGCAAAGAAAAAAAAAAGAATTCAGTATTAAAATGCAAGAAAAATTATACATATGTGGTATTGTTGTAATCGTACTGACTCATAAGGAAAAAGGTCAGTTTTACCGGCTTCCCATTGTATGCAACTTTAAATGGTGCCATTAGAAAATACAACTTGTTTAAAAAAAAAAACAAGCCTTCATATGGCTATGTGAATGGAAAAATAAAAAAAGGTATGGCTTTGGGAAGCCTGGGAGTGAAAAATTAAAGCAAAGAAAACAGAAAATTGCCCAGTCTTAAAGGGGTTAATTGTTTACATCAACCTGTCAAATTGTCTACTTAATAACAGGGTATTGTAACTTTGTCCTGTTCACACTGGCCCCTTTTGTTATTTGCTTTTAGATGTAAACATTTAGGCTTTGCATATAATCGACTTTCTGTATATTACAGTGGTAAACAGTAAGTTAACATGGGCAGTTATCCCATGGGAGATTAGTTACTTAATCTTGTAAGAATCAGATGCTTATTTATTTAGTACTGCTTAATCTGACATTGATGTAATGACACCCTGATGTAATTACAAGTCAATAAGTCTCAATCCAGTGAACATCCCAAAGATTATTTGTCTCACTTGCCAAACCAAATATCACAGTCTTGTTCTCCTATCAGTGGAAATTTATTAAAAATATAACATTTCCTGTGCTACAATTAGGCATCATTATGCTTTTTTTAATCCATCAGACTACAATACATTTGTACTTATTTTTCAAGTGAGGTCTAGTTTTGCAAAAGAAAACTTTATAGATTCTAAATTTATAGTCGCTAATAAAATTAATGATTAAAGGCTATGTACATCCTTAGGGGCAATTTTTTATTATAGCATTATACTTATTTTGAGCTAAAAATCATTTTTTCAATTGGTCTTTATTAACAATATGGAATTCTTTTTTCTGTACAAAGCTGACATGCTCTACTAGCTCCCTGTGGATTTTTTGTCTTTTCCGTCATCAGAGGAGCAGACGGAGTTCTTATCTCTGCTCTCTCATATTAAAAATACTCATTAATGTGAATCCTTATCTTACTGATAAGAATGTGGCTTAAATAAGTGTTTATGACCTCTTAGTAGTTTAGAGATAAGGGTTATTAGATGACCTGCACAAAGTGAAAGTACCAGTCACACAGTGAGAAAAACAGTTAACCCTTTGTGACTGAACAGTTCAATATTTTTTATAAAAGTCAATTGAAAATATGACTTTTAGCAAAAAATAAGTTAAATGTAATTAGAGATGAGCGAATTGAAACTGACAAAGTGGAATTCCATCACCAAAGCCGAATTTCCTGATGCTTCGTGGTAACGAATCGCTTTTTTTTCTAAAAAGACTGCTACACATGTGAGGACATGGGGCAAAGAACTCTGAGAAGATGGGATCACCCATACTGCCATGCATGCAGCCAATCATCAGCCAGCCAGCCATGTGATGTCACAGCCCTATCAATATGGCGGTCATCTTAGATTCTGCCATTCATTAGCATGCTTAGTGCAGGGAGAGACATGTCTGCAGGTGCTAGGGACCCTGATAGGAAAAAATTGATTGTGATTAACAAAAAGGATTTACAAGTGCAGGGAAAGGTTACTCAAGGTGCAGGAAAAGGACAGGGAGGAATCATTCCATCAGCATTTGTATTGAACAGGGTTCAGTCGGGAGGTGACAGTCTGGGTAATAGGAACAATCCTAGAACTTGCTGCACTGACTAGGGATCCAAATTGCCATTATAAAGCTCTGTAATTTCAGCAAACCTGTCTTATTAGGGTGCAAGTGCTGTTTAATACAGGCATTAACAGGGTTTATTACAAGTAAATATTTCTATGTCTAATTTGCCCTTGTGTGGTCAGTTATATGTTCTAAAGCATTTTTTGGCTTGTATTAGTGGGGGGAAAAAAGGGCTTCGGTGAAGGGCAAAAATTACAGCCCTTTTTGTTGTGTATTGGGGCAAAAGTAAAAAATATTTGCCGCTCAGTGGTGCAATTATCTATTTTAAAGCCCCTTTTTGCATGCATTAGTGGAAAAGGAAAAAAAAATTGCCACTCAGCGGCGCAGTTATCTGTTCTAAAGCCCTTTAAGTAGAACAAAATGTGGGCCTAATTGACGTTCTGCAGTGCAGTGATGTATTCTTTAACCCCTGTTTGCCGTGTATTAGTGGCGAAATAAAAAGATATTTAATCTAATATTGGATTATTTGATCTAACAGTATACTATAAGACAGAGTTCAGACTAAGCAGATATGTTTCTACACTCAGAAGTGCATAACCATAAGGCAAATAGAGTAAATCAACTGGTTAAAAGATGGCTGCACAATAAATCATAAACTGACAGGAAAATAAAAAAAGGGGGTCATTCCAAAAGTTGGAATGAAGGAAGCTCTTAGCGCACATTTTTTATCAAAAGTATGTCGGGCCCAAGTACCACTTCACGGCGGCTTCCGCACAAGGGTCCCTACCGCTACAGATACTGCCTCATATGGACTTACCAAGCCTAGCGTCACCAAGCACCATGCAAAGCTTTGCTTGGAGTGCTGTAAAGCATGCCACCACTGGACTTTGAAGCAATGGAAAAGTTTTCTGTGGAATGATGAAGCAGACTTCTTTATCTGGCAGTCTGATTGACGAGTCTGTACTTCTCAAATGCCAGGAGAATATTACCTGCTTGACTACATTGTGCCAACTGTAAAGTTTGGTGGTGGAGGGATAATGCCATGTTTTTTTTTTCCAGAGGTTGGCCTAGTACTCTTAGTTTCAGTTAAAGGAAAACTCAATGTTTCAGCACACTAAGACATTTTGGACAATTTTATGTTTCCAACTTTGGGGAAGGCTCTTTTCTGTTCCTCAATGACTGTGCCCCAGTTCACAAAGCAAGGTCCAGAAAGGCATGGTTGGGTGTGTCTGGTGTGCAAGAACTTGACTGGCCTGCAAAGAGCCCTGAACTCAACCCCATCAAACATCTATGGCATTAACTAAACAGAGTTTGCTCTCCAACCCTTCACAAATGCTCTTCTGGATAAATTGTCAAAAATTCCCACAGACACATCCTGAAACCTTGTAGAAAGTCTTCCAAGAGTGGAATCTCAGACATTACCTTTCAATTTGAATGTAATATTAAAAAAAATAACAGACAGTACCTTTAACTGGTGACTTGATATATTAAATAGATTATTCCATGATTCAGTATTACATTTGTCTGGTAGATCAGGTGTACAACACTATGGTACACCAATCTCTTGTAAAAATTATCATTCTTTATTAAATATCCTTAAAATACACATTAATTACAATAAATAAGAGGAGAAGCAAGAAAAATATGCGCCATACATCTTGCTTTGCCACATAAACGCAGCACAGTGTTGATCCCTAACTAGTGGTACACTATTAGTAACCCTTTGGTGATCAAACCTATTCCGTCCTAAAAAGACAAGCCCGTCTATATGGGACTAGACACGATCTACCTGATAATCAAATCGTCATTCCCCACAGTGGAAAAACACTTGCAACTAGTGCCTACCTCAGCCGCATACACCCAGTCAAGCAAGAAGGCGCACCCCTCGACGCGCGTTTCGCGTACAGCTTCTTCTGGAGGTGAGATCTAATGGACGTGGCGGGCTCTTTTTTAAGTCGTCACCTGACCTATGGGGGATCGTTCCTCAACCACATGGCTCTAGGACGTCATTACGGCGCATCGCTCCTCAGCAATCGCTGTGGACAGTTCTTCCGCCCGGCCCCACCTTGGCCTCAGTGAGGGCAGCTCGGACTATTTCCGCAAACTGACGTCACTCAAGGCTTTAGTGTTGTCAGGGTCCGGCGGAAGCGCCGCCTCAAAAGCCAGTCAGCGATGCGCTCCCGTTCCCGAATAAAATGCCAATTGGGAGGGAAATCTATAGAACGATACACTCTCCAAAATAATAAACATTATCTGTAAAACAAGCAATCATATAATAAAATTCTGCAGGGAGTTGGGTGGAAAATTATTTTTCTATTATTCTACTAGGGATAAAATTCTCACAAATCTCGGCGCCTAGCTACCCCCAACCTAATACCACATATGTGTGTAATACTAAAAACCCACTAAATTTCATATAATCAGTGACCTAAGTGCAACGGGAGCTGTAATTACCTTCCATAACAAAAATGGACCATGAACCTAGCCTACTTTCTGTGACCAATAAATTATGATAAGCTAACTTATCTAACCAAAAGTGCTTGTGCATTAAATTCATCAATAATATTCTATTCAATCAAACCTCAAACAGTAAACTAAGCTTTCCCATATGTTTAATATGGGTGCATCGTGTAGCAAATTTACCACAAAGTGTTCCATTTATAAAAAATCGTGCTCAATTAAAACTCATATGTGCTGAAGATTAAAGTGCATAGTGCTTGATACAGTAAAACAACATCCCCTTATCTCACATATTCAATGGATCACCTAGCCCCGTAAGTAGACATCCCCTACATACATGATAAATTTACATCAATCAGCCAATCCTAGGCTACTTAATGCAACAAAGTCCATCCTCCTCCGATATATCTTGCTTTAATGTTCATTCCGATTATTCCTCTTTCCACAGATTTTGAAATCCACCAGCCATTTCCATCCTTCATCCCCGACCGGAACCAATCCCCCATCCGCCAGGAAACAACTTCCACATAGAACCATCCAGGATCAACAATATGGTAAGTAATCTGTAATCATTAAAAACATAGTTAAAATCTGAAAGCATTAAAAAAAAATCTTTTCCACCTAGCCCCCCACTCTACAAAAATGCTGCAAACCCCAATGATTCATTTAATCCCTGTGGTGTCATGGTCCTTAATCTGGTCCCTAATCTGAAAATCCAGCGACTTTCTGGGCCAAAAGTTTTCCCACATTTCCACCTCGTATGCCCAGATGGATGATTTCTATACCTTTAAATTTCAGAAGATCGCCGTTACTCTGATGGAACATCTTGAAATGGCGCGGGATTGTTTTGAGTTTAGTGATGTCCTTCTCTTCTTTCCCTTTTTCAATATCTCTGATATGTTCCCTCACCCTCCTTCTTAATTCCCACGTTGTCAGGCCTATGTAGATCTTTTTGCAAGGGCATTCAGCATGATAAACCACCCCTCTAGAAGAACAGGAGATGTATTCTCTAATTGAATAGTTCCTATCATTATTCATCCCTTTAAACTCTTTGGCACTAACCATGTTTTTACAGGCTACACACGATCTACAAGGGTAAGAACCTTTGAGCCCTTCCTTTTTGTCCACTGCTTCAGGCACATAGTGACTATGCATCAAAATATCCTTCAGATTTCTGGCTCTTTTGGCAGTTAGTAATGGTCTGTCGGTTATACATTCTTTCAATATTTTATCCGTTTCCAATACATCCCAATATTTTTGCAACATATTTCTGATTTGTCCCCACTGTTTGTTATAATTCGTTATGAATCTTGTTTCAAATTCCCGTGGTGCCTTATGTACCTCATTCGGACACAATAGCTGCTCTCTCGTTTTTTGTTGGGCTCGCATCTTCCCTTTTTTAATGCTCCTGTTACTGTAACCTCTTGCTTTGAACCTCTCAGCCAAAGTTACCTTTTGTTGATGATGATCTACTGAATTGGAACAAATTCTCTTGATCCTCATGAATTGTCCAACTGGAATCCCATCAATTGTTGCTTTGGGGTGAGCCGACTGGGCATGAAGAAGGGCATTGACCGCCGTAGATTTTCTATGTACATCAGTCTCCACTCTTCCATCCTCTCCAATTTTGATCAACACATCCAGAAAATTTATTTCTCGGCCATCCTGAAAAGTTTGCAAAAAAGAAAAATGTTCCGATCGTTACAATTCATTAGATCCATAAATATCTTTAACTCCTCTTGGGTGCCTTCCCAAACAAATAAGATATCATCGATAAAGCGCATCCAGTTGTGCACTTTATCGATACCAGGCAAGGGGTTACTCACAAAGATCTCCCTCTTCCAGGCCCCTAATAATAAATTAGCGTATGACGGGGCACATGTGGCCCCCATCGCCACACCTTGGACTTGGAGATAATACCTGTCTAGGAAGACAAAGAAATTGTGGCTCAAGGCGAAGCGTAGTAGTTCCAAAATTAGTTCATTTAACTGTGGACTTAAGTTGTTACTCCTCAAGAACTCAGCAACCGCCTTCAGCCCATCTTCATGCCTGATATTAGAGTATAGGGCCTCCACATCTGCTGTTACCAAAATCATATTGTCCTCCAACTGCAGGTTCGTCAATCTATTAAGGGTGGCCGTTGTATTCTGTATGAAAGAAGGTAGTGTATTTACCAAAGGTTTCAGATGGAAATCTATATATTGACATACCTTCTCACACAGCCCCCCATTACCTGCAACTATGGGCCTCCCCGGAGGGTCTTTTGCATTCTTATGGACCTTGGGGATAATGTAAAAGGTGGGGGTCTTTGGGTGTTGCTCATATAATGCTTGCTTGATTTTACCTGATATAATATTTTTCTCCACTGCAGCATCCAGGATTTTCTCCAGTTTTTCCTGAAATATCGGAGAGGGGTTAGAATCCAAACAACGATAACAATTTTTATCCTTCAGGAGTTTAAATGCCTGCTTTTCATACATATCTCGTGGCCACACTATCACATTTCCTCCTTTATCGGCTTGTTTTATAACAACACCCTTCAGTTCCTGAAGGGCTTGTAATGCCTCCCATTGTTCCTTGTTTAGATTACCCCCCCTCGAGCTATTCTGCAACACTAAGGTACTTAACTCCTCACTTACCAACTTCACAAAGATGTCAATGGCTGGACAGAGTTGCAGTGGGGGGAAGGTGGTGGATTTTTTCTTTAACTCTACTGGTAATAGATCCAATTTTTGCGGCTCCTCTTCCTCATTCAATAGTTCCTCTAATATTTGTAGCGCCTGCTCACAAGAAATCCAATCGGGTCCCCATTTTTTCTTATTTTTGTGCAACCGTTTTAAAAGCAATTTTCGGGCAAACAAATATAAATCTTTGATCACTGTAAATAAATCGAAATTATTGGAGGGTGAAAAGGTTAATCCTTTACTTAACACCTCTACCTGCACATCTTTTAACTGTATTTCTGATAGGTTTATTACCTGTAAGGTGTCCTCCTTCCCCTTCTTACTCCTGTTATCATTTTTGTCATCATATTTTCTCTTGCCACCTTGATCTCTTCCCAACCAATTTTTTTGTCCCCTAGTATTCCTAGATGTTACTCCTTGTCCCTTATTGAGGCTGATTTCAGATGCTTCTGATCTTACAGAAGAAAATGAGGACGTCCGAGATCTCGTCGACTCTCCCTCTATCTTTCTCTGCCATTTGTAAACTCTTTTACCATTATAATCGTTCACATCTCGCTGAAATTTATTTGCTTTTCCCATATTTGAAAGACCCTATCCATGTCCTCCTCCAAAGTTTTCTTACTTCTTGTATCCAGACTCTCTTCTAATTGTTGCTGTATCTCCATTATCTCTTTTTCAATGGATATTAATTTTCTCTTATTTGCCTCCATGATTATTTCCATAAAATCCATAGAGCACCTGTGCAATGTGGACTCCCATTTACTACTCAACTCCTCATCTTCCAATCCGAAGCTCGGAAACTTTTGTATCCTCAGTCCTCTAGGAATGATGTTCTTATCCTTATAATTATTTAAGGCCGCCTTATTCCACCATATTTTTACCTTTTTATGACACAGGGTTTTATATCTCTGTATGAGTTCTTTTTTCTGTAGAGTGGTCCCATTAAAAACCTCATTTGTTTCCCCTCTAAAAATATCGTTGGCTTTCGTTTGCCAATCAGCTTCTCTAGCCCCAAAATTCATCATGAGGATCACACAAATCTGTGAACAAAGCACAGTACACATTAAAGACCAAACACTGATCCTAACCTCATCAAGGTAGTACCCTTTAACCTTAAATGTACAACACTATGGTACACCAATCTCTTGTAAAAATTATCAATCTTTATTAAATATCCTTAAAATACACATTAATTACAATAAATAAGAGGAGAAACAAGAAAAATATGCGCCATACATCTTGCTTTGCCACATAAACGCAGCACAGTGTTGATCCCTAACTAGTGGTACACTATTAGTAACCCTTTGGTGATCAAACCTATTCCGTCCTAAAAAGACAAGCCCGTCTATATGGGACTAGACACGATCTACCTGATGATCAAATAGTCATTCCCCACAGTGGAAAAACACTTGCAACTAGTGCCTACCTCAGCCGCATACACCCAGTCAAGCAAGAAGGCGCACCCCTCGACGCGCGTTTTGCGTACAGCTTCTTCTGGAGGTGAGATCTAATGGACGTGGTGGGCTCTTTTTTAAGTCATCACCTGACCTATGGGGGATCGTTCCTCAACCACATGGCTCTAGGACGTCATTACGGCGCATCGCTCCTCAGCAATTGCTGCGGACAGTTCTTCCGCCCGGCCCCACCTTGGCCTCAGTGAGGGCAGCTCGGACTATTTCCGCAAACTGACGTCACTCAAGGCTTTAGTGTTGTCAGGGTCCGGCAGAAGCGCCGCCTCAAAAGCCAGTCAGCGATGCGCTCCCGTTCCCGAATAAAATGCCAATTGGGAGGGAAATCTATAGAACGATACACTCTCCAAACTAATAAACATTATCTGTAAAACAAGCAATCATATAATAAAATTCTGCAGGGAGTTGGGTGGAAAATTATTTTTCTATTATTCTACTAGGGATAGTAGATAGTAGATCAGGTACAAAAGAACAATTTTCAATTGGAAGCATTTTATGAAAAAGGTTCAAAAGGTTCTTTTGACAGAATATTGCTGTAACATATGAATTATGATGCCAGTGCTTTTATCACATCTTAAGGAGGTCCACCTAATGTGTTTAGTACTGGTGGTCACACTGTCACATGCCTAGTAGCTCTATAAAAACACATGGATAGTCTTCTACCCCTGTGGGAAAGTTATTCCTGCTTTTGTGAAGGCTAGTCAATGAAGGCAGTCACAATAGAAGCACTAGCTCTAAACACACTAGCTCTAAACACATTAGGTGGACTTTCAGGTAAGGAATCAAAAGACCAGGAGGTGCAATAACAGGTAACTTTTCATTAGAAAATATGTTGTTTTGGTTATGCTAACAAAGAATTATTCAGTTGTAGGGCAACCAATTTAAACCACATAGAAATGATCTCACTCCAGACTCTGTGTAGGTTTTATTAATGGCCCTGGGTAACAAGTGCACTTAGAATATTCCTTCCAAACCTGACTATTCCTCACTCCCACCCCTGCCCACTCCCCATTAAAAAGGACCTATCATCACAAAATGCAGTGCAATCTGAAAAGCACCATGTTATAGAGCAGGAGAAGCTGAGCAGCTTGATATATAGTTTTGGGAAAAGATTCAGTATAGTACATTTACTTAGCTTTTTTCACTTTCTATGAATACCTATATGTAAGCTTCTTGTCTAGCTTCTCCTGCTCTATAACATGGTACTTTCAGATTCCGTTATATTTTGTGGTAGGGGTCCTGGGTGTCAGATCCCCACCAATCAGATATTAATGACCTATCCAGAGGATAGGTCATCAGTAAGAAAAAAAAAAAAAAAACACTCGGAAAACCCCTATAAACATTTCAGTGCAGGGCAGAAGACAGAGAAAACTTTTTGACTGTTTCATTCCCTGGGGATTCTAGAAAAGTATGGCCCTGAACAACAAGAAAACTTTATATAGCTTTATCAATACTTCATCTACAACCAGATCAACCCTTGTTCCCCATTATACATATCAGTACAGAGCAGAAGACAGAGGAGACTGTGTAGCTTCACTGACATCCCAGGGGGACCTAGAAAAGGGCCCTGGGCAATTGACCAGTTTATCACCCACTATAACTACTCATGTCCGTCTTATGGACAATTTTGAGTTTTGTATTCAGTATCAGAGTGTTTTTTTAAATGCTTTCTTGACTTAAAGTCACCTTAATTTGTTATCTACTGGTTCCACACTAATACAGTGGTAACCCATTAAAGCCATCAATGAAATTTCTTTCTTTACATATAGGCTAGAAAATGGTGTATAACCCTTATTGAATAGTAATAAAATTGTATTTTTTTATTATCAAATTGTGCTTTTTTTATGATAAAAGTAAATAGTTACTTAATTGGTAAGATTGGAAAGAGATGCAGGTCCATCAAGTCCAACCTATAGAATTAGCCATAGATGATCTCGTGGCAGAGAGTTTCAGAATTTTACTGTTCCTACAGAAAAGAGTTCCCATTTATAACCATAATGAAACCTTCTTTACTGTGGCCTACAGGACTGCCTCTTGTCATGGTTACAGGCTCATGTATCAAAAAATCATTATAAAGATCTCTGTACCGTACACTATGCTGCTACTCTGCTTACCTGCTCCCCTACTCCTGCATTCTGGCAGAACAGACCCACCAACATCTTCCTCCTCCTACCCTGTGGGCCCAGTTGCTGGAGTAGCTCTGCTCATCCACTCCATGCAGGCTGCAGTCTACTTCTTGCTGTTGTGCACCCACTATCTCTCAGGCTCTTAAAGGGCCAGCGTGCACACAATAATGAGCTCCAACCTATGATAGACCTCTCTAGGGTATTTAGGCACCTTTTTCTGTGCCTGAGCACCAACCTTCCTGGATGGTGCCTGGTGCCTGATTCTGGGATTTAACCCTTCACTGTCTGACCTGACCTCTGCTTAATCTCCATGCTGACTGCCCTGACTTTGGACTGTTTAATGGATTCCAGGAACTTTTACTGCCCTGACCTCAGACTGTTCCTTACTATGGTTTTGCCTGATACCTGGATGTCTCTTGATCCCCATAAATCTGCAGTCTAAGAAATAGAGACTGCTCCAAGAGATAGTGGCCTGGTGGTTCTACTACAACAAATCCAAATCCCTTAGGGGTTAAAGGGTGTAGACAGAAGGATAGCCAGGATAACGTCCTTAGGAGTAGCCCTGAAACAACTCTGTTTGGTTGACACAACAGATCCAGATCCACTTTATTACATGTGCACAATATTCACAATGTCGTCTGACTAGTGATTTATACGGAGGCATAATAATGTTCTTGTCATGAGCATCTATGTCTCTTTTGATGCATCCTAGTATTTTATTTGGCTTTGAAGTGGATGCCTGGCATTGGTCAATAAAGTAAAATTTACTGTATACCAATATACATGTCCATCAAGACATTGTTCTGTTCTCCTGTTCTCTCTCTGTGGTCCCTACATCCTTATGTGAGGGATCTGTGGGTTATCTCTATATTCAAGGGATTTTTGGCCTACACCAGCACCCGTAGAAGTAAGTGGGAGGAAAATGAGACCACACCACAGAATGCAGAGGGGAAAAATTGTTGGACCGCTAAGGAAAACTGGTGGTTGGTGAACATATCCTGTGGTGCTCATACAGACTGTGCTTTTTTTTAATGACTAAATGTTTTTAATTAGTGTTCATATGAGAGCTCTGAGGTTCATAATGTTGAAGACAGTGATTATGCCATTTCATACATTTAGCATTAGAAGCTACTTAGAAAGAAACATTTCCTCTGCTTCCACATGTTTCCTTATCTGGTTTCCAACTTCAGAATGTCTGATAACACAAACTGCCTTGTCTGCCCCATTCACAACACAAACTGCCTTGTCTACCCCATTCACAAAAACTATATAGGCATCAGCAAAGTCTTTGATTTCTGCTTGCCCCTGTATCGTAACTAGAGAGAAGTAGCAGTCCTAAAATCACAGCATACACAACCATGACTTCTTCTGAGATGAGAACACCAGCTTACAGCTATTCAGTCCTGCTGCTATTCGAATAAAATTACTGTCACATTGGACAGCCACTTTAGTATGTTATAAATCTGATCCTTTAATCTTGGCCTTGGAACAAGTCAGATTAGCTCTTTAAATATATATCAACTCCCTGACAATTTCTATAATCTACAAATAATACACCACCACGTTTGTGTAACAGTTTAGCAGCATTGTTATTATAATGATGAGCATGCATATAACATTCATGTCTATAGAAAATATTTGCATCACATTCTTTGATCTCTAAATGTTTCCTAGAACCTACTGTACTTTAATGATAACAGGGTTTGAACTGAAGGCTATCAAAAACATGATAAAGATGTAATTCTTAAGGTTAACCACATCTTTTATGTAATAGTAGGTTTATCTTAAACATGTACTTGTGGGTTAAAATACATGTATAATGCATTTACATTTTTCTTCCAGATGGCAGAACAAAATGTGTTTATAGCATTAAATATGCTTCCCCTTTCTTTATTTTCTCCTCTTTTCCAATTTATAGTTACAAATACTTTTATGTGGTTCAATATTTACAAAAGAATTACAAAATCAAAAGGAATCCCATGGTTACAGGAGACAACATAATTATAAGGGTCAACTTGATAAGACATATAATCTTCAGAAACCTGCAGGTTTGCTTAATAAAATATTTATATCACTCACAGTTGGACACCAAAAGAGAGGGTAATGTAAATGAATTCCTCAACAGCAACTTTTTAATGTGGAAATATCTGCAGTAAATCTGTAACCATGGTTTAGCTTGAGATCAAGTAAAATAACCACACTATTAATTTCTTATACACAAGTCTATTATCAACCATTGCTAACAAAAAAGATAAAATATTAAGGTAAAGAAAATATTTTTATTTATATGTACAGTTTAATTTTGCATAGATTGTTCTCAATTATTACTTAAAACCTCTGTACAGATAGAAAAACGTTAACAAAGTATATCTATCTAGCTATTCACAATATCTATATAAATCATACACCAATCTGAAATGTTAAACATTTAACTGCAGTGGATTTTACTTTTAATGCCATTTAAAGGGACTCTTCCATAATAATTATCACGTATTAACAACCTATTTGTGACTATTCTATGTATTTTTTTATTTAAAAAAAAATGGGTGGATGGTTTTCTTGATTTTTTTTTTAAAGTCACTACATATGTTCAACTTCCTGTCATGGCTCTTAAACTTCCTCTTTGTTTATACTATTAGCACAGCAAATGGCCTCACTTAACTTTTACAGGTAGATCATCACTGCGAACACAGAGAGCCTCCCTGTAGTGACTAATTACAAACATCATAAATTACACTAAAAAGTGCAATGCTCTTCTGTGGGCATCTTTATGTAAACAATACAGCTGTCATATTATTATCCAAATTCTATACCTTCTATTATTATTAACTATTACTCTTCAGGCAACCACGTTCCCTTACAACAGCAGTAAACTGACAATTCATTATTTATCTATTTAGGTTGTGACTGGTATTACTATTTGTGCTGACTGCTACAGAAATGCACTGGGGAGACTTATCAAGACTAGGGTATCCATACAACAGTCTTCATCTCTCTGCACTAGCATGAGATGCTACTAATTTATTAAGTTAATAAGTTAGGTGCATGTCTGTCCTGCCAGGAACCAGAAACTGAACTCTACATCAGCCAGGAGCTGGCACAGTGTCAGGGTTCAGAGAGGAAGGAAAGAGGGTGCACTCTGACTCCACCCTCAACCCATGTCTACTTACACTACCCACCCTAGGCGATGGGGCGTAACTTGGCGAGGGTCTCATACTTAACGGAAGTGCACAGAGGTAATATAAAAAAAAGTCAACAAGCCGAAGGTCAGAACCAGGAGAAGCGGGCAGTACAAATGGAGCGGGCAAATGTAAGGTCAACAGTCAGAGCCGAGGTCAAATCCAGGAGAGCAAATACGTACAAAGGATGAGACAAAGCCGAGGTCAAAGAACGAGCCGAGGTCACAAGGTCAATCAGAACAAGCAGCCGTAGACTAGAACCAAAGGACAAGGAATCACCAATGGACCAGTATCACAGGAAACCCGTAGCCAGCAGGTTGCCTGTATTTATAGTGGGGAGTGAGGGTCATGTGATGAGGCCAGCGTCACATGACCGACAGACAGACAAGTCGAGCACCGAGTAATCAGCTCGGCGCTCAAGGCAGACCTAGGAGCAGGGAGCCTTCCAGCTAGCAAAGCTGCCCTGAGAATGAGGCCGAACACAGATCCTCGCTCCTGAAGCTAAGCAGCAGGTCTGTAGCTGATGGGAGACTGAGTGTGCCTTCAGTGCTGCGTTACACACAGAAATCAGCTATAAATTATGCCAGTCTCTGGCGTAAGTTATAGTAAATCTCATGTGCTGCATGAAGCTCAGGCCCCTCCCGCCAAGCCCTGTCCTTTTTTTCTAAAGTGGTAATGAATTATGGCGCAATATGACGTGTGCTATAATGTTCAACTTTTTTACACCACAATAGCGGAGTAAGGGGCTTATTAAATGTCCCTCAATATGTTGTGTATAATTTGCATTGTACTGTTGAAATGAACAAAGAAATGCAGCCATAAATCCTAAAAAATGGGTCTTCTATAAATATCTAGTTTAACCAAAATACCTGTTTTTGACCACAGTTTTCCTTTAGCAGCTTGCATATACTGTATATATAACAACCTTGTCATCAGAGACATGGTAATATGAATATTTACCTGTCCTATTCTATGTTTAGTACTTTCTCAGTATACTGTATCTTTACAGCAATTAGTGATTAGTGATGTCCCGAACAATTCGCCGGCGAACGGTTCCCGGCAAACATAGCTTGTTCGCGTTCGCCGCGGCGGGCAAACATATGCGATGTTCGCGTTCGCCCCTATACTTTATCATTGAGCAAACTTTGACCCTATACCTCACAGTCAGCAGACACATTCCAGCCAATCAACATACCCTCCCTCCCAGACCCTCCCACCTCAAATCATAAAGCAAGGACGGCATCCATCTTAGATTCATTCTGAAGCTGCAGTGTTAGTAGTTGTAATCGCAATGCGATTAATATAACCTGTAATAATCGCATTGCGAAATCAACTTAGAGCTGAGTTCCTAATGGTTGTATTGGTAGAATATAACAAATATCACGAATATAGCATTCTCAATGTTCGTTATATTCTAGCAACAACCATTATTAACTCAGCTCAAGTTGAATTCGCAATGTGAACATATACTCGCATTGCCAATTCAACTTAGAGCAGAAGTTCCTAATGGTTGTATTGCTAGAATTGACGAAGATAACGAATATGACAAATTCACGAATATAGCACTATATTCTCAATCTTTGTTATATTCTAGCAAGCCAACCATTAGGAACCCAGCTCTAAGTTGAATTCGCAATGCGATTAATACAGGTTATGTTAATCGCATTGCGAATAGAACTTAGAGCTGGGTTCCTAATGGTTGTATTGCTAGAATATAACGAAGATTGAGAATATAGAGCTATATTCTCAATCTTTGTTATATTCTAGCAGTACAGCCATTAGGAACCCAGCTCTAAGATGAATTTGCAATGTGATTAATATAACCTGCATTAATCGCATTGCGAATTCAACTTACCACACTCTGCATCAACGACGTAATTTAACATGGGAATTTTGCCATGGATCCCCTCCGGCACACCACAGTCCAGGTGTTAGTCCCCTTGAAACAATTTTTCCATCACTATTGTGGCCAGAAAGAGTCCCTGTGTGTTTAAAATTCGCCTGTCCATTGAAGTCTTTGGCGGTTCGCCCTGTTCGCCCGTTCGCAAACATTAGCGGAATTTGGCGTTCACCGTTCGCGAACAGAAAATCTTATGTTCACGACATCTCTATTAGTGATATATTTTTTCACACAGTGCTCCAAAACTTCTGCAAAGACAAAATGTTGCCTGGGGCCACCCACAGAGGGAGATAAGGAACTCACTGCATACTTCTTTATATTGAAGTCAATAAAAACACATGATATGGTACAATCTCAAGTTCCCTCTAGTAGTGGCTATAGGCTACCAGAATGCTTTACTAGTGGCTGTAGGCTTTAATCACTTGACAACCGCCCATAGGATATAAACGTCCTATAGGTGGTTGTCTATCTCTGAATGGACGTTTTAGAATGTCCATTCAGAGATGGCAGCTGCACGCTAATCGTGCAGCTGCCGAGCGGGTTGCCTGCTGTCAGTGACCTGGAAACTGTCCCTGCCTTCTAAATCGCTGCAGACACAGCGCTCACCGAGGGTCGGGAGAGTGCAGGAGCTTTTGGGTCTTTCACTTGACCTCTGTACTCTGATGTACCCGATGTACTCTGCTGTACAGCCTCTCTAGGAGCTGTATTTCCCCTGTAACTGGGGCTACTATGTCAGCCCCAGTTACAGGAGAAATCAATAGTGAAAAAAAAAAAATGAAGTTAAATGTCTCCAAGAGGTCTTGTATGACCTTATGAGGGACTCAAAGTGTAAAATTAAAAAATAAATAAAGTGTGAAAAAAATGATTTTACATGTAAAAAAAATCCCCAATTAAGTCATTTAAAGCAAAATTTTAAAAATGGAAAAAAATTAATAAAATAGACATATTTTGTAATGCCGTATCCGTGACGGCCGGCTCTATAAATATATTACATGATCAACCCCGTCCGATAAACACCATAAAAAAATAAATCTTAAAAAAGTGCAACAAGTGATCAAAAACGCGTATGTCCCACAAAATGAAACCAATAAAAACATCACCTCATGCCACAAAACATGAGCTCCTACATAAGAAATTCACTCAAAAAATTAAAAAAACTATAGCTCTCAGAACAAGGAGACATTATAAGATCATTTTTTGTTTAAAAAAATGCTATTATTGTGTTAAAGTGAAATAAAAAAAAGTTGACATATTAGGTATCACCTCATTTGTAACAACCAGCTCTATAACAATATCACATGACCTAACCCCTCACTTGAACACCATAATAAAAATAAAATAAAAACAGTGCCAAAAAAGCCATTTTTTGTCATCTAACATCACATAAAGTGCAACACCAAGCGATCAAAATGGCATATGCCCCCAAAATAGTACCAATCAAACCATCAGCTCATCCCACAAAAAATGAGACCCTAACTAAGGCCTCTTGCGCATTAACGTATGGTTTTTTCAGTGTTTTGCAGTCTGTTTATAACGGATCCGTTTTTCAGTTTTTTGTTTCCGTATGGCATATACAGTATACAGTAATTCCATAATAAAACTTGGGCTGGTCTTAAAATTTTCAATAGATTGTTTAGTAAAAACGGAACGGATACGGAAGACATACGAATGCCTTTCCGTATGCTTTACATTTTTTTTGCGGACCCAATGACTTGAATGGAGCCACTGAACGTGATTTGCGGACAAGAATAGGACATGTTCTATATTTAAACGGAACGGAAAAACTGAAAAACGGAAACGGAATGCATAGAGAGACAATTCAGTATTTTTTGCGGTCCCATTGAAGTGAATGGTTCAGTATACTGTCAGTATACTGAACTGAAAATGGCAAGTATACGGTCTGCAAAATGTCGTGTGCCTGAGGCCTAAGACAATCTGTCAAAAAAAAAAAAAGCTATGGCTCTCTTACTATGGAGACACTAAAACATCATTTTTTTTGTTAAAAAAATGCTATTATTGTGTAAAACTTAAATAAATAAGAAAAAGTATACATATTTGGTATTGCCACGTCCGTAACAACCTTCTCTATAAAAATATCACATGACTTAACCCCTCAGGTGAACGCTGTAAAAATAAATGAATAAAAACTGTGGTAAAACAAACCATTTTTTGATCACCAAGTCATAAGCACCCAAAAATTATACCAATAAAAACATCAACTCTTCCTTCAAAAAACTAGCCTGTGCACAAGACGATTGGCTAAAAAATAAATAAAAATGCGAATAATAATTAGAAAATGGAGACACAAAACAATTTTTTTTTCAAAAATGTTTTTATTATGTAAAACTGAAACAAACAAAAAAGAAAGTAAACATATTGGATATCATTTCATCTGTAACAACCTGATCTATAAAAATAGTGCATGATCTACCATGTTAGATGAATGCTTTAAGTTTTTTGTTACCTTGCCTCACAAAAAACGTAATATAGAGCAATCAAAAATCATATGTACCCCAAAATAGTATCAATAAAACTGGCACCTTGTCCCCTAGTTTCCAAAATGGGTTACATTTTTAGGAATTTCTACTGTAAGAGTGCATTAGAGGTGCTTCAAATGGGACATGGCATCTAAAAAACAGTTTGGCAAAATCTGCCTTCCAAAAACCATATGGCGCTCCATTCTTTCTGTGCCCTGCCTTGTGCCCTTAAATCAGTTAACGACCATATGCGGGTTGTTTATGTAAACCGTAAAATCAGGCTAAAAAATATTGAGGTTTTTTTGGCTGTTAACCCTCGATGTGTTAAAGAAAAAAATGGATGAAAATGGAAAATCAGCCAAAAAAGTGAAATTTAGAAATTTCATCTCCATTTTCCTTTAATTCTTGTGGAACACCTAAAGGGTTAACAAAGTTTGTAAAATCAGTTTTGAGTAACTTGAGGGGTGTGGTTTCTATAATGGTGTCATTTAAGTGGGGTTTCCACTGTGTAAGCCCAACAAAGTGACTTCAGACCTGAACTGGTCCTTAAAAAGTGTGTTTTGGCAATTTTCTTAAAAAGTTTAAGAATTGCTTCTAAAATTCTAAGCCTTCTAACATCCTAAAAAATAGGATGCCAAAATAAAGTATACATATGGGGAATGTTAATTAATTAATATTTTATGAGGTATCACTTTCTGTTTTAAAAGCAGAGAAACTGAAATTTAGAACTTTTTGGTAAATTTGGGATTTTTTCATAAATAAAGGTGAAATATATTGACTCAAATTTATGACTATCATGAAGTACAATGTGTCACAAGAAAACAATCTCAGAACGGCTTGGATAAGTAAAGGTGTTCCAAAGCTATTACCACATAAAGTGACACATGTCAGATTTGCAAAATTAGGCCTGGTCAGGAAGGGGGAAAATGGCCCGGTCTGGAAGTGGTTAATGGGAATGTGTCATGAATAATAATAGCCAATAGCAATAATAATATAAGGTGTCACTTCTTGGTCTGTACAGATCACCTTACTGTAGTTACAGTTACTTACTTATCCTTCTAATCCTGCATGTAATGATATCACCTCTGTGTATAGATAACACAGGATCTACCATTACGCGATAAGTGATTGTCAAAGTTTATCTAATCCTTGCTTGTAAATTGAGATCCGCAAATTTTACAGAATATGCCTAGAAAACACTCCCATAGTTAATGAGGTCAGCTCCAGAACAATGTGTCTATGGCCCATGTGGCTGCTGTAAGGCAATTCTTTAAAGTCTTCCTAAATGCAGCTGAAAACAGCTCAGACAAGATGTCTGCCCCATAACCATGTACAGGAAATAGAATTAAAAAATCTACGATCAGAAAATAAAAACAGATTATAAAACGGGGTATAAACTCCTATCCGGTTTTAACAGGCAAAACAAATATTTGGTGACACATTCCTTTAAGATCTCCTTCTGAGATTTATCAGTGCAGAATTTTGAAACTAAAAATAACATCAAGATAAAAGGTAGGTGATTACGTTAAAGGGACTATTCTAATGAAGCAACAGAACAATGCCCTACTTTGTCCAAGAGCAGCTCCTAATCTGAAGGAATCAAGCTATTATGTATTGCATTCATTTGCAAAGACACCATGCAATAACATGTCTCTTCTACAGCCACTGCAAAGAAAATGTACCAAAGCAACCAGTTTTCCATGGTGATAACTCGGGATGAGCGATTCGCATAAAACTTTGTTTCAATACTGTACTGTACAGTATTAGAACGTATTGGCTCCAATGAGCCGAAGTTATTAATTTGCGAAGTCTCGTGGGTAATAACTTCAGAAATTGATTTATACTGTAAAAAACAATTTCCCGAAATCGGGTTCAGTTCCAAGGTACCACTTGGAACCGAACCCGAGTTCGGGAAATGGTTCTCTTTGATATTGGTGGCCTATCCTCAGGATAGTTTATCAATATCACATAAGTGAAGGTCCAACTCACAGCACTCCTATGGATCAACTGTTTGAAGAGGCCACAATGCTTTGTGAGCACTTAGGCCTATTCCTGCAAATTGATCACATGGCCTAGGCGCAGCTGAGTCCCCCTCAAGTGAATGGTCCTTAGCTGCAATACAAAACAAAACTGCTATCCAATGAATGATGCTGCGCTTGGTAAGCTGAGAGCAAGCTGTAGCACTTACTGGAGCTCTGGGGAGGGCAGCACCTCTTTCAACATCTGATTGGTGTGGGTCCTGTGAGTTGGGCCCCCACTGTTCTAATTTTGATGACTTATCCCAAGGATAGGCCATCACTATCAAAATCCCAGATAACCCTGTTAATCTGGGATCCTCATTAAATTTATAGTATGTCATAATGAAGTTGACTGTCACGAACCAGCGGGTGTGAACCCACTGTGCCACGTGTCCTACCTCCTCTAAGGGCGTTGTCTAAGTGAACCCCTCCATCTTCACAATACCCCCGATGGTGGGGATAGACTTTCCCTGAGGGGAACACCAGGTCACTACCTCTTGATGAGGATTGGCACAAGAGGCATCTGGTCCAGGCGGACCAGGAGGTACCTAAGCAAGGTAGCAGAGGTACAGGCGCTGTCAGTAAGCTGAGTCGTAACCAGGAGCAACAGTGCATGACCGAAGGATGAGGCAGAGGCAAAGTCAAACTTGAGGAGTTTATTTATTTATTTTTTAAATGAATTTGGGAAGGCCACCAAAAATTGGGAAATGGAAAAGAGTACGCAAAGAGAAAGTGCGCTGGAATATAACAATGACTGGGTGCGGCCTGTATACTTGAATTAGGGCAAAAAAATATTAAGTTTTTTTGGCTGTAGACCCTTACTTTGTTACTGGAAAAAATGGATTACCATATATACTAGAGTATAAGCCGAGTTTTTCAGCACAAAATTTGTGCCGAAAAACACGAACTCGGCTTATACTCGAGTCATACACGTAAAAGGACAGTGGAGCGGGAGGAGGAGCTGGGCACGGGCATTTTCAGCGGGGCCGGTGCGCTCACTGCTGACTGACTGATGTCACGTGCCTGCCCGGCCTGCTTTATGAATGAAGCAGGCGGCGCAGGCACGTGACGTCAGTCACACTGCGCTCTCCCGGCCTGCCAGGAGCATGTGAGGAGGTATTTAGGAGCCGTAATGGGGGGGAAGGGGGGGCTGTGGATGGCACTGTTATGGGATGGGGGGGTGTGAATGGCAATGTTATGGGATGGGGGTGCTGTGGATGGCACTGTTATGGCATGGGGGGGCTGTGGATGGCACGGTTATGGGATGGGGGCGCTGTGGATGGCACTGTTATGGCATGGGGGGGCTGTGGATGGCACTGTTATGGGATGGGGGAGCTGTGGATGGCACTGTTATGGCATGGGGGGGTATGGATGGCACTGTTATGGCATGGGGGGGCTGTGGATGGCACTGTTATGGGATGGGGGCGCTGTGGGTGGCACTGTTATGGCATGGGGGGGCTGTGAAAGGCACTGTTATGGGATGGGGGGCTGTGGATGCCATCCACAGATCCCTCATAACAGTGCCATCCACAGATCCCCCCATAACAGTGCCATCCACAGATCCCCCCATAACAGTGCCATCCACAGATCCACCTCGGCTTATACTCGAGTCACTGTTTTTCCTAGTTTTTTAGGGTAAAATTAGGGGGTCGGCTTATACTCGGGTCGGCTTATACTCGAGTATATACGGTAATTTGGAAAATTTGCCCAAATATAGAAATTCTGAAATTTCATCTCCATATTCCATTAACTCTTGTGGAACACCTAAAGGGTTACCAAAGTTTGGAAAATCAGTTTTGAATACTTTGAGGGGTGTATTTTCCAAAATTTTTTGGAGTTTCTACCACAGGTGTGCATCAGGGGGACTTCAAATGGGACATGGTGTCAAAAAAACCAGTCCAGCAAAATCTGCCTTCCAAAAACCATATGGCGTTCCTTTCCTTCTGCGCCCTGCCATGTGGCCATACAGCAGTTTACGACCACATATGGGGTGTTTCTGTAATCTACAGAATCAGGGCAATAAATATTGAGTTTTGGTTCGCTGTTGACCCTTGCTTTGTTAGCGGAAAAAAACAATTAAATTGGAAAATCTGCCAAAGGCCTCATGCACACGAATGTATTTTCTTTCCGTGTCTGTTCTGTTTTTTTTGCTGGCCAATCCATATGCGGCACCATTCATTTCAATGGGTCCGCAGAAAAAACTAAAGGTACGTCCGATTTTTTTCTAGTTTGCGGACAAGGATAAGCATTATTACAATGGACATTTTTAAAAAAGTTCAGGTTCAGGCCCGTTGTTCGGCGATTTCTTCGCACAGCAGCCAATCAGCAAGTGTTTTACTTCTTGCCCTAAGAAGCCATCACAGCCATGCCTACTAATGGCATGGCTGTGATTGGCTGAGTGCAGCATGTGATCCAGCCTCTTTATAAGCTGGAGTCACGTACTGCCGCACTCAGCTGATTTGGGCTTAGGGAGAGGATGTTGGTGCTGCGATCAGGGACAGAATAGGGCAGAAATCAGAAGAACCTGTGCTACTTTAATCCACAAGATACATCAAATAGAGAGGGAGGGAGCTTCAGCATTCCGAAATTTCTGTACCCAGCCACTGCAAGGTAAATATTTTTTTGTAATCCACCTGTTACTGAAGTGGTGCTCGACGGCCATATTAGCCACTGCAGTGTACTGCATGTGTGCCAGCCAGCCAGGGACATCAGCCTAATCCTATTTTGTAGCTCAGTGAAGGAAAAAAAACTTTTTTTTCTGGCTGCTCAAGTTCCCTATATTGCCTTTTGTATGTTTAAGGAGTGACATAGTCCATTTGTCTACAATGGGATCTGTGGTGCCACAGAGCACTTGTGTATACAAAGCACTAATCCGTATATTCCATTTCAGCTATCAAATAGTGCATTTTAGTTAAAAAAAAAAAGTGGTCATCCTGATCCACCAAGCCTATTTTACACCGCCAAAATATATATTTGACAATTTTGCGGTGAAATAGAGAGTCCGTGTAATTTTGGGGGAAAAAACATGTTCCTTGTCCACAAAACAGTTCTGCATACACCGTCCAACAACATATTTTATATTTCTGCATGGAAATAGTGCTTCTTTGTTTTTTTTAGAAAAAAAAAAACGTTATTCAAAATCTACCAACCAGTCTAAAATACCCATTCCAACCACCTATTTTACATTGCTGCTGTGAAATACAGCAAAAGTCTATTATTTTTACAAAAACGTGGAAATCCTGATCCACAAAGCATTTTGAAATACACCGCCTTAATACAGATTTCCCATTACAGCTGAGAAATAGTGCATTATCCTTTTTTTAGTGAAAAAAATTGAAATTCCAGCTTCACAAAGCAGTTGTATATACATGGTATAAATATCTAATTTACATTTACAGCAGAAAAATACAGCATTTTGGGGTTTTATTGAAAAAATCTGTGTTTTAGGCCGAAAAAACAGTTGTGCATCCGTAGTTTAAATAATCATTTCCAATATATAGCAGTTTAATACTGCATTTGTGAATTCTAGTGACCAAATCCGTGTTCTGGGTCCCCAAATCTGGTGTCCATACATAGTATAAATATCTACTTTTAATGTACAGCAGTTAAAAACTGCATTTTGGAGTTTTATTGAAAAAAGCAGTGTATTAGGCCAAAAAAACTGTTGTGCATCTGTCGTTTAAATAATTATTTCCAATTTATAGCAGTTAAATACTGCATTTGTGAATTTTGGTGACCAAATCCGTGTTCTGGGTCCCCAAATCTAGTGTCCATACATAGTATAAATATCTACTTTTAATGTGCAGCAGTTAAAAACTGCATTTTGGGATTTTATTGAAAAAAGCCGTGTTTTAAGCCGAAAAAACGGTTGTGCATCCGGAGTATAAATAATTAATTTCAATTTACAATAGTGAAATACAAATTTTCTGTATTTTATTACAAAAATACTTGTTCTTGTTCTAAGAACCACTTGTGCATACAGCGTACCAAAAAAAAGATTACATTTCCGCATAGAAATTGAGAATTAGTGTATTTTGGGCACAAAAAACATTATTCTGGGTCCACAGAGCATTTTTATGACACGGGAACTGCCTTAGCGAACGTAATTGTTGACTAGTGACAGGTAAATTGACATCTGAGAGAGACCAATCTTTCAGCATGGTGGGTGAACGCAAATAATAAGGAGAACATCAAATAAGGGAACGTGGGCATGGTCGTGGTGGTGTTGGTTGAGCTCCTGTTGCTGGGAGAGGAAGTGGCCATTCAGCGCCAACTACCGCTCCAAGTCAAACACCTTCCTCTGGTGCGAGTAGGCGACAGAATCTGCAACGTTATTTGATAGGCCCAAATGCCTCTCTACAGATGGTGAAGCCAGAACATTTACAGGCGATAGTAGATTGGGTGGCTGACAGTGCCTCCAGTTCCTTCACAGTATCTAACACCCAGTCCTCTGCAGAAAGCTCAGAGTTGGCACCTGCAGCCCATGCTCATCAGTCTTCCACCTCACCCCCTTGCAAATCAGCCAAGCAGTCAGAGCCGCAAATCAAGCAGGAAAGTCTCATGCTTTTTGATGACTCTGTTGACAGGGTTTCCCTGGCCCATCCACCTAGCCCTGCCCCAGAAGAGGAAGACCTTGAATGCACTGATGCTCAACCACTTTTGTTGGAGGATGAAGACATGGGAATACCGCCACAAAAGTCTCTGATGATGACGAAACACAGGTGCCAACTGTTATAGCTTTCGGCAATGTGCAGACCGACGAGGAGGGCAGGGGTCATGAATGGGTGGAAGATGATGTGGAGGATAATGAAGTCCTAGACCCAGACTGGACTGAAGGTTGTGCTATTGAGGCATGCAGTTCTGAGGAAGAGGCAGTGGTCGCACAGAGGCAACAGAACAGCAAAAGAGGGAGCAGGATGCAAAAGCACAGCGGCTGTTCCAGAGACAGTACGCCTGCAACTGTCCACTGCACCCAGGCTCCGAGCACACCAAGGCCTGCTCCAAGGAGTTCATTGGTGTAGCAGTTCTTCACACAATGTCCTGACGACAAGACACAAGTGGTTTACATGTTGTGCCATCAGAACCTGAAGTGAGGCATAAACGTTGTTAACCTGAGCACATCCAGCATGACCAGGCATCTATGCAAAGCATGAACTGCAGTGAAGTAAACACCTTAAAAACAAGGAACTCTCTCATGCTCTACCTGCTCCCTCTGCTGCTGCTTGCTCGACCTCTCCCTCCACCTCTGGCGTCACCGTGGCACCTGGCGACCAGCAAACAGAGGATGTTCCACCAACACCACCACATACGACACCATCACCAAGCATCTCCACCTTGTCACACGGAATCATTCAGCATCCATCCCCCAAACATTGGAGAGAAGGAGGAAATACCCACCTACCCACCCTCGAGCCCTGGCCCTGAATGCCAGCATTTCAAAATTACTGGCCTTGGAAATGCTATCATTCCGTCTGGTGGAGACGGACTGTTTCAAACAGTTGATGGAGGTGGCTGTCCCACAGTACGTTGTTCCCAGCCACCACTACTTTTCCAGGCGAGCCGTCCCTTCCCTGCACAACCAAGTGGAGGATAAAATCAAGTGTGCGCTGTGCAACTCCATCTGTGTCAAGTTCTAAATAACCACAGATACATGGACCACTAAGCACGGCCAGGGTCGCTATATATCTCCCTGGGTAAACTTAGTGGTGGCTGGGCTAAAGCGGATAGCGGTTTGGCACATGTCCTTCCATCACCGAGGATCGCAGGGCATTATTCGTTGACTCCTGTTGCTTCCTCCTCCTACTCTGTATCATCCTCCTCCTACTCGTCTTCTACCACCCCCACTCCCATTATCGAAAGAACCTCACCCCCAACTTCAGCACAGCCCGGGTTAAACGTCAGCAGGCGAATTTAAAATTCATGTGTTTGGGTGACAAACCCCACACTGCACAGGAGCTTTGGACGGGCATAGAACAGCAGACTGATGAGTGGTTGCTGCCGGTGAGCCTCAAGCCCGGCATGGCGATGTGCGATAATGGGCGAAATCTCATTGCAGCTCTGTTACTAGCCGGTTTGAAGCAGATCCCTTGCAAGGCGCATGTGCTGAATCTGGTGGTGCAGAAGTTTCTTAACAACTACCCAGAAATGTCAGAGCTGCTGCTGAAAGTGCGGTCCGTATGTGCGCACTTTCGGCGTTCTCACCCTGCTGATGCTCGCCTGTCTGCGCTGCAGCATAACTTCGGCCTTCCTGCTCACAGCCTCATATGAGACATGCCCACCAGGTGGAACTCCACCCTACATATGCTGGAGAGACTGTGCGGGTCAGTCGTTCTGTGGAACCAGTGACTGGGTCTGCATGCGAGACCTGTGTACCATGTTGCGGTCTTTGGAGTACTCAACCAACATGGCCAGTGCTGATGACGCTATTGTTAGCATTAAAATACCCCTTCTATGTCTCCTTGAAAAAAATATCACGGCTATGATGGAAGAGGATGTTGCATAGGAGGAGGAGGTGGAAGAGGAGGAATTTCACAGGGTTTCAGGCAGGTCATACAGAAGTGGCTCAGAGAGTGGGTTCCTGCACCAGCAGAGGCCAGGTACACATGTGGACAGCCAGAGCACACTTCTGGAGGAGGAGGATGAGGTAGAGAAGGAGGAGGAGGAATCGGTTTCACTAAAGGGTGGCACCCTAAGCAGCTCAGGGCCATCACTTGAGCGTGTCTGGGGGGATACGGAGGACACAGTCGATACACCACCTACAGAGGACAGCTTATCGTTACCTCTGGGCAGTCTGGCACACATGAGCGACTACATGCTGCAGTGCCTGCACAACGACAGCAGAGTTGTCCACATTTTAACTTGTGCTGACTATTGGTTTGCCACCCTGCTAGATCCCCGGTACAAGAACAATGTGCCCACCTTAATTCCCACACTGGAGCGTGATAGGAAGATGCGAGACTAATAGCGCACGCTGGTAGACGCGCTCCTGAGGGTATTCCCAACTGACACGGGGGGACAAGTGGAAGCACAAGGCGAAGGCAGAGGCAGGGGAGGAAGAGGTCACCAACACAGCTATGTCACGGCCAGCTCCTCAGACAGCAGGGTTAGCATGGCCGAGAAGTGGAAAAGTTTTGTCACCGCGCCACAGCAAACTGTACCACCAGCTGATAGGGAACGTGTTAGCAGGAGGCAGCATTTCAACAACATGGTGGAACAGTACGTGTGCACATACCTCCACATCCTGACTGATGGTTCTGCCCCAATCAACTTCTGGGTCTCCAAATTGTCCACATGGCCAGAGCTTGCCCTTTATGCCTTGGATGTGCTGGCCTGCCCTGCGGCCAGTGTATGGTCTGAACTCCTCGCCCTCAGCCATACATTGTTGTACTCCAGGGCACTTCTTTATTGAATCCTCTTATTTTAATTGTACCAATATTTTGGGTGCAACCCTAAGTTGAATGAACCTTTCCTCTGTCTGGGTGCCAAGGGCCTACATTTCAGCTAATCGCCTGCTGCTTTGGTGTGTGACATTAACCTCTTTTATCTGTCAAATGACATCTCCTCTGTCTGGGTGTCAGGGGCCTAAAATTGTGTTAATCGCCTGCTGCTTTGGCGGGTGACAACAAGCCTAATTTTCTGCTATGGGACCTCTCTCCTCTGTCTGGCTGCTGGGGCCTAAATAACTTAATTTGGCCTTTTTCATTGCTGGGTGACATGAAGTCTGATTTCCTGCTATGGGACTTCTCTCGTCTGTCTGGGTGCCAGGGGCCTACATTTCAGATAATCACCTGTTGCTTTGGTGGGAGACATTAAACTCTTTATACTGTCAAATGACCTCTACATTGTCTGGTTGTCAGGGGCCTATATTTCGATTAATCGCTTGCTGCATTGGTGGGAGACATTAAACTCTTTTTACTGTTAAATGACCGCCCCATTGTCTTGTTGTCAGGGGCCTATATTTCGTTTAATTGCTTGCTGCATTGGTGGGAGACATTAAACTCTTTATACTGTCAAAAGACCCCTACATTGTCTGTTTTTCAGGGGCCTATATTTTGTTTAATCGCCTGCTGTATTGGTGGGAGACATTAACCTCTTTTTACTGTAAAATGTCCGCCCCATTGTCTGGTTGTTAGGGGCCTATATTTCGTTTAATCACTGGCTGCATTGGTGGGAGACATTAAACTCTTTATACTGTCAAATGACCTCGACATTGTCTGATTGTCCGGGGCCAATATTTTGTTTCATCGCCTGCTGTATTGGTGTGAGCCATTAACCTCTTTTTTCTGTCAAATGACCTCCCCATTGTCTGGTTGTCAGGGGCCTATATTTTCTTTCATCGCCTGCTATATTGGTGGGAGACATTAACCTCTTTTTACTGTCAAATTACCTCTCCTTTGTCTGGGTGTCAAGGGCCTACATAAATGATAATGTCCTGCTCCATTGCAGGTTGACCAAAGGCCTGTGTTGCTGTTACGGGACCGCTCTCCTCTTTGAGGTTGCCATGGTCCTGAATTAGTGAATGAGGCCTGTAGCACTACTGGGTGAATTCAATACTGTTTTGGCATGATTGTAACTCTCCTCTTTGTGGGTGCCATGGGTCTGAATCTGTGAATGAGGCCTGTGGCATTGCTGGGTGAAATCAATACTGTCTTGGCGTTATTTTAACTCTCCTCTTTGTGGGTCCCGTGGGCCTGAATGTTTGAATGAGGCCTGTGGCCCTGCAGGCAGACATGATTCCTTCTTGGCTGTGATGATAAATTCAACTCCCATGTATGGCTGCCATTTGCCTGAGTTTGTGAGTGAGGCCCGTGACACTGCTGGCAGACATGAATCCTTCTTGGCTCTGATGTGAACTTTAACTCCCATGTATGGTTGCCATGGCCCTGAGTCTGTGAATGAGGCCTGTGGCACTGCAGAAAGACATGAATCCTTTTTGGCTGTGATGAGAACTTCAACTTCCATAGCATTCCCACCTGATGATACCCTTCCACCTCCTCCTCCAAGTTGCCAATTGATATTGGTAAATTTTTATTTATTTTATTTTAAGTAATTTTTCTATCCACATTTGTTTGCAGGGGATTTACCTACATTTTGATGCCTTTTGCAGCCCTCTAGCCCTTCCCAGGGCTATTTTACAGCCATTTTTGTGCCCAAAAGTTCAGGTCTCCATTGACTTCAATAGGGTTCGGGTTCGGGGTCAAGTTCAGGTCAAGTTCGGATCCCAAACCCGAACATTTTCGTGAAGCTCGGCCGAACTTCTTGAACCCGAACATCCAGGTGTCCGCTCAACTCTAATTCCTAACACTCTCCTTCACTTCAGCTGCCTATTTCCTGTCCCTGTACTACTCAGAGCTGATACGTGGTGCTACACATGATCCAGCCCTTATAGAGGCTGGGTCACATGATTCCCCGGCCATTACTAGGCATGGCTGTGATGGATTCTAAGTGCCCACAGCTTAATAGCTTGTTGATTGGCTGCCCTCCAGCTTTTCAGCAAGCTTTATTAAATGCCCGAACACCGAACTCGAACCTCAACTTTTGCTGCAAAGTTTGGGTTCGGGTCGAGGTAACACTACATATGACTTCAGCCGACGTGATGATATCATCATGGGCCCGTTCAAGATTTCGCTCTAGATTTTCAATCAAGATGGTAGCAGCCGGCTCTTCCCAAGTAAATGGATGAGGTAACTATGATTTAATTTTTTTTTTATTATTTTACACTGTGTTATTACTAGTGTTGGGCGCGAATATTCAAATCACAAATTTTAATCGCGAATATCGCCACTTTGAGAATTCGCAAATTTAGAAAATAGTGTAATATTTTCATTTTCGCAAATATTCTAGATTTTTTTCATCTGAACCCATGATCCCTCCCTGCTTCTTGCTTGTGGGCCAATAAGAAGGCTGCAATGCCTTTGAGCTTAGCAACATCCCTAGCAAACAATAGGAAAGTTGCCTACCCCTTATTATATAAGAACCTCCCCAGCAGCAATTGTTTCTCTGGATTTATTCGTAGTAATCTCCACACCCCTAGCAATCGTCCACCTAGGGTAACCTCTTTGTAGCAAACGTGTTTGAATAATCTGAATTTCCATTTCAAAAGCCGCAGCGGTACTGCAGTTTCTGCGTACACGTGCATGAATTCACCTACAGGAATAGATTTAAACGTGTGGATCAGATGGTGGCTGTCCGCACGTAAAATCGTATTTCCCGAAATTTCTTTACGAAATGTTTCAGTTTGTATTATATTGACAGGAATTGCTGAGAGTTTAAGGTCCAGGAAATTCACGCTAACTGAATCTTTAGTGTAAGTGAAATAAAGATCCAACCTTATGCCAGAACTACCGTCCGATATCTCTCCTTAATAATGACCTTAAGATTTTTGCTAAGGTCTTGGCTAATAGAATGTTGCGTGTTTTACCGTCAATTATCAATCCCGAACAAGTAGGGTTTATGCCCGGGGGGAAGCGAAAGACAATATTTTGAAGGCTCTGTTAAGCATTGAATATAGCAAACAAAATAACCTACCCCTAGCTCTTATTTCTACAGATGCCGAGAAAGACTTTGATAGGCTCAATTGGGATTTTCTCACTGCCACCCTTATCAAATTCGGCCTTCCAGACAGTTTTATTCGGAAAATTCTTTCCCTATACACGACTCCATCAGCCAAGATCTTAGTTAATGGAACAATTTCACAAGGCTTTGATATTAGGAACGGTACTAGACAAGGATGCCCCCTTTCCCCACTATTATTTATCATATCCTTAGAACCCCTGCTTGCCAGGGTTAGACAAAATGATAATATAGCCGGTCTTAAAACGCACAAATTAGCTCATAAAACAGCTGCGTATGCAGACGACATCCTGTTCTTTATTACCAAACCTCACGACTCCATCCCAGCCCTTCTCGCTGAATTAGAACTATTTAGCACTATGTCGTTTTTTAAAATCAATCCCTCCAAATCAATACTCGATAACGTGAACATTGACAAACACTCATGGGAAAAAATTAAATCCCTTAGCAGCCTCAAATCATCTACCTCTTGTTTTAAATACCTAGGAATCAATATATCAAATAACTTAGCAGATTTTTACCGTTTGAACTTCAATCCGCTAATATACAAAATTAAGTCAGATTTGGCGGAATGGACTGACCTTTTCGTCTCTTGGTTTGGCCGAATCAACCTCATAAAGATGATCACCCTCCCCAGGATTCTGTACTTTCTCCAAGGCATCCCTATAGCACTACCTAAGAGCTTCTTCGTAGCAGTCAAGAAAGCTGTCCTTTCCTTCATTTGGAAGAAAGGTCAGAACAGGATAGCGTTTACCACACTGACCCGACCAAAACATAAAGGTGGTTTAGGATTGCCAGACTTTGGGAAATACAGCTTAGCGGCAACATTAACTAGAGTTAAAGAATGGACTGTACACCCACCTAGGAAACTTTGGGTGGACTTGGAGGAGGCGTGCGCCCCGTATCCGCTGAATTTTCTGGTCTGGAAAACCAAAAGCAATAAGCATATGTACAATAGAATAGACAATCCATACATAAAACATGCATTACATGTTTGGCAAACTGTAATTAAAAAACATGCTGTCCCATTTCCTAATCGATTAAATCTCCCTATACTTTCTGTAATCCCAAATAATCTTAGATCTGTCAGACACAGGATTATTGCCCATCCGGACGGATATACGCTACCCCTGAAAATCCTTTACTCAGCTCTGACCCCGTTGGAACACTCCAAATACTTGGAGAATAATTCGCTCCCTCAGTTTTCAAAAGCAGAGTATGGTCAGATCTGGAAATTCTTAACAGCTCTAACCTCACAACTCACTATTCATGATAGTGACCATGACCTCACCAAGCTCATGTCAACACGCACCCACCTTTGCCATAGTATATCAAGGCTATATTTGATCATCAACGAAACTACCTCTCCCCCACCATATCTCACCAGTTGGACCACCGAACTACGCAGGCCCTTTAATGAACAGGAATCCATGCTGGTCCTGCAATCTTCTATTCCCAAACTCACCTCCTCAAGACTCCAAGAGTCTCACTATAAATTGGTAACTAGGTGGTACAGGACTCCGGTCCTCTTGAATAAGATCAACCCAGAAATACCTGTACACTGTTGGAGATGTGGTGGCGGGATCGGTTCCCTTAGTCATATCTGGTTCTCTTGTCCCAAAATTTCTCCGTTGTGGAAGAAATTTAATCTAATTGTATCTGAAATATACAGAACAGACATAGCGGTGGATGAAGATCTAGTCTTATTAGGACTTTATGGCAAAACACATGGCATTCTTAAAGACCGACTGTTCCTCACCCTCCTCACTTCACTCAAGATCTTAATACCCAAACACTGGATGGACACTGATACTCCGTCCATACAGGAATGGCTCGCGGAAGTCATACTCACCAGTCGATTCGAAAAATTGAAATGGACAATTAATGGCGACCCCTCCAAGTACTCCAGGATCTGGTCAAAGTGGAATGACTACGCTTCGACCAATAGAATCTCTGCTTATTTTGACTGATAACATTTGATTTCTAATCCGTTTTTTTATTCTCTTCAGGGTTTTTCCCTTCTTTTACTACGCATGTGACAGTTATTATTGTTCTTCCAGTTTTACCCTCCCCTTCCCCCCTCCTTTCACTCTTTTCCCTTCCCTCCCTCCCCCTACCCTTCCCTCCTCCCCCTCTCCCCACCCTTTCGCCATTAAACGTTTTTTATTATTGACCGCTATAATCTCTGCAAGATTACTTGTCGTGCTGTTTTGTTTGCTATATACATTGGTAGTATTTATAACTGGTTATACTTTGTATGTGCCCTTCTATTTAGCAGTTTCATATTCTTATTGATTTGGGAACTTAGAATATCCTACACTACTATCTTAGATTGATTTATGTATTATTTACGCATTATAATCCATGTAATGGCGATTTAATCTTTTCTTTTGTAATGCTATTACAATGTTTTGTAATATTTGTATATTTCAATAAAACCAAATTTACAAGAAATGCAGGTTGTAGGGATTGTTTTCGAGGTACTGGTAAAACTCGTGTATGGCAAGCACATCGCAGCTCCAAATGAGGAGGAGATCATTGATGTACCTGCCATATCATACAATATAGTCGGAAAATGGGTTATCCGTACTATATACGTATCTTTCCTCCCAGTAAGACATGGTGAGGTTTGCCAATGAGGGCGAGTATTTCGCCCCCATTGACACACCTGTAGTTTGGACATAATAGTTGGAGTTAAAAGTGAAATAGTTATGGGACATTAGGAACTTAGTTACAGTAAGTATATAATCAATATATTCACTGGAGAAACTGCTATACTTGTGCAAGTGGAATTCGAGCGCAAGCATAGTGTCACCGTCGGTTCTGGGAGACGGTCGGTCAGAGGTTCCTCCCTGTCTTGTGTATGACGTTCTTTCTTTTGGTTTCACTTTGTTCAGTTCCTTTCTCTCCCTCAGCTGCCTCTTATCTTGATTAATTGGCTTGCTTTATATTCCCTCCCATACTGCTTCTCTTTGCGGTTTATATTACTTCCTGGATGAAGTGTGTGCTGCTGGAGGCTGCTGCTGTTTGCTCAGATAAGTCTTTTCCCTTTATTGTGTTTCCTTGCTGGCTTGATTCTAGGTGACCCTGACTCCCTCCGTATTCAGTGCAGGGAGCCGATGGCTGTGTCCCCTCACTATTATAGGGTTTTCAGGTGTCACACAGTCTTAGGTACGTGGGCATGCAATCGTCTACCATAGTAGGATACTTTTGGTTTTGTGCTGAGTTCAGTCTGGGAAAAACTTTGGAATGAGTCCTGTGAACCATCAGATGTTTCCACAGTATCTAATTCTGAAGAAAAACTCACTCTTTGTGATTTGCTTGATGATCTGGATCTGATATTTAAATTTTATTATTTTTGTTTTTATTCTTGTTTGTCTTGAGAATAGATTTAGGTATAGAATGTGGGTTATCTCTTCTACCCCAGTCATACACCTGATCGTGTTTGTAATCATAGAGATCTCTCTGGAATTTCTTATGCCTCATTCACACATCAGCGTTTCCCGGACGTGTGCTGTACGTGTTCTCCGCGGACAGCTCACATCCCCATTCAATTGAATGTGTGTATTCACAAATCAGTGTTTTAGCACAGTCCGTGGGCCTGTGTTTTCAGCACGGATGCATGTCCTATCTTGTCCGTGTTCCCGGATCCCTCACACCCATTATAGTCAATAAGTCTGTGAAAACCACGGATGCAACACGGATGCCATCCGTGTTTCACGGATCATTAAAAAGAGATTGTTTGAAAATTATTTTATAGCTGCTCAGTGTCAGTGAAAAATGGATGGCAAACGGACCCACGGACCCAACACGGATCTGTCAAGGGAGGAAACACGGATTGAACACTGTCCGTATTACCACTGATCCAAAACTGACACTGACGTTTGCATGAGGCATTATGCTGGATATCAGTGATATGCTCATCCATTTGATTTATGTTATTCAACATGTCTGATTCCATTGTTTTAAAGTCACTGGTAGATTCAAAAGGTTTGAGGGACTGTTTTCTAATTTTTATTTCATCTTCTATTTGTAAAATGTTTTCACTTTCATACTTGACAATAAGTGACATAAGTTGTAGTGAATAGTTCGAAAGTATCTGGTTCCACTTTGAGACAAAATTGTTTTTTTGATGGATCGTCTCTAGAAGACCCCGAACCTTGGGCAACACTTTGTCCCCTCTTTTATAACCAGCAGAGTACACAAAGAGACAATACATGGCTCACTTATAAAAGTTTCACTAGATGCGGAAGCTTGCGCTGTCGCACGTGCAACTATGCAGTGAATAGGAAAATGTTCCACAATGCGAATACCTCTGTTACATATCCAATTAAATCTTACATCAATTGTAACTCTTCTGGTGTGATATATATTATTCGCTGCGTGGCTTGCAAATTAATGTATGTGGGTTGTACTATCAAAAAATTTAAGGTTAGGATTTTAGAACACCTTAATTATATTGACAATCCTGCCAGTGTGAATATATCCAATGTCGCAAAAAACTTTATACAAAAACATGAACGAAAAGTGAAACATTTTAGAGCTTTTGCTATTGAACAAGTGAAATTACCAACGAGAGGAGGGGGTTTTAAAACATCTTGTAAGACTAAGGGAAGCCTTTTGGATTTTTAAATTCGATACCAGACATCCGAACGGTCATAACTTGTGAAATGAGCTTATGAAAGTTTATTGACCATTTCTCCAAAGTTAAGCTGCGAATAATATCTATATGCTATATACTATATGCTATATGTTATGTGCTTTTTGAATGTTCAGGTTATTGCTAAATACTTATTAGTTTTTAATTTAATCTAATTTAATTTATCACTATGTTAGTTTTCTAGTTTATTATCACAGGTAGTGTTGAGTGAACAGTTCGAGCATAGTTCGTGTTTGTACCAAATTTTGGGGTGTCCGGGACACAGACCCGAACCCGGACATTTTCAAAAAAGTTCGGGTTCGAGTTTGTTGTTCGGCGATTACTTCCCGCTTTCTGAAGGGCTGCACAGCAGCCAATCAGCTAGCGTTTTACTTCTTGCCCTAAGAGACCATCACAGCCATGCCTACTAATGGCATGGCTGTGATTGGCCAAGTGCAGCATGTGACTTAGCCTCTATTTAAGCTGGAGTCACATAGCGCCGCTCGTCACACTGCTCTGATTAGTGTAGGGAGAGGACGCAGCTTCTGTCAGGGCGAGATTAGGCAGGGAAAAGTCAGCAACAGCACCTAATGAACGGATCAATCTACAGCTGTGAATGATTGAACTTCTGCTAGTTACTTGCTCACTGGTTTTTAGGCTGCACAGAGCGTTTTTCTGTCACTTATTTTCTGAGGTGATCGGCGGCCATTTTGTGACTTGTGGTGCACCAGAACAAGCTGCCACCAAGTCCATCAATCCATCAATACTAGTTTTTTTTTTGCTATATCCTGCATCAGGGGCTTGGCTGTGCAAATTGTCACCCCTAGAAACTCAGGATAGCAATTTCTATATTTTATTAAGGGGTTAAATACAATTGCTCAAATACCAATCCCCTAAATCTGGTGTTCCAGGTTTGGCTAGCCAAGTATAATACTGTCTGCTGTCTGGCAAAGGATAGATTATTTTATGTGGTGAAATTCAATTGCCAAAATAGCAATACCATAAATCAGTGGTTTCAGCTGTGGCTGGCAAAGTATAATAGTGTCCGACAAAACATATATTTTGTTCTGGGGTGAAATTCAATTGCCAAAATAGCAATACCCTGAATCTGGTGTCCCAGCTGTTGCAGGCCAAGATTCATAGTGTCCGTAAAAACATATATTTTGTTCTGGGGTGAAATTCAATTGCCAAAATAGCAATACACTGAATCTGGTGTCCCAGCTGTTGCAGGCCAAGATTCATAGTGTCCGCCAAAACATATATTTTGTTCTGGGGTGAAATTCAATTGCCAAAATAGCAATACCATAAATCAGTGGTTTCAGCTGTGGCTGGCAAAATATAATAGTGTCCGCCAAAACATATATTTTGTTCTGGGGTGAAACTCAATTGCCAAAATAGCAATACCATAAATCAGTGGTTTCAGCTGTGGCTGGCAAAATATAATAGTGTCCGCCAAAACATATATTTTGTTCTGGGGTGAAATTCAATTGCCAAAATAGCAATACCATAAATCAGTGGTTTCAGCTGTGGCTGGCAAAATATAATAGTGTCCGCCAAAACATATATTTTGTCCTGGGGTGAAATTCAATTGCCAAAATAGAAATACCATAAATCAGTGGTTTCAGCTGTGGCTGGCAAAATGTAATAGTAGAATCTTGTTTAAAAAATATTGAAAAATGTTAAAAAAATTGTTAAAAAAACTGAATTTTATTATTTTTTAAGGATTAATAGAATATCAATACACATCTGTCAGGTATGTTGTAAACGTGGTCCTTGCTGGATAAAACCACCTGCTTTTTCAGTATACAAGGCAACGTGAAAATAGTACCTGTGCACCTGGACTGTGCACATAAACAAATCAGGGCTAAATCTATGTGCAAAATAAGCTGTGCAAACAAACTGTGCAAATACGCAATAAGCAGAATCAATATGACAGTGTACAAAAGTGTACAAAAGACTGGGCACCTCAGTGCATAAATCAGTGCAAATAGTGAAAAAATATATCCAAAAAATAACAAATCCAAAAATAAAAGCAAAAACAAAAGTCCGTGTAAATAATGTGAACAGAGTTGTATCAAAGATCCGGTTTTAAAAGTCCACTTCGGCAATGTACACGCCGACACTGTATATACTTCTCAATATATAGTTTATGGGATTTCCTGCTCGTTCTTTATAAAGGACCCAAATGGTTTCCAAATTGAATGAGAAGGAGTCTCCGATAAAGTGCAATATTTGTATAGATGCAATCTTAGCGTATCAAAAGAAAAAATGTTAACTTGCCTCCTGTGTACCAGAACATACCGGTGTGAACATACAAACGTCCACTTCTCCCCGACTTAGTAAAGTCGTCAGCCGTTGTGTTCACTCCCCTTTTCTTCCATCCCACCGTCCCCCGGCCCCAGCTGCCTTACCTCCGCTCCTGTGTTCGGTCTCCGCTGAGAACTCTGCACGCCCGCGGCGTCCCGCTCGGCGTTCTGGACACACGTGGCGTCCCACGTGGTTACCTATATGGAGTCGGCCGGTGCTGGGTCCTAAAGTCCGTGATTTTAATTTCTTTTGTCTGTACTCTTTTGGTAAATAAGATTACTTTGTTTTTCGTGAGGGACGTAGGAGGAACGATTGTCACATAATCACCGCCAGTATCCCAGACGCGTTTCGGGGTTTAACCCCTTCTTCAGTGGATGTTGGCGGTGAATGGCGGTCTGCGTTTATATATAGTCTGCTGATTGGTTAATTTCACATGTAACTAGTCTCTGTCACTCAGAAACTAATAGCGTGACCAGATCTATATTGATACAACCTTATCTGCCCCTATATAAAAAATATTTTAATCAGATAATATAGTTATACAAAATAAATAAAAACTAAGACAAAATACAATACAGTCAATAAATTTATACTTGGAATATAAAAAAAGATATTTTTATATAAAAAATTTTTTATATATAAAAATTCCATATGAAAAATTCATATATACGTATTCTGAAGGCTGAGGTATTGCTAAAATCAAGAACGGAGAACGTCAGTGAGAACAATAAAACCAATAAAGACACAGATGGAGCAACTTGATATAAACACAGATGGAGCGACTTGATTATATAGCGTAGGGTAGGAGGCGAAGAGAGAGAGGAGGGATCAAGGTGTCGATAAACGACCTGAACTTGATTCCCCATCGCTCCCCCCGCCAACCTCCCGCTCATAAGAAACCGAATATCTCCATCTCTGAATTCAATCCTCTCAGCATCATTGTATCTAATTCAAAAATGCGTCTTGATTCCTGTCTTGACATCTGCGCTACAAAGTTACCCCCTCTCCATGATTTCTTCACTTTTTCAAGGGCTGAATAGGTTAAACATGTAGGATCGCAATTGTGTGCTGTTTTAAAGTGTTTGGACAAGGGGTGGCCCTCATAACCCCCCTTTATCTTAGTAATATGTTCACTAATCCTTTTCTTCAAGGTCCTTTTAGTCCGGCCGACATATTGTTTTCGACATGAACACTCCAGTATATATATGACCCCTGTGGTATTGCATGTTAAAAATTCCTTGATTTGAATTTTAAAAGAATTACTTGTAGATTGAACCTCTTGTGTTTTTTTGGGGAAAGAAGTACTCCTACATCCCATACATCTACCACACCTATAAAAACCCTTTAAGGTAAGCCAACTATTTCTACTGTTCGTTTTTTGTTTATAATTCTGTACCGTAGGGGCCACCTTATTGGCTAAATTAGCTGCTTTTGTATAAACTATTTTTGGATCTAATTCCAGTAACGGACCAATCCACTTGTCATTTAACAAGTGGTTCCAATGTTTTTTTATTATTCTCTCAATCGTTCTGTACTGGGAATTAAATGGTAAAACTAGCTTGGGCATTTGATTACTTTCCACATCTTTATTGTTTTTATTTTTATTTTCCTTCTTTTTTCTAAAGAAATCTTCTCTTTCCATCTTCATCACTTTTCCCAAAGATCTTTCTATCACTTCTATTGGGTACTGTTTTTCTATGAACTGTTCTCTCAACTGCCCCGCTTCTTCCTCAAATTTATCTTCTAACGTACAGTTCCGTTTCAGTCTGCGGAATTGACTCGTAGGTACGTTAGTTAGCCACCGCGGTAGATGACAACTATCAAACCTAATGTACCCATTTCTTGACACCGGTTTAAAATGCCTGCTACAAATTAACTTTTTCCCATCTACTTTCACATCTAGATCCAAAAACTCAATATTCTCTTTACTAATATGGGGTGTGAAGATCAGATTTAAATCATTGGTGTTGATTTGCGAGAGAAATTCCTCCAATTCATCCTGATTTTTCCTCCAAATAAAAATAATGTCATCAATATATCTTCTCCAGAGTACCAGGTCCGCCCCAAGCTTAGGTAGGATGTTCTCCAATTTCCATTGCGCCAAAAATAAATTGGCGTAACTTGGGGCGAATCTGGTACCCATGGCAGTTCCGGTCCTTTGCAGATAAAAAGTATCGTCAAAAGAAAAGTAATTGTGCATCAAGATGAATTGGACGCCCTCCAACAAAAATTCCACTTGTTCTACTGGTGTTGAGCCTTCCCTTATCAATTGTTGGCGTAGCACTTTTATTCCCGATTTATGCTCGATTACTGTGTACAACGATCCTACATCTAATGTTCCCAGGAACCACTCTTCCTTCCACTCTATCGCTTCAAGAGCTGCCACAATGTCTGTGGTGTCTCGGAAATAGGATGGTGTTTTTTTCACCAATGGTTGAAGCCACCTATCTAAATACTGTGATAAATTGGACGTGACCGAATTGATCCCAGACACTATTGGTCGCCCCCAACCTGCCGCCCACCAAACAGAGGATGTGCCACCGACAACACCACCTGCGTCACCAAGCATCTCCACCATGTCACACAGCAGCGTTCAGCTCTCCATCTCACAAACCTTGGAGAGAAAGCGTAAATTCCCACCTAGCCACCCTCGAGCCCTGGGCCTGAATGCCAGCATTTCTAAACTACTGGCCTTTGAAATGCTGTCATTCAGGCATGTGGACACAGACAGCTTCAAACAGCTGATGTCCATGGCTGTCCCACAGTATGTTGTTCCAAGCCGCCACTACTTCTCCAAGACAGCTGTGCCTTCCCTGCACAACCAAGTATCCGATAAAAACAAGTGTGCACTGCGCAACGCCATCTGTGGCAAGGTCCATCTAACCACAGATATGTGGACCAGTAAGCACGGCCAGGGACGCTATATCTCCCTAACTGCACACTGGGTAAATGTAGTGGTGGCTGGGCCCCAGGCGGAGAGTTCCTTGGCGCACGTCCTTCCGCCGCCAAGGATCGCAGGGCATCATTCTTTGCCTCCTGTAGCCTCCTCCTCCTACTCGGCTTCCTCCTCCTCTGCTTCCACCAGCTCATCCAGTCAGCCACACACCTTCACCACCAACTTCAGCACAGCTCGGGGTAAACGTCAGCAGGCCATTCTGAAACTCATATGTTTGGGGGACAGGCCCCACAACGCGCAGGAGTTGTGGCGTGGTATTGAACAACAGACCGACGAGTGGTTTCTGCTGGTGGGCCTCAAGCCCGGCCTGGTGGTGTGCGATAATGGGCGAAATCTCGTCGCAGCTCTGGGACTAGCCAGTTTGACGCACATCCCTTGCCTGGCGCATGTGCTGAATTTGGTGGTGCAGAAGTTCATTCACAACTACCCCGACATGTCAGAGCTGCTGCATAAAGTGCGGGCTGTCTGTGCGCGCTTCCGGCGTTCACACCCTGCCGCTGCTCGCCTGTCTGCGCTACAGCGGAACTTCGGCCTTCCCGCTCACCGCCTCATATGCGACGTGCCCACCAGGTGGAACTCCACCTTGCACATGCTGGAGAGACTGTGCGAGCAGCAGCAGGCCATAGTGGAGTTTCAGCTGCAGCACGCACGCGTCAGTCGCACTGCGGAACAGCACCACTTCACCACCAATGATTGGGCCTCCATGCGAGACCTGTGTGCCCTGTTGCACTGTTTCGAGTACTCCACCAACATGGCCAGTGGCGATAACACCGTTATCAGCGTTACAATGCCACTTCTATGTCTCCTTGAGAAAACGCTTAGGGCGATGATGGAAGAGGAGGTATCCAAGGAGGACGAGGAGGATGAGGATGAGGGGTCATTTTTAGCACTTTCAGGCCAGTCTGTTAGAAGTGGCTCAGAGGGAGGTTTTTTACAACAGCAGAGGCCAGGTGCAAATGTGGCCAGCCAGGGCCCACTACTGGAGGACGAGGAGAATGAGTAGGAGGTGGAGGATTATGAGGATGAAGCAGGTTCACAGCGGGGTGGCACCCGACACAGCTCAGGCCCATCACTGGTGCGTGGCTGAGGGGATACGGAGGATGATGACGATACGCCTCCCACAGAGGACAGCTTGTCCTTACCTCTGGGGAGCCTGGCACACATGAGCGACTACATGCTGCAGTGCCTGCGCAACGACAGCAGAGTTACTCACATTTTAACGTGTGCAGACTACTGGGCTGCCACCCTGCTGGATCCCCGGTACAAAGACAATGTGCCCACCTTACTTCCTGCACTGGATCGTGATAGGAAGATGCGCGAGTACAAGCGCACGCTGGTAGACGCGCTCCTGAGAGCATTCCCAAATGTCACAGGGGAACAGGTGGAAGCTCAAGGCGAAGGCAGAGGGGAAGCAAGAGGTCGCCAATGCAGCTGTGTCACGGCCAGCTCCTCTGAGGGCAGGGTTAGCATGGCAGAAATGTGGAAAAGTTTTGTCTCCATGCCACAGCTAACTGCACCACCACTTGATACGGAACGTGTTAGCAGAAGGCAGCATTTCACTAACATAGTTGAACAGTACGTCTGCACACCCCTCCACGTACTGACTGATGGTTCTGCCCCATTCAACTTCTGCGTCTCCAAATTGTCCACGTGGCCAGAGTTAGCATTTTATGCCTTGGAGGTGCTGGCCTGCCCGGCGGCCAGCGTTTTGTCTGAACGTGTATTCAGCACGGCAGGGGGCGTCATTACTGACAAACGCAGCCGCCTGTCCACAGCCAACGTGGACAAGCTGACGTTCATAAAAATGAACCAGGCATGGATCCCACAGGACCTGTCCCTCCCTTGTGCAGAATAGACATTTATAACTGCCTCCCCCTCAACCATGTATTCTTTTACTCCGGGGCACTTCTTTATTGAATCCTTATTTTTTTAACTTTACCATGATCTTGCGGTGCAACCCAAAGTTGAATGAACATCTCCTCTGGCTGGGTGGTGGGGCTGAAATAACTGAGAGTGGCCTTCTCCGGTGGTGGTTGATATGACACATGATTCCTTGTTGTGGGACCTCTCTCCTCTGTCTGGGTGCTGGGCCGAAATAACTGAGAGTGGCCTTCTCAGGTGGTGGTTGATATGACGCATGATTCCTTGCTGTGGGACCTCTCTCCTCTGTCTGGGTGCTGGGCCGAAATAACTGAGAGTGGCCTTCTCCGGTCGTGGTTGATATGACGCATGATTCCTTGCTGTGGGACCTCTCTCCTCTGTCTGGGTGCTGGGCCGAAATAACTGAGAGTGGCCTTCTCCGGTGGTGGTTGATATGACGCATGATTCCTTGCTGTGGGACCTCTCTCCTCTGTCTGGGTGCTGGGCCGAAATAACTGAGAGTGGCCTTCTCCGGTGGTGGTTGATATGACGCATGATTCCTTGCTGTGGGACCTCTCTCCTCTGTCTGGGTGCTAGGGCCGAAATAACTGAGTGGCCTTCTCCAGTGTTGGGTGATATGACGCATGATTCCTTGATGTGGGACCTGTATCCTTGGTCTGGGTGCTGGGCTGAAATAACTGAAAGTGGCCATCTCCAGTGGTGGGTGATATGACGCATGATTCCTTGATGTGGGACCTGTATCCTCGGTCTGGGTGCTGGGCTGAAAAAACTAAAAAGTGGCCTTCTCCAGTGGTGGGTGATATGACACATGATTCCTTGCTGTGGGACCTCTCTCCTCTGTCTGGGTGCTGGGGCCAAAATAACTGAAAGTGGCCTTCTCCAGTGTTGGGTGAAATGACGCATGATTCCTTGCTGTGGGACCGCTCTCCTCTGTCTGGGTACTGGGTCCGAAATAACGGAAAGTGGCCTTCTCCAGTGTTGGGTGATATGACGCATGATTCCTTGCAGTGGGACCTCTCTCCAATTGATATTGGTTAAATTTTATTTATTTTATTTTAATTCATTTCCCTATCCACATTTGTTTGCAGGGGATTTACCTACATTTTGCTGCCTTTGGCAGCCCTCTAGCCCGTTCCTGGACTATTTTACAGCCTTTTTAGTGCCTAAAAGTTCGGGTCCCCATTGACTTCAATGGGGTTCGGGATAAAGTTCGTGTCGAGTTTGGATCCCGAACCCGAACTTCCAGGTGTTCGCTCATCTCTAATCACAATTTATTGGTGAGAATTGTCACTTAAGAATATATATTCCTATATTTATTATTTTTATTCAAAAACAAAAAACAAAACCTGATGTGATTTGTATTTACATTGCTAGACAATGTGAGCAGTGTCCTATATAGGAAAGGGAGTTTTCTCCTTCTCCCAGTTTCCCAGTCCCCACCCTTTCTAATTGAGGGTGGAGTTGGTTACCTGGGCTCAGTATTTAATCTCTCAAAAAGACACTAAACTCTTTATACTGTCAAATGACCTCTACATTGTCAGGTTGACAGGGGCCTATCTTTTGTTTCATCGCCTGCTGTATTGGTGGGAGACATTATCCTCTTTATACTGTCAAATAACATCTACATTGTCCGGTTTCCATGGGCCTATATTTTGTTTCATCACCTGCTGTATTGGTAGGAGACATTAAACTCTTCTTACTGTCAAATGTTCTCTACATTGTCTGGTTGTCAGGGGCCTATATTTAGTTTAATCGCTTGCTGCATTGGTGGGAGACATTAAACTCTTTTTACTGTTAAATGACAGCCCCATTGTCTGGTTGTCAGGGGCCTATATTTCGTTTCATCGCTTGCTGCATTGGTGGGAGACATTAAACTATTTATACTGTCAAATGACAGCCCCATTGTCTGGTTGTCAGGGGCCTATATTTCGTTTCATCGCTTGCTGCATTGGTGGGAGACATTAAACTCTTCTTACTGTCAAATGTTCTCTACATTGTCTGGTTGTCAGGGGCCTATATTTAGTTTAATCGCTTGCTGCATTGGTGGGAGACATTAAACTCTTTTTACTGTTAAATGACAGCCCCATTGTCTGGTTGTCAGGGGCCTATATTTCGTTTCATCGCTTGCTGCATTGGTGGGAGACATTAAACTATTTATACTGTCAAATGACCTCGACATTGTCTGGTTTTCAGGGGCCTACATTTCTTTTCATCGTCTGCTGTATTGGTGGGAGATATTAACCTTTTTTTACTGTCAAATGACCTATACATTTTCTGGTTTCAGTGGCCTATATTTTATTTAATCGCTTGCTGCATTGGTGGGAGACATTAAACTCTTTTTACTGTTAAATGACCACCCCATTGTCTGGTTGTCAGGGGCCTATATTTAGTTTAATCGCTTGCTGCATTGGTGGGAGACATTAAACTCTTTTTACTGTTAAATGACCGCCCCATTGTCTGGGTGTCAGAGGTCTATATTTAATTTAATCGCTTGCTCAATTGGTGGGAGACATTAAAGAGGACTTTTCACCTGAAAATGCATGTGAAAATAAAGTATATACCCTTACTTGCCTGCCCCCCGTGGTGCTTATTCAGCTCTTCTTTTTTCAATATGTGCCTCCGTTTGTCCGCGGTGCCCCCCGCAATATTTCCCGCCGTGTATGCTAATGAGCCATTCGGCTCAACTGTGTGGGCCTGCAAAAGTTCTCCTGGGCGTGTCTGTCTTCTCCCTGGCATGGAGCGCATCCAATCAGCACGCTCCGCCCTTAGCCAGGGAGAAGAAGCTCCAGTTCTCGCGAGAACTGGAGCAATTTCTTTCATCCTGCTTCCGCCTCCGACGCTGCTCGCCACGGGAATCCAAGATGGCACCGGCATGCGCAATACAGGCATATTACTTTGCCGGTTTTCACAGTCAAGAAAATAATGGCGAATTCTCGAATTCACAAATTTATAAATTTGACACAATTACACAAAGCACAGAAAGACCTAAAAATAACTTGAAAACAACCGCAAATAATGAATGTCCCCCACTGGGAGAAATCGCACGTTATAAATGAGACTTAAAGCTGTTATAATTTCAAATCCTGACCTACTTTTCACTCCACTTCAAAAAGTAGAAAAGCTCACCAAATGTGGGAAAATTTTATCAAATTACGCAAAAGTATGCACCAGATGTCGCACTCAGACATCAATTGCAACTATTTTATGCCATAAAATTGGCATAAAAGATCCGATAAATGACACCGATAATTAGTGTTGAGCGAAGTTATGAAAACTTCCATTCAGCAGCTTCTCTGAATTTCACATAAAATTTGCCTTGTGACAAATTACTTCGTTATGAAGCGCATTTCTTTGTAAGTAGTGGGCACAATGACGCATAACGGCGATTGTGCTGCCCCCGTCATTGAACCCCTCAGTTGCCGCATTCATCTCTAATCATGGCATCTGATGTAAAGATGGAGGCCTTTCAGGGATTAAAAAAAAGGGTTAACACCCATTAATCTGTGTTGCCTAAAATGTGTAAAATGCGAGGGTCGCGGGAAAGGCAGCCTAACATGAAGTCAGCTATGTGTGCCAGAGTACCAACGGGCAAGACGTCGATGTCAACTTCAGGATGACTATCCATACCCTCATCCTCCTCCTCTTCTGCCCATCCACGCTGAACAAATGGAATTAAAGTTCCATGGGTACTAGCATCTGTAGAAGAGGCAAGTTTCTCCAGCTCCTCCTACTCTTCATGGCCCAATTCACGCTGAGAAGACGAACTGGGGGAGATCTGGCTATCACCCTGTGTCATCTCCTCACCCATTACCTTGTCTGCCACATTAAAAGCATCCTCCTTAATTGTGAGCAGCGTTCATTTGAGTAGACACAGCAGTGTGATGGTTATGCTGATAATAGCGTTATCACCACTAACCGTCTGTGTGGATTTTTTAAAACCTCACATAGGTCTGACATCAATGCCCACTCCTCGCTTGTGAATAATGGCAGTTGACTAGAAAGGCGACGACCTTGTTGCAGCTGGTATTTCACTGTTCACAAAGCTTGGCCAACATGTAGAACATAGAGTTCCACCGCGTGCTCATGTCGCACAACAGTCTGCAGCATTGACAGACCGGCTACGGATCCATCCCCCTCTGTACTGCTGTCCTCGCTCGGCTTTTCACCTAAAAAATGTTGGGTCAGTGATCTCATCGTCCACCACCTCCTCTTCCACTTCCTCACTCTGCTCATCCTCCTGACTTGACCTAACTACCACCTCAGTAATTGGCAACTGTGTCTCATCATCATCCACCTCATGAACGAATGATTGCGGTTCACCACCGTCATCTTCTTGAGACTGTGAAGGCTTAAAAGGTTGGGAATCAGGGCTCAATATCTCAGGTACCTCTTCAAGCGTGCTGGGTGAGAGAGCCAAACCAAGTACTGGCGATGAAAAGAGATCATGTGAATATCCGAGTGTGGGATCACTTGTTTGGCCAGACGCGACATGGTAGGAGGAAGGAGGATCAGAGTGAGGATTCGGTTGACCAGACTCTTGGCTACAGAGACTGGACTTTCTGGAAGAGAGGGTGGTGCTTAACCGACTGGAAGCATTATCTTCTGCAATCCAACGACCACCTGTTTGCCCAGGTCCGACTTGGACAGTGTTGTCCTGCACCGCCCAACTAGGTTGGACATGAAGCTGAGTAAGTTGGATTTTTCTGTTTTTTCTGGTGCACTGGCAGCAGGCACGGTGTCATTGCGCCCAGGGCCACAGCCTCTGCTTGCACCATCAGCATCACGCCCAGGGCCACGGCCTCTGCTTGCACCATGAGCATCACGTCCAGGGCCACCGCCTCTGCTTGCACCATCAGCATCACGCCCACTTCCCCCTCCCATTGTGCTCGCTTTCTTCATAATAATACTTTTGTCTGTAGATGTGGCGCAGATTGTTTTACTATCCGCTAAAGACACAGTTTTCTGATGCAGGACAGTACTGGACACAGAAAAATACAGATTTTCCGCACTACACTAGCCCAGAAATAATGTAATTTTTACAGTACACACTGTATTGGCTTGCTGTAATGTACTGTAGACAGAGAAATACAAATTTTCAGGACTACCCTAACCCAGAGATAATGAAATTTTTACAGTACACACTGTATTGGCTTGCTATAATGTACTTGTAGAGTGAAGTCAGGTGGGCGTATGTATAGATATAGATATATATATCTGCCCCTTCATTGATATATGTGTATATCTGTATATATATTGGCCCCTTTTATGGCAAATAGCGATATATATTCCCTGTATTGCCATGTATATATGGGCCCCCTGTATGTGGGCCCAGTATATGGGCATATATGTGGGCTTATAGCAGCCCATTTGTGCCCAGGTTTTCATTGAATATGTATATAAGTGTATGGATGTGCCCCAAGCATCTATACACATATATATGCTTAAATATGGCCAAAGTATGTCCCCCAGCACAGGTGCTCCCCACCCCAAGCAGCTGGACAATTATGACTAGTCTCTGTCATCCGGCAGAACCGGAGATGTTTTTACACTACAAAAGGTGGGGGGAACTAATCACTCCCCTGCACCTGTAGGTCACATACCTCTGTTGCTGTAATTACAGCACCAGGAGGTATGCGGGCACTTCACAGGCGGGAGATTCAAATCTTCCCCCGTCTAGGAGCGCGCCAGGATGTGCGGGCTGGTGATGTCATATCACCGAGCCAGCCCACGTGGAAGACGGGAGCGAGCACGGCACCCCCAGCAAGAAGAGAGCGCTGTGCGTGTTCAGAAGAGAAGAACCTCCACCCCCCTCTATATCATGCAGAGAGTGCAGGCTGCGCTCTGGAAGAAAGATCGACCCCCCCACCAGGCTGCACTAGAGAGACTGAGAGTTCTGAAGAAGCTCCTACCCCTCCTGAAGACCTGCAGAGAGTGCCGGCTGCGCTGGGTGGCAGTGACCTGTAGGAGAGCAAGAACGGAAGACCAAGCAGCTGAGAAAAGTGCAGGGAGGAGGAGAGAGGCAGAGACCAAGCAGCCCCATGTGACAAGCAGCCTGCAGTAACCCTAGATGGCTAAGTATTGAGTTCCCTGCCTCCTCCATTAACCCCTGCAATCCCATGCTGGAGGCCTTGCTCCCCTGCCCTTCAACTCTGGTCCCTGCCAACTCTCATCCCTAGCAGCATTAACCCCTTCTGACCCCTGCTGCCTCAGCCCCAGATTGCAACCACCGCTGCAGTGAACCCCTTCAGTGCCCAGCCGCCCTGCTGTATTAACCCCCTGCTCTGCCACTACTAAGCAGAGCAATCTCCCTATTGCACTGCACCCCTGCTGTCCTGAACCCCTGCAGCAGTAACCTCTTGTCTCCTTGGATGTAGGGAGCATTCTCTGGGTTAACCCCTTCACTGCTGATACCCCTGTAGCAGTAACCTCCTCACTGCACCCTGCAGCCGTAACCCCTCTTTTGCTGTACGGCGGTTCCTCTTGTACCCCGTAGGGACAGTAGCTAGATGGGTGGGTTAATGATATAATGTATGTAAGTGTATATGTAATTGTATAGAAGTTTGTGGGTGGAACTTAGGATTGTGTTAGCATAGATAGGACCATATTGCTGTTTTGTTGTAGTGTGAATATATATAAATGTTGTTGTGAACTGTTATATATATATATATATATATATATATATATATATATATATATATATATATATATATATATATATTCCATTGTTAAATATATATATATATATATATATATATATTCCCATTGTTAAATATATATATATATATATATATATTTATAAGCTATTATTAGACTGTAACGTGTAGTGTGTTAATAAATACCTTTTTATTTAAGCACAGTGTGTAGTCTTTTTGTTATAGTAGGAGTCGCAGCAATAGCCGCAGGTAGTTCAGTACAGAGTGAGGTAATCAGCATTTATTCGATTAATTCATATAAATAGGCGGAGGCATCACTAGACGACTTACGCCTATTTATTAATATTAATTGTTGATATTCGCACAAAATATTAATAATTAATATTTCCTTTAACAACTGTAGACAGAGAAATACAAATTTTAGGCACTACAGTAGGCCACAGATAATGAAATTCTTATAGTACACACTGTATAGGCTTGCTATAATGTATTGTAGACAGAGAAATACAAATTTTAGGCACTACACTAGCATAGAGATAATGAAATTTGTATAGTACACACTGTATAGGCTTGCTGTAATGTACTGTAGACAGAAAAATACAAATTTTCGGCACTACACCAGCCCAGAGATAATGAAAATTGTACAGTACACACTGTATAACCTTGCTATAATGTACTGTAGACAGAGAAATACAAATGTCTGGCATTACACTAGCCCAGAGATACTGAAATTTTTACAGTACACACTGTAAAGGCTTGCGTTAATGTCCAGGAGACAGAAAAATAAAGATTTTCAGGAGTACACTAGGCCACAGATAATGGCATTTTTACAGTACACACTGTATTGGCTTGATATAATGAACAGGAGACAGAGAAAGACAATTTTTCAGCACTACACTAGCCCAGAGATAATGTAATTTTTACAGTACACATTGTATTGGCTTGCTGTAATGTACAGGAGACAGAGAAATACAATTTTTCAGCACTACACTAGCCCAGAGATAATGTAATTTTTACAGTACACACTGTATTGGCTTTCTGTAATGTATAGGAGACAGAGAAATACAATTTTTCGGCACTACACTAGCCCAGAGATAATGTAATTTTGACAATACACACCGTATTCGGATGTAGTTCTATATTGGATACAAATTTGTCCTAAATAAAATGTATTCTCTGCCGGAATACTGAATATATGGTTGCGGCCTAAATGCACACACAGATGTGCCCAAAACTAATCTACTATGGCCAAAATATAAATCACTCTCTGCTGGAGTAATTAATATAACGGTTGCGGATTTAACGCACACACAGATGTGGCAGTGGGTTAATTTCCCCAGAACAAATCATTTCTCTGATGGTACAGTGTATATCTCGGTAGCAGGAACACTGTAGTGAATAAGCCCTTTTTTGTAATGTCTGCCCAACATACTGCTTTATGATGGTGCAGTGCATATCCCAGTACCAAGGAACACTGTAGTGAATAAGCCCCTTTTAATAATGTCTGGCCAACACATTGCTTTATAGTGGTGCAGGGTATATCTCAGTACCAAGGAACACTGTAGTGAATAAGCCCCTTTTGATAATATCTGTCCAATACACTGCTTAATGATGGCATATTGTAGATTTTACTAATCGGAAATCTTTCTGTCTTTTAGAAGTTATGAAAGCGATTTTCAAGACCTGCACTATCTGTCCCTTCCTGGTGACGCCTGTCCCTGATAGTGCTGAATTAACCCCCTACTTTAAAAAAAAAGAATGTGCTGTACTGCTGTCAAACACACATTCTAGTCCTTAAAAGGGCTGTTAGGTCTTTCAATAAGGTTTTTGGAGTGAAATCAGTAAGTTTAGAGCAAAACGCTATCTGTCCCTGCCTACTGTCTGCTCTCCCTGATGCTGAATGAGCCGAGCGCCGGACCTCAGCTCCTATATGAAATGGTATCACGTGTTTCGGGCAGCCAATCAGTGTAAGGCTTACAACTGACATTGCTATGGCCTTACACTGAGGGGAATTACTTATTTTGACCTTGATTGGCTGCTTAGTAAGCGCCAAACATGCGGGGAGGAGACTCGAGCAATGCGACAAATACATGTGGTGCTCGGCCAAGTAAAGCCGAGCGCCGAGCATAGTGATGCTCGAGCCGAACCATTACTTGGCCGAGCATGCTCGCTCATCACTAATGATTATACACATGCCAGTAATATTTGTTAGCTTATAAGCATAGAAAATATATAAATATATATATATATATATATATATCTATGTGGACATAGCTTATTACTTGTTCACATCACAGTTATGTATTCTGCTATAGCACAATTATTAAGCAAAAATCACTGAAATAAACGTGGCCTAAATGGGTGGAACTGCTCAAACCCCAAACACTGTTGCGTGTTTCTAACTGGGGGAGCAGCTCCTCCGCATGTGGTTCGCAGCAAGCGGCCATCCCCAGCAAAATTGCATACAATGGAGGATACCGGCGCAAACCACATGCACCACACAAACATCCTACACAAAATGAAACAATGTGTGGATGAAAATATATAAAAAGGGGCTCCAATATGTTCCTGACTGACTTATGTTTGTGGTGCACTTTTTTTCAGTGATTTATGTGTTTTATATATTTTCATCCGCACATTGTTTCATTTTGTGTAGGATGTTTGTGTGGTGCATGTGGTTCGTGCTGGCATCCTCAATTGTATGCAATTTTTGCTGGGAATGGCCGCTTGCTGCGAGCCACATGCGGAGGAGCTGCTCCCCCAGTTAGAAACACGCAACAGTGTTTGGGGTTTGAGCAGTTCCACCCATTTAGGCCACATTTATTTTAGTGATTTTTGCTTTATATGTATTGAATGTGCCATTGCGTATGGCTGGTAACATTCTGTTGCACCTTGGATCCTGTGTCACATGGTCTGTTGTAGGTGCGGCCTGTGGCCTCAGTTTTCTCCCATTGCATTGTTGGTCCTGCAGTGCAGGTGAGTGGTATTGGGGCTGTGAGTTGGATGCACCTTTCAGACCCTGTTCACACACTATAGTTAGTCTAGTGGTAGGACCCCATGCCATGCTGAGAAACCTTGACGTGGTGCATGAGGTGCTCCGATATATTCCTGACTTGGAGATATTGGCGAATGGCTCAGCTTTAAACATCAGCTTGAGGGATTATCCAGTGTTATAAGGTGCTTATCTTTGTCGTGCACTTTTTTTTCAGTGATTTTTACAATTATTAGGCAGCTTGTTTTCCTCTGCCAAAATGGGGCAATAATAGGTTTAACAGACTCTGAAAAGTCAAAAAATTGTTAAAAGTGTTTCAGAGGGATGCAGCACTCTTGAAATTGCTAAGATATCAGACCGTGATCACATAACCATCAAACGTTGTTGCAAATAGTCAAGGGGCTTGAAAGAAAGGGGTTGAGAAAAGAAGACACAAATTCACTGCCAAAATGTTAAGAAGAATCAAACATAAAATAATCAGGAACCCATAATCCTCCAGTGCTGTCATATTCTAGAACTGTAACCTCCCTGGAGTGCCCAGAAGTACAAGATAAGAAAGCCTGAAACCTGACCAACGCTGAACAAAACACATAAGTTGAAACTTCAAAATTGGGCCAAGAAACATCTGAAGACAGATTTTTCAAAGGCTTTATGAACTGATGAGATGTGAGTGACTCTTGACGGACCAGATGGATGGGCCCGTGGCACATCAGTAATGGGCACAGAGCTCCACTTCGACTCAGATGCCAGCAAGGTGGAGGTGGAGTACTGCTATGTGCATGTCTATCCAGTAAAGGCCTTAAAGATGAAAGGATATTGACATGGCCCCCTTCCTCAACTGACTTAAACCGTATTGGGAACTTATGGGGCCTCCTTTTTAATTTAGTTATAAAAATTCTGCTCACTAATAGTTGCCCAAAAATTATGCACAGATAGACTTTTCATTTGCCTAAGAAAGCCAAAAGCTTACTTTCTTAACTATTCAGGTTTGAGGTTTATTAACATTTTGAATTGAATGACAGCACTGTAGTTATTCAATCATAAAACGAATACTCAAAAATACAACTTGCCTAATTGTTGTGCACACAGTGTAACAGGAAAGTGGCATGGATTAAATGCATCAAATATACCATTCAATTAGTGGTGTAAATTGAGATTAAAGGGCCTAAATATACAAATCAGCATGAGCCACTTTGATAAATTTGGTACTTCTTTAGACTGCCTAAGTCTATACTTTTTAGATCAGGAATGCTCAACCTGCGGCCCTCAAGCTGTTGTAAAACTACAACTCCCACCATGCCATTCAACTGCTGTAAGCTTCCTGGCAGAATCACCCCATGACCACAAAAGAACAAAAGTACACAGGTGCTAGTCAGGAGTGGGATAAAAGAAAGTTTCAAAGCTGCAAAAATATTCCTTGGAGTACACATTAGTAAAGCCCCCATTAGGCTGCCCAATGTTCGGGCAAATTATGGTTACTGAGCATTTGTACGAACACGCATTGGTGATAATCTGTCTGTGTTAAGGTGCAATAGGCCGTGGTCAAATGTGGGCTGGACTGACTCCCCTTATCGGTGATCAGGGGAGCCGCTTATTCCCTGCAGTAACCACGGTCCCCCTAAAGGACCCAAGTCTGATGCAGCTTTATTTCTATGGAGACCCTGCCTGTGGCAGGGCCCTCTTAAACAGGTGAATAGGAAGGAGCCATTCCATTGAGGTTTATGGGACAGCAGAGCTGTAATTATAGTTGGACACTGCTGCAATGTCGATGGCGAGTTGGTAAACAGAGAAAAGAACTTGGCACTTGTACAAGAGCTGCATTCTCTTCAAACAGCTAATCAGCGGGGGTGCCAGTGGTTGGGCCCCTGCAAATCTGATATTGATGACCTATGCTGAGGATAGGTCGTCAATATAGCAGAAGCGGAGAACCCCTTTAACCTTTTTTATGATTTAAACCTTTATCCTATCATTTTTGTTCTCTATCCACCTAGTATCCATGAAACTGATATCAGTCATGAGTAATTTGATGATCTGCAAACTTACAAACCTATGGTAATTACGTGGCAAAAAGAGACATTGCATTCATTTAGTATAATATTTTAGACGATATACTCATTTTCTTATGATGCATTGCAGGCATCAATCAATCACATACTTATGCATGGTTCTGCATAGATCTTAAAAAAAAGCCTTTAATTGCTCATGAAGGCAATATTACAAATGAGCTACAAATGACACATGCAACATTATACCATAATATAAAGGCATAAAAAGCTTTTAGTAAGATCAAAGTAACATTTCTCAAATGTAGCAAAACCATTTGTGGCTTGGAAAACCTCTTTTTAGTTTATGACTAAAATATTTAAAACTGAATGGTTAAAAGGTCGAGGCCGGTGAAGCTGTGAAAACAAGGATATGTAAATTTATTTTGGAAATACCAAACTATTAAAAAAAAAATGCTGTCCATGGTCCATGTGATATGTATTTGACATTCATAAAAAGAAATGAATTTCTTTGTTGAGAAGCAAATATTAAACATGAACAATATTTTTCGGCCTCGCCATGACAAGAGATAAACATATCTCATTTTAAATAAAACCTTTATTGCTCCCAGGCTACACATACTATTCACCTTTGCCAAAGCAAGATTTTACCTTTTCCATTTGCTTCCATGTACACAGAATGCAAGCAGATGGATTATAGGAAAGTAAATGGCTACAGAGGGAGTTTTCTTACTAATGGATGCTCTCTTGACCTCTCTGGGTTAGAGTAGAACACAGTAGAACACAGTCTTGTAATTTGTAAACACATTATGCAAAGGGGGAAAGAAATAACAATAATAGCATCAGTCAAGTGCAGTAAACAACCAATAAATAGTTTAACATATGTGATCATTAGAAATGTAAACTTCAGCATATCCTCATATATATTTAAAGAAAATATATGCTGAAACACAGAATTACCTTCAGTATGTGGTATAACTTTACTGTGTTTTGTTGTGTGCTAAATGCACAATATTCTCCTAGCTAGCACTTATAGAAGGTGTTCCTTATAACATACAGCTTGAATTGGTGCTACAAATCAACATGAGATCCAGCAAAATGGAACATGTCACAGCAGGCTAGTGCACTAAATGCAACAATACATAATGGCCGGCCACGTGACCTTTTTCTACTACCTTTTTTTTTCAAATGTTAAGAGAAAAAGAGACAAAAGGGAAGGTGGGGGGCCTGCAAAGAGAGTATGGACATATTCCCTTATTGTTAATTAACTACCTTAGCAGGATGTAGCTGTTATACACAGTCTAATCCTCTTGTCCCTCATATTTTTTTTCCATTAGTACCATGTACAAGTAGGGTCCTTATAACTGCTACAGGAGTTGCTCCTTACACATTCACAAGGTTGGTTTATTCATTTTTTCACTGTCTAACTCACATCTGATGCTTAGTGGAAAAATATTACTATCACAGATAGTAGACGGAAAGACTCTTACGAGCACATAATAATATTAAATATTATAATTTACACTGCCCCCAAATGTCAATCTATTAAATAATTAATTACAGTGGTCCCCGAGCATCAGGATTAAAGATGAGCGAAGCAGTTCATAACAAATTGGGTTCGTTACAAACCTTGCAATTTGTTTTGGAGATTGTTCAATTTATTAAGACCAGCATATACATGATCAGTACACCAATACAGAAGGAGGAGCACAACATTTTCTATGAGTGATAACGTGATATTAGGCGTCAGGCCTCAATCATCTATTTACATTTATTTTTGTCTCCACACCGTTGCAATTTTTTGGGGGTATTTCAATTGAGAATGTGGGTAGTAGCAGCACCAGTTATCTAGCCAGAACTAGTAGTAGTAGTAGTAGGCCGCAGTTATCCCTTGCTTCGGAAAGGTGAAATATTATCGCTGAGGAGAAAGAGGATGAGATTGTGGATTTGATGGCTCAGTCCACCTGTCAGTTGCAGCAGGATGACATGGAGGTGACTTCAGAGTCTGGCACCCTACCGTGGAGTTAGGGGTCACAGAGTTCCACCTGTTCCTCCTCCTTGCAGCCCCAGAGAAGGCTTTCAATGGAGTCCTCTCAGTCTTCACTGCCCCCTCCTACTGCGGTGGCTTCCTTTCGCTAAGAAATGTTGAGGAAACACTACCACCATTGTATCATTGTAGTAGTGCCTTGTAATCTCATGTGGCAGAGAGTATGGTTCACTCCTTGGATTTTCGCTGTATGTCAAGCTATATTCCATGGTGGACACCTGGAGCAGCTGTTACAGGCAGGGACAGTACATGTCTTTCACAGCCAACTGGGTCAATGTTTTTTGCGGCAATGGAGAGGATGCACCCCAGGAACATGTTCAGATCCCTTTGACCCCCCCCCCTCCACTATATTACTAGGCTGGCTCCCACAGAAAGCACTTGCCCGCCTCCTCCACTGCTTCTTCCATCGACACAGTCTCCTCCCAAACAACAGCAAGGCACAGCGTCGCTCTCACTGCTCCTCCCTCCTACCACATGTGTCAAGTCACGTGTTGCCATGCATTGTTGGAGCGGTTGTTAATGTTCTTCAAGCAGCAAACATCCCCCTGGCTGTCATCCTGCCAACTCCAACTGGGCATGGTGGTCAGTAACAATGGGTGCAACATTTGTCCACCCTGAACCTGGGGGAAATAACACATGCTCCCAGCATGGCGTTTTAAAAAAATGAGCTGGCTTGCGCAAGGTGCTGGCAAAGTCTTTTCAGCTATTTTCACATTATGAGGAACGCTCTCCTGGACTTGCAGCATCAGAATGGTTTGCAGCTACACTGCTTAATCTGTGACGTTCTAACTCACTGGAATTCAACTTTGCACATGCTCAAACGTCTGTATGAGCAGCAGAAAGCAGTGAACAGTTTTATCATGCATCGGAAAGTCTCACCAAGAGGCATGTGTTGTTTCCAGGTTGGACAATGGCAGCTCATGCCATTCATGCTGCAGTTGTCCATCATCTCCCTCATATGTATGTTTGAAGAAACACTGACACTCCTGCAACAGGTGGTGACGAAGGAGGAGGAAGAAAAACAATAAATGCATCTTGCTGTCCACCCTGTAGATGTTGAAGGCCCACAATAAGAAACTTCTATGGGGGAGGAGGACGTGCTGCCACTGGAGGAGAAAGAGGAGTCTGAGTCAAAGTTGGAGGAGCAAGAGGATGATAATGATGATGGTGACATCGGCCACACCATGGGCACACTGGCCAGAATACAAACTGTAGATTCACTTGCTTATACTGTGAAAGGCAGATCGGTGACATCAAGCAGTCTAATGATTACTGGATAGGTATGCTTTTAGACCCTGAAGTTGTTCATAAAATTCAGCAGGGGATTGCAAGTAGCCCCCAAAAATAAACTCAAAGTTGATGTATAACGAACGACGTGTCAGCGATTGATGAAATCTCTGAACCTGAAATAACGTACCGAATAACGTGTGTGCAAGAACTAAAAGAGTCTGACAAAGCTAAACGCATAGATTACTGTACTTGGTTGCTGACTATGATTGCTGACAGACATTTACACCCATCGCTGTACTCCATGATGGACAAAGCTTGGTTTCTTTTATCAGGTCACGTAAATTCCCAGAATACGAGGTACTTGTCCGCTGTAAAACCTCATTTGACTCACGAAACACCACTTCACGACTAGAAAATTGAAGTTTGGTTCACAGTGTCAGGAAAATGAATAGTGGACCCAATAATCTTCAAATCAACTGTAAATACTAGAGATGAGCGAATTTTTCAAAAATTCGACTCGGTCAGTTCGCCTCATTTATTGAAAAAATTTGGTTCGATCTGAATTTATTTGCAGCCAATCGCATTAAAAAATTGCAAAGTCCTGGCTTCAGAGAGCCTTTATAGTGGTGTAGAACACTGTGCCTTGCAGAACACGCATAGGGAGTCTGCTATGGTAGTGAAATAATACTATGAGTCAGTATGACATGCAGATGATAGGTGTCACTCTTAGAATCACTGCACACTTCAATTATTTGGGCAGTCACGGGGCCAAAACTGACCAAATAAGTAAAGTATGAACTCAGCCTTACAGGTCGATTTTAGTGCCAAGAAGAAGTGCATTCCTTTTACACAGTCATCAGCTGATTCCACATAGATTTCTATAGAACTTGTTCTATTAAACGCTTTTACAAGTAGAGCCCCCGACAGAACGAAAAGGGTGTCAGCAGTAAGTTTGTGTTGATGTCACTGATTATTTTTCCCTTCCTCTGATCTGTAAGAACAAATACCCCAAAAAATGGATCCTGTATGTTGAGCATCTGCCTTCACTCAGTCAGCATTTTGTCAGTAATCCAACAGTATTGCTAACGCCCCCAAAAAAACAGGAGTGGATCCAAAACTGAGATGACATGTGAATGAGTAGACCACAGAGTGGCACAATGATAGAGTGTGGAGGTGGTGGCAGCATCAGGAGGAGGCCACAGGGTGGCACAATAACAGTGGGGAGGTAGCAGCAGCAGCATCAGGAGGCCACAGAGTGGAAAGGTGACATAATGTTGAGGTAACAGCAGCATGAGAACACCCCAGAGTGGCAAGGTGACATAGTATGGAGGTGGCAGCAGCATCAGGAGACCACAGAGTGGCAAAGTGACAGTGTGGAGGTGGCAGCAACATTTAGAGACCACAGAGTGACCCAGTGACAGAGTGAGAAGGTGGGTGGCAATATGAGTACCAGGTGAAGATGGTGGGTGAAAGAAGGAGCACTTAGAATCAGATTTGTGGCATCAGGCGGTCGGCAGCATCAGAATAGTAGCTAAGGCAGGTAGCCAGAAGAAATCGGTCTCTTTTGACAAAGTGTTGGATGATCTAGCCCATGCATCAGGCACTGGTGGGTGGAAATCCTGGTTGATTCACGCCTGATTCATCTTGACAAAGGTCAGTCTCTCCACATTTTGGGTGGACAGGCGGGTTCTTATTGGGGTAACTATTGCAAACTCCCCCCCCCCAGCACTAAACACCCGCTCTAAAGCCACACTACTGGCCGGGCAGGACAGCTTTTCCAGGGCAAACTCTGCCAGTTGCTAATACACTAATACACACTAGTGATGAGTGAGCATGCTCGGCCGAACTGGTGTTCGACTCGAGAATTCGGCCGAACACTGCATGTGCTCATGTGCCATTGAGCACAATGTAAGTCAATGGGAGGGAGAACCCAAGGGCACCCCCTGCTCAGAAGAGGAGAAGGTGTCTGGTTCCCAAAAAAACAGCCTGCTTTTTTGGATCTGAGTTTTCACGATCGTGAAGACTCAGATCCGATGGTATATTCTAACCCCAAGGCATTCCCATGGTGATGGTGGATGCGCTTCTGACAGGGTGCTGCCATCCGCGGCACCTGAGGTGTTCATTGCCCGGATGGCAGCTCCCTGTCAGAGGTCGCGTGCCGGGAATGTTTCTACCAGTGCAAACATTATAGGGCTGTGACATCACAAGGCTGGCTGCTAATTGGCTGCATGCATGGCATTATGGATAATCCCACCTTCCCAGAGTTCCTTGCTCCATGTCCTCACATGTGCAGCAGCCATTTTAGTAAAAAATGTGATTCGTTACCACGAAGCATGAGGAAATTTGGATTTAGTGAATCTAATTTTTCCTTAAATTCGGATCAAATTCCACTTCGTCAACTTCGATTCGTTCATCTCTAGTAAATACTGCAATTTACCTGGAAATCTTTGAAAAGTTTCACAACCAACTAAAACCAGAAGCAGAAATGTCCTGCTCTTTCCAACAAGATGGGGCAACCTGTTACACCTCACAGAACTCACTGGCACGTGTTCATGACCTGTTTACGACGGTGCAAATGTGAGCAAAGGGGTTTATGGGCACCACATTCCCCAGACTTGTCCACATGTAATATTTATCTGGGGGGAAATTAAAAACAGAAAGTTTACGCTAACAATCTACATCCCTTGTATGATCTCAAGGAAAGCATCGCAAACACTATCCGTAGCATCACTACTGAAGGGCTGCAAGCAGTATCAGCCAACATAATCCGAGATACATAGACATGAATGGGGACCACTTTCAGCATCTCTTGTGACTTGTGGGTAATAAAAAAAAAAATCCACATGCTGGTTAATCTTCTCATACTATCGTTGGAGGCGGGCTACTTTTTTGTGGGCCACCCTGTATTTGGCGCATGCTAACTGGAAGCAGGAAGCAAGCATAAAAAATGGGAAAGCATAAAAATTTGAGTGACTTTTAACAAAATAAAAACACTAATGACAGGGACACAGGTGTCCAAGGCTCATTAATGCCTGTAGAGAGCAAAAGCTAGCTCAGCTGGTATGATAACACACAATAGCTACTGTAGACGCTGAAATAATTACTTCTGGTTGTAATACGTTCAGAAAGTGCACCATTCATTAGAACGTGCTGTGTATGGGGCTGCCTAGGTGCAGACTAGTCAGAATGCCCACCCTTACCCCTCTCCACAGCCATAAGCCTGCCTACTGCATGGTTGCAGACCAAGTACATCATGACAATGGTGTTCCCTAATGACAGTGGTCTCTTTTAGCAGCATAATGCAACCTGCCACACCGCAAATGTAGTTCAGATATTATGGTTATTTTTGCATCAAAAAGGTGAAAAAAAAACATTGTTTACAGCAGACATAATTTATAGCACATATATGTTCATAGCTATGCATTTAATTACCAAGTTGCTTTCCTGGCTTAAGATAAAATCAATCTGCTTATGAAGCCTCTTATCTGAAATCACTTTCCACCTTATAGTAACATAGTAACATAGTAACATAGTATATAAGACCGAAAAAAGACATTTGTCCATCCAGTTCGGCCTGTTTCCTACAAGTTGATCCAGAGGAAGGCAAAAAACCCCTGTGAGGCAGAAGCCAATTTTCATCACTTAAGGGGAAAAAAATTCCTTCCCGACTCCAATCAGGCAATCAGAATAACTCCCTGGATCAACGACCCCTCTCTAGTAGCTGTAGCCTGTAATATTATTACACTCCAGAAATAAATCCAGTCCCCTCTTGAATTCCTTTATTGTACTTACCATCACCACCTCCTCAGGCAGAGAGTTCCATAGTCTCACTGCTCTTACAGTGAAGAATCCTTTTCTATGTTTGTGTACAAACCTTCTTTCCTCCAGACGCAGAGGATGTCCCCTTGTCACAGTCACAGTCCTAGGGATAAATAGATGATGGGACAGATCTCTGTACTGACCCCTGATATATTTATACATAGTTATTAGATCTCCCCTCAGTCGTCTTTTTTCTAAAGTGAAAAACCCTAATTTTGATAACCTTTCAGGGTACTGTAGATCCCTCATTCCAGTTATTACTTTAGTTGCCCTCCTCTGAACCCTCTCCAGTTCTGCTATGTCTGTCTTGTTCACAGGAGCCCAGAACTGTACACTGTACTCCATGTGTGGTCTGACTAGTGATTTGTAAAGTGGTAGGACTATGTTCTCATCACGGGCGTCTATGCCCCTTTTGATGCAACCCATTATCTTATTGGCCTTGGCGGCAGCTGCCTGACACTGGTTTTTGCAGCTTAATTTGCTGTTTATTAAAATTCCTAGATCCTTTTCCATGTCAGTGTTACCGAGTGTTTTACCATTTAATATGTACGGGTGACTTGCATTATTCCTTCCCATGTGCATAACTTTACATTTGTCAGTGTTAAACCTCATCTGCCAGTGTTAAACCTCATCTGTGGCTTTATTATATCCAGAAAACAAATCATAGGTAGGAGTAAATATCAGAAACATGTTTAACCCTTTGACACATTTGGGCTAGTGATGAGCGAGCACCAAAGTGTTCGGGTGTTCGGGTACTCGGTTTGAACACATAGCAATATTTGTGCGCTCGGCCTAGCACCCGAGTATAATGTATCCCCTGCTCGGATGAGGGAAGGGTGCCTGGTCCATTGGAAAAGGACAGAAAGTGACAGAAACACCATCGAAAGGGGTCTGGAAAAGCACGGGGACCATGTCTGGGTGCATCTTGGACTCCAATGTCGCTGCTGGGAACCATATTGTCCCAGTTGTCCGCCACTTTTACATAGCGACAAAATCCCACCCCCTCAAAAAAAAAATTTTTAGGTAAAATTGTTAGGAAACATTCTTTCCTGTATATTCAATTGTATATACAGTTCAGATGCTGGCAAAAATTACAAGGAATAAGCACTCCGATACAGCCTGTATATCACATAAAGGAGGGCCTCATTTACATGGTGCTACAATTGTTCAGGTACACAGCTACACTCATAAAGCCTATGCTCTAAGTGAAAGGGTTTGCAAAAATTACAAGGAACCAGCACTCCAATGCCCCCTTTATTACACATAAAGGAGGGCATCATACACACCCTTGAAAAATTATCATTGATGGCCTGCTGGTGACCCTCAAAAACATTTGGAGCAAGGGCCTGTTGGTTGCCCTCTAAAACATTATAGTTGAGGGCCTGAAGGTGAGTAAACGCATAAAAAATTGTAGTGAGGGCCTGAAGGTTAGCGAACCCCATAAAGCATTGTAGGGATGGCCTACAGGTGAGAAGACTGTATAAAACATTAGAGGTGAGGGCCTGAAGCCGAGCAAACCCCATAAAACATTGCAGGGATGGCTTACAGGTGATCAGACCGTATAAAACATTAGAGGTGAGGGCCTGAAGCCAAGCAAATCACATAAAACCATGCAGTAATGGCCTACAGGTGAGCAGACCGTAAAAAGCTTTGGAGGTGAGGAACTAAAGCCGAGTAAACCCCATAAAACATTGCAGTGATGGCTACAGGTGAACAGACCGTATAAAACATTAGAGGTGAGGGCCTGAAGCCGAGCAAACCCCAAAAAACATTGCAGTAATGGCCTACAGGTGAGCAGACCGTATAAAGCATTGGAGGTGAGGGTCTGAAGGTGAGCGAACCCCATAAAACATTGCAGTAATGGCCTACAGGTGATCAGACCGTAAAAAGCATTGGAGGTGAGGGCCTGAAACCGAGCGAACCCCATAAAACATTGCAAGGATGGCCTACAGGTGAGCAGACCATATAAAGCATTAGAGGTGAGCGCCTGAAGCCGAGCGAACCCCATAAAACATTGCAGGGATGGCCTACAGGTGAGCAGACTGTATAAAAAATTGGAGGTTAGGGCCTGAAGGTGAGCGAACCCCATAAAAGATTGCAGTAATAGCCTACAGGTGAGCAGACCGTAAAAAGCATTGGAGGTGAGAGACTGAAGGCGAGCGAACTCCATAAAACATTGCAGTGATGGCCTAAAGTTAAGCAGACCATATAAAACATTAGAGGTGGGGGCCTGAATGTTAGTGAACCCCATAAAACATTGCAGTAATGGCAAACAGGTGAACAGACTGTATAAAACATTAGAGGTGAGGGCCTGAAGCCTATCGAACCCCAAAAAACATTGCAGTAATGGCACACAGGCAAGCAGACCGTATAAAGCATTGTAAGTGAGGGCCTGAAGCTGAGCGAACCCCATAAAACATTGCAGGGATGGCCTACAGGTGACCAGACTGTATAAAACATTAGAGTTGAGGGCCTGAAGCCGAGCGAACCCCATAAAACATTGCAGGAATAGCTTACAGGTGAGAAGACCGTATAAAACATTAGAGGTGAGGGCCTGAAGCCGAGCGAACCCCATAAAACATTGCAGGGATGGCCTACAGGTGAGCAGACCATATAAAGCATTGGAGGTGAGGGACTGAAGGTGAGCAAACCCCATAAAACATTACAGTGATAGCCTAAAGGTGAGCAGACTGTATAAAACATTAAAGGTGAGGGACTGAAGGTGAGCAAACCCCATAAAATATTGCAGTGATGGCCTACAGGTGACCAGACCATATAAAACATTAGAGTTGAGGGCCTGAAGCTGAGCGAACCCCATAAAGCATTGCAGGGATGGCCAACAGGTGAGTAGACTGTATAAAACATTGGAGGTGAGGGACTGAAGGTGAGCAAACCCCATAAAATATTGCAGTGATGGCCTACAGGTGAGCAGACTGTATAAAGCATTGGAGGTAAGGGACTGAAGGTGAGTGAAACCCATTAAACATTGCAGAGATGGCCTACAAGTAAGCAGACCATATAAAACATTAGCGGTGAGGGCTGAAGCCGATCGAACCCCATAAAACATTGCAGAGATGGCCTACAAGTAAGCAGACCATATAAAACCTTAGAGGTGCGGGCCTGAAGCCGAGTGAGCCCCATAAAACATTGCAGTGATGGCCTAAAGGGGAGCAGACCGTAAAAAGCATTGGAGGTAAGGGACTGAAGGTGAGCGAACCCCATAGAAGATTGCAGTAATAGCCTACAGGCGAGCAGACCGTAAAAAGCATTGTAGGTGAGAGACTGAAGGTGGGCGAACAACATAAAACATTGCAGTGATGGCCTAAAGGTAAGCAGACCATATAAAACATTAGAGGTGGGGGCCTGAATGTTAGTGAACCCCATAAAACATTGCAGTAATGGCAAACAGGTGAACAGACTGTATAAAACATTAGAGGTGAGGGCCTGAAGCCTATCGAACCCCAAAAAACATTGCAATAATGGCACACAGGTGAGCAGACCGTATGAAGCATTGTAAGTGAGGGCCTGAAGCTGAGCGAACCCCATAAAACATTGCAAGGATGGCCTACAGGTGAGCAGACTGTATAAAACATTAGAGGTGAGGGCCTGAAGCCGAGCGAACCCCATAAAACATTGCAGGGATGGCCTACAGGTGAGCAGACCATATAAAGCATTGGAGGTGAGGGACTGAAGGTGAGCAAACCCCATAAAACATTACAGTGATAGCCTAAAGGTGAGCAGACTGTATAAAACATTAGAGGTGAGGGCCTGAAACCGAGCGAACCCCATAAAACATTGCAGGGATGGCCTACAGGTGAGCAGACTGTATAAAGCATTGGAGGTAAGGGACTGAAGGTGAGTGAAACCCATTAAACATTGCAGGGATGGCCTACAAGTAAGCAAACCGTATAAAGCATTGGAGGTAAGGGACTGAAGGTGAGTGAAACCCATTAAACATTGCAGGGATGGCCTACAAGTAAGCAGACCGTATAAAACATTAGCAGTGAGGGGCTGAAGCCGATCGAACCCCATAAAACATTGCAGGGATGGCCTACAGGTGAGCAGACCATATAAAACCTTAGAGGTGCGGCCCTAGAGCCGAGTGAACCCCATTAAACATTGCAGTGATGGCCTAAAGGTGAGCAGACCGCATAAAGCATTGGAGGTAAGGGACTGCAGGTTAGTGAACCCCATTAAACAATTCAGGGATGGCCTACAGGTAAGCAGACCATATAAAACATTAGAGGTGAGATCCTGAAGCCGAGCGAACCCCATAAAACATTGCAGTAATGTCCTACAGGTGAGCAGACTGAATAAAACATTAGAGGTGAGGGCTTGAAGCCGAGCATACCCCATAAAACATTGCAGTGATGGCCTACAGGTGAGCAGACCATATAAAGCATTGGAGGTGAGGTCCTGAAGCCAAGCTAACTCTCCAAAACATTGTAGTGCGAGCATATATATTCTGTATGGAAGAGGAGGCGGATGAGAAAACAAGATTCAAACATATACCTTTTGTTTTGCGGTGAAAAGGGTGCATCTGAATCTTGTGGATTGAGTACATTATAAAGCATACATTTAAAATTGCGTTTTTGTTCATTTTTATCTGGGTCAACCTGTCAGCATTGTCAGTGGACAAGCGTATACGCTTATCTGTTATAATGCCACCAGCAGCACGAATTACATGCTCAGACGATACGCTGGCAGCAGGGCAAGCCAGCACCTCCAAGGCGTAGAGCACAAGTTCGTGCCACATGTCCAGCTTGGACACCCAGTAGTTGTTAGGCACTGAGGGATCATTTAGGATGCTGACAGGGTCTGCAATGTATTCCTTCACCATCTTCCAAAACTTTTCCCTCCTTGAAGCACTAGGCCGCTCTTCAGGGTGATGTTGCTGGTGGGGTGTCATGAAAGTGTCCCATGCCTTGGAAAGTGTTGCCCTGCCTCTGTTGGAACTACTGTGTATTCCCCTTGTCTCCCTTCTTCGGTTGCCTAAGGAAGTACGGACTCTGGTGGCCGCATTGTCAAATGGAAAATTTTGGAGCAACTGTCAACAAGTACCTTCTGGTATTGCACGGTTTTACTTGTGCTCTCCACCACAGGAATGAGAGATGAGAAATTCTCTTTGTATCGGGGGTCAAGAAGGGTGAATACCCAGTACTCTGTGTTACCTAAAATGCGTATAACGCGAGGGTCGCGGGAAAGGCAGCCTGGAGTACCAACTGGCAAGACGTTGATGTCAACTTCAGGATGACTCTCCATATCCTCCACCTCTTCTGCCCATCCACGCTGAACAGATTGAATTAAAGTTCCATGGGTACTAGCCTCTGTAGCAGAGGCAAGTGTCTCCAGCTCCTCCTCCTCCTCTTCATGGCCCAATTCGCGCTGAGAATACGAACTGGGGGAGGTCTGGCTATCACCCTGTGTCATCTCCTCCCCCATTACCTCATCTTCCACATTCAAAGCATTCTCCTTAATTGTGAGCAGCTATCGTTTGAGTAGACACAGCAGTGGGATGGTTACACTGATAATAGCGTTATCACCACTAACCATCTGTGTGGATTCATCAAAGTTTTTAAAACCTCACATAGGTCTGACATCAATGCCCACTCCTCACTTGTGAATAGTGGCAGTTGACTGGAAAGGTGGCGACCGTGTTGCAGCTGGTATTCCACAACTGCCCTCTGCTGCTCACAAAGCCTGGCCAACATGTAGAACGTAGAGTTCCAGCGCGTACTCACGTCGCACAACAGTCGGTTAGCTGGATGCCACAAGTGCTGCTGCAGCGTTGACAGACCGGCTGAAGCTGTGGACGACTTTCAGAAATGGGCACACAAGCAGCGCGCCTTCACTAGTAGCTCCTGCAAATTGGGGTAGGTTTTGATAACATAGAAACATAGAAACATAGAATGTGTCGGCAGATAAGAACCATTTGGCCCATCTAGTCTGCCCAATATGCTGAATACTATGGATAGCCCCAGGCCCTATCTTATATGAAGGATGGCCTTATGCCTATCCCATGCATGCTTAAACTCCTTCACTGTATTTGCAGCTACCACTTCTGCAGGAAGGCTATTCCATGCGTCCACTACTCTCTCAGTAACCGCTCAGATAAACCGCTAAAGCACTAAGTTTAAGACGTAGCTAGGCATGGAATGTGTGTCAAGTTGACGAGCCTCAAAGCCGCCACCAAGTTACGGCCATTGTCAGACACAACCATGCCTGTTTGTAGGTTAAGTGGTGAGAGCAACATCTCGGTTTTATCCCTTATACCCCGCCAGAGCTCTGAAGCAGTGTGCTGTTTGTCCCCTAAGCAGATCAGCTTCAGCACGGCCTGTTGGCGCTTACCCACAGCAGTGCTACACTGCTTCCAGCTAGCGACTTATGGCTGACTGCGGCTGGAGGTGGAAGTGGAGGAGGAGGCGGCGGAGGAGGAGAAGTGGGGGTTGGAGCCAGTAACTGTCACAGTCGCTACCCCTGGCTGTGACCTTCTGTCTATGCTCGCTGCAGTTCCGTTCCTGTGTGTTGTATGTGGTTCTGTATGGGTTAACTCCCCTGTGTGCCTATTAGGAGTTAATCCTCTCTGTCTGCTCCATGGGTGTGGCCTCTCTGCTGCACTCATGGAACCTGTATATAAGACTGATGTTCCCTCAGTTCTGGGTCAGCTCTCCTGGTTTATACTCTACCATGCTGCTGACCCATGGGATCCGTGTCTGTCTGTGTTCTGTGGGTTCGCCTACTTGTTCATTGTCGTCCTTATTCCTGTGTTTCTGCTATTAGTTCTGCCAGTTATGTTTGAGTCACCTTGTGTTTATTTTTGTGTCTGTCTTCCCCTGTTTGTCTTCCCCCTATTCGTTCCTCCATATGGATGACTCTGTCTGTGCTTTAGGGGATACTCTGTTCAGCAAGCCCTTGCTGCAGCTTTCCTTGCTGCAGAGTGCTATGGGCAAGGCCATGCAGTATATTACTGGTGGAGCAAGTCCTTCTCTGCTCATTGCCACTCCTGTTTCCTTGCGTAGAACTCCTGCTTGTTTCATTAGTTGCCTTGTTTGTATTTGCCTGTCTATGTTATGTTTGCCTATGTACCATCGGTACCTTCTGGTACCTGTTGTCCATTCGTTCCTGTTGTCACTGTCTAGTTCACGCTCTGGAGTGGACCCTGAAAACTTCCTACTGCAAAGCCTAACCCTACCATCTGGGGCCCTAGTGAATACCAGGAGATGCTTAGTCACGCCCCTCTGGAGTATTACTAGACAGTGGCGCAGTGGGGGTTTTCTCCCACTGTGCTGGCGGTACATAGAGCTCATGTTTTGCCTGTGCTTCCTTCCTTGGCTTTTGTTTGTGCAATAAACTCTTGTGTGTCTGTACCTTATTTCCGTATGTTTATTGCTTGACGACTCGGAGGTCTTTCGCGGGACCTCCAACTCGTGACAGAATAAGCAAGTGAACTTTCACAGAGTTTTGGGTGCTTGTTGTTTGTATGTCCGTAGACGGGGTTCTGTTTTGTTTGCCTCACCGTTACAGTTTGTTCGTGTTTGCTGCATATCTGTGGTGTGTGCATTCTGTTTTTGTTTCCCCCCTCATGGTGCTTTTAGGTATCGGATTTGGTTGCCTTGGTGTACTGGCTGCAGTGTTCTCCGTATATGCTGGTTGCCAGGGGCGACGTCCAGTTTAACCTTTTTAGCTTCTGCCTACAGCCATGTTTTCTGTTATCGGCACAGGTATCTGCTTCTGTACTCGTGCCTCCAGAAGGGGGTTTCAGCAAATCTGACCAATTAGTTCTTGGCATACATGTCATTCTCCGGAGGGAGAGTGGAGGGGGAGTTATGAACACGCTACAGTTTACCTCGACATGTGTGACCATATAGGCTGGCTGCATTCCCCTTGGCATACTGGCTGTGTTTACCATGTAGGCTGGTTGCTAGGGGCTGTGTGCTGGCTGCAGTCGTCCTATGTGTTCTGCTTGTGTACCTCTGTACCCCTTTGATTTCGATTTTCTTTGTATTCGAGTCTGGTTCCTGTTCCTGGTCCCACTCCCCCGGCAGGAGGTGTCTGCATGTCTGGTCAATCAGTTCTTGGCAAACATGTCATTCTCCGGAGGGAGAGTGGAGGGGGAGGTAACATCATGGTGCGGTTCACTTGATGTGTATGCCGTGTAGGCTGGCTATTTTCCCCTGGCGTACTGGCTGCGGACCCTCCATGCAGGCTGGTTTTCAGGGGCCTGGGCTGGCTGAGGTCGTCCTTTGTGTTCCTGCTCATGTACCTCGTCACCCCTTTGATTTCTGTTCCCTTATCTGGTTCTGTTTGGATTGTTGCCCCACTTCTTCCCCTTTTCTGTTTGGGGGGGAGAGGGGGGCTTTGAGGGGTGGGAGTGTCACAGTCGCTACCCCTGGCTGTGACCTTCTGTCTATGCTCGTACTGCAGCTCCTCACTGCAGTTCCGTTCCTGTGTATTGTATGTGGTTCTGTATGGCTAGGTTATGTTTGCCTATGTACCATCGGTACCTTCTGGTACCTGTTGTCCATTCGTTCCTGTTGTCACTGTCTAGTTCACGCTCTGGAGTGGACCATGGCAACTTCCTACTGCAAAGCTTAACCCTACTATCTGGGGCCCTAGTGAATACCAGGAGTTGCTTAGTCACGCCCCTCTAGAGTATTACTAGACAGTGGCGCAGTGGGGGGTTTCTCCCACTGTGCTGACAGTACATAGAGCTCATGTTTTGCCTGTGCTTCCTTCCTTGGCTTTTGTTTGTGCAATAAACTCTTGTGTGTCTGTACCTGATTTCCCTTTGTTTATTGCTTGACGACGCGGAGGTCTTTCGTGGGATCTCCAACTCGTGAGAGTAACATAGCTGCTGGCGGAGACCCTGATGAATGTAGGGCCTGCAATCCTAGGCGTGGGTAGCACCTGTGCCATCCCAGGTTAGTACTCACTTCCGGCCTCCACAGCATTCACACAGTGTGCGATCAGGGAAATGTAGCGTCCCTGGCCACCAGCACTTGTCCATATGTCCGTGGTTAAGTGGACCTTCCCAGTAAGTGCGTTGGTCAGGGCACGGGTGATGTTCTAGGACACATGCTGGTGTAAGGCGGGAACGGCACACCATGAAAAATAATGGCGGCTGGGGACTGCGTACCGAGGGACAGCCGCCGACATCAAGGGCCAGTAATTTAGAAAGTTGCGCATTTAGTGCTCTGGCCTGTGGGTGTGTGGGTGGGTATTTGTGCTTGCGTTCAAATGTCTGTGTTATCGACATTTGGACACTTCGCTGGGACAGGGAAGTTGATGTTGTTGGTGTCAGTTTATGTAAAGGTCCATTTGCAGGCTGAGCGGCATCTGGGCCTGCGCCTTCGACAGGGGATTGGTCAGCAGTGCGTAACACAGGGGAAGATGAGGCAGTGGTGGGACCTGCAGACCCAGAGTGCGGACCCAGGCGTTCGGCCCACTTATTAGGGTGCTTGGATGCAATGTGGCGGATCATGCTGGTGGTGGTGAGGTTGCTAGTGTTCATGCCCCGGTTCATTTTGGTTATGGCACAGGTTGCAAACTACCACAAGCTCCATACTGTGGAACACCTACCCCTTTGCAAGGTAGATTTATGCAAGGGGGTGCTTGGTTTAATTGTTACGGGCCTGATTAGTGTGGGTCGACGTCTCCCTTTTGTAACCCCACTGTCTCTTCCCGACTGTGGCGGTGCTGCGGATCCCTCCCCCTCTGTACTGCTGTCCTCGCTCGGCTTTTCACCTTCCCATTTTGGGTCAGTGACTTTATCGTCCACCACCTCCTCTTCCACTTCCTAACTCTGCTCATCTTCCTGACTTGACAGAACCACCACCTCAGTAATTGGCAACTGTGTCTCATCATCATTCACCTCGTGAACGAATGATTGCCATTCACCACCGTCATCTTCTTGAGACTGTGAAGGCTCAAGAGGTTGGGAATAAGGGCACAATATCCCAGGTACCTCTTCAAGCGTGCTTGGCGAGAGAGCCAAACCAAGTACTGGCCATGAAAAGAGGTCATGTGAATATCCGAGTGTGGGATCACTTGTTTGGCCAAACGCGACATGGTGGGAGGAAGGAGGATCAGAGTGATGATTCGGTTGACCAGACTCTTGGCTACAAAGACTGGGCTTCGTGAAAGAGAGGGTGGTGCTTAACCGACTGGAAGCATTATCTTCTGCAATCCAACCGACCACCTGTTCGCACTGGTCCGACTTGGACAGTGTTGTCCTGTGCCGCCCAGCTAAGTTTGACATGAAGCTGAGTAAGGTGGGTTTTTTTTTTCTGGTGCACTGGCAGCATGCACAGTTTTACTGCACCCAGGTCCACGGCCTCTGCTTGCACCATCAGCATCACGCCCATCGCCATGACCTCTGCTTTCACCATCAGCATCACGCCCAGGGCCAGGCCTCTACTTGCACCATCAGCATCACACCCACTTCCCCCTCCCTTTGTGCTTACCTTCTTCATATTAATGTTTTTGTCTGTAGATTTGTCATAGATTGTTTTACTGTCCTCTAAAGACACAGTTTTCTGATGCAGGGAAGTACTGAATACAGAAAAATACAGATTTTTGGCACTACACTAGACTTGAGATAATATAATTTTGACAATACACACTGTTTTGGCTTGCTGTAATGTACTAGATGCAGAAAAATAAAGATTTTCGGCACTACACTATGCCAGAGATAATGAATTTTTTACAATACACACTGTATTGGCTTGCTTTAATGTACTGGATACAGAAAAATACAGATTTTTGGCACTACACTATCCCAAAGAATGTAATTTTTACAATACACACTGAATTGGCTTCCAGTAAGGTACTGGATACAGAAAAATACTGATTTTCAGCACTACACTAGGCCAGAGGTAATGTCATTTTGACAATATACACTGTATTCGGATGTAGTTCTATATTGGATACAAATTTGTCCCAAATAGAATGTATTTTCTGCGGGAATACTGTATATATGGTTGCAGCCTAAACTCACACAAAGTTGTGCCCAGAACTAGTTAACTGTAGACAAAATATAAATCACTCTCTGCTGGAGTAAGTAATATACCGATTGCAGATTGAAAGCACAGAAAGATGTGGTACAAGTTAGGTTAATTTAACCAGAAAAAATAATTTATCTAATGGTGCAGTGTATATCTCAGTACCAGACAAACTGTAGTGAATAAGCCCCTTTTTATAATGTCTGCCCAACACACTGCTTTATGATGGTGCAGTGTATATACCAGCACCAGGCACACTGTAATGAATAAGCCCCTTTTTTTAAAAAAATATCTACCCAACACACTGCTTTATAATGGTGTATTGAAGATGTCACTAATCTGAAATCTTTCTGTCTTTTAGAAGTTAAAAAAGCGATTTTCAAGCCCTGCACTATCTGTCCCTTCCTGGTGACGCCTGTCCCTGATAGGACTGTTAGGTCTTTCAATAAGTTTTTTTGGAGTAAAATCAGTAAGTTTAGAGCAAAACGCTATCTGTCCCTGCCTACTGTCTGCTCTCCCTGACGCTGAATGAGCTGAGCGCCGGACCTCTGCTCTTATATGAAATGGTATCACGTGTTCCGGACAGCCAATCAGTGTAAGGCTTACAGCCAACATGGCTATGGCCTTACACTGAGAGGTATTACTTACCTGGATCTTGATTGGCTGCTTAGAAGGTGCCAAACGTGCGGGGAGGAGACTCGAGCAAAGCGACGAATACATGTGGTGCTCGGCCAAGTAAAGACAAGCGTCAAGCATAGCGATACTCGAGCCGAAGCAATACTGGACCAAGCATGCTCACTCATAACTAATTTGTACGTAACTATATGTCCAGATTGCATGTAATTTAAGGCAATCAGTGGTATAGTTACGTCTAGAGTTGAGCGAACACCTGGATGTTCGGGTTCGAGAAGTTCAGCCGAACTTCACGAAAATGTTCAGGTTCGGGATCCGAACTCGACCCGAACTTCACCCTGAAGTCAATGGGGACCCGAACATTTGGGCACTTAAATGGCTGTAAAATATCCCTGGAAAGGGCTAGAGGGCTGCAAAAGGCAGCATAATGTAGGTAAATGACCTGCAAACATATGTGAATAGGGACATGACTTAAAATAAAATAAACTACAGAAAAATAATAAATAACCATTCTAAACTTGAGCCCAAGTGAGTGACAGTGGCACCTGTCCCCCAGCAAACAGAGGATCTGGCAGCAACGCCACCACATCTGTTATTGTCACCAAGCATCTCCACCAAATCCCATAGAAGTGTTCAGCTATCAGCCGTTCATCTCCCAAACACTGGAGAGAAAAAGAAATAGAAAGAGGAAGTACCCCCCTACCCATGGATCTGAATGCCTTATTTCAAACTTCCTGGTCCTTTGAAATGCTGTCATTCTGTCTGGTGGACAGTTTTAAAAACCTTATGGCGGTGGCCATATGGTATCCCAGCCACCGCTACTTTTGCAGGCGAGCCATCCCTTCCCTGCACAACCAAGTGGTGGACAAAATCAAGTGTGCACTGCGCAACGCTATCTGTGGCAACGTCCACATAACCAACAACACAGTGGTTAAATGTAGTGGCTGGCCCAAAAGCGGATTGCATTTTTGCAAATGTCATTCTGCCCCCGAGGATTGCTGGGCATTTCTCTTTGTATCATGTTACCTCCTCCTACTCAGCTTCCTCCTCCTCTACCTCCTCCTCTACCTCCTCCTCATCCACTAAGCGTAACACCTTCACCACCCACAGCAGCACAGCCAGGGGGAAACGACAGCAGGTTGTCTTAAAACTTGTGTGTTTGTGGGACAAACCCCGCACCACGCAGAAGCTGTGGACAGGCATGGAACAACAGACCGACCATTGGTTGGTGCCACTGAGCCTCCAGCCCGGCCTGGTGTTTTGTGCGCTAATGGGCGAAATATACTAGCAGGTCTGGGCCTAGCCGGTTTGACACACATCCCCTGCCTGCCACATGTGCTGAATTTGGGTTGCAGAAATTCCTAAACACCAGACAGTGAAAATCAATTCAGTTAATGGAACTTTCACTCAAACCATTAACAAACTATTTACAAATTTTCTTAAAAACATATTAAAATAACTATAATGCAACTAAACTTACCATATAAACAAATAAAACTATATACACGCCTTATCCTTAACTTAAGGCCAGTGACATCCAAGTGGCTCAAAGGGTGGGTTCCTGCACCAACATAGTCCCTGGCCTTAAACACAATTGTCCAGCCAGGGCAGAGTTCTGGAGGATGAGGAGGATAAGTAGGATGAGGAGGAGTAGGAGGAACCGTGTTCTCAGCAGGGTGGCACCCAAGCCAGCTCACGGGCAGCTGGGTCACCATCAGCACCTCAGAAGGCTGGGTTAGCATTGGCGATATGTGGGAAAAATTTGTCATCACGCCACAACAACCTGCACCACCAGCAGATCTGGAACGTCTTAGCAGGAGGCAGCATTTCAGCAACATGGTGGAACAGTAGACATACTTACTGATGGCGTAGCTACAGGAAAGCGTGGGAAGCACACTGTTTTGGGTCCCTGACCTAGAAGGGGCCCATCCAGGAGGAGGAGGGGGACTAAAAGACTTCGTCAGGACCCCCTCAACGGTATTATACAATGAAATTATATACAGTGGCAGTATAGACAGTGTAGAAAGCGGATGGAAAATAAACCCAAACAGCCTCACACCCTACACACTCAACACTCCCCCCCCCCCCCAATTTCACTCAAACCATTAACAAACTATTTACAAATTTACATAAAAACATTTTAAAATAACTATAAGGCAGCTAAACTAACCATATAAAGAAATAGAACTATATGCATGCCTTATCCTTAACTTAAGGCCAACCAAATACAAGTGGCTCGGATGGTGGGTGTCTGCACCAACATAGGCCCTGGCCTGGAACACAATTGTCCAGCCAGGGCACAGTTCTGGAGGATGAGGAAGAGGAGTAGGAGGAACGCTGGGGGATAAAGAGGACACAGACGATACACCTCCCTCAAAGAGGATAGCTTGTACTTGCCTCTGGGCAGCCTGGCAGACATGAGCGACTACATGCTGCAGTTCCTTCCCCATGACCGCCCAGTTACTGACACATTCTAAGTTGTGCTGATTACTGGGTGGCCACCCTGCTGCATCCCCGTTCCAAGGACAACGTGCCCTCCTTAATTCCCTCACTGGAGTGTAATAGGAAGATGAGCATGCTAGTAGACACGCTGCTGATGGCATTCACATCTGACACCGGGGACTTAGTAAAAGCACAAGGGGAAGGCAGAGGAGGAGGAGGAAGAATTTTCCAATGCAGCTGGGTCACCAGCAACACCTCAGAAGGTAGGGTTAGCATGGGCAAAATGTGGAAAAGCTTTGTCATCACGCCACAACAACCTGCACCACCAGCAGATCTGGAACATCTTAGCAGGAAGCAGCATTTCAGCAACATGGTGGAACATTACACGTACTGACTGATGGGTCTGCCTAGGGGAATAGCTACAGAGGAAGCAACTGCTTTGGGGCCGTGACCTAGAAAGGGCCCATCCAAGAGGAGGAGGAGGACTAACAGTATTATACATTGAAATTATATACAGTGGCAGTATAGACAGTGTAGAAAGCGAATGAAACAGCTGCTGGGCCTGGTCTGAGAGAGCGATCTTTTGTAGCCACAGGCATGGCGGCATGAAAAGAAGGGGTTTGCGCAAAAATTACTGGGGGAGGGGGGCCCCATTCAAAAATTTGCTGTGGTGCCCAATCATTTCTAGCTACGCCACTGGGTCTGCCCCATTCAACTTCTGGGTCATCAAATTGGGCACATGTCCTGAGTTTGCCCTTTGCCCCTTGGAGGTGCTGGCCTACACTGCAGCCACTGTATTGTCTGAACGTGTGTTTAGCATGGCTGGTGGCATTATCATAAACAAGTGCAGCCGCCTGTCCGCAGACAATGTGGGCAAGCTTTTGTTTATTAAAAAGAACCAGGCATGGATCCCACAGGACTTGTCTGTACCTTATGCAGAATAGACATGTATACCGGCCTCACCCAACCACTGTTATACTACTGTGCACTTACACTTTGTTTTATTTTTTATATTTTCCCAATGTTTTGGGGTCTACACTAATTGATATAAAAAAATTTAAAATAAAAAAACAGTTATTTGCGACTACCTTTGGCTTCACAGTCCAAAAAGGCTATATTTCATGCAAGAATGAAACAGCCAATTGTAAGTTCACGGTCAGTTATGCAGTACAGGGGTTTGTACCTGGCAAAAATGGTAATATTTCACCCAACAATTTAAAATCTATCCTTGCCGGACAGTATTAAACTTGGCAAGCCACAGCTGGAACCACTGATTAATGGTATTGCTATTTTGGCAATTGAATTTCACGCCAGAACAAAATCTATCCTTTGCCGGACACTATTAAACTTGGCCAGCCACTGCTGGGACACCAGATTTATGGGATTGCTATTTTGACGATTGAATTTCACCCCAGAACAGAATCTATCCTTTGTCGGACACTATTAAACCTGGCCAGCCACTGTTGGGAAACCAGATTTAGGGGATTGCTATTTTGGCAATTGAATTTCAGCCAAGAGCAAAATCTATCCTTTGCCGGACACTATTAAACTTGGCCAGCCACAGCTGAAACAACTGATTTAAAGTATTGCTATTTTGGCAATTGAATTTCACCCCAGAACATAATCTATCCTTTGCCGGACACTATTAAACTTGGCCAGCCACTGCTGGGACACCAGATTTAGGGAATTGCTATTTTGGCAATTGAATTTCAGCCCAGAACAAAATCTATCCTTCGCAGGACACTATTAAACTTGGCCAGCCAGAGCTGAAACCACTGATTTACAGTATTGCTAGTTTGGCAATTGAATTTCACCCCAGAACAAAATCTATCCTTTGCCGGACACTATTAAACTTGGCCAGCCACAGCTGAAACCACTGATTTATGGTATTGCTATTTTGGCAATTGAATTGCACCCCAGAAAAAAAGATATCCTTTGCCGGACACTATTAAACTTGGCCAGCCACAGATGAAACCACTGATTTATGGTATTGCTATTTTGGCAATTGAATTTCACCCCAGAAAAATATCTATCCTTTGCCGGACAGTATTAAACTTAGCCAGCCACAGCTGGAACACCAGATTCAGGGGATTGCTATTTTAGCAATTGAATTTCACCCCTCAATAAAATATAGAAATTTCTATCCTGAGTTTCTAGGGGTGACAATAAGCACAGCCAAGTCCCTGATGTAGGATAAGGCAAAAAAATACCTAGTATTGATGGATTGATGGACTTGGTGGCAGCTTGTGCTGGTGCACCACAAGACACAAAATGGCCGCCGATCACCCCAGAAAAAAATGACAGAAAAAATGCTCTGTGCAGCCTAAAAACCAGTGAGCAATTAACTAGCAGAAGTTGAATGATTCACAGCTGTATATCGCTCACTTCATTAGGTGTTTTTGCTGAGTTTTCCCTGCCTAATCTCGCCCTCACAGCAGCTGCATCCTATCCCTACACTAATCAGAGCAGAGTGACATGCGGCGCTGTGTGACTCCAGCTTAAATAGAGGCTGGGTCAAATGCTGCACATGGCCACTCACAGCCATGCCATTAGTAGGCATGGCTGTGATGGCTTCTTAGGGCAAGAAGAAGTAAAACGCTAGCTGATTGGCTGCTGTGCAGCGGTTCAGAAAGCGTGAAGAAATCACCGAACAACGGACCCGAACTTTTTTTTTAATGTTCGGGTCCAGGTCCGTGTCCCGAACACCCCAAAATAGTTCGGGTTCGCTCAACTCTAGTTACGTCCAAATTGCTAACCCGTGCTGTGACACTTTACATTGTCACAGCCCTGGAGTCTCCACTGTCCCTGAGAGCAGAGATACCGGAGAAGCCGGCAGAGGACCAATCAAAGTGGTCCCTTGCCAGCGATCGCTCTGATTGGTTTGTCTGTGCAGACTAACCAATCGGAGCACAGGAGTGTGAAAATGACAGTTTCCAGATTCTGATCTCTGAAATGAGTGCTGACACCGAATTCGGCCGTTTAACTCCTTTAAATGCAGTGGCCAGTAGCCACCTTCGACATACATGTTGAGGGGGCTCCCTCTCTCCCCTATCGGGTCGCCGTGCTATGGTGGGTTCCAAGGCAACTGGACACCTTAGAAAGGCATCCTGGCTTGCCCTTTATCTAAGCCTGATCAGACCCTGAGGATCTGATCAGGCTTAGTGTCAGTGTAATACTGACAACACAGTGCATTGCAATAGATTACTATTGCAATGCACTGTATAGCCATCACTGGATCTTCAAGATGAAGGAGGAGGAGGAGGACGTGCTGCCACAGGAGGAGGAAGAGGAGTCGGAGTTAGAGGAGCAAGAGGATGATGATGGTGACACCATCAACACCCAATCGTCACAGTGGGGGGCAGAGTTGGAAACAACTGGCTTCTTGTGCACGCTGGCCAGAATAGAAACCTGTAGACTCACTTTCTTATAGCAGCGGATTGCAAGTAGCCCCCAAAAATCAACTCAAAGACTCAGAAATTTGTTGTATCATGAACAAAGTGTCAGCGATTGAAATTGCTGTGGGCAGAAACTGAAATGTATTGTATAGCAATCAAGTCCACTAGATCTTCAAGTGCAAAAAAAAAAAATACATTTAAATGTTAATAAAAATAAAATGAAATAAATAAAAAAATATTGCCTTTTCTCATATTAGTGATTAATAAAAAATAAAATAAACTACACATACTTGGTATTGTTGCATCCGTATTGGTCTTAATCCCCTGTGTTGACTGGCAAAAAAATAATAAATAAAAAAAATCTTAAAATTGTTGTCTAAGTTTTTTTTACCTCCCTAAAATTTTTTATGAGAATTGATCAAAAAGTCATATGTATTCCAAAATGATATAAATAAAAACTATAGCTTGTAAAACCAAAAAACATACCCTTACACAGTTACATTGGAGAAAAAATAAAAATAATATGGATGATAGTATATGACGATGCAAAATATCATTTATTTTAATACAAAAGTGATTTTATGCAAAAAAAAGTAGCAAAACTATATAAATGTCATATTGCTATAACCGTATCAACCCACAGAATAAAATTATCATTTCATATATACTATAGTTGGTACCCCATAAAAAATAAAAATAAAAAACACTGGCAGAATTGCAATTTTTACCCACCTGACCTCCTAAAAAATGGTATAAAAGCAAAAAGACATATATACCCCAAAATGATACCAATAAAAACTACAGTCCATGCCACATAAAACAAGCCCTAACACAGCTACATTAGTGAAAAAATAAAAATGTTATGGTGTATGTGCATATGATTTTATGCTAAAAAAAAGTAGAAAGTAGCAAAACATAAAAAAAACTATATAAGTTTGGTACCACCATAACCATATCAACCCACAGAATAAAATGATCATATATACTGCATGAGGATAAAAAATACAAAAATACAAATAAAAAACACTGAGAGAATTCAAATTTTTGGCCACCTCACATCCTAACGAATGGTATAAAAATCAAAAAGTCATTTGTACTCCAAAATGGTACAAAAAATATATAACTACAGCTTGTCCTGCAACAAAAATGCATAACAAATTGTAGGAAGCATTATCTCATGTTGAGACTTGTGAAAATGGAAAATTTGAGACTAAAGCGACATTTTATTGAAAATAAGATTTCATTTTTCATTTTCACAGCCAAATAAATTCTATAAAATACTTGTTGGGTCAAAACATTCACTTCACCCCTTGATCAATTCATCGAGGGATGTAGTTTCCAAAATGGGGTAACTTTTTTGGAGTTTTGTTCTGTGGTACCTCATTGTCTCTTCAAATGTGACATGGCACCTAAAAACTGTTTCAGAAAATTCTGCCCTCCAAAAACAATATTCCACTCCTTTCCTTCTAATCCCTGCTGTGTGCCTATGAAGAGATTTATAAACACACCATAAGGTGTTTATGTAAACTGCAGAATCAGGGTAATAAATATTAAGTTTTTTTTACAGTTAACCCTTGTTGTTCTACAGGAAAAATTGATTTAAATGGAAAATCTACACAAAGAAAATGACATTCTTAAATTCCACAGGAATTCAAAAATGGAGGTGTAATTTAAAAATTTCATTTTCTTTGTGTAGATTGTGTCAACTATTTAGGTGTTCCACAGGAATTAAAAATGGAAGTGTAACACCTAAAGAGTTTGTAAAATCCGTTTTGAATAGTTAGAGGGGTGTAGTTTCTAAAATGAGGTAATTTTTTGGGTGGTTTCTATTAGCCCCTTAAAGTTATTTCAGAACTGAATTGGTTCTTAAAAATACGGTTATAAATTTAAAAAAAAAAATTGCTTCCAAAATTCTAAACCTTCTAACATCCTAAAAAAATAAAATGAAATTTAAAAAAATGATGCCAACATAGTGTACACATATGGGGAATGTTAATTAATAACTATTTAGCAAATAATCACTATTTGTCTTAAAATCTAATTCAAAAATTTAGAAAGTTGCTAATTTTTCCACATTTTCTGCACATTTTTGAATTTTTTAGACATAAAAAGATAAAACGAGGTAAAAAATTTAAAAGGAGTAAAACATATCAACTCAAATTCACCACTAACATGAAGTACTATGTGTTTTGAGAAAACAATCTTAGAATCACTTGGATCAGTAAAAGTGTTCCAGAATCAGTTACAGGATCGTGCTTGAGTCCGCGCGATAGACGGGATCGCGCTGCTACTGAGGCCGACGGCGCATGCGCCGCCTGTACAAGCGCAGTCCCGGCGACTGAGTCGGGTGTCAATTAGACTGCATAGAGGCGGGGTTAGGGCAGGGGAGTTACAGACTGGAGTGAGGGAAGGGCTGCCCCCTTGACTTCTATCGTGACTTGTGGAGCTGGAGAGGAGAACTTTATAAAAGGCGATTTTTTCATGCATATACATGGTAGAAAAGCGGGACAAGACTGTATGATAACACAATGAGGATGATCTATAAGGTACTTTTGATAGTTTATTAAGTGAAATGCAGGTGACAGGTTCGCTTTAACACACAATTTTACCACCAGCTCAGGGGGACAGCAATGGGGAGCTCATGTGCTCCCACATATGCCAATCTCTTCCTGGGCTGGTGGGAAGATAACATCGTATTTCTAGACCACCATATGTGGTAAAATGACAAGATATCATTCTATGCAAAATAACTGTGGAGCCCCAGTTTTGGGTCTTCAACACAGTGAAAGCCAGATATCCCTCAAATGAAGGAAAACCGAGCAAAGGGATGTCCCCATGACATAGATAACTAGATCCACCATATTAAGATCCCTTTTACAAGCCTTAGGGATGTGACGGGGAAGACCTTAGCCAGTTATCCATCCACAGACAGATGTTTCGGGGTGTTGCCCTTCATCAGTGTGGAGTAGGATTCTGACTAACCTGGAGCAATGCCTTGGAGAATACTCAAACAAAACAATAGCTGATCTTAGGGAGACCAGCTATAAAAAACATTGTGGAGCCTCATTTAAGAGTCTCAACACAGCAATCCAAAGCGCAAAGCTCCCTGAGAAACAGCAATATGCAAAATAACTGTGGAGCCCCAGTTATGGGTCTTCAACACAGTGAAAGCCAGATATCCCAGATATCTTGACAAAGGGGCCACTTAATATGGTGGATCTGGTGATCTCAGTAATGGGGACACCTCTTTGCTCGGTTTTCCTTCCTTTGAGGGATATCTGGCTTTCACTGTGTGACTTTCCACAGTTATTTTGCATATTACTGTTTCCCAGGGAGCTTTGCACTTTGGATTGCTATGTTGAGACTCTTAAATGAGGCTTCATGTTTTTTTCTATAGCTGGTCTCCCTAAGATCAGCTATTGTTTTGTTTAAGATACCATTCTGGACACGATATATGATATCTTTGTGTTATGGAATGGAAGTAAGGATGAATTTGTCAGCTTGATTGACACCTTGAACATCAATGAAATTGGTTTAAACTTTACCCATGAGATTCAGGATGAGTGTATCACTTTTCTTGATGTGAAAGTATGTAAACAGAGTGAGAGACTAACAATTACAATATTTAGGAAACCAACAACCACAAACACCATCCTACATTTTGATAGTCACCACCCTCCTGCTCTAAAAAGGGGTATACCAAGGGGTCAATATTTATGGGTTCGGAGAAATTACTCCAGCTCCGAAGATTTCTCCATCTATACAATGTACAATGATTACAAGTAATCCTGAGGAAAGCTAGCAAACAGGTAAGGACAAAGGATAGAATGGATCTATCTGCTCACTCTGAAAGCATCATCAGATAGTGAACAAGCTCCTATTCAATTGATTTCAACATATGATGTGGCATAGAAAAAACATTCCTTACCAATGTGGAAATTAGGACAGTCTTGAATAGATACTGGCCTATCCTCAAGATGGGCTCGGATCGAATGCTGTCACTACCCATTCACGTATCACATATCGTAAAGGGAAAAGTCTAACTGACCGCTTAGTACCACTACATGTCCCATGTAGGGACTGGTACTTGGCTGGACCGTAGGCAACTAGGTATGTTTCGTTGCGGAGCATGCAAAGCGTGTTATTTTATCTCTACCTCAAAAACAATTACCTGCTCTGCCATGAACAAGACTTTCTCAATCAGAGAATTTATTAACTGTAAAAGCAGAGGTGTTGTCTATATATGTCAATGCCCATGTCCGAAAGACTATATCGGCAAGACAATCAGAGAACTTAGAAGGAGGGTGTGTGAACACATAAATGATGTTCATAAAAAGAATGTCACACCCATAGCAAGCAATGTAAATCAAAGACTTTCTGGTGATCCTCATGAGATTCTCGGTTTTGGAGTTAATCCCTCCATCACTGAGAAAAGGTGACTGGGATAGGAAGATTCTCCATAGAGAATCTGAATGGATCTAGAGGTTCCGGGCCCAGTCCACAAGCGGTCTAAATGAGAGATTAACCTTTAATTGTTTCATATGACTGAAATAGTCAATTTCACTTTCTTTCTCTTTATTTAGCTTCAGTTTCTTGTAACGCTAATAGTCGGTCCTATACTAGCCGCTGATGTGAGAAGCATTAATTTTGAATATAGTGGCATTTATCATGCCATTTTATCCTTCCTTTTTTAGGTCTTGGGTCCACATTCATTTGATATGGTTTCTTTGTGAGTCAGTTAATGTTAAAATAAAGATGGTGCAAGTATTAGTGTTTGGAACTTTTTTTTTGCTTTATTTAGCCTCTAACTACACATGCCAGCTGTGAATAATATCTGCGGTAAAATAAAGTGGGTGTGTTTCATAATATTTATATTCTGTTATTTATGGGCCTGGTATACTAAACCCCATTTAGTTATAATTTTGGCACACTCTAATTTTAGGTCGCTATTGCAGAGGAACGCTATCTGTATATGTGTGTTTTATCTGGTGCGTTCCACTGTCAGCCCGAGTCAGTATAGGAGCCAGACTTCAGATACCGGAAGTAGTTCGAATCGTCCATCTATGCGCTCCACTGTACTGCGCTGGTTATAGGGGAAGCGTTCCATGGCACCGAAATAGCAGGCATTTCTCAGCCATGCGTTCTACTGCACTGGAAGTGTTCACTCCGGCGGGAGGAAGTACTGTGGTGCCTGCTTACTTAAACTGGGGACTTATTTCTTTTTATGTCTGCACCATCTTGCATCTACAGGGGAGTTTGCGATATGCTGGGGGACTGTCCATGTGAGCATTTCTCTGCAGCATCGTTATTCTATGCTGGAGTTTGTTTGTCTTTGACCAGGACTTCCTTTTAATTTTTGATTTAGGTGGAGCCTGATCATCATTGTTTACTGGAACAACATGTGGTGTATCCTTACAATTTCCCCCATTACATACTAGCATAGCTAGTCTCTCCAACTATCCAAATATATATATTTTTTTAAAGTCACCCTGTGTTTAGCTTTATCTGCCTTAGCTTATTTAGGCTGATTTTTTTTTTGAGTCGGGGTACAAGGGAAATCCAATCTACTAGGGTTTATTAGGGTGTTCTAGGGGAGGTACGAGGATGGAGAGTTTCCACCATCAGGCGACGTCTCCGGGCTTAGGGGTAAAAAGGTCTCTATAAGGAAAGATATCCCCATCCAGTGTTTTCTTTCCCTTATTAACCTCACCATCCCCAGTGTTTATTATTTTTCTCTCTGATATTTATCTCAATTTGGAAACTGACTCACTGACCAGGGTTTATTTAGATTTATATCTCGACCTGTGTTTAAACGTTTTTTGAGTGAATTTAATACAGATTGAGATTTTAAGGGTCATTTTTGGTTTGATTTATTTCTGATGATTAATGGGACCCAGAATTAATATTGATTGTATCATTTAATTTTGATGAATATATTTTTTTCGCACACAAGTATAGACCTGCAGAGTTCCCTTCTATAGTGCCCTCAGTAATTTGTCTATCAAAGTGCACTCTGACACACAGTGCCGATAAAGTGTGCCCAAACTGAAAAACGCCCACATAAGCAGTAGCAGCAGAATGCCTTCTCCACACACACAGAAAAAGGATAGTGTCAATAGAATGCCAACTCATAGTTGATGCCAGAATAGTGTTTCTCATCACACAGCCCATATAGGTAACGCAAGCTTCCAGGCTTGTCTTTACTAAGGATCATTTACCTCAGCAGATTCTGCTCTTGCCTTATTGGAAATTAATTCTCAACACTGCCCATGACTCTAGAATAGACTTGTGTTTAAATCCAGAAGTCATTCTGAGGTGGCCAAGCTACAGGAGGAGGGAGAGAACAGTAGCTTAGACCAATAGAGGCAAGTGATGAATTTTAGACCTGCTCCAAAAATCCTCATCAAGGCCCAGGCACAGATCCCCCACTTTGGGCTGCTTCATCGCTGATTGGACTGCCTGGGCCCAGTGGTGGTATGTGGTAGTGCAGGATTTTGGAAGAAGAGAGTGATGCAAGCAGGAAGCTGTCTGGCTTACAGAAAGCCAGGGGAGTAGTTATTGACCAGTAATTCCAAAGAGGGCTTGGTCACTTACTGCAATAGGAACCGCCCCAGGGCACTGGCAGTTTATTTGCATATCTCTTATCACAGCCGCAGAAAATACTGAGAAACTTACCATTTGTGAACTGCCTATGTGAACTGTAATGTGATTCGAGCAGTTTATTGTGAGGGAAATAGCTGAAAGACTTCCTTTAAAAAAAAAACTGTGATAAAGAACTGAATACAATACATGGCAGGTAAGGACTACTCATAACCATAGCACTTACATTTTTTTAAGAGCTATGATTGGATAGTCATTTTAAACTATTGAATTCTGGCTGCATGTAGCCAGCACAAGGGGGAGCTAACAGAATATATATTTTAACAGCCTGGGAGAGTCTGGATTTTCCCTCTGTCAGGAGATTCCAAGACAATGTGAGTATTGTATGCTGATAGCTTGAGTCTTGAGGAAACTACATAGCAATATTTGCGTATTGAGCCATATATATAAAAACAATTCCATCAGGTGACTGATAATTCTTCTTAAAACAGTTTTTACATTTTCTGCTGATGTAATTTTGAACCTACTTTTGCTACTCTGTGCTTTGGCTACAATATATCTGTAAAGAATAAATCAAGGCAACTGGACTTGCTGTAGATTTCTTGAAAACGTTTCTCTCGTTCTTCCAACTAGCTTTCTCAATTCTGAGAAAGCTCGTTGGAAGAACGAGTGAAACGTTTACAAGAAATCTACAGCAAGTCCAGTTGCCTTGATTTATTCTTTACAGGTATACAAAGACCTTTTATAAATGAGAACCTTCACAGACGTATCTACATTATAAATGTACGAAATGTACAGTATTTGTTATTTATCTTCTATGGCAATGTACAGTATGGATAAAAAAATGCAGCATTCAATTCACAATGAAACATGACAAGTTCAGTTGTAAGCTGGATACACAAGAAAAGAAATGTGGTAGAGTGAGTGGTGACTGTGACGGACTGAACCGTCACTGGGGCTGCTGGAGAAGCCTGAGAGCTAGCCTCCTTCCTACGAACTATGGACCCAAAACTATGGAGACCCCCCTTAGACCTCTTGGAGTTACAAGGAATTTTTGGCCCTGATTTGTGTGTGGAGTTGTGGGCCATATCTTTTCTATTGCCTATTAAAGGGGCAGAGTGCAACACAAAAAGGGTTAACACTGCACTGAGACATTCAATGAATATGTTAGTTTATTTGTCCCTTTCTTCTATTGTGTTGGTGATGGGATTAAGATAGCTGACACTAGGAGTATCCGACTCTGGTGTAGATGAGTAGATCACCCTATGATACACTAAGGAGATGATCCCATCACATGTGTCTCCTCTCTGTCCCGATTCATTCATTAAGACACTGGGAAGGGGATGTCTGTTCGCATGCTGTTCATGTTTGATTGAGTTATGTTGTTAGACTTCTTGAACAGAGTTGAGCGAACACCTGGATGTTCGGGTTCGAGAAGTTCGGCCGAACTTCACGAAAATGTTCGGGTTCAGGATCCGAACTCGACCCGAACTTCACCCTGAACCCCATTGAAATCAATGGGGACCCGAACTTTTGGGCACTAAAAAGGCTGTAAAATAGCCCTGGAAAGGGCTAGAGGGCTGCAAAAGGCAGCAAAATGTAGGTAAATCCCCTGCAAAAAATGTGGATAGGGAAATTACTTAAAATAGCATAAAATAGAGAAAAATAATAAATAAACATTCTAAACTTGAGCCCAAGTGAGTGACAGTGGCACCTATCACCCAGCAAACAGAGGATGTGGCAGCAACGCCACCACATCTGTCATCGTCACCAAGCATCTCCACCAAATCCCATGAAAGTGTTCAGCTATCAGCTGTCCATCTCCCAAACACTGGAGAGAAAAAGAAATAGAAAGAGGAAGTACCCCCCTACCCATGGCTCTGAATGCCTTATTTCAAACTTCCTGGTCCTTTGAAATGCTGTCATTCTGTCTGGTGGACAGTTTTAAAAACCTTATGGCGGTGGCTGTCCCACAGTACGTGTATCCCAGCCGCCACTACTTTTGAGGGAGAGCCATCCCTTCCCTGCACAACCAAGTGGCGGACAAAATCAAGTGTGCACTGCGCAACGCTATCTATGGCAACGTCCACATAACCAACAACACAGTGGGTAAATGTAGCGGCTGGCCCAGAGGCGGATAGCATTTTTGCGAATGTCCTTCCGCCCAGGGCCGGACTGGGGATAAAAACCAGCCCTGGAAAAAGTTGCATACCAGCCCCACTGCACTGCATCGTTATTTACTTGTTTATAAAACTCATGTATTTTTAAAACACGTGTGTAAACGCGAATATGAACTTTGCCCCACAATAGCTCTTTTTTAGAACCCCCATTGTTCATATTATCACAGTAGGCCAACTTTTCCCAACCAGGATGCCTCCAGCCGTTGCAAAACTACAACTCTCAGCATGCCCAGACAGCGTTTGGCTGTCAGGGCATGCTGGGAGATGTAGTTTTGCAACAGCTGGAGGTATCCTGGTAGGGAAACACAGTAGAGTGCGGATGACGCACTGTTATGGGGGCACTGTGGATGACACTGTTATGGGAGCACTGTGGATGACACACTGTTATGGGGGATCTGTGGATGAGACTGTTATGGGGGGGATCTGTGGATGACACTATTATGGGGGCACTGTGGATGACACTGTTATGGGGGCACTGTGGATGACACTGTTATGGAGGATCTCTGGGTGACACACTGTTATGGGGGATCTGTGGATGACACTGTTATGGAGATCTGTGGATGACACTGTTATGGAGATCTGTGGATGACACTGTTATGAAGGATCTGTGGATGACACTGTTCTGGAGATCTGTGGATGACACTGTTATGGAGATCTGTGGATGACACTGTTATGAAGGATCTGTGGATGACACTGTTATAGGGGATCTTTGGATAACACTGTTATGGGGGGATCTGTGGATGACGCACTGTTATGGGGGATCTGTGGATGACACTATTATGGGGGATCTGTGGATGACACTGTTATGGAGGATCTCTGGGTGACACACTGTTATAGGGGCACTGTGGATGACACTATTATGGAGATCTGTGGATGACACTGTTATGGGGGATCTGTGGATGACACTGTTATGGAGATCTGTGGATGACACTGTTATGGAGATCTGTGGATGACACTGTTATGAAGGATCTGTGGATGACACTGTTCTGGAGATCTGTGGATGACACTGTTATGGAGATCTGTGGATGACACTGTTATGAAGGATCTGTGGATGACACTGTTCTGGAGATCTGTGGATGACACTGTTATGAGGATCTGTGGATGACACTGTTATGGGGATCTGTGGATGACACTGTTATGGGGATCTGTGGATGACACTGTTATGGGAGATCTGTGGATGACACTGTTATGAAGGATCTGTGGATGACACTGTTCTGGAGATCTGTGGATGACACTGTTATGGGGGATCTGTGGATGACACTGTTATGGGGGATCTGTGGATGACACTGTTATGGAGGATCTCTGGGTGACACACTGTTATAGGGGCACTGTGGATGACACTATTATGGAGATCTGTGGATGACACTGTTATGGGGGATCTGTGGATGACACTGTTATGGAGATCTGTGGATGACACTGTTATGGAGATCTGTGGATGACACTGTTATGAAGGATCTGTGGATGACACTGTTCTGGAGATCTGTGGATGACACTGTTATGGAGATCTGTGGATGACACTGTTATGAAGGATCTGTGGATGACACTGTTCTGGAGATCTGTGGATGACACTGTTATGAGGATCTGTGGATGACACTGTTATGGGGATCTGTGGATGACACTGTTATGGGGATCTGTGGATGACACTGTTATGGGGGATCTGTGGATGACACTGTTATGGGGATCTGTGGATGACACTGTTATGGGGATCTGTGGATGACACTGTTATGGGGATCTGTGGATGACACTGTTATGGGGATCTGTGGATGACACACTGTTATGGGGTAATTTCACACCTGCGGCATGGCTATCCGGCCTATCCGGGCTGTTCACCGCCGGATCCGCCATGCCGCAGTACCCGTGCACTGCCGTGCTGCCACTCTGTCCCTATTGACTATAATAGGCGCAGGGGATGGAGCTATGGCCAGCACGGCAGTGCACGGCAGAGATCACTGGACTAAAAAGTTGGACATGCAGTACTTTTTAGTCCGACGATCTCTGCCGTGCTGCGCCGTAGCTACATCCCCTGCCCCTATTATAGTCAATGGGGACAGAGTGGCAGCACGGCAGTGCACGGGTACTTGCGGCATGGCGGATCCGGCGGGTGAACAGCCCGGATAGGCCGGATAGCCATGCTGCAGGTGTGAAATTACCCCATAACAGTGCGTCATCCACAGATCCCCATAACAGTGCGTCATTTGAACTTATCACATTTTTGAATTGTATAAGGAAGCCTGCCTTATGCTATTTGTGAGGCAGGATGGAATCAAGGCAGCGACAGTCACTTACTTGAGGATTGGTGAAGAATAAATAATTCTTCTTCTAGTTTTCTTCACTGATCAGGGGCTGGGGCAGGGGCCAGTAGATACAGGGCCTCAGCACACCACCTCACACCAGCGCGCGGGCACATCACGTGACGTCCTGTGCAGTGCCGCACAGCCCCTGACCTGTCTGTGCCTCCACCAGGTCCGACTCACTCTGGTGACCGGTCTGGGGACGCCGAGCGCACGAGCGCCTCCCCCATGTGAATTAAGACGTCCGTGGTCTGCTCTGCAGCGGCCGCCGTGCCCCTAGCGCCTGCAGCCACCAGCCAGGTGGTACTGTATTACTGCACGGCCACCGCCGGGCACGGCCAGGGCAGCAGTAAGTAAGGGGCCAGCCACAGCCGGAAGCCGGAAATCACAGGGGGGAGCAGAGCGGTCCGGGGACCGGAGCGCACACTGCAGGCGCAGCAGGCATCAGACAGCCTCCTCATAGGTCGTCCGGCCCTGCGCCTGAGTCACGCCAGCAGCGCACTGTGACTGCGGGCGGCCTTGCGGCAGTCAGGGCTACCGGCCTACCGGGAATTTTCCCGGTATCCCGGTAGGCCAGTCCGGCCCTGCTTTCGCCCCCGAGGATTGCTGGGCATTTCTCTTTGTATCCTGTTACCTCCTCCTCTACCACCCCCTCATCCACTCCGTGTAACAACTTCACCACCCACAGCAGCACAGCCAGGGGAAATGACAGCAGTCTGTTTTAAAACTTGTGTGTTTGTGGGAAAAAACCCACAACGCGCAGGAGCTGTGGACAGGCATGGAACAACAGACGGATGACTTTTTTTGCCATTAATACAAATTTAACGACATTTTTGCAAAAAAATGACATTTTTCAATTTCTGTTGTAAAATTTTTCAAAAAAAAATACATTTCTATATACATTTTTCTCTAAATTTATTGTTCTACATGTCTTTGATAAAAACAAGTCCAATAAGTGTATATTTATTGGTTTGGGTAAAGGTTATAGCGTTTACAAACTATGGTGCAAAAAAGTGAATTTCGGCATTTTGAAGCAGCTCTGACTTTCTGAGCACCTGTCATGTTTCTTCAGGTGCTAGAATGCCAGGAAAGTATAAATACCCCCCAAATGACACCATTTTAGAAAGAAGACACCCCAAAGTATTCGCGGAGGGGCATGGTGAGTTCATGTATCATTTCATTTTTTTTCACAAGTTAGTGGAAAATGACACTTTCTGAGAAAAAAAAAAAAGTTTCAATTTCTGCTAACTTCTGGCAAAAAAAAAAATCTCAGACGGACTCACTATGCCCCTCAGTGAATACCTTGGGGTGTCTACTTTCCGAAATGGGGTCATTTGTGAGGTGTGTTTACTGTTCTGGCATTTTGGGCGGGGCTAAATTGTGAGCCGCCATGTAAAACCTAAAGGTACTCGTTGGAATTTGGGCCCCTTTGCGCACCCAGGCTGCAAAAAAGTGTCACTTATGTGGCATCGCCGTACTCAGGAGAAGTAGGGCAATGTGTTTTGGGGTGTATTTTTACATATACCCATGTTGGGTGAGAGAAATATCTCTGTAAATTGTCAACTTTGTATAAAATTTTTTAAAATTTGTCGTTTACAGAGATATTTTTCACACAAAGTATAGGTATATATAAAAATACACCCCAAAACACATTGCCCTACTTCTCCTGAGTACAGCGATACCACATGTGTGCCACTTTTTTGCAGCCTGGGTGCGCAAAGGGGCCCTAAAACCAATGAGTACCTTTAGGATTTCACAGGGCATTTTTACGCATTTGGATTCCAGACTTCTTCTCATGCTTTAGGGGCCCCTAAAAAAGGCCAGTGCAGTAGAAATATCCCACATGTGACCCCATTTTGGAAAGAAGACACCCCAAGGTATTCCATGAGGGGCATGGCGAGTTCATAGAAGATTTTTTTTTTGGCACAAGTTAGTGGAAATTGATTTTTTATTGTTTTTTCTCACAAAGTCTCCCTTTCCGCTAACTTTTGACAAAAAGTTGAATTTTTCATGGACTCATTATGCCCCTCAGCGAATACCTTGGGGTGTCTTCTTTCCAAAATGGCGTCACATGTGGGGTATTTATACTGCCCTGGCATTTTAGGGGCCCTAAAGCGTGAGAAGAAAAATGCGTAAAAATGCCCTCCTAAAAGGTACTCATTAGAATTTGGGCCCCTTTGCGCATCTTGGCTGCAAAAAAGTGTCACTCATGTAGTATAGCCGTACTCAGGAGAAGTAGGGAAATGTGTTTTGGGGTGTATTTTTACATATACCCATGCTGGGTGAGAGAAATATCTCTGTAAATTGACAACTTTGAATAAAAAAATTTAAAAAGTTGTCGTTTACAGCGATATTTCTCACACACAGTATGGGTATATGTAAAAATACACCCCAAAACACATTGCCCTACTTCTACGGCGATACCACATGAGTGACACTTTTTTGCAGCCAAGATGCGCAAAGGGGCCCTAAAACCAATGAGTACCTTTAGGATTTCACAGGCCATTTTTACGCATTTGGATTCTCACGCTTTAGGGCCCCTAAAATGCCAGGACAGTATAAAAACCCCACAAGTGACCCCATTGTGGAAAGAAGACACCCCAAGGTATTCTGTGAGGGGTATGGCGAGTTCACAGAAAAAAAAAATTGGCACAAGTTAGCGGAAATTGATTTTTTTTACAGTCTCATATTCCACTAACTTGTGACAAAAAATAAAATTTTGCATGAACTCACTATACCCCTCACGGAATACCTTGGGGTGGCTTCTTTCTAAAATGGGGTCACATGTGGGGTATTTATACTGTCCTGGCATTTGAGGGTCTCCGCAATCATTACACGTATGGCCAGCATTTGGAGTATCTGCGATTCTCCTTATATTGAGCATACGGGTAATGAGATTTTTTTTTTCCGTTCAGCCTCTGCGCTGAAAAAAAAAAAAAATGAACGGCACAGATTTTTTCATTCGCATCGATCAATGTGGATAAAAAAAATCTCTGCCAAAATCAGTGACTGCGGTGCGGTGGGCTGGGCGCTAGCTACCTAACAAGTAGCTAACTAACTGGTGGTGATAAGAGACCCTTATGCCCCATTCACATGTCCGAAATTCTGTTTGCGGAACGGAATTGTGGACCCATTCATTTCTATGGGGACAGACTTTGTCCCGCTCGGATCCGGAATTACGGATCCGCGCTTCCGGGTCTGTACTTCCGTTCCGCAAAAATATAGAACATGTCCTATTCTTGTCCGCAATTGTGGACAAGAAAAAGCATTTTCTATATAGTTCTGGCAATGTGCGGATCTGCAAAATGCGGAAAGCCCATTGCCGGTGTCCGTGTTTTGAGGATCCGCGGATCCGTGAATCCACGGATCCGCAAAACACATATGGACGTCTGAATGGAGCCTTACAAGGGGTGTGATCAATGACAGGGGGGTGATCAGGGGGTCTAGATGGGGTGATCAAGGGGTTAATAGGTGGGGGGGGGGGTTAGTGTAGTGTTTGGTGCAACTTTACAGTGTTACCTGGTCCTCTGGTGGTCGATCCCAGCGAATGGGACCACAAGAGGACCAGGTAGCAGCTATATCAGACGCTGTTCACAAAACAGCGTCTGATATAGCTGTTTGATGCGATTTAATTCGCATCTACAGCCTGCCAGCGATGGATCATCGCTGGCAGGCTGTAGCAGAACTGCCGAGACGCGCTTCACTGTGAACGCGCGCGTTCACAGGAAGTCTCGGCTCTCGCGAGATGTCGCGCCGATGCGTCTTCTCAGAGCTACAGGACCGCCCGCAGGACGCATGCCTGCGTTAGGCGGTCCAGTAGCGGTTAATTCCCTCACTGGAGTGTGATAGGAAGATGAGCCCACTAGTAGACACGCTGCTGATTGCATTTACACCTGACACTGTGGACTCAGTGGAAGCAGAAGGTGAAGGCAGAGGAGGAGGAGGAAGAATTTGCCAATGCAGCTGGGTCACCACCAACACCTCAGAAGGAAGGTTTATCATTGGCAAAATGTGGAAAAGCTTTGTCATCACGCCACAACAACCTGCACCACCAGCAGATCTGGAACATCTCAGCAGGAGGCAGCATTTCAGCAACATGTTGGAACAGTACATGTACTGACTGATGGGTCTGCCTAGGGGAATAGCTACAGGGGAAGCAGGGGAAGCAACTGCTTTGGGGCCGTGACCTAGAAAGGGCCCATCCAAGAGGAGGAATAAAGGACTTTGTCAGGGCCCCCTCAATAGTATTATACAATGAAATTATATACAGTGGCAGTATAGACAGTGTAGAAAGTGAATGGAACAGCTGCTGGGCCTGGTCTGAGAGAGCGATCTTTAGTAGCATGGCGGCATGAAAGGATGGGGTTGCGCAAAAATTACTGGGGGAGGGGGGCCCTATTCAAAAATGTGATGTGGTGCCCAATCATTTCTAGCTACGCCACTGGGTCTGGCCCATTCAACTTCTGGGTCTTAAAATTGGGCACATGTCCTGAGGTTGCCCTTTACGCCTTGGAGGTGCTGGCCTACCCTGCAGCCAATGTTTTGTATGAACGTGTGTTTAGCATGGCTGGGGGCATTATCACAGACAAGTGCAGCCGCCTGTCTGCAGACAATGTTGGCAACTAAGCATTTGTTTATTAAAACAACATGTATACCAGCCTCACCCAACCATTGTTGTAAAATTAAAAATAAAAAAAACTGTTATTGGAGACTAACTTTGGCTTCACTGCCCAAAAAGTCTTCATTTTATGTAAGAATGTAACCGCCAATTGTAAGTTCCCTGTCAGTTCAGGGGATTGTACCTGGCAAAAATGGTAATATTCCACCCAACAATTTAAAATCTTTCTTTTGCCGGACAGTATTAAACTTGACCAGCCACAGCTGAAACCAATGATTTACAGTATTGCTATTTTGGCAACTGAATTTCACCCCAGAACAAAAGCTATTCTTTGACGGACACTACAAAACTTGTCCAACCACAGCTGAAACCCCAGAATTACTGTATTTCTATTTTTGCAACTGATTTTCACCCCAGAAAAAAATATATCCTTTGACGGATATTATGAAACTTGTCCAGTCACAGCGGGAACACCAGATTTACTGTATTTCTATTTTTGCAACTGTATTTAGCCACAGAACAAAATCTATCCTTTGACGGACACTAGGGTAATTTTCCAGTCACAGCTGCAACACCAGATTCTGGGTATTGCTATTTTGGCAATTGAATTTCACCCCAGAACAAAATCTTTCCTTTGACGGATACTATTAAACTTGTTCAGTCACAGCTGGAACACCAGATTTACTGTATTTCTATTTTTGCAACTGTATTTAACCACAGAACAAAATCTATCATTTGACGGACACTAGGGAAATTGTCCAGTCACAGCTGGGACACCAGATTCAGAGTATTGCTATTTTGGCAATTAAATTTCACCCCAGAAAAAAATATACCCTTTTACGGACAGATTTAAACTAGTCCTGCAACAGCTGGAACACCAGATTTATGGTATTTCTATTCTTGAAACTGAATTTCACCGCAGAAAATAATATATCCTATGACGGACACTATTAAACTTGTCCAGTCACATCTGGAACACAAGATTTACTGTATTTCTATTTCGGCAACTGAATTTCACCCCAGAAAATAATAAATCCTTTGCCGGACAATATTAAACTTGTCCAGTCACAGCTGGAACACCATATTTACGGTATTTATATTTTTGCAACCTTGCAACTGAATTTCACCCAAGAAAATAATATATCCTTTGACGGACACTATTAAACTTAGCCAGCTACAGCTGAAACCACTGATTTATGGTATTGCAATTTTGGCAATTGAATTTCACCCTAGAAAAAAATATATCCTTTGCTGGACACTATTAAACTTGTCCAGCCGCAGCTGGAACACCAGATTTACGGTATTTATATTTTTGAAACTGAATTTCACCGCAGAAAATAATTTATCCTATGACTGACACTAGGAAACTTGGCCAGCCACTGCTGGGACACCAGATTTACGGCATTGCTATTTTGGCAATTGAATTTCACCCCAGAAAAAAACATATCCTTTGCTGGACACTATTAAACTTGGCCAGCCACAGCTGAAACCACTGATTTATGGAATTGCTATTTTGGCAATTGAATTTCACCCCAGAAAAAAATATATCCTTTGCTGGACACTATTAAACTTGGCCATCCACAGCTGAAACCATCAGTTGCAAAAATATAAATACCGTAAATATGGTACTGAGAGAGTAGTGGACGCATGGAATAGCCTTCCTGCAGAAGTGGTAGCTGCAAATACAGTGAAGGAGTTTAAGCATGCATGGGATAGGCATAAGGCCATCCTTCATATAAGATAGGGTCAGGGGCTATTCATAGTATTCAGTATATTGGGCAGACTAGATGGGCCAAATGGTTCTTATCTGCCGACACATTCTATGTTTCTATGTTTCTATGAAACCACTGATTTATGGTATTGCTATTTTGGCAATTGAATTTCACCCCAGAAAAAAATATATCCTTGCCGGACACTATTAAACTTGTCCAGTCACAGCTGGAACACCAGATTTACAGTATTTCTATTTTTGCAACTGAATTTCACCACAGAAAATAATATATCCTATGACGGACACTATGAAACTTGTCCAGTCATAGCTGGAACACCAGATTTACGGTATTGCTATTTTGGCAATTGAATTTCACCCCAGAAAATGATCTATTCTTTGCCAGACACTATTAAACTTGGCCAGCCACTGCTGGGACTCCAGATTTACGGTATTGCTATTTTGGCAATTGAATTTCACCCCAGAATAAAATATATCCTTTGCCGGACACTATTAAACTTGGCCAGCCACTGCTGGGACAACAGATTTAGGGGATTGCTATTTTGGCAATTGAATTTCACCACAGAAAGAAATCTATCTTTTGCCAGACAGCAGACAGTATTAGACTTGGCTAGCCACAGCTGGAACACTAGATTTAGGGGATTGCTATTTTGGCAATTGAATTTAACCCCTTAATAAATATAGAAATTTCTATCCTGAGTTTCTAGGTGTGACAATAAACACAGCCAAGCCCCTGATATAGGATATAGCAAAAAAAAAAACTATTATTGATGGTTTGATGGACTTGGTGGCAGCTTGTGCTGGTGCACCACAAGACACAAAATGTCCGCCGATCAAAGTGACAGAAAAACGCTCTGTGCAGCATAAAAACCAGTGAGCAATTAACTAGCAGAAGTTGAATGATTCACAGCTGTAGTTCGATCACTTCATTAGGTGTTTTTGCTGACTTTTCCCTGCCTAATCTCGCCCTCACAGAAGCTGCGTCCTCTCCCTACACTAATCAGAGCAGAGTGACGTGCGGCGCTACATGACTCCAGCTTAAATAGAGGTTGGGTCACATGCTGTACTTGGCCAATCACAGCCATGCCATTAATAGTCATGGCTGTGATGGCTTCTTAGGGCAAGAAGTAAAACGCTAGCTGATTGGCTGCTGTGCAGCCCTTCAGAAAGTGGGAAGAAATCGCTGAACAACAGACCCGAACCTGAACTTTTTTGAAAATGTTCGGGTCCGGGTCTGAGTCTCGAACACCCCAAAATTCGGTACGAACCCGAACTATCCAGTTCGGGTTCGCTCATCCCTATTCTTGAACTGTATATATACTGAGTTGGTCTTCTATAAAGTAATTTCTTGATTTAGTCTTCAACATTGGGATTTCCTGATGATTGAGGAGTTTAGCGTTCTGTCCTCATATTGGCTCTGTCCAATTATTAGGCAGGTTTGGACACTGGAATTCAGGTTCCAGCGAAGGGGAAGCTGTTTTCTGACGGAGGTACCCAGTCGGGGTACCAGGCGGTCCGTCACATTGACTAAGCTAGATTGTCTTTGAAGTGGGCTAGGTAGTACTGGAAGAAGAGTTGAAAGAAGTCTTGGGCTCATGTTATAAGCTGGTTGAAAGATACAGCTTTTGTATTTAAATATTATTAAGTTTACAAACTTTAAAACTTTATCTTTTCACCTTCAATATAATTGAATTCTTACTATTGCATGAATATAACAAAATAATAAGCAACTTTGTCACAAAAGACAGCCTTGAACATGTCCTAACCTCTTCAAAGATAGTAATCAATGTTACACCGTACAACACAAAAGCAAAACAGAAAAAAGCTTCCATATTAAAGTGATATAGATTTTGATACTGTACGAGATGTTAAGGTCTAATTAATAGAGACAATAACAATGCTCAATTTTCATAGCAATAAATCCACGAAGATAAGCCTGGAGTTCTAATATTAAGTCACCAAAATGCGGCAATCATAAGTGTCTTCTGTTTTTCCCTCATTTTATATTATATTTGCCTGGCACGTAAGTGTACTTAAGCAAATAGCACACTCTATTTTAGTACTGCAGGTGCTCTGGATGTACACAGAAGGGCAGGCTTATTATTAAAATTAACTCTAGATGGTACAACAGAGGGTACAAAATGGTGAATTAATTGAAAGCTTCAGTTTAAGGCTAGGGCTGTGCGACAATAAGTCGCTCGACACTTAGGGCACAACTACACTGCGACATTGATTTCGCACCATGGTCGCGCGACAACTTTTATAATGATAGTCTATGGTGTCGCTCTGCTACATGCTGCGGCAATGACGCGACAGTCATAGAAAAATCCATCTTGGATTGATATTTTGCTCCTGTTGTGTCACGGTCGCAGCATGTCGCATGTTGTAGTGCGACATCATAGACTCTCAATATAAAAATTTTCATGCGACATTGATGTGACAAAATGTCGCATGACACATGCAGTGTATCCCTAGCCTAATGCTACTGGTAGCATCCTCTTTAGGGCTTTTGGTTGTCTTGACAACTTTGTCATACTGGAAAGTACAAGGCAGCATCAGCTGCTTTATTTTCCATTTTCCATACAGTATATACTACTCTAATGACATAGCAGATAATCTCACTTTCCCTCACTAACACAAATCGACTGCTGCAAATACAATTTATTTTAGAAACAATTGATATGTTTGCTTGGCTAAGCAATATGATTTCTTTCATCATATTTACAGAAGATTTGACAACCAAAAAGGTTGTCAGTAGAAATACTGTGAGGGAATTTCCCAAAATTAGTTTTCCGTCTGAATTGGTCTGCTGATTCGATTTAACACAAATAGAATTTGACCTAGGGGTGAGCAAACTGGTTCTACCGGTTTGGGATTCAGTCTAATCCAAGTTTTCTGTGATTCGTTTCAGGCAAACCAATGAGAGGGAGAAGGAGAGAGAAAGACTAGTACACAAATGTGTGTTTCTTAATAATTAGAGTTGAGCGAACCCGAACTGTAAAGTTCGGGTTTCTTACCGAACTTTACGATTTTATCACCCCCGGACCCGAACCAGAACATTTCCGTAAAAGTTCAATCAGCAAGTGTTTCACTACTTTGCCCTAAGAAGCCATTACAGCCATGCCTACTAATGGCGTGGCTGTGATTGGCTGAGTACAACATGTGACCCAGCCTCTATATAAGCTGGAGTCACGTAGTGCGGCATGTCATTCTGCTGATCTTAGTTTAGGGACAGGTTGCTGCCGGTGCTCTCAGGGAGAGATTAGGAAAGAAATCTGTTGAACTTGGTGGTGTGAAATCTTCAAGCCACAGCAATTATTGAGGGAGGGTGCTACTGCTATCCTATATTTTTGTACCCAGCCCTGAGCCCAGTGATACTGCAAAATCATTTCTTTTTTTAATCCATCTGTTACTGAGGTGGGGGTCGGCGGCCATTTTATCAACTGCGGTGTCCTTGCATGTGTGCCAGCCTGCCAGGGAAATCAGTCTTATCCTTTTTTGTAGCTTAGTGAAGGAAAAAATCTTTTTTTTCTGGATGGCAAGTCAAGTCCCCTACATTACCTATTTTATAAATTAGGGGTGACATAGTGCATTTCTGTAGTTGGGGGCAAAAACCTGTATTGTGGTGCTATAGAGAGCACTTGTGCATAAAACGCACAAAAACGTATTTTAAAATTCAGCAGTGACATACTGCATTCCTGTATTTTGGGGAAATAAACCCGTATTTTTTGTTCACAGTGCAGTTTTGCATACAACGCACAAATACGTATTTTAGATTTCAGCAGTGACATACTGCATTCCTATATTTTGGGGAAATAAACCGTTATTGTTTGTCCACAGACCAGTTTTGCATACAATGCACAAATACCTATTTTAAATTTCAGCAGTGAAATACTGCATTTGTGTACTTTGGGGAAATAAACGGTATTGTTGGTCCACAGAGCAGTTTTACATATACCGCACAAATACCTATTTTAAATTTCAGCAGTGAAATACTGCATTCCTGGATTTTGGGGAAATAAACGGGTATTATTAGTTCACAAAGCAGTTTTACATACACCCCACAAATACCTATTTTACATTTCTGCAGTGACATACTGCATTCCTGTATTTTGGGGAAATAAACCGTTATTGTTTGTCCACAGACCAGTTTTGCATACTATGCACAAATACCTATTTTAAATTTCAGCAGTGAAATTCTGCATTTGTGTACTTTGGGGAAATAAACTGGTATTGTTGGTCCACAGAGCAGTTTTACATATACCGCACAAATACCTATTTTAAATTTCAGCAGTAAAATACTGCATTTGTGTATTTTGGAGAAATAAACCGTTATTGTTAGTTCACAGAGCAGTTTTGCATACAACGCACAAATACCTATTTTAAATTTCAGCAGTGAAATACTTCATTTGTGTATTTTGGGGAAATAAACCGGTATTATTAGTTCACAGAGCAGTTTTACATACCACGCACAAATACCTATTTTACATTTCTGCAGTGACATACTGCATTCCTGTATTTTGGGGAAATAAACCGTTATTGTTGGTCCACAGAACAGTTTTGCATACAACGCACAAATACCTATTTTAGATTTCAACAGTGACATACTGCACTTGTGTATTTTGGGGAAATAAACCAGTATTGTTGTTCCACGGAGCACTTTTGCATAGAAAGCTAAAAAACCTATTTTAAAATTTAGCAGTGATATACTGCATTTCTGTAGTTTATTGCAATAAACACTGGTTTTGTGCTATATAGCAGATCTGATGCCTACACTGTATTTCAGTAATTTTAAGTAACCTTTTGAACTCTGCATTTACATAGTTGGTTGCAACTTGGTTTTGTGGTAGATAGCACATTTGCAGTGTACGCTGCATTTCTGACAGTCAAATTAAACCGTTAACTTCTGCTTTTACATTGTTGGTTTGAAAAATCTAATTTTTGGTGATAGTGAAGTAATTGAATTGAATTGCTCCGTTACACTGTTGTGTGACCTAAAGAAATTTATTCTGTTTATGACACGGGCACTGCCTTACTGTTAGTGAACTTAATTGTTAACTTTGGGCAGTTAAATTGACACCGGAGTTAAACCATCTGTAAGTTTGGTGGGTGAACACAAATAATGAGAACATCAAATAATTGACGTGGGCATAGTCATGGTGGTATACATGGAGATCCTGCTGCTGGGAGAGAACGTGGCCATTCAGCGCCAACTACAGGTCCAAGTGAAACACCTTCCTCAGGTGCGAGTAGGCAACAGAACCTGCAGCGTTATTTGGTAGGCCCGAGTACAGGCGATAGTAGATTGGGTGGCTGACAGTGGCGCCAGTTCCTTCACAGTATCTCTCACCCAGTCCTCTGCAGAACCTCACCCCCTTGCAAAGCAGCCAAGCAACCTGAGTTCCACGTCATGCAGCAGACTCTTATGCTTTTTGATGACTCTGCTGGCAGGGTTTCTGCGGGCCATCCACATAGCCCTGCCCCAGAAGTGGATAGGCATTGAATGCACTGATGCCCAACCACTTATGTTGCAGGATGAGGACATAAGAAGGACCACCGCAGCACGTCTCTGATGATGACGAAACACAGGTGCCAACTGCTGCGGCTTTTTGCAGTGACCGAAGAGTAGAGCAGGGGTCAAGAATGGGTGGAAGATGATGTGGAGAACAATGAGGTCCTAGACCCCGACTGAACTCAAATTCATGCTAGTAATGTGTGCACTTCTGAGGAAGAGGTGGTGGTCACACAGAGGCAACAGCACAGCAAAAGAGGGAGCAGGGTGCAAAAGCGGAGCGACCGTCCCTGAGTCAGTACGCCTGCTACTGCCCACCGCACCCAGGGACCTAGCACACCAAAGATAGCTCCAAGGAGTTCATTGGTGTGGCAGTTCTTCAGACAATGTCCTGATGACAAGACACGAGTGGTTTGCACGTTGTGCAATCAGAGCCTGAAGCGAGGCATAAACATTCTAAACCTGAGCACAATCTGCATGACCAGGCATCTACATGCAAAGCACGAACTGCAGTGGAGTAAACACCTTAAAAATGAAGAAAGGTCTCAGGCTCCTTCTGCTTCCATTTCTGCTGCTGTCTCTGCCTCTTCCTCCACCTGTGGAGTCACAGTGGCACCTGCCACCCAGCAAACAGAGGATGAGGATCTCCCTAACTGCACACTGGTTAAATGTAGTGGTGGCTGGGCCCGAGGAGGATAGCGGTTTGGCGCATGTCCTTCCACCACGAGGTTCACAGGGCATTTTGCTTTGCCTCCTGTTGCCTCCTGCTCCTACTCCGCTTCCTCCTCCTCCTCCTCTTCTACCACCTCCTCATCCGGTCAGCGAAAGACCTTTACCACCAACTTCAGCACAGCCAGGAGTAAACGCCAGCAGGCGTTTTTAAAACTCATGTATTTGGGGAACAAACTCCACACCGCATAGGAGCTGTGGAGAGGCATAGAAGAACATACTGATGAGTGGTTGCAGCTAGCAAGCCTCAAGCCCGGCCTGGTAGTGTGCGATAATGGGCGAAATCTCGTAGCAGTTCTGGGACTAGCCGGTTTGACGCACATCCCTTGCCTGGTGCATGTGCTGAATTTGGTGGTGCAGAAATTCCTTAAAAACTACCCAGACTTGTCAGAGCTGCTGCAGAAAGTGTGGACACTTTCGGCATTCTCACCCTGTTGCTGCTCTCCTGTCTGCGCTGCAGCGTAACTTCAGCCTTCCCGCTCACTGCCTCATATGCGACGTGCCCACCAGGTGGAACTGCACCTTGCATATGCTGGAGAGACTGTGCGAGCAGCAGCAGGCAATAGTGGAGTTTCAGTTGCAGCACACACGGGTCAGTCGCACTGCAGAACAGCACCACTTCACCACCAATGAGTGGGCCTCCATGTGAGACCTGTGTGCCTTGTTGTGGTGTTACAAGTCCTTAACCAACATGGCCAGTGCCGATGATGCCATTTTTAGCGTTACGAAACCACTTCTATGTCTCCTTGAAAAAACACTTAGGGCGATGATGAAAGAGGATGTGGCACAGGAGGAAGAGGAGGAGGAAGAGGGGGCATTTCACAGGCTTTCAGGCCAGTCATTCACAAGTGGCTCAGAGGGTGGACTCCTGCACCAGCAGAAGCCAGGTACACATGTGGCCAACCAGGTCACAATTCTGAAGGAGGAGGATGATAAGGTAGAGGAGGGGGAAATGGGTTCACAGCAGGGTGGCACCCAACGCAGCTCATGCCCATCACTGGAGCATGGCTGGGGGGGATACGGGGGACACATACGATACACCACCTACAGAGGACAGCTTGTCCTTACCTCTGTGCAGCCTGGCACACATGAGCAACTACATGCTGCAGTGCCTGCGCAACAACCGCAGAGTTGACCACGTTTTAACTTGTGCTGACTACTGGGTTACCACCCTGCTGGATCCCTGTTACAAAGACAATGTGCCGTCCTTAATTTTCTCACTGGAGCATGATAGGAAGATGCGCGACTACAAGAACATGCTGGTAGATGCACTCCTGAGGGCATTCCCAACTGACACCGGGGGAAAAATGGAAGCACAAGGCGAAGGCAGAGGCGGAGGAGGAAGAGGTCGCCAATGCAGCTGGGTCACGGCCAGCACCTCAAAAGGCAGGGTTAGCATGGCCGACATGTTGAAAAGCTTTGTCACCACGCCACAGCAACCGGCACCACCAGCTGGTATGGAACATCTTAGCAGGAGGCAGCATTTTAACAACATGGTGGAACAGTAGGTGTGCACACGCCTACATGTACTGACTTATGGTTTTGCCCCATTCAACTTCTGGGTCTCCAAACTGTCCACATGGCCTGAGCTTCCCCTTTATGCCTTGGAGGTGCTGGCCTGCCCTGCGGCCAGTGTATTGTCTGAACGTGTATTTAGCATGGCACGGGGCGTCATTACAGACAAACACAGCCGCCTTTCCACAGCCAATGTGGACACGCTCACATTCATTAAAATGAACCAGGCTTGGATCCCACGAGACTTGTCTGTACCTTGTGCAGAATAGACATTTATACCCGCCTCAACCATACATTTTTGTACTCATGTGCACTTATTCTTTGATTTCTTTTTTTTTATTTGTCCCATTATTTTGGGGCTACCCCAATTAAAGAAAACAAACAAAAAAAAACATTGTTAGCTGGCTACCTCCTCCTCCTCGATCGCCGCTTCCACCTACAACACCACATTCACCACCTTCTTAACCTCCGACTCCACATCCACCTCCTCCTCCGAGTTGCAGGTTAATAATTTTAAATTTTTATTTGTTTTATTTTATTTAACTTATTTCCCTATCCACCTTTATTTGCAGAGCTCTTGCCATGCTCTTAAGCACATTTTGCTGCCTTTTGTAGCCCTCTACCCCTTTCCATTACATTTTTAGGGCCATTTTAGTGCCCAAAAGTTCTAGGTGTTTGCTCAACTCTATTAACAATACATACTGTATGCGTTGTCTAAGTGGTGCTCATTTTCATTATGGAGAGCCCATGGTACGCCACGTACACAGTATTGTAGGCCAGATGATGCACCTTCTATGCCAAGTACATGTGCACAATATTGTAGGACAGGCAATGCGCCTGGTACACTAATTACGTGTGCGCAGTATTGTAGACCAGATTGTATCCCTCTGGGTTTCTGGGAAAGATATTTGAAATTAGTTTTCCTAGACTTATCTGACAGGTATTTTACCAATACACTAATATCTAGATCCAAATTGTAAATTTAAACATAACAAGAAATAAGCTACAGTTGTAATTAAACAATTAAGCTTTATTCAATTCATTAATCACTTGGCATCACACAAAAAGTTAAAATGTTTAAAAATTATGGTAGATGGTGTCAAACATATTACATTTACAGTAAGAGTACAAGTATTTACACCAGTATCTTTACAGATTATTACATCCAATATTGTAAATTTGTACTCATACATTGATTTCACACCAAACAGCTATTATATATATATGTGCATACTCATGCTATAGTGTATATTATAGTTAATTGCTCTCACAATGGGATGCTCCTATACAAAGTACATCAAAAATAAAGTGCAAGTGCATACAAGTAAGGCTAATTCTGCGCCAACACTATGAGAGCAGACACCACATCTCAATATTGCATACAATAAACTGAAGGTTTCCAGTAATTCAAAATGTAATACAAAGATACTAACCAAAGTGTAAAGTTACACTGACACCACCGTGACGGTGGTGTCAGTGTAACTTTACACTTTGGTTAGTATCTTTGTATTACATTTTGAATTACTGGAAACCTTCAGTTTATTGTATGCAATATTGAGATGTGGTGTCTGCTCTCATAGTGTTGGCGCAGAATTAGCCTTACTTGTATGCACTTGCACTTTATTTTTGATGTACTTTGTATAGGAGCGTCCCATTGTGAGAGCAATTAACTATAATATACACTATAGCATGAGTATGCACATATATATATAATAGCTGTTTGGTGTGAAATCAATGTATGAGTACAAATTTACAATATTGGATGTAATAATCTGTAAAGATACTGGTGTAAATACTTGTACTCTTACTGTAAATGTAATATGTTTGACACCATCTACCATAATTTTTAAACATTTTAACTTTTTGTGTGATGCCAAGTGATTAATGAATTGAATAAAGCTTAATTGTTTAATTATAACTGTAGCTTATTTCTTGTTATGTTTAAATTTACAATTTGGATCTAGATATTAGTGTATTGGTAAAATAAATGAATGGAGTATCGGATCTAATACTTTATGGGGGACATTGGTTTGGTTATCTTATCTGACAGGTAGTCCAACTTTCATGGAATGCAAAGTAAAAACATATTTAGTCAAAACTGGTGGAGAATACAAGCAAAGGCATAATTATAAGGAGTGCAAGCAAAGGTACAGGTTGGCCCTTGAGTCATGTAGAGGGTGGGTGGGGGGTGTCAAAAAGTAACCCAGCTCCATTTGAGCAAACCAATGCTGTACATGATGTGTGATAGTTGGGGGGTCGGCTATTATATATTTTCCTTTGGGGTCGAGGAGTTTCAAGTTATGCTTCTGAATTCAAATATAAGTACCAAATTGAGATTGTGATACATAGATAAAAGGAGGCTTCCAGAACACACCTGAAAAAGATAAAAGGAAACAGAATTTAGTTTTTTGTGACAAGATGAAGATGAGGTACCACTATATAAACATGACTTTCTATGCAAATGATAATCCATTAAAGGGGTTCTCTGGGCTTTTAATATAGATGACCTATCCTCAGGATAGGTCATCAATATCAGATCAGCGGGGGTCTGACACCCAGCACCTCCGCCAATCAGCCGCATAAAGGGTCATCAATATTAAAAGCCCGGAGAACCCCTGTAAGAGTATCTTTTTACAGGGTCTTGATGAATGAGGTTTTTTATGGTTAATATGGTGGTAAAAACGGATGTTGCTTTGAAATGTCACAGGAAAGGGACAAAGAGGTGGGCCACTACTATTAAGTATTAATGGCATATCCTGTATATACATACTTTTTCTAGATGGGAGTACCCATTTAATGCATTTTCAAACAAATATTAGAATTTAGTTATCCATCCTTAACCTCAACCAGTTGGCAATTTAGGAATTTTCTGGGCCACTAATATTGCATACCTGTCTTTAGGATAGGTCATCAATATCTGATCTTTGAGGTTAAACAATGTCACTGATCACCTGGCAGAGACAGGGGTGTGCAGTGAGTTTGCCACTTGTGTCTGGATGGTGGACAACAAAACTATAGGAGCTGCTCATGCTTGTCGGCAGATAAAATGGTGAACTGTCAGGCCCATCCAGAGACTGTTTATCATGCATTCCCTCAAGTTAACTCTACTCCCAATACCACCTAACAGCTAGTTCATAACAATCTAAGGGTGGGTTCACACTAGCGTTAGGAATTCCGTTATGGCTTTCCGTTATAACGGAAAATAACGGAATCCATAAGTCGGAAGGACGGATCCGTTCTACTGCCCATAGACTTTTATTATGACGGAATGCAAAACGGAAGCCTTTAAAAGGCATTCCGTTTGCTTTCTGTCTTAATAGTAGTCTATGGGAATCAAAACGGATCCGTCTAGTTCCCGTTATGCAAGACGGAAAACTGAATGGAAAAGTCAGTCGACAGGACTTTGTTTTTCGTCTTGCATAACGGGACCCAGATGGATCTGTTATGCTTTTCCATACACTTCTATTAGGATGGAAAGCAAACGGAATGCCTCTGTTTTGCATTCTGTCTGGGCATTCCGTTATTTTCCGTTATAACTATGTTAAACCGGAAAGCCTTAACAGAATCCCTAATGCTAGTGTGAAACCACCCTTAGATGGTGGGCAATTAGTTTAAAGGACCATCCTGCTTCTCTCAGTCTACAGGGAGTGCAGAATTATTAGGCAAGTTGTATTTTTGAGGATTAATTTTATTATTGAACAACAACCATGTTCTCAATGAACCCAAAAAACTCATTAATATCAAAGCTGAATATTTTTGGAAGTAGTTTTTAGTTTGTTTTTAGTTTTAGCTATTTTAGGGGGGTATCTGTGTGTGCAGGTGACTATTACTGTGCATAATTATTAGGCAACTTAACAAAAAACAAATATATACCCATTTCAATTATTTATTTTTACCAGTGAAACCAATATAACATCTCAACATTCACAAATATACATTTCTGACATTCAAAAACAAAACAAAAACAAATCAGTGACCAATATAGCCACCTTTCTTTGCAAGGACACTCAAAAGCCTGCCATCCATGGATTCTGTCAGTGTTTTGATCTGTTCACCATCAACATTGCGTGCAGCAGCAACCACAGCCTCCCAGACACTGTTCAGAGAGGTGTACTGTTTACCCTCCTTGTAAATCTCACATTTGTTAATGGACCACAGGTTCTCAATGGGGTTCAGATCAGGTGAACAAGGAGGCCATGTCATTAGATTTTCTTCTTTTATACCCTTTCTTGCCAGCCACGCTGTGGAGTACTTGAACGCGTGTGATGGAGCATTGTCCTGCATGAAAATCATGTTTTTCTTAAAGGATGCAGACTTCTTCCTGCACCACTGCTTGAAGAAGGTGTCTTCCAGAAACTGGCAGTAGAAATAAGTAAACCTTAGAAAAATCAGTCTTGAGATATTTCTTGGCCCAGTCTTGACGCTTCAGCATGTGTGTCTTGTTCAGTGGTGGTCGTCTTTCAGCATTTCTTACGTTGGCCATGTCTCTGAGTATTGCACACCTTGTGCTTTTGGGCACTCCAGTGATGTTGCAGCTCTGAAATATGGCCAAACTGGTGGCAAGTGGCATCTTGGCAGCTGCACGCTTGACTTTTCTCAGTTCATGGGCAGTTATTTTGCGCCTTGGTTTTTCCACACGCTTCTTGCGACCCTGTTGACTATTTTGAATGAAACGCTCGATTGTTCGATGATCACGCTTCAGAAGCTTTGCAATTTTAAGAGTGCTGCATCCCTCTGCAAGATATCTCACTATTTTTGACTTTTCTGAGCCTGTCAAGTCCTTCTTTTGACCCATTTTGCCAAAGGAAAGGAAGTTGCCTAATAATTATGCACACCTGATATAGGGTGTTGATGTCATTAGACCACACCCCTTCTCATTACAGAGATGCACATCACCTAATATGCTTAATTGGTAGTAGGCTTTCGAGCCTATACAGCTTGGAGTAAGACAACATGCATAAAGAGGATGATGTGGTCAAAATACTCATTTGCCTAATAATTCTGCACTCCCTGTAATTAGTCTGTCAACTGGGCAAAAAGTCTGTCAAATTGTCTTTGAGTGTGTCATAGAGGCATATCTAATATTTAACAATCCCTCACCAAGAGATACACTATACAAAGTATACTCTGAGAGTCATTTTTTATAGTGCAGTGGGGGAATCATTTTATAACCTCTTGTGGCAAGACCCAGGGCCAGATTTATCATTAGCTAAAGTCACTTTAATGGAGTGAAAAGGTCGAAAAAAATGTGCAATCAATAAAATTGCTAATTTTTTGTGACTTTTTCAAGCTCTGCACTAAGCTCTACAGTTTTGTGAAAGTGGGCGTGTTTTCTTATGTAAATTAATCTCTAGACAGATTTACTATTGCGACCATTTAAAAAGTCGCAAAAAAAATTTGCAATTTCACTCCAGGGGGGACCATGGTTATCTTATGCAACTTTTTAATAGAACATGCGACTTTTTTGTAAAGACGTGCGACTTTTGTAAAGCCGCTTACTGAAGGATAGACTGCTACCGTCAAACCACATTTATCACAGTATTAAAGGACCATTAATAAATCTGACTAGTCAAAAGTGACTTTGGACATATGTAAAAGTGGAGTAAAATGTAAGTATAATGATAAATCTGGCGCCCAGTGTCTAAACATACCATACTTGCAATCATTTACATATCTGCCTGATACATAACTGCATACAGAGTTTTGCAGCAATCTGACATTTCTATCTGGGTGCATTACACATTTTTTTTGCCAATAAGTATATTTGAGTCTACAAGAACTAAGAAGAATAAATAGATAGTAATGCCCTATTGCTTCACCCACTGATATCATATTGCTACTATCATAACATTGTCACTCAACTACTACTTCTATTAGTATTTCAATTATAAATAATGGTATTCTACTGTTAAAATACTCTTAGTCTCATTGTTATTTAGTAATCAAAATTGTATATTATGGTAAAGAATAAAGATACTATCATATGCTTTTCCATTCAGCTTTTCCCCAAATCTCAAATAAAAAAGGATTTTTCAAAATGATAGAAGTTATTATCTTCTCTGTGTGGAGAGCATCCTCTCCAACTCTCAGCATGCTTAAGGCATAGAGTATACAAGGTCACTGCTACATCTCGATCTCAAACGGGAAAGCATGCTGTGCTAGCCACCCAGGAGTTAAACCTAGAGTGGCTCTTTTTGAAATAATTAATTAGGTTTCATTTTTTTCTGTGTGTGTGTTTGTGTGTGTCTGCATACTTCAATTCAATATTCTAGAAAGTATGGCCAGATTATACTGTCCCTGTATTTCTTTTGAAGTAATACACAATAAATTTGGTAGTTTAGAAATTCCAAATGTAATTATTTCCCCCTACTCAGCAAGGTATTTGAATATCATGCTGAGGAGAACATTTATCTCTAATGATTAATAGACTCTAGATTCTTTCATGTCTTTAAGTTGTGTGGCTCTCAGGAACACAGTGACAAATACAATGGGTCATATAGCTATAACATATGGTGGCGGTCACATTTTTACATTTTGAACATGTGAAAGTGCAGCCCATCATCACAGTCAATTAATTAACAAAGGCTCAAACACATACAGTAATTTTAAAATACAATTTCTGCCTAAAAATCTGTAAAGTGGGGTGATCCACTATATTAAATGTGTGTTCTTATCGAGATGTCAAGTCATAGAGGAGGGTTTCTGATTTGAGACCCCCTTCTATGAGAGATAAGCTGCAGCTACTTAGAAATACAGGGTGGAATTTCCAACACATATTTTGCTGCGATTCTGTAAGAATGAACTTCCAGCAGACATGTTTGGAAAATGAACAGTAAGTGATGGTAAAAATGCCTTTGATAAACATATAGGGGTAGATTTATCAAGACAGGGGTTTTCTGCACCGATCTTAATATCTCCTTCACTGCCGAAGGATGCACCACATTTATGAAGAAATGCGTCACATTGCTTGCAACTTTTTAAAGTAACTTTTCTAGTGTAAGGGAGATGATAAATCTCCCTCATATGTAAGGCCTTAGATTAGCAGATGCTAATCAATCTACTATGTCTAGATTTGATTACTCCTAAGGAGTTAATCTGAGTGCCCCATCCCCCTGGTTTTCATGCTTTAACCCCGATACAGGGATCTGGACTCTACTGCCGGGCAACCACCTGGCTGCTACCTCTTGGAATTGTATCTGTTCAGCCACTACTGCCCTATGGGGTTCAAGAGACACCAGTGTGGAGCACCAAGGAATCAAGCAAAACCATAATTAGAGAACAAGCCCAAGACAAGCAGCATGCAAGTAATCTAGTAAACATGGTAGTGATCAAGTCAGGCAGTTCAGGCTCAGAACAAGGAAAGGGCAGAGGTCAGGTGAGGTGGCAAAAAGTCAAATACAGAAACAAGCAGAGTTTGGTACATAGGCAGGCAAACAAGACTATAGTGCACATTTGTAGGAAACAACCTATTCCACAGGCATAATCCCAGAAAAAAAGGTTTCTTAAATACGTACCCTGCAGTGGCCAGCCATAGAGAAAATGGAAAAGATTAAAATGCTTGCTTGCTAACCCTTTAAGAGCCAGAGTATGCACCCTATGGGTAATGAGAGGCCATACAGACTAAAAATAGGCCTCAGCCTACATGTAGTACACAGTGCAGTGCTGCCCCAGTGAAGGAGTAGGAAGACTTTGGCGGCCCCAGACCGCAGGACAGAGCAGGTGAGAATTCCAGTGACCAGATGCACTGGGTGTAGTGAAGCAGCAAGTACAGACAGCCAGTGTAAACCTATAGTACCTATCTTCAGAGAACAATAAGGAAATAATATAAGTGCAGACTAGATGGTCTTTTTCTGCCATCAGTCTTCTTTGTTTTTATGTTTCTGTGGCTTCCCTTGACAAAGTTAACGGTTTTTCACTGGTTTAATAGCTGGACCCATGACAATTACCTTTTAAAAAAAAGTTTCTTAATAAGTTTCTTAATAAGTTATCTTAATAACATTAATTGATGATCATGATAGATTTGTTGATTTGTGATCAGTCATTTGAAGAGCAAAAATCACAAGCGTGAACCATGCTTCAAACAAAAGCGTGAACCTATTCTCAGTTTGTCAGCTTTGCTTACAATACTTTTAGAATTATTGTTAGGATATGTTAGAAGATATGTTACCACTTTCTGCTTGGAAGGGGTCCAATCACCCTCATGACTAGAGATATTTTTTCTGGGCTGTGGCCTGGGTGTGTTTTTGGCCAAGCAACCAAATGTATCACTCCATTCAGAACTAATTGTTCCACAAATATGGCACACTTTTTCATCTTCACCCAAATTTTAGTCACCTTCTTCCAGCTGTCTCTGCCAAAACAAGTAGCAGAAGCCGCAGCAGCCAGTTCAGTTTATTAGTTGTTACATGATGGAACAGTTTTTTCAACTGCTACACCATCAACCAAAACTTGTCTCATCAATGTGGAAATAAGATGCACTCCCGGGCCTTCACCAAAATTTTATTCTGCTGTATGATATTCATACTTCTGGCCAGAGTGTCCATTTTAGTTATAACAAAAAAATGTTTAAAATTGTTTCATTCACAAAATGACTATGGCTTGTTCTCGGCGAACAATGTACCATGTTCGCTGACCGCATGGATTTTAGGCAGACTAGAATAGTGTCCCAAACTGGCCCTGTATGCTCTCTCTGATTTATCTTGCCCAGCCTCCAGTGTCATCTCAGACAGGGGATGTGGTGATACCCAAACAGACCAAGTTGTCCTCCGGCAGTGTACAAAACATCACTTTTGTCAAAATGGATGAGGCACAAATCCAGGAGGATGTTTAAACTCCTCTGGCTGATGCCAATGAGTAGATCTGGCCCTGCTGATCGTGCCCCATCTTGCCACTGCTGTTGTCTGCCTGCCTTACCCTCATGCTACGTACCTTATGGCTGTTGTGGCTGCCATTATGCCACTGCCGCAGTCTACCTTCCTACCATAATGTTCCATACTATATGGCTCCTGCTGCCTCTGCCGCCATCATCCCCCCCCCCCCTCTTCCATAAAAAGATTGTGGGTCAATACTGGTTTTGTTGTTACTATCTGATATGATTTTGGTGCATTTATTATGACCAATGGGAATTGTTCGTACCCCCAAATAAGATCTGCCTGGCCAGAGAGCAGGTTTGATACCTGCTAGCATATTACTCTTAGGCCAAGTATGGAGAGTACCATTGTATTTTCTCCATTACTAGTGATTTTAACCATGCACCCCAGTAATAGAGGGGCTCACTACCCCCCCCCCCCTCCCTTTTTAATCGTCTTCCTGCCCCTTCCCTGTGATTGACAACCGGCTGTTCGGTAAAACCAGCCAGCTGTCGGGTATAAACACTGTCAGTCACAGCGAAGGGGCAGGAAAGGGGGCATGGTTACTGCGGCTTGAAGCAAGGAGGCCGCTGCCCCCTTGACTTCAAGCCTGACTCGAGGAGCGCGCTGGCCAGGCATAAAAGATCGTTTTGGGCGCTTTTACCGGATCAGACAGCTGAAACAAAAGGATGATTAGAAACACGATGCTGGATACTCTATGGTGCTGCCAGCGGCTTGGGACAGTTTATTGAGGTGACAGGTTCCCTTTAACCTCTTGTGGGTGCTCACATAGCATATTTTAGTGTGATCATTAAAAGTTACATTTTATAAGCATTTATATCTGGGTCAAGTTTGGGCATTAAGCCACATGGCTTTTTGTTGTTAATTTAAGTATACCCATACCCAGATAGCGTCCATGTATTATTTCTCTGTTCCCATGCCACTGCTGCTTTCTTTTCTGTACCATATGGCTGATATGGTACTGCAGCAGCTGCTACTCCTCTCTGCTAATCCAACACTGCCACCACTATTAAAGCTACACAGCTGCCACTACTACCCTTAAACAGCTTATCTACTGCCTTGTCTACAGCTGCTGCTACTTTTGCAGCTATATGCCACGATTAACCTACTCTTTCTACATCCACACTGTACTGTTAAAAGAGAGAATTTTTCTATGCTCATTCAGAACCAACCCGTCTTTCTTCCAAAAATTATCACTTGTGGGTATATAAATACAAGCAAGCATTCTGCCCCTGCTAAGGCATCATTTTTGGGCACTCTGGTCCCCCAACAAGTATAGTATTTTTCGCCCTATAAGACATTCTTATTCCCTCCCAAAAGTGGGGGGGAAATGGCAGTGCATCTTATTGGGCAAATGCTGCCATTTTTACATCGCTAACCCTTATACATTGCAGGCTGCGATGCTACATAGCGAAGCCTGCGAAGTATCAGCGGGGAGGGAGGAGGGACTGGAGTCCGGCAACTGGCGAATAACTTTAACTAAAGTTGCGCTCTCCCATGTATTGCTACTTACTAACAAGCTCCCGTAGCAGGCAGAGCGGCCGGCAGCATAGCATCACTCACTGACATGATGTGCCTGCTCTTACCACTTTATGAATGAAGCAGGTGGAGCAGGCGCATGACGTGAGTAAGTGACGTTACGATTCCGGCCGCTCTGCCTGCTACAGGAGCTTGTTAGTAAGTTGCGATACATGGGAGAGCGCAACTTATTAGTGACATTTTCATCACATTTTTTTTATTGAGGACTTGCAGATTTTAATGTGGATCCAGATCAAATCAACATCACCATGAATACTGTGGCTACATGTTGTGGTCTCTGTGCATGATGTAAGCTGCAGGCCTCTTCCAGGCCAGCCTATAGCCTTAGTTATGGAACCAATTCAAAATTCCCAAAATTTAGAACCTCTGCATATCACCAACTAATAATTAACCAATCAAACAATATGTAGAGACAAATCGTATATTATAAACAAGCAAAAATAGTACAAAAAAACTATTCAGCATTATTTTATTAATATGTTGAATAACTCAGAAATACATGATTGACACACATTAAAAAAAAGCTGACGGCAAAACGAGTGTCGGGGAGGTCTGCAGGTCTAGTTGTCTCTGGACTTTGGTTGGTACACTTGTTCATATATTAATTATTTGATTATGTGTGTCTCTTTGACCAATTGTCAGTGGTGTATGGGAATATAGTTAACTTCTTGGCACTTTGTTTATATGTCATCTTAATGATTTGTACCACACCACTGGATTGGCCGGATACACATATATAACATTGGTGTTGCCTGCCTTTTTTGCACGGGCACTTTAACTTTGTGTTCATGCGACCTCGACCTGCAGACCTAGGTTAGGTTTTTAACTGTTTTTAATGTGTGTCAATCATGTATTTCTGAGTTATTCAATATATTAATAAAATAATGCTTAATAGTTGTAATTTTTGTACTATTTTTGCTTGTTTATAATAAACGATTTGTCTCTACATATTGTTTGATATTGGTTAATTATAGCCTTAGTTTGCTCTATCCTGGTGCAGGTGGCCCACAGCTTGATGATGTAATGATGCCTCTGTTCGGGATGACATTGTTTGGCTGCGTTCCGCCTGCATTTGGATAGAGCTAGCTCAAGCTTCAAGTCTGGCCTGGAAAAGGTTTGCAGCCTACATCACAGACAGTGGCATGGTGTAGGAATTAAGTGAGTATTGCATTTTATTTCATTTCAACACAGAGCTACAAACCACATAAACCGCTTATAGGGGACTATTTACACTACTGGGGTACTATAGGGAACTATTTACACTACTGGGGGCACTATAGGGGACCATTTAAACTACTGGGGGCACTATAGGGAACTGTTTAAGCTGCTGGGCTACTATCGGGGACTGTTTAAGCTGCTGGGTCACACTATAGAGATGCATTATAAATACTGGTGGTACTATATTGGTGCATGATAACTACCAGGAGACTATAGAGGGGCATTATTACTTCTGGGGGCGCTATGGGGGTTTTATTACTAGTAGGAGTGCAGTTTTACTGCTGGCTCGCTATGGAGAGGGTGCTTTATTACTATTGGAGGCACTATGAGGAAACTTAATTCTATTATGGGGCATTGTTACTACTACTGGGAATACTATTTGAGGGTGTTATCATTATTTTGTACAATATGGATGGCAAAACTGCTAACAAGGCTACTTTCATGGAACATTATCACTACTGGGGAACTTTTACTAATAAGGGCACTCTAGGAGAGAATTATTAGAATTAGTGGGAGTTTTTGGGAGCACTGTCACAACAGGTGATCTATCTGTATGGCACTATTTTTTTCTACAGCATAGTATTTGCGGGGTGTTGGGGAACACAGTTGGCACAGTATTTAGGGCAGCAGCAGGATAACACTATTGGGGAATCAGGATGAGGGTGATAGAAAAGTGAGAAACTTAAGATGTCTGTGTGCAAATTCTGCAGAGAGAAGATATGGCTGAAAGAACTTGTGATGACGGTCTGAGCCAGATAGAGAAGATGAGAAAAAAGAACATTTACATTAGAGGAGACATTACTGCATGTAATAGGTATATGGTGCTGTATCCTCCTGTATGTTTGTTAGCAGTGAATGTAATGTCCATCCAAATATGTATTTAAAGGGGTTGCATAAGCTCTTTGTATGTTGACCTATCCTCAGGGGTGGAGGTCAGACACACACCACCCCCGCTGATCGGTGCTCCATGTAAGTGCTGCTTCCTCTTCATTACACTGCGTCGTCTGTTTTGTAACGAAGGCTTAGTGGAATTTAAAGTACTCGATCCATTAAAGTGACTGGAGTGAGTACTTGTATTTACACTGCACTTCTGAGACAAGGGGCAGTGTAATGAGGAGGACGTAGTTTTCCCATGGAGCAATGCCTCCACTTCAAAAAGCTAATCGGTGGAGGTGCGGATGTCGAACCCCTGCCAATAGAATATTGATGACCTCTCCTGACAACAGGTTATCAATTCAAACAGGCCTTACAACCCCTTTAATGCTGGGAGGTGGGTTAGTCGGATCAACAATATGGCAAATATGCATAGTAAATGTATTTTATACTTACTCTTTCTTCAGGACCATTATTTCCTTGTCAGTCTTTGTTTGCATGGTCGCAGCAATGATGCCAGAAAGTCCAGCACATCACACGTATCATCACTGCAGCCATATAAACAAAGCACTTAGACTAGAGTGGCAGGGATGTACTGTAACAGCTGAGAATTGTGGATTTTTTTTTACATATGCTGCTGCCATGTTTTTTTTTTAACTACTGGATAACAATTTTAATTCTGGACTGTTTATAATTCAAGAGCATAATTTTTATGGAATGAAATGGGGGTGTAGTCTGTAAAAATTTTGGGCTGTCCATGAATCAGTTGTCCAGAAAAATTTAAAGAAAAGGTTTGCAGCCCTGTGTAGGTACTCTTGTAATGAAAACACCAAAACAACTTTAAACCGAAGTTGATTTTTCAAATTCATTTTTAAAACAGATGGAAAAAAATGAACAGAAACCTGATACCGATAAACCTTACATATAAATGTCAGAAATAGCTGCTAAAAGTGATTTACTATGGTGAGGAGGAGAGGAGCTTCTTCAGGCTCTTGTAAAGTACACACAAATACATACAAAACCATACAAAAAAAATATGTAGCCACTAGCTATTCTTAGTGTACAATAGCTGGTGGAACAGCTTGTCATGACACAGGTAGGGGGCAGCACAGCATATGTAGCTCCTTTTTTTTTTATATGTAGGAAAGGTAAAAGTAGGCAAATAATGCAACAGATAATAATTAGCTCTACCATGCACTGATTCACTGTCAGTTATGCTTTTACCAGTAAAAATGTGTGCACTGGATCATAACAAGTGGTACTGGTTGGCCTATTGAAATTGTAGGATGAATGTAGTTTCATCTCACAATGGGTAAGAAAAAAGGACATTTTAAAAAAATCACTGAATTCATATCTGCAGCTAAATCTGTAGTATGACAACATATACAACAAACTAAGACATTAAAATCACAGTGAAACAATGTTTAACGAATTTAGGCAAATTGGATTTTAATGAGGATGTAGAAGAACAATTTTGAGTTTATTGCCAACGAACGTAATAATTCAGTATGGCTTATTTTGTCTTTCCATAAACAACAAGGATAAAGAAACTTACTCTCTTACCAAAAGCATAGCATGAGATTTACAAAAAGCCTGCTATATTATTCTTGCTCAGTGTGTAAGCGGAACATGCTGTTTAGAAAAAATACAACTAGATTTAGGTTCAAATAAGTCTCTGATCTGGAAAGCAGAAATTTACACCTTTTACTTATAGATTTTGCACTACTGTTGTGGTCACATCAATCAGTGCTGAAGAAGAACGTCTTTTCATGAGATTCCTAAGAAATATGGAAAATAATAAACTACTGTACCTTCTCTACTGATGATGACCAAATACAGCCTAGAAGCTTAAAAGAATCAGTAGACTGCAGTAATAGGCAGCAGAGAGCATGCTGTGTTTTGTTCTGAATCTAAATAATGTAACAAACGGAGAACTGATAAAGGTTTTTTAGGCCTTAAAAGTCTGGCTAAAAAGCAATGAAAGGATATCATCACAGAAAAGCAACTATTAAAATATATTTAACTCTTCCAGCCCTAAGGGAGTTCTGTTGACCTTTGGAAATAAGCATTGAATTAAAAGAGCCAGCAATGCTTACGTTAAAAACCAAAGATAAATTATGTTAATAGGGAACTATTACATCATGGGGAAATTTAAGTTGTTTTTGTATTAATTTCTTTGTATCTGAAATGTTTTACATTATGATTATAGATGAGCGAAGTTTTTAAAAATGTGATCCGACTGCTTCTCCGAATTTTACAAGCAAATTTGCTTTGTGACAAATGACTTCGTCATGAAGCACATTTCTTTGTAAATAGTGAGTGCAATGACAGGGAACGGCGATTGTACTGTCCCCCATCATTAGACCCCTCAGATGCCGCATTCATCGCTGATGGCACCATCTGAGATCAATATTAAGGCCATTCAGGGGTTAATAAAAAAATACAAATTAAATCATACTTGCCTTATCCATTTGAGTGCAAATCATTTTTTTAAATGGCTGCTAGACGTGTTACAAAGTGAAAGTAGAGTAAGAAGCCAGGGAACGCAAGATCATCCATAATGCCATGCAGACAGCCAATCAGGAGTTAGCCAGCCCCTGTGATGTCACAGCCCTATAAAAGCCTCATCCTGTGCTGTGTCAGCCATTTCACTGTGAATTGAGCATAGGGAGAGATGTGACAAGCACTAGGGACAGTGTTCAAGTAGACTTTAATTGTGGAATATTGGATAGGGACAGTTCAGGGACAATGTAGGGAGATCGTAGGGAGAGTTTTTACACACTGTAGGTTGAGAATAGGGAGCGCATAGGGAGATTGCAGGGGCAGTGCAGAGACAGTTCAGGCTCTGTAATCTGAAGCTGAAGGGATCCATTGTAGACAGCCCACTTTGTATCACTCCGTGTGTTGGGCATTGATCTAACTGAACAGTGTACAGCTTGTTTAATAAATAAGCAATTCCATTAGGCCTTGATTCTCAAAATGAGGTGAATAACCTGTCTAATTTAAGTTGTATTTGGGGTACCCACCTTGTTTAATAGATAAGCAATTCTATTAGGCCTTAATTCTCAAATTAGTGTGAATAAGCTGTGCAATTTAATAGTTATTGGGGTGCCCACCTTGTTTAACCCCTTAAGTACTCAGCCCTATTTCACCTTAAGGACTTACGGCCATTTATGGCCTTAAGGCCATTTTTTGAAAATCTGACCAGGGTCACTTTATGTGTAAATAACTTTAAAACACCTTAACTTACCCAGGCAGTTCTGAGATTATTTTTTTGTCACATATTGTACTTCATGACACTGCTAAAATTGGGTCAAAAAAGTAAATGTTTTGGCATAAAAAAATACCAAATTTACCAAATATTTGGAAAAATTTGCAAATTTCAAAGTTTCAGTTTCTCTACTTCTGTAATACATAGTAATACCCCCAAAAATTGTGATGACTTTACATTCCCCAAATGTCTACTTCATGTTTGTATCATTTTGGGAATGCCATTTTATTTTTTGGGGATGTTACATAGCTTAGAAGTAGAGCTGAGCGAACACCTGGATGTTTGGGTTCGAGAAGTTCGGCCGAACTTCCCGAAAATGTTCAGGTTCGGGATCCGAACTCGACCCGAACTTCACCCCGAACCCGAACTCCATTGAAGTCAATGGGGACCCTAACTTTTGGGCACTGAAAAGGCTGTAAAATAGTCCAGGAAAGGGCTAGAAGGCTGCCCTTGTAGGTAAATCCCCTGCAAACAAATCTGGATAGGGAAATGACTTAATAAAATAAAATAAATAAAAATTAACCAATATCAATTGGCAACTTGGAGGAGGAGGAGGTGGAATAGGAGGTTGGGGTGGCATCAGATGGGAATGCTATGGGAGTTTAAGTACTCATCACAGCCAAAAAGGATTCATGTCTGCCTGCAGTGCCGCAGGCCTCATTCACAGACTCAGGGCCATGGCACCCGCAAAGAGGAGAGCGGTCCCGTAACAGCAACACAGGCCTCAGGTCAACCTGCAATGGAACAGGCCATTATCATTTATATAAGCCCCTGACACCCAGACAGAGGAGAGGTCATTTGACAGTAAAAATAGTTTAATATCTCCCACCAAGACAACAAATGATTAAACGACATATAGGCCTCTGACACCCAGACAATGGGGCGGTCATTAGACAGTAAAAAGAGTTTAATATCTCCCACCAAGACAACAAGCAAGTACGTGAAATTTAGGCCCCTGACACCCAGACAATGGGGTGGTCATTAGACAGTAAAAAGAGTTTAATATCTCCCACCAAGACAACAAATGATTAAACAACATATAGGCCCCTGACACCCAGACAATTGGGCGGTCATTAGACAGTAAAAAGAGTTTAATATCTCCCACCAAGACAACAAGCAAGTACGTGAAATTTAGGCCCCTGACACCCAGACAATGGGGCGGTCAGTAGACAGTAAAAAGAGTTAAATGTCTGCCACCAAGACATCAAGCAAGTACGTGAAAGTTAGGCCCCTGACACCCAGACAGAGGAGAGAGGTCCCATAGCAGCAAAAGAGGCATCATGTCACCCACCAACGGAGAAGGCCATTTTTAGTTATTTAGGCCACAGCACCCAGACAGAGGAGAGAGGTCCCAAAGCAGAGAATCAGGTTTCATGTTACCCACCAATGGAGAAGGCAATTTTCAGATATTTAGGCCCCTGGCACCCAGACAGAGGAGAGGTTCATTCAACATTGGGTTGCCCCGCAAATAATGGTAAAATCATAAAAAAGAGGATTCAATAAAGAAGTGTCCTGGAGTACAAGAATATATGGTTAAGGGGAGGTAGTTATAAATGTCTATTCTGCACAAGGGATGGACAGGTCCTGTGGGATCCATGCCTGGTTAATTTTTATGAACGTCAGCTTCTCCACGTTGGCTGTGGACAGGGGGCTGCGTTTGTTAGTAATGACGCCACCTGCCCTGCTGAATACACGTTCAGACAAAACGCTGGCCGCCGGGCAGGCCAGCACCTCCAAGGCATAAAATGCTTACTCTGGCCACGTGGACAATTTGGAGACCCAGAAGTTGAATGGGGAGGGGTGTGCACACGTACTGTTCCACCATGTTAGTGAAATGCTGCCTCCTGCTAACACGTTCCGTATCAGGTGGTGTTGCAGTTAGCTGTGGCGTGGTGACAAAACTTTTTCACATCTCTGCCATGCTAACCCTGCCCTGAGAGGAGCTGGCCATGACACAGCTGCGTTGGCGACCTCTCGCTCCTCCTCTGCCTTCGCCTTGAGCTTCCACCTGTTCCCCTGTGACATTTGGGAATGCTCTCAGTAGCTCGTCTACCAACGTGCTCTTGTACTCGCGCATCTTCCTATCACGCTCCAGTGCAGGAAGTAAAGTGGGCACATTGTCTTTGTACCGGAGATCCAGCAGGGTGGCAACCCAGTAGTCCGCACACGTTAAAATGTGGGCAACTCTGCTATCGTTGCGCAGGCACTGCAGCATGTAGTCGATCATGTGTGCCAGGCTGCCCAGAGGTAAGGACAAGCTGTCCTCTGTGGGAGGTGTATCGTCATCATCCTCCGTTTTCCCCCAGCCACGCACCAGTGATGGGCCCGAATTGCGTTGGATGCCATCCCGCTGTGAACATGCTTCATCCTCATCCTCCTCCACCTCCTCCTCATCCTCCTCGTCCTCCAGTAGTGGTCCCTGGCTGGCCACATTTGTACCTGGCCTCTGTTTTTGCAAAAAACCTCCCTCGGAGCCACTTCTAAGAAACTGGCCTGAAAGTGCTAAAAATGACCCCTTTTCCTCCTCCTCCTTCTCCTCCTGGGCCACCTCCTCTTCCATCATCGCCCTACGTATTTTCTCAAGGAGACATAGAAGTGGTATTGTAACGATGATAACGGTGTCATCGCCACTGGCCATGCTGGTGGAGTACTCGAAACAGCGCAACAGGGCACACAGATCTCTGAAATTCTGCACCACCAAATTCAGCACATGCGCCAGGCAAGGGATGTGTGTCAAACCGGCTAGTCCCAGAGCTGCGACGAGATTTCGCCCATTATCGCACACCACCAGGCCGGGCTTGAGGTCCACCAGCAGAAACCAGTCGTCGGTCTGTTGTTCAATACCCTGCGCGTTGTGGGGCCTGTCCCCCAAACATATGGGTTTCAGAACGGCCTGCTGACGTCTACCCCGGGCTGTGCTGAAGTTGGTGGTGAAGGTGTATGGCTGACTGGATGAGCAGGTGGAAGAAGAGGAGGAGGAAGCTGAGTAGGAGGCTACAGGAGGCATAGAATGATGTCCTGCGATCCTTGGCGGCGGAAGGATGTGCGCCAAAGAACTCTCCGCCTGCGGCCCAGCCGCCACTACATTTAGCCAGTGTGAAGTTAGGGAGATAAAGCGTCCCTGGCCGTGCTTACTGGTCCACATATCTGTGGTTAGGTGGACCTTGCCACAGATGGCGTTGCGCAGTGAACACTTGATTTTATCGGTTACTTGGTTTTGCAGGGAAGGCACGGCTCTCTTGGAGAAGTAGTGGTGGCTGGGAACAACATACCATGGGACAGCCATGGACATCAGCTGTTTGAAGTTGTCTGTGTCCACCAGCCTGAATGACAGCATTTCAAAGGCCAGTAGTTTAGAAATGCTGGCATTTAGGCCCAGAGCTCGAGGGTGGGTAGACTGGAATTTACGCTTTCTCTCCAATGTTTGTGAGATGGAGAGCTGAACGCTGCCGTGTGACATGGTCGAGATGCTTGGTGACTGAGGTGGTGGTGTTGGTGGCACATACTCTGTTTGGTGGGCGGCAGGTGCCAACATCAGCAGAAGAGGGAGCAGGGTGAGCCTGAGTGAGTTCCTTGTTTTTAAGGTGTTTACTCCACTGCAGTTCATGCTTTGCATGTAGATGCCTGGTCATGCAGGTTGTGCTAAGGTTCAGAATGTTAATGCCTCGCTTCAGGCTCTGATGGCACAGCGTGCAAAACACTCGGGTCTTGTCGTCAGCACATTGTTTGAAGGAGTGCCATGATAGGCAACTCCTTGAAGCTGCCTTTTAGTGATGAGCGGCAGGTGCCATATTCGATTTCGACGAAATTCGCGAATATTCGAATGAATATTCGTTTCATATTCGTCGAAATCGAATATTCGTCATTTTTTCTAGTTATCGCGATTAACATGCGATTTAAATAATCGCATATTGCGATTTGTACTTAAGGCTACTTTCCTATTGGTTTCATATCTAGAATTAGCGAGGATGACGAATATGACGAATGTATTCGTCTATTCCTCAAAACGAAGATAACGAAGTATTCTACATCTTCGTTTTAGCTACCTATTCGTCAACTTCGCTAATTCTAGCAATCAAATAGGAAGGTTGACTATAGAGAGTGAGACAGCTGTGTTAAATTCGCTATGCGTTATTTTTTTTTTTTTAATAAATAGAATACTTATAATAATTTTATCAAGTAATATAATTATTGTATTAAAAAAAAAAAAATCGCATAGCTAATTTAACACAGCTGTCTGGTAAGTCAACCTTCCTATTTGATTGCTGCTAGAATTAGCGAATAGCGAAGTTGACGATGACGAGACGAATAGGTAGCTAAAACGAAGATGTAGAATACTTCGTTATCTTCGTTTTGAGGAATATGACGAATACATTCGTCATATTCGCTATTCGCTAATTCTACCAAGCCAACCATAACTTCTGTGCTCATGGAGCGTCCCCATCACCATGGGAACGTCTCCATATACTAAAATGTACTGTCGGATTTGAGGAATTACGTTGAAATCGCAATGCGATTAATTCAAGTTATATTAATCGCATTGCGATTTCAACTTAGAGCTGGGTTTATAATGGGTCAGCTTGCTAGAATTAACGAAGTTAACGAATATGGAATATAGCAGCAGTGCTAAGTTGAAATCGCAATGCGATTAATTTAACTTAAAGTATTCGCATTGCGATTTCAACTTAGCACTGCTAGTGCATAGCATTAGCTATAGCTAATGTAAGCCTATGTAAGATAGCAGTGCTAAGTTGTAATCGCAATGCGATTAATATAACTTGAATTAATCGCATTGCGATTTCAACGTAATTCCTCAAATCCGACAGTACATTTTAGTATATGGAGATTCTCCCATGGATGGGGACGCTCCACATGAGCACGGAAGTCGGCAGAAGCGGCAACGGGCACTGACTAGAGCAGCCAGGAATCCTCAGGACAGGTAAGAACTACTTTTGGGAAGTAGGAAAGAAAAAAATATAACTAAAAAAAAAAAAAAAAAAAAACAATATTCGAAATAGCGAATTTATAGCGCTATATTCGAAATATTCGCGAATTAGCGAAGTGCCGATATTCGCTAAAAAAAATTTGCTTTTCGAATATTCGCGCTCAACACTACTGCCTTTGGGGTGCTCGGTCCCTGGTGGCGGTGGCCAGTACCAGGCGAACTCTCTTGGTGGCGGCTGTTCTGCTTTTGCCCCCTGCTCCCTCTTTTGCTACGCTGTTGGCTCGGTCTCACCACTGCCTTTTCCTCTGAAGTATGAAAGTCAGCGGCACGACCTTCATTCCATTTGGGGTCTAAGACCTCATCGTCCCCTGCATCGTCTTACACACAGTTTTCCTCTCTGACCTCCTGTTTGGTCTGCACACTGCAAAAAGACGCAGCAGTTGGCACCTGTGTTTCGTAATCATCAGAGACGTGCGGACTCTGATGAGGTGGTATTCCCATGTCCTCATCATCAAGAATCATAAGTGGCTGTGTGTCAGTGCATTCTATATCTTCCACCACTGGGGAAGGGCTAGGTGGATTCCCCTGGGAAACCCTGCCAGCAGAGTCTTCAAACAGCATAAGAGACTGCTGCATAACTTGAGTCTCAGACAGTTTACCTGATATGCATGGTGGTGATGTGACAGATTGATGGGCTTGGTTTTCAGGCACCACCTGTGCGCTTTCTGGGTGGGAGATAATGTTGTGAACGTGCTGAATCCACTGTTGGCCACCCAATTGACTAGCGCCTGTACTTGCTCAGGCCTTACCATCCTTAGAACGGCATAAGGCCCCACCAAATATTGCTGTAAATTCTGGCGGGTACTGGAACCTGAGGTAGTTGGTTCACTAGGACGTGCAGCTGTGTCAGAACGGCCACGTCCTCTCCCAGCACCAGAGGGTCCAATAACAACACCACGATCATGTCCCTGTCCTTTACTAGATGTTTTCCTCAATGTTACCGTTCACCACAATAAGAAAAAAATTATTTGCCCCAATGTATTGAATTCAAATTCAGGCCTTTTTTTTACGGGCACCTAACACTACCTGGCTATCTATTTATGTACCATAATACACTAATCCAGGCACAGCAGTAACCACAGATTTAGGGGAATATCAATTGTAGGCCTAGTATTTAGACCCTGGATGAAAGGTATCCTTTTACGGACAGAATTACACTTGGAGATGCACAGTAGCGTGTGACACAATATATAGGTTTATGCTTTCAGCACTTGTATTTTAGCACTTTGTGTAATATACCCTTTAACAGAAAGAAATACACTTAGAGATGCAAAACAGTGTTTGCAAATGTAGAGGATTATGCTGTATTTTAACACTTACTGTAATATACCCTTTAACGGAAAGAAATACACTTGGATATACATGCTAAGTGTAATATACCCTTTTACGGACAGATTTACACTTGGCCTGCAACAGCTGGAACACCAGATTTTGGGTATTGCTATTTTGGCAATTGAATTTCACCCCAGAACAAAATATATCCTTTGACGGATACTATTAAACTACTTGACCAGCCACAGCTAGAACACCATATTTACTGTATTTCTATTTTTGCAACTGAATTGCACCCCAGACAATAATATATCCTTTGACGGACCCTATGAAACTTGTCCAGTCACAGCTGTGACACCAGATTTACGGTATTGCTATTTTTGCAACTGAATTTTACCCCAGAAAATAATATATCCTTTGATGGACACTATGAAACTTGTGCAGCCACAGCTGAAATCACTGATTTAGGGTATTGCTATTTTGGCAATTGAATTTCACCCCAGAACAAAAGCTATCCTTTGACTGACACTATAAAACTTGTCCTGCCACAGCAGAAACCACTGATTTATGGTATTGCTATTTTGGAAATTGAATTTCACCCCAGAAAAAAATATATATTCTTTGCAAAACAGTATTACACTTTGCTAGCCACAGATGGAACGCCAGATTTAGCGGATTGCTATTTTTTTAAGTGAATTTCACCTCTCAATAAAATATAGAAAATTCTATCCTGAGTTTCTAGAGGTGACAATAAGCACAGCCAAGTCCCTGATGTAGGATATAGCAAAAAAAAAAAAAAAAACTACTATTGATGGATTATTGGATTTGGTGGCAGCTTGTGCTGGTGCACCACAAGACACAAAATGGCTGCTGATCACCCCAAAAAAAGTGACAGAAAAATGCTCTGGGCAGCCTGAACACAGTGAGCAATTAACTAGCAGAAGTTGAATGATTCACAGCTGTAGATCGATCACTTCATTAAGTGTTTTTGCTGAGTTAATCCCTGCCTAATATCGCCCTAACAGCAGCTGCATTCTATCCCTACACTAATCAGAGCAGAGTGACGTGCGGCGTGAAGAGACTCCAGCTTAAATAGAGGCTGGGTCACGTGCTGCACTTGGCCAATCACAGCCATGTCCCTGATGTAGGATATAGCAAAAAAAAAAAAAAAACTACTATTGATGGATTATTGGACTTGGTGGCAGCTTGTGCTGGTGCACCACAAGACACAAAATGGCTGCTGATCACCCCAAAAAAAGTGACAGAAAAATGCTCTGGGCAGCCTGAACACAGTGAGCAATTAACTAGCAGAAGTTGAATGATTCACAGCTGTAGATCAATCACTTCATTAAGTGTTTTTGCTGAGTTAATCCCTGCCTAATATCGCCCTAACAGCAGCTGCATTCTATCCCTACACTAATCAGAGCAGAGTGACGTGCGGCGTGAAGAGACTCCAGCTTAAATAGAGGCTGGGTCACGTGCTGCACTTGGCCAATCACAGCCATGCCAATAGTAGGCATGGCTGTAATGGCCTCTTGGGGCAAGTAGTATGATGCTTATTGATTGGTTGCTTTGCAGGCTTTCAAAATGCGCCATAGAAATCACCGAACAACGAACCTGAACCCGAACTTTTATGTAAATGTTCGGGTTCGGGTCCGTGTCACGAACACCCCAAAATTCGGTACGAGCCTGAACTATACAGTTCATGTTCGCTCATCCCTATTTAGAAGTTTAGAAGCAAATTTTGAAATTTTTCAGACATTTTCCAAATCCCACTTTTTATGGACCAGGCCAGGTCTAAAGTCACTTTTTGAGGCTTACGTAATAGAAACCACCCAAAAATGACCCCATTTTAGAAACTACACCCCTCAGGGTATTCAAAACTGATTTTACAAATGTCGTTAACCCTTTAGGTCTTCCACAAGAGTTCATGGCAAATGGACATACATTTTTTAGAATTTCGATTTTTTTGGGAAATTTTCCAATATAATTTATTATTTCTAGGAACAAAGCAAGGGTTTCTGATTCTGTAGTTTGCAGAAACACCTCATATGTGGTCCTAAACTACTGTTTGGCCAAACGGGAGGACATAGAAGGAGGGCAACGCCATGGGGTTTTGGAAGGCAGATTTTGCTGGACTGGTTTTGTTTATACCATGTCCATTTCAAGCCCCCCGTTGCACCCCTAGAAAATAAATTCCAAAAAAGTGACTCCATATAATAAAGTACAGACATCAAGGTATTAAAAACAGGGTTTACAAACTTTGTTAACCCTTTAGGTGTTCCACAAGAGTTATTGGCAAATGGAGAAACAATTTTAGAATTTTGATTTTTTTGGAAAATTTTCCATTTTAATCCATTTTTTCCAGTAATAAAGTAAGGGTTAACTGCCAAACAAAACTCAATATGGGTTGTCCTGATTCTGTAGTTTTCAGAAACACCCCATATATGGCCCTTAACTACTGTTTGGCCAAACGGGAGGACATAGAAGGAGGGGAACGCCATATGGGTTTTGGAAGGCAGATTTTGCAGGACTGGTTTTGTTTATATCATGTCCCATTTCAAGCCCCCCGTTCCACCCCTAGAATAGAAATTCCCAAAAAGTGATTCCATCTATGAAAGTATACCCCTTTGTTAAACCTTTGGGTGTTCCACAAGAGTTATTGGCAGATGGAGAAACAATTTTGGAATTTCTATTTTTTGGAAAATTTCTTATTTTAACCCTTACTTTATTACTAGAAAAAATGGGTTAACAGCCAAACAAAACTCAATATGGGTTGCCCTGATTCTGTAGTTTGCAGAAACACCCCAAATGTGGTCGTAAAATACTATTTGGCTAAACGGCAGGACATAGAAAAAGGGGAATGCCATATGGTTTTTGGAAGCCAGATTTTGCTGGACTGGTTTATTTGCACCATGTACTCTTTCAAGCCCACTGCTGCACCCCTAGAGTAGAAAATGCATTAAAGTGACCCCATCTAGGTTGCTCCATATTACACTTTTTGAGGCAAGGTAACAAAAAAATGTAAATTCTAAAATTGTTTCTACATTCGTGGAACACCTAAAGGGTTAACAAAGTATGTAAAGTAATTTTTGAATACCTTGAGGGGTGTAGTTTCTTAGATGGGGTCACTTTTTTGGAGTTTCTAGTCTAGGCTACATCAGGGGGGCTTCTAATGGGACATGGTGTAAATAAACCAGTCCATCTGCCTTCCAGAAACCATATGGCGTTCCCTTTGTTCTATGCCCTGCCTTGTGCCTATATAGCCATTTATGACCACATATGGGGTGTTTCTGCAAACTACAAAATCAGAGCAATAAATATTTTGTTTTGTTTGGGTGTTAACCCTTGCTTTATTACCGGAAAAAAAGGATTCAAATGGAAATTTTGCCAAAAAATTTGTGTTTTCGCACAGTTTTTATTTCTATATTTTTAACGCTGTTCATCGGAGGTTGGATTAAATGGGCAGATTCTTACGGATGCGGAGATGCCTAATATGTCTACTTTTTTCAATTTATTTAGATTTTACACTATATTATCATTTGAGGAACCCAAAAAATTATTTTAGTATCTCCATAGCCTGGGAGCTACATAATTTTTTTCTTCTTGTTGGGCGACTTTCTAATGTAGGGGCTCATTTTTTGCGGGATGAGACGGCAGTTTGATTGGCACTATTTGGGGGTGCATATGACTTTTTGTGCATATGACGCTATTACACTTTTTGTGATTTTTTTTTCACACGGTTTTTATTATGACGTGGCGATACCTAATATGTCAACTTTTTTATTTTATATAGATTTTACACTATAGTATCATTTGAGGAACAATAATAAATATTTTAGTATCTCCATAGCTGGGAGCAAATTTTTTTTTTCGGGCGACTATCTAATGTAGGGGCTCATTTTTTGCGGGATGAGATCGCGATTTGATTGGCACTATTTGGGGGTGCATATGACTAGTGATGTCGCGAACATAAAATTTTCCGTTCGCGAACGGCGAACGCAAACTTCCGCAAATGTTCGCGAACGTGCGAATCGGGCGAACCGCCATAGACTTCAATAGCAGACGAATTTTAAAACCCACAGGGACTCTTTCTGGCCACAATAGTGATGGAAAAGTTGTTTCAAGGGGACCAACACCTGGACTGTGGCATGCCGTAGGGGAATCCATGGCAAAACTCCCATGGAAAATTAAGTAGTGGACGCAGAGTCGGGTTTAAATCCATAAAGGGCATAAATCAACTAACATTCCTAAATTGTTTGGAATAACATGCTTTAAAACATCCAGTGTGTGAATACGATCAGGTATGATGTTGTATCGATCAGGTAGTGTAAGGGTTACGCCCGCTTCACAGACATTGACAGACCAAACTCCCCTTTTAATGCACCGCAAACAACCGCAAACAGTCCATTTGCACAACCGCAAACTCCCCATTTGCACAAGGATGAATACCAAGCTAGCCATGTCCCGGTGATGTCATTGAAGGTTTCTTCCTCCACCCAGCCACGTACAACACCAAGGATCCCTGAAAGGTGAATTGAATTGATTTTTCGAACGGGGAGATGGTTAAAAAAACGCTGGCTCCCTCCCCTTTGTTTTAATCCACGGTCACTGCGTCTGCGCCGTGCAATTTACCCTCACACCCGATATGAGTGGTGTCTTAACAAGTACAATTCCTATCAGTTTAATCCCTGTTACGTCCCATATCAGGGATTGCCTTTTGTGAAAAAAATTTAGGACGGTACCTTCGACTGCTCTCACAGTGACAGACCAAACTCTCAACTGAATTGATTTTAGGAACCTGGAGATGGAAAAAGCAGCTTGGTCGGTCCTCTTACTCCCAAATTGGGGCACTGCGCGTGCACAGGGCAATGTGCTGTGACACCTTATATGTGTGGTGTCTTAACTAGTACTATTCCTATCAGTTTAATCCCTGTTACGTACCCTATCCGGGGACGTGTGTCGAATTGATTAACCATTGTCGAATTAACGAACCATTACGACATCATGAAATAATTTAGTTCTGAGCTCTGTACTTGCTTTGTATTGGAATTGATGGGGATTTTTTTAATTGTCTGCATTATTTCTAATAAACTATTAAGAGACTTAATTATGATTTTTTATTTTATGTATTAAAAACCCATACAACTTAAAAAAAAAAGGTAAATTAGTGTTTTTTCTATAAAATATTATCCAGCCGTCCGATCACTTTTGGTCTGACCATAATGAAGCAACGGCCTTATCATCTGGGGTGTGGCAACATTGCCAACACACTCATAGAGGTGATGATTGCTTCATTGTGATACGCAAGCCCCTTCACCACATCAAGGTAATGATCACGAAGGGGAATTGACACTTGTATGTGCCTTTTTTTTTTGTTTTGTTTTTGCAGCCACAGTGCTGCACCATAGGACAGAAAATTAGGCATTCACACATGCCTGAAAAATAATGGCATTGTTGCTGCCGCTGTTGTAGCAGCGGCCGGAAAAATTGATATTTTCCAAAACATTGCGGCTTGAACCCTAGTTGGTGGCGGAGAATTCACGAAAGTCATCCGGTATGCAGACATTAAATACAGCAGTGTGGGGACCATTTTGAGGCCAAGGCATGTCCTCAGGCCTTTTGTTAGTCAAAAGTATCCCCCACTGTCAGTCCCTTCGTGATCCATGCCTTATTCATCTTTATGAAGGTGAGGTAATCAACACTTTTTTGACCGAGGCGACTTCTCTTGTCAGTGACAATGCCTCCTGCTGCACTGAAGGTCCTTTCTGACAGGACACTTGAAGCAGGGCAGGCCAGAAGTTCTATCGCAAACTGGGATAGCTCAGGCCACAGGTCAAGCCTGCACACCCAGTAGTGAAGGGGTTCATCGCTCCTCAGAGTGTCGATATCTGCTGTTAAGGCGAGGTAGTCTGCTACCTGTCGGTCGAGTCGTTCTCTAAGGCTGGATCCCAAAGGGCTGTGGCGATGTGTAGGACTGAAAAAGCTCTGCATGTCCTCCATCAACAACACATCTGTAAATCGTCCAGTCCTTGCCGCCGTGGTAGGAAGAGGATTACATTCACCTCTTCCCCTGTTAGATTCCCGTTGTGCTGTGACATTCCCCTTATAAGCTGTGTAAAGCATATTTTTTAGTTTGGTTTTGAACTGCTGCATCCTTTCCGACTTTCGGTAATTTGGTAACATTTCTGCCACTTTCTGCTTATACTGGGGGTCTAGTAGCGTGGCCACCCAGTACAGGTCGTTCTCCTTCATCCTTTTTATACGAGGGTCCCTCAACAGACATGACAGCATGAAAGACCCCATTTGCACAAGGTTGGATGCAGAGCTACTCATTTCCCGTTCCTCTTCCTCACTGATGTAATGGACGGTCTGTTCTTCCCCCCAGCCACGTACAACACCATGGGTCCCAGATAGGTGACAACATCAAGCACCCTGGGGTGCCTGCTGTGGTTTGTCTTCCTCCTCCTCAAAGCCACATTCCTCCTCTGACTCCTCTTCCTCATACTCCTCTTCCAGCGTTGCCGCAGGTCCGGCAAGCGATAATGACAAGGCTGTTTCTGGTGGTGATGGTGACCACAACTCTTCCTCTTCACGCTCATCTACAGCCTGATCCAGCACTCTTCGCAGGGCACACTCCAGGAAGAAAACAAATGGGATGAGATCGCTGATGGTGCCTTCGGTGCGACTGACTAGGTTTGTCACCTCCTCAAAAGGACGCATGAGCCTACTGGCATTGCGCATGTGCGTCCAGTAACGTGGCAAAAAATTCCCAGCTCCGCAGAGGCTGTCCTAGCACCCCGGTCATTCAAATACTCGTTGATGGCTTTTTCTTGTTGGAGCAGGCGGTCAAACATTAGAAGTGTTGAATTCCAACGTGTCAGGCTGTCGCAAATCAAGTGCGCCATGGCCATGTAGGAACGCCTGAAATGGCCACACACCTTCCTGGCCTGCTTGAGGACATCCTGTAAGCCTGGGTACTTAGACACAAGGCATTGTATGATGAGATTCAACACATGTGCCATGCACGGCACATGTGACAACTTGCCCAAATTCAATGCTGACAACAAATTTGTTCCATTGTCACACACCACTTTGCCGATCTCCAGTTGGTGCGGGGTCAGCCACTGATTCACCTGTGTGTTAAGGGCAGACAGGAGTGCTGGTCCTGTGTGGCTCTCTGCTTTCAGGCAAGTCAACCCCAAGACAGCGTGACACTGTTGTATCCGGCATGTGGAATAGCCCCTGGGGAGCTGTGGGGATTCAGTTCATGTGCAGCCAGACACCACAGCAGAAGAGGACTCAGCCGAGGAGGATATCGAAGAGGATGTAGTAGGAGTAGAGGAGGTGGCAGTAGGCCTGCCTGCAAGTCGTGGCGGTTTCACCAACTCCGCTGCGGAGCCACGCATTCCATGCTTGTCAGCTGTCAGCAGGTTGACCCAATGTGCAGTGTACGTGATATACCTGCCCTGACCGTGCTTTGTAGACCAAGTATCAGTGGTCAGATGGACCCTTGCCCCAACACTGTGGCGGTTGGTTGATAGGGGGCAGGGAGGACAGCAGTGGTTGACGTGGTTGAAGATGCTGGACCAGGAGGAGCATGGTGGCTTTGAGTTTGTGCGCTGCTTGTACTCATGTGTTGATCCCATAGGCGTTTGTGATGTGAGATCATGTGCCTTCGCAAGCAGTTGTAACGAGGTGGATGTTGGACTTCCCACGACTCAGTTTCTTTTGGCACAGGTTGCAGATGGCATTGCCACACTGCTGAGCTTTGCAATGACGGCATTCTGGTGGTGGCAACAGCATGCTTTGACTGGCGTGCTGTCTGGCTGACCCCGGGTGCCGATACATGCTGTCTGACTGTGCCACTAACTCCTTGCGACGACCTCACCCTGCTTCCAACTTGTCTCCTCCTTCTCTCTGTCTCCCATTCTGAACTTTCCCCCTCTTCTTCTCTTCGAGCAGGCACCCACATGGCATCATACACTGGCAGCAAGCAAGCAACTGAAATTAGACTAAAGTGTAAAAATTAAATGCCTTATTTATCAGCAAGCTACTGTGCCACCCGGTATGAGTAGTGGGCACTGGCAGTGGGCACACTACAGTCTGTGGAAGTCGGCCTGACACACACTGGCAGCAGGCAAGCAACTGAAATTAGACTAAAGTGTAAAAATGAAATGCCTTTTTTTGATGCAAAGTCCTGTGCCACCCAGTATGAGTGGTGGGCACTGGCAGTGGGCACACTACAGTCTGTGGGAGTCAGCCTGACACACACTGGCAGCAGGCAAGCAACTGAAATTAGACTAAAGTGTAAAAATTAAATGTCTTATTTATCGGCAAGCTACTGTGCCACACAGTATGAGTGGTGGGCACTGGCAGTGGGCACACTACAGTCTGTGGAAGTCGGCCTGACACACACTGGCAGCAGGCAAGCAACTGAAATTAGACTAAAGTGTAAAAATGAAATGCCTTTTTTTGATGCAAAGTCCTGTGCCACCCGGTATGAGTGGTGGGCACTGGCAGTGGGCACACTACAGTCTGTGGAAGTCAGCCTGACACACACTGGCAGCAGGCAAGCAACTGAAATTAGACTAAAGTGTAAAAATGAAATGCCTATTTTTGATGAAAAGTCCTGTTCCACACGGTATGAGTGGTGGGCACTGGCAGTGGGCACACTACAGTCTGTGGGCCTGCAGCTTCTCACACACGGGCATGCCAAGCAACTGCAATATATATATCGAGAGAAAAAAAAAAGCAGACTAATGTAGCAGCCCTAAAAAGGGCTTTTTGGGGTGCTATCAGGATGCTGTCCTTACAGCAGAGATCAGATGAGTCTTTCAGGACTGGAGTGGACACTGAATACACTAGCCTATCTATCGATTTCCCAATTAAATCAGTAGCAGCTTTACTGTCCCTCCTCTCACTATGACTGCAGCTTCCAAATTAACCTAAAATGGATGCTGTCCAGGAGATGGGAGGGTCTGGGAGGTAGGGTATGCTGCTGATTGACTGGAAGTGTTTCTGCTGACTGTGAGGTACAGGGTCAAAGTTTGCTCAATGATTATGTATAGGGGGCGGTCCGAACATCGCATATGTTCGCCCGCCGCGGCGAACGCGAACAAGCTAGTTCGCCGGGAACTGTTCGCCGGCGGATAGTTCGGCCCATCTCTACATATGACTTTTTGATCGCTTGCTATTACACTTTTTGGGGCCAAGGTGACAATACAAATGGCTTTTTTTGACATAGTTTTTATTAGATTATTTTTACGGTGTTTATCCGAGGGGTTAGTTTATGGGTTATTTTTATAGAGCAGATTTTTACGGACGCGGCAATGCCCAATATGTATGGCTCTCAGACTTTGGAGACACTAAAACAGGCATCATCAAACCGCGGCCCTCCAGATGTTGTAAAACTACAATTCCCACTATGCCCTGCTGTAGACTGATAGCTGTAGGTTGTCTGGGCATGCTGGGAGTTGTAGTTTTACAACATCTGGAGGGCTGCAGTTTGAGAATGCCTGCACTAAAATTAATTTCATTTTTGGAAAAAAAAAATTGGTTTCCGTGTCTCCATAGTCTGACAGCCATAGTTTTTTATGTTCTCTAAGGGACTGTTGGGAATTATAAAAATTTAGTACTCCGTGGAAGTGTGAGACTCCCTGAATCAATGGATAACGCAGAGGCCCGGATGATCGGGGCAAGTGCCACATTGAGTGGTGGTGTCCTTCCGTATCCCCCTCTTTTGACACATTCTGCATCTTTTTTGGGTTCGTCCCTTCTTTCCAGTATGGATGACCACACCTGAAAAATGTTGGCCAGGGATGACTCGGGCGCCTCCAATTCCCGAGGTAATCCGACCTTCTCTTTCCCGGTCTGATAAAATCAGGTCCTTGAGGACTGTCTCGTAGAATTGGAGGAATGTCCCTGTGCTGCCAGCACTTCGGGATAGTACAAAAGCTTTGTAGAAGGCAACCTGCACCAAGTAGACCGCAACTTTTTTGTACAATGCCCGGGTTTTGCGCATGGCATTATATGGTTTGAGGACTTGACCAGATAGATCAACTCCCTCCCCATATACCGATTGTAGTCGACGATACAATTGGGCTTGAGGACCGTTGCCGTGGTACCTTGCACAGAGACGGGGGTGGTGCTGTTACCGTGGATTGTGGATAGTATAAGGACATCCCTCTTGTCCTTATACCTGACCAGCAACAGGTTTCCACTGGTAAGGGCACGGGTCTCACCCCTGGGGATAGGTACCTGGAGGGGGTAGGTAGGGAGGCAGCGCTAATTTTTCCACACGGTCCCACAATCTGGCGGCAAGGGACCTGAACAAGGGAATGCTAGTATAAAAGTTATCCACGTACAAGTGGTAAGCCTTATCTAGCAGTGGGTGCATAAGGTGCCAGTTTCCCGCTAACACCCAGAGTGGGGGGACATTCTGGGAGTTCAATACGGGAATCTCGCCCTTCGTACACACGAAATTTGTAAGTGTACCCTGAGGTACTCTCACAAATTTTGTACATTTTCACGCCATACCTCGCCCACTTAGTGGGAATGTATTAGCAGAAACTGAGTCTCCCCTTGAAAGCAACGAGAGACTCATCAACCTTCCAGGTACCACTGGGGGACACCAGCTAAGTTCACCGGTAGGAGGCTCCGGTGGCAGTATGTGGTGCTGCATTCTCCTCCAAGTCTTTTTTATTATAATTATATTTATTTTAAATTTGGCGACCAAATTTTTCAGTTTAGGAATTAGTAGCCAATATGGGGTATTTTTTATTCTGAAGATGTCATATGGCCTAGGAAATGTCTGTGGCGCTCACGAAGCACCACAGCCTCTTCATCCAAAAAATGGAGGGAGGGGCCCAAGTTGGGTAGACAGCCCCAGGCCTATCATGCACTTAATCTGCCCCTGAGCATGTCCAATAAAGAGGTGCAAGGGCCCTCCAAAGGAATACGCAGTGACAAAAATGTTGCTGGAGCTAGCAGAAGTAGCAGCAGAAGAAGAGGGGGGGGGTGGTAGTAGCAGCAGCTGCAGCAACAGGCCAGAGCTGCCACTGTCATCCAGCCGTTGTGTTTTGATGACCAATCCCGCTGTCCTTGAATGGTTGTCTTCAACATCATCTCAACTGACATCAGACACCCACAGCCAGGAGTTCGTGGATTCTTCTGACATCACACTTAGTTGGCACAACAAGCTCTGTGCCCTCACCTGTCCTGAACCTGCCTCTTTCCTTTGATGCTCCTTCAGCCAAGCAAGTGATGTATGCCGCCAGCTCTGCTACACTTTTCAGAAGGGTAGAAATTACTGAGGACAGTCAGCAGCTACTGCCTAGCCAAGATTTGGCAGAGAGGTCTGCTGCTTCCTCCTGTAGGCATGCAAGTATAGACAAAGAGAGTCGCGTGGGAGCGGGTGTTGTGAGTGATCAGGGACGCAGTCATGAGACTGGTGAGGGTGACATAAGTTACGAGCAGACATTAGTGGATGGGAGCTGGCTGAAGAGGGGGCTTCATTATCATCAGGGGGTGAGGGTGGCAGCTTGCTGGGGAGACAGCGGCAGAGCGGCTGAGCCAGCAGGGTGTAAGTGTGGCGGTGAGCCAGCATGGTGGCAGCAGTATAAGATAAGGAGCCAAACCTGCCCGGGGTAGACAGTCTTCTACTCAGGAGCATACCTGTCCAGAAACAACTAGTGATGCATGGCTTCATAGAAGCAGCAGCAGGCAGTCATCATGCAGTGGTGGGTGTACAATGTCATACTCCCCAGTGTGGGAATTTTTCATCAAGTCGACAAAGGATTATTTGTAGGATCTGTGGGCAGGAGATAAAACATGTCCAGGGTGCTAATGTCAACCCATGAAGCGTGTCCATTAAGTGGTCTGGGAAAACCGTGGAACAGCCTGACACATCTTCCAGTGGCTCTTACCCCTTCTCTAACAGTCAAGGCTCCACCACCTAAGCAGAAGGGAGCTATGTTTCCTTCCCATCATCTACTGGTCCTGATGCTCCTGCTCCTCCTACTCCTCGTCACGTGTTTCACCAGCAATCAATCACCAAGGCAATTGCAAAAAGACAACAGTATGTGTGCACTCATCCAGCAGCGCAGAAACTGAATATGCTGCTCGCCAAGTTGCTGGTACTATAGTCCCTCCCTTTCCATGTGGTTGACTGCACATATTTTAGAAAACGGATGCTCCCACTTTATTTATTAGTCAGTTAATTCCAGTAGTTACTGTATGGTGAGCCAAAATCAGGAGCCAATCCTGCTCTTAGTTAAAGTATCATGAAAAGATCTGCACCTGTTCATTGTTTTTGACACATAACTGACACAGTAACTGTTTCACTAACAGAAAGGTCTAGCTAAGCAAGTTGCTGCAATGCAAATGTGCAAATGTGATATACACCAAGATACACTCTCCCTGCAGGCCAGGATATAGCTGATTTAACATGCTTCATGTCAAATTTTTTCGGAACTAGGATATTTTTGGGGAAAAATTAGGTGAAGCGTCTGAATTTTTGAAAACTTTGCTCATCTCTACAGTTTTCCTTCATACACTATTAGCCACGCTGCGCTCACTACCAATCTTGACCCAGACCTACAATGACTATTAAAATATGATTTTTATTGATGAGTGTAAAACCGTCTGTGAGCCTCAAGAGGTGTTTTAAAATCCAGCTGTTTGCTGCATCAGCTGATGAAACTCTTAACTGCTTATACGTGGGGGAGATGTGCACTCTCTCCTCCACATTGCAGTAATGAATCACAGTCCTGCATTTAATATCAGTGCAGTCGCTGGCCACCAGTTTGAAATTAGTATTACTGGTTACCTGCCAGGCAACCAGCTTGATATCACTGACTGTCTGATACGGCTGTATTGCTGGTCAATGATTTCTTGACCAGCACTTAGAACTTAGTTTCCTTGACTATTGTTAGTTCATTTAACCACCTCAGCCCCCCTAGCTTAAACACCCTTAATGACCAGGCCACTTTTTACAATTCCGCACTACTCTAATTTCACTGTTTATTGCTCCGTCATGCAACTTACCACCCAAATGAATTTTACCTCCTTTTCTTCTCACTAATAGAGCTTTCATTTGGTGGTATTTCATTGTTGCTGACATTTTTACTTTTTTTGCCATTAATAAAAATTTAACGACATTTTTACAAAAAAATGACATTTTTCACTTTCTGTTGTAAAATTTAAAAAAAAAAACTACATTTCTATATAAATGTTTCTCTAAATTTATTGTTCTACATGTCTTTGATAAAAAAAAAAAAGTCCAATAAGTGTATATTTATTGGTTTGGGTAAAAGTTATAGCGTTTACAAACTATGGTGCAAAAAAGTGAATTTCGGCATTTTGAAGCAGCTCTGACTTTCTGAGCACCTGTCATGTTTCTTCAGGTGCTAGAATGCCAGGATAGTATAAATACCCCCCAAATGACACCATTTTAGAAAGAAGACACCCCAAAGTATTCGCGGAGGGGCATGGTGAGTTCATGTATCATTTCATTTTTTTCACAAGATAGCGGAAAATGACACTTTCTGAGAAAAATAAATAAAAAAAAAAGTTTCAATTTCTGCTAACTTCTGGCAAAATCTCAGACGGACTCACTATGCCCCTCAGTGAATACCTTGGGGTGTCTACTTTCCGAAATGGGGTCATTTGTGGGGTGTGTTTTACTGTTCTGGCATTTTGGGTGGGGCTAAATTGTGAGCCGCCATGTAAAACCTACAGGTACTCGTTGGAATTTGGGCCCCTTTGCGCACCCAGGCTGCTAAAAAGTGTCACACATGTGGTATCTCCGTACTCAGGAGAAGTAGGGCAATGTGTTTTGGGGTGTATTTTTACATATACCCATGTTGCGTGAGAGAAATATCTCTGTAAATTGTCAACTTTGTATAAAATTTTTTAAAAGTTGTTGTTTACAGAGATATTTCTCTCACCCAGTATGGGTATATATAAAAATACACCCCAAAACACATTGCCCTACTTCTCCTGAGTACGGCGATACCACATGTGTGCCACTTTTTGCAGCCTGGTGCGCAAGGGCCCAAATTCCAATGAGTACCTTTAGGATTTCACAGGGCATTTTTACGCATTTGGATTCCAGACTTCTTCTCACGCTTTAGGGGCCCCTAAAATGCTAGGACAGTATAAATACCTCACATGTGACCCCATTTTAGAAAGAAGACACTCCAAGGTATTCCGTGAGGGGTATGGTGAGTTCATGTAAAATTTTATTTTTGTCACAAGTTAGTGGAATATGAGACTTTGTAAAAACAAAATAAAAAAATATATATCAATTTCCGCTAACTTGTGCCAAAAATAAAAATTCTGTGAACTCGCCATGCCCCTCACAGAATACCTTGAGGTGTCTTCTTTCCAAAATGGGGTCACTTGTGGGGTATTTATACTGCCCTGGCATTTAGGGTCCTAAAGCGTGAGCATCAAATGCGTAAAAATGCCCTGTGAAATCCTAAAGGTACTCATTGGTTTTAGGGCCCTTTCGCACTCAGGCTGCAAAAAGTGTCACTCATGTGGTATCGCCGTACTCAGAGAAGTAGGGCAATGTGTATTGGGGTGTATTTTTATATATACCCATACTTTGTGTGAGAAATATCGCTGTAAACGACAACTTTTTACATTTTTTTATTCAAAGTTGTCAATTTACAGAGATATTTCTCTCACCCAGCATGGGTATATGTAAAAATACACCCCAAAACACATTGCCCTACTTCTCTTGAGTATGGCGATACCACATGTGTGACACTTTTTTGCAGCCAAGATGCGCAAAGGGGCCCAAATTCCAATGAGTACCTTTTAGAAAGGCATTTTTACGCATTTTTCTTCTCACGCTTTAGGGCCCCTAAAATGCCAGGGCAGTATAAATACCCCACATGTGACGCCATTTTGGAAAGAAGACACCCCAAGGTATTCACTGAGGGGCATAGTGAGTCCATTAAAAATTAAACTTTTTGTCAAAAGTTAGCGGAAAGGGAGACTTTGTCAGAAAAAACTATAAAAAATCAATTTCCACTAACTTGTGCCAAAAAAAAAATCTTCCATGAACTCGCCATGCCCCTCATGGAATACCTTGGGCTGTCTTCTTTCAAAAATGGGGTCACATATGGGGTATTTATACTGCCCTGGCATTTTAGGGGCCCTAAAGCGTGAGAAGAAAAATGCATAAAATGCTCCTCCTAAAGGTACTCATTGGAATTTGGGCTCCTTTGCGATCTTGGCTGCAAAAGTAGTACACATGTGGTATCGCTATACTCAGGAGAAGTAGGGAATGTGTTTGGGGTGTATTTTACATATACCCATGCTGGGTGAGAGAAATATCTCTGTAAATTGACAACTTTGAATAAAAAATGTAAAAAGTTGTCGTTTACAGCGATATTTCTCACACAAAGTATGGGTATATATAAAAATACACCCCAAAACACATTGCCCTACTTCTCCTGAGTACGTTGATACCACATGAGTGACACTTTTTTGCAGCCTGGGTGCGCAAAGGGGCCCTAAAACCAATGAGTACCTTTAGGATTTCACAGGGCATTTTTACGCATTTGGATTCTCACGCTTTAGGACCCCTAAAATGCCAGGGCAGTATAAATACCCCACAAGTGACCCCATTGTGGAAAGAAGACACCCCAAGGTATTCCGTGAGGGGCATGGCGAGTTCACAGAAAAAAAAAAATATTTGGCACAAGTTAGGGGAAATTGATTTTTTTTTTTCTTTTTTTACAGTCTCATATTCCACTAACTTGTGACAAAAAATTAAATTTTACATGAACTCCCCATACCCCTCACGGAATACCTTGGGGTGTCTTCTTTCTAAAATGGGGTCACATGTGAGGTTTTTGTACTGCCCTGGCATTTGAGGGTCTCCGCAATCATTACACGTATGGCCAGCATTAGGAGTTTCTGCGATTCTCCGAAAATTGAGCATACGGGTAATGAGATTTTTTTTTTCCCGTTCAGCCTCTGGGCTGAAAAAAAAAAATAAAAATTAACGGCACAGATTTTTTCATTCGCATCGATCAATGTGGATGAAAAAATCTCTGCCAAAATCAGTGACTGCGGTGCGGTGGGCTGGGCGCTAGCTACCTAACAAGTAGCTAACTAACTGGCGGTGATAAGGGACCCTTATGCCCCATTCACACGTCCGCAATTCTGTTTGCGGAACAGAATTGCGGACCCATTCATTTCTATGGGGACAGACTTTGTCCCGCTCGGATCCGGAATTACGGATCCGCGCTTCCGGGTCTGCACTTCCGTCCCGCAAGAATATAGAACATGTCCTATTCTTGTCCGCACTGTGGACAAGAAAAAGCATTTTCTATATAGTTCTGGCAATGTGCGGATCTGCAAAATGCGGAAAGCACATTAGTCGGTGTCCGTGTTTTGAGGATCCACGGATCCGCAAAACACATATGGACGTCTGAATGGAGCCTTACAAGGGGTGTGATCAATGACAGGGGGTGTTCTAGGGGTCTAGATGGGGTGATCAAGGGGTTAACAAGGGGTTAATAGGTGAGGGGGGGTGGGGGGGGTTAGTGTTGTGTTTGGTGCAACTTTACATAGTTACCTGGTCCTCTGGTGGTCGATCCCAGCAAATGGGACCACCAGAGGACCAGGTAGCAGCTATATCAGACGCTGTTCACAAAGCAGCGTCTGATATAGCTGTTTGATGCGATTTAATTCGCATCTACAGCCTGCCAGCGATGGATCATCGCTGGCAGGCTGTAGCAGAACTCCTGAGACGCGCTTCACAGGAAGTCTCGCTTCTCGCGAGATGATGCGCCGATGCGTCCACTCAGAACTACAGGACCGCCCGCAGGACGCATCCCTGCGTTAGGCGGTCCTTTAGTGGTTAAACGCTGACAGTCTGACCAGTTATCCATAGACTGATAAACACGATCACTATAGCTTGCTGTAATGCAAATTGTCTATCTGACTAGTAAACCTGATGCAGACAAACAGGTATTAAAAACAACACACACTGTCCCCCGACATTTTTCGCCAGAGGATCTGGCTTCTTCAGGGGTAATGGGCAGAGCTACTCCTGAAGAAGCACCAGTTTTGATAAATCTCTCCCATAGTCGGTAAAGAAATTAGAGAAAGTTGATCTGTTAAACACAAGGAGGTATGTATAACTATACATACTAGAAATTAGCAAATCAACTTTATCAATTTGAAATTCATTCTGAATTTTCCAAAGACATTTGGACTCTAACAATCCCAAATATTTTGCAAATTATTTCATGCAAATCAAGAGAGAGTTCCCCATGTGAAAAGCATGTGCAATTCAGTTTGCTTTCTAGACTAAGTGCTCTTCCTGGTCTGAAGCCCTTTATCAGAACAGAGTAGACTGAATAGTTTTTGCTAGATAAGAGGCCTTGGAGACCTCTGGGTGGGTACTATGTCAATTATGGGGGCCAATTAGCATATGTGAGGACTATTGTAGACTATGTTGCAGTCTTGAAAGAAAGTTGAATTACACATATTTTTCACTTGTGGATGTCTCTCTTTATTAGGGTTTATTAGAAGTAAACAAATCCATCCACCATTCCAGTATTCATCCCAAGTTTCTCCAAAAAATCTATTTCTGAATCTAATAAACCTGAAATCTTTGGGATTTCTTTCCCCAATGATCCCTAACAATCTCCTTAATGATAAATCTGTAAAGAATAAATCAAGGCAACTGGACTTGCTGTACATTTCTTGAACAATTCCAAAGCGGTGAATTGTTCAAGAAATCTACAGCAAGTCCAGTTGCCTTGATTTATTCTTTACAGATATACCATGACCTGGATAAATGAGAACCTTCACAGCCCTAATGATAAAGATCACCTTTTTTTCATTATCTTTATTTCTAAATGTCAACATACAATTAAGATAACATATATCCAAGTACATTATTTTTTTCATTACCACCCCTACCCGTAGCCTTATTTCCCTATTCCCAAAAGGGCAGAAGAGTGCATAACTGAACAAAAAAAAACTTTTTACATAAATATATTCTTCTCGTCTCCCTTCCTCTACCCACTATCCTATCTCATTACAGGAGGGGCACGTTATATAGTGTTTGAATAGGTAGATCTATATAGGTAGATATTTTATTTTATTTCACAAATCCCACTTTTTTAAAGCTTTATTTAAATTCATAAAATTTACCCTACCCACTCCCTTACAGCAGGCAATTTAGACCTCAACTAGCTTCTGGCAATCATGAGACGAGCTAAAAAGAATGACATATATAATTTTTGGAAAATCTCCCAAAATACACAAGAAGGTGTAAAAGTCAAGTTTGGACTTATAAATATGTCCTATAATTGTCCTGTGTACTATAATTTCAGTTAAATTAGATCAGAAGGGTTGAATTTTAGAGTATCTGCACCACATGCGAATAATACATCATCAGATTCACATCTGGGGCAGGTTCGGGGGTTATTGGTGGATGCTTTATGTAGCCATCTAGGGGTCATATATAAACTGTGCAAAATCATAAACTGGGTTACTCTATTAGAAGGACTAAAAACATAATCACAATTAACCTAGATCCTACAGAATTGTTCCCATGTAATAGGACCTATGTCCCTTTCCTAGATATCTGTACTGCTACTAACTTCTTTACTAATTATACACCTTAAGTCCTTAACCTGCTATATAAAATTGAAATAAGCTTATGTTTACTTTTTCATCCCAAAATGAAATCCATCATACCATGTGAAGCTGTCAAAGATATTGCTTATTTTTAATTGCCTTATTAATTGTGCTCAACTGAGTATATCTAAAACAATTTTCTTTTACTTGACCTATTTCCTTAAATATATCCTCACTAGTAGAATTGAGCAAACTTCTGTTTTAAGTTCGGCTTCCAAAGTTTGGGTTCGGGTTATCGAAGCATCCCGTTATGGATTCCGCTACCACAGACCAGAACGGCATTTGGAATCCATAAGGGGATTTTTCAATGAACCTGAACCTTGGACAACACAGAGGACCTGGGGTGACGTCGCCGTCATGTGATCAGAGCAGGGGGCATGGCTCAGTACTGGATTAGATAAGAGGTGGTAGCCTACGACCTCTTATCTAATCCAGTACTGAGCCACGCCCCCTGCACTGATCACATGATGGTGACGTCACCCCAGGTCCTTCAACCCGGATTCCAAATGCCGTTATTGTCCGTGGTAGCGGAATCCATAACGAGATGCTTGGATAACCCGAACCCGAACTCGAACTTTGGAAGCCGAATTTAAAACAGAAGTTTGCTCAACTCTACTCACTAGGTTTTAATTCCCCTTCCTGTATAAATTGTGACACATAACTTTGGATATCCAACATTTAGACATATTTTTTATGTCATGTCTTCACAAAATTAATAAATACTTAATATAAATTATTGATAGGAAAACATTTGTTTGCTAAAATAGAAGGACACCACTGCAATTCAATATTCCGCGCCTCCCTTTTTCCAGCACATAGCTGCACGTAATATACTCTTTCTTCCACCAGATTCTCCTGTTGGATATAAAGGGATCACGACCATAGTGAAGCACAGACTTCCTTTGTATATAAAAAATGGTTTATTATACTCACAAGCAAACACTTGTTATGACAGCATATAATATCATAGGACTGCATACACACTATCACCCGACCCGGGTTTCGCTTACGCGCTTCTTCAGGAGCGAATGACTACACCTGTGTAGCCAAACCTTTTAACCGATATGCAGTCCCACCCATCATCCTCATTATCCAATCACCCAAACATATACCGATAAAAACCACATTTCATAATAAACATAATAAAAAGCTGTAAACAGACCCTCATTCACCATAATAATCCAGACGCTCTTTCAATATTACTGCTTTATTCCTATTAAAATAGAACCTTCATTGTTATATGCATTTTCTCCTTCCATTCATAAAAACTACTTCATCACATGTCTCGTCATCTAAAGTCTTTCCTCTCCTTATTGCTTACCCTATTGCCTCTTCGCACACTGCTCTTTATCTCCATATTGCACTAGTCAAGTTCATCCTCCATATATACTTTTTCTAAAAAACAATCTTTTATAACTTGATATTGAAAAATCCCTCTCTTCTGTACAGTTACAATGTTCCTAAGCCATGGACTGTAATGGCAACTTGTAACATCAATGTATGCATTGACGTCCGTGGCTTTAAAGAACGTTTTAGTCTTAACACGGCCATTTTCTACAAAAATTGTAAGATCTAAAAAATCAATGGAGGTGGCATTAATGGTGCTAGTGAAGGTAAGGTTTTCAGTCATTGTTATTAATCCTCATAATGAATTTTTCTAGTCCCTGTCTCTCTCCTTTCCATATAAGTAAGCAAACCTGCGGTTTGCTGCACTTTCTGTAGTCTCTGATCAAAGACTTAAAAATGCACCAAACTTATAAATTTTAACCCCCCCCTGCACCCCGCCAAATTAGTATCCCCCGGGCGGTGCAGGGGGTGGGAATTGCGGGCAGTGCTGCAGGCTGGGGGCGTGGGAGGCGGGCAGTGCGGCAGATGGGATCGCAATTGCGATCCCCGCCCGCCTCCTTTCAAATGCTGTCCCTGGTGTCTAGTGGGTATAGCAGGGGGTCAGCATATTGCTGACCCCCTGCTATAAACTGCTGACATCTGTGCTGTACAGATGTCAGCAGTTTAACTCCTTCCATACCACGGTCCGTACGGACCGCTGTATGGAAGGGTTTAACAGGGAGGGAGCTCCCTCACTCTCCCATCGGGGGGCAGCTGTGCCTTTGCAGCCCCCCGACAGGATGGGATTACAGAGAGAGGGAGCTCCCCTCCATCACCCGCTGCTCTGTTCTGGCAGTGGGTGATGGTTGCCATGGGAGCAAGACACTTTCAGAAGCGTCCTGCTCTCTCCATGGTGCTGAAAGTCTGAATAAACCTGCTAAAGGCAGGTCTATTCACACTTTGTAAAGTAAAAAATACAGTAAGTACACTACATAGTGTACTTACTGTATTATATAGACACCAGATCCACTGGATCTACAAGAACCAAGTGGGACTGGGTAAAATTTTTTTAAAAATAATGAATAAAAATAAATAAAATAAAATACACTACACATATTAGTTATCGCCGTGTCCGTGACAATCTGCTCTATAAAAATATCACATGACCTAACCCCTCACGCAAATACCATAAAAAAAAAACTATAAAATGGTGTAAAAAAGCCATTTTTTGTCACCTTGCATCACAAAAAGTTTAATACAAAGTGATGAAAAAAGTGTATGCCTCCCAAAATAGTACTAATAAAACCGCTATCTCATCCCGCAAAAAATAAGTCCTTACATAGGACAATCGCCCAAAAAAATAAAAAAATATGGCTCTCAGACTATGAAGACTAAAATGCTATTATTGTGTCAAAGTAAAATAAGTGTAAAAAAAAGTATACCTATTAGGTATTGCCGCATCCGTAAAAACCTGCTCTATAAAAATATCACATGATCTAACCCCTCAGGAAAATACCATTAAAAAAATAAAATAAAAACTATGTAAAAAACATTTTTGTCACCTCACATCTCAAAAACTGAAATAGCAAGCGATCAAAAAGTTATATGCACACAAAAATAGTGCCAATGAAACCGTCATCTCATCCCGCTAAAAATATACCCCACATAGGACAATCGCCCAAAAAAACAAAAAAATATGTCTCTCAGACTATGGAGACACTAAAACATGATTTTTTTTTATTTTTTTTTAAATGATGATATTGTGTAAAACTTAAATAAATAAATAAAAAGTATACATATTATGTATCGCCGCATCCGTCTCAACCTGCTCTATAAAAATAACACATGAACTAACCCCTCAGGTGAACACAACAAAAAATTAAAAATAAATACGGTGTCAAAAGCCACCTTACATCCCAAAAAGTGTAATAGCAAGCTACCAAAATGTCATATGCACCCCAAGATAGTGCCAATCAAACCGACATCTCATCCCAAAAAAATTAGCCCCTACATAAGACAGTCGCCCAAAAAATTTAAAATAAAATATGGCTTTCAGAATGTGGAGATACTAAAAAAATCATTTAAAAAAAATGCTTTATTATGTAAAACTGAAACAAAACCCCTCAAAAAGTAGTCATATTTGGTATTGTCGCGTCCGTAGCAACCTGTTGTATAGAAATAGCACACAAACTAACCTTTCAGTTCAACGATGTAAATAACAAAAAATAAAAACGGTCCCAAAACAGCTATTTTTTTGCAAATTTTCCATTTTTATCCATTTTTCCAGTAACAAAGCAAGGGTTAACAGCCAAACAAAACTCAATATTTATTGCCCTGATTCTCTAGTTTGCAGAAACACCCCATATGTGGTCGTAAACTGCTGTATGGTCATACGGTAAGGCGTAGAAGGAAGGGAATGCCATATGGTTTTTGGAAGGCAGATTTTGTTGGACTGGTTTTTTGATACTATGTCCCATTTGAAGCCCTCCTGATGCACCCCTACAGTAGAAACTCCAAAAAAGTGACCCTATTTTGGAAACTATGGGATAAGTTGGCAGTTTTGTCAGTATTATTTTAGGGTAAATATGATTTTTGGTTGCTCTATATTACACTTTTTTTTTTAGGCAAGGTAACAAAAAATAGAAATTCTGAAATTCCATCTCCATTTGCCAATAACTCTTGTGGAACACCTAAAGGGTTAACAAAGTTTGTAAAATCGGTATTGAATACCTTGAGGGGTGTAGTTTCTTAGATTGAGTCACTTTTATGGAGTTTCTACTCTAGCGGTGCATCGGGGGCTTCAAATGGGACATGGTGTCAAAAATCCAGTCCAGTAAAATCCGGCTTCCAAAAACCATATGGCATTCCTTTCCTTCTGGACCCTGCTGTTTGGCAAAACAGCAGTTTACGACCACATATGCAATGTTTCTGCAAACTACAGAATCGGGGCAATAAATATTGAGTTTTGTTTGGCTGTTAACCCTTGCTTTGCTACTGGAAAAAATTTACTAAAATGGAAAATTTTCCAAAAAATCGAAATTCTAAAATTTTATCTCCATTTGCCATTAACTCTTGTGGAAAATCTAAAGGGTTAATGACGTTTGTAAAATCAGTTTTAAATACCTTGAGGGGTGTAGTTTTTAGAATGGGGTCATTTTTGGGTGGTTTCTATTATGTAAGCCTCACAAAGTGACTTCAGACCTGAACTGGTCCCTAAAAAGTGGGTTTTTGGAAATTTCTGAAAAATGTCAAGATTTGCTTCTAAATTTCTAAGCCTTGTAACTTCCCCCAAAAATGAAATGGCATTCCCAAAATGATCGATACATGATGTAGACATATGGGGAATAGTGATGTTGCGAACATAAAATTTTCCGTTCGCGGACGCCGAACGCGAACTTCCGCAAATATTCGCGAACATGCGAACCGCCATAGACTTCAATAGACAGGCGAATTTTAAAAAACAAAGGGACTCCTTCTGGCCACAATAGTGATGGAAAAGTTGTTTCAAGGGGACTAACACCTGGACTGTGGCATGCCGGAGGGGGATCCATGGCAAAACTCCCATGGAAAAAATCTAGTTGACGCAGAGTGTGGTAAGTTGTAATCACAATGCAATTAACACAGGTTTAGATTAATCGCATTGCGAATTCAACTTAAAGCTGAGTTCCTAATGGTTGTATTGCTAGAATTTAACGAAGATTGAGAATAGGAACCCAGCTCTAAGTTGAATTTGCAATGCGATTAATATAACTAGAGTTGAGCGAACACCTGGATGTTCGGGTTCGACGAGTTCGGCCGAACTTTCGAAAAATGTTCGGGTTCGGGATCCGAACTCGACCTGAACTTCATCCCGAACCCGAACCCCATAGAAGTCAATGGGGACCCGAACTTTTGGGCACTAAAAAGGCTGTAAAACACACCCGGAAAGGGCTAGAGGGCTGCAAAAGGCAGCAAAATGTAGTTAAATCCCCTGCAAACAAATGTAGATAGGGAAATGATGAGTTAACATAAAATAAATAAAAATTAAACAATATTAATTGGAGTGAGGTCCCATAGCACAGAATCAGGCTTCAAGTCACCCACCAATGGAGAAGGTCACTTACTATTATTTTGACCACAGCACCCAGACAAAGGAGAGAGGTCCCACAGCAGAGAACCAGGCATCATATCACCCACCACAGGAGTAGGCCACCATTTAGTTACTTTGACCCCTACACCCAGACGGAGGAGAGAGGTTACACAGCAGAGAATCAGGCATTTAGATCACCCACCACAGGAGTAGGCCACCATTGAATCAGACCCCGGCAACCATGTCAGATGGCACAAGCATAAGCTTTATATCAATCAGCACAGGAGAAGGCGACTTTTGACAGACTTTGACCCCTACACCCGGACGGAGGAGAGAGGTTTCAAAGCAGAGAATCAGGCATTTAGATCACCCACCACAGGAGTAGGCCCCAATTTAATGGGACCCCGGCAACCATGTCAGATGGCACAACCATCAGCTTCATATCAATCAGCACAGGAGAAGGCGACTTTGAAAGACTTTGACCCCTACACCCAGACGGAGGAGAGAGGTTTCACAGCAGAGAATCAGGCATTTAGATCACCCACCACAGGAGTAGGCCCCCATTGAATCAGACCCTGGCAACTATGTCAGATGGCACAACCATCAGCTTTATATCAATCAGCACAGGAGAAGGCGACTTTGAAAGACTTTGACCCCTACACCCAGATGGAGGAGAGAGGTTTCACAGCAGAGAATCAGGCATCATATCAACCACCACAGGAGAAGCCACCATTTAGTTACTTTGACCCCTGCACCCAGGAAGAGGAGAGAGGCACCACAGCACATATTCTGGCATCATATCAGCCACCACAGGAGAAGCCACCATTGAGTTACTTTGACCCCTGCACCCAGGAAGAGGAGAGAGGCCCCACAGCACATATTCTGGCATCATACTAACCACCACAGGAGAAGCCACCATTGAGTTACTTTGACCCCTGCACCCAGGAAGAGGAGAGAGGCCCCACAGCACATATTCTGGCATCATATCAGCCACCACAGGAGAAGCCACCATTGAGTTACTTTGACCCCTGCACCCAGGAAGAGGAGAGAGGCACCACAGCACATATTCTGGCATCATATCAGCCACCACAGGAGAAGCCACCATTGAGTTACTTTGACCCCTGCACCCAGGAAGAGGAGAGAGGCCCCACAGCACATATTCTGGCATCATACTAACCACCACAGGAGAAGCCACCATTGAGTTACTTTGACCCCTGCACCCAGGAAGAGGAGAGAGGCCCCACAGCACATATTCTGGCATCATATCAGCCACCACAGGAGAAGCCACCATTGAGTTACTTTGACCCCTGCACCCAGGAAGAGGAGAGAGGCACCACAGCACATATTCTGGCATCATATCAGCCACCACAGGAGAAGCCACCATTGAGTTACTTTGACCCCTGCACCCAGGAAGAGGAGAGAGGCACCACAGCACATATTCTGGCATCATATCAGCCACCACAGGAGAAGCCACCATTGAGTTACTTTGACCCCTGCACCCAGGAAGAGGAGAGAGGCCCCACAGCACATATTCTGGCATCATATCAGCCACCACAGGAGAAGCCACCATTGAGTTACTTTGACCCCTGCACCCAGGAAGAGGAGAGAGGCCCCACAGCACATATTCTGGCATCATATCAGCCACCACAGGAGAAGCCACCATTGAGTTACTTTGACCCCGCACCCAGGAAGAGGAGAGAGGCACCACAGCACATATTCTGGCATCATATCAGCCACCACAGGAGAAGCCACCATTGAGTTACTTTGACCCCCGCACCCAGGAAGAGGAGAGAGGCACCACAGCACATATTCTGGCATCATATCAGCCACCACAGGAGAAGCCACCATTGAGTTACTTTGACCCCTGCACCCAGGAAGAGGAGAGAGGCCCCACAGCACATATTCTGGCATCATATCAGCCACCACAGGAGAAGCCACCATTTAGTTACTTTGACCCCTTCACCCAAACAGAGGAGAGAGGTTCCACATCAGAGAATCAGGCATCATATCAACCACCACAGGAGTAGGCCACAATTTAGTTTATTTGACCCTGCACCCAGGAAGAGGAGAGAGGCCCCACAGCACATATTCTGGCATCATATCACACACCACAGGAGAAGGCCTCTTTCAGTGATTTAGGCCTTTGGACCCAGACAGAGGAGAGAGGTCAGAGATTAGCTTCATATCCCCCAGCACAGCAGAAGACCGCTTTATTTGACTTAGGCCTCAGCACCCAGACAGAAGACAGAGGTAGCATGGCAGAGGTTATGGCTTCATGTCACCCGTTAGTTTAACCGGCCACTTTCATCTGGTTAGGCCCCGGCGCCCAGACAGAGAAGAGTTTCATTCAACTGTGGGTTTCATAAAATTTGTATCAAATAAAGAAGTGGCCCGTAGCACAACAAGACATGTTTTAGGCAGTTAATAAGGACTACTCTGCACAAGGGAGGGACAGGTCCTGTGGGATCCATGCCTGGTTCATCTTTATGAAGGTCAGCTTGTCCACGTTGGCTGTGGACAGGCGGCTGCGCTTGTCAGTAATGACGCCCCTGCCGTGCTGAATACGCTGCTCAGATAAAACGCTGGCCGCCGGGCAGGAAAGCACCTCCAAGGCATAACATGCTAACTCTGGCCACGTGGACAATTTCGAAACCCAGTAGTTGAATGGGGCCGAACCATCCGTCAGGATGTGGAGGGGTGTGCAGACATACTGTTCAACCATGTTAGTGAAATGCTGCCTCCTGCTAACACGCTCCGTATCAGGTGTCGGTGCAGATAGCTGTGGCGTGGAGACAAAACCTTTCCACATTTCTGCCATGCTAACCCTGCCCTCAGATGAGCTGGCCGTGACACAGCTGCGTTGGCGACCTCTTGCCACTCCTCTGCCTTCACCTTCCACCTGTTCCCCTGTGACATGTGGGAATGCTCTCAAGAGCGCCTCTATCAGCGTGCGCTTGTACTCACAAGCATCTTACGGTCGCGCTCCAGTTCAGGAATTAAAGTGGGCACATTGTCTTTATACCGGGATCCAGCAGGGTGGCCACCCAGTAGTCTGCACACGTTAAAACGTGGGCAACTCTGCTGTCGCTACGCAGGCATTGGAGCATATATTCGCTCATGTGGGCCAGGCTACCCATGGGTAAGGACAAGCTGTCCTCTGTGGGAGGCGTATCGTCATCGTCCACCGTATCCCCCAGCCACGCACCAGTGATGGGCCTGGGCTGCCACCCCGCTGTGAACTTGCGTCATCCTCGTCCCCTCCACCTCCTCCTCCTCATCCTCCTCGTCCTCCAGTACAGTGCCTTGGCTGGCGACTCTGTGAACCTGTCCTCTGCTGCTTAAACAAACCTCCCTCTGAGCCACTTCGAACAGACTGGCCCGAAAGTGTTAGAAACGAGCCCTCATCCTCCTCCTCCTCCTCCACCTGGGCCACCTCCTCTAACATCATTGCCCTAAGTGTTTTCTCAAGGAGACATAGAAGTGGTATTGTAACGCTGATAACAGTGTCATCGCCACTGGCCATGTTGGTGGAGTACTCGAAACAGCGCAGCAGGGCACACAGGTCTCGCATGGAGGCCCAATCATTGGTGGTGAAGTGGTGCTGTTCGGCAGTACGACTGACGCGAGCGTGCTGCAGCTGAAACTCCACTATGGCCTGCTGCTGCTCGCACAGTCTCTCCAGCATGTGCAAGGTGGAGTTCCACCGGGTGGGCACGCTGCATATGAGGCGGTGAGCGGGAAGGCCGAAGTTCCGCTGTAGCGCAGACAGGCGAGCAGCGGCAGGATGTGAACGGCGGAAGCGCGCACAGACGGCCCGCACTTTATGCAGCAGCTCTGACATGTTGGGGTAGTGGTGAATGAACCTCTGCACCACCAAGTTCAGCACATGCGCCAGGCAAGGGATGTGCGCCAAACCGGCTAGTCCCAGAGCTGCCACGAGATTTCGCCCATTATCGCATACCACCAGGCCTGGCTTGAGGCCCACCGGCAGAAACCACTCGTCGGTCTGTTGTTCAATACCCCGCCACAACTCCTTTGCGCTGTGGGGCCTGTCCCCAAACATATGAGTTTCAGAATGGCCTGCTGACGTTACCCCGGGCTGTGCTGAAGTTGGTGGTGAAGGTGTGTGGCTGACCGGATGAGCTGGTGGAAGCAGTGGAGGAGGAAGCCGAGTAGGAGGAGGAGGCTACAGGAGGCAGAGAATGATGCCCTGCGATCCTAGGGGGCGGAAGGACGTGCGCCAAGGAACTGTCCGCCGGGGCCCAGCCGCCACTACATTCATCCAGTGTGCAGTTAGTGAGATATAGCGTCCCTGGCCGTGCTTACTGGTCCACGTATCTCGTGGTTAGGTGGACCTTGCCACAAATGGCGTTGCGCAGTGCACACTTGATTTTATCGGACACTTGCATGTGCAGGGAAGGCACGGCTGTCTTGGAGAAGTAGTGGCGGCTGGGAACCACATACTGCGGGACAGCCATGGCCATCAGCTGTTTGAAGCTGTCTGTGTCCACCAGCCGGAATGACAGCATTTCAAAGGCCAGCAGTTTAGAAATGCTGGCGTTCAGGCCAAGGGCTCGAGGGTGACTCGGGGGAATTTGCGCTTCCTCTCTAAGGTTTGAGATATTGAGAGCTGAACGCTGCTGTGTGATATAGTGGAGACGCTAGTTGACGGTGGCGGTGGTGGTGGTGTCGGTGGCACATCCTCTGTTTGCTGCTCGGCAGGTGGCAACATTCCTCTCGAGGCGGAAGCCGAGGCAGCAGCGGTAGAGGGAGCAGGGGGAGCCTCAGCGAGTGCCTGGTTTTTAAGGTGTGTACCCCACTGCAGTTCATGCTTTGCATGTAGATGCCTGGTCATGCAGGTTGTGCTGAGGTTCAGAACGTTAATGCCTCGCCTCAGGCTCTGATGGCAGAGCGTGCAAGTCACTCGGGTCTTGTCGGTAGGACATTGTTTAAAGAAGTGCCATGCCAGGGAACTCTTTGAAGCTGCCTTTGTGGGGCTGGGTCCCTGTTGGCGATGTCCAGTAGCAGGCGAACTCTGGGGCGGCGGCTCGCCTGCTTTGGCCCCCTGCTCCCTCTTTGGCTTCGCTGTTGTCTCGGTCTCACCACTACCTCTTCCTCTGAACTGTGAAAGTCATCGCCACGACCTTCAGTCCATGTGGGGTCTAAGACCTCATCGTCCTCTGCATCGTCTTCCACCCAGTCTCCCTCCCTGACCTCCTCCTGTTCAGTCTGCACACTGCAAAAAGACGCGGCAGTGGGCACCTGTGTTTCGTCATCATCAGAGAGTCGGTGACTCTGCTGTGGTGGTATTCCCATGTCCTCTTCATCTGGAGACATAAGTGGTTGTGCGTCAGTGCATGGTATGTCTTCCTCCACTGGGGAAGGGCTAGGTGGACGCCCCTGGGAAACCCTGGAAGCAGAGTCTTCAAACAGAAGAAGAGACTGCTGCATAACTTGTGGCTCAGACCGTTTCCCTGATATGCTTGGGGGTGATGTGACAGACTGATGGGCTTGGTTTTCAGGTGCCACCTGTGCGCTTTCCGCAGAAGACTGGGTGGAAGACCATGTGGTGAACGTGCTGGAAGCACTGTCGGCCACCCAATCGATTAATGCCTGTACCTGCTCAGGCCTTACCATCCTAAGAGCGGCATTGGGCCCCACGAGATATTGCGGTACATTCTGCCGGCTAGTTGAGGGAGTTCGCTCCCTACTGTGTGCGCCTGGGGCCGAACGGCCACGTCCTCTACCAGCAACAGAGGCTCCACGGACACCACCACGACCGCGTCCTCGTCCCTTAATAGTATTTTTCTTCATTGTTGCGATTCAACTCGCACCACAATGAAATATATTATTTTTTATAAGCAAAATCCCTCACTGGAATACTTTCAGTCTTTTGACTGTATGGATTACAGATGGAATGACTGTTATATGTGAGTACCGCTTTCTTTGACAGATTCTAGTATGGGTACATATATGTTTTCCCAACCCCAGCACATTAGTTTGCTAATTCCAGATGTATGAAACGCAGGCCTAACTGTATCTAGTATATTGAACGCCAGATAAACTAACTTGGCCTTTTTAAATAAAAAAATTCCCTCACTGGAATACTTTCAGTCTTTTGACTGTATGGATTACAGATGGAATGACTGTTATATGTGAGTACCGCTTTCTTTGACAGATTCTAGTATGGGTACATATATGTTTTCCCAACCCCAGCACATTAGTTTGCTAATTCCAGATGTATGAAACGCAGGCCTAACTGTATCTAGTATATTGAACGCCAGATAAACTAACTTGGCCTTTTTAAATAAAAAATTCCCTCACTGGAATACTTTCAGTCTTTTGACTGTATGGATTACAGATGGAATGACTGTTATATGTGAGTACCGCTTTCTTTGACAGATTCTAGTATGGGTACATATATGTTTTCCCAACCCCAGCACATTAGTTTGCTAATTCCAGATGTATGAAACGCAGGCCTAACTGTATCTAGTATATTGAACGCCAGATAAACTAACTTGGCCTTTTTAAATAAAAAAATTCCCTCACTGGAATACTTTCAGTCTTTTGACTGTATGGATTACAGATGGAATGACTGTTATATGTGAGTACCGCTTTCTGACAGATTCTAGTATGGGTACATATATGTTTTCCCAACCCCAGCACATTAGTTTGCTAATTCCAGATGTATGAAACGCAGGCCTAACTGTATCTAGTATATTGAACGCCAGATAAACTAACTTGGCCTTTTTTAAATAAAAAATTCCTCACTGGAATACTTTCAGTCTTTTGACTGTATGGATTACAGATGGAATGACTGTTATATGTGAGTACCGCTTTCTTTGACAGATTCTAGTATGGGTACATATATGTTTTCCCAACCCCAGCACATTAGTTTGCTAATTCCAGATGTATGAAACGCAGGCCTAACTGTATCTAGTATATTGAACGCCAGATAAACTAACTTGGCCTTTTTAAATAAAAAAAATTCCCTCACTGGAATACTTTATGGCTTTTCACTGTATGGATTACAGGTGGACTGGTATTAGTAGGGGTGACACAAGCACACCCAAGTCCCTGATGTAGGATTTCTATGGCACAGACCACTATTACAAGTGATTAATGGACGTTGGGAGAGATTGTGCTGCAGCACTAGTCCCAAGATGGCCGCCGCCTATCAGCCCAGTAACATGTGCCACAAAATGGTCTGCACAACCTTTAAAAAAATAGCCTTGGACTGTGCTGCTAAATCGCTATTGGTCTGAATCCCAGGTGTAGATGTCTGACTTGTTTGGAGCTTTGAATGCACACTGTGGCAGCTTCTGCTGCAGCACTACAAGTCGCAAAATGGCGGCCGGCGGTCAGCCCAGGTACATGTGGATGGAAAAATCACTCTGGCCACTCTAAAAATAGCCAATCCCTATCAAAAAAGCAGCTCAGCTGCAGTTGTTCAGATGAATCACAGGTGGAGGAGAGAAATTTGCTTCCAGTTATTCAATTATCCCTGCCTATTCTCGCCCTAGCATCAGCTGCGTCTATCCCTGTTCTATTCACATCGGGAGTGAGCACGTCCCGACGTGCGCACAAGCTTATAAAGAGGCTGAGTCACATGCTGCACTTGGCCAATCACAGCCTTGCCAATAGTAGGCATGGCTGCGATGGCATCTTAGGGCAAGTAGTATGATGCATGTTGATTGGCTGCTTTGCAGCCTTTCAAAATGCGCCAAAATACATGCCGAACGACGAACCCGAACCTTTACGAAAAAGTTCGGGTTCGGGTCCGTGTCACGAACACCCCAAAATTCGGTACGGACCCGAACTATGCTCGAACTGTTCGCTCAACACTAAATATAACCTGTATTAATCGCATTGCGACTACAACTACTAAGATGAATGCCATCCTTGCTTTTTGATGGGAGGTGGGAGGGTCTGGGAGGGAGACTGATGTACTAGCCCTAAAAAGGGCTTTTTGGGGTGCTGTCAGGACGCAGTCTTTACAGCAGAGATCTGATGAGTCTTTCAGGACTGGAGTGGACACTGAATACACTAGCCTAGCTATCGATTTCCCTATTAAATCTCAGCAGCAGTTACACTGTCCCTCCTCTCACTAAGACTGCAGCTTCCGAATGAATCTAAAATGGATGCTGTGTCCAGGGGATGGGAGGGTCTGGGAGGGAGGGTATGCTAATTGGCTGGAATGTGTCTGCTGACTGTGAGGTACAGGGTCAAAGTTTACTCAATGATAGGGGGTGGACCTAACATCGCATATGTTCGCCCGCCGCGACGAACGCGCACAAGCTATGTTCGCCGGGAACTACTCGCCGGTGAATAGTTTGGGAGTTGGGACATCTTATTTGCGAATTTAACTTAGAGATGGGTTCCTAATAGAATATAACGAAGATTGGGAATTTATATTCTCAATCTTCGTTATATAATTCTAGCAATACAACCATTAGGAAACCCAGATCTAAGTTGAATTTGCAATGCGATTAATATAACCTGCATTAATCGCATTGTGAATTCAACTTAGAGCTGAGTTTCTAATGGTTGTTCTATTGCTAGAATATACGTTATATTCTAGCAATACAACCATTAGGAACTCAGCTCTACGTTGTAATCGCAATGCGAATAATACTTACAATTATTAATCGCTTTGCGAATTCATTTAATGCCTCTATTTGATTGTATATGACGGTTGACTATGACTACCACCAATGTTCTGCTGCCTCCGAGGCAAGATATCTGAACCCCCCAGGGGCCATTTGGGCGTTTTTGATAGAAAACGCATCAAAAACGCATCTGCGTTTTTATAATTTTTTCATTTTTTAGTTTAATTTTTTGTGTATTTTGCCACATTTGGTTGCATATTTACATTTGGTATAGGCAAATATGGTAGTCGCGTTTTTTATGAGTTTTCTATAAAAAATGCCCAAATGGCCCCTGGGGGGCCCAGATATCTTGCTTTGGAGGCAGCAGAACGTTGGTGGTAGTCATAGTCAACCGTCATATACAATCAAACAGAGGCATCAAATGGATTCGCAAAGTGATTAATAATTGTAAGTATTATTCGTATTGCGATTACAACTTAGAGCTGAGTTCCTAATGGTTGTATTGCTAGAATATAACGTATATTCTAGCAATACAACAACCATTAGGAACTCATCTCTAAGTTGAATTCGCAATGCGATTAATGCAGGTTATATTAATCGCATTGCAAATTCAACTTAGATCTGGGTTTCCTAATGGTTGTATTGCTAGAATTATATAACGAAGATTGAGAATTACAATTTACAATTACTAACACTGCAGCTTCAGAATGAATGTAAGATGGATCCTATCCTTGCGTTTAGATAGGAGGTGGGAGGGTCTGGGAGGGAGGGTATGCTGATTGGCTGGAATGTGTCTTCTGACTGTGAGGTACAGGGTCAAAGTTTGCTCAATGATAAAGTATAGGGGCGAACACGAACATCGAATATGTTCGCCCGCCGCGGCGGACGCGAACAAGCTATGTTCGTTAGGAACTGTTCGCCGGCGAATAGTTGGGGCCATCTCTAATGGGGAATGTAAATAAATAACTGTTTTTGGCGGTATTACTATGTATTATAGAAGTAGAGAAATTGAAACTTGGAAAATTGCTAATTTTTCAAAATTTTTGGTAAATTTGATATTTTTTCATAAATAAAAATGAAATTTTTCGACTTCATTTTACCACTCTCATGAAGTACAATATGTGATGAAAAAATAATCTCAGAATGGCCTAGATAAGAAAAAGTGTTTTAAAGTTATCACCAGATAAAGTGACACTGGTCAGATTTGCAAAAAATTGCATGTCCTTAAGGTGAAATAGGGCTGAGTCCTTAAGCGGTTAAATCCCATTTAGCATATCTTTCAGAAAAGTTTGTCCTGGGATTCGAACTCACAACCTCCAGTTTCAGAGGCAAGGTGCTATGATACTGGCACATGGGGGTGGAGAGGCACTTGATACTGGCACATGGGGGAAGGCACTTGATATTGGCACATTAGGAGGGGAGATGGCACTATGATATTGGCACACGGGGGGAGGAGAGAGGCACTTGATACTGGCACATGATGGGGGGCTTCTATGGGGACACTTACTGGCACATTATGGAGGTCCCTTTTGTATTGGCACATTATTGGGGGCACTATAGGGGAGAGCGGCACTATGGGGCATCTGGTGGCACTATAGGGGCATTATTTGGGGTCACTTTCATTTTTTTTTACTGGCACTTTATAGGGGGCACTATGGGGGAAAGGAGCACTATGGGGGTATCTGGTGGAACTAAGAACAAGCATTTGTTACTGGCACATTATAGGTGGCATTATCGGAGAGAGGAGCACTATGGGGGCATCTGGTGGCACTATAGGGGAATTATTTGGGGTCACTATGGCGTTTATTTACTGGCACATTATAAGGGGCACTATGGGGGAGAAGAGCACTATAGTGGCATCTGGTGGCACTACGAAGGGGCATTTTTTTTACTGCCATATTATGGGGGGCACTATGGGGAAGGGGAAGAGAAGCACAATGGAGGCATGTGCTGGGGGCACTAAGATGGGATATTTTATACTGGCAAATTATCGGGCACTATGGGGAAGGGGGAGAGGAGCACTACGGGGGCATTTACTGGGGCACCTTATAGGGGTATTTTATACTGGCATACATTATGGGGACATTAGCTCAACTGTGGGCACTAAGCAGGGGAATTTCTTGTACTGTCATATTATAAGGAGAATTATTACTACTTGAGGGCTATGGGGAACATGATTACTAGTATGGCCACAATGGGGCATTATTACTAAGAGAACTATTTCTATTGGTGGGAATTTAGGGAGCACTGTTACTTTGGTGGGCACCCTGCCACAGTATAAGCTTAGCACAATTATTTTTGAGAACATTATGTTTATACGGGACACTTTTTATTGCATGCAGTTATTTTTTTTAGAGCACTGTGTGCCAATAATTGTTGAAGGGGGCACCATCTGTGTGGAACTAATATTTTTCAGGGAACACTTTCTGCAGTATAGCATTGGAAAGCACAGCGGGCACAGTATTGGAGATGGCAGGATGGGGTGTTCAGAAGATGTGAAGATGATGGAAAATTGGGAAACTAATGTCTGTTTGTCAATCTCTGCAGAGATGGGAGATGGGTGAAAAATCATCATGGCGGTCCTATCTGAATGTAGAAGATGAGAAAAGAGAACGTCTAGATCAAAGGTGACATCTCTTCCATATCTTATGTTCGTGAAGGCCTCATGTTTGAGTTTCGCCTAAGGTCTCACAAAGTCTAGAGCTGCCTCTGATTTCAGAATATTGTAGCTGAATGTCTCATTGTCCTAAGTCTTGTTGAATGACCATTATTTCAGTTCTGTTTTCTACCATAATAGTATATGATTAATTAATGTGAGAAACCTTCAGCGCTACAACATTGTTAGAGAAAAGGGACCAAACTGTAGACATTGGTTTCATTTAAAGGGGACCTAAACCAGGGTATCATTTAAAGGGGACCTAAGCCTTTGTTAAAACCCTGACCATGCAGCAGCGCTACTCAGAGCATTCTGTACCATTGGGTTTTATCTGCTCTGTGGAGTATGGATCCAGTAATCTTTCTGTGGATCCATGCTCCACATGCTGGAGAAGCTGAGCAAAGCTGATGAGACCCAAAGGTGCAGACTACAGAGCTTTCTGAGAAGCACTGCTGCAAGATGTCATCAAAGGTTTAGGTCTTCTTTACTACACATGTGGTTAGCAGAGGGTGATACATTTTCTTATTCATCTATTATATTTCTTTTACTTGTTTATTATGTCTCAAAGTTGAAAACCACCTGTTAGAGATGTTCAAATTTTTACAGGGGAAACAGCCCTAAGAATGTGAAAGCAGAGCTTGCCTGGGTCTATAGAGATTGAACAGCCTAATCACGTAAATAGGCTATGGCATATCTTCCCTTGTAGTCATATAGTTTATTTGAAGCTATCTAACATGCCATATTTTACATTGATCCAGAATAAGTTCTCATGATGACTACTGGAAAACACATGTATTTTTGGACATTAAGTGGTTACATGATTTTCTGTGTTAGAAGATTAATTTAATATGTCATGAAAATGGTAGTAGTGGGGGAAACCAAGCCCACTTTTCTTGCCATTTTACTATGTCCCATATTATCGGAGAGTGAGCACATAAAAAATTAGCAAAATGCGTGTTCCGTTTCAGCCAGGAAAAGAGGACTGGGTACCCCTCTTTTGGCACTGAATTGTGGCTAATCATACATTTTGGCATATCAAATCAATATGCTATCAACTGGAACTGTGTTACATATACAGCAGAAAAGTAATTCTAATGTTAGATGTTAGCCCCACTCAAGTTGATGCATAAGATAAATGACTTAACAGTCTACTCATTTCTATGATTATAACACAACATTCTGCTAGGGAATTGCGATTTAAGTGATATATCCTGTTATTTCTAAATGTGGAGGAAGCATTTATATATTTGCTAAGTGTATGGTAACCATTTTGACAGGAAGGGTTAAAGTAATGGTTTTGTAGCTGGGATTTGTGTTGATTGAGAGCATCCTTTCATGAGTCTATTTATTTCTCAAAGCATTCTCTGAATGTATTGATTGATTCTATTATATGGGTCGTACATGTATCTCTAACTAAGATCTTCATTTAACCTTGAGGAAATAGGATAGAACACAGATAACAAATAGCAGATTGAAGAGCCATGATTGCTTGGAGTGGTAAAAAAATATCCTCAGGATGGAAAAGGTTTACTAATATTTGCTGAGATTCTTGTCAAGATGCACAAAACAAACTTTCCAGAAAAGAATAGTATATTGCATATTTCCAAATCTAGTGAAAAGAAAAAACATCATTAACTCGCCTCTATGTATTATTGCAATTACCAGTTTACTACAATAATCCTACAGTTTATTATTAACATCCTCTATCACTGTGATGGATAATACTGTAACTTGTAAAGATAAATGATGCAAAAGTTTGGTGAGGAACTCTATATATAGAGAAGATTTAACAAGCCCTGCACTCCAGAAATCTGGATTCAAAGTAGGGCTCTGTGATTTGTTGGGCTTTTTTTTTTTGCTAAATTTTGCCTTTTTACACCACACACTCCAGTTTTGAAAATTGGATGGAAAAGTGGACCTAGTTAGCCAGATGTATCAATTGTGACTTTAAAAAAAATTGCTACATTTTAATATTATTTCTACAGTTAAGGGTTGGCTTAGAAAGTGGAGTCACGTCCCAACTCAGAAGTGTTATACTTTAAAAGGGTTCTCTGGGAAAGATAAAAATGAAAATAATGAAAAAAAAGTTATTATAAACTCTTAAATGTCTTTAATTATTTATAATGGCTTATTTTGGCAGACAATCAGTGAAGGAGTTAAAATTGATGCTGTCAGATTTATAAGCATGAAATCTGTCCTAATGACACTGGGAACTATGAGAAAGAAGAGCATAGAGCAGGAGCCCTATGTAAAGTCTGGTCTCTGCTGGTATCAACACTCTGAAGCTGTATATCAGTCATGGTCAACCTGCAGCACTCGAGCTGTTATAAAACTACAACTTCCAACATGCCCTGCTGTAGGCTGATAGCTGTAGGTAGTCTGGGCATGCTGGGAGTTGTAATTGTGCAACAGCTGGAGAGCCTCAGGTTGCCAATCCCTGCATCTATATTATGTGCAGATGACAGCTGAGATAGGGACTACGCTGTGTCCCTGTGGTTTGAGCAGGAGTTTATCTTACCCCGTACTCGCAGGCAGAAGGGTAGAAATGAGGACCAGACTTGCTGCTGTGCAGGAGCAGTGTAATTAGAAATCACGCGAGTTCAGGTTGAGGTAAACTTCTGTCTGAAGCACAGGGACACAGCTGAGCAGTAATTAGAGCTTCACAGTGCTGATACCAGCAGAGACCAGAGTATACTCTCTGTGCTCTGCTTTCTCATACAGGACATCCTGCAGTGTCAGTAGAAGGACGTATTTCATGCTCATAAATCTGACAACGGCCATTTTAACTCCTTCACTGATTGTCCCCTAGACATGAGTTATTATAAATAATTAAAGGTATTTAAGAGTTTATTTATACTAACATGTTTTTCAGTATTGGAGAACCCCTTTAAAGTCTAACACTTCTGAGTTGGGATGTGACTCCACTTTATAAACCAAACCTTTACTGTGAAATATTCGCTAAATTTATCAAACATTATAAGACATTTAATAAATGTGGCACAAATTAGCACAGTGCAGACTACTGCAAAAACTGACTTTTAAAATTCCTTTCATGATACATTTTCCTTTAAGAAGCGTTATAATTAACCCCTTAGTGACCATCCATACACCTTTTTACAGTCGTCACTAAAGGGCCTTAGGTTGGGCCGCCGTTTTTTTTCGGCGGCCCAGTCTAAGCGCTGCACGGGTGTGTGTGAAAGCTGCTTGGGGTCTGAAGTAGACCCGGACTACATAAATATAATGTAAATTATCCCCTAGAGTGAACGACGTAAAGTAAAATAAAAAAAAAAAAAAGACAGAATTGATCATTTATTCTTAGTTACCACTCCAAAATGATACCAATGAAAAATACAAGTCATCCCCAGAAAATCAAGCCCTCACACAACTCCATATAAATAAAAATAAAAAAAGTTATGGGTCTTGGGGAGTGGCAATGCAAAAACATTTTTTTTCTTTAAAAAAAAAAAGCGGTTTATTGCAAAAAAGTAGTAAAATATAAAAAACTATATGTATTTGGTATTATCGTACTGGCCCAGAGAATAAAGAAATTATGTGATTTATACCGAAAAATGAACGCCGTAAAACGTAAAAACGCAGTGGCAGTATTGCTGTTTTTCCCCATCTCTCTCCCAGAAAAGAGTTAATAAAAGTTAATCAGAAAGTTATTTGTACCCCAAAATGGCGCCATTAAAAACAACAACTTGTCCTGCAAAAAACAAGCCCTAATAGAGCTATATAGACGGAAAAATAAAAAAGTAATAACTCTTGGAACGCGACGATGAAAAAAGGAAGAAAAACGCTTGGTCAGTAAGGCCCAAAATAGGCTGGTCACTAAGGGGTTAACTAATTTAACTAAGTTAACTACTTATAAGTAGTTTGATGTGAAAAGCCCAAAGATTGATGGATTTATCTTGTCACCTATGATAACAGCACAACAATTAACTTACAGCTGATAAAAAGATTTTCTACATAGCACATCAAATCTAGCAGATTCATTCTAGTCCATTTTGATTGGATGGTGGTCACACTTTCCTGCCATCAGTTATTAATACATCAAAATAAATCTAAGCTTCTATCATCAGAATGGAGTAGCTGTCAAGAGCACAACTGCAACTAACAAGTTGTTACAATTTGACTGCTAATGTAGGTCTGTCCATCAATGTAAAATAAAAATTATTCCTGGCTAACACCGCAAAGGTCTTTGGAACTGAACTATTCTCATATTTATGACCTGTTTCTGTAGTGAAATGTATGTAATATGATCATTAGAATATGTGGGTCAACTATTCTCGTTTAAAAAGATGGGGATTGGGAGTTTGTGACCTTTTTTATCAGCTTTCAAAAACATTGTAGTGATAAATCTGAAAAACTAATAAATAAAAACAAAATAATTAACATAGCAAACCACTCCAATTTTGCCACCCACTTTTGAAAACCAGTATGAGTGGTGTAAGAATTTAAAAAATCACACATTGTTATGCAAATGATCCTAAAAATTGCAAAATCCCTATGTTCTGACTAGAGATGACTAAGTAGAATTTGATCCGAATTTCAGGAATTATTCGATTCACACCAAATCCGAATTTCTTCACGCTTCGCGGTAACGAATCACATTTTTTCCTAAAATGGCTGCTGCACGTATGAGGACATGGAGCAAGGAACTCTGGAAAGGCAGGATCACCCAAAATGCCCTGTATGCAGCCAATCAGCTGCCAGCCCTGTGATGTCACAGCCCTATAAATACCCTCAGCCATCTTGGATTCTGCCATTTACCAGTGCACTTAGTGCAGGGGGAGATGTCAGCATTACCCCTTGCTGCACTGACTGGGCACCCAAATTGCCATTATACAGCTCTGTAATTCCAGCAAACCATTTTTGTTATTGGGGTGCAAGTGCTGTTTGATACAGACATTAATAGGGTATATTACAAGGAAATATTTCTATGTCTTATTTGCCCTTGCACGGTGCAGTTACACGTTCTAAAGCATTTTTTGGCTTGTGTTAGTGGGAAAAAAGGCTTATTAGCCGCTGTGTCATGAAGTGCAAAAATTACATCCCTTTTTGTTGTGTATTAGTGGCAAAAGTAAAATATATTTGCCGTTCAGCAGTGCAGTCATAGGTTCTAAAGCTTTTTGTGGCATGTATAAGTGGAAAAAGAAAGATATATTTGCTGTTCAGCGATGCAGTTATAGGTTCTAAAGCCTTTTGTGGCGTGTATTAGTGGCAAAAGAAAAATATATTTGCCATTCAGCAGTGCAGTTATATGTTCCAAAGCTTTTTGTGGCATATATAATTGGAAAAAGAAGGATATATTTGCCGTTGAGCGGTGCAGTTATAGGTTCTAAAGCACTTTTTGTCGTGTAATAGTGGCAAAATAAAAATATATTTGCCATTCAGTAGTGCAGTTATATGTTCTAAAGCCTGTATTGGCGTGCATTAGTGGCAAAAGAAAAATATATTTGCTGTTCAGCGGTGCAGTTATATGTTCTAAAGCCTTTTGTAGCATGTATTAGTGGCAAAAGAAAAATATATTTGCCGTTCAGCAGTGGATTTATATGTTCTAAAGCCTTTTGTGGCGTGTATAAATGAAAAAATAAAAATATATTTATTTGCCGTTCAGTTATATGTTCTAAAGCCTTTTGTGGCGTGTATTAGTGGCAAAAGAAAAATATAGTTGCCGTTCAGCAGTGCAGTTATATGTCATAAAGGGCTTTTTGTTGTGTAATAGTGGCAAAATAAAAATATATTTGCCGTTCAGTGGTGCAGTTATATGTTCTAAAGCCTTTTGTCCCTGTCGGCTGAAGAGTGGGAGTGGGCGTTACCTAACTGAATAGAGGGCATGATTTTATTAACAGCTCACTCTAAGACATCAGCACTGTCCTCTCTGAGAGTAAGCTGCAGAGAGAAAGTCACAGTCCGTCCCACCACTGCAGCTGACAGAAGATGATTTTTAACTTCATTTTGGCAATCCCCGTCGGCTGTGGAGGGGGAGGGGATGTGGCCTAATCATGTCAAGGGTGTGGCTTAGTGGGACCTAGTTGATTTTTAACTTCATTTTTTCAATCCTTGTTGGCTAAGGAGTGGGAGGGTGTGTGGACTAACTGGATAGGTGGTGTGTCCTTTGGAACAGCTCACCCTAAGACAGCAGCTCTGTTCTGTCTGAGTTTGAGCTGCAGGGAGAAAGTTAATGTCCTTCCCACCTCTGCAGCTGACAGAAGTTGATTTTTAACTTCATTTTTTTAATCCTTGTTGGCTGAGGAGTGTGAGGGGGCATGGCCTAACTGGATCAGGGGCGTGTCCTTTTGAACAGCTCACCCTAAGACAGCAGCACTGTTCTTTCCAAGTATGAGCTGCAAGGAGAAATTCGCCGTCCCTCCCACCCCTGCAGCTGACAGAAGTTGATTTTTAACTTCCTTTTTTTTAATCCCTGTTGGCTGAGGAGTGGGAGGAGGCATGGCCTAACCGGATCGGAGGAGTGACTTGCGGACTGGGGGCAGGGTTTAAGAGTTACTTGAATGGCCACCCTACCTGCCCCCTGAAATGTGACCTCCACGGCACTCTGCTCCCTTAACAGTGTCATCCACAGAGTTGTTATGGAAACCTCAGGAAATAAGGTACTAAGTGCTATTGGGCCATGGCTTTAAATTCAATAGTGATTATGCTTTAAAGCTCATCTACAGCAGTGAAGAAACATGGCTGGGTTGTTATGGTTACCTGGAGTAAAACTGTGTGTGTGGAGACAAACTGCCAGCGAGCTTCTATTGGCTGATAAGGGTTATGTGACCAGGCTTATATTGGCTAATGCATTTTTTTGGAATATCTCGGGAACAGTATGTCCCAGAGAGCTGAGACCTGGTCAAAACCCTTCCTGGACACCTGATGTACCTGTGTGCCAAATTTCGTGATTGTAAATGAGACGGTGCGGATTCCTTTAGTGGACATACATACACACATACACTCAGCTTTATATATTAGATAATTGCACTGTTAAACAGCAAATATATATTACTTTTGCCACTAATACACAACAAAAAGGGCTGTAATTTTAGCACTTTACCACACAACGGCTATTATGCCCTTTTTTCCCACTAATACAAGCCAAAAAATTGTAACTGCACCACTCAACGGCAAATAAGACATAGAAATATTTCCTAGTAATAAACCCTGTTAATACCTGTTTCAAACAGCACTTGCACCCTAATAAGTACGGTTTGTTGGAATTGCAGAGCTGTATAATAGCAATTTGGATCCCCATTCAGTGTTGTAAGGTGTAATAGGATTGTTCCTATTACCTAGGCAATAACCTCCCTTACTGAACCCTGTTCAACATAAATATTGCCGTATGATACCTCGCTATCCTTTCCCTACACCTTGAATAATCTCTCCCTGCACTTGTAAATAGAGTTGAGGGAACACCTGGAAGTTCGGGTTCGCCGGGTTCGGCTGAACTTCGTCGCAAAGTTCAAGTTTGGGACCCGAACTTGACCCGAAATCGACCCTGAACCCCATTGAAGTCGATGGGGATCCGAACTTTTGGGCACTAAAATGGCTGTAAAAAAGTGCTAGAGAGCTGCAAAAGGCAGCAAAATGTGCTTAAGATCATGGCAAGTGCTCTGCAAACAAATGAGGATAGGGAAATAACTTAAAATAAAATAAATAAAAATTTAAAATTATTAACCTACAACTCGGAGGATGAGGTGGATGTGAAGTCGGAGGTTGAGGAGGTGGTGAATGTGGTGTTGTAGGTGGAAGCGGCGATGGAGGAGGAGGTAGCCAAAAATGTTTTTTTTTTTTTTTTTTTATTGGGGTAGCCCCCAAAATAATGGGACAAATAAAAAATAAAAAAACACAGAATAAGTTCACTTCAGTACAAGAATGTATAGCTGAGGCTAGTATAAATGTCTATTCTGCACAAGGTACAGACAAGTCTTGTGGGATCCAAGCCTGGTTAATTTTAATAAACGTGAGCTTGTCCACGTTGGCTGTGGACCGGCAGCTGTTTTTGTCCGTAATGACGCCCCCTGCCGTGCTAAATACACGTTCAGACAATACACTGGCTGCAGGGCAGGCCAGCACCTCCAAGGCATAAAGGGCAGGCTCACGCCATGTGAACAATTTGGAGACCCAGAAGTTGAATGGGGCAGAACTATCAGTCAGTACGTGTAGGTGTGTGCACATGTACTGCTCCACCATGTTGTTCAAATGCTGCCTCCTGCTAAGACGTTCCATATCAGCTGGTGGTGCCGGTTGCTGTGGCGTGGTGACAAAGCTTTTCCACATATCGGCCATGCTAACCCTGCCTTCACAGGTCTCGCATGGAGGCCCACTCATTGGTGGGGAAGTGGTGCTGTTCCGCAGAGCGAATGACCCATGCGTGCTTCAGCTGAAACTCCATTATCGCCTGCTGCTGTTCGCACAGTCTCTCTAGCATATGCAAGGTGGAGTTCCACCTGGTGGGCACGTTGCATATGAGGCGGTGAGCGGGAAGGCCGAAGTTATGCTGCAGCAAAGACAGGCAAGCAGCAGCAGGGTGAGAACACTGAAAGTGCGCACATATGGACCGCATTTTCAGCAGCAGCTCTGACATGTCTGGGTAGTTTTTAAGGAATTTCTCTACCACCAAATTCAGCACATGCGCCAGGCATTATTGCACACCACCAGGTAGGGCTTTAGGCTCACTGGCAGCAACAACTCATCGGTCTGTTCTTCTATGCCCCTCCACAGCTCTTGTGTAGTGTGGGGTTTGTCCCCCAAACACATGAGTTTTAAATTCACCTGCTGACGTTTACCCCTGGCAGTGCTGAAGTTGGTCTTGAAGGTCTTTCGCTGACCAGATAAGGAGGTGGTAGAAGAGGAGAAGGAGGAAGCGGAGTAGGAGGAGGAGGCAACAGGAGGCAAAGAATAATGCCCTGCGATCCTCGTGGTGGAAGGACATGTGCCAAACCGCTATCCGTCCCAGCCGCAACTACATTTACCCAGTGTGCAGTTAGGGAGATATACTGTCCCTGCCCATGCTTACTGGTCCACGTATCTGTGGTTATGTGGACCTTGCCACAGATGGCATTGCACAGTGCACACTTGATATTATACCCCACTTGGTTCTGCAGGGAAGGGACGGCTCGCCTGGTAAAAATAGTGGCGGCTGGGAATGAGGTACTGTGGGACTGCCACCGCCATTAGCTGTTTAAAACAGTCTGTCTCCACCAGATGGAATGACAGCATTTCAAAGGCCAGTAATTTTGAAATGCTAGCATTCAAGGCCAGGGATCGAGGGAGGGTAGGTGGGTATTTCCTCTTTCTCTCCAGTGTTTGGGAGATGGACAGCTAAACGCTTGCGTATGGCATGGTGGAGATGCTTGGGGATGATGACGGAGGTGGTGGTGTTAGTGGCACATCCTCTGTTTGCTTGGTGGCAGGTGCCACTGTGACTCCAGAGGTGGAGGAAGAGGCAGAGACAGCAGCAGAAGAGGAAGCAGGAGGAGCCTGAGACCGTTCTTGGTTTTTAAGGTGTTTACTCCACTGCAGTTCATGCTTTGCATGTAGATGCCTGGTCATGCAGGTTGTGCTCAGGTTTAGAATGTTTATGCCTTGCTTCAGGCTCTGATGGCACAATGTGCAAACCACTGATGTCTTGTCGTCAGTACATTGTCTGAAGAACTGCACGCCAATGAACTCCTTGGAGCTGGCTTTGGTGTGCTCGGTCCCCCTGGGTGCGGTGGGCAGTAGCAGGCATACTGTCTCGGGTAGGGCCGCTCCGCTTTTGCACCCTGCTCCCGCTTTTGCTGTGAGGTTGCCTCTGTTCGAGACGGTGGGCCTCTTCCTCAGAACTGCACATGTCATGAGCATGACCTTGAGTCCAATTGCGGTCTAGGACCTCATCATCCTCCACATCATCTTCCACCCATTCTTGACCCCTGCCCCCCTCATCGGTCTGCACACTGCAGAAAGCCGTAGCAGTTGGCATCTGCATTTTGTCATCATCAGAGACGCACTGCGGTGGTATTCCCATTTCCTCATCCTGCAACATAAGTGGTTGGGTATCAGGCATTCAATGTCTTCCACTTCTGGGGCAGGCTATGTGGATGGCCCTGGGAAATCCTGCTAGCAGAGTCATCAAAAAGCATAAGAGTCTGCTGCATGACGTGGAGCTTAGACTGCTTGGCTGATCTGCATGGTGGTAAGGTGAAAGACTGATGGGCATGGGCTGCAGGTGCCAACTCTGAGCTGTCTGCAGAGGACTGGGTGGGAGATAATGTGAAGGAACTGGAGCCACTGTTAGCCACCCAGTCTACTATTGTCTGTACTTGTTCTGGCCTCACCATCCGTAGAGTGGCATTCGGGCCTACCAAATAATGCTGCAGGTTCTGTCACCTACTCGCACCTGAGGAATGTGTTTCACTTGGAGGTGTAGCTGGCACAGAACAGCCGCGTCCTCTCCAAGCAACAGAAGCTCCACCAACACCACCACAACCATGTCCACGTCCCTTATTTGATGTTCTGCTCATTATTTGCGTTCATCCACCAAACTGATAGTTTATCTCAGGTGTCAATTTTACTGCCAATAGTCAACAGTCAACAGTTAATTTCACTAACAGTAAGGCAGTGCCCGTGTCATAAAGAGAATAAATTTATTTAGGTCACACAACAGTGTAACAGAGCAATTCAATACAATTACTTCACTATCACCAAAAATTTGATTTTTTACAACCAACAATGTACCAGCAGAACTTAACAGTTTAATTTGACTGTCAGCAACACAGCATAGACCGCAACTGTGCAATCTAGCACAAAAACTGTGTTTTTATTTTTTTTAAAAATAGAAGTGCAGTAGTTAACCATTTTATTGGAATATCAGAAGTACAGACTAGGCCACAAATGTGCAATCTAGCACAAAAACAGTGTTTTTTGCATACAACTATGTAAATGCAGTAGTTTATGGTTTTATTGGAATATCGAAAGTGCAGACTAGGCCACAAATGTGCAATCTAGCACAAAAACAGTGTTTTTTGCAAACAACAATAGAAATGCAGTAGTTAACCGTTTTATTGGAATATCATAAGTGCAGACTAGGCCACAAATGTGCAATCTAGCACAAAAACAGTGTTTTTTGCAACCAACTATAGAAATGCAGTATGTCACTGGTAAATTATAAAATAGGTAATGCAGCATTGTACGCAAAGGTGCTATCTAGCACAAAAATGTGCTTTTTTAGAGCAGCAAATTAACTGCAATATTTTACGGTTTTATTGGACTGTCAGATATGCAGTGCCTGTGGCAGACAGATAAATAAATCGTTTTAGGTCACAAAAATGGGCGACAATCTGTGATAATTTATAATGTCAGGTATGCACTGCAGGCTGTAGGGGTACTTGACCTGCCAGAATAGGGAATTTTCCTCCACTGAGCTACCAGAAAATAATTTGACTAATGTCCCTGGCACACATGCAGGTCACATGCAGTTCCAAGGACACTGCAGTTGCTAAAATGGCCGCCAACCCCCACCTCACTAACGGATGGATTGAAAATTATTTTGGAGTATCACTGGGCTGGGTACAAATATGTAGCATAGCACTCTCAATAATTGCTGTAGTTTTAATATTTAACCCCACCAAGTTCAATAGAATTCTTCCCTAATCTCTCCCAGAGAGCACCAGCAGCAGCATCCTATCCCTACACTGAGAAGAGCAGAGTGACTCGCGGTGCTACGTGACTCCAGCTTAAATAGAGGCTGGGTCACATGCTGCACTGGCCAATCACAGCCATGCCATTAGTAGACATGGCTGTGATGGCTTCTTAGAGCTAAGTAATGAAACACTTGTTGATTGTCTGCCCTGCAGCCTTTTAAAATGTGCCCAGAAATCGCCAAACAATGAACCGGAACTTTTACGGAAATGTTCAGGCTCGGGTGCGAAAAATTGTAAAGTTCAGTACGAACCCGTACTTTACAGTTCGGGTTTGCTCAATTGTACTTGTAAATAGTTTTTTTTAGCACAATTAAGTTTTTTCTAACACTGTCCCTAGCGCCTACTGACGTCTCTCCCTGCACTAAGTACACTGGAAAATTGCAGAATCCAAGACGGCTGAGGCTTTTTATAGGGCTGTGACATCACAGGGCTGGCTGGCTGCTGATTGGCTGCATGCATGGCATTCTGTGTGATCCCTCCTTCCAAGAGTTCCTTGCTCCATTCCTCACACGTACAGCAGCCATTTTAGTATAAAATTTGATTCGTGAGGAAATTTGGATTTGGTGTGAATCTAATTTTTCCTGAAATTCGGATCAAATTCCACAGCTTCGATTCGCTCATCTCTAATCATATTATAACTTCTTTTTCCTTTTCAGCTTTAGACAAACAAAAATACAGTCAGGTTCATAAATATTGTGACATTGACACAATTCTAACATTTTTTGCTCTATACACCACCAGAATGGATTTGAAATGAAACGAACAAGATGTGCTTTAACTGCAGACTGTCAGCTTTAATTTGAAGTATTTAAATTCAAATCACTTGAACGGTGTAGGAATTACAACAGTTTGCATATGTGCCTCCCACTTGTTATGGGACCAGAAGTAACGGGACACAATAATCATAAATCAAACTTTCACTTTTTAATACTTTGTTGCAAATCCTTTGCAGTCAATTATAGCCTGAAGACTCAACTGTTTTCAGTTCCTGTTTGTTCTTGGGACATTTTGCCTTCAGTTTTGTCTTCAGCAAGTGAAATGCATGCTCAATCGGATTCAGGTCAGGTGATTGACTTGGCCACTGCATAACATTCCACTTCTTTCCCTTAAGAAAACTCTTTGGTTGCTTTTGCAGTATGCTTTGGGTCATTGTCCATCTGTACTGTGAAGCGTCATCCAATGAGTTCTGAAGCATTTAGCTTAATATGAGCAGATAATATTGCCCTAAACACTTCAGAATTCATCCTGTTGAATTTGTCAGCAGTCACATCATCAATAAATACAAGAGAACCAGTTCCATTGGCAGCCATACATGCCCATGCCATGACACTACCACCACCATGCTTCACTGATGAGGTGGTATGCTTAGGATCATGAGCAGTTCCGTTCCGTCTCCATACTCTTCTCTTACCATCACTCTGGTACAAGTTGATCTTGGTCTCATCTGTCCATAGGATGTTGTTCCAGAACTGTGAAGGCTTTTTTAGATGTCATTTGGCAAACTCTAATCTGGCCATCCTCTTTTTGAGGCTTACCAATGGTTTACATATTGTGGTAAACCCTCTGTTTTCACTCTGGTGAAGTCTTCTCTTGATTGTTGACTTTGACACACATACACCTACCTCTTGGAGAGTGTTCCTGATCTGGCCCACTGTTGTGAAGGGTGTTTTCTTCACCAGGGAAAGTCATCCACCACAGTTGTTTTCCATGGTCTTCTGGGTCTTTTGGTGTTGCTGAGCTCACTGATCCGTTCCTTCTTTTTAAGAATGTTCCAAACAGTTATTTTGGCCACGCCTAATGTTTTTGCTATCTCTCTGATGGGTTTGTTTTGTTTTTTTTCAGCCTACTGATGGCTTGATTCACTGATAGTGACAGCTCTTTGGATCTCATCTTGGGAGTTGACAGCAACAGATTCCAAATGCAAATAACACACTTGAAATGAACTCTGGACCTTTTATCTGCTCATTGTAATTGGGATAATGAGGCAATAACACACACCTGGCCATCAGCTGAGAAGCCAGGCTGCAATTGACTGCAAAAGATTTTCAACAAAGTATTAAAAAGTTAAAGTTTGATTCATGATTATTATTATGTCTCATTACTTTTGCCCCCTTAACAAGTTGGAGGCACATATGCAAACTGTTGTATTTTCTACACTGTTCACCTGATTTGTATGTAAATACCCTCAAATTAAAGCTGCCAGTCTGCAGTTAAAGCACAGCTTGTTTGTTTCATTTCAAATCCATTGTGGTGGTGTATAGAGCAAATAAATGTTAGAATTTTGTTGATGTCCCGATATTTATGGCCCAGACTGTAAAACCTGAATTACAAAACAATTGTATTGCAATAACATAACTATATACAGTGCATTCACAAAGTATTTAGATCCTTCAGGACCTGTGATGGTACCACCATGATGTGATCAGTGTGAAGGGAGCAGAATTCAGCAGTGGAGAGTCAAAGAAATGGTGAAGGACCTCTGAATGATGACGTCATGTTGCATGAGGGGATCAAGCTTTATGTGGAGGAAAATAAAGCGAAGAAGCATGGATTCAATGTTGGAGCCAGAGAAATGATGGGAGTTGTAGTTGTCTCCTTTTAGCCTCCTCCCTGTAATGTCCTCTGATATCATAAAATAACGAAGATCACTGTAGTTAACATTGTAGTTTAGTTATTTCTATATTGAAACAGATTTTATGCAGAATTCCTTTACAGACTTTCCGCTACTGCATCTTCTAACCCCAATAAAAGTGAAACCTCATGTCTCCTTTGGGTGCATCCTTTGCAGGTCCATAGCCCCATAGGCAATAGCTAACAAGTGATGCAAAAGTACTATTTCTCTATTTCTATAAATATAGTCCATTGAGCTCCACTCTAGTTTTTGTTTACAATATAATATCCTTATAATTATATGGATTTTCTGCCCTCTCTCTGCCTTTCTATTCATTCTCTACCCTGCTAGGTGAAAAAAGTTCATTACTCTTGGTAGTTTTTGATAATACTGCAGAATATGGAGAGAGTTGTTTGTTCGCATCCACACAATCAATGACACAGAAGGAGCTTAACCTCTTAAGGACGCAGGGCGTACATGTACGCCCTAGCGTCCTGGTACTTAAGGACATGTACGCCCTGAGAAGATCCGATCACCGCTGCGCACGTGGCAGTGATCGGAACAGGATGCCTGCTGAAATCATTCAGCAGGCATCCTGTGACAATGCCGAGGGGGGTCCTGTGACCCCCGTAGTCGGCGATCGCAACAAACCGCAGGTCAATTCAGACCTGCGGTTTGTTGCGCTATGTGTAGTCTCTGATCCCAGCGGTCTGTGACCGCGGGGATCAGAGACTAAAATCTGCGCCTTATTGTAAATTTTAACCCCCCCCCCCTGCACCCCGCCATCTTAGTGTCCCCCCGGGCGGTGCAGGGGGGGGGATTTGCGGGCGGTGCTGCGGGTGGGCGGCGTGGGAGGCGGGCGGTGCGGCAGGCGGGATCGCAATTGCATTTCCCTGGTGTCTAGTGGGTATAGCAGGGGGTCAGCACATTGCTGACCCCCTGCTATAAACTGCTGACATCTGTGCTGCAGATGTCAGCAGTTTAACCACTTCTATACCGCGGTCCGTACGGACCGCAGTATAGAAGGTGTTAACATGGAGGGAGCTCCCTCCCTCTCCCATCAGGGGGCTGCCGTACCTCTGCAGCCCCCTGACGGGATAGGATGGTAGAGGGAGGGAGCTCACCTCTCTTCCCATCACCCGCTGCTCTGTAATGGCAGCGGGTGATGGTTACCATGGCAGCAGGACGCTTTCAGAAGCGTCCTGCTTGCCATGGTATAGTAACTCTGGTCAGACTTCTGCTAAAGGCAGAAGTCTGACCAGACTGTGAAAAGTAAAAAAAATACAGTGCAGTACACTATATAGTGTACTGTACTGTATTATATAGACACCAGATCCACTGGATCTACAAGAACCAAGTGGGTCTGGGTCAAAAAAATGTCAAAAAAGTGAAAAAAAAGTAAAAATCAGAAAAATACATATCACTGAATAAAAAAATAAAAATAAACTACACATATTAGGTATTGCCGCATCCGTAAAAATCTCCTATATAAAAATATCACGTGACCTAACCCCTCACGCAAATACCGTAAAAAAAAACACAAAAAAATGGTGTAAAAAAGCCATTTTTTGTCACCTTGCATCACAAAAAGTGTAATACCAAGTGATCAAAAAGGCGTATGCCTCCCAAAATAGTACCAATAAAACCGTCATCTCATCCCGCAAAAAATGAGTCCTTATATAGGACAATCGCCCAAAAAAATAAAAAAATATGGCTCTCAGACTATGGAGACACTAAAACATAATTTTTTTTTTTCTAAAATGCTATTATTGTGTTAAAGTAAAATAAATAAATAAAAAGAATACATATTATGTATCGCCGCGTCCGTAAAAACATGCTCTATAAAAATATCACATTATCTAACCCCTCAGGTAAATACTGTTAAAAAAATAAAATAAAAACAATGTAAAAAAAAAACATTTGTCACCTCACATCTCAAAAACTGTAATAGCAAGCGATCAAAAAGTTATATGCACCCAAAAATAGTGCCAATCAAACCGTCATCTCATCCCGCAAAAAATAATACCCCACATAGGACAATCACCCCCCCAAAAAAAAAAAATAGGGCTCTCAGACTATGGAGACACTAAAACATGATTTGTTTTGTTTTAAAAAATGATAATATTGTGTAAAGCTTAAATAAATAAATAAAAAGTATACATATTTGGTATCGGCGCGTCCGTCGCAACCTGCTCTATAAAAATAACACATCACCGAACCCCTCAGGTGAACACAAAAAAAAAAAAAAATACGGTGTCAAGAGCCATTTTTGTCACCTTACATCACAAAAAGTGTAATAGCAGGCGACCAAAATGTCATATGCACCCCAAGATAGTTCCAATCAAACCGCCATCTCATCCCGCAAAAATGAGCCCCTACATAAGACAGTCGCCCAAAAAATAAAAAAATATATGGCTTTCAGAATGTGAAGACACTAAAAAATCATTTTTTCAAAAATGCTTTATTATGTAAAACTGAAACAAAACCCCCAAAAAGTAGCCATATTTGGTATTGCCGCATCCATAGCAACCTGCTCTATAGAAATAGCACACAATCTAACCTGTCAGTTCAACGATGTAAATAACAAAAATAAAAACGGTCCGAAAATAGCTATTTTTTGCAAATTTTCCATTTTAATCAATTTTTCCAGTAAAAAAGCAAGGGTTAACAGCCAAACAAAACTCAATATATATTGCCCCGATTCTCTAGTTTGCAGAAACACCCCATATGTGGTCGTAAACTGCTGTATGGCTAAACGGCAGGGCGTAGAAGGAAGGGAACGCCATATGGTTTTTGGAAGGCAGATTTTGCTGGACTGGTTATTTGACACCATGTCCCATTTGAAGCCCCCCTGATGCACCCCTACAGTAGAAACTCCAAAAAAGTGACCCCATTTTGGAAAGTTCGGGATAAGTTGGCAGTTTTGTTTGTATTATTTTAGGGTAAATATGATTTTTGGTTGCTCTATATTACACTTTTTTGAGGCAAGGTAACAGAAAATAGAAATTCCGAAATTTCATCTCCATTTGCCAATAACTCTTGTGGAACACCTAAAGGGTTAACAAAGTTTGTAAAATCAGTTTTGAATATCTTGAGGGGTGTACTTTCTTAGATGGAGTCACTTTTTTGGAGATTCTACTCTAGGGGTGCATCGGGGGGCTTCAAATGGGACATGGTGTCAAAAATCCAGTCCAGCAAAATCCGCCTTCCAAAAACCATATGGCGTTCCTTTACTTCTGTGCCCTGCCGTTTGGCCATACAGCAGTTTACGACCACATATGGGGTGTTTCTGAAAACTACAGAATCGGGGCAATAAAAATTGAGTTTTGTTTGGCTGTTAACCCTTGCTTTGTTACTGGAAAAAATGAATTCAAACGGAAAATTTTCCAAAAAATCTAAATTCTGAAATTTTATCTCCATTTGCCATTAACTCTTGTGGAAAACCTAAAGGGTTAATGACATTTGTAAAATCAGTTTTGAATAACTTGAGGGGTATAGTTTCTAGAATGGGGTCATTTTTGGGTGGTTTCTTTTATGTAAGCCTCACAAAGTGACTTCAGACCTGAACTGGTCCCTAAAAAGGTTTTTGAAAATTTCTGAAAAATTTCAAGATTTGCTTCTAAACTTCTAAGCCTTGTAACGTCCCCAAAAAAAAAAAATGGCATTCCCAAAATCATCGATACATGAAGTAGACATATGGTGAATGTAAATCAATAACTTTTTTGGGCGGTATTACTATGTATTATAGAAGTAGAGAAATTGAAACTTGGAAAATTGCTAATTTTTCCAAATTTTTGGTAAATTTGATATTTTTTTATAAATAAAAATAAAATTTTTCGACTTAATTTTACCAGTGTCATGAAGTACAATATGTGACGAAAAAACAATCTCAAAATGGCCTGGATAAGTAAAAGCGTTTTAAAGTTATCACCACATAAAGTGACACTGGTCAGATTTGCAAAAAATGGCCAAGTCCTTTAGGTGAAATAGAGTCCTTAAGGGGTTAAAGAGCCTCTGTCAGCATGATCAATCCTACTAAACCTGGTATACTGCCTGGTAGGGTTGATCGTGCTGATTAAATTGATACCTTTCTTTTGACTGTATGTTAAATAGCTACAGAGATATCTAAATTTGTAATCAGAGAACCCAAGTGCTATGTACACCCCTCACTTCCCTTGATTGACAGGGCTAGACATCAGATCTGTGTCCTAGCATATTAATGTCACATATGCTACATACTATAGCAGTGTTGGCTAACCTCCGGCACTCCAGTTGTAGTGAAACTACGACTCCCAGCATGGTCCATTCATTTCTATGGAGTTCTGAGCAAGTTTACATCTTGGGAGTTGTAGTTTTATCACAGCTGGAGTGCCATCACAGTACTATAACCTTATTATATATACAGGAGAGTGAATCTGGATCGCACATCCTCAGCACTATGCTTTTGATATAACGACTGATATAACGTTCACATGGTGCAGTACTGCGTGTCTGCCATTGCTGCCTCAGTGCTGTGTTGGTGGGGTGGTGGGGCCCAGAGCCAAGGAGGCTTTGCTGCACAGTGGGGATGCTGTGTGGCTTCTGGGTCCCGCCGTCTGCTGCTGGTGCGGTGCTGGGTGCCGGTGGTCGCCGCGCACTGCTGCGCCATTGAGGTTAGAGTAGGTCCCCACTTATAGAGGCTACCTTGTCTCGTTAAGTGGGCCTATGCTCTTTGATCAAACTGTATACTAATGCCTCTTATGCAGAGCATAGAATGTATTACAAATTAGGCGGAGAATTGAGGTTTTCTATACTTAGAAAGCAAATTCATATTACTGGATTATTCACAGGCACAATATATGATTATATATAGTGCTGAGCGATTTGAAGCATCCAAAGTGGAAGTTTATGAAAAATGTGATTCCCTGCAAAGCTGAATTTCCTCATGCTTCGTTGTAATGAATCAGATTTTTTTCTAAAATGGCTGCTACACGTGTTACAAAGTGAAAGCAAGAAGCCTGGGAACACGATATCATCCATAATGCCGTGCAGCTAGCCAATCAGCAGATGGCCATTCACTGTAATGTCAAAGCCATATAAAAAGCCTCATCCAGTATGGTCTGTACCATTTCATTGTGAGCTGAGCATAGGGAGAGACATGACAAGTACTTATATGCTAGGAACAGTGCTGCATTAAGATTATAGAATATTGGATAGGAAGAATGCAGGGACAGTGTAGGGAGATCGTATGGAGGGTTTTTAGATACTGTAGGGAGAGCATAGGGAGACTACAGGGACAGTGCAAATTGAGTATAATCGCAATGTGTATCTTGTTCACCTGCTGCCACAATCACAGTTCATCTTTTAATTTATACACATAATTACTGTGGCTCAGTATTTAAGTGCAGTATATCGCCATCTGCATCTTGTCTAACTGATGGCACATTTGCTATTAATTTCTTATTTTATATTTAGCATTACTGCGTGGTCTAATATATCGCCGTCTGCATATTTTTAAACTGCTGGCACAATCGCACTTAAAGGGATTCTGTCAGCTAGTTTGAGCCTATAGAGCCGAGGACATGTGCTGCTAGATCACCACTAGCATGTCCACAATATACATTTCCCATAGCTCTGAGTGCTTTTATTTAATCAAAAAACAATTTTATATATATGCAAATGAGGCTAGTAAGGAGCCCAAGGGGCTGTTACCAACGTTTCAGGAGCCCAGCCACGCCCACTGTGAAGGAGCCCAGCACCGCCCCGCATTCTCTGAACCTCCTCTTTGCTCCCCTGACGTCACAGAGTTGAAGAGCTGTAATCTCGCGCATGCGCGAGTATGCCGCATGTGAGTGCCGGCATGGTGTTGCTTCGCTGTGCTGGCATCAGCATATATATTCAAACAAACCCCTTATTGTGATAAAATTCATGTAAAATCAAGATAAAACTGAAAATAAAACTAGAAATAAAACTTGATTGAAACCAGCAGCACAAGTGTATCAAAATAGTCTGTTTCGGATAATTAGAGTTAATATCTTATAAGTCACCGATCCTGAATAGAGAGGGAGTCCATATAGAATCTCATTAGTCATCCATATAGAGTCTCATCAATCATTATTTTATTCAAAAATGTTCCAAAAGGTCAATACTGAACCGTTAAAGCAAAAGATAAGCCGCTAGTACAGGTATTATGTTCCACTTAATTAGTCTTTCCAAAATGCTGAATTCGTAATTTTTCTAGAAGTCCTTCAATATAGCCCAGTTTTATATATACTCATGTTTCACTACTCCTGTTCTGAATACATATGGCTTAGCGAGGGGCGAGTGGTGAGGGAGATATTCCAGCATCTCGAGTCGCACTCAAGTCAGAGGTATCAGACAGGCACAGTTAAGGCTTATCTTCAACTTTTGGTAAACTTTCAGTCCAACAAGTTAAAAACTTAATCTTTATCCTATAAGGATTCCAATATTTCCCACTGTATTAGCTTACCCTCCTTCTTTTTCGAATACGTGCAGAAATGATTAGCGGGGGGCGAGCGGTGCGGGAGTAGCCCCAGCGTCTCGCGTCGCACTCCTCCAGCTAGCAGTGTCGAAAACTCGCGGGACTTGGAGAGCGTGGTTTCGGTTTTACCTGAGTCTCGCGGTCTTGGTAATTAAAAGCGGAGGTTATCGCTGATTGTTCATTCTATGGAAATCCATAAAAGAGTTGTGTAAGGATCCATAAAAGAATTATTGCATGGCCATGCAGTTTGTGGAGGTCTTGACAAGGTGCGGATCTACCAGACGAGTTTTGGGGTGTTCCTCCACCCTTCTTCAGTGGTCACGCATTAATTATCTGGCCTCCATCTTTTATACATTAATTAGTTAGTTTGAAAAAGTGGAAATTGGATTCAGAGTCCTTCTTGCTGCGTTTTTTCCTATTTAATGCGTTTTCTTATATATACATATATATATATATATATATATATATACACATATATATATATATATATATATATATATGTTTTTAATGAGGAGATTAGACATTGTATGTATTTAAAAAACTATACATGAAATAAAATCGTGGAGTTCTACATATAATTCCCACATATAACCAATATCAAGGTATATAAAAGGTAATATCCAATGGCAATATCCATTGTTTGTATATACTTTAATTAAAAAATTTGTATCGGAAATGTTGATAACCATTTTTATATAGAAAAGTTGGACAATTATTAGTAGACTGGCACTCACAAATATAATTGAATCTTCTACTTGTCAAAACAGTGCACTGTTTAGATTTTTGGGAGCGCTCCATATGACTCAACCTAGGATCAAGACTCCTTGCCAATACAGAAACTCCAGGTGATCCTCCTCGTGTGCCTGACTCTCATTCCGTGAGTATTAATTACATGATCTACGAACTGCAGACTGAGTGGGGAACGCCGATTCAGGGACAGCCGGGATGCCGGCTTAGAGTCGGCCTGCATACACTACAACAGCGGTACTGAGTGTCGGAAGGCAACAGAGGTAAGCCTGTATAAATGACAGTAGCTGACTAAGTGTCTGAAGGCAACGGAGGTAAGCCTACATGTGTGGGACAATCACATTCATATTGGAGGACGTTATATCTAAAGTACCAATATATAGTTCTGCTGGTTAAGAAGATATATGTCAGCGCATATGAATAAATACAAATAGGACTGCGGGGTTCTTGTTACAGTAGTCCATACTGCAATAGAAAGTGGAACATTTTATTGTGAGTCGGAAATATCCACATATACTGGAAGATACTCAATCTTTGATATGTCAATTACCTAATTGAATGCTGCTACATTGTATATTAAACAAATGTGTGAACATTGTTGCAGTAATCTAGCCGATTTATTAATGCTGCCAACTAGCAGAAGAGATTGTAGGATCCTATTTTAACATATGTGGTCTCTTGAAACATTTAAGAAATCGGCTAACCCATTGTTTTTATTGGTATTTTAGTTATTTTTTATTTTATTTTCTTTATTTTCTATATTTTAATTGAGGAGGTTAGCCTGGTCATTGGACCACTTGAATAAATTCCTACTGAAATAGACAATATTCCATGTGTATTAGATATGTGTGAGTGCCAGTTTACTAATAGTTATTCAATATTTATTTGAAGGGTGAATCAATTAGACTTGGGCACCTGCCATAGTGACTAGTGAGTGAGCTATTTCCACATAAACTCATTCAAAAGTTGGATAATGGCTCTGGATTTAAATCAACATAATTTTTAAGGCTTCTCAAAATTCGCACTTGGGGGTACTAAAGTCGAAAAATCGAGTCTTCGGAAGTTCAGATGGCAGATTGTAGATCAAGGGATGGGAGCCCCAAAGCCGAGGGGATGTCACAGTGCCGATAAATGGCCTTACATGTAACCAATAAGACAGAGTTCAGACTAAGCAGATATGCATCTACAGTCGTGGCCAAAAGTTTTGAGAATTACATAAATATTGGAAATTGGAAAAGTTACTGCTTGAGTTTTTATAATAGCAATTTGCACATACTCCAGAATGTTATGAAGAGTGATCAGATGAATTGCATAGTCCTTCTTTGCCATGAAAATTAACCATATTCCAAAAAAACCTTTCCACTGCATTTCATTGCTGTCATTAAAGGACCTGCTGACATCATTTCAGTAATCGTCTTGTTAACTCAGGTGAGAATGTTGACGAGCACAAGGCTGGAGATTCATTATGTCTGGCTGATGAGTTAAAATGGCAAAACCATGGTGACCTGCAAAGAAACGCGTGCAGCCATCATTGCGTTGCATAAAAATGGCTTCACAGGCAAGGATATTGTGGCTACTAAGATTGCACCTCAATAAGCAATTTATAGGATCATCAAGAACTTCAAAGAAAGAGGTTCAATTCTTGTTAAGCAGGCTTCAGGGCGTCCAAGAAAGTCCAGAAAGCACCAGGATCGACTCCTAAAGAGGACTCAGCTGCGGGATCGGAGTGCCACCAGTGCAGAGCTTGCTCAGGAATGGCAGCAGGCAGGTGTGAGTGCATCTGCACACACAGTGAGGCGAAGGCTTTTGGAAGATGGCTTGCTGTCAAGAAGGGCAGCAAAGAAGCCACTTCTCTTCAAAAAAACATTAGGGACAGATTGATCTTCTGCAGAAAGTATGGCGATTGGACTGCTGAGGACTGGGGCAAAGTCATATTCTCCGATGAAGCCTCTTTACGATTGTTTGGGGCATCAGGAAAAAGGCTTGTCCGGAGAAGAAAGATGAGCGCTACCATCAGTCCTGTGTCATGCCAACAGTAAAGCATCCTGAGACCATTCATGTGTGGGGTTTCTTCTCATTCAAGGGAGTGGGCTAGCTCAGAATTTTGCCCACAAGCACAGCCATGAATAAAGAATGGTACCAAAACACCCTCCAACAGCAACTTCTTCCAACAATCCAACAACAGTTTAGTGAAGAACAATGCATTTTCCAGCACGATGGAGCACCGTGCCATAAGGCAAAAGTGATAACTAAGTGGCTCGGGGACCAAAGCGTTGACATATTGGGTTCATGGCCTGGAAACTCCCCAGATCTTAATCCCATTGAGAACTTGTGGTCAATCCTGAAGAGGAGGGTGGAAAAAAAAAAAAAACTAATTCTGACAAACTCCAAGAAGTGATTATGAAAGAATGGGTTGCTATCAGTCAGGAATTGGCCCAGAAGTTGATTGAGAGCATGCCCAGTTGAATTGCAGAGGTCCTGAAAAAGAAGGGCCAACACTACAAATACTGACTCTTTGCATAAATGTCATGTAATTGTCGATAAAAGCCTTTGAAACGTATGAAGTGCGTGTAATTATATTTCACTACATCACAGAAACAACTGAAACAAAGATGTAAAAGCAGTTTAGCAGCAAACTTTGTCAAAACTAATAATTGTGTAATTCTCAAAACAAAATGGAGCCTCTTTTGGACTGAGCAACGCCCAAGTAACTGGGACTTCTCAGCACAAAAGCAATTAGCTGGTTCCTGCAGTGCCCTGAATAAAAGGAGACTGGTAAGTCCATGAGAGGCAGTATCTGTAATATTAGGGACCCTTGTGCGGAAGCCACCGTGACGGGGTACTTGGGCCCAACATACTTTTGATCAAATTTGTGCGCTAAGTGCTTCCTTCGTTCCATTTTTTTGGGGAATGAGCCCCTTTTTCTATTTTTTGCTATCAGTTTATGATGTATTCTGCAGCCATCTTTTAACCAACCCTGACATGTGACCTTCCATCGAATCTGGGGCACCCATCCTATAAAAATTCTGAATTCAGTTCCGCTGGTTAGAGAGTCCCGAATTCGTATATTTGTCGTGACTTAACTCTTGACATTCTTTGGATGTAGTTCCCCCCTCTTTAGTGTTTGTTCACCTTTTCCAATGCCATGAATACAAGATTCTATGGATCTCCATTATGACTTTCCTTGTAATGTTTGGACAATGAGTAATTGTCATAGCCCTTTTTGATATTTGCTATATGTTTTGCCAATCTTGTTTTTAATGCTCGTTTCGTCCTTCCTATATATTGTCTAATGCATGGATCAAGTAAACAACACTGTAGGAATTACAAGTTAAACAATCCTTTTTTTCCCATATATAAAGAATTATGGGTAGAAGATACTCCAGTGATCTTTTGTGGTTTTCTATTTAGTTTACATCAAACACATGTGCCACACTGGAAGAATCCTTTGAAATTTGTCCAGGTTCCCAGAGTGTTCTTTTTATTGTTGCAATGTCTGATGGAAGGGGCTACTCTGATCCCTAAATTCGGTACTTTAGTAAATGTGATATGAGGTATTGTCGATAATTGGTGGCCTAGAACGTTATCACTTAAAACGTGATGCCAGTAAGATTTTATGATTTTTTTGGATCTTTATAAAATCATTACTGAAGGGAAGGACAATTCTAATATCTATCCCATTTTCTTCTTTTTTTCTTATCCTCCTGTTTCTTCTCTTTAAAGAAAGTCTGTCTATCTATTTTTCTAGTATTTTCTAGTGCATCCTCTACAATATTTTCAGGGTACTCCCTCTCTATAAATTGTCTTTTCATATTGGCCTCCTCTTCTTTAAATCTGTTAACTTCCGTACAGTTTCTCTTAATTCGACGCAACTGTCCATTTGGGATATTAATTACCACCTAGGTAAGTGGCAGCTAGAAAATAGAATAAAACAATTTCTGGTAGTCGGTTTGTGGTATGTGTTGCAAATATATTCATCATCCTGTCTTTTTATTGTCAGATCGAGACTCCCATCCCTTGATCTACAATCTACCATCCAAACTTCCGAAGACTCAATTTTTTCGAATTTAGTACCACCAAGTGCAAATTTTGAGAAGCCTTAAAAATTATGTTGATTTAAATCCAGAGCCATTATCCAACTTTTCTATATAAAAATGGTTATCAACATCAACTAATTTTTTTTAAATATATATATATTGCCTTTTATGTACCTTGATATCGATTATATGTAGAACTCCACAGTTTTATTTCATGTATAGTTTTTTAAATACATACAATGTCTAATCTCATAATTAAAAACATATATATAAGAAAACGCATTAATTCGGAAAAAACGCAGCAAAAACGCATTAGAACCGCAAGTACTCCACTTTTATTTTTGAAGGACTCTGAATCCAATTTCCACTTTTTCAAACTAACTAATTAATGTATAAAATATGGAGGCCAGACAATTGATGCGTGACCACTGAGGAAAGGGTAGAGAAACACCCCGAAACGCGTCTGATAGATCCGCACCTTTTCAAGACCTCCACAAACTGCATGGCCATGCAATAATTCTTGTATGGATCCTTACACAAAACTCTTTTTTGGATTTCCATAGAATGAACAATCAGCGATAACCTTCGCTTTTAATTACCAAGACCGCGAGACTCAGGTAAAACCGAAACTACGCTCTCCTAGTCCCGCGAGACTTTAACACTGCTAGCTGGAGGAGTGCAACTCGAGATGCCGGAGCAACTCCCGCACCACTCGCCCCTCGCTAAGCATTCCTGAACGTGTTAGATACAGAATTAGGGTAAGCTAATACAGTGGGCAATATTGGAACCCTAATAGGATAAAGAATACGTTTTTAACTTGTTGGACTAAAAGTTAACCAAAAGTTGAAGATAAGCCTTAACTGTGCCTGTCTGATACCTCTGACTTGAGTGCGACTCGAGACGCTGGAATATCTCCCGCACCACTCTCCCTTCGCTAAGCCATATGTATTCAGAACAGGAGTAGTGAAACGCAAGTATATATAAAACTGGGCTATATTGAAGGACCTATACAATAATTTTGAATTCAACATTTTGGAAAGACTAATTAAGTGGAACATAATACCTGTACTAGCGGCTTATCATTTGCTAATTATAAAAGAGACCAATAACAGATATTAAAGCGAACCTGTCACCTGCTTTTCACTTATTAAACTATTCACAGTACCTTATAGATCATCCTCATTGTGTGTTTCCAAACTGGTTTTTCCAGTTTTTCTGGCCTGTAGATTCATGAAAAAATCCCTTTATAAAGTCCTGCTCCCCTGCTTCACAAGTCACGATACAAGTCAAGGAGGCAGACCCTCCTTGACTCCAGGATGTGCCTCCCCCGCCCTAACCCCGCCTCTCAGCCCTTCAATTGACACTTGTCCTCCTGGCCGGGACCGCGCTTGTATTGGCGGCGCATGCGCGGTCGCCCTCCTTTGTAGCGCGATCCCGACCATCGCGCAGAGTGAAGCGTTGGGGGACGGCGCATGCGCGATTAAGCGGATGGATCGCGCTTCACTCTGCGCGATGGTCGGGATCGCGCTGCAAAGGAGGGCGACGGCGCATGCGCCGCCAATACAAGCGCGGTCCCGGCCAGGAGGACAAGTGTCAATTAAAGGGCTGAGAGGCGGGGTTAGGGCGGGGGAGGCACATCCTGGAGTCAAGGAGGGTCTGCCTCCTTGACTTGTATCGTGACTTGTGACACAGGAGAGCAGGACTTTATAAATGATTTTTTCATGAATCTACAGGCCAGAAAAACAGGAAAAAACAGTTTGGAAGCACAATGAGGATGATCTATAAGGTACTGTGAATAGTTTAATAAGTGAAAAACAGGTGACAGGTTCGCTTTAACATTCTGAGGATAGTAAACCACTCTTCTCAGAATGACAAGGCTGCAGTCTGGAGGTCAGTGGTCAGCCTTGCATGAAGAGACTTCAAGATTTTTATTTCTTCTATTATTTTTTTTCTCCCTTATTTAACCCATAATAAGATGCTATAGCCATACTGTGTTGAGGATAGAGGTTTTATATACTTATAAAACAAATGTTTAAGCAATTGACATATACAACTCGATATTAGAAGTATCCTCAGTTTTATATTTACTAATGTGTACATTTTGGATCTAACCAGAGTCTTTGCATATTTCTATTTATTTGGGTAGCTGTTTCAGGAATCGCTCATCCGGAACTTTTTGTATATTCCTCCCGAACCAATTATATTGCGTATTGGCTAATACATATTGTGTAAACTCTATATTTTATGTTTATGTAATTTTAGGTGTGCGAATAAATTTTAGTTTTAATTTTATTAAATGTGCGCGACCCATATATTTGTGAGTGCCGATCTATCCATACAAACATATTATAGTCAATAGTGTATGTGATATGTACATGCTAGGACATCTCTGTCCTTAGCATGCTGATGTCCAACCCATTCAATCAGGGGGAGGGGGGAATGCAGTGCTCCAAGGTTTTAACACCACCCCCTGGTGCTCCAGCGTGCTCATTTGCATATAAATAAAATGAAGATATCTCTGCAGCTGTTTAAGATAAAGACAAAAGAAATGATAGGGCTTATTATGTTGACTAAAACTATCAGGCAGTATGCCTGGTTTTATACAGTTAATCATGCTGACAGAGACTCTTTAACCCTTAGTGGAACGGGTGATTTTCTGTTTTTGAGTTTACGTTTTTCACTCCCCACCTTTCCAGAGTCATAACGTTTTTATTCTTCCGTTCACATAGCTTTATGAGGGCTTGCTTTTTGTAGAACAAGTTGTAATTTCTAATGGCGCCATTTAGAGTCACATAAAATGTAGTGGTAAGTGGGGAAAACATTCCAAATTGGGTGGAATTGACAAAAAAAAAGCTATTCTGCCAAAGATTTTTTTTTCGCTACATTCACTATGCAGTAAAAAAAAAACAGTTACCTTCATTCTCTGGATCAGTACAATTACAATGATACCACACTTGTATAATTTTCTTGCATTTTAATACTGAAAAAAAGAGCTGTTTTTGTGATCCATACTTTTCAGTGATACCATTTTGAAGTGTGTGTGACTCTTTGATCACTTTTTACAAAACGTTTTTGCTGGCGTTGAAGTAACAAAAAATGGCGAATTCGCTGTTTATTCTTTCTAAGCATGGGATAAATATTGTTATATGTTAATAGTTTGTAAGTTTTTGCATGCAGTGATACCGATGATGTGTATTTTTTTTATTGGTTAATTATTTTGATTTTGGGGAAAGGAGGGGGATTTGAATTTTTATATTTTTATTTATTTTTTTGCCTTTTGAAAACTTTTTTTTTTTTACTTTTCGTTAAGTCGTTCTGGGTGACTATAACTGGCAAACATTAGATTGTGTTCTTTGATGGCTATATAGCCATTATCAAACACTTCACTTTCAATATCCCAATACAGTGCTGTCACCTAGTGACCTGTATTGGTGTATTTTGACATTTGACTATGACATCTAAGTGGTCTCTATTGATCACATAAATGTGCCATGGGTCTCTACTGTTTAAAACCCGGAGGCTGATGATGTCCGCTGCACAAGCGAGTGGGTGCCATGTTTAAAGACACGACTTCCGATGTACATGTACGACAGACGTTGCAGAGGGGTTAAGCTACCTCTGTAGTATTGGTTGTCTAGTTTTTTTTCTTTTAATTTGAATTTCAGTGGTACCTGTGGTGAAATCAATACTCGCTTATTCTCCACTGCTCCATTCAGGCTCCTGGGCTCTATTCACTGGATTTCCAATCCTGGTCTGTCAATTTCACATGGATGGGGTGCACACAGCTGCAGGCAATAATGGGGACTGGAAGTTCTGAGTTGACAGCATAGGAGCAAAAAAATCTGAATTGTGTGATGGGGAGAAAATGATTTCCTGTGTTTTCCTTTTTATTTTTGTTCTGAAATTTATTAGATGGTCCTATTGTAGTTTTGCATAACACTTTAAATACTACAAATACTACTGTTGTTTCCCGTAGATTAGTTACTGTGTATTAGAATTTTAAAAATGTATACTTGTTAGTGGACCCAAAAGAAAGATTTTATTTCAGTATACACCTTCTGATAACCTTCCAGCAGTAGATCTATATTAGATTATATTCATGTTTAATTCCATCCATGTCAGGATCCAGTAAGAGAACTTTGGAAAATCATGTTTAATTTAATGGACATGGAGAATTGATAGAGACGCCAACTAAATTACAAATGAAAAGACAAGAAAGAGCCCAAGGGAGATTTCATGCGGGAGAGCTGCCGATGATGACCAGTGATCAGACAACCTTGAATTGGAAACGTCTGCTATCTCATTATCATAACAAAAGTCTCAACATTTAAAATAAAGCTTTTTAATAAATGAAATGTAAAAGCAGCTTAAAAAAGATGTTTAACTTATGTAACAGTAATATATTCACATTATAAGGAGCATTGAAGCATTTCCTTTCATTAGTATGTGCAGGTTCACCTGGGTTGAAGCACCGAGGAATGAAAACATTGTTGGGTTATTTTATTTAAAAGAAAAAAAAATTGTAGTTAATATTTGAAGTGGAAGTGATCCAGAAAATACCATGATAATGCCCACTATATATACAGTAAATGTTATATTTTCCTCTTTCACACTTGTATTTTCTTCTGGGCCCTCAGACAAGATAGGCCACTGCTCACTTACTCCGAAAGATACGAAAGGAAAGCAAAACCTTCTAACTCCAAATGTTGGATGGCATGTAAATCACACGAGTGGTTCCAACTGGGTAAACAGGGACAAAGTATAAAGTATACAGTATCCTGGATAAGGCTACCCTCTCACTGACACTGAAAACCAATTAGAATCAATTAGAGTCTAAGGGGCTACTCACAAGGCCATTTTTGGGGGTTGAATTTTTTTTTATTATTAACAGAATGGAGATCACTAGAATTTTCCTATTGGAAAGCACTAAATTATTCCTACTGGGGAGCACTAAGAAGGGTCATTATTCCTATGGGGGAGCAGTAAGAGAGGGCATTATTCCTACAGGAGAGCACAAAGGGGGCCATAACTGATACTTGGGGACACTATAGGGGCCATGTGATGTCCAGGGAGCACTATGTGGGGCAATATGTTTACTGTGAGGGCATTGTAGGGGTTGGAATGGTAAAAAAAAACAATGAAGTTGTTATGTTTATAACAGCTATTTTAATGTCTGTTAAAAACGGATGCAATGCAGCCATAAAAAAAGGAAAATGGATGCACACACTAATTCAAATGGCCATTAAAACTAACATCGTGTAAATGTAGCATTAGACTTCAGCTCATACCCTTTTGAATCTCCACCTCTGCCCCTTGGGTAATTGAAAAATAGTTTTACACGCCATTCTCGTTGTTACCCATAGGGCAACATTTTATGATAGTGGCACTAATGGCAGAAATCCCAAATTTTCTGAATCAGTAGGGACCCCAGCAGTCAGACCACCTGCCACCACATTGAGTTTTATGTCTAACTGTCATAAAATAAATAGTATTCTTTGGAAAAGCCCTTTCGCTCATCACATAGTATTCTCTGAAAGTGTTTCCAAATCTAGAGCTTCGTATTAAGCTTAAAATAAAGAGAGAGAATCCCATCTGCTTTTGTGTGTGAAAGAGGGGAGTAAATAAATTGCCATCTTATTAGAAAAGAGATTTTTATCAATAGACCTATATTTCAGCGGTCAGATTGTCTAATTAAGGAGGGATTAAGGTCACGGACTTCAGAAAATGATTTCCTTGTTTTGTGTATTTTAATACATTCATAAATAAATATACATTCTTCTAGTTTCAATTTCCTGTTTCTCGCTTTCTACACATAATACCGGACAATATCTCATACTTATATAGAAAATTAATTTTTATGTGCAAAATTGAAGCCTATGGCAACTAAAACACTATTATAAATATTATTTGAGTGATAGACCCATGGCTATAGAGAAAAATTATTGTCTAAAATATTGTGTTAAATCTATTGGAATTGCAGAATTTGTAAATTGTGACCATGTCAACGTTTATTTTTTCTTGTGTAAGGCTACTTTAACACTACCGGCAGCCTTCTACGGCAGGCTGTTCCGGGGGGTGAACAGCCTGCTGGATCTGTGCTGCCTCTAGTGCACGCGTGCCGCCGGAGGTCTACTCCGGCCCCATTGACTATAAGGGCGTCGAGACAGAGTTCCGACGGCAGCACAGCAAACATGCGGAGAGGCAGCCGGAATTAAGCTACAACATTTCGTAGTTTTATTCCGGCCGCCTCTCGACATGTTTGCCATGCTGCTGCTGGAACTCCGGCCCGCCCCCATTATAGTCAATGAATATAGTCTTCTTCACTGAAGTTCGGGTTTGGGTTGGGTGCGGTGTAGATTTTAATATTTTCCCTTATAACATGGTTATAAGGGAAAATAATAGCATTCTTAATACAGAATGCTTACTAAAATGTTTATTGAGGGGTTAAAAAATAAAAATAAATTAACTCACCTCATCCACTTGATCGTGCAGCCGACCTCGTCTTCATCTTTCAGGACCTGCGAAACGACCTTTGATGATGTAATCGCGCTCACCACGTGTTGAGCGCGGTGACATCAGCGCAGGTCCTGCTGAATGAAGATAGAAGGATCTTCTATCTTCATTCAGCAGGACCTGAGCTGATGTCACTGCGCTCAACACGTGGTGAGCGCGATTACGTCAAAGGTCCTTTCGCAGGTCCTGAAAAATGAAGAAAGAAGAAGAGGCCGGCTGCGCGATCAAGTGGATGAGGTGAGTTAATTACGTTTTTTTAACCCCTCAATCAACATCTTAGTAAGCATTCTGTATTAGTAATGCAATTATTTTCCCTTATAACCATGTTAATAATACATTGAATAGGGGTTGCTCATCCCTATCATGTCCTATCAACCATGCGTGAAAATCGCACTGCATCTGCACTTGCTTGCGGATTCTTACGATTTTTACACAGCCCCATTAATGCATAAAAAACACAGAATATAGAACATGCTGCGATTTTCACGCAACGCACAAGTGATGCGTGAAAATCATCGCTCATCTGTACAGCCCTATTGAAGTGAATGGATCTGGATTCAGTACAGGTGCAATGCGTGTACGTCACGCACTGCACCCGCACAGAAAACTCGCCCGTGTGAAAGGGGCCTTAGTGTATCTTTTTCAGCATATACAAGAATGACCATTTTTGATAGAAATTAACATCCAAAAAAGACTAATAATGAGTATGGGGTCATTCTTTAAGCTGAAATACGCCTATATTAGGCATATTTAGGTGCAGATTGCGGTGCAACCTTTAGTTGCGCTGCAATCTGCGACTTCTCCCCGCTCACACCAGGTCTAAAATTGTGGGCGGGGTGAGGGCAGGGAAGGGGCCATAAGGCCCATCTCATTTACCATTTTCTACACCTGTTTATTTTGAACAACCAGTCCAATCCATGGAGTCACTATCTCACAATTGAAGCATTCATGCTATAGATGAGCAAATTAAATCAAAGCAGAATTCATAAAAATTTTTTTTTAAAGATTATAACAAACCTGAATTCCTTGCAAGTTGTTTCAGGTGAATCACAGAGAGAAAAACATGTAATACACATCTGGAAAGTCTTCTTTCCAAAAGGAAGGAAATATGAGTGTGCCATACCAACAAAAATTAGTTTAACTGCTTGAGAGGCCTTGGTTGCAGTCTTGGGGGGCGCTATTATTTCACCTTATAGAGAGCTTGTGAATGCGTATGAGAAGTGTTGTAGGCAAGGCAATGATCCTCTGGGATTCTGGGAAAAATATTTTAAATTAGCACATCTTACAACTTTTTTTTCCTTTTAAAAGTAAATTAATTTGAATATCTTTCCCACAAACCCAAATGTGTACATATTAGCTGTCCTTCCAAAAGTCCAAAAGGAAAAGAAAGCTAATTTGTATATATTGCCTGGTCTATAATAGTTCTCACGTGTACTTACATGCTCTCCATAAGAAGAAAAAGTTACCCTCAGACCCTAACCAAGGCCTGTCAGACAGCTAAGCTAATTCTGTTTGCTTCACTCTGACAAGGAAGACAGTTTTTTTTTTCCTTTTGGAAAGAAGAGTGTTACATGGAGACATTCAGTTTTCCTTCCTTTTGGATAGAAGACTGATTTGCATGTCTTTTTCCAGAGGAGTGTTATGCTGTGATGACCCATGCAGCATCCATTCGGGCCCAAATTGAATTTCAAGAAATTCGCTCATCTAAATGAGGAGCCACCTTTTCCTGCAATTATAAAAGCCTTGTAGTATGTCTCTGCTAGCATAGCACATCTAGACAGTGTGATTTTTGTCCATTTAAGTAAGGTTAGGTTCATATCACCATTTCCTTTTCCATTCTACTGAGCCATCAGAAGATCAGACATAAAAGTGGATCATTCATTTTGGGCATCCATTATGCTAATTTTGCATCCGTTTAAGCCATTTCCATCTGAGATCTGTTATTTTAGACAGGAAAAAATGTCCTCTACGAAGGAGGTAGCTCCTAACCATCTCGCAACAGACATATCTGTCTGTCTAGTGGCTGTTCACATGCATTTTTCATGTACAGTATTCTTCCATTAGATGGGATCCCTGGGAATGTAACCAGATATTTTTATGATACATGTTCAATTTGCCATACATATTTCAATTGGTAATACCTGTTTAAGGTTTATTTTCTTCCCTTAAGGTTGGTTCAGTCAGAAAATTTGGACCCCAACCAGAAAAGGTTGTGCACCCTTGTAATCCACCTAGTAATCCTATGGGCTGATACTTTTATCTCTGCTGTGGATCTTTGTGCTTTAGCTCTTTCATTGGAATCTTTTTTGATTCTTTGATTTTTGAATCTTTCATTTTGCAATAGTCCACTTAATGGTGTTCCATGGGATGTTCTGGGTCCCCACATCTGGTGTCCATACATAGTATAAATATCTACTTTTAATGTACAGCAGTTAAAAACTGCATTTTGGGGTATTATTGGAAAAAGCCGTGTTTTAGGCCGAAAAAACAGTTGTGCATCTGGCGTATAAATAATTAATTTCAATTTACAGCAGTGAAATACTAATTTTCTGTATTTTATTACAAAAATACTTGTTCTTGTTCCACAAACCACTTGTGCATACAGCATACCAAAAAAAAATTTCATCTGCAGCTTTATTTGATAGGCCCGAATGCCGCTCTACGGATGGTGAAGCCAGAACATGTACATGCGATAGTATCTAACACCCAGTCCTCTGCAGAAATCTCAGAGTTGGCACCTGCAGCCCATGCCCATCAATCTTCTACCTCACCCCCTTGCAAATCAGCCAAGTAGTCAGAGTAATCATGCAGGAAAGTCTCATCCTTTTTGATGACTCTGTTGGCAGGGTTTCCCCGGCACATCCACCTAGCCCTGCCCCAGAAGAGGAAGACCTTGAATGTGCATTCAAGGTCTTCCTCTTCTGGGATGCTAAACCACTTTTGTTGCAGGATGAGGACATGGGAATACCGACACAAAAGGTCTCTGATGATGACGAAACACAGGTGCCAACTTCTGTGGCTTTCTGCAGACCGACGAGGAGGGCAGGGGTCATGAATGGGTGGAAGATGATGTGGAGGATGACCCAGACTGGACTTAAGGTCATGCTAGTAAGGCGTACAATTCTGAGGAAGAGGCGGTGGTCGCACAGGGGAAACAGCACAGCAAAAGAGGGAGCAGGGTGCAAAAGCGCAGCGGTCGTTCCAGAGACAGTACGCCTGCTACTGTCCACCGCACCCAGGCACCAAGCATCGCCAAGGCCTGCTCCAAGGCGTTCATTTGTGTGGCAGTTCTTCACACAATGTCCTGACGACAAGAAACGAGTGGTTTGCATGTTGTGCCATCAGAGCCTGAAGCGAGGCATAAACGTTCTTAACCTGAGCACAACCTGCATGACCAGGCATCTACATTCAAAGCATGAACTGCAGTGGAGTAAACACCTTAAAAACAAGTAACTCTCTCATGCTCCTCCTGCTCCCTCTTCTGCTGCTGGCTCGGCCTCTCCCTCCACCTCTGGTGTCACCGTGGCACCTGGCGACTAGCAAACAGAGGATGTTCCACCAAAACCACCACATACGACACCATCACCAAGCATCTCCACCATGTCACATGGCAGCATTCAGCTGTCCATCCCCCAAACATTGGAGAGAAGGAGAAAATACCCACCTACCCACCCTCGAGAGAAAATTACTGGCCTTTGAAATGCTATAATTTCGTCTGGTGGAGACTGACTGTTTTAAACAGCTGTTGGTGGTGGCTGTCCCCCAGTACGTTGCTCCCAGCCGCCACTACTTTTCCAGGCAAGCCGTCTCTTCCCTGCACAACCAAGTGTGCGCTGCGCAACGCCATCTGTGGCAAGGTCCACATAACCACAGATACACGGACCAGTAAGCACAGCCAGGGTTGCTATATCTCCCTAACTGCACACTGGGTAAACGTAGTGGCGGATGGGCCCGAGGTGGATAGCGGTTTGGCTCATGTCCTTCCACACTAAGGATCGCAGGGCATTAGCAGGCGATTTTAAAACTCATGTGTTTGGGTGACAAACCCCACACCGCACAGGAGCTTTGGAGGGGAAAAGAACAGCAGACTGATGAGTGGTTGCTGCCGGTGAGCCTCAAGCCAGGCCTGGTGGTGTGAGATAATGGGCGAAATCTCGTTGCAGCTCTGGGACTAGCTGGTTTGACGCACATCCCTTGCCTGGTGCATGTGCTGAATCTGATGGCGCAGAAGTTTCTTAAAAACTACCCAGACATGTCAGAGCTGCTGCTGAAAGTGTGGTCCGTATGTGCGCGCTTTCGGCATTCTCACCCTGCTGCTGCTCGCCTGTCTGCTCTGCAGCGTAACTTCAGCCTTTCTGCTCATTACCTCATATGCGACATGCCCACAAGGTGGAACTCCACCTTACATATGCTGGAGAGACTGTGCGAGCAGCAGCGGGTGATAGTGGAGTTTCAGATGCAGTATGCACGGTTCAGCACCACTTCGCCACCAGAGACTGGGCCTGTATGCGAGACCTGTGTACCTTGTTGCAGTCTTTGGAGTACTCAACCAACATGGCCAGTGCTGATAACGCCATTGTTATCATACAATACCCCTTCTATGTCTCCTTGAAAAAAATATTACGGAGATGATGGAAGAGGATGCGGCACAGGAGGAGGAGGAAGACGGGGCATTTCACAGAGTTTCAGGCAGGTCATACTGAAGTGGCTCAGAGGGTGGGTTCCTGCACCAGCAGAGGCAAGGTACACATGTGGACAGCCAGGGCACACTTCAGGAGGACGAGGAGTAGGAGGATGAGGTTGAGGAGGAGGAGGAGGAACCGGTTTCACTGCAGGGTGGCACCCTACGCAGCTCAGGGCCATCACTGGAGCATGGCTGTGGCGATACGGAGGACACAGACGATACACCACATACAGAGGACAGCTTATCGTTACCTCTGGGAAGCCTGGCACACATGAGCGACTACATGCTGCAGTGCCTGCGCAATGGCAGCAGAGTTGCCCACATTTTAACTTGTGCTGACTACTGGGTTGCCACCCTGCTGGATCCCCGGTACAAGGACAACGTGCCCACCTTAATTCCCACACTGGAGTGTGATAGGAAGATGCGCGACTACCAGCGCACACTGGTAGACGCGCTCTTGAGGGCATTCCCAACAGACACGGGGGGACAAGTGGAAGCACAAGGCGAAGGAAGAGGCGTAGGAGGAGGAGGAAGAGGTCGCCAACGCAGCTGGGTCACGGCCAGCTCCTCACTCAGACAGCAGGGTTAGCATGGCCGAGATGTGAAAAAGTTTTGTCACCGCGCCACAGCAAACTGCACCACCAGCTGATAGGGAAAGTGTTAGCAAAAGGCAGCATTTCAACAACATGGTGGAACAGTATGTGTGCTTATGCCTCCACGTACTGACTGATGGTTCTGCCCCATTCAACTTATGGGTCTCCAAATTGTCCACATGGCCTGAGCTTGCCCTTTATGCCTTGGAGGTATGCCATGAAGGTTATGGCCTGCCCTGCGGCCAGTGTATTGTCCGAACGTTTATTTAGCACAGCAGGGGGCGTCATTACAGACAAACGCAGCCTCCTGTCCACAGCCAACATTGACAAGCTCACGTTCATTAAAATCAACCAGGCATTGATCCCACAGGACTTGTCCGTACCTTATGCAGAATAGACATTTTATAACTGCCTCGCCCTCAACTATAGATTCTTGTACTCCAGGGCACCTCTTTATTGAATCCTCTATTTTTAATTATACCATTATTTTGGGGGCAACCCCAAATTGAATGAACCCCTCCTCTGTCTGGGTGTCAGGGGCCTAAAATTCTGTTAATCGCCTGCTGCTTTCATGGGTGATATCAAGCTTGATTTTCTGCTATGGGACCTCTCTCCTCTGTCTGGCTGCTGGGGCCTAAATAACTGAAAGTGGCCTTTTCCATTGCTGGGTGACATAAAGACTGATTTTCTGCTATGGGACCTCTCTCCTCTGTCTGGGTGCAGGGGCCTACATTTCTACCTCTACATTGTATGGTTGTCAGGGGCCTAACTTTTGTTTCCTCGCTTGCTGCATTGGTGGGAAACATTAAACACTTTTTAATGTCTAATGACCTCTACATTGTCTGGTTGTCGGGGGCTATATTTTGTTTCATTGCCTGCTGTATTAGTGGGAGACATTAACCTCTTTATACTATCAAATGACCTCAACATTGTCTGGTTGTCCGGGGACTATATTTTGTTTCATCGCTTGCTGCATTGGTGGGGAACATTAACCTCTTTTTAATGTCAAATGACCTCTCTTCTGTCTGGGTGTCAGGGGCCTACAAAAAGGATAATGGTCTGTTCTGAGTGCAGGTTGACCTGAGGCCTGTGTTGCTGTTACGGGACCGATCTCCTCTTTGCGGGTGCCATGGTCCTGAATTAGTAAATCAGGACTGTGGCACTACTGGGTGAAATCAATACTGTTTTGGCATGATTGTAACTCTCCTTTTCATGGGTGACATGGGTCTGAATCTGTGAATGAGGCCTGTGGCATTGCTGGGGGAAATCAATACTGTCTTTGCGTGATTTTAACTCTCCTCCTTGTGGCTCCCGTGGGCCTGAATGTTTGAATGAGGCCTGTGGCCCTGCGGGCAGACATAATTCCTTCTTGGCTGTGATGACAACTTCAACTCCCATGTATGGTTGCCATGGCCCTGAGTCTGTGAATGAGGCCTGTGGCACTGCAGGCAGACATGAATCCTTTTTGGCTGTGATGAGAACTTCAACTCCCATAGCATTCCCACCTGACGCCATCCCAACCTCCTAATCCACCTCCTCCTGCAAGTTGCCAGGGCTATTTTACAGCCTTTCTAGGGCTTTCCAGGGCTATTTTACAGCCTTTTTAGTGCCCAAAAGTTCGGGTCCCCATTAACTTCAATGGGGTTCGGGGTCAAGTTCGGGTCGAGTTCGAGTCCAGGTGTTCGCTCAACTCTAGCAACTTGATTTTTGCTGCAAGCAGTAAGAAATATGTTCACAATTAGTACGTTTACAATTCAATTAGTGTCTAGAACCATGTTCACATTTGGCATCTGCAATTCAGGAATTTATTTCTGGACATTGTTTGGGAAATATAAGTGTTCTCCTCTTCATTTAATTAGAACATTGCAATAACAGATCTTTCTGTTTGTTTTTAGATGTATGATTTTAATTGATTATTTTACTGACATTTTACTGACATCCCATACTATTTGTGAGTTTATATATATATATATATATATATATATATATATATATATGTATGTTTTTTTTTTTTTTTTTTTCTACAGTAAAGCTTATATTGAATGAACACATGAAGGATTGATGTAGGTGAATTACATATGCAATCACTGGGAAAAATGGCAGTGCATCTTATGGAGCAAATACAGGTGAGCGCTTCTATTATGGAGGTGCTCACTAGTACACAGTAGGACCAGGAAGCGGTGAATACGATGCTCCTGGTGTTAGCTGTCTTCTCCACTCTCAAGTCTTCTCTGGGCGTCGCACTGCACTGTCCAAACTGTATACAACGTCAGGACGTAGTCAGGTCACAGTGCAGCAAGGCATCCCTAGAAGACCAGGGAACAGTGAGTGTAGGAAAAGTTACTGGATCTGCAGAGTGGTGACATGGTTCAGAGCTGGAGAAGTAAGTTAATGAATTATTTTTTATGTCTGATGAGAGTCTAATCTAAGGTCTAACGAGTAGAGTTGAGCGAACACCTGGATGTTCGGGTTCGAGAAGTTCGGCCGAACTTCCCGAAAATGTTCGGGTTCGGGATCCGAACTCGACCCGAACTTGACCCCGAACCCCATTGAAGTCAATGGAGACCCGAACTTTTGGGCACTAAAAAGGCTGTAAAAAAAAAAAACAGGAAAGGGCTAGAGGGCTGGAAAAGGCAGAAAAATGTAGGTAAATCCCCTGCAAACAAATGTGGATAGGGAAATGACTTAAAATAAAATAAATATAAAATTAACCAATATCAATTAGCAACTTGGAGGAGGTGGAATAGGAGGTTGGGGTGGCATCAGGTGGGAATGCTATAGGAGTTGATGTTCTCATCACAGCCAAAAAGGATTCATGTCTGCCTGCAGTGCCACAGGCCTCCTTCACAGACTCAGGACCATGGCACCAGCAAAGAGGAGAGCGGTCCCATAACAGCAACACAGGCCTCAGGTCAACCTGCAATGGAACAGGCCATTATCATTTATGTAGGCCCCTGACACCCAGAGAGAGGGGAAGCAATTTGAAAGTAAAAATAGTTTAATGTCTGTCACCCAGACTGCAAGCAATTAAACAAATGTAGGCCGCTGACACCCAGACAATGACACCCAGACAATGGGGCGGTCATTAGACAGTAAAAATAGTTTAATATCTCCCAAGACAACAAATGATTAAACAACATATAGGCCCCTGACACCCAGACAATGGGGAGGTCATTAGACAGTAAAAGTGTTAAATGTCTGCCACCAAGACAGCAAGCAAGTACATGAAATTTAGGCCCCTGACACCCAGACAATGGGGCGGTTATGACAGTAAAAAGAGATTAATATCTCCAACCAAGACAACAAATAATTAAATGACATATAGGCCCAGACACCCAGACAATGGGGGCGGTCATTAGACAGTAAAAAGTGTTAAATGTCTGCCACCAAGACAAGCAAGTATGTGAAAGTTAGGCCCCAGCACCCAGACAGAGGAGAGAGGTCCCAAAGCAGTGAATCAGGCTTTATGTCACCCACCAATGGAGAAGGCCACTTTCAGATATTTAGGCCCCTGGCAGCCAGACGGAGGAGAGGTTCATTCAACTTTGGGTTGCCCCGCAAAATAATGGTAAGATAAAAAAAAAGAGTGTTTAATAAAGAAGTGCCCTAGAGTACAAGAATATATGGTTAAGGGGAGGTAGTTATAAATGTCTATTCTGCATAAGGGATGGACAGGTCCTGTGGGATCCATGCCTGGTTCATTTTTTTGAACGTCAGCTTGTCCACGTTGGCTGTGGACAGGCGGCTGCGTTTGTCAGTAATAACGCCACCTGCCGTGCTGAATACACGTTCAGAAAAAACGCTGGCCGCCGGGCAGGCGAGCACCTTCAAGGCATAAAAGGCTAGCTCTGGCCACGTGGACAATTTGGAGACCCAGAAGTTGAATGGCGCCGAACCATCAGTCAGTACGTAGAGTGGTGTGCACACGTTCTGTTCAACCATGTTAGTGAAATGCTGCCTCCTGCTAACACGTTCCGTATCAGGTGGTGGTGCAGTTAGCTGTGGTGTGGTGACAAAGCTTTTCCACATCTCTGCCATGCTAACCCTGCCCTCAGAGCGTTGGCGACCTGTCGCTTTTTCTTTGCCTTCGCCTTGGGCCTCCACTTGTTCTCTTGTGACATTTGGGAATGCTCTCAGTAGCGTGTCTACCAACGGGCGCTTGTACTCACCCATCTTTCTATCACGCTCCAGTGCAGGAAGTAAGGTGGGCACATTGTCTTTGTACCGGGGATCCAGCAGGGTGGCAACCCAGTAGTCTGCACACGTTAAAATGTGGTCAACTCTGCTGTCGTTGCGCAGGCACTGCAGCATGTAGTTTTTTATTTGTGCCAGGCTCCCCAGAGGTAAGGGCAAGCTGTCCTCTGTGAGAGGCGTATCGTCATCATCCTCCGTTTCCCCCCAGCCATGCACCAGTGATGGGCCAGAGCTGCGTTGGGTGCCATCCTGCTGTGAACATGCTTCATCCTCATCCTCCTCCACCTCCTCCTCATCCTCCTCGTCCTCCAGTAGGGGGCCCTGGCTGGCCACATTTGTACCTGGCCTCTGCTTTTGCAAAAGACCTCCTTCTGAGCCACTTCTAAGAGACTGGCCTGAAAGTGCTTAAAATGACTGTTCTTTCTCCTCCTCCTCCTCCTGGGCCACCTCCTCTTCCATCATCGCCCTAAGTGTTTTCTCAAGGAGACATAGAAGTGGTATTGTAATGCTGATAGCGGCGTCATCGCCACTGGCCATGTTGGTGGAGTACTCGAAACAGCGCAACAGGGCACACAGGCAGGGTCGTCTTTAATACTGATTGGACCCTGGGCGAGAATTTACTTGGGCCGCCTGGATCCCGCCTTCCCACGCCCTAGCATGCAATCACGCCCTCCACCACCATATATAATATAGCGCTTACAATGAATGACTGTAAATACTTTCAGTTCTGAGACTCCAGCAGGCTCAGGGTCAGTGCTCTGGGCAGCTGGGCTCAGGGCTGGAGGTGGGCACTGCTCTGCAGTTCAGGAAGAAGACCGGGGCTTGACTCACCCTACCATTACAGTGCACCCCAGTACCCCGCACTATAGCACCCCATAGTATATAGCACCCTCCAATATTTAATCTCACACAGCAGCCCCCCAGTATATAATCTCACACAGCAGCCCCTCAGTACATAATCTCATACAGCAGCCCCACAGTATATAATTCCATACAGCAGCCCACCCAGTATATAATCCCATACAGCAGCCCACCCAGTATATAATCTCATACAGCACCCCCCCCCCGTATATAATACCATACAGCAGCTCCCCCCCAGTATATAATCTCACAGCATACAATCCTCAGCCCCTCTCCAGGAGTCACATCCTGGCACCTCTCCAGTGCTAACATACTCTCTCCCCTCTACAGACACTACTGAGCAGCCATCCCTGATCTTCTTCCTCTGCAGACAGTCGGCCAATGGCTGTACCCACGTGACCTACCCTTCTCCTGCAGGCTGCAGCAACACAGAGTCCTGGAAGAAGAAAAGGACCTTTGATTACCTCATAGCCATGTGACCAGTAATATTGCTATGTTACTGGTCACATGGTGATAATGTCATGGAAGGTCCTTTCTCCCACAGCTCTTACTCTCACAGTTCACTCTGAAGTGGCGGCACGCAGGAAGGCATGGCAACACCCTCCCCGTGCTGACAGCCTGATATCTGGGGTGGACGGCCACTCAATGTAATTAAAATTGTCTGCAGTGGTCAACCGGGCCCGGGTCAGCTGCCCCTTTTGCCCTGTGTTAAAGACGGCCCTGCACACAGGTCTCGCATGGAGGCCCAGTCATTGGTGGTGAAGTGGTGCTGTTCCGCAGTGCGACTGACCCGTGCATGCTGCAGCTGGAACTCCACTATGGCCTTCTGCTGCTCGCACAGTCTCTCCAGCATGTGCAAGGTGGAGTTCCACCTGGTGGGCACGTCGCATATGAGGCAGTGAGCGGGAAGGCCGAAGTTATGCTGTGGCGCAGACAGGCGAGCAGCGGCAGGATGTGAACGCTGGAAGCACGCGCAGACGGCCCGCACTTTATTCAGCAGCTCTGACATGTCGTGGTATTTGTGAATGAACTTTTGCACCACCAAATTTAGCACATGCGCCAGGCAAGGGATGTGCGTCAAACCAGCTAGTCCCAGAGCTGCAACGAGATTTCGCCCATTATCGCACACCACCAGGCCAGGCTTGGGGCCCACCGGCAGCAACCACTCGTTGGTCTGTTGTTCAATACCCCGCCACAACTCCTGCGCGGGGCCTGTCCCCTAAACATGTGAGTTTCAGAACAACGGCTTGCTGACGTTTACTCCGGGCTGTACTGAAGTTGGTGGTGAAGGTGTGTGGCTGACTGGATGAGCAGGTGGAAGAAGAGGAGGAGGAAGCTGAGTAGGAGGAGGAGGCTACAGGAGGCAAAGAATGATGCTCTGCAGTCCTTGGCGGCGGAAGGACCAGCAGCTGTTTGAAGCTGTCTGTATCCAGCAGCCTGAATGACAGCATTTCAAAGGCCAGTAGTTTAGAAATGCTAGCATTCAGACCCAGGGCTTGAGGGTGGCTAGGTGGGAATTTACTCTTACTCTCCAATGTTTGTGAGATGGAGAGCTGAACGCTGCCATGTGACATGGTGGAGATGCTTGGTGATTGAGGTGGTGGTGTTGGTGGCGCATCCTCTGTTTGGTGGGCGGCAGGAGCCAACATTCCTCCTGAGGCGGAGGAAGAGGGCGAGGCAGCAGCAGAAGAGGGAGCAGGGGGAGCCTGAGTGAGTTCCTTGTTTTTAAGGTGTTTACTCCACTGCAGTTCATGCTTTGCATGTAGATGCCTGGTCATGCAGGTTGTGCTAAGGTTCAGAACGTTAATGCCTCGCTTCAGGCTCTGATAGCACAGAGTGCAAACCACTCGGGTCTTGTCGTCAGCACATTGTTTAAAGAAGTGCCATGCCAGGGAACTCCTTGAAGCTGCCTTTGGGGTGCTCGGTCACTGGTGGCGGTGGCCAGTAGCAGGTGAACTCTCTTGGAGGCGGCTGTTCTGCTTTTGCCCCCTGCTCCCTCTTTTGCTACGCTGTTGGCTCGGTCTCACCACTGCCTCTTCCTCTGAACTATGAAAGTCAGTGGCGCGACCTTCATTCCATGTGGGGTCTAGGACCTCATCGTCCCCTGCATCGTCTTCCACACTGTCTTCCTCTCTGACCTCCTGTTCGGTCTGCACACTGCAAAAAGACACAGCAGTTGGCACCTGTGTTTCGTTATCATCAGAGACGTGCGGACTCTGATGAGGTGGTATTCCCATGTCCTCATCATCAGGAAACATAAGTGGTTGTGCGTCAGTGCATTCTATGTCTTCCACCACTGGGGAAGAGCTAGGTTGATTTCCTTGGGAAACCCTGCCAGCAGAGTCTTCAAACAGCATAAGAGACTGATGCATAACTTGAGGCTCAGACAGTTTCCCTGATATGCATGGGGGTGATGTGACAGACTGATGGGCTTGGTTTTCAGACTGGGTGGGAGATAATGTTGTGAACGTTCTGGATCTACTGTCGGCCACCCAATTCATTGGGGCCTGTACTTGCTCAGGCCTTACCATCCTTAGAAAAGCATTGGGCCCCACCAAATATCGCTGTAAATTCTGGCGGGTACTAGAACCTGAGGTAGTTGGTTCACTAGGACGTGTGGCTGTGGCAGAACGGCCACGTCCTCTCCCAGCACCAGAGGGTCCACTAACACCACCACAACCATGTCCGCGTCCCTTCCTAGATGTTTTCCTCATTGTTACCGTTCACCACAATAAGAAAAAAAATTATTTGCCCCAATGTATTAAATTCAAATTCAGGCCTTTTTTTTTTTTTTTTTTTTTTACAGGCACCTAACACTATCTGGCTATCCATTTAGGTACCGTATTACAGTAATCCAGGCGCAGCAGTAACGAGATTTAGGGGAATATCAATTGTAGGCTTAGTATTTAGGCCCTGGATGAAAGGTATCCTTTTACGGACAGAATTACACTTGGAGATGCACACTAACGTGTGAAAAAACATATAGGATTATGCTTTTAGCACTTGTATTTTAACACTTTGTGTAATATACCCTTTAAAGGAAAGAAATACACTTAGAGATGCAAAACAGTGTGTGCAAATGTAGAGGATTATGTTGTATTTTAACACTTACTGTAATATACCCTTTAACAGAAAGAAATACATGCTGATTGTAATATACCCTTTTACGGACAGATTTAAACTTGGCCTGCAACAGCTGGAACACCACATTTTGGGTATTGCTATTTTGACAATTGAATTTCACCCCAGAAAATTATTTATCCTTTGCCGGACACTATTAAACTTGGCCAGCCACTGCTGGGACACCATATTTAGGGGATTGCTATTTTGGCAATTGAATTTCACCCCAGAACAAAATCTATCCTTTGCCGAACACTATTAAACTTGTCCAGTCACAACTGGAACATCAGATTTACGGTATTGCTATTTTTGCAACTGAATTTCACCCCAGAAAATAATATATCCTTTGACGGACATTATAAAACGTGTCCAGTCACAGCTGGAGGCCCCTGGCACCAAGGCAGAGGAGTGGTTTATTTATGGCAAAACGAGGTTCATGTCACCCACCAATGGAACAGGCGATTTTTAGAAATGTAGGCCCCTGGCACCGAAGCAGAGGAGGGGTTTATTCACAGCAAAACGGGGTTCATGTTACCCACCAATGGAACAGGCGATTTTTAAAATTGTAAGCCCCTGGCATCCAAGTAGAGCAGGGGTTTAATTCATGGCAAAACGGGGTTTATGTCACCGACCAATAGAACATATTATTTTTAAAAATGTAGGCCCCTGGCAGAGCAGCGGGTTTTCACCGGCAAAACTGGGTTGATGTCACCCACCAATGGAACAAACCATTTTTAAAAATGTAGGCCTCTGGCACCAAGGCAGAGGAGCGGTTTATTTACGGCAAAACAGGGTTTATGTCACCCACCAATGGAACAGACGATTTTTAAAAATGTAGGCCCCTGGCATCCAGGCAGAGCAGTGGTTTTTCACTGGCAAAACTGGGTTGATGTCACCCACCAATGAAACAGACGATTCTTAAAAATGTAGGCCCCTGGCATCCAGGCAGAGCAGGAGTTTAGTCACGGCAAAATGGGGTTCATGTAACCCACCAATGGAACAGCTGATTTTTAGAAATGTAGGCCCCTGGCACCCAGGCAGAGGAGGGTTAATTCACGGCAAAACGGGGTTCATGTCACCCAGCAATAGAACAGTTGATTTTTAAAAATGTAGGCCCCTGACATCCAGGCAGAGCAGGGGTTTATTCATGGCAAAATGGGGTTCATGTAATCCACCAATGGAACAGGTGATTTTTAGAAATGTAGGCTCCTGGCATCAGGGCAGAGCAGTGGTTTATTCACGACAAAACGGGGTTAATGTCACCCACCAATGGAACAGACGATTTTTTAAATGTGGGCCACTGGCACCCAGGCAGAGGAGGGGTTTATTCATGGAAAAACGGGGTTTATGTCACCCACCAATGGAACAGGCCATTTTTAAAAATGTAGGCCCCTGTCATCCACGCAGAGCAGGGGTTTTTCACCCACAAAACTGGGTTGATGTCACCCATCAATGGAACAGATGATTTTTAAAAATGTAGGCCCCTGACACCAGGGCAGAGCAGGGGTTTATTCACGGGAAAATGGGGTTTATGTCACCCACCAATGGAACAGGCCATTTTTAAAAATGTAGGCCCCTGTCATCCACGCAGAGCAGGGGTTTTTCACCCACAAAACTGGGTTGATGTCACCCATCAATGGAACAGATGATTTTTAAAAATTTAGGCCCCTGGCATCCAGGCAGAGCAGGGATTTATTCACGGCAAAAATTGTAATATTGCACCCAACAATTTAACAGAAGATTTTTAAATTTTTCGGCCCCTATCACCTATGCAGAGCAAGGGTTTGTACCCGGCATAACATGGATTTAAGTGGTATATTTTGGGGTGTATGATCTAATTGTTCTCAACATCATCTTCCACCCAGTCTTCACCCCAGCACTCTTTGTCTGCACACCGCAGAAAGCCGCAGCAGTTTGCACCTGTGTTTCGTCATCATCAGAGACGTGCTGCTGCGGGCTTCCTATGACCTCATCCTCAAACTTAAGTGGTTTGGCATCCGTGCACTCAATCTCTCCCACTTCTGGGGCAGGGCTATGTTTATGGCCCTGGGAAACCCTGCCAGCAGAGTCATCAAAAAGCATAAGGGACTGCTGCATGACTTGGGGCTCAGATTGCTTGGCTGATTTGCAAGGGGGTGAGGTGAAAGACTGATGGGCATGGGCTGCAGGTTCCAACTCTGAGCTTTCAGCAGTGGGAGACAATGTTAAGGTACTGGAGGCACTGTCAGCCACCCAATCTACTACCGCCTGTACTTGTTCTGGCCTCACCATTTGTGGAGTGACATTAGGGCCTACCAAATAACTCTGCAGGTTCCATCGCCTACTCACACCTGAGGAAGGCGTTTCACTTGGACCTGTAGTTGGCGCTTAACGGCCATGTCCTCTCCTAGCAACAGGAGCTCCACCAACACCACCACGAACATGCCTATGTCCCTTATTTGATGTTCTCCTCATTATTTGCGTTCACCCACCAAACTAACAGATGGTTTATCTCTGGTGTCAATTTAACTGCCAATAGTCAACAGTTAAGTTCACTTACAGTAAGGCAGTGCCCTCGTCATAAACAGAATGCATTTCTTTAGGTCACACAACAGTGTAACGGAGCAATTCAACACAATTACTTCACTATCACCCAAAAATAATTTTTTTTAAACCAACAATGTAAAAGCAGAAGTTAACGGTTTAAATGCAGCGTACACCGCTAATGTGCTATCTTCCACAAAACCTTTGTGTTTGCAACCATCTATGTAAATGCAGAGTTCAAAAGGTTACTTAAAATGACTGAAATACAGGGTAGGCCTCAGATCTACTATGTAGCACAAAACCAGTGTTTATTGCAACAAACTACAGAAATGCTGTATGTCACTGCTAAATTTGAAAATACGTTTTTGTGCGTTGTATGCAAAACTGCTCTGTGGCACAACAATATGGGTTTATTTCCCCCAAATATGCAAATGCTGTTTGTCACTGCTAAATGTTAAAATAGGTTTTTCAGTGTTGTATGCAAACATGCTCTGTGGCACAACAGTATGGGTTTATTAACCCAACTACAGAAATGCAGTTTTTCATGGCAAAATTTTAAAATTAACCCCTTAATGACCAATTATGTACTGTGTACATCATGATGTGTTGTTAGTTACCGCATCTTGATGTGCACAGTACGTCCTGAGATGAAAGTGTCACCGCAAGCGGTGACACCGGCATCTAAACGGGTGTCACGGACAGCAGAGCTGTCCGGGCACCCGGCAGTGGACCAATCACAGCAGTCCCTGCCTTTGGATCGCTGCGATTGGTCAGTCATATTTGACTGATCAATCGCAACGTTCAGCAGCGCAGCTCCGAGCCCATCATTGAGTATATGCGAGATCGGGGCCGCGCTGCTGTATTTTTGTGCCCCGATCTTCAGGATGGCCGAGCGGAGGTAAAATTTGATCCCCTTGGCCGTTAAACCCCTTCTATGCCGCAGTCCATAGGAACAACAGTAAGGAAGGGGTTAACAGGGAGGAAGCTGTCTCCCTTCCGGCGCTGAGCTGTGCTGCTCTCCTCTCCTCTGGCAGCCCAACATGTAGCAGAGGGAAGGAGCTCCTTCCTTCCCCACTCCCATCAGTTGCCATAGTAACCACAAGATGCCGCTCTGAAGCCTTCGATGGTTACCATGGCAACTGTTACCATGGCAACTGGGCGCCATATGCAGGCATCCAGTTGCCATGGTATGTAAGCCTGATAGGCAGCAGCCTGATCAAGCTTGCTATGAATTAAAAATACACTGCAGTACATTATACAAAAAAAAAGGTGTAAAAAAAAAGGGTACAAAAAAGTGTAAAAAAAAAGGGTACAAAAAAGTGTAAAAAAAAAAAAAAAAAAGGAAAGGAAAAAAAATTAACATTTTACAAAATATGCACATTTATAATTGGTTAAAAATGAAAGAATAAATCCTAAACATGTTTGGCGTCGCCGCGTCCGTAAGAACCTGCTCTATAAAATTATCACAAGACCTAACCCCTCAGGCAAACACAGTAAAAAAAAGAAAATTAAAATTCGTGCCAAAAAGACATTTTTTTTGTCACCTACCATCACAAAAAGTGAAACCCCAAACGATCAAAAAGGCATATACCCGCCAAAATAGTACCAATCAAACCGTCCCCTCGTCCCGCAGAAAATGAGACCCTACATAAGATAATCGGCCAAAAAAAAACAAAAAAACTTTGGCTCTCAGTCTATGAAGACACTAAAACATTATTTTTTTGTTGCAAGAATGCCACTATTATGTAAAACCTAAATAAATAAGAAAAAAGTAAACATATTGGGTATCACCGCTTATGCAATGACCTAACCCCCTCAGGTGAATACTGTAAAAAAAAAAATAAATAAAAACAGTGCAAAAAATAATTTTTTTTCTCCTACCTTCACAAAAATTGCAACACCAAGCGATCAAAAAGGTGTATATCCCACAAAATAGCACCAAACAGTCACCTAATTCCGCAAAAAATGAGACCCTACCGAAGACAATTAAAAAATAAAAAATCTATGGTTCTCAGACTATGGAGACACTAAAACATTATTTTTTTGTTTCAAAAATGCTATTATTGTGTAAAACTTAAATAAATAAGGAAAAGTGTACATATTAGGTATTGCCACGTCCGTAACAATCTTCTCTATAAAACTATAACAAGACCTAACCCCTTAGGTGAAGGCCATAAACATAAATAAATAAAAACTATTCCAAAATTAGAAATTTTTCGGTCACCTTGCCCCAAAAAGAGTAATAATGAATGATGAAAAAAATCATATGTGCCTAAAAATGGTACCAATAAAAACACCAACTCTTCTTGCAAAAAACAAGCCCCTGCACAAGATGATCGACAGAAAAATAAAAAAATATGTTCAGAAAATGGAGACATAAAAACATAATTTTCTTTTTTATGCTATATTACTGTATGTAAAACTGAAAAAAACAAAGAAAGTAGACATGTTTGTATTGCCGCATCCGTAATAACCTGCTCTGAAAAACAGCACATGACCTAACCTGTCAGATGACCTGTCACATTGTAAAAAATAAAAATAAAAAAAAGTGCCAAAACAACCAATCTTTGGTTACCTTGCCTCACAAAAAAACAAAATATACAGCGATTAAAAATCATATGTACCACAAAATAGTACCAATAAAACTGTCATCTTTTCCCATAGTTTCCAAAATGTGGTGACTTTTTGATTGTTTCTACTGTAGGGTGCATCAGGGGGGCTTCAAATGGGACATGCTGTGTAAATAACAGTTCAGCTAAATCTGCTTTCCAAAAACCATACAGCGCTCCTTTTCTTCTGCTCCCTGCCATGTGACCATACATCAGTTTATGACCACATGTGTGGTGTTTCTGTAAACTGCAGAATCAGGGCAATGAATATTGAGTTTTGTTTGGCTGTTAACCCTCGATGTGTTAATGAAAAAATGGATTAAAATGGAAAATCTGCCAAAAAAGTGAAATTTAGAAATTTAATCTCCATTTTCCTTTAATTCTTGTGGAACACCTAAAGGGTTAAAGTTTGTAAAATCAGTTTTGAGTAACTTGAGGGGTGCAATTTCTAAAATGAGGTCATTTATGGGGGGTTTCCACTATGTGAGCCCCACAAAGTGACTTCAGAACTGAACTGGTCCTTAAAAAGTGGGTTTTGGAAATTTTCTTAAAAATTTTAAGAATTGCTTCTAAAATCCTAAGCCTTCTAACGTCCTAAAAAAATCAAATGACATTTACAAAATGATGCCCACATAAAGTAGACATATGGGAAATGTTAAATAAATATTTTATGAGGCATTACTTTCTGTTTTAAAAGCAGAGAAATTGAAAGTTTAAAAATTGCGATTTTTTTCAAAATTTGTTAAATTTGGGATTTTTTTTACATATAAAAAGGTGAAATATTTTGACTCCTATTTACCACTGTCATAAAGTACAATGTGTCACGAGAAAACAATCTCACAATTGACACGTCAGATTTTCAAAAATCAGCCTGGTCACGAAGGTGCAAAATGCCCCGGTCATTAAGGGGTTAAAACAGTTTTTTCAGGGTTGTATGCAAACGTACTCTGTGGCACAACAGTAAGGGTTTATTATCCCAACTACAGAAATGCAGTATGTCACCCCAAAAATTAAAACCAGGCTTTTCAGCATTGTATGCAAACGTGCTTTGTGGTATGACAGTATGGGTTTATTCCCCCAACTACAGAAATGCACTATGTCACCCCAAAATTATAAAATAGTTAATGTAGGGGGACTTGACCTGCCAGAAAAAAAATGATTTTTTTTCCTCCACTGAGCCACCAAAAAATAATTAGACTGATGTCCCTCGCAGGCTGGCACACATGCAGGTCACATGCAGTTCCAAGGACATTGCAGTTGTTAAAATGCCCGCCGACCCCCACCTAACTAACAGATGGATTAAAAATTATTTTGCAGTATCACTGGGCTCAAGGCTGGGTACAAATATGCAGCATAGCACCCTCAATAATTGCTGAAGTTTGAAGAGTTAACACCACCAAGTTAAACAGATTTCTTCCCTAATCTCTCCCTGAGAGCACCAGCAGCAGCCTGTCCCTACACTAAGAGCAGCAGAGTGACGTGCGGCGCTACGTGACTCCAGCTTAAATAGAGGCTGGGTCACATGCTGCACTTAGCCAATCACAGCCATGCCAATAGTAGGCATGGCTGTGATGGCTTCTTAGAGCAAAGTAGTGAAACGCTTGTTGATTGGCTGCTCTGCAGCCTTTTAAAAAGCAGGAACAAATCACTCAACAATGAACCCGAACCCAAACTTTCACGGAACGGTTTGTGTCCGGGTGCGAAAAACTGTAATGTTCGGTACGAACCCGAACTTTACAGTTCGGTTTCGCTCAACCCTACTAATGAGGAATGGGGGTTTGATTTGGGGGTCAGATGGGGGTCTGATCTGAGATCTAATGAGGAATGGGGGTCTGATAATGAGGTCTGATGGGGGTATGATCTGAGGTCTTTTAAGGAATGGGGTCTGATCTGAGGTCTCATGAGGGTCCGATTTTAGGTCTGATGAGGATTAAGGGTCTGTTTTGGGGGTTTGATCCGAGGTGTGATGAGGACTAGGGGTGCGATAAAATTTTTTTAGTTTCTTCCTCTAAATCTAGGTACATTTTATGGTGCAGTGCATATTATGGAGCACAAAATATGGTAACTACTTTTGGCAGTATGGGGAGGAGCATCTGTTAGGTAATTGAAGAAATGAAACATTGTACCAAAGACTGTCACAATTAAGGACAAAAAAAATTGTCTGAAACATGTAGTTGTAACCACTTATTATGTATGGATTTTCTTAATTAAAGCCCAAATTTATAGATTCTGGGATGCTGGACTATTTTCTTCTTTAGTTTTCAAGCTTTATAAGTGGAGTCTGTGCAGAACAGATCCTGGGAGCACAAGGTAGGATCAACTGGCTACAAACTTTTTTTCCCCCATTGTAACAAGCAGGACTATTTTGTCAAGCCTGTCACACTTCATGGAAGTAGTTCAGCCTCTTCACCCTTACCAGTTACATATTTGAAACACTAAGATTATGTAATTCAACTTTTTGTAGCTGGAAATAAAGAACTGTTTCCTAGGACCATTAGAGATACAACAATTCCTTGGCTATGTACTGCTTGACTGATTATTCGCATCATTTGATCACTTTTATATCATCCCAGGATGTTCTATAAATTGATCTCATTTTCTTAAATCAACTTTTCTATTATTGATGTTCATACCACAAAGTATTACAACCCTTCTTGACTGATTGTGATGTATTCTGCATTATTTTTTCTATCCCATCAACTACTGTATAGTACCTTACTAGGAATGTGAAAGACAATAAGCAGCTGAGAAATAAATGTGAACGGATTTCTAACACTCTAATGAGAATTCCATGTATTTACTGGTTTGTCTCCCAGGCTTCTAAACCTATGGAATTTGTTCATAATTACTACTTCCTGCAATATAGTCCATGAGACCATCACAGTCCCATGGTGCAGAAAGTACCTGCTGCTAGCAATTGCAGATAAAGGTGTGTATGTTTACTTCACTAATGCATAGCAATTATTTGTTTCCTTTCACCAGATGAAGAGACTTCTATTTGTAATGTGTTAGACTAGCAATTAATCCAGTATTTCGTTTTTCAGGTCCGTACCACAACATTCATTTCAAGATAGAGGTAGAGTGAGGAGGGCCTATCTATATCTGTAAATGAATGATATCATTATTTTGGGAAATGAAAGTTTAAGCTCTGTAAAACATACAATCCCACAGAGATCTCAGCAGAGGAACTTGTACGTGCAGGTGTTTAATGTGATAAGGTACGCTGCCATTTATCTGTGTACTTGCAGACAAATATTAACATAGGCATGAATTAAGCTTTTAATCCCTTTATTATGAATTGAATATCTTTATTTTAACAAACATCAACAATGCACAATATTGTATTTCAAACTATTCATTATGATTCCCTGCAGTGTACCATTACATGATACGCCGTAATACATGTGTTAATATAATGGTAGACATCTGCTTCACTTTACCTAGTATATATTTCTTTTTTTGGACAGTTTGCACATTAAGGATGCGTCTCGGAAATATGAGCTATTCAATTGTTCATTATCTAATAATAGAGACAGTAGAATGTTGTTGTAGACAGGGAGCAATATACTGTGTGGATATATCACTACCTGCACTCCGCTTTGTGCCTTCTTTAACTTACTTGCACAAAAATTCTAAAGTGAGGTGCCTTTTTACACCACTACTACTTTTGAAAAGGGGATGGGAAAGTGGGCCTGGCTAGCTATGTATATCTTTACAGCCTTAGGTGATTTTCCATTTATGCATTTTTATTTTTCACTCTCTGCCTTCCCAGAGCAATAACTTTTTTATTTTTCTGTTCCTATAGCTATACGAGTGCTTGTGTTTTTCCAAATGGAGTGTAATTGGATTTTTTTTTATTCCACTATAGTTTTATGAGTTTCATTCTTACGGAATTCCCTATGTGGTGAAACTGACCTGTTACCTTTATTCTATGGTTCAGTACAATTAATGTGATACTACATTTATATAATTTTTAATACTTATAAAAAAAAAAAAACTCTGGAAGAAATTAATTTATTTTCTTTGCATCAATATATTCAGACCCCTATAACTTATTTTATTGTTATATCTACAGAACTGTGTATGACTTTTTGATCATTTTTTTTTAAATCTTTTTAAGTCCCCTTAGGGGACTTTAACAAACGATTGTAAGATTGCTTGTCCCTTAGACTGCAACGAATTACCATTGCAATCTAAGAGAATTTGATTATTACCCTCATGACACACTATGTGTAGGTATCATTCTAGGCTTAATGGGGCACATTTAATAATCCTGTCTAAGATTTAGACAGTGTGCAATGTAGTGCAATGTGGTTTCATTACTTAAAGTCTAATCTTACTTAGGATTAAGCATTTAGTCAGACTGTTATCAACTAGAGGACTGGAGCATATTTGCAACTTTTTCTCAACTTTTTTTAAATAAATATGATCAGAATGATAAAGCTAGCTAAAAATATAGATCGGCCTACAAAAAATATGATTACCAGACTTAAAAACAATGCCTCACACTCAAATCCAATCAATTAAGTTGGCCATTTCACTTGTAAAAGGCCTTCTTTGGTTTTCTAGTAGCTTCTCTGCAGTACTAAAATATTCTGTACTGCCTTCTGTCAGTGCCAGGATGAGCTGCTCCTTTGGACACTAGGTGAGCTGCGGCTTCATTTATTTTTCTGGCACATGTATGTGCTATGAAAGACCATTAATAAGCTCCTGTACTTACCATAGAACGTTATCTACAGCTTCCAGCATCTATTCTTGTCTGTTTCATTTACGGACTTGCTTTATCTGTCTTGGTTATTTGCTTATTTTTCTTCAGACTTCACTTTTACTTCTTTTGTTATAATTTTTGGGCTTTGGAACCTATTACTGGCTTTACATAGAGATATGGACTCAAGTTATATTGGTTTTAACTTTGTTGTTCTGCAGCCAATTCATGTTGTAACTTGAGGGACCACTGTATTTTTTTTTACCAAAATAAGTGCAAATCTTTCTGTTAGAGTGGTGTCACTAACATTGGAATTTTGCAGGCATACAGATGTAATTTTTTGCACAATACTTTTCTAAAGGTTCAGAAAGGCATACTGTAGGCTGGAGGGGCGATTGCCTACTTGAATCTGAAAAATACAATAAGTTCTACCTAAAATAGATTTTAGTTTCTGGTGCATAAAACTCCCTAGTCCCAGTTTCTGCACCTGTTAATAAATTTAGTGCATCTTGCACCAGTGTTTTTAAAGCATTTAAATATCCTTGAAAACATTTTGAAGAAGGCTTAATATATTTTCTCTCTGTAGATTCTGTTCCTGATTATAACTAAAAAATATTGATGTCAAATTCTGACTGACTATTGCAACGTGAATAAAATAGCATAGCTCACTGCTAAACCATTTGCATAATTTCTATTCACTTCTATGGGTGTTATGAAAACAGTAAAGCACAGCCCATTTCTGTAGTTCTGGCTACCTATGGCCATCAAATGAGATTAATATTCTGATCTCAGCCATGAATGACCATGATAAAAAAATCTATTTAACTTAAAAGGAAAGTGTCATCAGCAAATTACTTATTATTTAAATCACATTTTTATGGTTAACATGTTTTTAAAGAATATTTGATTATGTTATTTTAAATTTTCCATGTCAATATATATATTTAAACAAAAGCCAGAAAATCCTGCAGTTTTTCCACTGGCCACTAAACCTATTAATAAGCTTCACTTCTTGGTCTGTACAGATCCCTTTACTGCAGTTATCCGTTTATCTATACACAGAGGTGATATCATTACAGGCAAAATTAGAATGATCAATAAAACAGGATTCACCATTCACAAAAGGTTATAGTCAAAGCATATCTATTCTTTCCTTGAACATTGACCTCTGCATGGGTCACAGAGCATGCCTAGAAAACTCTCCCATAGAAATCAATGTGTTCTCATCCACACCATTGTGTCTATGCATCATGGGTCTGCCGTAAAGCAATTTTCTTAATGATTTCCAATTGCTGTTAAGAACAGCTCAGGCAAAATGGCAGCCCCTAAAATCATGTTCAGAAAATATAATAAAATAAATCTGCAATCAAAAAGTAAAAACAGATTACAATAAAATGATATGTGTCGCTATCTGGTTTTAACTTGCAGATAAAAAAATTTGTGACACATTTCCTTTAACCCCTTAAGGACTCTCTTACCTTAAGGACCCGCCCATTTTTTGAAAATCTGACCAGTGTCACTTTATGTGGTGATAGCTTTTAAACGTTTTTACTTATGCAGGCCATTCTGAGATTTTTTTTTTTCATCACACATTGTACTTCATGACATTGGTAAAATGGAGTTGAAAAAGTTCATTTTTGTTTATAAAAAAAATACCAAATTTACCAAAGATTTAGAAAAATTAGCAATTTTCCAAGTTTCAATTTCTCTACTTCTATAATACATAGTAATACCGCCAAAAAAGTTATTGATTTACATTTCCCTTATGTCTACTTCATGTATCGATCATTTTGGGAATGCCATTTCATTTTTTGTGGACTTTACAAGGCTTAGAAGTTTAGAAGCAAATCTTGACATTTTTCAGGATTTTTCAAAAACCAACTTTTTAGGGAACAGTTCAGGTCTGAATCACTTTGTGAGTCTTACACAATAGAAACCACGCAAAAATGACCCCATTCTAGAAACTACACCCCTCAAGGTATTCAAAACTGATTTTACAAACATTGTTAACCCTTTAGATTTCCCACAAGAGTTAATGGCAAATGCAAAAAAAACATTTGAGAAAATTTTCCATTTTAATTCATTTTTTCCAACAACAAAGCAAGGGTTAACAGCCAAACAAAACTCAACATTTATTGCCCTGATGCTGTAGTTTGCAGAAACACCCCATATGTGGTCATAAACTGCTGTATGGCCGAACGTCAGGGCACAGAATGAAGGGAACGCCATATGGTTTTTGGAAGGCGGATTTTGCTGGACTGTTTTTTTGACACCATGTCCCATTTGAAGCCCCCCGATCTACCACTAGAGTAGAAACTCCATAAAAGTGACTCCATCTAAGAAACTACACCCCTCAAGGTATTCAAAACCGATTTTACAAACTTTGTTAACCCTTTAGGTGTTCCAAAAGAATTATTTGCAAATAGAGATGAAATTTCAGAATTTCCATTTTTTGTTACCATGCCTCAAAAAAGTGTAATATGGCGCAACCAAAAATCATATTTACCCTAAAATAGTACAAATGAAACTGCCACCTTATCTCGTAGTTTCCAGAATGGGGTCTTTTTTTGGAGTTTCTACTGTAGGGGTGCATCACGGGGGCTTCAAATGGGACATAGTGTCAAAAAAACAGTCCAGCAAAATCTGCCTTCCAAAAACCATATGGCGTTCCTTTCTTCTATGCCCTTCCGTTTGGCCATACAGCAGTTTACGACCACATATAGCGTGTTTCTGCAAACTACAGAATCAGGGTTATAAATATTGAGTTTTGTTTGGCTGTTAACCCTTGCTTTGTTACTGGAAAAATGGATTAAAATGGAAAATTTGCAAAAAAAAAAGATAGCCGTTTTGAGACCGTTTTTAATATTTATTTGCATAGTTGATCTGACAGGTTAGATCGAGTTCTATTTCTATAGAGCAGGTTGTTACGGACGCGACAATACCAAATATGACTACTTTTTGGCCTCTTTCACACAGGCGTCATGTTTGACGCCCGGATAGGATGCTGGTGCGTTGCTGGAATATGCGCGATTTTTCCGCACGTGTGCAAACATTTGTAATGCGTTTTGCACGCGCGTTGGAAAAATCGCCATGTTTGGTAGCCAAAACCGAACTTCATCACTGAAGTCCGGTTTCAGGTTGAGTATTCTGGAGATTTTATTATTTTCCCTTATAACATGGTTATAAGGGAAAATAATAGCATTCTCAATACAGAATGCTTTGTAGAATGTTGATTAAGTGGTTAAAAATAAAAAACTTAACTTACCTTAGCCACTTGATCACGTAGCTGCAGTCTAAAGGACCTGTGATGACATCACATTACATGGTCCAATCACATGGTCCGTGATGGACCATGTGATGTGACGTCATCACAGGTCCTTTAGACTGCAGCTAAAGCTTGAAGAGAGAAGAGAGTTCGCCAACTACATGATCAAGTGGCTAAGGTAAGTTAATTTTTTTATTTTTAACCACTTAATCAACATTCTACAAAGCATTCTGTATTGAGAATGCTATTATTTTCCCTTATAACCATGTTATAATGGAAAATATTAAAGATCTGGTCCCGTCGTCTAGCAACCATGCGAAAAGAAAAAAAAAAACGCACTGCATCCGCACTTGCTTGCGATTTTCCCGCAGCCCCATTCACTTCTATGGGGCCTGCGTTTCGTGAAAAATGCAAAATATAGAGCATGCTGCGATTTTCACGCAACGCAGAAGTGATGCGTGAAAATCACCGCTCATGTGCACAGCCCCATAGAAATTAATGGGTCCGGATTCAGTGCGGGTGCAATGCGTCCACCTCATGCAGTGCACCTGCACGGAAAACTCGCCCGTGTGAAAGGGGCCTTTGGGTTTTTTTGTTTCAGTTTTTCATAAAGCATTTTTGAAAAAATTATTTTTTAGCGTCTCCACATATTGAAAGCCATATTTATTTTATTTTTTTTATGGGCGACTGTCTTATGTAGGGGCTCATTTTTTGTGGGATGAGGTGACGGTTTGATTGGCACTATCTTGGGGTGCATATGACATTTTGGTCGCTTGCTATTTCACTTTTTGTGATGTAAGGTGACAAAAATGGCTTTTGATACAGTATTTATATATTTTTTTTTTTGCTGTGTTCACCTGAGGGGTTAGATCATGTGTCAGTTTTATAGATCAGGATGTTACGTGGCGATACCCAATTCGTATATTTTTATTTATTTATTTAAGTTTTAAACAATAATATTTTTTGAAACAAAAAAAAATGTTTTAATGTCTCCATAGTCTGAGAGCCATATTTTTTGGGGCAATTGTCCTATGTGGGGTATCATTTTTTGCAGGATGAGATGGCGGTTTGATTGACACTATTTATGAGTGCATATAACTTTTTGATCGCTTGCTATTATAGTGTTTGTAATGTAAGGTGACAAAAATGTTTTTTTTCACATTGTTTTTATTTAATTTTTTTAATGCTATTTACCTGAGGGGCTAGATCATGTGATATTTTTATAGAGCAGGTTTTTACAGATGCGGTGATACCTAATATGTATACTGTTTTTATACATATTTTACTTGAACACAATAACAGCATTTTAGAAAAAAATAATAATAATGTTTTCGTGTCTCCATAGTCTGAGAGCCATATTTTTTTTTATTTTTTGGGGCGATTGTCCTATGTAGGGAATCATTTTTTGCGTGATGAGATGGCGGTTTGAGTGGTACTTTTTTGGCAGGCATACGCCTTTTCGATCGCTTGGTATTACACTTTTTGTGATGTAAGGTGACAAAAAATAGCTTCTTTACACCATTTTTTTGTTTTTTATGTGTGGCGTATTTATATTTTTTTATTCAATGATGTGGTTTTTTTTTTACTTTTTTCACTTAACATAGAAACATAGAATGTGTTGGCAAATAAGAACCATTTGGCCCATCTAGTCTGCCCAATATGCTGAATACTATGAATAGCCCCCGGCCCTATCATATATGAAGGATGGCTTTATGCCTATCCCATGCATGCTTAAACTCCTTCACTGTATTTGCAGCTACCACTTCTGCAGGAAGGCTATTCCATGCGTCCACTACTCTCTCAGTAAAGTAATTCTTCCTGATATTACTTTTAAACCTTTGCCCCTCTAATTTAAAACTATGTCCTCTTGTAGCAGTTTTTCTTCTTTTAAATATTCTCTCCTCTTTTACAGTGATGATTCCCTTTATGTATTTAAAAGTTTCTATCATATCCCCTCTGTCTCTTCTTACTTCCAAGCTATACAGGTTAAGGTCCTTTAACCTTTCCTGGTAAGTTTTGTCCTGCAATCCATGTACTAGTTTAGTAGCTCTTCTCTGAATATCCTTCTGCAGATATGGTCTCCAGTACTGCACACAATACTCCAAATGAGGTCTCACTAGTGCTCTGTAGAGCGGCACGAGCACCTCCCTCTTTCTACTGTTAATGCCTCTCCCTATACACCCAAGCATTCTGCTGGCATTACCTGCTGCTCTATGACATTGTCTGCCCACCTTTAGGTCGTCTGATATAATGACCCCTAAATCCCTTTCCTCAGATACTGAGGTTAGTACTGTATCACTGATTTTATATTCTGCTCTTGGGTTTTACGCCCCAGGTGCATTATCTTGCACTTATCGACATTAAATTTTAGTTGCCAGATTTTTGACCATTCCTCTAGTTTTCCTAAATCCTTTTCCATTTGGTGTATCCCTCCAGGAACATCAACCCTGTTACAAATCTTGGTGTCATCAGCAAAAAGACACACCTTACCATTGAGGCCTTCTGCAATTTCGCTGATAAAGATATTAAACAATATGGGTCCCAGAACAGATCCCTTAGGTACCCCACTGGTAACAATACCATGGTCTGAATATACTCCATTGACTACAACCCTCTGTTTTCTGTCCTTCAGCCACTGCCTAATCCATTCAACAATATGTGAGCTCAAGCTCAAAGACTGCAGTTTATTGATAAGCCTTCTATGTGGGACAGTATCAAATGCCTTACTAATAGAGATGAGCGAACACCTGGATGTTCGGGTTCGAGAGGTTCGGCCGAACTTCCGGAAAATGTCCGGGTTCGTGATCCGAACTCAACCCGAACTTCATCCCGAACCCGAACCCCATAGAAGTCAATGGGGACCCGAACTTTTGGGCACTAAAAAGGCTGTACAAGACACCCAGAGGGATAATATACCGCAATAAACGCATTGCGATTACAACTTTGAGCTAACGATCACCATGGGAACGCCTCCTCCAGTAGAATGTACTGTCGGATCTGAGAATTAAGTTGAAATCGCAATGCGATTCTTATATATTTGCTTAATCGCATTGCGATTTCAACTTAGCATTGCTAAATAATTCCATCCATATCGTTAACTTACTGAGTCAGTAAGTTAACGAATATGGATGGAATTATTTAGCAATGCTAAGTTGAAATGGCAATGCGATTAGCAGATATATAATAATCGCATTGCGATTTCAACTTAATTCTCACATCCGACAGTACATTCTACTGGAGGAGGCGTTCCCATGGTGATCGGTAGCTCAAAGTTGTAATCGCAATGCGATTAAGCAAATACATAAGAATCGCATTGCGATTCCAACTTTTAGTACTCAACTTTTAAAATCGTACACCACTTTAAGTTCCAAAGTTGCAATCGCGTTCGAATAGAACTTAAAGCTGTCTCTTAGTCAGTTTTAGTATTGGTGTGCTGTAATAGAAGTTACATTCGTACGCGAATATAACTTAGAGCAATACAGTCAACTTTACACTGTTAGTTTTATTATCGCGATAATACAACTATTCAAGAATCGTGTACGTGCGTCTGTACGTGTGTGCGTTACCTCGGACACTATTCTATTTTGCCAGCCACAGCTGAAACCACTGATTTATGGTATTGCTATTTTGGCAATTGAATTTAACCCCAGAAAATAATCTATCCTTTGCCAGACAGCAGACAGTATTATACTTGTCTAACCAAAGCTGGAACACCAGATTTAGGGGATTGGTATTTGGGCAATTGTATTTAACCCCTTAATAAAATATAGAAATTTCTTTCCTGAGTTTCTAGGGGTGACAATTAGCACAGCCAAGTCCCTGATGTAGGATATAGCAAAAAAAAAACTAGTATTGATGGATTGATGGACTTGGTGGCAGCTTCTTCTGGCGCACCACAAGTCACAAAATGGCCGCCGATCAACTCAGAAAATAAGTGACAGAAAAACGCTCTGTGCAGCCTAAAAACCAGCGAGCAAGTAACTAGCAGAAGTTCAATGATTCTCAGCTGTAAATTGATCCGTTCATTAGGTGCTGTTGCTGACTTTAACCTGCCTAATCTCGCCTGACAGAAGCTGCGTCCTCTCCCTACACTAATCAGAGCAGTGTGACGTGCGGCGCTACGTGACTCCAGCTTAAATAGAGGCTGGGTCACATGCTGCACTTGGTCAATCACAGCCATGCCATTAGTAGGCATGGCTGTGATGGGCTCTTAGGGCAAGAAGTAAAACGCTAGCTGATTGGCTGCTGTGCAGCCCTTCAGAAAGCGGGAAGTAATCGACGAACACCGAACCCGAACTTTTTTGAAAATGTCCGGGTTCGGGTCCGGGTCCCGGACACCCCAAAATTCGGTACGAACCCGAACTATTCTCGAACTGTTCGCTCAACACTACTTACTAAAGTCCAGATAAGCGATGTCTACTGCACCTCCGCCATCTATTATTTTAGTCACCCAATCAAAAAAGTCAATAAGATTAGTTTGACATGATCTCCCTGAAGTAAACCCATGCTGTTTTTTATCAATCAACCAATGGGTTTTTAGATGTTCCACAATCCTCTCCTTGAGTATGGTTTCCATTAATTTCCCCACTATTGATGTCAGGCTTACTGGCCTATAGTTGCCTGATTCCTCTCTACTACCTTTCTTGTGAATTGGCACAACGTTTGCCAATTTCCAATCTTCTGGGACGACACCTGTTACCAGTGATTGGTTAAATAAATCTGTTAATGGTTTTGCTAGTACACCTCTAAGCTCTTTTAATAGCTTTGGGTGTATCCCATCAGGCCCCTGTGATTTATTTGTATTAATTTTGGACAGCTGACTTAGAACCTCTTCCTCTGTAAAGACACATGCATCAAATGATTCATTAGTCTTCCTCCATAACTGAGGTCCTTCTCCTTCATTTTCCTTTGTAAAAACTGAACAGAAGTATTCATTGAGGCAGTCAGCTAGTTCTTTATCCTCTTCCATATACCTTCCTTCTTTTGTTTTTAATTTGGTAATTCCTTTTTAATTTCCTTTTTCATTTATGTATCTGAAGAATGTCTTATCACCTTTTTCACTGACTGAGCTAATTTCTCTTCTGCCTGAGCTTTAGAAGCTCTTATAACTTGCTTGGCCTCTCTCTGCCTCATCTTATAGATTTCCGGTCATCCTCGTTTTGGGTGTTTTTATACTTGCTTAATGCCATCTTTTGTTTTTAATGATTTTGGCCACTTCTGCTGAGTACCACAGTGGTCTCTTCCTTTTTTGCCTTTACTGACAAGCCTAATGCACTTTTCTGTTGCCTTCAGTAGTGCCAATTTAAGTACTCCCATTTCTCTTGGACTCCATTGAAATTGTTCCAGTCTGATAGGGACTCAGTATACCACTGATCTCATTTTAGAAAAGTCTGTTTTCCTAAAATCTAAAACTTTTGTTTTTGTGTGGAGTGACTCAGTCACTGTACTTATAGTAAACCTCACTGACTGGTGATCACTGGATCCTAAGCTTTCCCCTACAGTGATATCAGATACCAAATTGCCATTTGTGAACACCAAATCTAAAATGGCCTCCTTCCGGGTTGGCTCCAAAACTACTTGCTGTAGAGATAATCCCAGTAGGGAATTTAGAATGTCTGTACTCCTGGCAGAACTAGCTATTTTGGTTTTCCAGTTTATATCAGGAAGATTAAAGTCTCCCATAATGACAACTTCCCTTTCAATGTCATTTTAGCCATTTCCTCAACTAGTAGATCATCCAATTCTTTGACTTGGCTTGGTGGTCTGTATATGACACCTACACGAGTTACCTTATGATTACCAAGCTGCAACGTAACCCAAACTGACTCTAAATTGGTTTCGCTGGCTTGTATTAGATTAGATTTTATGCTATTTTTCACATATAGGGCCACTCCACCCCCTTTCTTGCCTTCTCTGTCTTTCCTATATAGAGAGAACCCAGGTATTGTTATGTCCCAGTCATTACTCTCATTGAACCATGTCTCAGTAACAGCCACTAAATCTATATTCTCAGATGCCATTACAGACTCAAGTTCGTTGATCTTATTCCCTAAACTGCGAGCATTTGTAGACAAGACTCTCAGCTTGTCATTTCTTATCCTATCAGCTACTGGCATCTTCTGGCATTGTTTTTTCGGGGGGCAGCCGAACTGATGGATTGTCTCTTTTGTGCCCCCCTTTCCTATGTTAAATATTCCTTAGCAAAAACTTTGAACTGTTCACTGAGGACATTCGTTCCCTTGAGAGAAAGATGCAAACCATCTTTCTTGTACAGTTCTTTTCCATTCCAGCTAGAGCCAACATGAGACACAAAGCCAAATCCCTGGTTCAAACACCATTCACGAAGCCATACATTGAATTCCTTAATACGCAACAGCTTGTCCTGCTGACGGTTATGCACAGGCAGAACTGCAGAGAATGAGACAGTCGATGCAATCTCCCGTATATCATTACCAAGTGTGTGAAAATCTTCCTTCACCTTTGAAACTTCATTGCAAGCCAGATCATTTGTCCCAATATGGACAATAACATCCACCTCCTTTTCCATTTTGCTTGCTTAATAATGTTAAGGATACGTCGTCTGTCCATGCTGGCAGTAGCACCAGGGAGACATCTCACAAAACCCTTTTCTTCAAACTTCACACCTCTTATGATAGAATCACCCACCAATAGCTGCTTACTATTAGTACTCACTATATCCTTTTTGTCTTTGTCAGTAGTCTTGCATACCTTAGGCATAGGAGATGATTGTTCCTCACCCACTGTGCCTAAGCCATCCTCCATGTTGCTCTTGCATTCTGAAAGTGCTGCAAATGAATTACAGAGAGCCACAGACTGTGGGACATGTCTTCTATCAACAGCTCTAAGTCTACCAGAACCTACAGTAACCCATCTTCCATTTCTGGGGGCCTTTGTGGCAGTGGCACTTTTTTATATTTTTTTTACCCAGACCCGCTTGGTTCTTGAGGATCCAGTGGGTCTGATGTCAGTATAATACAGTACAGTACACTATATAGGGTACTGTCCTGTATTTTTTTACTTACATAGTCTGAAGTCAGATCAGACTTACATTACCATGGCATGCAAGACACCACTGAAAGCGTCCTGCTGCCATGGTAACCATCGCTCGCTGCCAGAACAGAGCAGCGGGTGATGAGGAGGGAGGTGAGCTCCCTCCCGATGCGATCCCATCAAGAATCGGGGGCTGTAAGGGCTAGCAGCCCCCAATGGGAGAAGGAGCTCCTCCCTGTTAACCCCTTCCATACAGCGGTATTAAAGGGGTTAAACGGCTGACATCAGAGCACAGATGTCAGCTGTTTATAGCAGAGTGTCAGCAATGTGCTGACACTCTGCTATCTACCCACTAGACCACCAGGGAAACATTAGAGAAGGTGGGCGGGGATCGTGATTGCACCGCCCGTGCCGCCCAGGAATCCTGTTCCGAATAACCCCTGCAGCGCCGCAATGTAATTTTAAAGATATGGCGTTACGGTACGTCATGAGTTCTTAAGGACTCGGGAGTCATGACGTACCGGTACGTCATGCGACATTAAGGGGTTAATCAAAGCTTAAGTTGTTTGCCAACAATTTACCTAAAGGGAAAATACAGTCGGAAGATCAAATTGCCTTTTCTATGACTACCACTAATCTGCAAACCAAAAGGGTTGTGAGGTTCTACAGAGTGACTGAGTCCCTAAGCTATTACTTATTTTTAGTATTTACTCAGAATTAGAGATGATCAAACCAATCAATATTTGTTTTGAGTCCAATTTTGCCAACGTTGGAAAAGTTACCTTTAGGCCTCTTTCACACGAGCGTGTCCGGATTAGGTGCGGATGCGTTGCGGATGCGTTCAGTGAAAACTGTGCGATTTCACAAGCAAAGCCATTCAGTTTTGCCTGCGATTGCGTTCAGTTGTTCAGTTTTTTCCGCGCGGGTGCAATGCGTTTTGATGCGTTTTTCACGCGCGTGATAAAAAACTGAAGGTTTACAAACAACATCTCCTAGCAACCATCAGTGAAAAACGCAACGCACCCGCACTTGCTTGCGGATGCAATGCGCTTTTCACGCAGCCCCATTCACTTCTATGGGGCTAGGGCTGTGTGAAAAACGCAGAATATAGAACATGCTGCGATTTTCACGCAACACACAAGTGATGCATGAAAAAAAACGCTCATGTACACAGACCCATTGAAATAAATGGGTCAGGATTCAGTGCGGATGCTATGCGTTCACGTCACGCATTGCACCCGCGCGGAAAACTCGCTCGTGTGAAAGGGGCCTTAGACCCAAATTGGTTCAGGCTGAATCGAAGTTGCTCCAATTACCCTGGAAGTTGGTATATAACCCCCTTTAGCCTCTTAGGACTCATAGGTTGTAGAAAAACTTGTTATCTCTTTTCATTTATTTTTTATGATTTTTTCCCCCTCCAACATCCCCCCTCCCCAGGCTCTGGAATGCAATGACTGCAATACTAAATGATGTCTGAGTGACACTGACATACATAGCCAAGGGTAAACGCACATTTAAAGGTGTTATCATACAGTGTGTTTAAAAAGACAGAACTGGCACATGTTTCATGCTTTTTCATATTCCAAAGCTTTCAAAAATTGTCTCTTATCAGGGGCAGATGATGTTTAAACACACAGGGTGTTATGAGAAAAATAAATAAAAAAGTGCCTTGAGGAAACATGATGGTTGACAAGTGGCATTAGTGCCATGATTAAGGCCACAGCAGCTGTGCAGAATGTGATGGTAGCTAGACAGACAGGCAGCAAGAGTGGCAAGATTGGGCACTGGCAGCAAGGAGAGATTGATTGCATTTAGCCTGCATGGACTGTGAGGAAATCTCTTTATTAATACAGTACTCATATACATATGCCGCCTCATGAAATGTATGCTGTAGAAGAGGCATTAGTGTACGATTTTGATCAAAAGCATAAGCCCACTCACCGCGCCAAGGTTGCCTCTTTGAGTGGGACTTACTCTGACAAAAAGGCGCAGCACAGTGTGGTGACAAAGTGAGTGGGCTTATGCATTTTGATCAAAATGTACACTAATGCCTCTTGTACAGCATGTCAGTATAGGGCTGTACACTTTAATATTGCTAATTATTAATGCAGGTGTTTTTTATTAGCTGGAGCAAGTATATATGAGTGAAAGGGTTCTACTAGCTCTCAGACTTAGTTCCTGAGAGCATGTGATAGGTGAGCTTTACCAACTGTTCACATGGTGCAGTACTGCGTGGTGGTCATTATTTGCTGTGGTGCGGTGCTGGGGGGTTGGCTAGATCCCACCGCCTGCTGTTGCGAGTGCTGCGGCGGCAGCAGTCGCTGAGCGGTGCTGCGCCAAATTTAGAGTAGGACCCACTCTAAGAGGCAACCTTGGCGCGGTGAGTGGGCTTATGCCTTTTGATCAAAATGTACACTAATGCCTCTTATATAGCATGTAGTATAGGGGGTAGTACAGTAAATATTGCGCCGAGAGGCGATATTAATTTTGCTGAGAAGCGGTTAAAGATCAGAAGCTGAGCTTGTGGATGTGCGATCCTACCTCTTTTTCTTTCGCTTTTTTGAAATATGTATATAAAGGTCTGTCCAGGATCAGCACTCCTCCCATCCAATGCAGGTGTTTTTAATTAGCTGGAGCAAGTATATATAAGTGAAAGGGTTCTACTAGCTCCCAGACTTAGTTCCTGAGAGCATGTGATAGGTGAGCTTTACCAACTGTTCACATGGTGCAGTACTGCGTGGTGGCAATTGTTTGCTGTGGTGCGGCACTGGGGTTTTAGCGGGACCCGGTGCCATGCCAGGCGTCTGATAGGGACTCGTATACCACTGATCTCATTTTAGAAAAGTCTGTTTTCCTAAAATCTAAAACTTTTGTTTTTGTGTGGAGTGACTCAGTCACTGTACTTATAGTAAACCTCACTGACTGGTGATCACTGGATCCTAAGCTTTCCCCTACAGTGATATCAGATACCAAATTGCCATTTGTGAACACCAAATCTAAAATGGCCTCCTTCCGGGTTGGCTCCAAAACTACTTGCTGTAGAGATAATCCCAGTAGGGAATTTAGAATGTCTGTACTCCTGGCAGAACTAGCTATTTTGGTTTTCCAGTTTATATCAGGAAGATTAAAGTCTCCCATAATGACAACTTCCCCTTTCAATGTCATTTTAGCCATTTCCTCAACTAGTAGATCATCCAATTCTTTGACTTGGCTTGGTGGTCTGTATATGACACCTACACGAGTTACCTTATGATTACCAAGCTGCAACGTAACCCAAACTGACTCTAAATTGGTTTCGCTGGCTTGTATTAGATTAGATTTTATGCTATTTTTCACATATAGGGCCACTCCACCCCCTTTCTTGCCTTCTCTGTCTTTCCTATATGAGAGAACCCAGGTATTGTTATGTCCCAGTCATTACTCTCATTGAACCATGTCTCAGTAACAGCCACTAAATCTATATTCTCAGATGCCATTACAGACTCAAGTTCGTTGATCTTATTCCCTAAACTGCGAGCATTTGTAGACAAGACTCTCAGCTTGTCATTTCTTATCCTATCAGCTACTGGCATCTTCTGGCATTGTTTTTCGGGGCAGCCGAACTGATGGATTGTCTCTTTTGTGCCCCCTTTCCTATGTTAAATATTCCTTAGCAAAAACTTTGAACTGTTCACTGAGGACATTCGTTCCTTGAGAGAAAGATGCAAACCATCTTTCTTGTACAGTTCTTTCCATTCCAGCTAGAGCCAACATGAGACACAAAGCCAAATCCCTGGTTCAAACACCATTCACGAAGCCATACATTGAATTCCTTAATACGCAACAGCTTGTCCTGCTGACGGTTATGCACAGGCAGAACTGCAGAGAATGAGACAGTCGATGCAATCTCCCGTATATCATTACCAAGTGTGTGAAAATCTTCCTTCACCTTTGAAACTTCATTGCAAGCCAGATCATTTGTCCCAATATGGACAATAACATCCACCTCCTTTTCCATTTTGCTTGCTTAATAATGTTAAGGATACGTCGTCTGTCCATGCTGGCAGTAGCACCAGGGAGACATCTCACAAAACCCTTTTCTTCAAACTTCACACCTCTTATGATAGAATCACCCACCAATAGCTGCTTACTATTAGTACTCACTATATCCTTTTTGTCTTTGTCAGTAGTCTTGCATACCTTAGGCATAGGAGATGATTGTTCCTCACCCACTGTGCCTAAGCCATCCTCCATGTTGCTCTTGCATTCTGAAAGTGCTGCAAATGAATTACAGAGAGCCACAGACTGTGGGACATGTCTTCTATCAACAGCTCTAAGTCTACCAGAACCTACAGTAACCCATCTTCCATTTCTGGGGGGCCTTTGTGGCAGTGGCACTTTTTTTTATATTTTTTTTTTTACCCAGACCCGCTTGGTTCTTGAGGATCCAGTGGGTCTGATGTCAGTATAATACAGTACAGTACACTATATAGGGTACTGTCCTGTATTTTTTTTACTTTACATAGTCTGAAGTCAGATCAGACTTACATTACCATGGCATGCAAGACACCACTGAAAGCGTCCTGCTGCCATGGTAACCATCGCCCGCTGCCAGAACAGAGCAGCGGGTGATGGGGAGGGAGGTGAGCTCCCTCCCGATGCGATCCCATCAAGAATCGGGGGCTGTAAGGGCACAGCAGCCCCCAATGGGAGAGGGAGCTCCCTCCCTGTTAACCCCTTCCATACAGCGGTATTAAAGGGGTTAAACGGCTGACATCAGAGCACAGATGTCAGCTGTTTATAGCAGAGTGTCAGCAATGTGCTGACACTCTGCTATATACCCACTAGACCACCAGGGAAACATTAGAGAAGGTGGGCGGGGGATCGTGATTGCACCGCCCGTGCCGCCCAGGAATCCTGTTCCGAATAACCCCTGCAGCGCCGCAATGTAATTTTAAAGATATGACGTTACGGTACGTCATGAGTTCTTAAGGACTCGGGAGTCATGACGTACCGGTACGTCATGCGACATTAAGGGGTTAATCAAAGCTTAAGTTGTTTGCCAACAATTTACCTAAAGGGAAAATACAGTCGGAAGATCAAATTGCCTTTTCTATGACTACCACTAATCTGCAAACCAAAAGGGTTGTGAGGTTCTACAGAGTGACTGAGTCCCTAAGCTATTACTTATTTTTAGTATTTACTCAGAATTAGAGATGATCAAACCAATCAATATTTGTTTTGAGTCCAATTTTGCCAACGTTGGAAAAGTTACCTTTAGGCCTCTTTCACACGGCGTGTCGGATTAGGTGCGGATGCGTTGCGGATGCGTTCAGTGAAAACTGTGCGATTTCACAAGCAAAGCCATTCAGTTTTGCCTGCGATTGCGTTCAGTTGTTCAGTTTTTCATGCGGTGCAATGCGTTTTGATGCGTTTTTCACGCTGTGATAAAAACTGAAGGTTTACAAACAACATCTCCTAGCAACCATCAGTGAAAAGCATAGCGCACCCGCACTTGCTTGCGGATGCAATGCGCTTTTCACGCAGCCCCATTCACTTCTATGGGGCTAGGGCTGTGTGAAAACGCAGAATATAGAACATGCTGCGATTTTCACGCACACACAAGTGATGCATGAAAAACGCTCATGTACACAGACCCATTGAAATAAATGGGTCAGGATTCAGTCGCGGATGCTATGCGTTCACGTCACGCATTGCACCGCGAGAAAACTCGCTCGTGTGAAAGGGGCCTTAGACCCAAATTGGTTCAGGCTGAATCGAAGTTGCTCCAATTACCCTGGAAGTTGGTATATAACCCCCTTTAGCCTCTTAGGACTCATAGGTTGTAGAAAAACTTGTTATCTCTTTTCATTTATTTTTATGATTTTTCCCCTCCAACATCCCCCTCCCCAGGCTCTGGAATGCAATGACTGCAATACTAAATGATGTCTGAGTGACACTGACATACATAGCCAAGGGTAAACGCACATTTAAAGGTGTTATCATACAGTGTGTTTAAAAAGACAGAACTGGCACATGTTTCATGCTTTTTCATATTCCAAAGCTTTCAAAAATTGTCTCTTATCAGGGGCAGATGATGTTTAAACACACAGGGTGTTATGAGAAAAATAAATAAAAAAGTGCCTTGAGGAAACATGATGGTTGACAAGTGGCATTAGTGCCATGATTAAGGCCACAGCAGCTGTGCAGAATGTGATGGTAGCTAGACAGACAGGCAGCAAGAGTGGCAAGATTGGGCACTGGCAGCAAGGAGAGATTGATTGCATTTAGCCTGCATGGACTGTGAGGAAATCTCTTTATTAATACAGTACTCATATACATATGCCGCCTCATGAAATGTATGCTGTAGAAGAGGCATTAGTGTACGATTTTGATCAAAAGGCATAAGCCCACTCACCGCGCCAAGGTTGCCTCTTTGAGTGGGACTTACTCTGACAAAAAAGGCGCAGCACAGTGTGGTGACAAAGTGAGTGGGCTTATGCATTTTGATCAAAATGTACACTAATGCCTCTTGTACAGCATGCAGTATAGGGGGCTGTACACTTTAATATTGCTAATTATTAATGCAGGTGTTTTTATTAGCTGGAGCAAGTATATATGAGTGAAAGGGTTCTACTAGCTCTCAGACTTAGTTCCTGAGAGCATGTGATAGGTGAGCTTTACCAACTGTTCACATGGTGCAGTACTGCGTGGTGGTCATTATTTGCTGTGGTGCGGTGCTGGGGGGTTGGCTAGATCCCACCGCCTGCTGTTGCGGTGCTGCGGCGGCAGCAGTCGCCGGGCGGTGCTGCGCCAAATTTAGAGTAGGACCCACTCTAAGAGGCAACCTTGGCGCGGTGAGTGGGCTTATGCCTTTTGATCAAAATGTACACTAATGCCTCTTATATAGCATGTAGTATAGGGGGTAGTACAGTAAATATTGCGCCGAGAGGCGATATTAATTTTGCTGAGAAGCGGTTAAAGATCAGAAGCTGAGCTTGTGGATGTGCGATCCTACCTCTTTTTCTTTCGCTTTTTTGAAATATGTATATAAAGGTCTGTCCAGGATCAGCACTCCTCCCATCCAATGCAGGTGTTTTTAATTAGCTGGAGCAAGTATATATAAGTGAAAGGGTTCTACTAGCTCCCAGACTTAGTTCCTGAGAGCATGTGATAGGTGAGCTTTACCAACTGTTCACATGGTGCAGTACTGCGTGGTGGCAATTGTTTGCTGTGGTGCGGCACTGGGGTTTTGGCGGGACCCGGTGCCATGTTGGCATTGCCGGACAGCAAGGGTGGTGTTTGGTGGCTGGATCCCACCGCCTGCTATTGCAGTGCAGCGGTGGCAGCGGTTTCCGGGCGGTGCTGCGCCAAATTTAGAGTAGGACCCACTCTAAGAGGCAACCTTGGTGCGGTGAGTGGGCTTATGCCTTTTGATCAAAATATACACTAATGCCTCTTATATAGCATGTAGTATAGGGGGCAGTACAGTAAATATTGCGCCGAGAAGCGATATTAATTTTGCTTAGAAGCAGTTAAAGATCAGAAGCTGAGCTTGTGGATGTGCGATCCTACCTCTTTTTCTTTCTCTTTGTTGAAATATCACTTTAATATTACGCTGAGATAGCGAGTTTAATAAGATCAAAGCATAGCATTGTGGATGTGCGATCCAGTTCTGTTTCTCCCCTTGATATAAGCATGTTGAATTTTTTTTTCTTTATTACTGGTATCAGCACTTCTTCCATTCGGCACAGGTGTTTTTAATTCCACAGAAGTCTGCATATAAGTTGTGATTGACCTGCAGTTAAGGATAGTAATGGACATGTTGTGTTAGACAATTGTTCACATGGTGCAGTACTGCGTGGTGGCCTTTGTTTTTGTGGCACTGTGCTGGATAGTTGGTGGGACACAGCAGTGCCATCAGACAGCAGTTAACTGCGATTCGCTCAGTACTAATTAGTGGCATGATGCAGGTGTTGCTTGGACTGTGAGAAATTAGCAGTTTTGATGCAGTAACTGATTAGTGGCATGATGCAGGCTCTAGCATTGCCTGGATTGTGATAATAAGTTGGTACTGTGGCAGTAATCATGACTAGTGTTGAGCGAACAGTTCGAGCATAGTTCGGGTTCGTTCCGAAATTTGGGGTGTTCGGGACACGGACCCGAACATTTTCAAAAAAGTTCGGGTTCAGGTTCGTTGTTCGGCGATTTATTCCCGCTTTCTGAAGGGCTGCACAGCAGCCAATCAGCTATTGTTTTACTTCTTGCCCTAAAAGCCCATCACAGCCATGCCTACTAATGGCATGGCTGTGATTGGCCAATTGCAGCATGTGACCCAGCCTCTATTTAAGCTGGAGTCACATAGCGCCGCACGTCACACTGCTTTGATTAATGTAGGGAGAGGACGCAGCTGCTGTGAGGGCGAGATTAGGCAGGGAAAAGTCTGCAAAAGCACCTAATGAAGTGATCGATCTACAGCTGTGAATGATTGAACTTCTGCTAGTTACTTGCTCACTGGTTTTTAGGCTGCACAGAGCATTTTTCTGTCACTTATTTTCTGGGGTGATAGGCGGCCATTTTGTGACTTGTGGTGCACCAGAACAAGCTGCCACCAAGTCTATCAATCCATCAATACTAGTTTTTTTTTTTTTTGCTATATCCTACATCAGGGGCTTGGAGAAATAGCAATTTCTATATTTTAATTAGGGGTTAAATACAATTGCCAAAATACCAATCCCCTAAATCTGGTGTTCCAGCTTTGGCTAGCCAAGTATAATACTGTCTTCTGTTTGGCAAAGAATAGATTATTTTCTGTGGTGAAATTCAATTGTCAAAATAGCAATCCCTTAAATCTGGTGTCCCAGCACTGGCTAGCAAACTATAATAGTGTCCGCCAAAACATGCATTTTGTTCTGGGGTGAAATTCAATTGCCAAAATAGCAATACCATAAATCAGTGGTTTCAGCTGTGGCTGGCCAAGTTTCATAGTGTCCTGCAAAGGATATATTTTGTTCTGGGGTGAAATTCAATTGCCAAAATAGCAATACCCTGAATCTGTTGTTCCAGCTGTTGCCGGCCTAGTTTAAATCTGTCAGTAACAGGGTATATTTTGTTCTGGGGTGAAATTCAATTGCCAAAATAGCAATACCATAAATCAGTGGTTTCAGCTGTGGCTGGCCAAGTTTCATAGTGTCCTGCAAAGGATAAATTTTGTTCTGGGGTGAAATTCCATTGCCAAGATAGCAATACCATAAATCAGTGGTTTCAGCTATGGCTGGCAAACTATAATAGTGTCCGCAAAAACATATATTTTGTTCTGGGGTGAAATTAAATTGCCAAAATAGCAATACCCTGAATCTGGTGTTCCAGCTGTTGCAGGCCTAGTTTAAATCTGTCCATAAAAGGATACCTTTCATCGAGGGCCTAAATACTAGCCCTAAAAGAGATATTCCCCTAAATCAGTGCTTACTGCTGTGCCTGGATTAGTGTAATACGCTACATAAATAAATAGGCAGATAGTGTTAGGTGCCTGTAAAAAAAGGCCTGAATTTGAAATCAATACATTGGGCCAAATATTTTTTTTCTTATTGTGGTGCTTGGTGAACAGTAACAATGAGGAAAACATCTAGTAAGGGAGGCGGACGCGGTCGTGGTGGTGTTAGTGTACCCTCTGGTGCTGGGAGAGGATGTGGCCATTCTGCCACAGCCACACGTCCTAGTGAACAACTACCTCAGGTTCCAGTACCCACCAGAATTTACAGCGATATTTGGTGGGGCCCAATGCCGTTCTAAGGATGGTAAGGCCTGAGCAGGTACAGGCGCTAGTCAATTGGGTGGCCGACAGTGGATCCAGCACGTTCACAACATTATCTCCCACCCAGTCTTCTGCAGAAAGCGCACAGGTGGCGTCTGAAAACCAAGCCCATCAGTCTGTCACATCACCCCCATGCATATCAGGGAAACTGTCTGAGCCTCAAGTTATGCAGCAGTCTCTTATGCTGTTTGAAGACTCTTCTAGGAGGGTTTCCCAAGGGAATCCACCTAGCCCTTCCCCAGTGGTGGAAGACATAGAATGCACTGATGCACAACCACTGATGTTTCCTGATGATGAGGACATGGGAATGCCATCTCATCGCAGTCCGCACGTCTCTGATGATTATGAAACACAAGTGCCAACTGCTGCAGTGTGCAGACCGAACAGGAGGTCAGGGAGGAAAACTGTGTGGAAGACGATGCAGGGGACGATGAGGTCCTAGACCCCACATGGAATGAAGGTCGTGCCACTGACTTTCATAATTCAGAGGAAGAGGCAGTGGTGAGACCGAGCCAACAGCGTAGCAAAAGAGGGAGCAGGGGGCAAAAGCAGAACAGCCTCCTCCAAGAGAGTTCGCCTGCTATTGGCCACCCCCACCTCAAAGGCAGCTTCAAGGAGTTCCCTGGCATGGCACTTGTTTACACAATGTGCTGACGACAAGACCCGAGTGGTTTGCACGCTGTGCCATCAGAGCCTGAAGCGAGGCATTAACGTTCTGAACCTTAGCACAACCTGCATGACCAGGCATCTACATGCAAAGCATGAACTGCAGTGGAGTAAACACCTTAAAAGCAAGGAACTTACTCTGGCTCCCCCTGCTCCGTCTTCTGCTGCTGCCTCAGCCTCTTCCTCCGGAGGAATGTTGGCACCTGCTGCCCACCAAACAGAGGATATGCCACCGACACCACCACCTGGGTCACCAAGCATCTCCACAATGTCACACGGCAGCGTTCAGCTCTCCATCTCACAAACCTTGGAGAGAAAGCGTAAATTCACACCTAGCCACCCTCTGCCCTGGGCCTGAATGCCAGCATTTCTAAACTACTGGCCTTTGAAATGCTGTCATTCAGGCTGGTGGACACAGACAGCTTCAAACAGCTGATGGTGATGGCTGTCCCACAGTATTTTCTCCCCAGCCGCCACTACTTCTCCAAGACAGCCGTGCCTTCCCTGCACAACCAAGTATCCGATAAAATCAATTGTGCACTGCGCAACGCCATCTGTGGCAAGGTCCACCTAACCACAGATACGTGGACCAGTAAGCACGGTCAGAGGCGCTATATCTCCCTAACTGCACACTGGGTAAATGTAGTGGCAGCTGGGCCCCAGGCGGAGAGTTCCTTGGCGCACGTCCTTCCACCGCCAAGGATCGCAGGGCATCATTCTTTGCCTCCTGTAGCCTTCTCCTCCTACTCGGCTTCCTCCTCCTCTGCTTCCACCAGCTCATCCAGTCAGCCACACACCTTCACCACTAACTTCAGCACAGCCCGGGGTAAACGTCAGCAGGCCATTCTGAAACTCATATGTTTGGGGGACAGGCCCCACACCGCGCAGGAGTTGTGGCAGGGTATTGAACAACAGACCGACGAGTGGTTTCTGCCGGTGGGCCTCAAGCCCGGCCTGGTGGTGTGCGATAATGGGCGAAATCTCGTTGCAGCTCTGGGACTAGCCGGTTTGGCGCACATACCTTGCCTGGCGCATGTGCTGAATTTGGTGTTGCAGAAGTTCATTCACAACTACCCCGACATGTCAGAGCTGCTGCATAAAGTGCGGGCCGTCAGTGCGCGCTTCCGGCGTTCACATCCTGCCGCTGCTCGCCTGTCTGCGCCACAGCGGAACTTCGGCCTTCCCGCTCACCGCCTCATATGCGACGTGCCCAGTAGGTGGAACTCCACCTTGCACATGCTGGAGAGACTGTGTGAGCAGCAGCAGGCCATAGTGGAGTTTCAGCTGCAGCACGCACGGGTCAGTCGCACTGCGGAACAGCACTACTTCACAACCAATGACTGGGCCTCCATGCGAGACCTGTGTGCCCTGTTGCGCTGTTTCGAGTAATCCACCAACATGGCCAGTGGCGATGACACAGTTATCAGCGTTACAATACCACTTCTATGTCTCCTTGAGAAAACGCTTAGGGCGATGATGGAAGAGGAGGTGGCCCAGGAGGAGGTGGAGGAGGATGAGGGGTCATTTTTAGCACTTTCAGGCCAGTCTGTTAGAAGTGGCTCAGAGGGAGGCTTTTTGCAACAGCAGAGGCCAGGTACAAATGTGGCCAGCCAGGGCCCACTACTGGAGGACGAGGAGGATGAGGAGGAGGTGGAGGAGGATGAGGATGAAGCAGGTTCACAGCGGGGTGGCACCCGACACAGCTCAGGCCCATCACTGGTGCGTGGCTGGGGGGATATGGAGGATGATGATGATACGCCTCCCACAGAGGACAGCTTGTCCTTACCTCTGGGGAGCCTGGCACACATGAGCGACTACATGCTGCAGTGCCTGCGCAATGACAGCAGAGTTGCCCACATTTTAACATGTGCGGACTACTGGGTTGCCACCCTGCTGGATCCCTGGTACAAAGACAATGTGCCCACCTTACTTCCTGCACTGGAGCGTGATAGGAAGATGCGCGAGTACAAGCGCACGCTGGTAGACGCGCTCCTGAGAGCATTCCCAAATGTCACAGGGGAACAGGTGGAAGCCCAAGGCGAAGGCAGAGGAGGAGCAAGAGGTCGCCAATGCAGCACTGTCACGGCCAGCTCCTCTGAGGGCAGGGTTAGCATGGCAGAAATGTGGAAAAGTTTTGTCTCCACGCCACAGCTAACTGCACCACCACCTGATACGGAACGTGTTATCAGGAGACAGCATTTCACTAACATGGTTGAACAGTACGTGTGCACACCCCTCCACGTACTGACTGATGGTTCGGCCCCATTCAACTTCTGGGTCTCCAAATTGTCCACGTGGCCAGAGTTAGAATTTTATGCCTTGGAGGTGCTGGCCTGCCCGACGGCCAGCATTTTGTCTGAACGTGTATTCATGTATTCAGCATGGCAGGGGGCGTCATTACTGACAAACGCAGCCGCCTGTCCACAGCCAACGTGGACAAGCTGATGTTCATAAAAATGAACCAGGCATGGATCCCACAGGACCTGTGCCTCCCTTGTGCAGAATAGACATTTTTAACTGCCTCCCCCTCAACCATGTATTCATGTACTCCGGGGCACTTCTTTATTGAATCCTCATTTTTTTAACTTTACCATGATCTTGCAGTGCAACCCAAAGTTGAATGAACCTATCCTCTGTCTGGGTGCTGTAAATAACTGAAAGTGGCCTTCTCCAGTGGTGGGTGATATGACGCATGATTCCTTGCTGTGGGACCTCTCTCCTCTGTCTGGGTGCTGGGGCCAAAATAACTGAAAGTGGCCTTCTCCAGTGGGGGGTGATATGACGCATGATTCCTTGCTGTGGGACCTCTCTCCTCTGTCTGGGTGCTGGGGCCGAAATAACTGAAAGTGGCCTTCTCCAGTGGTGGGTGATATGACGCATAATTCCTTGCTGTGGGACCTCTCTCCTCTGTCTGGGTGCTGGGTGTACAGCACCAAATTGATCAGTTAGGATCTCAACTGCGGTGTCCTTTGCGGCTGCTCAGTGTGTACCCCAGGCGGCTCTCTCAGTCTTAAGCGGAGAGTATGGGGTTAACAAAATCATGTACCGCGTACTAAAGATAGAGTGTAAAACTAATAGTGAGGAAAGTTCATTTTAGGAATGAGAGTTCAGATTAAAGTTCATGTGAATAACAGCTCTTGGCAACGTTCAGGAATCCCAGGCCTGCAGTACTAATAACCACCAGCGCGAGTCCCTTCCTTTGAGTGAGCAATGTCAGTGAAACAAAATGACAGGCTTGATACTTGCTGTTGGAAGTCATGCAGGGATCCTGCAGTGGTGGAGCCGGGTAAGGTAGGTGAGGGTTTCTCCTGGAGGTTCAGAGTTGCAGGTAGTTAGGATCTTGAGTCCTCGTGGTGAATGGAGCAGGCAGGGTGCGCACTCCATTAGTGGAACCCCCTGTGCAGCACCTGGCTCCTATTTATTGACCAAGTGTGGGTGGGCGGAGCCACCTTACACGGCCCAGCGGCCACTGCTTCCAGCCTGGGAGGCAAACAGCGATCGTTGTCATGGTTACACAGGGCATGATCCAGGCTGGAGCGCAAACCACCGTATCCTTACACTGGGGCCGAAATAACTGAAATTGGCCTTCTCCAGTGGTCAGTGATATGACGCATGATTCCTTGCTGTGGGACCTCTCTCCAATTGAGATTGGTTAATTTTTATTTATTTTATTTTATTTTAATTCATTTCACTATCCACGTTTGTTTGCAGGGCATTTACCTACATTTTGCTGCCTTTTGCAGCCCTCTAGCCCTTTCCTGGACTATTTTACAGCCTTTTTAGTGCCCAAAAGTTCGGGTCCCCATTGACTTCAATGGGGTTCGGGTTCGGGATAAAGTTCGGGTCGAGTTCGGATCCCGAACATTTTCGGGAAGTTCGGCCGAACTTCTCGAACCCAAACATCCAGGTTTTCGCTCATCTCTAATCATGACCATTTATGGTGTGTCTTAACCCCTTAAGGACGCATGACGTATAGGTACGTCTTGAGTAGTTCCGATCATCAGCCGGGTACCTTGTTACAATGTAACAACAGGTACCTTGTTACAATGCCCAGGGGGGTCCTGTGACCCCCCCATATCGGCGATCGCTGCAAACCGCAGGTCAATTCAGACCTGCGGTTTGCAGCTCTTTGTGCTATCTCTGATCCCCGCGGTCTGTGACCGCGAGGATCAGAGGGTTAATGCCCCCAAAGTGTTCATTTTTAACCCCCCCTGCAGCCCCCAATCATATTATGACTGCGGGGGTGCAGGGGGGTGGTTGCGGGCGGCGGTGCGGGAGGCATCGCGATTGCGATCTCCCGCCCACCTCCTCTGTAATGTTTCCTTGGTGTTTAGTGGATCTATCAGAGTGTCAGCACATTGCTGACACTCTGATATAAACAGCTGGCATCTGTGCTTGATCAGATGCCAGCTGTTTAACCCCTTCCGTACCGCGGTCCGTACGGACCGTGGTATGGAAGGGTTAACAGGCAGGGAGCTCCCTCCCTCTCCCATCAGGGGGCTGCTGTGCCTTTGCAGCCCCCCAACAGGATGGGATGGCAGAGGGAGGGGGCTCCACTCCCTCCCCATCCATCACCCACTGCGCACTTATAGCATGGTGATGGTTGCCATGGAGACAGGACGCTTTCAGAAGCGCCCTGCTCTCCATGGTGCTGAAAGTCTGAATAGACCTGCTAAAGGTCTATTCAGACTTTGCAAAGTACAAAATACAGCACAGTGCACTATATAGTGTACTGTACTGTATTATACAGACACCAGATCCACTGGATCTTTCATAACCAATTTAGTCTGGGTCAAAAAAAAAATGTAAAAAAGTGAAAAAAAGTAAAAATGAAAAAAAAAAACACATATCACTGAATAAAAAAAAATAAAATAAATACACTACACATATTAGGTATCGCCGCATCCGTAAAAATCTGCTCTATAAAAATATCACATGACTGAACTCGTCAGGTGAACGCCATAAAAAAAAAATTGTGTAAATAAGCCATTTTTTGGCACCTTACATCACTAAAAGTGTAATACAAAGCGATGAAAAAAAGCGTATGCCTCCCAAAATAGTACCAATCAAACCGCCATCTCATCCCGCAAAAAATGAGCCCCTACCTAAAACAATTGGTCAAAAAATAAAAAATAAATATGCTTCTCAGACTAAAACATGATTTTTTTGTTTCAAAAATGCTTTAGTGTTAAATGTAAAGAAAAACCTAAAAATTATCTCCACATCCGTAAGAATCTGCTCTATAAAAATATCTCCTGACCTAACCCCTCAAGTAAAAACTGTAAAAAAAATTAAATAAAAACTTTGTCAAAAAGCCATTTTTTTGTGACCTTATATCACAAAAGTGTAATAGCAAGCGATCAAAAACTCATATGACCCCCCAAATAGTGCCAATCTAACAGTCACCTCATCCCGCCAAAAATGAGCCCCTACATAGGACAATGGCCCAAAAAAAAAAAAAAAAAAATATATATTATATATATATATATATATATATATATATATATATATGGCTCTGAAACTATGGAGACACTAAAACATGATTTTTTTTTGTTTTAAAAAATGATATTATTGTGTAAAACTTATATAAATAAATAAAAAGTATACATATTAGGTATTGCTGCATCCGTCACATCCTGCTCTATAAAAATAACACATAACCTAACCCCTCAGCTGAACACATAAAAAAATAATAATAAATACGGTGTCAAAAGTCATTTTGGTCACCTTACATCACAAAAAGTGTAATAGCAAGCGACCAAAATGTCATATGCACCCCAAGATAGTGCCAATCAAACCGCCATCTCATCCCGCAAAAAATAAGCCCCTACATAAGACAGTCGCCCAAAAAATAAAAAATAAACTATGGCTTTCAAAATGTGGAGACACAAAAAAATTTTTTTTTAAAATGCTTTATTATGCAAAACTGAAACAAAAACCCCCAAAAAGTTGTCATATTTGGTATTGTCGCGTCCGTAACAACCTGCTCTATAGAAATAGCACACATTCTAACCTGTCAGTTCAACAATGTAAATAGCAAAAAATAAAAACGGTCCCAAAACAGCAATTTTTTTGCAAATTTTCCATTTTAATCAATTTTTCCAGTAACAAAGCAAGGGTTAGCAGCCAAACAAAACTCAATATTTATTGCCCTGATTCTCTTGTTTGCACAAACACCCCATATGTGGTCGTAAACTGCTGTATGGCCAAACGGCAGGGCGCAGAAGGAAGGGAACGCCATATGGTTTTTGGAAGGCAGATTTTGCTGGACTGGTTTTTTGACACTATGTCCATTTGAAGCCCCCTTGGTGTACCCCTACAGTAGAAACTCCAAAAAAGTGACCCCATTTTTGAAACTACGGGATAAGGTGTCAGTTTTGTTGGTACTATTTTAGGGTAAATATGATTTTTGGTTGCTCTATATTACATTTTTTTTTAGACAAGGTAACAAAAAAAAATTGAAATTCTGAAATTTCTCCATTGAAATTCTGAAAAATCTCCATTTGCCAATAACTCTTGAGGAACACCTAAAGGGTTAACAAAGTTTGTAAAACTGGTTTTGAATACCTTGAGTAGTGTAGTTTCTTAGATGGAGTCACTTTTATGGAGTTTCTACTCTAGGGGTGCATCGGGGGGCTTCAAATGGGACATGGTGTCAAAAAACCAGTCCAGCAAAATCCACCTTCCTAAAACCATATGGCGTTCCTTTCCTTCTGCGCCCTGCAGTTTGGCCATACAGCAATTTACGGCCACATATTGGGTGTTCTTGCAAACTACAGAATCGGGGGAATAAATATTAAGTTTTGTTTGGCTGTTAACTCTTGCTTTGTTACTGGAAAAAATTGATTAAAATAGAAAATTTTCCCCCCCAAAAAAAAAAAAAAAAAAAAATCGAAATTCTGAAATTTTATTTCCATTTGCCATTAACTCTTGTGGAAAACCTGAAGGGTTAATTATGTTTGTAAAATCAGTTTTGAATACCTTGAGGGGTGTAGTTTCTAGAATGGGGTAATTTTTGGGTGGTTTCTATTATGTAAGCCTCACAAAGTGACTTCAGACCTAAACTGGTCCCTAAAAAGTGGGTTTTTGAAAATTTCTGAAAAATGTCAAGATTTGCATCTAAACTTCTAAGCCTTGTAACGTCCCCAAAAAATGAAATAGCATTCCCAAAATGATCGATACATGAAGTAGACATATGGGGAATCTAAATCCGTAACTTTTTTGGCGGTATTACTATGTATTATAGAGGTAGAGAAATTGAAACTTGGAAAATTGCAAATTTTTCAAAATTTTTGGTAAATTTTGTATTTTTTTATAAATAAAAATGAAATTTTTCGACTTTATTTTACCACTGTTATGAAGTACAATATGTGACGAAAAAACAATCTCAAAACGGCCTGGATAAGAAAAAGTGTTTTAAAGTTATCACCACATAAAGTGACACTGGTCAGATTTGCAAAAAATGGCCGAGTCCTTAGGGTGAAATAGGGCTGAGTCCTTAAGGGGTTAAAATAATTTAACCCCCAACCCCAATACATTTTTGTTTAAACTTCAACCGTGTGGAAGGTGAGTACATGGAAACTGACCCTCAGGCATTAGGGGAATGATGTAGGCCCCAGCATCGCTTGGACGGTGACAAAATGTTGCTATTGATACAGTTATCACGTACATTACATTCATGCTGCATCTTAAAGAAATGTAACCCCTAAAATTTATTTACTTTATTTATTTTTTGATCTGTAAGCAAAGACATACATTTTTAAATTTTGATATTTCAACAGTTTGGAAACTGAATAGTTTGAGAGGCATTAGTAGCATAAAGCAGGCCGCAGCAGCAGCAGCTGTACAGGCAATTATAGGCAGACAAACAGTAAGGCCTCTTTCACACGGGCGTCATGTTTGATGCCTGGATAAGAGGCGGGTGCGTTGTGGGAATATGCGCGATTTTTCCGCGCGGGTGCAAACATTTGTAATGCGTTTTGCACGCGTGTGAGAAAAATCGCCATGTTTGGTACCCAACCCGAAGCCGGACTTCATCACTGAAGTCCGGTTTCGGGTCTTCTGGAGAATTTATTATTTTCCCTTATAACATGCTGACTGGCCTCAGCCGGGTGCAGCACGTGGAAAAACGACTCCAATATGTTGAGGAGACTGAAATAGCTTCTATTGCTTGTGGCGGCCAGGGGGGTAACTTTGAAGGTGGGCCTCCCTTTCAAACATGCTGGTAGCAGTGTCTTCTGGTAGTAATGTAATTTGTCCTCCCTTTCTTTCAGAGGAAAACATTCCCCCATTTTGGCTTGGGGTCTGAAAGCATGGCTATCCAGCAATCAGACTGCTTGATGTCAATGATTCGCCTGTAACTGCGTAAGCAAGAAAGCATAAAGGTGCCCAGCGTGCCCTTGGAGCCACTTCTTTCCTGACCCCCCACTCAGATGATTGGGTGTCTTGGCTGGTGCTATCATCATCCCCTTGTTCCTCCAACTTCTACTCCTCCTCCTCTTGCAGTGGCAGCTCCTTATCTTCGTTCTCCTCCATGGCAGATTCCTTTTGTATGTCCCCAACAGCTATAGGGCGGAAAGAAAGATACGTCAGCTGCTCTTCCGCTGTGGTTCCCTGCTGCATGAGTGTCAGCATCTGTTGTAAGAAAAATATGAGAGGCATGACGTTGTTTATGCCGCAGTTGTCCCTGCTGACAAAATCTTCGAAGGGCTTCAGCACCCAACAGGCACCTCGGGTGAGTTGCCACACATGCTCCCTGCTGTTGAGGCTGTCTGGTGCATGACATCTTTCATGGATTTCTGCTGCATACAGATGCTCAAGCATGTGCAATCAGTACCTTGCACAAGCTATTATACTTATTTAGAAAAATCTGCACCAATAGGTTGAAGATGTTGCTTACCACCTTGCCCAGTTGGAGTCATTTGGGTGATAGCCAGTAAGATATTTGCTGCTTGAGGTACTTGAACAACTGCTTGCCAGTGTAGCTACTCTTTTCCAGGCCAATCAGCTCCAACACAGCGTGGCAGCGCTTGACTTGAAAGGAAGGATAGGAAGGAGGGGAAGGAGGGGTATTACGAGCGCCCCTGTGCTCTGCTGCTGTTGGGGACCAGACCGTGTCTATGGAGGAAAAGGTGGAGGAGGCAGATAAGTGCCTGCTGTGGGACCCAGGCCCATGATATGGTGGGAGATGGTCAAAAGGACCTGGCCATGTTGCTGGGGTGCTGCCTCTCAAGTACTGGATAAAACATTGAACCAGTGGGCTGTGAAATATATGTACTGTCCCTTCCTGTAACAGCTGCTCCAGGTGTCCACTGTGGAGTTCAGCTTGATGCACAGCAAGTATTGCAAGCAGTCGCCTGCATTTTCTGCCATGTGAGAGTACAAGGTTCTACTACTAAATCACAGCAATAAAGGATTCAAATGATTCAGCCGAATCACATTACAGATTAGGTCAGGTTTAACACAGAAAAGAAGCGTGACTTAAAATATACCTTTAATATCAAAATAATGGGTATTAGTACAAAAAGTACCCATTAATTAACTATACGTGACGTAATCCCATAAGGGAAGGTATAATTGATGAAGCAATGTGGAGAAATTAAAGAAAGGAAAAAAAAGGAAAAAGGGATGATAAGGGATGCTATCCCTGTAATGCCCTAGTCTATCCTCAGCCCAGGGTCACCCCGATGGTGGAGGTTCCCTGTCCCTGTGCCTAATCCTAGAGCATCCCTGTTAAAAACCCTATCAGAAATGGATATAACATATAAGTTAGATGAACAAAAGATGTTTTGATGATGTATAAATATGAGCTAAGTTCGGCACACCACAGATAAACGAATACCGATACTCATGCAAGCAAAAGACCCCTACGCGTTTCACCTAAGAACAAGGATCATCAGGGGGTAGATAGGGTAATACAGTGTAAATATAAAAGATATATACTTAGCTCCCCGTTCTGATATTGGGAAACATCAATCTTGGCTGGATTAATTATGGCCTGAAAAGATCAACGTTAAATGTCACATGAACTGTACCAGAGATAAGGATACCAGGTGTAGAGAAATCCATAAAAAAGTGCCTACTTACATTCTGCCAAGAATATGGTTAAATGATGTTCCAAGGGAGCTGTCAGGCTTGTCTATACCTATTTATAGTGTGTTTTTCCCGCATTTGAATTGATGTCCGGACGCCGCATGCGCCACTTCCGGTGCCATAGAAAGCATCATGTGTCCGCATGTCACCCCTGCTACTTCCGGTGCTGTGGAACGTACCATGGAGCGCATAAGGTGACTGTATGCGAACCGGAAGTTACAATAAAGCGCAATTAATGCGTATACCAAAGACCAGTGATGCAGTGCCAAATGTTCGGGGAAGGGGCACCTAGTTAATTAATAGGTTTGACACTGCATAATGTACACAGTGCCAGAAGCCTGAATTCAATAAGGGATATATGGATTAGAAAGTGAATTTTAATAGTCATACATTGCTAATATAGATTATTATACCAACATACCCTCATTGATTCAGAAGGGGTATAATATTTAAATATTTTGGGCTAAGATAAGGCAAATAAATAAATATCGCCTTTTAAACAGGATGCTTTTCGCATCGATAAGACCAGTCACGAGTCAATCATTACAGTGATTGAGGGTAAGCCTTGCTGACCATGAGATTTACCAGGAGAGACACAATTGTATGTAATTTTTTCAATTAAATAAAGCAAGTGAATGTGAGTCTTTCGTTTAAACCACCAGGTGACTGGGAGCGGAAACGGTAGATCCACTCCGTCTCCTTATGGAGATTTTTCCTATCCCAGTCACCTTTTCTCGGAGAGGAGGGGACAGTTTCAAGGGCCGCAAAGGAAATAGATTTAAAATCCCCATTGTGGTGTTCATTAATGTGGTTGGCCACAGGGGTGTCATTCAATTTGACGATGTCATTGATGTGCTCACTTGCTCTCCTCCTGAGCTCTCTCTTGGTTTTGCCAATGTAATCCTTTGGACAGGTACACTGGCAAATATAAACGACACCCATGGACCTACAATTAATAAAATCCCTGATGGTGTAACATCTTTGAGTAACTGAACATACCACGATTTTAGTTTTCTTGATATAATTGCAGGCTTTACATAGACCACATCTGAACATTCCTACTGGCTTTCTATCCAACCAAGTACCCTATTTTTTGGGACCCACATAGTGACTGTGGACTAAACGATCCCGTAGGCTTCTGCCCTTTTGATAGGTAATCTGGGGGTATTCATTAATGGCACCTATGAGTTCAGGGTCCATGGTAAGGATAGGCCAGTAAGTGCGGAGGGTGGATAGAACTTCCTTATTGGCGGTGTCAAATGTGGATATAAGACAAATTAATTTGTTGTCTTTCTGTCTTTTAATTGGGGACAAGAAGATTTTCCCTATTACTTGACTTTGCATGTTGGAAGGCATCTCTCAAAAGATGCTGTGGATAGCCCCTCTGTGTCAATCTGTTCTTCAGTTTTTTTGACTCGCTATGAAAATTCACCAGGGAAGAACAGTTCCTACGAGTCTGTAGGTACTGACCCCTGGGAATTCCTCTCTTAACTGCTGGTGTATGATGACTACTCCAGTGCAGTAAATTGTTGGTGGCCGTTGGTTTTCGAAAGACTGACGTGACTAACATGTCGTCAACCTTAACCACTTCCACATCCAGAAAGGGGATTCGTTCTGACTGAATTTCAGAAGTGAAGCTCAAACCAATTTCATTATGGTTGAGTATCTATGATGAACCTACTGAAACTATCTCTATCTCCATCCCATATCAGAAAGATATCATCAATATAACGGATATAGAATGTGAAATTATCATTCCACCAGCATTGTTGGTCGGGGAAGACATATTTATCTTCCCACCAACCCAGGAGTAGATTAGCATATGTAGGGGCACACGGGCTGCCCATTGCTGTCCCCCTGAGCTGGTGGTAGTATGATCCGTTATAAAGAAAAAAATTGTGGGTTAGAGGTAATTCAAGTAAACGCGAGAAACTCGTTGTGGGTATGGAGTTGTGTACCTCTGGAATTAAGTAAATAAGATGTAGCTGCCAACCCTTTTTCATAGGGAATCGAGGTATAGAGAGATTCGACGTCTATACTTGCAAGAAGGTTAGATGAATCAATGGTTATGGTCACAATCTTGCGAAGGAAATCCATCGTATCTCTTGTGGATGAGGGTAAAGGCCAGACAAAGTCTCTCAGGCCAGATAGATCCCACAATGGTGTGTTAATGAATCAACCCCAGACACAATGGGGCGACCCTTTAGGGCATGTAACCCATTGTGCACCTTGGGTAGGCAATAGAAGGTTGCGACTTGTGGATATTTGCGGAGTAAAAACTCCAACTCGGACTTACTGATGACTCCCTGTTCAAAACCCCAGGCGAGGATAGTTTTTAATTCGGCTAAAAAGGAGATAGAAGGGTCCGTCGGTATGATACTATAACTTTTGTCATGTAACAAGTCACGGCACATTTTTTGATATTTGTTGTGATCCATTACAATCAGGTTTCCACCCTTATCGGAGCAAAAAGATGTCAATATGCTCCGAGTTCAGGGGTGGGGGTAATCTCGTACTCACTGGATGTAACTCAGTAAATGGGCCTTTACCTGGTGTTCTGGCTCCTTCCTCCCATAAATCCTTGAGGTTTTGTAGATCAGGGAAGTCTTCAGTTTCAATCTCTAGATCAATGTATGTGTTTTTGTTTGCGTTTTGAAAAAACTTGTGCCATTTTAGTCTTCTACAAAATAAGTTAAGGTCCTTAACCCATGTGAAAATGTTAAATTTTGTGGTGGGTACAAAAGACAAGCCTCTTTTTAATAAACTGATCTCAGAGTCAGTCAGAATGTGATTGGATAAATTGATAATCTGCAACCTATCTGTCAAATGCGATTGTCGGTGTTCTTTGTCCGATCCCTCAATTGATAAGAGACCGTCTTGTTGGCTAAAAAAGAAGAGTAGAAGAGGCAGGAGTTGGTAAGGATTATGGCGGTGCATACATAGGTGTAGAGACGTGAGTAGGTGCCCCTGTGTATGAGGTATAGGAAGAGGAGGGTGCATATGATGTCCCTCTTGTATCCCCCCTTCCTCTGTCTGCCCCAATTTTGCCATCTCTGGCCTGATAGTCACCTTCCTGAATTAAAACCACCTCTATAATAGCCTCTGGTTTAAGGAACAACGGCTGACTCAAAATCCAAGTATTCTGCCTCAGAAAAAGATATTTCAGAGTCAGTCTGAGGCACTGATGTTTTAACAAAGGTATATGCCTTGTTATCCCTAAATTCGCCTAAGTCACTCACAAATTGTCTATGCTTTCTCTGCTTGATAAGGTTCTGAAATTTTTCTACTGCTGTTTGTAAAGATTCTCTTTTGTCAAATTCAGAATCAGACCTGAATTTTGCGCAGATTCGATCAATTCTTTGAGTTTAATGGATGCCGACTCAAAGACTTTCTTCTCCTCATCAAGGAGAATTATCAATCTTAACAAACTACTGGTCAGTTCTTGTTCCCAGACAGTTAACAATTGGGGGGACTGGACGCGTTCAGTTGGTTTTAATGGTATATGCAGCCCTTTAGGGACTATTTTTTGTTCAAGATAGTTTTCCAGTGATTTGATCTCCCACCACATTTTAATATTTTCTTTATATCCCGAGTACAGGTCACAAAATGCTATTTTGCACGTAGATGATGAGGTCAAACCCGGTATCTCTCTATCAGAGAAGATATCCATAGCTTCATTTATGAGAGCCTCAGTAAAGTTCTACTACAATGGTAATACAGCGGCTGTACCACCAGCAACGTGGCCAGGTGGGGGTTCAGGTGCTGCCTTCTCCACTGTTGTTGCCTCCTCAGCATCCCAATCTAGCTCCCAGGTCCCCCTTTCTGCTTTTATTAGACTGAAATATTATGGTGGGCTCCTGGGCCCCCTCCTTTTTCCCCCCGACTGCTGCTGTCATCGCCCCCACCACCAATGCCATAGCTATAGGTGTCACTATTAAGCACCACCATCAACACAGGTATGCATGGGGTCACCAGCCTCCTCCCTAACCTCTTACTCAGGACAGCCCAAACAGTGAGGCCTCTCACACAAATCATCAACAGGGAGACTCTCTTGACTATCTGCCATCGGCATGGTGGGGTTTTCTTGATACCTCTTAGGAAAAAAGAAGGCACCCCTTTAGGAAAAGGCAGTGAAGCCTGGGAGGACTTCACTAAAAGCCTTCTTTGGGGCTGCAAGGAGGAGGAGCAGGAGGAATGCTGTGACCCCTGTGACCTCCAAGGCATGCTGTCAAACTCTGAAGTTACATCCAGTAATACTGCTGGAATTGAGAGAAGGGGTAAGCCATCAAATCCACAATCTCATCCTCTTTCTCCACAACTATAATGTTGCACTTTTCCAAAGCCAGCAGGGTCAACTGAGGCCTACTAGTACTACTACTTCTGGTTGGATTGATGGTGCTGCTACTAATTCTGGGTCTGGGTCTTTCATTTGGAACCCTTCCGTAGCCTGGACATTTTTGGGCCTCTTAGATATTGTTGTGCACTACCATGTGTATTGGTAAATTATTCACATATAAATGCTGATAGTCTGAATATAATCAAGGACACTCCCCAAAAAACAGTTTTGATTAAAAACGTGTGACTATAGGGAAACTGATTTAGACATCAATTTGTTAACCCTCACAAATACTTTTCTGTGCTGGCCTGTATTGGTGTTGATCACCTATATGCTGGTAGAGTGAAATTGAACAAATCCCCCAAAAAATGTAAATTGCAACCGTGTGGAAACTGAATATATCTAAACAGATGATCGAGGCTTGATGTTTAATATCTCGTTAATACACACAGAAAGATTGCTGCTATACTTGTGTCTTGTAGTTATCACATATATATATGCTGGTTCAATTACATTTCACAATCCCCCAAAAAATTTAAATGCCAATGTGTGGAAACTGAAAATACATGAACGGACGACTGAGGCTTGATTCTCAACTTCAGCTTAACACACAAAGCTAAATTGCTGTAACACGGTGGGTATTGCTGCAGTAATCACATAAATGCTGCTTATTAAATTAAAAGCACCCCCCCAAAAAAAAATACAGTGACCGTCTGGAAACTGAATATGCGGAAATAGAAGATTGAGAAGTGATGCTCAATTTCAACTTAACACTAGTGTTGAGCATGAATAGTCGAATTGTGAATTTTTATCGTGAATATCGGCACTTCGAGAATTTGAAAATATTTGGAATATAGTGATATATATTCGTAGAAACGAATATTCGTTTTTTGTTTTTTTTTCCCATTTGAATCCTAGTATACCTACCTGCTTCTTGCTTGTGGGCCAATATGAGAAGGCTGCAATATTGTAGTCTGTAGTGAATTAGAATATTCATCATTATTTCATTTATTTAATTTATTTTCTCTTATGCAAAAAATCGGCAATGTAATATTCGCGTAATGCGAATATTCTAAAACACGAATATATAGCAATTTCGAATATAGAGTTATATATTCGTTTTTTAGAATATTTGTAATTTTTTCAAATTTAATGTGAACAGTCATTGGTCCAAATGCAACTTAAGCAGGGAGAAAAAAATTACGAATATTCTAAAAATCAAAGATATAGCACTATATTCAATATAGTGCTGTATATTAGTTTTTTTAGACTATTCGTCATTTTTTTCCACCTGAAGTCATGATTCCTTCCTGCTTAAGTTGCTTTTGGGCCAATGACTGTTCACATTAAATTGGAAAAAATGACGAATATTCTAAAAAATGAATATATAGCACTATATTCTATAGTACTATATATTTGTGTTTTAGAATATGCGCATTACGCGAATATTACATTGGCGATTTTTTTGCAATCAATAGAATAATCTTAAATAAGAATATTTGAGAATATATGACAAATATTCTAACGAATATTCGCAAAATAATAGTCAAATATTGCCCCTGACGCTCATCACCACTTAACACATACAGGTAGATTTCTTCCACACCATTGGTATTGCTGCAGTACATTTCAAACCCCAGTCATCATGTTCACTGGAAGGAGATGTACCTAATTTATCAAGGGTTCCTTCACACGCTGCAGATTTTGTTACATAATTTTTGTAACCAAAAATAGGTTCCATTCACTTTAATGGAACACCAAGCATATAGATTTGTGCAAGCCCCATTCAGGTGAATGGAATTGATTTTCAGTCGCAGAATTTTCTTTAACAAAATCTGCAGTGTGTGAAAGGCACGCTGAGAGACACAGTCCTCAATAAATTAGTCACATCTTCATGCTGTCTGCGTGCCAGAAACTGAAACCTATGGCAGCTATGAGATGGCATAGATTTCTTCTATAATTTAAGGCATTTTCTGGCATTAATTATAGTAAATCTGTCAGGCAGCAGGAGGCAAAACAATCTCTTGCTAAACTCCTGACACTTAAAAAGCCACAAATTATAGCACAAGTATAATAATTTAAGCCTTCGTATGCCACTTTGGTAAAACTGTTTATACCTCTGCCCCAAAAGTCTACAATTGTAATTTTCTAACTTAAAATGTCATATCACTTTTTGGTACATTTTCTCTGTAAAGTAAAGACAAAAACAAAACAAAAACATAATATCCAACCCACCAAAGCATGATTATCCACGGTATGAGCAAGTCCAGTGAAGAGAGCAAAAGTTCTGAGGTTTTTCACAGGTTATTTTTGTATATTTTTGTAACCACTCAAACTCATGTTACAGTTCACTTCTGTTCTTTATTACAATCAACTGTGGCCACTTTGAAAGTATACAGATTGTTTTTGTGCATGAAATACCTGACAGATTTCTTTATGTTTTACTTCTATAATATTCGCGTAATGCGAATATTCTAAAACACGAATATATAGCAATTTCGAATATAGAGTTATATATTCGTTTTTAGAATATTTGTAATTTTTCAAATTTAATGTGAACAGTCATTGGTCCAAATGCAACTTAAGCAGGGAGAAAAAATTACGAATATTCTAAAAATCAAAGATATAGCACTATATTCAATATAGTGCTGTATATTAGTTTTTTAGACTATTCGTCATTTTTTCCACCTGAAGTCATGATTCCTTCCTGCTTAAGTTGCTTTTGGGCCAATGACTGTTCACATTAAATTGGAAAAATGACGAATATTCTAAAAATGAATATATAGCACTATATTCTATAGTACTATATATTTGTGTTTTAGAATATGCGCATTACGCGAATATTACATTGGCGATTTTTTTGCAATCAATAGAATAATCTTAAATAAGAATATTTGAGAATATATGACAAATATTCTAACGAATATTCGCAAAATAATAGTCAAATATTGCCCCTGACGCTCATCACCACTTAACACATACAGGTAGATTTCTTCCACACCATTGGTATTGCTGCAGTACATTTCAAACCCCAGTCATCATGTTCACTGGAAGGAGATGTACCTAATTTATCAAGGGTTCCTTCACACGCTGCAGATTTTGTTACATAATTTTTTGTAACCAAAAATAGGTTCCATTCACTTTAATGGAACACCAAGCATATAGATTTGTGCAAGCCCCATTCAGGTGAATGGAATTGATTTTCAGTCGCAGAATTTTCTTTAACAAAATCTGCAGTGTGTGAAGGCACGCTGAGAGACACAGTCCTCAATAAATTAGTCACATCTTCATGCTGTCTGCGTGCCAGAAACTGAAACCTATGGCAGCTATGAGATGGCATAGATTTCTTCTATAATTTAAGGCATTTTCTGGCATTAATTATAGTAAATCTGTCAGGCAGCAGGAGGCAAAACAATCTCTTGCTAAACTCCTGACACTTAAAAAAGCCACAAATTATAGCACAAGTATAATAATTTAAGCCTTCGTATGCCACTTTGGTAAAACTGTTTATACCTCTGCCCCAAAAAGTCTACAATTGTAATTTTCTAACTTAAAATGTCATATCACTTTTTGGTACATTTTCTCTGTAAAGTAAAGACAAAAAACAAAACAAAAACATAATATCCAACCCACCAAAGCATGATTATCCACGGTATGAGCAAGTCCAGTGAAGAGAGCAAAAGTTCTGAGGTTTTTCACAGGTTATTTTTGTATATTTTTGTAACCACTCAAACTCATGTTACAGTTCACTTCTGTTCTTTATTACAATCAACTGTGGCCACTTTGAAAGTATACAGATTGTTTTTTGTGCATGAAATACCTGACAGATTTCTTTATGTTTTACTTCTACAATATTTCCCTTTCTCAAAAGCAAAATACACTTACAGTATGATCTTTGAATAAATAAATATGTATTCTGCCAAATCACATAATGGGGGAAATTTATTGAGTGGCATCTATGATGCTAGTCTTAGGGAGTATTGTACCAAATGCAATAAGACAGAAAAGTGAAGTGATTTTGCCTTTTTGCTGGTGGAGTAGGCATTTGCAACAAATTTATAATGCGTTTGCTCCATTTTTAGCATGGTTTGTACCATGCCTCACATTTTGTATACTGTATACTAAGGGGAAGCCAAACATTTTCAGGACAGGGCTATATTTTAGCCAGATTTATCATTGTGACTTTTAAAAAAAGAGGTAAAAAAGTTACAAATTATTCTAGTCCCCTGAACATTTGTAATAAATATAGTTAGACTTTAGACTGAAAAATCAATAGGTATGGTATTTCTTGCAACATATTTAAGGCTACTTTCACACTAGCATTTTTTGCGGATCCGTCATGGATCTGCAAAAATGCTTCCATTACAATAATACAACCGCATGCATCCGTCATGAACTGATCCGGTTGTATTATGTCTTCTATGGCCATGACGGATCCGTCTTGAACACCATTGAAAGTCAATGGGGGACGGATCGGTTTTCTATTGTGCCAGATTATGTCAAACAGCATTTATCATGTAGACAAAGTTAATGTAAGGCACTTACTAATGCATTGGGATTGTCCATATTCCCTCCTTTGCTGGCTTGATTCATTTTTCCATCACATTATATACTGCTCATTTCCAGCAGTTACAACCACTGCTGCATTGAAGATTTGAGGTGACTGGAACAGTAGCTGAAGCTCATGCGTGCCTATGCACAGTTCCATGGTCCTGGTCACCAGAAAAACAAAAAAGCCTTAGCTTTTTCCTATAGAGTGCAAGCATGGCAATCGCTGCTGGATTGAACGGTGGTCATAACTAGAGATGAGCGAATTTCCTGTTTTAAAATTCGTTCACACTTCGTTTGTTGGTAAAAGGTGAATTGCATAACAGAAATGGGACGGATCCGTTTTGCAGCCCATCGACTTCTATTATGATGGAATGTATAACGGAATGCCTCTAAAGGCATTCCGTTATGCATTCAGTCATAGAATTGGGTTATGGCCCGTGGTAATGGAATCCATAACGCAATTCACCTTTTACCAACAAACGAAGTGTGAACGAATTTCATAAGCGGAAATTCGCTTATCTCTAGTTGTATCCCCTGGATTTTCTGAAGTCAGACAACTCCTTTAATACATTAGCCCCTAAATATCAAAGCTCGATGTTGTATGATATACCACAATTATTAAAAGCCATCTCATTTTAGCACATCATTAGGAGGCCCATGTACCAGAAAAAGTAATCTACCCCAGCAATGTTTTAGATTTCTGGTGTGTGCCAGTTTTTTGGTGCACATGTTGTTCAATGAGCCGGGCTATGGATGTCCAACTAATGGCTTGCCCTCTCTTGCCCTCTCCCAACCACATCCCACCCACTTTTTGTAAAAGTGTTAAGTGAAAAATGACAAAAAGTCTAAAAACAAATTTGTAAAAAACAGATGTATGAAGGAATATTTAGCGTTTGTATATGTAAAATCTTAACCACAACATGTCTATATTATCCTGTGTTATCTGAAAGTAACTGTACAGTAACCCTAGAAAATAGCATGTTCCAATTGACAGTGATGAGATCTTATTGTTGGATTTTGGATGCTGATTTCCAAAGTCAGCAGCTAAGACCCAAAGATTTCTTGATGGAATGGACATAGCTTCCCCACATAAGCGAGCTATACAAAAGCTGAATCATCTGTGTGACATCCACATACAGTAGGTGGGTGAACACAAACTACATAATCAAGCATATTAATAATTCTCTTGTTCTAAAGGGTAGATTAGGCTAGTTTTACACTAGCGGCAAGGAACTCCGGCAGGCTGTTCTGGTGGGTGGTGAACAGCCTGTCGGATCCGTGCTGCCGCTAGTGCACACGTGCCCCCGGACTACCGCTCGGAACCCCTTGACTATAATGGGGGTGGGCCAGAGTTCTGGCGGCAGCACGGCAAACATGCCGAGAGGCCACCAGAGTAAAAGTACGACATGTACTATTTTGATTATTAAAATTTGTATTATTAATTGTATTGATTATTTATAAAAAAAACATTGATCTGATTATGAATATTAGTAATAATTCTAATGACAAATTAAGTAACAATTTTTTATAGGAATGCATTGCTATAAATGCATGTACAGGCGTAGAAAACATTCCTGCTCCTGACAGAGGTAACTCGCTACAGAGGTTTAAATGTCCCTATTTCAGGATGTCATCACTAGACCAGGAAGTATAGGGCAGCAGGAGACCAGGCAGCCTTGGAACAGCAGGATCAGTGAGGTGAGTATGTATTTCCTTATGCATTTACAATATGCTAAAGGTTTTAGCCCCTTCTTGCCCTGCACTATACTAATAGGTCACGGCAGGAAGTTGGCTTAACCACAAAGCCCACTGTTACGGCACTGTGGTGGCACCAGTTCAGGAGCTCTGCCTGTGCCACAATTTTGGGGTGCTGACTGTGAATCAACCAGCATCTTGCACCAATGGCCAGGATAACTCCAATTCCAGTCCTTTAATCCCTTAAATGCAACAGTCAATGCTGACTATTGTATCTAAGCCCTTAGAGAGAGGGGTGCCAAGGGGTTGCCATGGAAGCCTGAGGCCTAACAATGGCCCACAATCTGGCAGTACCTAATAGGCACCATGTCCGTTTTACTGTAACTGACACTATACACTGTAATACACAAGTACTGCAGTGTTTTCCAAGGGCTTTCAAAGGATCACATGCTCAAGTCCTCTCCTGGGTAAAAGCATTTAAAAAAAAATTAAAAAATCAACTTGAAAAAAGCTAAAATTGCCTTTTTCACTCAAACGGCTTTAGTTATGTCAAGTATTCTAAAAAACTATACATAATTAGTAATGGCGAATCTGAAATAACATGAATAATAAAATCATTATCTTGCACAATTACATCGTTCAAATAAATAAAAAGTCAAAATTGCTACTAGTGTTGAGCGAACTTGAACTGTAAAGTTTGGGTCCGTACCGAACTTTGCGTGTTCGGGTACCCGGACCTGAACCCGAACTTTGCCGGAAAAGTTCATTTTTGCGTTTGATTTCGGTGTTCGGGCATTTAATAAAGCTTATGAAAGGCTGCAGGGCAGCCGTGGACACTAAGAAGCCATAACAGCCATGCCTAGTAATGGCATGCCTGTGATTGGCCTATGCATCATATGACCTAGCCTCTATACAAGCTGAATCACGTGTAGCACTGCCCATCAGCTCTGAGTAGTGCAGGGACAGGAAGCAGGTAGCTGAAGCGAGGGAGAGTGTTAGGAATCTAGATATTTGTTTTGTGGGTGACCTATAATGATTTTTTGTGTGTGTAATACACCAGCTTTGCACCCATGACACCGAAATAAAATAATAAATCTGGCTGTTAATTCAGTGGGTGACATATTCCCATTTTTGGTATGAGGCACATCTGCACTGCTTACATGACAAATAAATTAAAATAGTTAATCCGTCTGTTAGTTCGGTGGGTGACATATACCCATTTTTAATGTGAGATACAGATACACTTTATATGTGACAGGGAAATTAATATAGTTAATAGAGTTAAGCGAACCCGAACTGTAAAGTTCGGGTTCGTACCGAACTTTACCGTTTTTCGCATCTGGACCCAAACCCAAACATTTCCATAAAAATTCGGGTTCATTGTTTGGCGATTTCTTTGCACTTTTTGAAAGGCTGCAGGGCAGCCAATCAACAAGCGTTTCACTACTTTGTCCTAAGAAGCCATCACAGCCATGCCTACTAATGGCAGCATGTGACCCAGCCTCAATTTAAGCTGGAGTCAGGTAGCAACGCACGTCACTCTGCTCTTCTCAGTGTAGGGACAGGATGCTGCTGCTGCTGCGAGGGGGAGATTAGGGAAGAAATCTGTAGATTTTGTTAAATATTCAAAATACAGCAATTATTGAGGGTGCTATGCTACATATTTGTACCCAACCCTGAGCCCAGTGATACTGCAAAATAACTTTTAATTCATATGTTAATGAGGTGGCGGTCGGTGGCCATTTTAGCAACTGCAGTGTTTTTGGAATCTCATGTGACCTGCATGTGTGCCAGGGACATTAGTCTAGTTATTTTCTGGTAGCTCAGTGGAGGAAAAATTTGTTTTCTGGCAGGTCAAGTCTCCCTACATTACCTATTTTATAATTTAGGGGTGACATACTGCATTTCTGTAGTTGGGGGGAGAAAAAAGCCGTATTGTGGTGCTACAGAGCACTTTTGTATACAAGACTGAAAAACCTTTTTTATAATTTTGCAGGGACATACTGCATTTCTGTAGTTGGGGAATAACCCTGTATTGAGGTGCCACAGAGCACTTTTGTATGCAACGCTGAAAAACCTGTTTTATAATTTAGCAGAGATATACTGCTTTTCTGTAGCAGGAAAGGAAAAGATGTCCAGCTCCAAGTCAACATGTTTCAGACCATCACATATTCAATCCTTCCTCATGACATATCAAACCCCAAATGGATTGATGCTTATGTGCTCCCCACACACCTGGCTCCATAATCATGAGATCATGTGACCAGTGGGAGCACACATGGAGCAATCACTGCACCAACACCCTCTCTTGCTAGTGATAAACAATGGATGGATATTGTAACAAGTGGGGTGAAATGCATAGCACGAAAAGCCCCCACACTGGGCAATATGATCAGCCCCAGTCTGTACCAGGACAAGAAGGTGACACAAACCCTCTTGGCTGGTCAGTAAAGGAAGCTACAAGTGCGGTCACAGCAAGTGTATATGCTGTGACCACACAAGGGCATTTTAGATCCTCTGTGAACATTAAGCAATATGTGATCCAGTCATATTTGAACTGCAAAACTAAATATGCAGTATATTTATCACCTGCAAGTATTGCAATTTACAATATGTTGGTTGCACTGTTAATGAAAACAAGACTAGGATCCGTAAGCACATCTCTGATGTCCCACACTACCGAAGCCGCAATGTATTAGCGGCAAGCTTACACTTTGCGTTAGTATATGGGGGAGATACATCAGGACTAGTAGCAAAAGGGATTGAAAGAGTTAAAAATCCTATCAGAGGAGGTAACTACAGAAGAAAACTTCTAAACAGAGAAGCTTTCTGGATTTTCCAGCTTGATTCCTGCCAACCTAATGGTCTAGAGTCTAGACAAAAGACACAATCTGATTCTGCAATATTAGTGAACCTTGCCATTGTTTTTCTACACATTTATTTTTTTTAAGTGGGATGTGTCTGCAATGTTCATGCCATATCTGAATATGACTTTTAGAAGTAATGTTTTTTTGCATGTTGGTGATTTTTGGTGTGTTGGTGCAATTTGTGTGCTCCCACTGGTCACATGATCCCATGATTATGGAGCCAGGTGTGTGGAGAGCACATGAGCAGCAATCCATTTGGGGTTTGATATGTCATGAGGAAGGATCTTGAATATGTGATCAGTAGAGAGCAAAAGCAGGGGTCCAGCTTCACAAATTTCATAGACTTTATTTAATCCTGTGCACGTTTAAAAAACATCAATAGCAGCATTGCATCATCGCCGCAATTTGGATCACTCCAAATATGGATCCTTAATCATGATATTGACAGGACAAGAGATCTGTGGCTTTATAGTGATCCACAAAGAAAACAATCAGGTGGATCCAATTAGTCACAGATCACGCCCCCAGAACACATTTCACATTGAAGACACAACCCATACACTGGGATAAAGAAACAGACAGAAAGAGTGAACTTTAAAATGCATAAAAAGCAAGGCATGAAAAATACAAGGATAAATATTGCAGGATCAAATCGTGGCGGCGATTTAATCCTGAAGGTACACGTGAGCCCATTTTAAAGATCCAAAAACATTCCCTGTTGAGTAACTTCTTTTTATATTCTCCACCACGGCTAGGGCACTTAACCCTTTCAATGCCTTGTATATACATTCCCGCTGTGCTGCTGCAAAGTGTGAACTGACAGCAGACACAATTTTGGTTTTAGCATGGGGAATATTTGATATATGGCGACAGATCCTAGTTTTTAAATTATTGGATCTACAACCAATATATTGGAGACTGCACAGAGAGCAGGTAATACGCTAAACCACATAAGTAGTGTTACAGTTGATATACTGTTTACTGTATAAGAGCAATCATTAGCACATGAAAAGATCTGAGTACCCACTTTAATCACAGAGCAACATGTACATATCTTATGTCCACATCTAAAATTACCAGTGTATTTTAACCATGTGGGTTGCAACACAGATTTTTCCACATATAATGAGGGACTCACTACATTAGCCAAGGTCATTGCTCTCCGTGCTACACATCTTACACCATCTTTGACTGTGTTGTGCCATGTCTGATCACACTGAAGGGCTTGAACATGTTTATTAATAATCTTACGAATTTGGGAAAATTCATGACTATAACTGGTAGAAAAAACGGGTTGCCCCTGACTACGAACATCTGTGCGTCTTATATGCGAGAAAATTAAATTATTTTGTGATTTTTCAAGCGCATTGACTCTAGATGAGTGCAGTAAATGCTTAGGATATTTCCTGGCCTGAAGACATGCAGCTACTTTATCCATTTCAACATTACAGGATTCAGGAGATGAACAGTTACGTAACGTTTGAATAAACTCTCCCTTAGGAATGTTATTTATAACATGCATGGGGTGACATGACCCCGCATGCAAAATGGCATTACCTGCTGTGTCTTTTCTGTAAGTCCTAGTGTGAACACTGCCAGTCCCTACATCACCAGTTTAATGCAAATCCAAAAATGAAATGGCGTCTTTCACCCTGCACAGAAAAACGCAGGTTGCAATCATTATTGTTAAGGAAAGCTCCAAATGGTGGCACAGCCGCCACAGCGCCCGACCATACAAACAGCAGGTCGTAGATGTAGCGACCGTACCACCGGTTGGACCCCCCCACGGATTGGTCTCTGCAAATAATAAATTACATTCCCACCAGGCCATATAAATATTGGCCAAAGAGGGTGAGAAATGAGCCCCCATAGAAACTCCTGTACCTTGAAGGGAAAAAAAACATTTATTGAACATGAAAAAAAAGTATGTTGTATCAAAAATAATATTACTTTGCACAATAATTTTTTTAAGGGAAAAGAAAAATCTGAGTAAATTTCCAGAAACCAATCCAATGATGTCAGGGCTAAATTGTGAGGGATGGCAGTGTACAAGGACGCAACATCAGCTGTAACCCATGAAAGTTCTGATGTCCATAAAAACTTATCAAAGGCCTGTAAAACTGATGTGGTGTCTTTTAAAAAACCTGGTATGCCTTGCACTAGTGGCTGTAAGATGCTGTCTAACCAGGGGGATAATCTCTCAGAAGGAGCCGATGCCTGACACTATTGGGCGCATGGAGGGAGGAAAAGCCCCCTTGTGAATTTTTGGGAGGGAATGGAAGATGGGGACAACTGGATGTGCTACAAAAATAAAATCAAATTGCCCCTGGTCCAGGAAACCCATCTCCAGTCCCTCAATTAATATATCCCTCAGTAAAGATTGAAAATGGGGGGTGGGATCTCTGGTAAGCTCCAAGTATGTGGTAGAATCCTGTAACATGGATTCATTCTGTAAGACATAGATGGGTCTATCCAGGATTACCACCACCCCACCTTTATCTGCTTTTTTAATTATAATGTCAGGCATCGTTTCCAATTCCCTGAGAGCCTTGCGTTCACATCTAGATAAATTATCTGTTTTCTGTTCAGGTGGGGAGGAGTGTACTTTCATGTCCAATGCAATTAGATCACGCTCGATATTATCTTGGAAGCGATCCAGAGCAGGGGTGCGTGACTGTATTGGGTAAAAATCTGGATTCGAAGTACGAAAAGTGGTAGCAAAATCCACGCAAACACTCTGCTCTGAATTCGCCTCCGGGACAGAACGCATATGTTGCATGAATGATACATGCGATAATTCCTGAAAAGAAAAAACAGATGTAGAAGGGCAAGAAAAACGCAGCGTGATCAGACTCAGGCGCAAAGTCAGAGATGTCTAAATCAGGGCTGGAAAAATGCTTTTTGACCGTAAGGTTGCGAGCAAGTCTATTGACATCTAAAATAGTCTGATAAATGTCAAAGTGTGTGGTCGGAGAAAACAAAAGGCCTCTAGCAAGCACATCAAGATGTTGCTGCGAAAAAAACCTTTGCTGACAAATTAAAAACTTGAATGTCATCTACATCTTCTTGTGCCTGGACGGATATCGTCCACTTCCGGGGATGTTTCCAACCTGCACGGCGTTTTTTGACGGTTTGTTGATAGAAGTTTTATTCATGATGTGGCCACTAGCAATGCCTATGGATTCTTGAGATTGTGAAAAAGTTGACTCTGAGGCGGAATCTGACGACTCCGCTTCTGTAGAGCTGACGGCTACTCTACTGCCCTTGTTTCCCTTGTGACAATTGCGTTTTTTCATGATGGAGCAAGGAGTATTAGTGCGATTGTCTGCCCAATTATAGACATTGTCAGATTTGTAATCTTGGAGGTCACGATTGTATTTGTCTTGTTTGATATGTATTAGACTCTCCTCCATATGGTGCAATGTATCTTGTAATTTTTTATACAACTCCACGAAAGATTGTGTGTCTGCAAGGGGAGCAATGAGATCTTGTGTAACCTTGATTTCTTCACGCAGAGTGGAGAGTGATTCCTCCTCAGACAAAATAATCAGCTCCATCAGTTTAAATAAACAATCGGACAGAATTTTTGGCCATTTCAAAGTAAAGTCTCCAGGGTAAGTGGTGGTGGGTTGTTTACGAAGACGCAAGCCCCGTGGTATCATCTGCTTTTCCACATATTTTTTATGTGATTGTCTGAAACATGTTGACTTTAGCATCCTGTATGGAAGTTTTTATTACCGCAGAATAAAGATACAAGATTTTTCTACCACTATTTTTGGAGCTGGACATATTTTTCTTTCCTGCTATTTGTTGTTGACCTCCGTGCTCAGATAGTGGACTAACAGGTGAAAGCTGCCTCCCTCCTTATACTGGAACTGCTTTTCTGTAGTTTGTTGCAATAAACACTGTTTTTTTCTACATAGCAGATCTGAGGCCCACCCTGTATTTCCGTCATTTTAAGTAACCTGTGGAACTCTGCATTTACATAGTTGGTTGCAAAAAGAGTACATTACTCTTACCGGTAATTGGATTTTCCAATAGCCTCCACAACGGCATTCCCAGGAGGGTGTCCCCGCCTCCAGGACAGGGAACAACGAGGAAGCACAGGATTTAAGGAGCATCCTCCCCTTACCTTGCCAGTCAATAAGAGGACACAGAAGTGATGCAGAAAAATGATATATTATAGTAAACAAATTACATCATTCGTCTACAAAGACATTCAAAATTTGGGAGGGAAACGAGTACCGTTGTGGAGGCTATTGTAAAATCCAATTACCAATAAGAGTAATGTACCCTTTTCCCCGGCGCCTCCACAACGGCATTCCCAGGAGGACTAACAGAGTAATTAATATCAGGGGGGGGCTACCGCAGATAGAACTCTACGACTAAAGGACAAGTCCTGATCCCTTACTAAATCTAACTTGTAGTGCCTGAAAAAAGTCATAGGGTTGGCCAATGTGGCGGCTTTACAGATCTGTTCCAGAGGGACTGCCTTTGTCTCTGCCCAGGATTAGGCCACAGCCCTTGTAGAATGAGCCCTCAATATCCCTGGTGGTTGACAGTTCTTGGTAATGTAGGCAGAGGATATTACGTTCCTAATCCATCTAGCTATGGTCAATTTGCTAGCTACTTGCCCTGTATTAGGGCCCTGAAATTGCAAAAAAAGACGGTCCAATTTTCTAAGAGGCTTAGTGGCTTGTAGGTAGGCAAGGACTGATCTCTTGATGTCCAGATTATGGAGAGTGCCCTCTGCGTCTGTAGATGGAGATTGTAAGAACAAAGGTAGGGAGACCTCCTGTTCACGATGGAATCGGGATACTACTTTCGGGAGAAAGACAGGACAGTGCCTGAGGATTATTCGATCATCCAGGATTGTAAGATAGGGAGGCTTGCATGAGAATGCCTGAATTTCTCCAACCCTTCTGGCAGTAGTTACTGCAACTAGGAAGACAGTCTTCATGGTGAGGAGCCTTAGAGGGATATTATCAATTGGCTCAAATGGAGGAGTAGTGAGAGCAGAAAGAACTAGGCTCAAGTCCCAAGGAGGAACCACCGAACGAGGGGAGGAAGAAGTTCTCATTGCCCCCTTCAAAAACCGCTTGACCAGAGGGGAATCTGTCAGTTTTACGTCTAAGAAGGTGCCGAGCGCGGTAATCTGAACCTTAAGAGTTGAAGAGCGGAGGCCTTTTTCCAATCCAGCTTGCAGGAACTGAAGGACCTGAGGAATATCTGGTGAACAGACACTTCCCAAAAAGGACAAAAAGGCACTCCAGGTTGTCAAGTAGATTCTTGAAGTTACGGGTTTCCGGCTTTTCAGCATCATGGAAATAACTGCATCTGACAGGCCCTTCTGCTTTAGCAGGAGGCGTTCAGATTCCAGGCCATCAAACGGAGTTGTTTTACACTGGGATGATTTACTGGTCCCTGATGGAGTAAGTCTGGGTTTGACGGCAGCGTCCAATAAACTCCGGCTGATAGTTTGAGCAGGAGCGGAAACCAAGCCCTTCTTGGCCACCAGAATTACATGGATTCCCTCTTCTTGAGTTTTTACCAGGACTCTTGGAATGAGGCTGAATGGAGGGAAGGCATAAAGGAGCTGTTTTGGCCACGGCCGGGAGAGGGCGTCTAGCCATACTGGATGATCCCTTTGCGAGAGGGAACAGAATCTTCTGACCTGCCTGTTGAATTTGGTGGCGAACAGATCTAACACTGGGGTCCCCCACATCTGGCAGATCTGGCTGAAAACGTGGTGATTTAGGGACCATTCCGTTTCTCTTATGAGACGTCGACTGAGATAATCGGCCGCCACATTTTTTTCTCCCTTGATATGCACCGCAGAAAGGGACAGAAGGTTTCTCTGTCCAACAAAAAAATTTTTTTGATACTTCTGCCAGTGAGCAACTTTTGGTTCCCCCTTGTTTGTTTACGTACGCAACAACTGTAGTGTTGTCCATTAATATTTTTACGTGTTTTGGAGAAGAAGTTTTGCAAAGGGCAAGGAGAACTCTGTGGACTGCTGACAGTTCTCATAAATTTGAGGACGTGTCCTGCATGTCTTTCTCCCAGGATCCCTGAACCACTGATTCTGAAGAATGACCTCCCCAACCTGAGTTGCTGGCGTCTGTTGTAATGACCATAACATCTCTTGGGCGCCAGTGAACTTCTAAGCTCAGGTTTCCCTTTATTCTCCACCAAGTTAGTGATTGTTTTACATGTCTGGGAACGTGAACTTTTTTGTCTAGAGACAAATTTTTTCCATCCCATGACGATAGGAGAAAGGCCTGAAGGACTCTTGTGTGACTTTGGGCCCACCTTACTGATGAGGCTGTTAGCAGCCCCAGTACAGCCATGATGTCCCTTATCGAGGACCGATCCCTGCTGGAAAATAGAGACACTGTTTGGGTTAAGCGAGTTTGTTTGACTTGAGGAAGTAAAGACATTAGATGTTTAGAGTCCAAAAGAACCCCTAAAAAAACCTTTTCCTGACTGGGGGTAAGGTCTGATTTTTTTGGATTTTATCCACCCTAGAGATGTAAGGCAATCCCGGATTTGCTTGTGGCGTAATTGTAGAAGTTGGCGCGACTCAACAAACGCCAGAAAGTCGTCCAGGTATGGAACAATCTGTACCCCCTGAAGGTGCAGAAATTTTGTGACCTCTGACATTATCTTTGAAAAAACTCTGGGGGCAGAGGATAGGCCAAAAGGAAGAGCTGTGAACTGAAAATGGGACAATTTTCCTTGAAAATAAATTGCTATCCTTAGGAAACTCTGATGCCTGTGGTATATTGGGACGTGATAATAAGCGTCCCGAAGGTCTACGGTTGCCATAAAGCAGTCTTGCGGAAGGATCTGTGTGGTAGATTTTATGGTCTCCATCTTGAATCTTTTGTAAATGATGGATTTGTTTAGGGACTTTAAATTTATTATTAGGCGGAAGGAGCCATCTGTTTCTTTTATTAGAAATATAGGGGAATAGAATCCCTCGCAGTGTTGTTCTTCTGGCACAGGGATAAGGACTCCTTTGAGGAGTAACGTAGTTATCTCTGACTCTAGGGATGCCTGCTTGTCGGGTTGCTGAAGAAATGTCTTGGGGGGGGGGAATAAACTAGCTTTAGGCCTTTTTTTACGGTACGAATGACCCAAGGGGAGGGATGAATTTCTTGCCAGGCGGAGGAGAACTGTTTTAATCTGCCTCCTACCTGGACCAGCGTGTCACTGGGTAGGGCGGGGAGAGGTTTCTGGTTTAAAGAGGTATCCCCTTCCTTTACCTCTAGAAGACTGCCACCTTTTTGATCTGTCTCTTGCTCTGATCCGCTCTCGACCTTTTCTGATTTTGAAAGGAACGCCTCTTTTGATAGTAACGATTATTAGAGGGAAATCCCTTTTTCTTATCGGAGGCCTTCTCCAAAATATCATCAAGAGCAGAGCCAAATAATCTCTCCCCCTCACACGGGATGGAGCACAGGCGGTTCTTAGAACCCGCGCCCCCTGTCCATGAACGAAGCCATACCGCCCTATGGGTCACATTGGCTAAAGCACTGCCTCTTGCAGAGAGTTTAACCAAGTCGGCCGAGGCGTCAGCTAGAAAATTAGATGCCCTCTTCAAGGTAGGAAGGGAGTTTAAGATTTCTTCTCTGGACGTACCCCCTGACAGATTGCTCTCTAACTGATCTAGCCACACTGAGAGGGTTATGGCCGTACAAGTGGATGCTATGCTGGGACGCAACATCGCCGTATTTGTCTCCCAGGATTTCTTCAATAAATTTTCGCATTTTTTGTCCATCGGGTCCTTTAGGAGACCCATATCTTCAAAGGGCAATGAGGACTTCTTTGAAATACGGGCCACCGGGGTGTCTATTTTGGGAGTCTTATCCCACAAATCAGAGTCAGACTCTGAAAAGGGGTATTTGCGCTTGAAGGCGGCCGAAACAGTCCACCTTCTATCAGGATCCTTCCATTCCCTGGAAATAAGCCTTAATATTGTTGTGGATGGGAAAGGATCTTTGCTTCTTTTCCCCCAACCCCTGAAAAATCTGATCGTGAAGGGATTGAGTCTCTTTTACGTCTTCTAAATTTAGGGTAGATTTTATATCTTTCAATAAGGATTGCGTCTCTTCGGGAAAGCACATAAGCCTCCCTGCAGCATCCTCAGAGGATAAGGAGTCCTGATCATCCAGTAACTCCCCTTCATCCAGATCCACTTGGTCTGACGTTTCAAAATTAAGGGAACGGTAGGGCCCAGGGGAATGTGCCAATTGACCAGAATCAGCTGCAGCCTTATTCTCTTCCCTAATGAGGGTTCTCATAGACTCCACAAAGGAAGGGGATTCTTCTGAGATAATCTTTTCAGTACATTTAGGGCAGAGGATTTTCTTTGAATCCGACACCAAGCCTTTACGGCAACCACCACACTTTCTGTGCCCCGAATCCCCTTTGGGTTTAAGCTTTCTGGACTCATTGTCCTAAAAGGAATAAAGCAATCTTTGTATAGGACAAAGAGAGATCCAGAGTAAGGGTGGTGAGGGGTTTAGTATAGTAAAATTACCGACACCCAGTGTGCAGGGGGAGGAGGGGTCCAGGACTCCATAAACCACTATGTACTTATATGCATATAAAAATAGGGATGACTCCCCCCCAGGGAGGAGGCTTACCGGGCTGAGGGCCAGACAGCGGGATCACCGGAGCGTTTGGATGACTCTGTCGCTGGAAGGCATCTCTGTTGTTCACAGGCGGTGGTGGATGTGACACTTCCACTTTTTTAAATCTCCCGCCGCACGCAGGAGCCGTCCTCCCATGAGAATCTCTTGCCCAAGGAGACTCTCGCTCCGGTGACGTCACAACGCCCGATCCCGTGGGAGTTCTGATCGACTCGCAAGCCCGGGGATGCCTGAGATCAGGACTTACTCTGGAGGATCGAGGAAGAGAGGCAATGCGTCCCTGGGACCCCCGATCCCTACAGAGTGACAGGGAAAGGACCAGACCGGTGTGATAAATCCAAATTCCTGGTCATTCCCAGGAGTAGCTTCCACGCACGTCTGAGGACAGGAAACAACGACTGGCAAGGTAAGGGGAGGAGGCTCCTTAAATCCTGTGCTTCCTCATTGTTTCCTGTCCTGGAGGCGGGGACACCCTCCTGGGAATGCCGTTGTGGAGGCGCCGGGGAAAACACAGGTTTTGTGGTAGATAGCAAATTTGCGCTGTATGCTATGTTTTTGACTGTCAAATTAAACAGTTAACCTCTGCTGTTACATTCTTGAATTGCTCCATTACGCTGTTGTGTGACCTAAATAAATTTTTTCTGTTTATGACACGGACACTGCCTTACTGTTAGTGAACCTAATTGTGGACTATTGGCAGTTAAAGTGACACCTGAGATAAACCATCTGTTAATTTGGTGGGTGAACGCAAATAATGAGGAGAACATCAAGTAAGGGACGTGGACATGGTCGTATTGGTGGAGCTCCTGTTGCTGGGAGAGGATGTGGCCATTCTGCACCAGCTACAGGTCCAAATGAAACACATTCTTCAGGTGCGAGTAGGCGACAGAACCTGCAGCGTTATTTGGTAGGCCCGAATGCCGCTCTACAGATGGTGAGGCCACAACAAGTACAGGCGATAGTAGATTGGGTTGCTGACAGTGGCTCCATTTCCTTCACAGTACTCTGCAGAAATCTCAGAGTTGGCACCTGCAGCCCATGCCCATCAGTCTTTAACCTCACCCCCTTGCAAAGCAGCCAAGCAGTCTGAGTTCCAAGTCATGCAGCAGACTCTTATACTTTTTGATGACTCTGCTGGCAGGGTTTCCCTGGGCCATCCACATATTCCACATATAGCATGGGCGACATGTGGAAAAGCTTTGCCACCACGCCACAGCAACCGGCACCACCAGCTGATAAGGAAAGTCTTAGCAGGAGGCAGCATTTGAACAATATGGTGGAACAGTACGTGTGCACACGCCTACACGTACTGACTGATGGTTCTGCCCCATTCAACTTCTGGGTCTCCAAATTGTCCACATGCCCTTAATACCTTGGAGGTGCTGGCCTACTCTGCAGCCAGTGTATTGTCTGAACATGTATTTAGCATGGCAGGGGGAGTCATTACAGACAAATGCTGCTGCTTGTCCAGAGCCAACGTGAACAAGCTCACGTTTAAAATGATCCAGGCTTGGATCCCACAAGACATGTCTGTGGCTTGTGCAGAATATACATTTATACCCGCCTCAACCATACATTCTTGTACTCAAGTGCACTTATTCTTGGATTTTTTTTTTTTATATGTCCCATTATTTTCGTGGCAACCTCAATAAAAAAAAAAAACACAAAAAAAAAAAAAACATTGTTAGCTAGCTACCTCCTCCATCGCCGCTTCCACCTACAAAACAACATTCACCGCCTCCTCAACTTCCGACTTCACATTCACCTCCCCCTCCGAGTTGTAGGTTAATAATTTAAAATTTTTAGTTCTTATTTTAAGTTATTTCCCTACCCACATTTGTTTGGTGGGCACTTCCCCACATTTTGCTTCCTTTTGCACCCCTTTAGCCCTTTCCAGGACTTTTTTACAACAATTTTAGTGCCCAAAAGTTCGACTTCAATGGGGTTCAGGGTAAAGTTCGGGTCCTGAACCTGAACGTTTGTGAAGTTCGGCCGAACCCTTCGAACCTGAACTTTCAGGTGTCCGCTCAACTCTAATAGTTAATCTAATTGTTCGGCTGGTGACATATCCCCATTTTTGGTGTGAGATACACGTGCACTGCATAGGTGACAGATATTAATAAAGTTAATCCGTCTGTTAGTTCGGTAGGTGACATATTCCCATTTTTGGTGTGAGATACACTTGCACTACATATGTGACAGGGTGGTTAATAAAGTTAATGTGACCGTTAGTTCGGCCGGTGACATATACCCAATTTAGGTGTGAGGTACACCTGCGCTGCATATGTGACAGAGAAATTAATGTAGTTAATCCATCTGTTAGTTCGGTGGGTGACCTCAAAGAATGAAGACAGCATAAAATAAGGTATGTGGTCCTGGTCTTGGTGCTGCTTGTGCTGGTCGAGCTCTTGTTGCAAGGAGAGGACGTGGTCGATCTGTGTCAGCTACACGCCCAAATGAAAGACATTCCTAAGGTGCACATAGGCGACAGGACGTTCAGCATCATTTTATAGGCAGAGTTAGCACCTTCAGCCCATGGGCAGGTCTTTCACCTCACCCACTTGCAAATCAGCCAAGCAGCCTGAGCCTCAAGTTATGCAGCAGTCTCTAATGCTTTTTGATGGCTCTTCTGGTGGGGTTTCCATGGGCCATCCACCTAGCCCTTCCCCAGAAGTGGAAGAGATTTAGTGCACCGATTCCCAACCACTTATGATTCAGGATGTGCACATGGGAGGATAACCGCAGTAGGTCTCTGATGATGACTAAATGCAGATGCCAACTTCTGCGGCTTTCTGCCATGTGCAGACCGGAAAGGAAAGCAGGGGTGAAGAGTGGGTGGAAGATGATGTTGTCCCAATGATGTTGTCCCAGACCCCACATTGAATTAAGGTCATGCGAGTGACATGTGCTGTTTGGAGGAAGAGGTGGTGCACCAGCGCCAGCTGCACAGCAAAATAGGGAGCAGGGTGCAAAAGTAGAGTGGCCGTCCCCTAACCAGTACGCCTGCTACTGCCCACCACACCCAGGGACCGAGCACACCAAAGCCAGCTCCAAGGAGTTCCCTGGCGAGGCAGTTCTTCAGACAATGTGCTGATGACACGACAGGAGTGGTTTGCACGCTGTGCAATCAAAGCCAGAAGTGAGGCATAAATATTCTAAACCTGAGCACCACCTGCATGACCAGGCATCTAAATGCAAAGCACGAGCTATAGTGGACTAAACACCTGAAAAACCAGAAAAGATCTCAGGCTCCTCTTGCTCCCTCTTCTGCTGTGGCCTCGGCCTCTTCCTCCCCCTCTGGCAGACAGTGGCACCTGCCACCCCGCAAACAGAGAATGTGGCAGCAACACCACCACCATCACCCAGCATGTCCACACTGTCCCATGGAAGCATTCAGCTGTCCATCCCCCAAACACTCGAGAGAAAGAGGAAGTACCCCCCTACCCACTCGCAATCCATGGCCCTGAATGCCAGCATTTAAAAATTCCTGGCCTTTGAAATGCTGTTATTCCATCTGGTGGAGATAGACTTTTAAAAACCTTATGGCTATGGCTGTTCCACAGTACGTGGTTCCAAGCTGCCACTACTTTTCCAGACGAGCCATCTGTCACGCTTCGGTGTGGGAGGGAAACACCACACAGAGCATAAGAGAGAAGGGGGGAACATGGAATCAGGTCTGAGAACTAGGAAAGGAATATGGACACCTCCTAGTAAAACCATAACCAAAATCCTGACTGACTACCAGTATGAACAGACCCCAGAGGTAGGCATGTTCATACGCAGGAATACCTAGAGTCCCATCTAGCCCTATGGTACTAATGGAAGGGACGAGACTACCTGTTCATCCAAAAGGATGGATGAACAGGAGCCTCCTTCAGGCCTAAGGCTGGGTTCAGACTTGCGCGTTTTACAGCGCGTTCAAACATGCTGTAAAACGCTCAACACATGAAAACCAATGCTTCGCTATGGCCCTGGTTCTCACCTGAGCATTTTACAGCGCCCTACGCTCAAAAAAGTTCTTGAGCTTCTTTGGGGCGTTTTGTCGCGCGTATTGTGATTGACGCCACAGTAGTTTCCTATTTGCAAAAACGCGCTGTAATACGCGCGACAGAAACGCACGTTTTACGAGCGTATCAAATACGCGCAAGTCTGAACCCAGCCTAATACAAACAATAGGGAAATGCAAAACACAGAACCCAAACAAAATACAAAAAGGGAAAGGAAAGACTTAACTTCAAAGGGGCTATGGAAGCACCAGGAACTCCGCCAAGATCCACACACCAGCTATCCACAACTGAAACAATAAATAAGGAAGCTTGACTGGTAGGTAAAACAGAAACAAGGGTGGCACTGTCGCGACACCTTTAAACTCCGTACTCCACAAAGTGCATAACCTAGCTATGTAAACTTAAAGCTGTTAACGGTGCTCAGCTTGTAAAACAGACGAAGACATTCAAAGTTTCCAAGGAGAGAAAAGCAAAGCACAAGCGGCACTCAACCAGCTGAATAAAAATCAACCCTTTATTGTTTCCACAATGGGATATTAAAAGGTCCATGGGTAGCGGGGCGGACACATTAGGCTTGCGGCTAGACGGCGGCGATGACCGTTTTGCGCTTGGCCAGGCCACTACGGAGTCTCAGCACACCCAGCGCATCTTTAAAGCGTCACCACGCTCCATTAATAAGCAACCGCTAGATGCTATTACATTAACTCCTTAAAACCAAACAGCAAATGCAAGGACAAAGCAGAGCACTGATAAATATATATTATGCAATATTGTCACAATACCGGATCCGATAGACATACTCTTATTACATCAAGAATTCGTGCGAATTTTGAAGACCCATCCTACTCACTGCGACTCCACTAAAATAATGGCGGTAAACATCGTGAGGACATAAGGTCCAAAGGGACAGGCAGCGTTCAAAGAAACACTGCTAAATCATTTTTGTCATTAAGCCCATGCGGGCCCATTGCTGCGGATTACTATTATGATGGGGCCGCACATGTTCTATCAAGCAAGAACAACCCCTGCCTGTCCTTATAGAACCCATGTGCTCCCTAACACGATCAAAGAGGTCTTTTTGTCTTGCCTATGTAAAAGTGTAAAAGTGCATAATATCACGTACACAACAAATGTGGTTCGACAAGTTATAAAGTTGCTCACTTTATGTATTACATCACCGAATTTCAACACTTTGTTCTGAGAGTTTTGGGGGCAAAATGTGCAATGCCCGCATTTGTAATTACCTATCGGTCTAGTCACATTTAACCAATTCGTGGGTTTCTTTTTAGGTAGTACACCGTGTACAAATTTATCGTTGAGGGTTTTACACCTTCTAAAGGCCAATAAAGGTCTATTTTGGGTGACTCTCTGCAGACTAGTTTCTCCTTTGAGGAGGTCCCAGTTGTTCTGTATTAACTGCTTAATATTGGCCACTGGGTTGTGAAAACAAATCTGCCCTCATCTCGATTCACGCCCGATCCTTCCGTAAGCAGATCTTTACGGGTTCGCATGTGGGCTTTTTTCATGGCCTCCTCTACTTCCCTCCTTGGGTAACCCCTCTCAGTTAGGCGCTCCTTGAGCTGGAGCAACTGCTGTACATATCCCTGATCAGTATTATTGATCCTCCGTAATCTTATAAACTGCCCATAGGGTACAGAATTTTTAACGGTGGACGGATGATAACTGGTCCGGTGGAGCAGCGAGTTCGTGGCGGTAGGCTTGCAATATCAAGTTGTGGTTAGTTCACCTTGCTGAACCACAACCTTGACATCTAAGAACTCAAGGCTATCACCACCGAAGTTCAAAGTGAACTTCATGTTCATATTATTGGTCTCATTTAGATATCGCACAAAGCCTTGGCACTCCTCCTCGCTGCCCGACCAGACCAGGAAAACATCTACATACCTATGGAATAAATGGATGTACTTGAGAAAGGGGTTACCCACGGAAAAAACTTAGGTTTCTTCAAATACAGCTAGGTACAGGTTGGCAAAAGTACAGGACACATAAATAAGGAAGCTTGAATGACCACATTAGCAACACCTGAGGCAAGGAGTGTGCCCATTACCAGAAACAACACAGACATCTATTGATCAAACCACATGTTGTCAGTCTCACCAATCTGCCACCTGTCGCGGGAACGTCCGTGACGGTATCAACAGGACCTCTGGGCACCCAGGACCGACCTTATCCAGGTGAGACCTTTGAAAAGCTTTCACCAAACTACTGGCATTCACGTCAGATGCCGGTACCCACTTCCTCTCCTCTGGTCCTTAACCCTTCCAGTGAACAAGATACTGAAGAGATCTACAGAGAACTCGAGAGTCAATTATCTTGGCGATTTGAAATTCCAAACTACCGTCCACCATGACATGAGCGGGTGGCAAGGAAGACGGCTCCAAAAGTTAAACATATCTCTTCAACAAACATTTATTAAACACATTGTGAATATCTAGGGCCTGAGGAAGTTCAGGATTAATAATACCAGTGATCTTATATGGACCAATAAATCTTGGACCCAACTTCCAAGAAGGTACCTTCAACTTAATATTTCTGGTGGACAACCACACAGAATCACCCACTCTTATCTTCAGACCATACATATGTTACCTATTGGCCACATTTATACTTGTTGCCAATATTCAACAAGTTATTTTGAATTTTCCGCAACATAGATGACAATGATGATGAAAAACGTTCCTCCTCAGGGATACCAGAAGTATCAGAACCAGAAAATGTGCCAAACAGCGGGTGAAACCCATATGCCCCAAAAAAAAAGTGACTTACAAGTGGACTCCTGTCTTCGATTGTTTATGGCAAACTCTGCCAAAGACAAAAATGAAGACCACTCCTCCTGGTTCTCAGAGACAAAACATCTCAAGTTAGTCTCCAGTCTTTGATTAGTGTGTTCCGTCTGTCCGTTCGACTGAGGATAAAAAGCCGAAGAAAAAGACAGTTGTACCCAAATTAGAGTACAGAATGCCTTCCAGAATCTGGAAACAAACTGAGTTCCACGATCTGAGACCACGTCAGAGGGAATGCCAAGTGTTTTAGCATTAGGTAGGCCCAGCAACGCTATAAAGTGCACCATTTTACTAAAGCGATCAACTACCAACAGAATAACTGTCTTTCCTGAAGAATTAGGTAGATCAGTAATAAAATCCATGGATAAGTGAGTCCGTGGTCTGGAATGGGATGGGCAGCGGAAGTAGAGATCCGGGAGGCCAGGTATGCATCACCTTAGCACGTGCACAGGTACTACAGGCTGACACATGGTCCTCAACACACAAAAGCAACCCTGGCCACAAGAATCTATGAGAGATGAGGTTGGCAGTGGATCTGTTCCCAGGGTATCCCATTAGAACCGTACAGTGATGTTCCTCAAACACCTTGTGACGCAATTCCGATGGCACAAACAGTTTCACAGAGGGACAAGAATCTGGTGCCTCTCTCTTGGCCTCTAACTCCTTCACCTCTAGGTCAGGGTAAAGAGTGGATATCACCATCCCTTCCGACAGTATAGGACTCGGATTTTCAAAATCACCACCTCCAGGAAAACTATGTGACAAAGCATCTGCCTTGACGTTCTTAACCCTAGGACAATAGGTGACAATGAAATTGAATCTGGTGAAAAACAAATATCACCTGGCTTGTCTCGGGTTCAGTCGTTTAGCCGACTCCAGGTAAGCCAAGTTTTTGTGATCTGTGAACACCTTGATCGGATAAATCGCCCCTTCCAACCAATGATGCCATTTCTTAAAAGCCAACTTAATGGCCAGTAACTGTTACCCACATCATAATGTCTCTCTGCAGAAGAGAGTTTTTTTTTACAAAAAAAGGCACATGGACACAACTTGCTAGGTGACGGGCCCTGCGATAAAACTGCTCCTACCTCCACCTCGGATGCATCCATTTCCACAATAAAAGGTTGTGATACATCCAGCTGTACCAATATAGGGGTAAAAGATAAGCATTCCTTAATCGCAGAAAAGGCTCGCAGCGCAAGAACAGACCACACTAAGACATCTGTCCCTTTTTAGGCATGTCAGTTAAGGGTTTTACTATTGTCAAATAATTCTGAATAAATTTAAAGTGATAGTTGGTGAAACCCCAGAAACTGCATAAGAGCCTTCAGATTTTTGGGTCGATCCCAGTCTAATACAGCACGGACTTTCTCTGGATCTTTTTGAAAAACCTGAAGAGGACAGCAGGTAGCCCAAAAACTGCACTTCGTGTATAGCAAAAACACACTTCACTAATTTTGCGTACAATTTATTGTCCTTTAGCATCTGTAATACCTGTCTAACGTAATCCTGATGCGTTTCCATGTATGGAGAATAAATTTGAATCTTATCTAAATACACAACTACAAACCTCCCCACAAGGTGATGAAAGATGTAATTCACAAAATGCTGGAAAACCGCAGGAGCATTGGTCAACCCAAAAGGCATGACCAGGTTCTTAAAGTGCCCATCAGTAGTAATAAGAGCCGTTTTCAATTCATCCCCTTCCTTGATCCTAACCAGATTATATGCCCCCCTTAATTCCAACTTGGAGAACACCTTGGCACCAATAAGCAGGTTAAACAAATCGGGAATCAAAGGAAGAGGGTAAGGATCACGGACAGTAATCTGATTGAGTTCACGGAAATCCAGACATGGCCAAAGACTTCCGTCCTTTTTTATTTTTAACAAAAAAAGAACCCTGCTGCCACAGGAGACTTGAAAAATCTTGTGTCCTTTAGCCAAACTCTTGGTAATATACTCTCTCATATCTAGTTTTTTAGATTTAGAAAGGTTATACAACCTAGATTTTGGCAATTTAGTTCCGGGAATAAGATTGATAGGACAATCATATTCCTGATGCAGAGGTAAATCCTGGCATCCACTCTCAGAAAACACGTCGTCAAAATCAGATATAAAAGAGGGTAATGTCTTAGTAGTTAAATCTGAAAAAGATTTATTAAGACAATTGTCAACACAATAATCTCTCCAGTCCAGAATCTGTCTAGCTGGCCAATTGATGGTGCTTGCTTAACCTTGGTAAACTCAGAACCACCGGAGTCGGGAGACCCTCCAACACAAAACACAAGAAATTCTTGATGAAAGTCACCCACTCTTAATCTCATATCATGCACCACTTGGTATAAACACTTGTGAGCAAGAGATACAGAATCAATAGCAAAAAAAATTTTTGTTTTCTAATGCACTTAGTGACAACTCATGCATACAGACGAACTGAGCATCGATCATGTTCAACCCGATGTCGATAAACACCTCAATCCCCACAGTTTTTGACTCTAGCGCCACCTCAGCAGCCAGGAGAAATCTGATACTACCAGTAAAAGACAACTTCACATTTTCTGACTTTCCACTCATCCCTCCAAGAGTAAGATGGGAATTAAATGTCCCTCTTTTTTCTTTTTGCCGTTGAATGCATGGACATACTCTGATAAAATGTCCCTTTTGTCCGCAGAAAAAACACACTCCCTTCCTATTAACAGTATGCTTAAAAGCAGATACAGGAGTAGCTCCCCCTAATTGCATGGGTTCGTCCCCAGACATAAACCCAGGAGTAGCTTCAACCAAAGTATCAGAGGAGGACGATACATCATGTGATAGTACATCCTGAGAGTGGGGGCCCCTAGATCTCTCTCTTAGCGTCTATCCATACGTATAGCCAGAGACATAGCAGCCTCCAGAGACACTGAGGTCTCATGAAAGGCAACGGAGTCCTTTAGCCGCTCTGATAACCCTTGACAAAACTGGCTATGGAGGGCAGGATCATTCCACTCCGTATCCGTAGACCACCTCCTAAATCTCAGTGGAACGATAACCCTGATGAAGGATGCGCAGCTTGGTTTCGGCTAGAGAGGTCCGATCCGGATCATCATAGCACAGGCCAGTACCCCTGCCACTTATTGTTTTCATACAGCAGCAGTGACATACCTTATTATGGCATGTGACCACTACAGCCAGCAACTGTCCCTGAACAACCACCTTAAGGTACCCATTAGCCTCAAACGTTATTTTTTTACTATAGGGAGATATAATTACACTGTACACTATGCAGTAAAATTGACCTGTTTCCTTCATTCGACAGGTCAGTACGGTTACGGTTGCATTTTAATACTGAATAAAAATAAAAAATTTATAACTATATTCTGACCCATATATCTTTTTGGTAGTTATGTGTATGGGGCTGTGTGAGGGCTCATTTTTGTGGGATGATCTGTTCTCTTCAGTGATGCCAATTTGAAGTGTGTGTGACTTTTTGATCACCTTTTATAAAAAAATTATTGGGTAGTTGACGTGACAAAAATAGCTGTTTTTCCCCCCACTTTTTTTTTACTTTTTTTAAGTCACTGTAACGTTCACGTCCACACACACAGGGGGTAGGATAGTGACCACTGCGCTCCACCATCACCCCTGGCCCTGCCTATTTGCCTCACGAGTCCTGATGACAGGGGACAACTGGACGACAGTCCCTTATTTAGGATAGGTGCAGGGAAGACAGACAAGACAAAATTCGGAACGTGAACCGACTGGGTCAAAACCAAGAGAGCTACGCAGTAGAAAGAGTTAAGCAAAGAATGGTCAGGAGAAGCCGGGGTCAAATACCAGGAGAGTAGAGAAGTACCAGAGAAGTCCGCAAAGAGAATTCAGGTGGGAGCCAAGGTCACAATACCAGGAGGGAAGCGCAGTACAGGAGGAGCAGGCAAAGGATCATCAGGGAACAGGATCAGGTGAGTATTCAGAAGGCCAACAAATAGCCAGGAACCTAGAATTAACAGGCAACCTGTGGCCAGCAGGCTGCCTGTATTTATAGTGGGGTCTGAGGGTCATGTGACGTGACCAGAGTCACATGACCGACAGACAGACTAGTCGAGCACCGAGTGATCAGCTCGGCGCTCAAGGCAGACCTAGGAGACTCCCTGCTAGCAAAGCTGCCCTGGGAACGAGGCCAAACACATATCCTCGCTCCTGAAGCTAAGCAACAGGTCTTCGGTTGATGGGAGACTGAGTGCGCCTTTGGCGCCCCGTGACAGTCACTTTGTATTCATTGATGGCTAAATTGAACACTTTATTTGGAATATAACAATACAATGCTGCCACTACGTGCCCTGTTTTGGTATATTTCGGAAATAGGCACCGAAGCCTCAAGCAGGATCAGGTTCAATCACGTTCCCTGAACTCAATCGGGGAACGCTGTTACCGGAGCTGAAGCGCGTGACCTACACTTCCTGATCAGATGCCGTGGTCACAGTTCATGCACCTGCCATGGGATTCATAAGAGGTGCTCTGAGTATAGACCATATTCACATGTGGTATGAAGAAGAAATAAACTTGTGGCACTCACCTGATTCCTTTGCAGTTTGTTTATTTGGGTTTAAAACATGATGGCTGGTAGCGGGAACTCACTCAGCTACAGTCAACGGCAGTTTCGCACTGACCGCGCTTCGTCTAGCCTCCCACACAATGACGTCAGCACACGCATCTCTTTATGCCATGCCTGACGTCATCACTATGACAACAATATACAAACATTTATTTAAAAGCAAAGCACCATTACACATAATGCTAAATGAAAACTGCTAGGTCATTTTTATCATTAAAACCTAGAGGCCCCATTGCATTTGTTTTTATTTTTCCAAGAGGCTTCTTTTTGAAGTAATGCGTGGTTTCTATCTCCTCCATTTTTTTATGTTCCTACTATTTCTATTCCTGCACATGTGAGGGCATCACCATCCCCACTGTGTACTTCTCTGACATGTTCTATCAATCTAGGTGACCCGATCCCTGTCTCAGTGGATTTTTTTATGCTCTCTGAATCTAACACATAGGCATCTTATAGTTTTTCCTATATAAAATCTCCCACACCAGCAACCATGTGTGAAACCCCAATAAACAAACTGCAAAGGAGTCCGGTGAGTGCTGCAAGTTTATTTCTTCTTCATATCACGTTTCATGACACATGAACAAAAATTTCATCAGTCAGAAAAGACATTTTTACTCATTGACTTTAGTCATCATTGTTTTCAATTACCATAAGTTGTTTTGTTTTTTGTAAAGGAAAAAAAACAACAGTACTCAGACAGGTTTGCACATATTATGGATTCACCTGGACCTCCTGGTTTGGGTACATAATAGAGGAACAATAAGGCACCCATATTATACCCTTAATTTAATGTATTAGGTTTAGAATTTTTTAATCAAGATCAAAGTTTCTTTAGGAAAATGGAAAATGAAATACCAGTAGTCCCTCAAGTTACAATATTAATTGGTTTCTGGTCGACCATTGTAAGTTGAAACCATTGTAGAATTTGTAAAACTATGGAAAACTAGAAATAAGTTCTAAATACCCAAAATGTCATCCCAAGATAAGAGAATATGAAGATTTAAGAAAAATAAGAAGATAACAAAAACAGATAAAACATGTCATTACACATTACAGTTAGAAATGGCTGCTGAAGCTGTAAATCCCTTTGATGAGGACAGCAGCTTCTTTGGGGTCATGTATAGCACCCCGGTACCAGAAATATCAAATGGAGCCATCCTCAGCTATGTCCAAAGAAGCAGCTCACCATGGCACAGATCGAGGACAGTACAGAACATGTAGTATGGCACTATACTGTAAAGATGAGCTATTGGACAACCAACACAGGTGTTTAACCAGAGAAATGGCCATGTTGATTGGTTGGATCTGAGTCAGAGCCATTGTATGTTGAGTCTTATTTCAAGTTACGATGGCCTGGAAATTGAAAATAATGTATCCTTAGGCGATTGTATGTTGAGGAATGACTGTACTACATGATTCCCAATACTTGTATGTAAAACTTTATCGGTGAATTCCCTCGCTTTTAGAATTCCTTTTAAAAGGAGTGGAATATAGAGGTGAAGGTGTCAGTGTGCATAATTATTAGGCTATATTGTTATACATGGTATGTTTTATACTCCCAGAAAATGTCGATTTTTGTAACATAGAAGCTGTTTGCCATCTGCAGTATACATTTTTAACATATGACATTTTAGTAGTTTTATAGGTGCTCACCTAACACTTTATCAGATTAGGTGCTCAGAGATCTATTCAGCAGCAAAAGTAGAACCCAGTCAGCAGCAAAAGTAGAACAGTTAATGATAAAGAATAGATCGTCACTCTATATCTGGTCACAAATAGAAATTACAATAAGTAGTTATTGAAAGCAAGCTGTTCCTTTGCACTCCTGATAACTGAGACTGCCTATACATATTGGGACCTCTGCATTCAAGAATTGATATAGTGGAGTAATTTTATTAATTTTATGTAGTGAACAGTTCTACTTGTATAATATCTATTTAGAAATACAAAATATAAACTAGTACTAGTTAGCTTTGAATAACCGACCACGCATTGTGCAGGTTATTTTAAACCTACTTAATCCTACTTGATATTGTACATTTTTCTTCTATACTCCTATACTATACTTTTCACTCTCTATTTGAGTATAATTAAGCCTTATCGCTCAATCACTAAGGGTACCCCTTTTATAACGAACTGCAATATTTCCCCTTTTTTAAATAAATAGACACATATTTAAACTACTTATTGTATTTCAGTTTGTGACCAGATATAGAGTGCCAATCTATCCTTTATCATTTTTAACATAAGATTTGCACATCTCAATATTTTCATTGTTTTTATGTGTAAACTCCCGGCATGCGTGTTTTAGGTGTAAATGTTTATAATTCCTGTTTGTCACAAAGTTACTTAAAGGTGGACATGGCTGTCAACAGTGTCTCAAGGCAACTGCAACAGGTTGCCGGCTTTCAGGAAATACAGTATGTTTTGGGGGTGCACTTACTTTTCAGGTAGTGTAGTCTCTGTAATTTAAAGGCTGTAACTTTTTGAAAATTTCTATCTTACAACCAGATTTCTGATCATTGGTTCTGCTAATTTTATGAAGATTTATGTATGTAAATTTAGTGGTACAGTATGTATACACTTTGCACATGTTTAATGTTTATTTTTAAGAGGTGTGGTCTATATAACTTTCTGCTTGGGTTACAATTTTACCCACTAATATCAATGATTATGCAATCTTTATGAAAAGCTACACTTTGATGCAAAGTTGCATGAAAGTGTCTGTGTAAATAAAGTGCTGAGTGGCTTTTTTACAATGTGGCAGCTCTACTTGCAGAAAATATATGGGTTCCGGTTAGTAATTTTCTAGTTTAGGTTGTCCTGGCTAATAGAGGTGCAAAGTGTCCAAAAGTGTCAAACTTTAAATTCTAACAGTAAAATTCTTCATCTGTGGTAACATGCCACTTGGGAACACAACATTACCACTTTGGCCAGTGAAAGGCTACAGCAGAGCTTGTGATCACAGATGGGAAATCACACTTCTGGTCCACAGGAGACCCACAGACAGGAGCATCGGCATTGGAACATAGTGGCAATGACTAGGTGAGTGGCTTTTTTTCTGTATTTAAATACTTCCGTCGCCATAATTGAAGGGTTTTCTGTAAAATATTGATGAACTTCATTAAGGTTTGTTGGTCAGTCTCTTTAAAGGGTATCTCTCAGTAGATTTGTACCTATGAAACAGGCTGACCTGCAGCTGAAGGTATCTGTGTTTGTCCTATGTTCATACTGTATGTGCCTGAATTGCTGAGAAAAATTAAGTTTAATATATGCAAAAGGGCCTCTAGGAGCAACGGGTGTGTTACTGTTACATCTAGAGACTCTGCTGTCTCTGCAACTGCTGTGGCCTCTGCACTTTGACAGAGACAGTGTAAATGTGATTATGATTGCCTGGCCCTGTCAATCAAAATGGAGGGCTATGGCAGCTGCAGAGAGAGCTAAGTCTCTAGGAGTAACGGCATTACTCCTGTTGCTACTAGAGGCTCATTTGCATATATATTGCATATATTAAAACATATATATTGCATATATTAAAACATAATTTTTCTGAGCAAAGCAGGCATATATGAACATGGGACCAACACAGATGCCTTCAGCTGCCAGAAGCACATGTAACAGGTCAGCCAATTTTATAGGTAAAAATCTGCTGACAGATGCCCTCTCAAGTGAATCAGCCTTGGCTGCAATACCAAGTACAACCACTATATAATGTACAGCACTTTGCTTGGTATGCTGAGAAAAGGGTGCAGTGCTCACCAGAGCGCTGCAGGCTCTTCAAACAGCTGATTGGCGGCAGTACCAGGAGTCGGAACACCACCAATCAGATATTGATCACCTAGCTCAAGGATAGGTCATCAATATTGTACTCCCAAGAAAGCTCTTTAAATTGCTTTTGGGGATGGACAACACCTTTGATATCTTTTTGACTCTCATACACAGTATATTCCAGCAAGACAATACAACATGTTACACTGCTAGAAATGTCCGATATTGGTTGGAAGAGAATAATCAATACTTCCAGGTACTACCCGGTCCCTCAGTTCCCATACTTCAACCCAACAGATTATCTGTGGGACCACTTTACACATTGTGCTTGCTCTCTGAATCCTTCCCCACACACCCCCTAGAAGTTGTGGAATGCACTGCAGTCCCCAGCTTCCAAGGCATGGTTTCAGAGTCAGAGGGAACCTCCATGTCATCCTTTTGTGACTGAGAAAAGGAGTGAGCCAACCAGTCCACAATCTCATCCTCTTTTTTCTAAATAATAATAATAATGTTGAATCTTTTGGAAGCCAGAAAGAACTGTGGCCTAATACCACTACAGCTACTACTACTGCTCAGATGGCTGTGCTGCTACCAACATTCTCACTCTAGGAGGATGAGGCATGGGCACTGTTCCATTTTCCAGACATTTTATTTTGAGGACTATAAATAAAAATTTGGTACACATAGACTATTTAACAGTACAAGCAAAATTGCAAGTTAGTTTTCTGTCATTTAACCCCTTCCCGACACATGACATACTATTACGTCATGGAAACCACTGCGTTCCAGCAATTTGACGTAATAGTACGTTGTGGTGATCGAGCGGGCATTGGAGCGGTGTGTGCCCGATCACTGCAGAAGCTCGGCAGTCAGTGGTAGCCGGGCCAATGCTGTATCCTCCGGTACTGTTATAAAAGCCGATGCTGGTGGATTAACCCCTTCTATTCCGCTGTCCGCCATGACCGCGACATAGAAGGGGTTTGTGTCGGGTGAGGGAGCGCATCGAGTCCCAGCGGGGACTCAATGTGTCAGAAGACAGCCCAATGCCGTGCAGACGCTGCCCAATGCCCTGCACGGCATCGGGACCTGCCTTCTACGGGTGCCCAGGAGATCCAGCCTCAGGCTGGGTCTCTTAGGCAACCTGTTAGTGTACGACTCAGTGTCATACACTAACAGGCAATGCATTACAATACAGATAGATTGTAATGCATTGCAGAGGGAATCAGACCCCCAAAAGTGAATGTCTGAAATAAAGTAAAGAAAAAAAAGTAAAAAAAAAAAAGTGTTTTTAATAAAATGTATAAAGTTTTTAAGTAAAAAAAGAAAAAAAAATGACCCTTTCCCCTTATTTTATAATAAAAAACAGAGAGAAAAAAACACACATATTAGGTATTGCTGCGTCCGTAATGACCGGCTCTATAAATATAACAAATGATCCACCCTGTCTGATAAACACCATAAAAATAATATAAAAATGGTGTAAAAAAAAGCTATTTTTATCACCTTACATCACAAAAATTGCAACAGCAAGCGATCAAAAAGACGTATGCCCCCCAAAATAGAACCAATAAAACCATCACCTCATCCCGCAAAAAATGATACCCTACCTAAGACAATCAGTCAAAAAATAAGAAAAAACTATCACTCTCGGACAATGGAGACACTAAAATATGAAATTTTTTTTTGCTTCAAAAGTGCTAATATTGTGTAAAAGTGAAATAAATAATAAAAAGTAGACATATTAGGTATTTTCGCGTCCATAACAACCTGTTCTATAAAAATATGACATGACCTAACCCCTCAGATGAACACCGAAATAAAATAAAAAAATGTGTAAAAGAAAAAGCCATTTTTGTCACCTTACATCACAAACATTACAACACCAAGGGATCAAAAAGGCATATACCCCCCAAAATAGTACCAATAAAACCATCACTTACTCCCGCAAAAAATGAGACCTTAACTAAGACAATTGGTCAAAAATAAAAAAAGCTATTACTCTTAGACTATGGAGACACTAAAACATCATTATTTGGATTTCAAAAATGCTATTATTGTGTAAAACTTAAATAAATAAGAAAAAGTAGACATATTAGGTATTGCCACGTCCGTAATGATCTGCTCATCTAAGAATCTAAGATTATAGGGATTGGCATTGAGGTAGTTCTGAAAGAGTGGTATGGCAGACACAATGCTCGACCAGATAATCAGCAGGTCATCGATGTATCTGCCATACCACTCTATGTCCCGTAGGAAGGAATTGTCGACCATATAAATATACGCCTCCTCCCAATACAACATAACCAAGTTGGCCAGGGAGGGGGAGAATTTAGCTCCCATCGACACGCCTCATGTCTGGAGATAGAATTTGGAGTCAAACATAAAAAAGTTATGTGTCAGTAAAAAGCTGGTGACATCTAAAATGTATTGTATACATTCTACTGCATGTGGACTATATTTGTGCAAGTGAAACTCAAGTGCCAACCCTATGTGGTATTGAGGGATACAGGACAACAACGTCCATGGTTAACAATCTAAATCCAAATAACCATTTTTTATTATACATATTTCTTAGGACGTCTCCTGTATCCCTCAGATAACCTGGTGTGCGTTTAACCATCGGTTGCAAAATTCCGTCCAGCCATTCTCCTAATTTTTCCGTCAAAGAGCCAATGCCCGACACAATGGGGCGCAGTGGCGGTGGGTTGATGCCTTTATGCACTTTAGGCAAGGCGTGTATAATAGGAATTACAGACGTGTACAGATGTGTATTAAGGTAAGTAAATTCTCCATGGTTAAAGAACCCTTGGTCCTGGCCTTGGCAAAGAAGATCCAGATATTGAGTCTGAAAAGTCTGGCTCGGGTTGCATGTCAACATTTTGTAGGTGGACTCGTCTGTAATCAGTTCCAACATTTGTGTCAGGACTCAAACCCGTGGCCAGTCATGTCCCAGGCGGTAGCTCTACCCACTAGGCTACCGTCTCTCCTTGGACTATTCTCTAGCTAACTTCTAACTACCTCTCTTGTCCTTGCCTTGACCTGCTGATTATTCCAATCTCTTGCACCTGCTACTTCCCTATAAAACCCAGCCCTTGAACCCAGCCCATTGCTGGTTACTGTGCCTCTAAGCCTGTAGCAAGCTTCCTCTCTGCTCCTCCACCACTACTGCTGATTTACCATCGTTACCAACCCGGACCGTTTGACCTCACTGATTTGCCGCCTGCATTAACTCCCTGCTTACCACCGACCACGCCTCCGTCTACTTTTGCTGTTACCTCGCTACCATCTCTGCTGCCGACCCGGACTGATTGACCACGCTACCTGCCTCCTGCTTCTGTGGGCCTTTGCCACTGGACTCCATACTTCCAGCTCGGGTGTCCCCTGACTCAGGCGAGCCTCGTTTGACACTACCATCCATAACAATTTGTTTTTGATACCATGTTTTTGCCATAGCCACCACTGCGCCCCCTTTGTCAGTCATCCTTACAACAATTTCCTCATTAATTCTCAACTGTGTCAAAGCCACCCTTTGTTATTCAAATTGTGTTTTTGAACATTCCCATCACTGGCATCATACACTGCAAGAAGTCGTTTTTCAAGAACATCCTGGAATATGTCTATTCCAGGTGTTCTAGATTTTAGTGGATAAAAGCGTGGGTTCCGCAATTTCAAAGGCTGTATGCCCGCGGAGCCCATGCCTGTATCATCTGTCATCATCTGTTTGTAATTCCTGTAGATTTACCATCATTACCTGTTCCATGTAAGACAAATTAGTAGATAAAAAAGTAGATAAAAAAGGAAAAAGATTTTGGCACTGCTTGGCTGGACACAATAGACTTGAGTAGTGCTAAAAATACTGCTTTTATTATGTCAACGCGTTTCGGGGGTTTGCTTCCCCCTTCGTCAGGACAATGTAAAAAAGGTCTGCATTTTTTACATTGTCCTGACGAAGGGGGAAGCAAACCCCCGAAACGCGTTGACATAATAAAAGCAGTATTTTTAGCACTACTTAAGTCTATTGTGTCCAGCCAAGCAGCGCCAAAATCTTTTTCCTTTTTTATCTACTTTTTTATCTACCTCGTCACCGCTTTACAAGTGGAAGGAACAAGAGGCTGCAGCAAGGCATAACCCCGGACGCTGGTCGGGCAATACCAGCAGAGCACTACAAGCTGTTGTGACTTCCTCACAACCGCATCTGGTAAGCAAATTATATTATTTTAATACTCCCTACAAAAAGACGGTACCACACAGGAGGCGCTGCCCCCCTCTATCTCTTTTTTCTATTTATTACATGTAAGACAAATTGCTATATTCATTTTGAACAGGAGAAACACTGGGGACGTTAATAAATTCATCAGAGATCTTACCGTATATAGGCATTTCCATCAAGTGGAGATCAGTTCAGACCTTGCGGTTTCTGTACCCAGTGTTTCTCCTGTTCAAAATGAATATAGCAATTTGTCTTACATGGAACAGGAAACGATGGTAAATCTACAGGAATTACAAACATTTGCATTTCCATCCTTTATGAAGATGAGGCCCTCTACAAATTGTTGGAAGGAGGCTATAGTCCCCAGAAGAGCGCCAACCTTGGCGACCTCTCTGTCACCTTCTCTACTTACATCCACGTCTAAGTAAGAGCAAAATACATGGCTCAAATATACAGGCTCTAGTAGATGTGGAAGTACTCCCTGCAGCACCTGCCACTGTGTAACCCCCACAAAAACATTTAATGATAGTGACCATTCCATGATTGATGATATCAAGTCCTACAATAACTGCAACACTGTAGGCATAATATATGTTGTAAAATGTAAAGAATGTGATCTACTCTATGTAGGGAATAGCACAAGAAAGATAAAAACTAGACCAATGGAACACATGAATTACATTACTAATCCCACCTATACTAACATCTCAAGTGCAGCCAAACACTTTATCTCAAAGCATGAGAGAAGCTTGAGTTCTTTCACTGCCTTCGGCATTAAAAGAATACAATCACCTGTTCGGGGTGGAGACCTGAAAAAAACGCATTATGTGCAGAGAGGCTTACTGGATCTTACGTCTAAAGCCCAGAAGCCCAGCAGGACTTAATGTTAAGAAAGAGATAATGCATGTGTACTAACCACGTTATCATGAAGCTTTTTATTGCATACAATATGTTCAGGATTGTACATGTTTATACAGTTAACATACCAAAATATATACCCTTTATTTTATTTTTATTTATTTTTTTGTAATGGCCGCTGTTAATTTAAGATCTCCAGCTAATTGAAACAGTGTCTCTATATTGACAAATTTCTGCCATTACTTGGTTTTAAAAAAAACCTTGTGTATATGGACGGTCAGACAGACCAAGTGGTTATTTAACCATGAAAACCAATATATACATGAAGCTGTGTTGTGCATATAGATTTTTTTTTCCCTTTGGAATTTTTTCCTTTTACCTTATTGTGTTTCTTTATCTCATTGGGCATATAGAGTTTTTTTATGATGCCCAGAAAAACAGAAGGATATATGTACGGTACGGCCAGGATTCTGCCTGCTAGTCCATATATACATTTTTTAATTACACACATAAGCAATTTTTTATTTTTATCAGGTTTTTAATTATGATATTTAAATAAATAAATTTCTCTCTTTGTATTTTATCCACATAGAAAATAAATAGTGTGATGTATGGGGTTAAAATCAGGACCTGGGAGTTTTCAGTCGGTTGCCACTAGTAATGATTTCAAATCACCCCCGCACCTGCTGACCCACTCCTATGGGAGTGGCCAGGGGAGGAGGTTTTTCCTTTTCATTTTTTCTCTTACATAAGTGGTAACTTCAGAACACTCCTCAGTCATGAATAAGAATGTTGTCATTTGAAATGCGTAGACTGACAAGGGCAACACTGGTTAGGAATCATTCTGTACCTCTGTACCTAAGACTTCATCAATTGTGAGTGCCGGATTTCCTTCCTTTCAACCCGTTACAACAAGGCATCATCCTTTACATCCGTGCACCTAGCAAGAAAAGGCAGGTGAGCTGGAATCAAATTACCTAGTGACTCTGCTGCAATAATGCATCCGCTAACACAAATATGATACTGCAGTGTTTGGCGAAATGTCTTTAAACTATGGCAGTCATTTATTAAGACCAGCGTTTTAGAGGCCGGTCTTAATAACCCCTATAGCTGGTTGTGGATCTGTCGAAGTTATGAAGAGGCGCCGGCCTCTACATAACGTTGGAGTATCCAGCGCCAGTCTAAATGTAACCCAGCTTCCTTGTTGGCTTACATTTAGACCATGTACCCCTAAAACAGGCATAGAAAATGATGAATGAGATGGGCCTGTTGACCCGTCCCCTTTCCCCACCACACCATGCCCACTTTGCTAGACCTGGCATGAGTGGGGAAAAGTCACAGATTGCGGTGCAAATAACCTTTGAGCCGCAATCTGCATCAGACAGTCTGGACAGTAAATGACCCCATATGTGTTTATTATCAGTTATTCATCAATTAAATTATTATACTAAAATGTCTATGAAAAACACAGCCTACTGCAATAATGTGTCTGCTAGCACAAATAGAACAATGCATTGTTTGTGGAGTTTAATATAACTTTTTCAACAATTAAATTATTGTGCTAAAAATATCTATCTGCTGCAGTAATGCATCCTCTAGCACAAATAGAACAATGCGCTTGGGGAGTGGATGTGGCTCAGATAAATATCTTGTGACTGTTCTTGCAAAACCCTAAATAAATTCTATAAAAACCAATCATTAAAAAGAAATGTTAATGGTATATATGGATAATTTTAGAGATACAATGAGTGCATTTTATTTGGAACATCTATTGCATTTCTCAGTTGATAGTGTATTCAGGATTATGCACTACAAATCAGCTTTAGTCATTTACCAGTTGGAAACTATGTAAATACATAAGATAATGGTAAAGCTGTGGACTCTGCAAACAGATTAAATCATTATGTTATATGAGCAAGCCAAATTGCCATTGTTGTATAATCTATTTCAGCTGCCAATCATTTAGTCTGGCAGCTGACAGCAAGCAAAATGACACAAGGTCACTCAGTGACCTTCTAATAAAGAGGACAGATGGTGGGTACTATGACAATTTTGGTTAGTTTGGTTACTTTCGCTTAAAGTATAAATGCAACACCAACACATAGAATGAATCAATGTATTGGGGTACTGTGAAATAAAATATCAAAACTATAAAGCATTGTCTGACATTGATATGTTCAACCCTTTAGTTATAATACTATTTAGTAATATGAGATTTCATGGGAAGGGGGACATTTACTACTGTATATGTCAATAAAGCCTGCATCATAATTAGAGATGAGTGAATCGAAGTTGACAAAGTAGAATTCAATCCTAATTTCAGGAAAAATTCGATTTGCAATGAATCTGAATTTCCTCACACTTCGTGGTAACGAATCACATTTTTTCCTAAAATGGCTGCTGCATGTGTGAGTACATGGAGCAAGGAACTCTGGGAAGGTGGGAATCATGTTTTTTGGAATAAATAAGTATTAATGTCGATCTTATCCAAGTAGTCTCAGGATTCACAATAAATCATGTTCTTAAAGGGATTAATTTTATACCATTGTTGAAAATTGCCAGATATTGTGGGAGGGAATTATCAGTGGCAGTCATCAGTCTCGTACAATTTCATGTCACCTTTTCATTGCATTCATTTAACATTCAATTACTGCCCAAAGACAAGCTGCGTTTGGCTAAAATTTGGAGTTTATAAAAATGTATGATTAGTCTTACCTTATCTCACTGACACTTTGTAAGCATATATGTCACCCAGACCTTTTCCCCTTGTTGCTTCTTTATTGTATTTATAGGGTTGTATTCTGTCCCTTGCTCATATTTTTCTTCCTCTGACCGAGTGTGACATCACATTAAATTACACTGTGGGCTGTCTGGCCAGCTAGGCAATATTTGAGATTTGATTGGATAGCATGGTGACGCTAATGGTTTTTCTTAAATTTCCCTTACTGCTATTATTTTTAAAGTGAATATTTTTTAAGCTGGGCGCTAAAAAGTCAGTAAAAGTATACTGTGATCTGTCAAACCTAGCAAACAAATGCCAAAAATGTTATGAAATGTTGACATCGAGAAACTGTTTTGTTTTTGTTGAGATTTTACCAAAATTAATCCACCACTGTATTTTGCCCTGGAAAAAACAAGATGATAGACAGAATAAAATGGAAACATTTCACTTCCCATTAAAATTGCTCTATCATATAGATCATTTCTGGTATAAATTCAATTTCAAATCCGTTGCTGGGCTAAGATGCCAGCTGTATACAGTATATCTGGACTCACTAGCAGAGGTCCATTCCCTCAGAACCTTCATCCTTGCCACAAGTAGGCCAATTTAGCATTCTCAGTACCCATGACCAGAATGAGGTTTTAGACAGTTAAATATTTATTGTATGCTAAAATGGTTGCTTGAATTAGCTAATTAGATGAATTAGCACATTCAGGATCTTCTAAGAAGTCCCATCATATTTTTATGGCAAGCAATGCAAGTCCCTAAAACCAAAGGCATAATGTTATTACAATGTGGGCTTTAAGTAGCTGCCCAAGCTATTTGTCAGCCCCTACCTTCCCTCAGTGCTTTGTGGCAAGGAGCAGGGTTGCCCCTAGCCTTTCTGCTGCCAGAGGCAAACATGTAAATCATGTCCCTCCATGCCAAATTCTCAACCTAACCCCTTCCCTTCAGCCCTAGTATTAAAGACATACTTGGAAGCATACATACAGCGCTACACACATACAGGAGAATACAGCATACATTCCTCTTACATCCAGTGATGTCTTTTCTGATGCAGATATTCTCTTTCCTTAACTTCTTCATTCAGACCAAACCACCATGATGATTTCTCTCCATTCCTTGTCTATGCAGAGTTTAAAGGGGTTATCCCATGACTAATGTAAAAAATGAAAATCAGACATCATATAGTACATGACAATTTCTTTCTAACAAAGCAGGATCCATCCCTGTACCTCACATGGATCCATAGATCTCCCCATTCATTGCTCTGCTAGATTTATATCAAGCTGGTAGCTCAAGGGGAGTGTCTTTTCTGCTGCAGCTAAGGGGGCGTGTCTCAGCTCTCACTATCACAGCTCAGGAGGCAGTTGAAGGATGAAGGATGAAACTGGGCATGTGCGGCCTTCTCAGTGAGCCGGGCAAAGAAATAAGTAAAAAACAAACTTCAGTTTGCACTATACAGATACATTTTATTGAACAACTCAGGGGCTATGCTGAATTTTTAATTACATGCAATTACAAAAGAATTCACATCCAGTTGCTGGTTGGAAAAGTGTAGAATATTTTTCATGAGACAACCCCTTTAACAAAAACACGTGAAATGAATAAAATAACAATTACAAACTAACAAAATAAAAATGATTGTACCTAGTAAAAATAGTATTCGGACACTAATAATGTATCCATAATGTCCCCCAAAAATAATTGTTCTAAGCTGATACTGTGCCAGGGTTGCCCAACAGTAATAGTGCTCCCCAAAGTCCCACCAATAGAAATAAATATCTGCCAGAGTGCATTCAGTGTTAACAGTGCCCTTGTTAGTAATCATAACCCTATTGTGCCCCAAATATAATAAAGCCTCCATAGAGCCCATACTCGTAATCATGTTCCCTGTAGTCTCCCAGTCATAATAATTCGCCTTACAATTAGTGATGAACGGCAGGGGCAATATTCAAATTTGCGATATTTCGCAAATATGTGATAGAATATTCATTATATATTCGCGAATATTCATATTCGAGATTATTCTCTTGATTGTGAAAAATCGGCAATGTAAAAATCGCATATTGTGAATTCGTAATGTGAAATACAGTTGTGGGTCACTTTTGCTACATTTTTCCAGCTGCTATAAGTTTCCTGAGTTTATCCTGAGACTGGAGAAAATGGTTGGCACGGCAGAACATTACAATAGCTTTATATGCAGTGCTCCAATATATTTGCGATTGAGCAAATTAGAATATTTTTTTCGCACTAAGTGCAACTTCACATTTTAGCAGGTCTTACTACATATTACTGATTGGTGCACTAAGTATTGTTGTGAACTTGACATTGCTGCCTTTTCATTGGCCCATAAGCAAGAAGCAGGGAGGAATAATCTGTTCAGATGCAAAAAATGACGAATATTCGAAATTACGAATATATAGCACTATATTCTAAATATTAGCGAATTCTCAAAGTTGCGATATTCGCAATTAAAATTCACTATTTGAATATTCGCGCTCAACACTACTTACAATAAGTGCCAGTTAAAAAATGCCCCCTATTAAGTGTGACAATACAAAAATACCCCCCTCCCTTTCAGATCAGGCCCCCATATTAGACCTCAAATCAGATCCTCAAAACAAAGCGCCATATCAGATCCTCAAATTAAACCACCATATCAGATCCGCCGATCCCCTTATCAATTCCTCAGACTTCTTATCAGATCCTCAGCCCCCTATATCAGATCTAGAGATGAGCGAATTTCTAAAAAATTTGATTCGGGCCATTTTGCCGAATTTTTAGAAATTTTTTAGACTCCTTTTACACTGTCGGCAGCTGATTCCACATAGATGTCTACAGAACCTGTTCTATTAAACGCTAATAGAGCTAATAGAGCCCCCCGACAGAGTGCAGAGGGTGTCAGCAGTAAGTTTGTGTTGATGTCACTGATTATTTTGCCCTTCCTCTGATCCGTCAGAACAATGACTCCCAAAAAATGAATCCTGTCTGTGGAGCATCTGCCTTCACTCGGTCAGCATTTGGTCAGTAATCCATCAGTATTGGTAAAACCAAAAAAAACAGGAGTGGATCCAAAACAGAGATGACACGTGAATGGAATATTTGCATGTCTTCTGTGTTTTGTACCCACTCCTGCTTTTGGGGCTACCAAATCATAAGCTAATTCTGATGCAAAATAGGGACCATGTCATGCAGGCCTTACAGCAGTTACATAAACAGGATCCATTGTGCGTCTCATTTATCCTTCCTTCTGACAGATCAGAAGAAGGGTGAAATAAATGATGATGTCAGCCAGACTGAAAGGTAAAATAGTGCCCCAGGCATGAAGGAAGGAGGGTGGGAACAGCATGAGAAGTCAACAGAGTGGCCCTATGACATAGTGGTGAGGTGGAAGCATCATGAGGAGACCACAGAGTAGCCCAATGAAAATGTGGAGGTGGCAGCAGCATCAGGAGGAGGCCACAAAGTGGCACAATGAAAATGTGGAGGTGGCAGGAGCATCAGGAAGCCACAGTGGTAAAATGACAGATTGTGGAGGTGGCGGCAGCAGAAGCAGCAGCATCATCAGGAGAAGGCCATAGAGTGACACAATGACAGTGTGGAGGTGGCAGTAGCAGGATCAGGAGGCAAAAGAGTGGCACAATGACAGAGTGTGGAGGTGGCGGCAGCAGCGGCATCAAGAGGAGGGCACAGGATGCCACAATGACAGTGTGAAGGTGGCAGCAGCATGAGGAGACAACAGAGTGGCACAATGACAGAGCGTGGAGGTGAAAGCATCATGAAGAGGCCACAGGGTGGAACAATGACAGGGTGTGGAGGTGGCAGTAGCATCATTAAGAGACCTAAGAATAGAACAATGAAGAGTGTGGAGGAGGCAGCAGTAGAATCAGGAGGCAAGAGAGTTGCACAATGACAGAGTGTGGAGGTGGCGGCAACAGCAGCATCAGGAATAGGCCACAGAGTGGCACAATGACAGTGTGGAGGTGGCAGCAGCATCAGGAGGCCACAGAGTGGCACAATGACAGAGTGTGGAGGTGGCAGCAGCAGCAGAATCAAGAGGAGGCCACAGGGTGGCACAATGACAGTGCGGAGGTGGCAGCAGCATGAGGAGACCACAGAGTGGCACAATGACAGAGTGTGGAGGTGGCAGCAGCAACAGCATCAGGAGGAGGCCGCAGGGTGGCACAATAACAGAATGTGAAGATGGCAGCAAAATCATCAAGAGGCCACATAATGGCACAATGACAGTGTGGAGGTGGGGGCAGTAGCTTCAGGAGGAGGCCACAGGATGGCACAATGACAGTGTGGAGGAGGCAGCAACAGCATCAGGAGGCCACAGAGTGGCACAATGAAAGAGTGTAGATTTAGCAGCAGCATCAGGAGACCACAGAGTGGCAAGGTGACATAGTGTGGAGGTGGCAGCGGCATCAGGATACCACAAAGTGGAAAGGTGACATAGTGTGGAGGTGGCAGCATCATAAGGAGACCACAGAGTGGGAAGGGGACATAGTATGACTGTGGCTGCAGCATCAGTAGACCGCAGAGTGACCCGGTGACAGAGTGGGGAGATGGGTGGCAATACCAGTACTAGCTGAAGATGGTGGGTGAAACAAGGAGCATTTGGCATCAGATGTGTGGCATCAGGCGGGTGGCAGCATCAGAATAGTAGCCGAGGCAGGTAGCAAGAAGAAACCGGTCTCTTTTGTCAAAGTGTTGATGTGGCACCATGGATGATCTAGTCTGATGCATCAGGCATTGGTGGGTGGAAATCCTGGCTGGTTCACGCCTGATTGATCTTGACAAAGGTCAGTATCTTAACATTTTATGTGGACAGGTGAGTTCTTTTTGGGGTAATTATTATGGCCCCACCGCACTAAACACCCACTGATGCCACACTACTGGCCAGGCAGGACAACTTTTCCAGGGGAAACTCTGCTAGTTGCGGCCACAAATCCAGTTTGGCTGCCCAGTAGTCCAGCGGATCTTCAATGTGGGGTGGCAGGGTGCTGTCCAAGTATGCCACCCCTGCTGGTTCAGGTCCTGCTCCAGGTCTAGCTACTGCTGCTGCTGGTGAGTAGTTTCTTCACAAGGCGGGTGAAGAAAGCTGCTGATCAGCGACTCTAGACTGAAGTTGCTGCTGATGGAGCTGGAACTGCTCCTACCCCCCACCCAGTCCTTCTCAACGGTCTCTGGGTCAGTAGCCTGCCCGCTCGCAACACCAGCTCCCACGCCACTCTCCTCATCACTACTTGCCCGCCTACTGGAGGAAAAGGCGTATGTCTCCTCAACATCTTGGCTGGCCAGTAGCTGCTGAATGTCCTCTAGTAGCTCGTCCGTTCTGTATAGTGATGCTGAGTCCACAGCATATAATACTTCTCTGGCTGAGGGAACAGAAAAGGACAGAGGCAGGTTAAGGACAGGTGAGGGCACAGGGCCTGCTCTTGGGCCATGCCAACTAAAGATTGTGTCTGACGGACCCACCGACTCTTGGCTGTCGGTGTCTGATGTCACTTGAGTTGAAGTGGATGACCTAGTCAGCCATTCAAGAACCGCTGGGTTGCTGGTCAAGACATGACCGCTAAATGACACCAGAGCTCAGGCCTTTCGATGCGACTCCTGATGCCATGCCCCCTTACTCTGCTGCGACCTGTGCCTGCGCCAGAAACATTTAGGCCTCTGCCACTCCCCTGTGCAGAGCCTGGCACTTCTCTGTCTGACATACTATTAGATCAAATAAATAAATAAAAAGGAAATTAAATCACCCCCAAAAAGTCTGTAATTTTCTCACTTCACCACACACCGGCTAATAAGCCCTTTTTTTCCCACTAATACATGCCAAAAAGAGCTTTAGAACATATAATTGCACCGCTGAATGGCAAATAGGCCCATATTTTCTTCCATTTATACATGCCACAAAAGGCTTCAGATCATATAACTGCACCTCTGAACGGCAAAAATATATATTTTCTTGCCACTAAGGCCATGTTTGACGCCCGGATAAGAGGCGGGTGCGTTGCGGGAATCGCCACAATTTTTCCGCGAGTGTGCTAACGTTTGTAGTGCGTTTAGCACGCGCGTGAAAAAATCCGCATGCTTGGTACCCAGACCCGAAGTCAGACTTCATCACTGAAGTCCGGTTTCGGGATGAGTATTCTGTATATGTAATTATTTTCCTTTATAATATAGTTATAAGGGAAAATAATCGCATTCTAATTACAGAATGCAATGTTCCCCAGGCTTCTTGCTTCAGGACCTGTGGTGACGTCACAGGGTCACATGGTCCAATCATAGAAGCATTTGAGTGGACCATGTGACCCATGTGATCCTGTGACGTCACCAAGGTCCTTCATCCAACAGATGTTGGATGAAGGACCTGCCGTGATGTCACAGGATCACATGGGTCACATGGTCCACTCAAATGCTTCTATGATTGGACCATGTGACCCTGTGACGTCACCACAGGTCCTGAAGCAGAAAATCATCAAGAGAGAAGACGTTCTGGGGCTCTGCGCGTACAATGGGAGAAGGTAAGTTAATTCTTTATTATTTTTAACCCTCTATAGCCCGGGAACATTGCATTCTGTAATTAGAATGCGATTATTTTCCTTATAACTATGTTATAAAGGAAAATAATAACGATCGGGTCCCCATCCCGATCGTATCCTAGCAACCATGTGGGAAAATCGCAACGCATCCGCACATGATTGCGGATGATTGCGATTTTCCCGCATCCCCATTCACTTCTATGGGGCCTGCGTTGCGTGAAAATCGCAGAATATAGAACATGCTGCGATTTTCACGCAACGCAAAAGTGATGCGTGAAAATCACCGCTCATGTGCACAGCACCATAGAAGTGAATGGGTCCGGATTCAGTGCGGGTGCAATGCGTTCACTTCACGCATTGCACCCGCGCGGAAAACTCGCCCGTGTGAAAGGGGCCTAACACATGCCAAAAAGGGCTTTACAAACATATAACTGCACCACTAAATGGCAAATATATATTTTTTGCCACTAATACACGCCAAAAAGGGCTTTAGAACATATAACTGCACCGCTGAACAGTAAATAGGCCCTTATTTTTTTCCACTTATACACACCAAAAGGCTTTAGAACATATAACTGCACCGCTAAATGGCAAATAATATATATTTTTTTGCCACTAATACACTCCAAAAAGGGCTTTAGAACATATAGCTGCACTGCTAAACTGCAAATATATATATTTTTTTGCCACTAATACACGCCAAAAAGGACTGTAATTTTCTCACTTCATCACACAACGGCTAATAAGCCCTTTTTTCCCACTAATACAAGCCAAAAAATGTTTTAGAACATATAACTGCACCGCACAAGGGCAAATAATACGTACAAATATTTCCTTGTAATAAACCCTGTTAATGGCTGTATCAAATAGCACTTGCACCCCAATAACAAGAAAGTTTTGCTGGAATTACAGAGCTGTATAATAGCAATTTGGATCCCCAGTCAGTGCAGCAAGGTGTAATAGGATTGTTCCTACTACCCAGGCTGTAAACTCCCCTACTGAACCCGGTTCTGCTTCAATACTGTGGAATTATTCCTCCCTATCCTTTCTCTGAACTTTCTTTTCTACCACTATCCCTAGCGCCTGCTGACATCTCTCCCTGCACTAAGTACACTGGAAAATGGCTGAATCCAAGAGGGCTAAGGCTATTTATAGGACTGTGACATCACAGGGCTGTATGGCTGCTGATTGGCTGCATGCATGGCATTGTGGTTGATCCCGCCTTCCCAGAGTTCCTTGCTCCATGTCCTAACATGTGCAGCACCCATTTTAGGAAAAAATGTGATTCGTTACCACAAAGCGTGAGGAAATTCGGGTTCGGTGTGAATTGAATTTTTCCTGAAATTTGGATCGAATTCCACTTTGTCAACTTCGATTCGCTCATCTCTAATCAGATCCTCAGAACCTCTTATCAGATACTGAGACCCTCATATCAGATCCTCAGACCCCATTATCAGATCCTGAATATTCATAAAAAAATTCATTTTGCTAGCTCAAAAAATAAAAAAGATACAGCTGTTAAACTGATGTATGGGGGAAAAATGGCTTTACTTTGCCTGGTCCAGAGGTTTAAAATTCTCTTGGTTCTGAGCCCCTAAAATTGGTATGAGAATGACTAGCAAGAGCATCAGTCTCTCTGCAGACGTTATCATATGTGCATTATATGGACAGCCCAATGATTTCAAAGGGAACTGTGTAATGCTTCATTTCTGCCACCATTGCTGATCCCCATACAGTATAACTGTTTTTGGGCAGCAGAGTGCTGTTTAGACAGCAAGAACTTTTGCTCAGAAATAATGATCTACAGTAGATGTCTATAATGCCTCATGAAAGATTGTTTCTTCAGATAAACGAACAAATCGCTCGTTCATCAGGTGATCTTCTGGACTTTTAAAAAGGCAGATTATCAGGAATGAACGTTCGTATGAACAATCAGGCAGTGTAAATCCATTTTAAGGCTATCTGCTGTACCTCTTATGTTTGATTTTAACTGAATGACCTAACACAAGTTTGTGTGAATAATATTTTATCATCCTTTTATGTTTAGTTAAGTACTCAATTTATTACACTGTATAGTTTTGAATAGATAGTAATTTTAATACAGAGGTAATTGTTGAAACTTACAGAAGAGGATCTCAAGTCAAAATTGATTTGCTGAATTCAGTGCTAATCTTTATACTAAACCTGTAATATATTGTTTCACTTATTCAATCCCATTAGCACATAAAATTGTACAGATTCACGTGATTTTGACTATATCATATTAAGCTTTTACCTTTATATTAAACCTAATCACTTCATGTTTCCTGCATGAAAAAAAAATAATAATAATAATAAATTCAGAAACATTACCCAAAGAATCTGAATATTTTTAAGTGTTTCTGATATTGTGCCAAAATATTATTTAAAAAGAAAAATCCTAGCCGTTACATATCCACAAAATGTTTGTGAAAACTACCACTGAAGACAGCAGGAGAGGAAAATTATATTCATCAATTGATGCTAATTAGCCCGTCTGAGATCTCCCTTTACAAAATGCACCAGCCCCCAATCCTTTTTCAAACACAAAGAAACAAGATTGCAAAAAAAAAAAAAAACAGAGAGAAAGAAGAAATCCCTCCCACTCTACAGGGTGAATCACATACAGACTACCTTCGGTTTGTCATAAATTAAACCCTACACACATTTCTCAAGAAGCAATAAGTGCACTGAATGTTGTGCAGAAATGTGATTTTAATTATTATGATTGCATAACCCTCTAATTAATCTTCTCAAAGTGAGCACATTGGTCAGCTAATGATCATTGCCTAGTTAAATAGAATTAGGTGTCACAAGAAAATCACACTTGTACATCCATGCATTCATATTATAATAAGAAAATGTATGAGATGTGTGTAAGGTAATAGTCATTCACATACAGTAGATGCTTGTCAGTTTATTAGGCACCTCATTAGATTACTTGAAAAAGCAGCTGATTCTAGCAGGATGCACATGTGAGTGTGCTTTAGAAACATGAGAATAGATAGTTATGAGGCTGCCAAGTACAAAAGTATATTAACACTTGTTTTTCTCCTGTGATTTTTGCAAAAAGCAAGGGGAAAATACACAAAATCAACATATGTAAATACACTCAGAGACTCAGTTCACATAGTTTTTTCTACAGCGAAACAGTGTTTTATTCCACTGAAAAACAGGGGTTGATTTGTAATACCAGAAACAACCAATAGAGAAGAGTGGCGCTGCTTCTGGAGAAAGAAAAAAAAGCTGACTCTTTGTTCTCACACATCCCTTTAATCAGCAGTTGTTTTGGCTCATTAACAGAGCACCTGCTGATCATTAATGCTAATTAGCAAATGACACCAATAATTAACTCTGGAAAAAAAACATCTCGCTACTTTGGACAGGAAAGTCTTTATGAATGCAAAGCTGGGACTACATTGAATGCAACTTAATCATCAAGTTGAGCTTGGTCGCATCCGTAAATAATATATTTGGTGACCTTTTGCAATAGGCATACTGTCTGTAGGAATACTGTGTGATAGCAAGTTTTTAAGTTTTGATTTTTTTTTTTATACCATCCCCCTTGTTTTCATTTGGTCACTTTATATAAATTTACCAATAGTATTTTTTAAAATTTTACATTATGCCATACATTCTTCATAGAACATCACAAATTGGCATGGTGTCACAATGCTTGCACTATACAGGTATATAACACAGACTACTTCCCTGGTTTAATCAGAATTCATTTAGAATTTTTGGGCTATATTTTACTTTTATTAAACCAGTTTAGTTATAAAGAAAGATTAGTTATGAATTAGTTATTAGTTATGGGCCATACAAAAAATATGGTGAAAAACTGTTCCATGTAAAATGCCCTGAAAAGACAAGGGGACACTGCCTCTGACTGGAGAAGATAAAGTTCAGTCTCCAGAAGCGTCAAAGCTTCTTTACTGTAAGTACTGTGAATCTGTAGAATAGACTACCTCAGGATGTGGTCACAACAAGGACAGTGGAGGACAGTTTTAAAAAGGGTTTAGGTGAATTCTTAAAAGTAAATGACATTAATGCTTCTGAAAATGTGTAGAAATCTGAGTCTCAGTTCCTTCCCAACCTATCCCTTGGTTGAACTTGATGGACTTATGTCTTTTTTCAACCATATTAACTAAGTAACTATGTAGGTTTCAAACATATTTTTGAGGCCCTTATTTGCTTTGTTTTCTGCTTTTGGAATAAAAACACTGCAATTAGTTTTTAGCTAAAAGTCTAAGATAAAATGTGAAAAATTTGTACATACACTATATGAACAAAAGTTTTGGGACACACCTCTTGATCATTGAATTCAGGTGTTTCATTCAGTCCCATTGCCAAAGGTGTATAAAATTTAGCACCTAGCCATGCAGTCTGCCTATATAAACATTCATGAAAGAATAGGCCAGTCTAAAGTGTTCACTGAATTTAAGCATGGTACTATAATAGGATGCCACCAAAGCAACAAGTCAGTTCGTAAAATTTATTCCCTCCTACATATTCCCCAGTCAACTGTGAGTAGCATTATTTCAAAGTGGAAGTGATTAGGAACCACAGAAACTCAGCCAGGAACCAGAGAGGGGTAGCCATGTGCTTTCCACTCTTTGGAGGGATTAATCATACTTTCCTATGATCGATGAGTCTGGTAAATGAGAATTCTGTTTTTCAGAAGTTAGCCCATTATTTCCAGTAAAGGGAAATTTGCACCCAGGATCAAAATATCAATACTTCTTTTATACTTTGATGCCTTGTTCGGTTCGATACTGACATTGTCAGAATATCGATACTAAGCTGTACTATTGATTTGAGCAATGACAATTTTTGTTAACCTCTCACGGACACAGGGCGTACAGGTACACCCTAATGTCCTAATCCTTACGGACACAAGGCGTACATGTACGCCCTGTGTACTTCTGATCAACGCCGTGCAGTTGGTGGTGATCGGAACAGAGTGCCTGCTGAAATCATTCAGCAGGCACTCTGTGACAATGCCGAGAGTGGTCCTGTGACCCCCACGTATAGGCGATCACTGCAAACCGCAGGTCAATTCAGACCTGCAGTTTGCAGCGCTTTCTGAAGTTTCTGATCCCCGCGGTCTGTGACCACGGGGATCAGAAACTTAAAAATGGCATTTTTTAAATTTGCAACACCTCCAACCTCGGGCGGGCAATGATGCGGCGGGTGGGCAGTGCTACAGTGCCGGTGGGCGGGAGCGCGATTCCCTGCCGGCCTTCCTTCTCTTAGTTCAGGATGGCCGAGCGGTTTACCAGAGTGTCAGCACATTGCTGACACTCTGCTTAAAACGGCTGACATCTGACACAGATGTCAGCCATTTAATCCCTTCCTGCTGTACCATTGCAGCCCCTGATTGTTACGAGATCACAGAGGGAGGGGGCTCCTGTCCCTCCCCATCACCCGCTGCCACAACATTGGCAACCATGGCAACTGGACGCCTTCCCAGTATATAGTGTACTGTATTGTATAATATAGGCATCAGACCCACTAGATCTTCAACAACCAAGTGGGTCTGGGTAAAAAAAAATAAAATCAGTTATCACTGAATAAAAAATAAATAAATAAATACACTACACATGTTTTATATCACCGCGTCCGTAACGACCTGATCTATGAAACGGTCATGCTACTTTCCCCGCATGGTGAACGCCATAAAAAATAAAAACTATGATGAAATTTAAATTTGCAAAAAAGATAATAAAGGTGACCAAAAAAGTTATATGTACGCCAAAATGGTACAAGTCAAACTGCCATCTCATCCCTTAAAAAAATGAGTGTAACAATGGCAGTTGGCAGCCGCCAGCGTGCAGTGCGTCCGACTACGTACCTCAGTCGAGCTGCACGCGGGGCTCCTCCTCTTCGCTGCAGGCTCCGGACCCGCTTTCCTGCGCTGTCGCCGGCTACGACAGCTTCTGATGTATCTTGTAGGAGCCGCAGGCGTCCTGGTACCTTAAGGGTTAACGCAAGCCCCTGATTACGCCCTCTCTCCAATCCTGGCCAGGCACCACCTTTATAAGGGTGCTTCACCCTTCCTGCAATGCCTGAGCAATATTGTACTTCCTACAGCTAAGGCTCCTGTTGTTCCTGCATTCGATATCCCGCTTATGACCTCTGCCTGTATCATGACCTCGTCTCTGCTTGATCCTCTTGTACCTCGCTGCTCTCAAGTTAAAGACCCGGAATGTTGACCACGCCTCTGTCTGCTGTGCAGATCGTTACACCAGCTCCACCTGGACTAACTCAGCTTTGCTGTTCTCACAGCACTAGCTCTGCTATACCGCTTGTTCAGCTCAGCATTATCCTGCGGCTGTGCTAGCATCGGGGCTTTCTGGCCTGCCCGGCCAGCTGCCACTTAACCAGGACTACTCTTGCGGTAGCGACCGGGTGTCTCCCCTGCAGCTGAGTCCAGCTTCCGCATCCTGGAGTGGGATAAAGGGTGAAAACCAGGGGGACACTTAGACTCCGCTCCCAAGTTTGGCCCAAAGCCAAACCGGTAAGTGGCACAGCGGGTCTACACCCGTTGATCCGTTACAATGAGCCCCTACATGAGACAATCGCCCAAAAAGTAAAATGGCTCTCAGACTATGGAGACACTAAAACATGATTTTTTTTTCTAAAATGCTGTTATTGTGTTAAGGTGAAATAAATAAAAAAGTATACATATTATCTATCGCCATGTCCGTAAGAACCTGCTCTATAAAACTATAACATGATCTAACCCCTCAGGTAAATACCGTAAGAATAATTAAATAAAAACAGTGTTAATAAAGCAATTTTTGTCACCTCACATCACAAAAAGTGTAATAGCAAGAGATTAAAAAGTTATATGCACCCCAAAATAGTGCCAATCAAACCATCTCATACTGCAAAAAATGATACCCTACATATTATGTATTGCCGCGTCCATAACAACCTGCTCTACAAAAATAACACATGAACTAACCCCTGAGGTGAACACAGCAAAAAAATGTATATAAATACGGTGTCAAAAGACATTTTTGTCACCTTACGTCACAAAAAGTGTAATAGCCAGCAACCAAAATGGCATATGCACCACAAGATAGTCCCAATCAAACCAACATCTCATCCCGCAAAAAAATGCGCCCCTACATAAGACTGTCGCCCCAAAAAATAAAATATGGCTTTCAGAAAGTGGAGACACAAAAAAATCATTAAAAAAAATGCTTTATTATGTAAAACTGAAACAAAACCCCCCAAAAAGTAGTCATATTTGGTATTGTAGCATCCATAACAAACTGCTCTATAGAAATAGCACACGATCTAACCTGTCAGATCAACAATGTAAATAACAAGAAATAAAAACGGTCCCAAAACAGCTATTTTTTTGCACATTTTCCATTTTAATCCTTTTTCCCAGTAACAAAGTAAGGGGGGGGGGGGGCTTCAAATGGGACATGGTGTCTAAAAACCATTCCAGTAAAATCTGCCTTCCAAAAATCATATGGTGTTCCATTTCTTCTGAGCCCTGCAGTTTGGCCATACAGCAGTTTACGGCCACATATGGGGTATTTCTGCAAACTACAGAATCAGGGTAATAAATATTGAGTTTTGTTTGGCTGTTAACCCTTGCCTGGTTACTTGAAAAAATGGTTCAAATTGAAATTTTTCCCCAAAATCGAAATTCTGAAATTTTATCTCCATTTGCTATTAACTCTTGTGGAACACCTAAAGGGTTAACGATGTTTGTAAAATCTGTTTTAAATACCTTGAGGGGTGTAGTTTCTAGAATGGGGTCATTTTGGGTGGTTTATATTATGTAAGCCTCACAAAGTGCCTTCAGACCTGAACTGATCCCTAAAAAGTGGGTTTTTGAAAATTTCTGAAAATTTTCAAGATTTGCTTCTAAACTTCTAAGCATCTAATGTCCCTCAAAAAATAAAATGGCATTCCCAAAATGATCCAAACATGAAGTAGACATATGGGGAATGTAAACTAATAACCTTTTTTGGCGGTATTACTATGTATTAAAGAAGTAGAGAAATTGAAACTTGGAAAATTGCAAATTTTTCCAAATCTTTGGTACATTTGGTATTTTTTTATGAATAAAAATGATTTTATTTTTTACTCCATTTTATCAGTGTCATGAAGTACAATATGTGGCGAAAAAACAATCTCAGAATGACCTGGATAAGTAAAAGCCTTTTATAGTTATTCACACATAAAGTGACACTGGTCAGATTTGCAAAAAATGGCCTGGTCCTTAGGGTGAAAATGATCCCGGTCCCTAAGGGCTTAAAGTTATCACCACATAAAGTGACACTGGTCAGATTTGCAAAAAAATGGCCTGGCCCTAAAGGTGAGATATGGCCGTGTCCTTAAGGGTTTAAAATGCTATGGAAATCAAAATAGTAGATAATAAGGTTACTTACTATTAATGTGAGGCCTCCATGTGCTTCATTACTAGTAGTCATGAGCGGCAGTATTCGAATTTGCAATATTTTGTGACTATTTGGGCGAATATTCGTCATAAATTTATGAATTCGAGAATTCCTTATTATTTTCTTGATTGCGAAAATCAGCAATGTAATATTCGCGTAATACGCACACAATGCAGGTGTCGGTCACTATTGCTACATTTTTTAAGCTGCTAGAAGTTTCCTGAGACTGGAGGAAATGGTTGGCATGGCAGAACATTACAATAGCTTTATATGCAAACAGAGTGCTCCGATATATTCACGATTGCGCAAATCAGCAATTAATGATGCGCATATTTTTGCGCAATACGTGCAACTTCACATTTTAGCAGGTCTGACTACATTAGTGAAGTTTAAGTTAGGAGTTTGTGTGTTAACCCTGCTACATCTGTATGTATGGACAGCAGAACCTATCACACTACCCAACACCCTGCACTGAAACCTATCAGCTACACTATATCACTATCTAAACTACACTGACTATCTCACACTAACTATATATAATATATATATAAGCTAATTAACTAACTATCTAATGAAATGTGATACAGTAAAGCACAAAGCACAGCGATGACACTGCTGTCTCTCTCAGAACTGCAAAAAAAAACTGCAGAAAATGGCTGCTGGGGAGGTTCTTATATAGTAAAAGGGTAGGAAACTTTCTTATTGGTTGCTAGGGATGTTGCTAAGTTCAGAGAAAGACATTGCAGCCTTCTCATTTGCCCACAAGCAAGAAGCAGGGAGGGATCATGGGTTCAGAGGGAAAAAAAATGTACAATATTCGCGAATACGAATATATAGCACTATATTCTAAATATTCGCGAATTCTCGAAGTGGCGATATTCGTGCTAAAAAATTCACGATTCGAATATTCGCGCCCAACACTAATTACTAGTAAGTGATCCCATCCTGTACCTCCTCACGTAATGGAAAACATAGTGTTAATGTGAGGTACAGGGAGGTTCAAATTCATAAATCCATGTGCCTCATATTAAAAGCAAGTATCTCCATCACAAATCTCATGCATTAACGACATATTGGCCATTATGTGAGGAGGTACTTTATGGGGTTACAATTAATGTGAGGCACATGGTAAGTGACCATTAATTACCTCCTTACACAATCGGCAAAAAATTGTTAATGTTTGGATATTTTCATTTTTTTGAAAAGCATCGATTTGGTTGAGATACTTTATTTGGTATCAAAATCGTAGTCCAAATTCTGGTACCTACAGCATACCAAGATATTTTGGACAATTGTACAATTCTACCTATGTGGCAACTGTTTGGGGAAGGACCTTTCTATTACTGCATGACTGTATCCCAGTGTACAAAGTAAGGTCCACAAAGGCATGGTTTGGTGAGTTTGGTATGGAAGACCTTGACTGGCCCATAGAGAATCTTGACCTCAAACCATTGAATACCTTTAGGATGAACTAGAACAGAAATTGACAGCCAGACTCTGTTTTCCAACATCAGTGTATTCCTTCTGGGTGAATAGACACACATTCCCACAGACACACTCCAAAACCTTGTAGAAATCCTTCTCAGAAGAGTGGATACTGTTTTAGCTTCAAAAGGTGGGTGAATGACATATTAGTGCTATGGATTTAGAATGGGATGTCATAAAAGCTCCTATCCGTGGAATTAGTAGGTGTCTCAATACTTTTGTCTATACAGTGTATGTATACCACATTTTGGTTTGTTGTGCTCTAGCATTATACCCTAGTTAGGGTGGCATTTTCACCTATTATAGTACTGTTGTGGGACTATTAAATGCTAAAAAAAGGTCTTATTGAGTTTTAAAAAGAATTAAAATAAAAAAATACCCAAAAAGTGATGATTTGTAAAAAATAAAAAAAAACTGTATATATTTGATATCATTGTATTTGTACTGACCCAGAGAGTAAAATTTTCATGTCATTTATGCAATGAATGTTAAAAATGTTATAAAAACCCAGTGGCAGTATTGTTGTTTTTCCTATCCCTCCTCCCAGAAAGAGTTTATAAAAGTTAATCAGTAATGTATGTGTGCCCCAAAATTGCACCATAAAAACTTTCAACTTGCCTGGCAAAAAACAACCTTTCATATGACTACATTGACAGAAAAATAAAAAAGTTATTGATCTGGGAATGTGATGATGAAAAAAATGAAAAAAATCACTTGGTCATTAAGGACCAAAACAGACTGGTCAGTAGTAGGTTAATAATGATATTAATGTTAAAAATGTTATTTTCTTTCATTTTTAAGCAAAATAAATAGCCTGATGTTGGTATTCTGTCTGCAAGGCATCAATGAAGAATTGGCATCCAAATGCTACACTGAGCACAGACGTAGAGATTGCACTGCTGAAAGATCTTGAGATTGAGACAGTATGAATTATCCAAAACCTAATGCCAGAGAAATGCCTCACAGCAGTGGAACAACCACAAGTGGCAAACCTATTAATCCAGCTTGGAAAAAATAGACCCCTGGGATAGGCTCACATTAAACATACAACTATGCCATCAGCAAATTAAAATCAATTGAAATCTATTTAGCTTGGATAAAAAGTCTCCTTCCCCCTCGGCTGCTCATCTGCGGTGCCAACAGCTTCCAGTGATGAAACAGGTGCTTGTAAATTAATTAGCCTGATGAAACACACCTTAGTATGAATTTCCCAGAACACCCTGGCAGACAGCCATCCTAGTCCCAGGAGCTGATCAGCGCTCTGTAAATATTGAGATTTGATAAAGTGAATGTGACTCTGGCAGCAGATGGTTTGGAATGCTCTGTTGACACTGTCTGCGATTACTTGGATATGAAGACTTTACTTCTCACGGACCTCCTCTGGGAGTCACCAGAGGACTTGATCCCCTCTCCAGTTATTTGCCTTCTAATTGAAAATCCTTATTCCCAGATGGAGCATAAAACCTCAGCTTCAGGCAACTCACACTGAACTGTTTCACTGTTGAGACACGGGTAATTGCTTTCAGTAATGCAGGTTAAATGTGACATTTAGTGCTTAATAAAAATTATCAAGGCCAAAGCCGTTTATCATTCTTACACTTTGGTTTGTCGAAAGTGAGGGAATTCAACCTGATGAATCTAATGCCTCAACAGAGCATTCCCACAAAAAAACAGAAAACATTCTAGAATAATTTCATAAGAAATATGCATCCATTTCTAATGCTTTACAGCTATCTGCAGACAAATAATCAAAACGACATGTAGATAATGCACACAATGCATTTTCATTGGTGTTAGAAAGCAAAAGCTCCATAAGTTTTAGCACTTTTATATTAGATTCATTCAATGTTAAACTGAACTACCTTGAGCTCACTAGAATTATTCTGTGTCCACTGTCCAGATACTCAGGACATGTGATTGTCCTCTTTCAATTCTATACTTTGCTAATAAGGATTAATAAATTATCTGTGCATTACGAAGAACATATATAATAATGTCAATGCCTGAACCCATCCACCAGAACATTCTTAGTTCCAACAAAGGACATGCCCAACCCTAGATGCCTTACATGTAACATAGTAACATAGTAACATAGTATATAAGGCCGAAAAAAGACATTTGTCCATCCAGTTCAACCTGTTTCCTGCAAGTTGATCCAGAGGAAGGCAAAAAACCCTTGTGAGGTAGAGCCAATTTTCCCCACTTAAGGGGAAAAAATTCCTTCCCGACTCCAATCAGGCAGTCAGAGTAACTCCCTGGATCAACGACCCATCTTTAGTAGCTATAGCCTGAAATATTATTACGCTCCAGAAATACATCCAGGCCCCTCTTGAATTCCTTTATTGTACTCACCATCACCACCTCCTCAGGCAGAGAGTTCCATAGTCTTACTGCTCTTACCGTGAAGAACCCTTTTCTATGTTTGTGTACAAACCTTCTTTCCTCCAGACGCAGAGGATGTCCCTCGTCACAGTCACAGTCCTGGGGATAAATAGATGATGGGAGAGATCTTTGTACTGACCCCTGATATATTTATACATAGTTATTAGATCTCCCCTCAGTCGTCTTTTTTCTAGAGTGAATAACCCTAATTTTGATACCCTTTCAGGGTACTGTAGTTGCCCCATTCCAGTTAATACTTTAGTTGCCCTCCTCTGAACCCTCTCTAGCTCTGCTATGTCTGCCTTGTTCACGGGAGCCCAGAACTGTACACAGTACTCCATGTGTGGTCTGACTAGTGATTTATAAAGTGGTAAGACTCTATTTTCATCACGGGCATCTATGCCCCTTTTGATGCAACCCATTATCTTATTGGCCTTAGCAGCAGCTGCCTGACACTGTTTTTTACAGCTTAGTTTGTTATTTATTAAAATTCCTAGATCCTTTTCCATGTCAGTGTTACTGAGTGTTTTACCATTTAGTATGTACGGGTGACTTGCATTATTCCTTCCCATGTGCATAACTTTACATTTGTCAGTGTTAAACCTCATCTGCCATTTCTCTGCCCAAGCCCCCAATCTATCCAGATCCCTCTGTAGCATAAAACTGTCCTCTTTAGTGTTAATTACTTTACACAGTTTAGTGTCATCTGCAAAAATTGATATATTACTGTGCAAGCCTTCTACAAGATCATTAATAAATATATTGAAGAGAATAGGGCCCAATACTGAACCCTGAGGTACCCCACTAGTGACCGTGACCCAATCTGAGTGTGTACCGTTAATAACCACCCTCTGTTTTCTATTACTGAGCCAGTTACTTACCCACATACAGATATTTTCTCCTAGTCCAAGTGTTCTCATTTTATATACTAACCTTTTATGTGGTACAGCGTCAAATGCTTTGGAGAAGTCCAGATATACGACATCCATTGATTCGCCGCTGTCAAGTCTAGAACTTACCTCCTCATAGAAACTGATTAAATTAGTTTGACATGACCGATCCCTCATGAAGCCATGCTGATATGGTGTAATTTGCTTATTTTCATTGAGATACTCCAAGATAGCATCTCTTACAAAACCTTCAAACAGTTTACCCACAACAGATGTTAAACTTACCGGCCTATAATTTCCAGGCTCTGTTTTTGGACCCTTTTTGAATATTGCACCACATTTGCTATACGCCAGTCTGGTGGAACATTCCCTGTCAGTATGGAGTCCGTGAATATCAAAAATAAGGGTCTGGCTAGGACATCACTTAATTCCCTTAGGATACGGGGGTGTATGCCATCCGGTCCTGGCGATTTGTCTATTTTAATCTTTTAAGTCGCTGCTGTACTTCTTCCTGGGTCAGACAGGGCACTTTTAAAGGGAATTTACTTTACATTTTGCATTTCATCTGACAGTTTATTTTCCTCAGTGAAAACAGTGGTGAAGAAAATATTTAATAGCTTGGCTTTATCCTCATCGCTTTCTGCAACTCCCCCTCATTGCTATGTAGAGGGCCGACTCCTTCAGGTTTATATTTTTTACCATTTATATAATTGAAAAACATTTTAGGGTTAGTTTTGCTCTCTTTGGCAATTAATCTCTCGGTCTCTAGTTTGGCAGTTTTTATTAGTTTTTTGCATATTCTATTTTTTTCCTTATAGTTTATCAGTGCTTCCTGGCTCCCCTCCTGTTTTAGTGATTTATATGCTTTCTTTTTGTCATTTATTGCTTTTTTTACGGTTCTATTTATCCACATTGGTTTCTTCTTATTTCTTAGCCTTTTATTTCTATAAGGTATGCATCGATCACAATTTGATGTTACAATGCTTTTAAAAATCTCCCATTTTGTGGTTGTATTTTTATTTTTAAGGACTATGTCCCAGTTAATTGGGCCTATGGCCTCTCTTAGTTAGCTAAATTTTGCTTTTTTGAAGTCCGGTATTCTTGTTCCTCCCTGTACATTATCTAGCATATGTCATCAAGTGACAAATTTGTATCTAGAGATGAGAGAATTTCTGTCAATTCAGTTTGGTCCGAATTTACTAAGTCAGCTGTCTGATTCGATTTGGACTTGAGTCAATTCAACCTGAATCAAAAGTGCTTCAACAGGCCAGAAAGGCTGTGGATGGCATTCCAGTTCCCTTACACCCCTCCCTCCCTCTGAATTTCTCTGTCTCCAAATTTCTCCCAAATCAAATTACGTAAAATTCTAATTCCATAGAATGTTAAATTCTGATTGTATAGAATCCATTTGCTTATCATGTGTACCTCTATAGGAATAGGGCACTTTTTGTGAACTAGGAAACACATTAAATGGATTTTGGTTTTGAGCAACTCTTTTGCTATTCCCTTTATCCATTTAAAGTAATTTTTCTTTTTTTGTGTCTGTTAAATATTCCCCAAACATGGATGTGGCATTCATGGAATTTATAATTCAGTAAGATGCCAAGGAGAGAAGTGATTTGAGAAACACAACTTTATCTATTGTTAAAATATCCTTACTTAATATATTTCAAGTGAAACCTCTCCAAAAGACTACCTCTTTGAGAAGACCTCCGCCTTATCCAAACCAGACTTCCTTTGAAAGATATTCAGTTCAGTTCAACCATATTATGCATATTGGCCTTCTCTTTTATAAGATCACCCTATTAAAATACTGCTTTTCAATGCAATTTTGTATGGTTGCCTCAAAGAGGGTTTATTAAATATAATATGTAACATGCAACATGTAGACAAGATTATATTTATTTCAAAGGCTGATCATCTGCTGTTGACAATTGAGACAGGTAAATTTTGATTAACCCTATCTTCGTTCCACATGTTATAGATAAGTTCCATGTTACCTGGCATGTGGTCCTTCTGGGGTCTGAGAAGTTACATTATTATATTAGTACTTATGTATACCAGGAGCAGAAACCTCATATGTGGTTGTGTTAATTATCTGACAAGCTCCAGTATTGATGTGGGGACAAAAACAACCACCAGGAAGGAGGACCATGTTGTTTGTCCACATCGTATTATCCATTTTAGGTACTAAATTTATAAACTGGAATATTTTGAGCTCACCAAGAGTGTCCACTGTCCAGTGAGTGTCCACAAGTATTCAAGTCATAAGTGTGTATACTTTACTAATATATATTAATATTTTATTTATGGAATACCCAACAAATACATTATGATGTATGAGCCTGGATCCAAAGAGTTCACCAAAGTCACCAAAGAATTATTACACATAGCTCTCTCTAGAGGGCATGTCCAACCTTAGATGTCTTAAATCTAACATACAGTATACCTATTGTCTGTATAATATGTTAAGAAGTGATAAATCTGTAAATTGAACTAATTGGCCAGAAAAGCTGTGGATGATTCTGCTTGTCTTCAGACCCTTTCATTTTCTTTCACATTTTGTTAGGGTGTGGCTTTGTGCTAAAATTAAAATATATATATGTTTTTCTGTATCATTATGCACTCAATAACTCATACTGACAAAGTGCAAACAGAATGTTAGACATCTTCACTAATTTCTAGAAAAAGAAAAACTAACATCTTGTATTGACATAAGTATTTAGACCCTTAACACTTAGGTGAAACATATTTGGCAGTGATTACAGCCTCTAGTTTTCTTGGATATAATGCCACAGGGTTTGCACACCTGGATTTGGTAATGTTCTGCCATTCTTCTCTGCAGATCCTCTCAGGTTGGATGGGAATTATCACTGGACAGCCATTTTCAAATCTCTCCAGAGATATTAGATTGGGTTCAAGACAGGGTTCTGGCTATGCTACTCAAGGACATTCACAGACTTTTCCCTAGGCCACTTTTGTGTAGTCTTGGCTGTGTGCTTAGGGTCAAAGTTGTGGTGCAGACCTTTAGCCCAGTCTGAGGTCCAGAGCACTCTGAATTAGGTTTTCATTAAGAATATTTCTGTACTTTGCTCTATTCAGCTTTTCCTAAATCCTGAGCAGTCTCTGTCCCAGACACTAAAAAACACCCCCACAGCATGATGCTGCCACCACCGTGCTTTACTGTAAGGATGGTTTTGGGCATATGTGTCATGCTTCAGTGTGGGAGGGAAACCCACAACAAACATAGGAGGGAAAGGGGTAAGGGGAAAAGGCCTGGAAACTAGGGAAAGAAGCAGGTCACCTCCTAGAGAAACCCTATAAAAAGTCCTGGCTGACTGCAAGTATGAACTGACCCCAGAGGTACGTGTGTTCATACACAGGAACCTAGTCCTAACTCAACATGTAGGACCCTGGTTCTAATGTCAGGACAAGAGACAACCTGTTTTTCCAAACGGTAGGACGAACAGGAGTCTACATCAGGCCTAAACACAAATGACAGGGAAAAGCGCAACACAAGGAAACTGAAATAATAAACAAAAGGGGAAGAAGACCCTTAACTTCAAATGGCTATGGAAGCACAGGAACTCCACCGAGATCCCAACACCGGCAATCCACAACAAAACTGAAGCTAAAGCTATAAGCATGTTGGGAGAAGCTACAATAAATAGGGAAGGTTAAATGACCACATAAGAAACACCTGAGGCAAGGGGAAACAACACAGATGCGAATTGATCCACAAGGAACCTGTCAGAATAAACCACGTGTTGCCAGTCCAATGATGTATCAATAAATTAAAGAAGATCGCAGCACTCCAATATCTTTCAAAGAATTTCTTTTATTCCACCTCAGAGACGCGACGTTTTAACTCACTTGGAGTCTTTATCAAGTGAGACTCCAAGTGAGTTAAAACGACGCGTCTCTGAGGTGGAATAAAGGAAATTCTTTGAAAGATATTGGAGTGCTGCGATCTTCTTCAATTTATTGATACACGCTGTGGGTCCGAAGGCCGGGACCTGACATCGCTTTGCACCGCCACTAAATGGACTATTGATTTGAGAGATCATTGATGGTGCTGTCTCACCTTGCTTTGTTTGGCCAGTCTCAATGATGTCATGGCACCTGTCACAGGAACGTCCGTGACAATATGATGAGAAGTGCTAGCTTTCCTCCAGACATGATGCTTAGAATTGAGGCCAAAAAGCTAAATTTTGGTTTCATCACACAAGAAAAACTTGTTTCTCAGTCTGAGAGTCAATTAAGTGCTTGTTTGCAAACTCCAGCTGGGCTTTCATGTGTTTTTTCTTTTACTGAGAGCTTCTTATTTCTGGCCACTCTGCCATAAAATCCAGATTGGTGGAGTGCTGCAGTGATCTATTAATAAAACAAGGAGCTATCAATAAAACAAGAGGGGTAGCCCTGGGCGACATTACTGGAGGATCGATGGCACACTAAACAGAGCAGTACTGCCCATAGTACACCCAAAAACGTATTTGCATAAAAATAAAAAGAAGCCAAACATTTCTTGTCCCGTTTTTACCTAACTGCCATAGACCTTAACATGGGGGATTTCATACAAGGGCAGCCACCACACTATTGATTGTAATGGCAAGAGTGGCTGTCAACAGTTACATTTAGTCATAGGACTGAAGTAAAAGGTAATTATCCCTTATGTCAGAACCCAATCCATTAGCCATTTATAGCCTATGCTGTGTATGTGCCCTAAATATCTAAGGGGTTAATACCACTATAAACTTTAGAAAATACTATACAAATAGAATGGAACATTCAGCTCTGGTGACATAAGTCATTCAAGTTAATTGTCTTATATTTAAAATACATAGTATTATAAGGCGGAAAAAATACATTTGTCCATTTACTTCAGCCTGTTATCCTGCAAGTTGATCCAGAGGAAGGCAAACAAAAAGCCTGTGAGGTAGAAGTTAATTTTCCTCACTTTAAGCAAAAAAAAACTCCAGGCAATCAGACTAACTTCCTCGATCAAGAACCCATCTCTAGTAGCTATAGCCTGTAATATTATTACACTCCAGAAATACATCCAGGCCCCTCTTGAACTCTTTTAATGAACTCACCATCACCAACTCCTCAGGCAGAGAGTTCCATAGTCTCACTGCTCCTACCGTAAAGAATCCTCTTCTATGTTTGGGTACAAACCTTCTTTACTCCAGATGTAGAAAATGTCCCCTTATCACAGTCCTGGGGATAAATAGATGATGGGAGAGATCTCTGTACTGACCCCTAATATATTTATACATAGTTATTAGATTTCCCCTCAGTCGTCTTTTTCTAAAGTAAATAACCCTAATTTTGATAATCTTTCAGGGTACTGTAGTCCACCAATTTCTGTTATTACTTTAGTTGCCCTCCACTGAACCCTCTCCAGCTCTGCTATGTATGCCTTGTTCACAGGAGCCCAAAACTGTACACAGTACTCCATGTGTGGTCTGACTAGTGATTTGTAAAGTGGCAGGACTATGTTCTCCTCATGGGCTTCTATGCCCTTTTTGATGCAACCCATTATCTTATTGGCCTTGGCAGCTGTTGCCTGACACTGGTTTCTACAGCTTAGTTTTCAGTCCACTAAAATTCCTAGGTCCTTTTTCATGCCAGTGTTACCCAGTGTTTTACCATTAAGTATGTACTGGTGACTTGCATTATTCTTTCCCATGTGCATAACCTTACATTTATCAGTGTTAAACCTTATCTGCCACTTTTCTGCCCAAGCCTCCAAACTATCCAGATCTATCTGTAGCAGTATACTGTTAATTACTTTACACAGTTTAGTGTCATCTGAAAAAATTGATATTTTACTGTGCAAGCCTTTTACAAGATCATTAATAAATATATTGAAGAGAATAGGGCCCAATACTGACCCCTGTGGTACCATACTAGTGACAGTGACCCAATCTGAGTGTCTACCATTAATAACCACCCTCTGTTTCCTATCAATAAGCCAGTTACTTACCCACATACAGACATTTTCCCCAGTCCAAGCATTCTTATTTTATATATTAATCTTTTATGTGGTACAGTGTCAAATGCTTTGGAGAAGTCCAGATATACAACATCCATTGATTCGCCGTGGTCAAGTCTTAAACTTACTTCCTCATAGAAACTGATTAAATTAGTTTGACATGGCCGATCCCTCATTAGTAGTGTTGAGCGAACCCGAACTGTAATTGTCAGTGGGCCCCCTTGTGACATTTTCTTACATTTACATGTACCCACACAGTATAATGACCCCCAGTTGCCCCCATACAGTACAATGACCACTAATGGCCCTTCACACAGTATAATGACCCCACAATGCCCCCCACATACTATAATGACCCCCCCAGTAGCCTCCCACACAGTATAATCACAGTGGCCATACATTCAGAATAATGAGCCTCAGTGGGGGTTATAATGTATGGAGGGGGCACTGGGGTCATTATACTGTGTAAGAGGCCCTCGCTAGCTAGAACTGAATGAGCCCCACAGCAAATTTTTGTACAAACCCCCGACACGACGCAAGTGGTTTGCACACTGAGCAATCAGAGCCTGAAGTCAGGCATAAATGTTCTAAACCTGAGCTACACCTGCATGACCAGGCATCTAAATGCAAACCAAGAGCTGCAGTGGAGTACACACCTCAAAAAATACGAAATATCTCAAGCTCCTCCTGCTTCCTCTTCTGCTGCAGTCTCGGCCTCTTCCTCCCCATCTGGAGTGACAGTGGCACCTGCCACCCCGCAAACAGAGGATGTGGCAGCAACACCACCACCTCCACCACCGTCACCCAGCATGTCCACACTGTCCCATGGAAGCGTTCAGTTGTCCATCCCCCAAACACTGGAGAGAAAGAGTAAATACCCCCCTACCCACACGTGACCCCCTGCCCTGAATGCCAACATTTAAAAATTCTTGGCCTTTGAAATGCTGTCATTCTGTCTGGTGGAGAAAGAGACTTTTTAAAAACCTTATGGCGGTGGCTTCCCCAAAGTATGTGGTTCCCCACCACCACTACTTATCCAGGTGAGCCACCCCTGCCTTGTACAACCAAGTGGCAGAAAAAATCAGGTGTGCACTGCGCAACGCCATCTGTGGCAGGGTCCACATAACCACAGATACGTGGATCAGTAAGCACGGGCAGGGACGTTATATCTCCCTAACTGCACACTGAGTAAATGCTGTGGTGGGGCTGAGGCGGACAGCAGTTTGGCACATGTCCTTCTGCCACTAAGGATTGCAGAATGTTTCTTGTTGCCTCCTGTTGCCTCATCCTTCTACTCAGCTACATCCTCTACCACCTCCTCATCTGGTCAGCGTAACACCTGCACCACCAACTTCAGCACAGACAGGGGGAAATGACAGCAGGCTGTTTTGAAACACATCTGTTTGGGGGGAAAACTCCACACTGCTCAGGAGCTGTGGATGGGCATGGAACAACAGACCGATGAGTGCTTAGTGCCACTGAGCCTCAAGCCCGGCCTGGTGGTGTGCGATAATGAGTGAAATCTCGTAGCAGCTCTGGGCCTAGACAGTTTGATGCACACCCCTTGCCTGGCGCATGTGCTGAATTTGGTGGTGCAGAGGTTCTAGAAAAATTACCCTGATATGTCAGAGCTGCTGCAGAAAGTGCGGGCCATCTCTCCACACTTTCGGCGTTCTCAACCTGCTGCTGCTCGCCTGTCTGCACTGCAGCGTAACTTCAGCGTTCCCACTCACCACCTTATTTGCGACGAACCCACAAGGACCTCCACCTTGCACATGCTGGAGAGACTGTGCGAGCAGCAGGCGATAGTGGAGTTTCAGCTGCAGCACACACGGGTAAGTCTCTCTGCGGAACAGCACCACTTCACCACCAACAAGTGGGCCTCCATTGTCTCCTTGGAAAAACTCTTCGGGCGGTGATGGAAGAGGATGTGGCACAGGAGGAAGAGGAGAAGGAAGAGGGGTCAATTCCACGGTTATCAGGCCAGTCATTCACAAGTGGCTTGGAGGGTGGCTTCCTGCACCAACAGAGGCCAGGTATACAACTGTCCAGCCAGGACACAGTTCTGTAGGATGATAAGGAGGAGAAACCATGTTCACAGCAGGATGGCACCCAAAGCAGCTCATGGCCATTACTGGAGCGTGGCTGGGGGGATGGGGGGATACAGAGGACAGAGACAATACACCTCCCACAGAGGACAGCTTGTCATTGCCTCTGGGCAGCCTGGCACACATGAGCAACTACATGCTGCAGTGCATGCGCACTGACCGCCGAGTTGCCCACATTCTACCAGTGCTGATTACTGGGTGGCCACCCTGCTGGGTCCCCGCTATAAGGACAATGTGCCGTCCATAATTCCATCACTGGAACGTGATCGGAAGATGTGCGAGTACAAGCGCATGCTCGTAGACGCACCTCTGATGACATTCCGTCCTGACAGCGGGGGCTCAGTGGAAGCACAAGGCGAAGGCAGAGGAGGAGGAAGAAGCTGCCAATGCAGAGGGGGCACTGCCAGCACCTTAGAAGTAAGGGTTAGCATGGCCGAAACATGGAAAAGCTTTGTCAGCACGCCTTAATAGTGATGTCCCGAACTATTCGCCGGCGAACATAGCTTGTTCACGCTCGCCGCGGCGGGCGAACGTATGCGATGTTCGCGTTCGCCCCAATACTTTATCATTGAGCAAATTTTGACCCTGTACCTCACAGTCAGCAGACACATTCCAGCCAATCAGCATACCCTCGCTCCCAGACCCTCCCATCTCCTATCAAAAAGCAAGGACGGCATCCATCTTAGATTCATTCTGAAGCTGCAGTTTTAGTAGTTGTAATCGCAATGCGATTAATATAACCTGTATTAATCACATTGCGAAATCAACTTAGAGCTGAGTTCCTAATGGTTGTATTGGTAGAATATAATGAATATCACGAATATAGCACTATATTCTCAATGTTCGTTATATTCTAGCAACAACCATTAGGAACTCAGCTCAAGTTGAATTCGCAATGCGAACATATACTCGCATTGCAAATTCAACTTAGAGTGGAAGTTCCTAATGGTTGTATTGCTAGAATTGACGAAGATAACGAATATCACAAATTCACGAATATAGCACTATATTCTCAATCTTCGTTATATTCTAGCAAGCCAACCATTAGGAACCCAGCTCTAAGTTGAATTCGCAATCCGATTAATACAGGTTATATTAATCGCATTGTGAATTCAACTTAGAGATGGGATCCCATTGGTTGTATTGCTAGTATTATATAACGAAGATTGAGAATATAGCACTATATTCTCAATCTTCGTTATATTCTAGGAATACAAACATTAGGAAACCAGCTCTAAGTTGAATTCACAATGCGATTAATGCAGGTTATATTAATCGCATTGCGAATTCAACTTACCACACTCTGCGTCAACTACGTAATTTTCTATGGGAGGTTTGCCATGGATCCCCCTCCGGCATGCCACAGTCCAGATTTCAAGTCCCCTTGAAACAACTTTTTTATCACTATTGTGACCAGAAAGAGTCCCTGTGGGTTTTAAAATTCGCCTGTCTATTGAAGTCTATGGCGGTTCGCCCTGTTCGCCCGTTCGCGAACATTTGTGGAAGTTCACATTTGCCGTTTGCGAACGGAAAATTTTATGTTTGCGACATCTCTACGCCTTAACAACCAGCACCACCAGCTGATACGGAACGTCTTGGCAGGAGGCAAGATTTCAGCAACATGGTGGAACAGTATGTGTGCACACGCCAACATGTACTGACTGATGGGTCTGCCCCATTCAACTTCTGGGTCTCCAAATTGGGCGCATGACCTGAGCTTGCCCTTTACGCCTTGGAAGTGATGGCCTACCCTACCAGTGTATTGTCCGAATGTGTGTTTAGCACGGCAGGAGGGGTGATCACAGACAAGCGCAGCCGCCTATCCACAGCCAACGTGGACAAGCTCACATTCATTAAAATGCATTCTCTTTTCTAGTTACCAATGTTTTGGGGTCTTCCCAAATTTATAAAAAAATAAAAAATTATTATAAATAAAGGGAAAAAAAAGAAAAAGAAAAAGACAACAAAAACAGTGTTGGCTACCTCCTCCTTCTCCACTGCCGCTTCCACCTCCACCTACACTGCCACGTCCACCAACTGCTCAACCTCCTACTCCACTTTGACCTCCACTTCCTAGTTCAAGATTATTATTATTTTTTTTAATTATATTCTTTTATTTTAAGTCATTTCCCTATCCACATTTGTTTGCAGGGCAATTGTCCTGCTCTTACCCCCATTTTGCTTCCTTTTGCAGACCTCTAGCCCTCACTTTGACTATTTTACAGCCATTTTAATGCACCAAAGTTCGGGTCCCCATTGACTTCAATGTGGTTCGGTTTCGGTTTAGAGTTCAGGTTAAGTTCGGATCCCGAACCCGAACTTTAACCCGAAGTTCGGCTGAACCCGACGAACCCGAACATCCACGGGTCCGCTCAACCCTTTTTTAGGCCATTCTGATATGGCGTTATTTGCTTATTTTTATTGAGGTACTCCAAGATAGCATCTCTTAGAAAACCTTCAAACAGTTTACCCACGACAGATGTTTAACTTACCAGGATATAGTTTCCAGGCTCTGTATTCAGATCCTTTTTGAATATTGGCACCACATTTGCTATGCGCCAATCCTGTGGAACACTCCCCATCATTATAGAGTCCTTAAATATCAGAAATAAGGGTCTGGCTATGACATTACTTTGCGTTAACTTGCATTATATGAGTCAAGCAGTTTTTCAAATATAGTACATAGGTTATATTATTATACTTTAGCTATGTGTAGATCTATTAGACTTTTTTTTTTGCTTTATCTACTATTGTGAAATTAAAATGAGGCATAAAAAATATCATAATACAGCTGATTCTGCTGTGAGTGTGGGCGGGTAGCACTTCATGGACATTAAAGAATATAATAATATGTTGCTTGTTTTTCTAATCTTCTAACAACGTCTGCATAAAATATCTTGGAAATTATAAGATGGAAATTAATTTTAGTCAAAAGGTGGTAAAAGTTAGAGACTTATTAACAGCTTTTGTCCTGGTGATTTTATTTTCCTGGGGGGGAAAGTATCCATCAAATTATATGAAAATGTTTCCAAATCATTTCAGAATAAGTACGTTTAACATTTAAATTGTAACAAAAATGTATAAAAGTGAGGCACATTATTTTGTTGAAATATATAGTGACATAAATTAGATGCCATTTGTGAGTTTTTTGTAGTTAGGGTTCATTCACACTTTCATATCAAAATATGGTTCAAAATTCAAATATTGATACTCAACATGGTTTATCTGTTTTTTTATTACAATGTGTTCCATTTTTCATGGTTTTTTTTAAGAATTGTGTTTGTTACAAAAATGTGGATGATAAAAGCAGAACAAATACAGGCATGAGTGAACTATGCTAATACAGAATATCTATTTTTAAATTCTACCCATTGACTTCTATGGGCTAAAAACGATAACTATATGAATCAATAGGGTTGTGCATTCAGAAACAGTAAAAATACCAAATTATTCATATGTATTAGAAATTTTTTTTATTAAAAAATGAAATTAATATAGATCTGTAATACACAATTGTAAAGCCCTTACAATGAGTATAACACTGGGTACATTATACCCTATGGTTCCTGCTGGTGATGGAAAAAAGGTAAAAAATAAATTGAGCTTACTATTTAAGTCAGAAACCAATGAGCACTATTACCTTCTTTCCTAAAAAAAAAAAAAGACCAACTAACTAGTAATTCCTTTTATCACAGCTACATAAAAGGCATGGTTTGTTGCTCTGAAATTTACCCTTTAAATCATCTGACTTTTTTAAGGAGGGAGCATTATCACTTTACTATTACAAATAATGAATGCTGTATTGACCTTCTATTGGTTTCCCTTCTTGGTGCTGTACTGTCATACAGTGTAAAAATAACCTTATGAAATAGCCTAATTATAAGCTATATGTATGATGCCCAAATAACAGTGCATATGTTGGCCAAATGCTATTTACATAGATTTGCATAAATACCAATGCTACATAGTGTTGTCAACACATGCAGTGCAAAGATAATATACAGGACAGTGCCTAAGCGGCAGTGCAATAAATTCAAATTCTCACCGGCAATAATATCCTCTATTAGCCACCCTCCAAATTAATTTTTTTAATTTCCAATCCTTAAAATCGTGGATTCAGCCCCTTCTACTCTCAAAGTGTAACTTTAAAAGGAGGAGTGTTAGAGGTGGAATAAGAAGAGGATTCTCACTGTGGACAAATGAGGAATTCACCATACCCCTACAACTTTTTTCTAGTGTAAAAAAGCTGTGAGACCAGCCGCAATAAATCAATCCCCAACCCTCTGAGATAGAAGGCTCTGCAAGGGTTGGGGACAAGTGACCAACCTCAGCTGAGGTGAAGCCAATCGTTGCTCTGGCTTTGACAGTCAAGATCTGGCTCTCCCACCCATACCCCCGTTCCCCCCAAAGGGGTTAGCCAAGAATTTTGTAAAGGAACCTGATGGCCATACACACCATAGAACTATGTCCCTGTGACAAACAAACTGTTATGAACAAGTGGGTGTGAACCCACTGTGCCCCTTGTCCTACCTCCTCTACAGGCATTGTCTAAGTGAAGCCATCGATCTTAACAGTACCCCTGATGGTGGGTATAGACTTTACCAAGGGGAACACCAGGTTGCTGCTTCTTGAGGAGGATAGGCACACGAGGCAGCTGGTCCAGGCGGACCAGGAGGTACCTAAGAAAGGTACTAGAGGTACAGGCATTGTCAGCAGGCTGAGTTGTTACCAGGAGCAACAATGCAGGACCGAAGGATGAGGCTGAGGCGAAGTCAGACAGGCAATAGGTCATGGCAGGAGGCACAGGTTCAGGTCAGGCAATCCGGATCGGCAACAGGAGAGTCAATGCAAGCAGGCAAGGTTCAAACAGGTAGCAGAGTCCAGAAACACAAGTACGAGTCAGGAACACAAGCAGATATCAGGACACAAGGGACGGCGTCAAGCAGGGGAACAGCAGCGCACAGCAGCCGCTGCTACACAAACGTGGAAAGTGAATCCCTAATATCCATCAGATTCTCACAATTAGCATCAAGTCCTGAAGAACATCTAAAGGCAAAACCTGTCAGGCCAACTACTGTAAAAGGCCTATACTTTAAACTAACGTTGTGTGTAAAGGGCTGTTTGCATCTCATTTTTGATGCTGTACAACAGCCAGATATTTTTGTAAACAGAAAAAAAATGTATAGAATTGTATTACTTGACATACCCATAAACTATAATTGGGCTAAAGTAGTTCACAAAAGTGCTTATTTTTGACTCCTCTTGTCATTGTTTATGTTTCTGTATTTTTTTCTTTTTGCTAGACTGAATAATGTAGCATAACACACTTTTGTATCCTGCAAAAAATGGACAGAAATGTATACTTTTTTTTTTACATTGCAGTGAATGGGAGACAGATGGAAATGTAAAACAATATGTTCCATAAGAGTGCATTCACATGACCATAAGTGTCATGGATACCAGCCGCGTGCGGTCCGCATATAGAAAATGTCTATTCTTGTCCGTGGATAATTGTTAATACCCAACATCGGCTGTCCAGGGGAGAGTCAGGAGACCACAATATATATTAAATGGTCAGTCAGTCCCTTCAAAATGTGGATCTGCCAACTTGTATCTAATCTAATGGCCAGTTTTAGGCCAGTCATAATAATAGACATTAATAATGCAATGGTACACCACAGCACACAGACTTATGAGGCAAAAGAAGCAACATTTATTAATCATGGCATATGGCAGGTAGCTATGATGTTATATGTACCCCATCTAAAGAGAGAAAACATCCCTATTAAGGCCTCTTTCACACGGCCGTTGCGGGTGTATTGCGGGCAAACATGCGGGTGCGTTGTGGGAAAATATGCGATTCTTCCACGTGAGTGCAACGCGTTTCAATGCGTTTTGCACACGCGTGAGAAAAATCGGGATGTTTGGTACCTAGACTCGAACCCGGACTTCATCACTGAAGTTTGGGTTTGGGCTAGCTGTAAAATTTATTATTTTCCCTTATAACATGGTTATAAGGGAAAATAATAGCATTCTTAATACAGAATACTTAGTAAAATGGTGATGGATGGGGTTAAAAAATTAAAAATAATTAAACTTACCTAATCCGCTTGTTTGCGCAGTCCGTTGTTCTGCCAGAGAGGAAAAGGACCTTTGATGACGTCACTGAGCTCATCACATGGTCCAATCACGTGGTGCATCACCATGATGACGCAGTGATGTCATCAAAGGTCTTTTTCCTCTCTGGCAGAACACTGAACTGCGCGATTGGCTCCCCATCCCGATCATCTCTTAGCAACCTTGCGTAAAAATCGCACTGCATCCGCACTTGATTGCGGACGCTTGCGATTTTTACGCAGCCCCATTCTGTTTTATGGGGCATGCGTTGCGTGAAAACCCCCCAATATAGACCCTGCTGCGATTTTCACGCAACGTAGAAGTGATGCATGAAAATCACCGCTCATGTGCACAGCCCCATAGAAATAAATGGGTCCGGATTTAGAGCGGGTGCAATGAGTTCACTTCACGCATTACACCTGCGTAGAAAACTCGCCGTGTGAAAGGGGCCTAACTCCAGACTTTTTTTTTTAAACAACTTGGCCAAGATTTACAGACAAAACATTTTAGAAGAACTGGAAAACCAAAGCTAGACTTTAAAAAACATATATCTATAGCTGAAAATACTGATATAAAAACATTTGCAGCTTTTGATGTGAATTCATTATTACAACCACGTAAAACCTGAACAAGCTTGTCTAGCTTAAAGGGGTCCTATAATTAATGTAAAAAATGAAAATCAGACATGATATAGTACATGACTATCTCTTTCTAACAAACCTAAAACCAGCCCTGTACCTCACATGGGTCCAGAGATCTCCCTATTCATTGTGCTGCTAGATTTATATCAAGCTGACAGCTTAAGGGGAGTGTCTTTTGTGCTCCAGCTATCTCCCAGATCACAGATCAGGAGGCAGTTGAAGGATGAAATTGAGCATGTGCGGCCATCTCAGTGAGATGGACAAAAAAATTATAAAACAAAAACAATGAGAGGTGGCACTATTCAGATACATTTTATTAAATAACTCAGCGGCTATACAACATTTTTAATTGCATGCCATTACAAAAGTAATCAGATCTAGGTGGGGCAAAAAAAAAATCTACATTTTATTTTAGACATGGGAGAAAAGTCCTACTTTTTTTATGGATTGTTTGTGAATTTTTGAATGGTTGCCGGGAAATAACTTCCTTAGCCCCCAAATAATTGGCAATAATTAAGGGTGATTGTATAAGTTCAATCCAAACTTATGAACCGAAAGAGGAAGTTTGGGGAGGGCTTGCCCTGATTGGCTCCCGGGCTAACAAAAAGCCTGGATGAGCCAATCAGTGCTGCATCAGGCAGGGAGGTGCCCTAGCAGAATGAACAGAATGCCATTCTGTGATGGGTTGAGAGTAGCGTTGAGCGAACAACTGGATGTTCAGGTTCAAGAAGTTCGGCCGAACTTCCCGAAAATGTTCGGGTTCAGGATACGAACTTCACCCCGAACCTCATTTAAGTCAATGGCGACCCGAACTTTTGGGCACTAAAAAGGCTGTAAAATAGCCCAGAAAAGGGCTAGAGGGCTGCAAAAGGCAGCAAAATGTAGGTAAATCCCCTGCAAACAAATGTGGATAGGGAAATGACTTAAAATAAAATAAATAAAAATTAACCAATATCAATTGGCAACTTGGAGGAGGAGGAGGTGGAATAGGAGTTTGGGGTGGCATCAGGTGGGAATGCTATGGGAGTTGACGTTCTTATCATAGCCAAAAAGAATTCATGTCTGCCTGCAGTGCCACAGGCCTCATTCACAGACTCAGGGCCATGGCACCCGCAAAGAGGAGAGCGCTCCCGTACAGCAACACAGGCCTCAGGTCAACCTGCAATGGAATAGGCAATTATCATTTATGTAGGCCCCTGACACCCAGACAGAGGAGAGGTCATTTGACAGTAAAAAGAGTTTAATGTCTCTCATCCAGACAGCAAGCAATTAAACAAAATATAGGCCACTGACACCCACACAATGGGGCGGTCATTAGACAGTAAAAAGAGTTTAATATCTCCCACCAAGACGACAAATGAATAAACGACATATAGGCCCCTGACACTCACACAATGGGGCAGTCATTTGACAGTAAAAAGAGTTAAATGTCTGCCACCAAGACAGCAAACAAGTACGTGAAATTTAGGCCTCTGACACCCACACAATGGGGCGGTCATTAGATAGCAAAAAGAGTTAAATGTCTGCCACCAAGACAGCAAGCAATTAAACGAAATTTAGGCCCCTGACACCCATACAATGGGGCGGTCATTAGACAGTAAAAAGTGTTAAATGTCTTTCACCAAGACAGCAAGCAAGTACGTGAAATTTAGGCCCCTGACAGCCAGACAATGGGGCGGTCATTAGACAGTAAAAAGACTTTAATATCTCCCACTGTAACGGATCAACGGGTGTGGACCGGCTGTGCCACTTACCGGTTTGGCTTTGGGCCAAACTTGGGAGCGGAGTCTAAGTGTCCCCCTGGTTTTAACCCTTTATCCCGCTCCAGGATGCGGAAGCTGGACTCAGCTGCAGGGGAGACACCCGGTCGCTACCGCAAGAGTGGTCCCGGTTAAGTGGCAGCTGGCCGGGCAGGCCAGAAACCCCCGATGCTAGCACCGGGGAACAGGCAATATAGCAGACAGCCGCAGGATAATGCTGAGCTGAACAAGCGGTATAGCAGAGCTAGTGCTGTGAGAACAGCAGAGCTGAGTTAGTCCAGGGGGAGCTGGTGTAACGATCTGCACAGCAGACAGAGGCGTGGTCGACAGTCCAGGTCTTTAACTTGAGAGCAGCGAGGTACAAGAGGATCAAGCAAAGACGAGGTCAAGATACAGGCAGAGGTCATAAACAGGATGTCGAATGTAGGAACAACAGGAACCTTAGCTGTAGGAAGTACAATATTGCTCAGGCATTGCAGGAAGGGGGAAGCACCCTTATAAAGGTGGTGCCTGGCCAGGATTGGAGAGAGGGCGGAATCAGAGGCGTGCAATAACCCTTAAAATACCAGGACGCCTGCGGCTCCTACAAGATACAACAGAAGCTGTCGTAGCCTGCGACAACGCAGGAAAGCGGGTCCGGAGCCTGCAGCGAAGAGGAGGAGCCCCGCGTGCAGCTTGACTGAGGTACGTAGTCGGACGCACTGCACGCTGGCGGCTGCCAACTGCCATTGTTACAGTATCCCCCCTCTCACGCCACTTCTTTTTGGCCTTGATGCGCTGAAAAAATCTTCTGAGAAGATTCGGAGCATGTACATTCTCCTCCGGCTCCCAGGAACGTTCCTCAGGAACATAATTCTTCCAGTCTACAAGGAAGTCCCTTTTACCACCAACAACCTTGGAATCAAGGATGTTCTGTACTTCAAATTCAGGCTCACCGTTAGTAGGCACGGAAGTAGAGGTGGAGGGAGGCCAGGAAAAGGAGTTAAGGACTAATGGTTTCAGAAGAGATACATGAAAAGAATTTGGAATCCGGATAGAAGGAGGCAACCGGAGTTTATAAGAAACACGGTTGATACGCTCAAGGACCTCAAACGGGCCCAGAAACCGTGGAGCAAATTTGTAACAGGGTACCTTCATGCGGATGTTCCGGGAGGAAAGCCAGACTTTGTCGCCAGGAGAGAACTGAGGAGAAGGTCTACGTCTGGTATCCGCATTTTTCTTCATACGAGTAACAGCCTGAGAGATGGAGTCCTTAGTCTGTCTCCAGATGCTGAGGAAGTCTCTGAACAAAGAATTAGCAGCCGGTACCTCGGAAGATGCGGACAGGGGTAATGGAGCACGAGGGTGTAATCCATACACTATGTAGAAGGGAGAAGAGCCTGTGGATTCTCCGGAATGGCTGTTGTATGAGAATTCCCCCCAAGGCAGGAGCTGCACCCAATCATCATGCTGAGCAGAGACAAAGTGATGTAGGTAGTTCTCCAAAGTCTGATTAACTCGTTCAACTTGCCCATTAGACTGAGGGTGACATCCAGAAGAGAAGTCCAACTTCACCTCAAGTAGCCCACAGAACGCTCTCCAGAATTTGGAAGTAAATTGTACCCCTCGATCGGACACAATGTGCAGAGGTAGGCCAAGAAGGCGGAAGATGTGTTCGAAGAACAGACAGGCTAGTCGCTTACCAGAGGGCAATCCAGGAAGCGGAATAAAGTGTGCCATCTTGGAGAATCTGTCTACCACTACCCAGATTACAGAACAGCCAGCAGAGGATGGGAGGTCTGAGATAAAGTCCATAGCAACATGCTGCCAGGGAACTTCCGGAATGGGTAACGGTAGTAGCAACCCTGCTGGTTTGGTTCGGGGAACCTTGTTGCGGGCACAGGAGGTACAGGCAGACACAAATTCCCGAACATCTTTGGGTAGGGTCGGCCACCAGTAGTGACGGGACAGCAACTCAAGGGTCTTACGTACCCCAGGGTGACCAGCGTACTTGGAGCAATGTCCCCAGAAGAGAATCTTCCTCCTCTTGGCTTGCGGAACAAAAATCTTTCCCGGAGGAATATCTTTTACTCGAATTGGCGCCACTGAAACCAGGCAGGACGGATCGATGATATGTTGAGGTTCCTCAATCTGATCTGCTGGGTCAAAGGAACGGGAAAGCGCATCAGCCCTCACATTTTTGTCTGCCGGTCGAAAATGCAGAAGGAAATTGAATCGGGCAAAGAAGAGTGCCCATCGAGCCTGACGTGGATTAAGACGCTGTTTAGACTGCAGATAAGTCAGATTCTTGTGGTCAGTGTATATAACCACTGAATGCAAAGCCCCCTCCAGAAGGTGTCTCCATTCTTCCAAGGCCATCTTGATAGCAAGCAGTTCTCTATCACCGATGGAGTAGTTTCTTTCTGCAGAAGAGAAAAGCTTGGAGAAGAAACCACACAAGACAAATTTCCCTTTGGAGGTCTTCTGTAGCAGGACTGCACCTGCACCAATAGAAGAAGCATCCACTTCTAGGAAGAACTGTTTGGAAGTGTCTGGATGATGGAGGACAGGAGAAGCAGCAAAGCAATCTGAGTTGTCGGAATGCAGACTCTGCTTCAGATGTCCATTTCTTTGCATCTGCTCCTTTCTTAGTCAGCGCAGAAATTGGGGCTGTGAGAGAAGAGAAGTTTGGAATGAACTGCCTATAGAAGTTGGCAAATCCCAGAAATCTTTGAATGGCACGGAGACCTTGAGGACGGGGCCAATTCTGGATGGCAGAGATCTTGTCGGGGTCCATTTGCAGACCAGTGCAGGAAACAATGTACCCCAGAAAGGGTAAGGAAGACTGCTCAAAGACACACTTTTCGAGCTTGGCAAACAGACCATTCTCCCTTAGACACTGCAGAACCAGGCGCACTTGTCTCCGGTGAGTGGACAAGTCGGTTAAATAAATGAGTATATCGTCGAGATACACTACTACACACTTGTATAACAGGTCCCGGAAGATGTCATTTACAAATTCTTGGAAGACTGCAGGAGCGTTGCAAAGGCCGAATGGCATAACCAAGTACTCATAGTGGCCATCACGGGTATTGAATGCCGTCTTCCACTCGTCGCCTTCACAGATTCGGATCAGGTTATATGCACCACGTAGATCCAATTTAGAAAAATCTGTGCGCCTCGGATACGGTCAAACAATTCAGACATCAGGGGCAGAGGATACTTGTTCTTGACTGTGATCTTGTTCAGTCCACGATAATCTATGCATGGACGGAGTGACCCGTCTTTCTTGGACACGAAGAAGAAACCTGCTCCAGCAGGCGAGGTAGACTTCCGCATAAACCCCCTCTCCAGGTTCTCCTTAATATACTCGGCCATAGCCTGTGTCTCAGGCAGGGATAAAGGATAAACCCTTCCATGAGGAGGAGAAGTCCCAGGTAGAAGATCGATCGGGCAGTCATAAGTCCGATGAGGTGGTAAAGTCTCTGCCCTCTTCTTACAGAAAACATCTCCAAATGATGCAAGTTGCAGAGGCAGACCAGGCAGGTTCACAGGAACCGGACGAGGAGACATTGGGTGGACCATCCACAGGCAGGAGGTTTGGCACTGAGGACCCCAGCGGAGAATATCCCCCTTTCGCCAGTCTAAGACGGGAGAATGTTGCTGTAGCCAGGGCAATCCCAGAATCACTGGGTCAGTGGAATCTGGCAGGACATAGAAGGATATTTCTTCAGAATGTAGCACCCCGACTTGGAGTTTCACAGGAGCCGTGATGAACTGAATAGGTTTGGGTAAGGTTTGTCCATTAACAATCGTTGCCACCAGAGGCTTCGCCAGACGGGTAGTGGAAAGCTGGCACTGAGTCACCAGGGCTTGATTAACAAAATTTCCGGCAGCGCCAGAATCCAGGAAGGCAGGTACCGATATACTGGTTTTCCAAGCAGACACCATTACAGGGATAAGAAGTTTGGGAGAATTGTCTTTTTCACCTAGGGTCACTTCTCCCAATGAGCCTAGGCGCTGAAGTTTTCCGTCTTCTGGGGGCAGGTACGAACAACATGTTCCTTTCCACCGCAGTAGAGGCACAAGTTCTCTGCTCGACGTCGCTGGCACTCCTGATCAGAGAGCTTCAGGCAATCCACCTGCATAGGCTCTTCAGACGGAATCGCAGCAGGAGTCTGAACAGTCCTCTGGAAGACAGGTGCGAGTTTAGACGTCTGCTTCATCCTTGCGGCTTGAGAAAAACGTTCACGAAACCGCGCGTCTATGCGTGTGGCCAATGTGATCAAAGCGTCCAGAGAGCCAGGGAGGTCCCTTCCCGCTAGTTCGTCTTTAATGCGGTCACACAGACACTCCCAGAATACGGCTCGTTGAGCTTCATCATTCCAGGGCAGTGCTGCGGCCAGTGTACGGAACTGGATTGCGTATTGGCCCACTGTCCTAGAGCCTTGACGCAGACGAAGGAGAGCAGATTCTGCAGACGAGGCACGGCCAGGTTCCTCAAATGCTGTACGGAAAACAGTTAAGAAGGTCTGTAGGCTTGCGGTCTCGGGTCCGCTTCACTCCCATATAGGATTAGCCCAAGCAAGAGCTTCTTCAGAGAGCAGAGATACAATGAAAGCCACCTTTGCTCGGTCAGACTGGAACTTGTCTCCATGTAGCTCAAAGTGGATCAAGCATTGATTCAGGAACCCTCTGCAGGCCTTTGACTCACCGCTGAAATGTGGAGGCAAGGGAAGTTGGACAGCAGACGTGCCCTGATATGCAGACGATGCAACGGAATTAGCAGGAGTTGCTGGGACCTGTAGTGCCGCAGGAGCAGTAGTGGGTAGAGCGTCCAGACGTGCAGAAATTGTGTTCAGATATTGCAGCAGGACTTCTTGGCGTTCACTCTGGCGTTGCAGCTCTCGGTATAAATCTTGTAACACAGGCTTGGGCTTGCCAGCGGGGTCCATGGCCTGAGCAAACTGTAACGGATCAACGGGTGTGGACCCGCTGTGCCACTTACCGGTTTGGCTTTGGGCCAAACTTAGTAGAGGAGTCTAAGTGTCCCCCTGGTTTTCACCCTTTATCCCGCTCCAGGATGCAGAAGCTGGACTCAGCTGCAGGGGAGACACCCGGTCGCTACCGCAAGAGTGGTCCCGGTTAAGTGGCAGCTGGCCGGGCAGGCCAGAAAGCCCCGATGCTAGCACCGGGGAACAAGCAATATAGCAGACAACCGCAGGATAATGCTGAGCTGAACAAGCGGTATAGCAGAGCTAGTGCTCTGAGAACAGCAGAGCTGAGTTAGTCCAGGTGAAGCTGGTGTAGCGATCTGCACAGCAGACAGAGGCGTGGTCGACAGTCCGGGTCTTCAACTTGAGAGCAGCGAGGTACAAGAGGATCAAGCAGAGACGAGGTCAGGATACAGGCAGAGGTCATAAACAGGATGTCGAATGCAGGAACAACAGGAGCCTTAGCTGTAGGAAGTACAATATTGCTAAAGCATTGCAGGAAGGGGGAAGCACCCTTATAAAGGTGGTGCCTGGCTAGGATTGGAAAGAGGGCGGAATCAGGGACGTGCATTAACCCTTAAAGTACCAGGACGCCTGCGGCTCCTACAAGATACAACAGAAGCTATCATAGCCTGCGACAGCGCAGGAAAGCGGGTCCGGAGCCTGCAGCGAAGAGGAGGAGCCCCGCGTGCAGCTCGACTGAGGTACGTAGTCGGACGCACTGCACGCTGGTGGCTGCCAACTGCCATTGTTACACCCACCAAGACAACAAATGATTATACGACATATAGGCCCCTGACACCCAGACAATGGGGCGGTCATTAGCCAGTAAAAAGAGTTAAATGTCTGCCACCAAGACAGCAAGCAAGTACGTGAAATTTAGGCCCCTGATACCAACACAATTTGGCGGTCTTTAGACAGCAAAAAGAGTTAAATGTCTGTCACCAAGACAGCAAGCAATTAAACTAAACTTAGGTCCCTGACACCCAGACAATGGGGCAGTCATTAGACAGTAAAAAGCGTTTAATATCTGCCACCAAGACAACAAATGATTAAATGACATATAGGCCCCTGACACCCAGACAATGGGGCGGTCATTAGACAGTAAAAAGTGTTAAATGTCTGCCACCAAGACAGCAAGCAAGCACGTGAAATTTAGGCCCCTGAAAGCTAGACAATGAGGCGGTCATCAGACAGTAAAAAGAGTTTAATATCTCCCACCAAGACAACATATGATTAAACGACATATAGGCCCCTGACACCCAGACAATGAGGCTGTCATTAGACAGTAAAAAGAGATAAATGTCTGCCACCAAGACAGCAAGCAAGTACGTGAAAGTTAGGCCCCTGACACCCAGACAGAGGAGAGAGGTCCCATAGCAGCAAAAGAGGCATCAAGTCACCCACCAACGGAGAAGGCCACTTTTAGTTATTTAGACCGCAGCACCCAGACAGAGGAGAGAGGTCCCAACGCAGAGAATCAAGCTTCATGTCACCCACCAATGGAGAAGGCAACTTTCAGATATTTAGGCCCCTCGCACCCAGACGGAGGAGAGGTTCATTCAACTTTGGGTTGCCCCGCAAAATAATGGTAAAATTAAAAAAAGAGGATTCAATAAAGAAGTGCCCTGGAGTACAAGAATATACGGTTAAGGGGAGGTAGTTATAAATGTGTATTCTGCACAAGGGATGGACATGTCCTGTGGGATCCATGCCTGGTTCATTTTTATGAATGCCAGCTTGTCCAAGTTTGTCCAAGCTTGTCCAAGTTGGCTGTGGACAGGCGGCTGCGTTTGTCAGTAATGACGCCACCAGCCGTGCTGAATACACGTTCAGACAAAACGCTAGCCGCCGGGCAGGCCAGCACCTCCAAGGCATAAAAGGCTAGCTCTGGCCACGTGGACAATTTGAAGACCCAGAAGTTGAATGGGGCCATCAGTCAGTACGTGGAGGGGTGTGCACACGTACTGTTCCACCATGTTAGTGAAATGCTGCCTCCTGGTAACACATTCCGCAATAGGTAGTGGTGCAGTTAGCTGTGGCGTGGAGACAAAACTTTTCCACATCTCTGCCATGCTAACCTCAGAGGAGCTGGCCATGACACAGCTGCGTTGGCGACCTCTTGCTCCTCCTCTGCCTTCGCCTTGGGCTTCCACTTGTTCCCCTGTGACATTCGGGAATGCTCTCAGTAGCGCGTCTACCATCGTTCGCTTGTACTCGCGCATCTTCCTATCACGCTTCAGTGCAGGAAGTAAGGTGGGCACATTGTCTTTGTACCGGGGATCCAGCAGGGTGGCTAACCCAGTAGTCCGAACACGTTAAAATGTGGGCAACTCTGCTGTCGTTCCGCAGGCACTGCAGCATGTAGTCGCTCATGTGTGCCAGGCTCCCCAGAGGTAAGGACAAGCTGTCCTCTGTGGGAGGCGTATCGTCATCGTCCTCCGTGTCCCCTCAGCCACGCACCAATGATGGGCCCAAACTGCGTTGGGTGCCACCCCGCTGTGAACATCCTTCATCCTCATCCTCCTCCTCATCCTTGTCCTCCTCGTCCTCCAGTAGTGGGCCCTGGCTGGCCACATTTGTACCTGGCCTCTGCTTTTGCAAAAAAACTCCCTCTGAGCCACTTCTAACAGTCTGGCCTGGAAGTGCTAAAAATGACCCCTCTTCCTCCTCCTCCTCCTCCTGGGACACCTCCTCTTCCATCATCGCCATAAGTGTTTTCTCAAGGAGACATAGAAGTGGTATTGTAACGCTGATAACAGCGTCATTGCCACTGGCCATGTTAGTGGAGTACTCGAAACAGTGCAACAGGGCACACAGGTCTCGCATGGAGGTGAAGTAGTGCTGTTCCGCAGTGCGACTGACCCGTGCGTGCTGCAGCTGAAACTCCACTATGGCCTGCTGCTGCTCACACAGTCTCTCCAGCATGTGCAAGGTGGAGTTCCATCTACTGGGCACGTCGCATATGAGGCGGTGAACGGGAAGGCCGAAGTTACGCTGTAGCACAGACCTGCAAGCAGCGGCCCGCACTTTATGCAGCAGCTCTGACATGTCGGGGTAGTTGTGAATGAACTTCTGCACCACCAAATTCAGCACATGCGCCAGGCAAGGGATGTGCGTCAAACCGGCTAGTCCCAGAGCTGCGACGAGATTTCGCCCATAATCGCACACCACCAGGTCGGGCTTGAGGCCCACCGACAACTCGCCGGTCTGTTGTTCAATACCCCGCCACAACTCCTGCGCGGTGTGGGGCCTGTCCCCCAAACATATGAGTTTCAGAACGACCTGCTGACGTTTACCCTGGGCTGTGCTGAAGTTGGTCGTGAAGGCGTGTGGCTGACTGGATCAGCAGGTGGAAGAAGAGGAGGAGGAAGCCGAGTAGGAGGTGGGGGCTACAGGAGGCAAATAATGATGCCCTGCGATCCTTGGCGGCGGAAGGACGTGCGACAAAGAACTCTCCGCCTGGGGCCCAGCCAACACTACACTTACCCAGTGTGCAGTTTGGGAGATATAGCGTCCCTGGCCGTGCTTACTGGTCCACGAATCTGTGGTTAGGTGGACCTTGCCCCAGATGGCGTTGCACAGTGCACTCTTGATTTTATCGGATACTTGGTTGTGCAGGGAAGGCACGGCTCTCTTGGAGAAGTAGTGGTGGCTGGGAACAACATACTGTGGGACAGCCATCGACATCAGCTGTTGAAGCTGTCTGTGTCAACCAGCCTGAATGACAGCATTTCAAAGGCCAGTTGTTTAGAAATACTGGTATTCAGGGCTTGTGGGTGAGTAGGTGTGAATTTACGCTTTCACTCCAATGTTTGTGAGATGGAGAGCTGAACGCTGCCGTGTGACATGATGGAAATGCTTGGTGACGGAGGTGGTGGTGTTGGTGGCACATCCTCTGTTTGGTGGGCGGCAGGGGCCAACATTCTTCCTGAGGCGGAGAAAGAGGCCGAGGCAGCAGCAGTAGAGGGAGCAGAGGGAGCCTGAGTGAGTTCCTTGTTTTTAAGGTGTTTACTCCACTGCAGTGCATGTGCCTCGTCATGCAGGTTGTCCTAAGGTTCAGAACGTTAATGCCTCGCTTCAGGCTCTGATGGCACAGCGTGCAAACCACTCTGGTCTTGTCGTCAGTACATTGTTTGAAGAAGTACCATGCCAGGGAACTCCTTGAAGCTGCCTTTGGGGTGCTCGGTCCCTGGTGGCAGTGGCCAGTAGCAGGCAAACTCTATTGGCGGCGGCTGTTCTGCTTTTGCCCCCTGCTCCCTCTTTTGCTACGCTGTTGGCTCGGTCTCACCACTGCCTCTTCCTCTGAACTATGAAAGTCAGTGGCACGACCTTCATTCCATGTGGGGTATAGGACCTCATCGTTTCCTGCATCGTCTTCCATACCGTCTTCCGACCTGACCTCCTGTTCGGTCTGCACACTGCAAAAAGACTCAGCAGTTTGCACCTGGGTTTCGTCATCATCAGAGACGTGCGGACTCTGATGAGATGGTATTCCCATGTTCTCATCATCAGGAAACATAAGTGGTTGGGCGTCAGTGCATTCTATGTCTTCCACCACTGGGGAAGGGCTAGGTGGATTCACTTGGGAAACCCTGCCAGCAGAGTCTTCAAACAGCATAAGAGACTGCTGCATAACTTGAGGCTCAGACAGTTTCCCTGATATGCATGGGGGTGATGTGACAGACTAATGGGCTTGGTTTTCAGGCTCCACCTGTGCGCTTTCTGCAGAAGACTGGGTGGGAGATAATGTTGTGAACGTGCTGGATCCACTGTCGGCCACCCAATTGACTAGCGCCTGTACTTGCTCATGCCTTACCGTCCTTAGAACGGCATTGGGCCCCACCAAATATCGTAAATTCTGGCGGGTACTGGAACCTGATGTAGTTGGTTCAATAGGACGTTTGGTGGTGGCAGAATGGCCACGTCCTCTCCCAGCACCAGAGGGTCCACTAACAACACCACGACCATGTCCGTGTCCGCGTCCCTCACTAGATGTTTTCCTCATTGTTACCGTTTACCACAATAAGAAAAAAATTATTTGGCCCAATGTATTAAATTCAAATTCAGGCCTTTTTTTACAGGCACCTAACACTATCTGGCTATCTATTTATGTACCGTATTACACTAATCCAGGCACAGCAGTAACCACTGATTTAGGGGAATATCAATTGTAGGCCTAGTATTTAGGCCCTGGATAAAAGTTATCCTTTTATCGACAGATTTACACTTGGAGATGCACAGTAGCATGTGAAAAAATATATAGGATTATGCTTTCAGCACTTGTATTTTAACACTTTGTGTAATACACCCTTTAACGGAAAGAAATACACTTAGAGATGCAAAACAGTGTGAGCAAATGTATAGGATCATGCTGTATTTTAACACTTACTGTAATATACCCTTTAACGGAAAGAAATACACTTGGAGATGCACGCTGTTTGTAATATAAGCTTTTATGGACATATTTACACTTGGCCTGCAACAGCTGGAACACCAGATTTTGGGTATTGCTATTTTGGCAATTGAATTTCACCCCATAACAAAATATATCCTTTGACGGATACTCTTAAACTACTGGTCCAGCCACAGCTAGAACACCAGATTTACTGTATTTCTATTTTTGCAACTGAATTTCACCCCAGAAAATAATATATCCTTTGACGGACACTATCAAACTTGTCCAGTCACAGCTGGAACACCAGATTTACGGTATTTCTATCTTTGCAACTGAATTTCACCCCAGAAAATAAAATATCCTTTGACGGACACTATGAAACTTGTCCAGTCACAGCTGGAACACCAGATTTACGGTATTGCTATTTGGGTAATTGAATTTCAACCCAGAACAAAATCTATACTTTTACGGACACTCTAAAACTTGTCCAGCCACAGAAAAAAACACTGATTTAGGGTATTGCTATTTTGGCATTGAATTTAACCCCAGAACAAAAGCTATCCTTTGACGGACACTATAAAACTTGTCCTGTCACAGCAGAAACCACTGATTTAGGGTATTGCTATTTTGGAAATTTAATTTCACCCCAGAAAAAAAAAAAAATCTTTGCCAGAGAGTATTACAATTGGCTAGCCACAGCTGGAACACCATATTTAGGGGATTGCTATTTTTTAAGTGAATTTCACCTCTCAATAAAATATAGAAAATTCTATCCTGAGTTTCTAGGGGTGACAATACGCACAGCCAAGCCCCTGATGTAGGATATAGCAAAAAAAATAAAAACTACTATTGATGGATTAATGGACTGATGATTGAATGATTCACAGCTGTAGATCGATCACTTCATTAACTGTTTTTGCTGAGTTAGTCCCTGCCTAATGTCGCCCTAACAGCAGCTGCATCCTATCCCTACACTAATAAGAGCAGAGTGACGTGTGGCGCGATGTGACTCCAGCTTAAATAGAGGCTGGTTCACATGCTGCACTTGGCCAATCATAGCCATGCCAATAGTATGCATGGCTTTGATGGCCTCTTGGGGCAAGTAGTATGACACTTGCTGATTGGCTGCTTTGCAGGCTTTCAAAATGCGCCATAGAAATCGCTGAACAACGAACTCGAACCGTAACTTTTACGTAAATGTTCGGGTTCGGGTCCGTGTCACGAACACCACAAAATACTATACTGTTCGGGTTCGCTTATACCTAGTTGTGAGAGAAGGTGGTTGGGTGTTTCATTGTCTGCCAGGAAAATTATCTTCGGGAGTCAGGGACAGTGAAAACTCGAGCAGCATATGTACTGTAAGTGATTACTGCAGAAATACCCACGGTGTGGCAGCAATCTACTTTAGTGTGTTAAGTTGAAATTGAGCATCAAGGCTCGTGACTCCATGCATACCTGTGTCGATGGTGGTGGTGATAGTGGCATCTGTAGCCACCGCCTTGGTGGTGGGAGCAGCGACAGCGGCATTCATTGAAAATGCAGAGCAGGAAGCAGGGGATGGGGCCCAGGAGCCCACCATGATATCTCACACTCTAATAAAAGCAGCAGGGAGGGTGAGGACTCTGATGATGATTGTGTGTTGGAGAGGACCTGGAAGATGGATTGGGGTGATGAGGAGGAGGCAACATTAGTGCAGAAGGGCAGTGGCGGCAGTAATAAAGAGCAGAAGCCACGTATCTCCGAAAGATCAGCCAGAGCCACGTCTGCCAGGATCTGGTGATGCTGCTGACACTGTGGGTGGGTTGAGCCCAAAACATGCCAGAGCTCAGCCCAGCTTGGTTGCCTGTAGCTCTGTGTGAGCAATTCTCGTATTGCGCTTTTTCTTCACAAGGTGGGCATACAAAGCCACAGCTGTGTGCTAGATCTGCAGGATTAAAATAAATCGTGGCCATTCAAACACAATTAAAGGTACCAGAGGTCTATTGCAGAACATAAGGTGGCATCACCGGATCCTCTGGGAAAATACAACTGGTCAGTAGAGATGAGCGAATCGAAGTTGACGAAGTGTAATTTGATCCGAATTTCAGGAAAAGTTTGATTCACACCGAATCGGAATTTCCTCACGCTTCATGGTAACAAGTCGCATTTTTTCCTAAAATGGTTGCTGCACGTGTTAGGACATGGAGCAAAAAACTCTGGGAATGAGGGATCACCCACAATGCCATGTAGGAAGCCAATCAGCAGCCAGCAAGCCCCTTTAATGTCACAGCCCAAAATATAGCCTCAGCCATTTTGGATTCTGTCATTTTACAGTGTGCTTAGTGCAGGGAGAGACGTCAGCAGGCTCTAGGGACAGTGCTAGGAAAGACTTCATTGTGCTGAAAAAACGGTTTACAAGTTCAGGGAAAGATTACATTAGTCAAGGTGTAGGGAAAGGATATGGAGGCATCATCTACACTATAAATGGAGAATAGGGTGCAATAGGAGAGTGTACAGCCTGGGTAATAGGAGCTATTCTATTACACCTTGCTTCACTAATTGGGGCTCCAAATTGCAGTTATACTGCTGCTTTTAGGTTGTTTGTACTATATGATACATCACTAATTCCAGCAAACCTTGCTTGTGATGGGGGGGCAAGTTCTGTGTGATACAGCTATTTACGGGGTATATTAATAGGAAAGATACATATGGCCTATTAGCCGTTCTGCGTTGATTTTACACTGTTTAACTTTTTTTTTGGGTGGGGTGTATTAATAGAAAAAAAAAAGGAAAAAATATATGTCATAATTGCTGTTCAGCGTTGAACTTACATTGTGCTACAGCCATTTACGGTGTGTATTAATAGCAAAGATATGTAGGTCCCATTAGCTGTTCTGCGTTGATTTTACATTGTTTTATTTTTTGGGGGGTGTATTAATAAAAATAAAAAGGGAAATATTTATATATCATAATTGACGTTCAGCGGTGAAGTTACATTGTACTACAGCCATTTACATGGTGTATTATACGTACGTCCTATTAGCCGTCCTGCATTGACTTTACATTGTTTTACTTTTTTGGGGGGGAGGGGGTGTATTAATAGGAAAGAAAAAAGAAAAAAAAATATGTCTTAAGTGCAGTTCGGCGGTGAAGTTACATTGTACTACAGCCATTTACGCGGTGTATTAAAAGAAAATATATGTACATCCCATTAGCCGTTCTGCGCTGAATTGTGATTGTTATATTTCTTTTTTTGGGGTGCAGCAATAGGAAAAAGAATGTGTCTAAATTGACCTGCGGTGAATTGTCATTGTTATTTTTTTTTAATTTTTTTTTTGGTGGGGGGAGTTCATTTATTAAAAAAAATAATATATATATTAATTAATTAATTAATTGCCACATCACTAAATATATATATATATATATATATATATATATATATATATATATATACACATACTGTATATATATCTTAATTGCCACATCTGTCAGAAGGAAGGAAAACTGAGACGAACAATGGATCTTGTCAATGTAGCAGCTGTAAGACCTGTATGACATGGTCCCATGGGAATTGACTTATGATTTGGTAGCCAAAAGCAGTAGTGGGTACAAAACACAGAAGACGTGCAAATATTTCATTCATATGTCATGTCTGTTTTGGATGCACTCCTGTTTTTTTTTTTGGCTTTAGCAATACTGATTGATTACTCACCAAATGCTGATCGAGTGAAGGCGGATGCTAAACAGACAGGATCCGATTTTTAGAGTTTATTGTTCTGACAGATCAGAGGAAGGGCAAATTAATAAGTGACGTCAACATAACCTTACTGCTGACACCCGCTCCATTCTGTCAGGGGGGCTCTACTTGTATAAGTGTTTAATAGAACAGGTTCTGTTTAAATCTATGTGAAATCAGCTGACAACGGTGTAAAAGGAGTGCGCTTCTTCTTGACACTAACATTGACCTGTAAGGCTGAGTTCATACTTGAGTTAATTGGTCAGTTTTGGCCCCGTGCCCAAATAAGTGTGCAGTGATTCTAAGAGCGGCACCTGTCATCTGCATGTCATACTGACTCACAGTATTGTTTCACTACCACAGAAGACTCCCTATTCACGTTACTGCAAGGCACAGTTTTCTACACCACTATACAGGCTCTCTGTAGCCAGGAAATAGCTGTTTTTTAATGCGATTCGCTACGAATAAATTCAGATTTAATCCTTTCGGAAAATTCGGCGAACCGACCAAATCAAATTTTTGAGAAACTCGCTCATCTCTACTGGTCAGCATTCCCAATCAGAACAAGTCTGTTCTTCTCTTTCTGATCCTCTTTGTGGCAGCTAACCCACATCCCCAAGCAATACGGTATCTTTGTCATCATCATAATCATCACCTTCTTCATATCCTGGTAAGACTCCTCTTTGTCCTTGGCTCCATCGTGAGACATTTATAACGGAACATTTGGCCATGAAAATTTTTTTCTCCACCAGCAATAGCCTTGTACTCCCATATGGTATAGAATGCGGGCCACTCCTTGCTATTTTCACTGTGCATCAAGCTGCAATCCATGGTGGACACCTGGTGCAGGTGTTATGGCAGGGACAGTACATGTCTTCCACTGGGTCAATGTTTTTTGCAGCAGTGGTCAGCGACAATGGCTGCCCTGAACCTGTGCAGCACTTTCTAAATAAATACAATGGCTTGTGCAAGGTGCTGGCAAAGTCCAGAAGACCGTCAAAGCACTTTAGCCACTCTTACGTAGCGAAGAATGCTCTCTTGGACCTGCAGCGACAGAACAAGCTGCTGCTACACCGCTTAATCCACAACGTGCCAACTCGCTGGAATTCAAGCATCTGTACTAGCAGCGGAAAGCCATGAATGATTTTGAACTGATCGTGAACCAGACAGCTTCAGCAGCAGGGAGTATGTGTTGTTTCAAGGTCATGGAGTGGCAGCTCATCCGAGAAACCTGTCAAGTGCTCAAGCCCTTCGAAGAAACCATAAACTTTGTCTGCAATGACAACTGTATGAACGACGTCATCCCTCATATTTATCTTAGAACAAATGCTGATGCTCATGCAGCAGGCGGAAGAAGAGCAGCTGACGCATCTTGCTGTATGTCCTATAGCTGTTGGGGACACACAAAGGGAATCTGCCATGGAGGAGGAGGATGATGAAGATGAGGATAGGGACCTGCCACTGTAAGAGGAGGAGAAGGTGGAGGAGCCAAAGGATGATGATGAGGATGGCACTGGCCTGGCCAAGACACCCAATCATCTCAATGATGGCTGAAGCCAGAAAGAAATGACTCCACCTATATGCTCGCTTGCTTACACAGTGACAGGCATATCGTTAACATCAAGAAGTCTGATGATTACTGAATAGCAATGCTTTTAGATATTCGATACCAAGGCAAAATGAGGGAATATTTTCCTCTGGCAGAAAGGGAGGGCAAATTACGTTACTACCAGGAAACACTGTGTACGCAGCTTGCCGCAGCTTATGTCTAGCAGCCATTTCAATCTCCTCAACATGGTGAAGCAGTTTTTCCATGTGCAGTGCCCGGCTGAGGCCAGTCAGCAAGCTGACAGCTCCCACCTCAATGTCTAGGTTCAGGCTTACCTAAACTATGGCCAGTCTCTGTCACATACCCACATCCCTGACCCCATGGATTTCTGGGCAGGCAGACTGGAACTATGGCCCAAACTGGCCCAGCACGCTCTATATTCTTTCTTGCCCTGCCTACAGTGTCATCTGTGAGAGAGTTTTTAGCATTGCAGGGAGCATGGGGACACCCAAATGGACCAGGTTGTATCATCAGGATTTTCATACTTCTCCAGCTGATTCTGATGTATAGACCTCGCCCACCTCCCCTTGCTGGTAGTGCCCCATCTTGTTGCTGTAAAATTTTTGCTGTCTTTCTGCCTATTATCATGTTCTCTACAGCTGCTGCAGTGGACTGCATCATGCTAATAATGCCTCTCAATCGTCAGTTTACGTGTATTCAGTTTCCAAACGGCAAAAATTTTATAATTCTGTATGTCAATGCTTACAGATAAAAAATTAAATAAATTTTTTTTGGGGCTAGTTAAATTTCTTTAAAGAGCAGCATAAATGTACTTGATTACTGTATCTAAATTGTATCTAAACTGTATCTAAACTGACATTTTGTCACAGTCCAGGCAATACTCGGGCCTGCATTATGTCACTAATGTCTGATGGTCAGTTTCCGTGTACTAACTTTTCACATGGTTGAAAAAAATATTATTATATTATATTTTTTTTTTTTTGGGGGGGGGTGATTAACACAGTTAAAATGGCATATGTAGGTGATTATACTTCTGGATAATAGGAATAGCTCACTCTTGTGTATCTATGGAACAGGTGCTCAGGTCTATAAGCTGTTTCATCCTTACAGAAATGATTCCTTGAAATAAACCAATGGTAGACCGGCACTCTAACTGTGTGTCTTTATACAGATTGTTTATAGGTCCTTTAATATGTTATAAAATCTAGTGATGAGCGGCAGGTGCCATATTCGATTTCGACGAAATTCGCGAATATTCGAATGAATATTCGTTTCATATTCGTCGAAATCGAATATTCGTCATTTTTTCTAGTTATCGCGATTAACATGCGATTTAAATAATCGCATATTGCGATTTGTACTTAAGGCTACTTTCCTATTGGTTTCATATCTAGAATTAGCGAGGATGACGAATATGACGAATGTATTCGTCTATTCCTCAAAACGAAGATAACGAAGTATTCTACATCTTCGTTTTAGCTACCTATTCGTCAACTTCGCTAATTCTAGCAATCAAATAGGAAGGTTGACTATAGAGACAGCTGTGTTAAATTCACTATGCGATTTTTTTTTTTTTTTTTAATAAATAGAATACTTATAATAATTTTATCAAGTAATATAATTATTGTATTAAAAAAAAAAATCGCATAGCGAATTTAACACAGCTGTCTGGTAAGTCAACCTTCCTATTTGATTGCTAGAATTAGCGAATAGCGAAGTTGACGATGACGAGACGAATAGGTAGCTAAACGAAGATGTAGAATACTTCGTTATCTTCGTTTTGAGGAATATGACGAATACATTCGTCATATTCAGCTATTCGCTAATTCTACCAAGCCAACCATAACTTCTGTGCTCATGGAGCGTCCCCATCACCATGGGAACGTCTCCATATACTAAAATGTACTGTCGGATTTGAGGAATTACGTTGAAATCGCAATGCGATTAATTCAAGTTATATTAATCGCATTGCGATTTCAACTTAGAGCTGGGTTTATAATGGGTCAGCTTGCTAGAATTAACGAAGTTAACGAATATGGAATATAGCAGCAGTGCTAAGTTGAAATCGCAATGCGATTAATTTAACTTAAAGTATTCGCATTGCGATTTCAACTTAGCACTGCTAGTGCATAGCATTAGCTATACTCCATATTCGTTAATTCTAGCCTATGTAAGATAGCAGTGCTAAGTTGTAATCGCAATGCGATTAATATAACTTGAATTAATCGCATTGCGATTTCAACGTAATTCCTCAAATCCGACAGTACATTTTAGTATATGGAGATTCTCCCATGGATGGGGACGCTCCACATGAGCACGGAAGTCGGCAGAAGCGGCAACGGGCACTGACTAGAGCAGCCAGGAAGCCAGGAATCCTCAGGACAGGTAAGAACTACTTTTGGGAAGTAGGAAAGAAAAAAATATAACTAAAAAAAAAAAAAAAAAAAAACGAATATTCGAAATAGCGAATTTATAGCGCTATATTCGAAATATTCGCGAATTAGCGAAGTGCCGATATTCGCTAAAAAAATTCGCTTTTCGAATATTCGCGCTCAACACTAATAAAATCATTAAAATTTAATGAAAAAAATCACAGGTAAATGCAAGTAAATAATTAAAAACAAAAATCACAATATCCTCACACGTATTCGTCTAATAGCTGAGTACATATAACGCTGAGTACATCTAAATCAATGATCTATTGATCCTATAAATGAGTACACATAGAGATGGTCATACCACAATCAAGATGCCATTACACGTGTTCCGTCCTATAGCTGAGTACATATATCGCTGAATACATCTATATCAATGATCTCTTGATCCTATAGCTGAGTACACATATAAATAGTCGTATCAGTCTCAATCTTTGGATATAGCTGTAATTGTTCTTGATGACAATGTAAATCAAATGGGTTGTTTGAATCTCATTCTCTATTGATGGGATTGTAAATGGTTGTTTCGCAACAATTATATTCCTAGGTTTATATGTCGGGCCTTGCTCTGCTGGTCACCTCCATGTAAGTCCAAACAGTATACCCGATATTGATGGCAATGTATATGCGTCACATGTATAAAGGTCTGGGTTCGATTGACCGAGTGTCCACAAGTTTTGTATCAGCGTGAATATCAATTAACAGATAGATAGATCACTTTTACCTTTGAATGTTTAGGCTGATATATCAGTACTTACATACCCACAGGTCAGGCAGTGAATCTCCACTGTGTGATCCCGACACACTCCGCTCATTCGGACGCTGGCGGCACCTGGCTCGCGAAGAGGTCTCGTGGGATTTGCGATCGCTGATTGAGATAGAGTCGACTTGCGATCATTTGGAGCGCTCCAATTTTAGTAATGCTTTCTCCTCAGAGGCCACTTCTTGAATATTAATATTGTAAATCACAGGGAGGGTATCGCTGACATGACAGACGCGTTTCGGGGACCTCTTTCTCCTTCCTCAGTGGCAGCTTACCTCCCATTCTCTTGGCTTCCTATTTATAGGTCTCCTCAGTTTTCCCAAAAATCTGGTTTGGAGTACTTTCTATGGGAGCCAGCTTCTTAATTCCCATATGCGTTTTGTATGCGTTTTTGTTGCGGTTTCCTAAACACTCATGCATTTTTTGTATATAGTGTATATCCAAATTCATATTATTCATCCAAAAAAGGAAAAAGCTATACTTGATTGCCATGTCTAAAAAATCATAATAAGTTCTATCTGCAATTGTAAAAAACGGATTTAATATATAAAGCAGCTTTTACATATATAAAAAGAACAATAATGGATCTCAAAGTGGTCGTATTCCCTCATATCCATATATCTCCAATAAGGAAGTCTACATATGTCACAGTGGATACCATATAGGTAGCTAATTTGATAGCGGTTCATGTCTATAAATCTCCATTAACTTTTATTTTGTTGTTCATTAACTTTGTTTCTATTTTTCAAATCTTGAAAATAGAAGATGTTAAAGGGCTGCATGCCAACCAACAAGGGAGAGTCATAGAGCTGATACACAGCCGGACATATGACTCGCCATCGTATGGCTGGCCGACAGCCCATAGAACTTCACAGGAAGCCGAAGATCTCCAGTTCGGCATTCAGACCCATGGGGATAAGACTTCCAAAGTCAAAGATATATCTTGACTCAGCTCTAGACATCCTCTCTATGTTTCCCCCCCCCCCCACGCCAATGTCTGTCTATCTTTTGTATTGCAGTAAAGGTCAAGCCATTTGGGTCTTGGTTATGAATTTCTTTAAAGTGCTTTGATAGCGAATGCTTCATATAACCATTTCTTATATTAGTAAGATGTTCTGCAATTCTTATTTTTAATGGCCTTTTAGTTCTACCAATGCACTGCCTTTGGCAGGTGCATTGGATTAAATATATTACACTGGAAGTATCACAATTGAGAAAGTTTTTTATAATTTTGTTGTCTTGCATCCCTGGCATTTACCACATCTGAAGAACCCTTTCAGGCCCATCTAGTTATGTATTGAGGGGGAGTTTATTAATTTTTGTTTAATAGAAAGTGCTATTTTTAGACCCAAATTAGGGGCCCTAGTGTATGTAATTTTTGGTAATGTTGGTACTAGCGTCCCAATTATTTTATCCTGCATTATAAAATGCCAGTGTTTCCTTATAATTTGCTGAATCTGTTTGTGTTGAGTAGTGTATGGTAAAATTATTCTAAAGTCCTCCCCTTCTTTACATTTCTGAGAGTGTTTTTGATATAAAGAAGGAAACCCTAGATAGTTTTTTTGCCTTAAAAAAGCTTTCTCCACAATCTCTACGGGATATTCCTTCTCTATAAACCTCTCCTTTAATAATAGGGCCTCATCCTGAAATTGTGAGTCTTCAGTACAATTTCGTTTTATACGCCGAAATTGCCCAAATGGTACATTCTTCAGCCAATTTGGCATATGACAGCTGGAATAAAATATGTATCCATTCCTCGCCGTAGGTTTCTGGAAGGTTTTGCAGATATATTTATCTTCTTTTTACTAATCTGGAGATCTAAAAATTCTATTTCTATTTGGTTGATGTTTGCAGTAAATGTCAAGTTGTATAAATTGTTGTTGAGTTCTGAGATAAAAGACCATAGGGTGTCTTCTTTACCTCTCCAGATAAGAATGATGACGTCAATATATCTACGCCAGAGCACCAGGTTGCCCCCTCATGGGATCGATGTACAACTTTTCCCAATGCGCCAAAAATAAATTAGCATAACTGGGGAGAACCTGGTCCCCATGGCAGTACACGTAATCTGGAGGTAATAGTTGTTCTCAAAATAAAAATAGTTGTGCTCTAATATATGCCTAATCCCTTCTGTTATAAACTCAATCTGTTCTTGTTTTAGGTCCCCGTTTTCTTCTAACTGTCTTTTCAGGGCCTCAATTCCTTGATTATGGTTTATTACAGTATACAGGGATTTAATATCTAATGTCGCAAGAGTCCAATCTTGGTCTACTGTTAGTTCTAGAATTTTTACAATTCGTGTGGTGTCCTTTAAGTATCATTTTGTTTTCTTAACCAAAGGTTGTAACCACATATCTAGATATCTGGAGAGGTTGGCTGTCACTGATCCTATGCCAGAGACTATGGGGCGTCCAGGGGGGTCCACCTGGTCTTTATGGACCTTAGGTAGGCAGTAAAAGACCGGGAGCCTCCCTGGCATCCCTATAATGTAATTAAACTCTTGTTCCGGTAAGATGCCCAACTGTAAGCCCTTACTACTATAGACTAGGAGTTTCTCCTTGAAGTTGGTTGTTGGGTCACCCTTATGTAGGTGATTATTGTATTAATATAGATATTCTCTTACATTCCAGGCAGGCTGAATATGATCAATTAACCTCTCCATGCTGCCAGTGCCCCATCTTGCTGCTCTTGCTATCTGTCTTTCTGCATACTTACCATGATGTTGTATATGGCTGCTGCATGCTGCCAAACATCAAGTTGCCCCAAGCCACTTTATTTTTTTATTTTTTTATCCCATAACAAAGGTTGTGTTTAAACATCATCTACTCTGATAAGGAACAATTTTTGAAAGCTTTGAAACATGAAAAAGAATTAGACATGTGCTGGTGCAGTGTCTTTTTAAACACACTGTATGATAACACAGTCAAATGTGCAATTTACCCTTAGCTATTTAAGTCATGTGTTGGTGCAGTGTCTTTTTAAACACACTGTATGATAACACAGTCAAATGTGCATTTACCCTTAGCTATTTAAGTCAGTGTCACTCAGACATTATTTATTATTGCTGTCATTGCGTTCCAGAGCCTGGGGAGGGGGATGTTTGAGGGGAGGAAAGATCATTAAAAATAAACGAAAAGAGATAACGAGTTTTCCTAAAAAAATGATCAGTCCTGGGAGGCTAAAGGGGTTATCTACCAGATTTCAGGGCAACTGGAGCAACTTTGCTTCGGGTCCAGACCAAACTTTTTCACAAATTTGGCATACCAGACTTGAAACGAATCTCAGATAGTTCACTCATCTCTTGTAATAATATATTGCCTTAAAATATACCTTTTTCTTGCATTTATCATTGTCTACCATTAATTTCAATGTTTTACATGTCCACTTTTCTATAATCAGGACTTGGCTAGCAGTACTTTGTTAGGCGGTGGGTTATTTCTGCATACTTTTTAATTTTTTTAACTTTTATAGTCTGTCCATCAAAGGTTAGAAATACTATTGAGAGATATTATTACCATTTTTACACTATTGCCTTCCACTGTAACTGCAGCCCCAGTTACAGGGGAATTTTGCCATGTTGCACAGACAATTGTCACTGTCAGCTCTGTGCTGGATCTAATTAGAACAGCATCTGTCTAGAACCCGTCACATGACAAGTGTGGTGTAGTGCCCTGGAGCAGGGAGTACTTTAATATTTGGAAATTTGTGGACATTTACCTATATCCCCTATTCAAAGTTAAAACATCTTACTTTATTTCTCTTGGAAGGGCTAACTTATACTGTTTATTACTGTGTTACTGCATTTTATATATATATATATATATATGTTTTGATATATATCCTGTTCATTATTAGTGTTGGGCGCGAATATTCGAATTACAAATTTTAATCGCGAATATCGTACCTTCGAGAATTCACGAATATTTAGAATATAGTGATGTATATTGATATTTTCGAAAATTCTACTTTTTTCATCAGTAACCTCCTTTTTTGCTTATGGGCCAATGAGAAGGCTGCAATGTAGTTGTCTGAGCTTAGCAACATCCCTAGCAACCAATGGGAAAGTTGCCTACCTCTTTAGTATATAAGAACCTCCACAGCAGCCATTTTCTACGGTTTATAACAGTTCCGAGAGAGACAGCAGTGTCATTGCTATGCTCTCTGCTTTCCACTCATTACATTAGATAGTTAGATAGCTTATATATATTACAGATAGTTAGTGGGAGATAGTTTAGGTTAGATTGTGATATAGTGTTCCAGTGCAGGGTGTTAGGTAATGTGCTGTCCATACATACATACATGCTACATACATAGTGCTGTATGTATGTATGCTACATACATATATAGTTCTGTGATGTCACAAGTTCACAACAATACTTATTGCACCAATCACAAATATGTAGTCAGACCTGCTAAAATGCGAAGTTGCACGTATTGCGCAAAAATATGCGCATCATTAATTGCCAATTTGTGCAATTGCGAATATATTGGAGCACTCTATCTGCATATAAAGCTACGGTAATGTTCTGCCGTGCCAACAATTTTCTGCAGTCTCAGAAAGCTTCTAGCAGCTTGAAAATTTTACCTATAGTGGGGATAACTTTTAAACGCTTTTACTTATCCAAGCCATTCTTAGATTGTTTTCTCGTCACATATTTTGCTTCATGAGAGTGGTAAATTTGAGTCAAAATATTTCATTTTTATTTATAAAAAAATACCAAATTTGCAAATTTCAAAATTTCAATTTCTCTACTTTTAAAACAAATAGTGATACCTCCTAAAATAGTTATAACTTTATATTTTTTCCATATGTCTAATTCATGTTTGGATCATTTTGTAAATGACATGAGATGTTAGAAGGCTTAGAAATTTAGAAGCAAATCTTAAAATTTTTAAGAAAACTTCCAAAACCCTATTTTTAAGGACCAGTTAAGGTCTGAAGTCACTTTGTGGGGCTTACATAATAGAAACCAATCATAAATGGCTCTATTTTAGAAACTACACCCTCATGGTATTCAAGACTGATCTTACAAACTTTTTTAACCCTTTAGGTGTTCAACAAGAATTAAAGGAAAATGTAGATGAAGTTTCAGAATTTAACTTTTTTGGCAGATTTTCCATTTGAATACATTTTTTCCAGTAACAAAGCAAGGGTTAACAGCCAAACAAAACTTAATATTTATTACCCTGATTCTGTAGTTTACAGAAACACCCCATATGTGGTGGTAAACTGCTGTACGGGCACATGGCAGGGTGCAAAAGGAAAGGAACGCCAAATGGTTTTTAGAAGGCAGATTTCACTGGGATAATTTTAAGTTGCCATGTTAAATTTGAAGACCCCCTATGCACCGCTAGAGTAGAAACTCCAAAAAAGTGACCCCCATTTTAGAAACTATGGGATAAGGTGGCAGTTTTGTTGGTACTATTTTCGGGTACATTTGATTTTGGTTGCTCTTACAATTTTTGAGAGGCAAAGTAACAAAAAATAGCTGTTTTGGCACTGTTTTTATTTCTTGTTTTTTACAATGTTCATCTGACACGTTAGATCATGTGCTAATTTTATTGAGCAGGTTGTTACGGACATGAGACAATACCAATTTTTGGTTGTTTCATAATAATACATAATAAAGCATTTTTGAAAACAATGATTTTTTTAGTGTCGCCATATTCTGAAAGCCATAGTTTTTTTTATATTTTTGGGCCTTATGTGGGGGCTAATTTTTTTTGTATGATGGTTTGATTGGTACTATTTTAGGGTGCATATGACTTTTTGATCGCTTGGAATTACACTTTCATTTTTATTTTTACGGTGTTCACCTGAGGGGTTAGATAATGTGATATTTCTATACAGCAGGTTCTTATGGACGTAAAGATACCTTATATGTACACTTTTTTAATTTATTTAAGTTTTACACAATAACAGCATTTTTGAAACAAAAAAATCATGTTTTAGTGTCTCCATATTCTAAAAGCCATAGTTTTTTAATTTTTGGGTGATTGTCTTAGGTAGGGTATCATTTTTGTGGTATGAGATGACCGTTTGATTGGTACTATTTTGGGGTGTGTATGAATTTTTAATCGATTGCTATTACACTTTTTGGGATGTAAATTGACAAAAATGGCTTTTTTACACCGTTTTTTTTCCTTTTTTACGGTGTTCATCTGAGGGTTTAGTTCATGTGATATTTTTATACAACAGGTTGTTACGGACGTGGCAATACCTAATATGTATACTTTTTTTATTTATTTAAGTTTACACCAAAAAAAATCATGTCTCAGTGTCTCCATAGTCTGAGAGCCATAGTTTTTTGCCCGATTGTTTTATGTAAGGGCTCATTTTTTTAGGGATGAGGTGACGGTTTGATTGGTACTTTTTTGGGGGGCATATGCCTTTTTAAATGAATGGTGTTCCACTTTTCGTGATGTAAGGGGACAAAAAATGATTGTCTTGGGTGAGGAGGTGGATCATATTTTTGTAGAGCCAGTCATTATGGATGTGGAAATACCCAATATGTCTGGTTTTCTTTTTTTTCTCTTTATTTTTCTTTACTATGAAAAACAATATTTTTTACTTTTTTAAAACTTTTTATTTTTGTCCCACTCTGGGACTTCAACTTCTGGGGTCTCATCCCCTCTGCAGTGCTGTATCTCACAGGTTTCCATAGAAGGCAAGCTCTGATGCCTATGGAAGGCACCGTGCTTGTCTTCTCTGCCATTGGGTCCCCACCACTGCAGCGCGGGGACCCGATGGGAAAGCGAAGGGCACCTGTACCCTCCGCAAACCCTCTGCATACAAGGGGTTAACACACCAGCATAGGTGTTTTCATTGATGCTGACGTATGCAGCAGGGGCCCCGCTGTCAGTGACTACTGGGTCTGTGACGCTGATCGGGTGGGCGCAGCTCCTGCACCCACCCCGATCAGCCCACCGTACATGTACGGCACTGGTCCTTAAGTCACATCCACCAGTGCCGTACATGTAGGGCGCGGGTCCTAAAGGGGTTAAACATATAGCAGTCCGGCCTCACTAGTTAAAAAAAACGGTTGTCTGAGACTTAAAAATTGATGACTTTTTCCCAGGATAAGTCATCCATATCAGATTAGTGAGAGTCCAACATTCAGCAACCTTGTTGATCAGTTGTTGGAAGGAGCCACAGTGGCCTGTTGAGAGCTGTGATTGCTTCTCCAGCCTGTGATGTCACGTCTATTGGTCATATTTCATCAGCTCAGTCAAACTTTTTTTTTTACCGAATACAGAAAATAAAGCCTGATTTTACAGACTTTCTAGAAATTTATGGATGATTGGCAAATCTATATCCCACATTGATTCTAGGTTCTTTTTTAGTAAACGATAATTGGAAGAATAATTTTGGTGCCATCCCCACCAGAGGACATATTTTATGGAGAGAACCCACTGGCACTAATTACATAATTATGATGTGAAGATATCACATAAGTTCCGAAGCTTTGTTTAAATACATATGAGAAGGCCAACTTTAGTTGTCAAGCTTAAAGGGGCTGTATAGAAATATAATACCGATGGTCTGTCTTCATGATAGGCCATTAATATCTGATCATCGGTCATCCATCACCTTGCACCACTGCCAGTGTACTTCGGGCACTGACCGGAGTTATTCTGAAACAGGTGATCGGCAGGGATGCTTGGTGCAGATCCCTGCCGATGTAATATTGATGTCCCATCTTGAGGATAGGCCATTAATATTCAAGTCCTGAAATACCCCTTTAGTGTTCAAATACTATGGATACTATTAGACATAAATATATAATCATTTTAGAAAACATCCAACATGCAAACCTTATTATTACAATTTAGTAGCCAGTACATGCATTTGATTAATTAGAACAATAATTAGAAAATTATATTAGTTAATTAATCAGAAAATTATAACATTTTCCTAAGCCAGCTGAACAATTTGGCATTTAGGATTTTTTCAGTAACTGTATTGAGAATGAGACCTTGAAAGCGATGAGCTGTCTTTTAGATTTTGTGCATAATAATGATAATTCATTGTGAACATTTAATGCAGGCTAATAAGGATGAACACTTCATTAGGCATATTGAAGCATAAATGTATTTTTAAAATGTATTTTGTCCTTAACCTAACAGAACACTGGGCACCTTCCATTCCCATTCTTGCTAAACAGATTACAGAAATTATAACACTACTATTTTTTGGAGAAATAATGTTATTTTTCTCTGTATAAGAATTGAAGGGGGGGGGCATTATAACAATTGTGCAGTTTTTCTGTCACTTTTAAGTGTACCTTTGGTTTCTTGTATTAAGTCAAATTTATGAGATGCTGAATGGGTTTTAAAATTTCAGCGCACATGTAATCTGGCATCACCTTTTTAAGCCATTGTATGTTGGGGGGTGTTATGTGACATAATTTTCGACTGGCTGCAATATTTTGTGTGACATTTACCAGTGTTACACATAATAAATGTACCTTCAAAGTGATCTATTTTCCAAAAGTGACCAACTTCTCACTCCATTTCAGCAAGTGTGGGAACAGCAGTAACACATATCAGCCAGTGAATAAGTGAGTAGGTATTTTCTGCATGTTAAGAGGGATCAGTCACAGAAAAAACTATATATAAACCATCCTGCACGATATGGTATTAAATGCGCGGATGTATATGGCTATATTTACAAAATCACAGAAAATAATGCACTATAATAAAATATGCAAGCACACCAAGCACAGTTGTGCTTGCATCTATTATTATAGTGCATTATTTTCTGTGATTTTGTAAATCTAGCCATGTACATCCACACATTTAATACCATATCGTGCAGGATGGTTTAGATATAGTTTTTTCTGTGATTTATTTGATTTGTCTTGAAGGAGTGGCACCTTCATGTGTGAATACGCTCCTATACTGGGAGTGATATTCAAGTGCACTTTTGCCCCACCTGTCTAATAGGCGACCTTGATTAAGGTGGTACATATAGGTGTGTGTGTGTGTGTCTCTCCTCCCACCGGTTGCTGATGCACATTGAGGTAACAAGGGGCAGCACACCATATGTGCGGGGACTGTGCTCCTGAAAAATGTGCAACAGCATGAATAGGTTATCATAGGAACCCGTCTGAACTGAGACCACCTTGTCGCCTGGTAGGTGAGCTTAGATGTATTTTGATCAAAATGTATTGAGCAAGTGTCTCAGATTTTATCAAGAGTGAGGGCTTAGTCCATATGTTGCGCTTGCATCTATTATTATAGTGCATTATTTTCTGTGATTTTTTAAGAGGGATCAGGAAGTAAAGACCAGCAGAGGACTTAAGAAGACAGAGGATCAATAAGCTAAGTATTGACTTATTTTATTCTTTCACGCAACGGCTTGCCTTTAAAAAAAAAACGCTGGACAACCACTTTAAGGCTTGTAAAGAACTATAATTCTAATGTGTCAGAAAAATATTGTGCCTGTTTTGTTTTACTCTAAAATTTTTTGTTTGCAGATTTCATATTCTCTTTTTAATATTGATCCTTCAAAAGTTCCAGAAGATATTCTTCATAAAGATGATTCTACAGCGTCCCACTCCAAGACATGTGGGCACTGCCAAATAACTGTAACCTGTATTTCTGTGTTGCATGTCATTTTGCATTACATTACCTGTTGTATCCCTGTTTATAGGCAGTTTTGGTGAAATTTATACACCCCACCACTAGATGAGGATAGCACTTAGCCTATATAAATACCTTAGTCAGGCCTAGTGTGGTAAGTTAGTTCAGTGGGTTCTGAATTGAGTGAGAGTTCAGAGTGAAGACTTCACACCGCAGAGTAGTGAGTGGAGCCAAATTCAACTATGTGGTAGCGCCAAGGCATGAGGCTCAGGAGAGCGTTTTCCTCCTGTTGCTGGACTGTATCCTTACATCCTGACCAGAGGAGAGTGTTTTCCTCCCGGGAAAAGAACCAAGAAGAGTAAGTGAATTATCGGTGATAACAGCCAATACCTAAGGCTTATGGGCACCTTTGCGCATGATGGAGGACAGTCTAGCTACAGACAGCCTCACTATAAAGAATAGAAGACAGACTAGCTACCTGTTCTGAAAGCTTGGAAGAAACGGGAAATATATAGGACTGAGCATACCAGAAAGGATAAGGTACTGCATAACCACAGCCTGAGTCAGGACCTAACCCAGTGGCATTGCTAGGGCTGGTGTCACCCGGTGCGGTAGAAAATGGTGTCCCCTCTCCCCCAGCACAACCACCCACGCCCCCACCCCGTCAGTGATCTGTCTACTTAGCCCCTCCCCCACGTCAGCTGTCTGTTTACATGTTATCGCTTGGGTTCAAATTATAGCACACCCAACAGGCAACCCCCCACCCCAACCCCGGCAATCTGTCTTCTGTCTGCTTAGCATCCCCCCCACATATTTGCATACATATTATATTCTGTGCTATCCAGAATACAGCACCACATACCTTACATCCAGTAACTTCTCTGATGCAGACCTTCTCTTTCCTCATCTTCTCCTTTAAGAACAGACCGCCATGATGATTTTTCACCCATCTCTCGTCTCTGTAGTTTGACAAAAGACATCTTAGGTTCCTACTTTTCCATCATCCTCCTACCTTATTAACAACTCACCTGCCACCTTCAATAATAATAATAATAATAATAATGTGCACTAATTCAAAAGTGCTCCCGTTATGTGTGCCAGTGCAAAAAAAACTCCCTCAGTGCCGTCAGTTGAGCTAATGTCCCCATAATGTGTGCAAGTATAAAATACCCCTATAAAATAGCCCAAGTAAATGCCCACATAGTGCTCCTCTCCTCTTCCCCATAGTGCCCCCATAATGTGCCAGTAAAGGGTTCCCCCATAGTATCCCCCAGAATGTGCCAGTATTAAATGCCCCTTCCTAGTGCCCCCATAATGTGCCTATATAATATACTCCCATAGTATTCTTCTCCTCTCCAACACCATAGTGTCCCCATAATGTGCCAGCAATGCCCCCAGTAGATTCCCCCATGTGCCAGTAGATGCCCACATAGTGTCTCCCATGTGCCAGCCCTGCCCCCATAGTGTCCCCCATGTACCAGCCATGCCCCCATAGTGTCCCCCATGTGCCAGCAATGCCCCCATAGTGTCTCCCATGTGCCAGAAATGCCCCCATAGTGTCCCCCATGTGCCAGACATTGCCCCATAGTGTCCCCCATGTGCCAGCCCTGCCCCCATAGTGTCCCCCATGTACCAGCCATGCCCCCATAGTGTCCCCCATGTGCCAGCAATGCCCCATAGTGTCTCCCATGTGCCAGAAATGCCCCCATAGTGTCCCCCATGTGCCAGACATTGCCCCATAGTGTCCCCCATGTGCCAGACATTGCCCCATAGTGTCCCCATGTGCCAGTAGATGCCCCCATAGTGTCCCCCATGTGTCAGCAATGCCCCCATAGTGTCCCCCATGTGCCAGCCATGCCCCCATAGTGTCCCCCATGTGCCAGCAATGCCCCCATAGTGTCTCCCATGTGCCAGCAATGCCCCCATAGTGTCCCCCATGTGCCAGACATTGCCCCATAGTGTCCCCCATGTGCCAGTAGATGCCCCCATAGTGTCCCCCATGTGTCAGCAATGCCCCCATAGTCTTTTCCATGTGCCAGCCATGCCCCCATAGTGTCCCCCATGTGCCAGCCATGCCCCCATAGTGTCCCTCATGTGCCAGCAATGCCCCCATAGTGTCCTCCATGTGCCGGTAATGCCCCTATATTGTCCTCCATGTGCCAGCAATGCCCCCATAGTGTCCCCCATGTGCCAGCCATTGCCTCATAATGTCCCCCATGTGCCAGCAATAATGCCCCAAAGTGTCTCCTTTATACCAGCAATGACCCCCCAGCGCAGCCCAGCCCAGCGCCTCACAGAAAAACAAAACAAAAAAAAACACATACTTACCTACATGGCAGCGATGCGATGCAGGCCTCTTCTGGCCTGTGTCCCGAGCAGTACGGCTCAGGCAGCGCAATGACGTCATCGTGCCGCCTGCACCGGCCTCTGATAGGCTGCTGGCCTTGTGCCGGCAGCCTATCAGAGGAACAGGGAAGGGAGACGCCTCTCCCTTGTCCTGCTACAGTGTTCATCTGTATCGCCGTCCTGAGGATGGCGATACAGATGAATGTAGGAAGATGAGTGCTTCCATAATGCAAGCGCTCATCTTCTAGTGGTGTCACCCAGGGGCGTAGCTAGAAATGACTGGGCCCCATAGTGGATTTTTTATGCCCCCCTCCCCGCCCCCCATGGCTAAAAAATGTTATGGGCCCCCCTCCCGGATATCCCAGCCTCACATACCTAGCGGACGTCCCACCCCTTCCAGAGCTTCCACCTAAACACCCCTCCAGAACCTCCCATCCCAAATCCCCACACCCCTCCCTAGATCCCACCTAAGTGTAATCCACACATCCCCCCATCAGTTTCATCCACACATCCTGCCATCAGAGTATATATATATATATATATATATATATATTAATATCAGAAGTATAAGTATATATTATCATACTTCTGATATACATGAATGCTTAATGTAGCCTCTATTTCTAAAAGGTTTCCACCAGGATTCAAACTCACAACCTTTTACATCAGAGGCAAGAGCCCTAACCACTGAGCTAAGGAGCTCAATGCTAGACTGTGCTAGAAAAACCTCAGAAGAAGTATAATTAAATAAAAAAAAAAATTTATTTTGTGTCACACATTATTTTTACAATTACTGAAAAAAATATATATAAAATTATAAAATTAATAGAGGCTAAATTAGATTAAAATACATTGGGCATCCCCAAGCATACTGACTTGGGGATACCCCCTTCATGTTCCGGGTGACACCATCAGTGGTGTCACCCGGTGCGACCCCCCCCCCTCGCAACGCCACTGTTCTAACCAAAACCTATTAACAGTGGATCAACAGAATTCCTCTATATACCCAGAGACCGTATTCTGTCTGGATGTGCATGCTGCAACCAAAACCAGCAACAGTGAAAGTTGTCAGTTGTATCCTACCACTGTCTACCTCATTCTTCAATATTGCTACTACAATTGGATGTACCACCATTAACGGTACTGGCGTCACGACATATACCATCAAGGGACCCAGCCGCCACAAGCACCCTAAGCACCACTGTCATCAGGGCACCTCAACCACCATCTTGGCTGGTGCTTCACTATCCCAGAGAGTGCCCCGGAGGATTTCTTGCTGTCTTCCCCTTCACTGCCCTGCCGCCCAGGGAGGCTTTCTGCTAACTGTGAGTAAAACCTATGAACTGTGATTTCCCATCGGCCCACCGTGTACCTCACGTGTATCCCCTGTGGACTGGCATGCCGCAATTCTTATGACCGAAGAAAGTTAATGTACGGAAAATGCAATTGAAACAGTTAAACCCACCTGAAGAACAGTTTAAAACGTATCAAAACTATGCAAAGTTACACAGTTAATATGATTTAAAAAAGACCGCAGTTCATCAAGTTCAACCAAGGGATGGGTGGGATTTGAATTTTAGAAAAGGAGGTGGGGCGAGAAACAGACACATTTTTATAAGCATTAAAATTATTTAGTTTTAAAGAATTCATCTCAAGTCTTTTTTTAAAAAATATCCACTCTTCCTGCGATGACCACCTCCTCAGGTAGACTATTCCATAGATTTACAGTTCTTACAGTAAAAAAGCCATGATGCTAATGGAGACTGAACTTTTTATTTTCCAGATGGATGCAGCTCCCCTTGTCTTTTGAGATGATATTACATGGAACAGTTTTTCACCATACTGCTTGTATGGGTCATTTATATATTTGTTTAGGTTAATCATGCTCCCCCTTAGACTCTTCTCAAGACTAAATAAATGTAATTCGTTTGATCTTTCCTCAGACCCTTTATGCCCCTTATCAGTTTAGTTGCTTTCCTTTGTACTTTTTCCATATCCAGGGCATCATTTCTATGGACTGGTGCTCAGAACTGAACTGCATATTCCAAACGAGGCCACACCAAAGCGTGGTAATATTACATGGCTATCCCAAGAATCCATGTAGGGTATTACTTGCAGATTTTTTGTGGATTATTATGGAGATTCACCACGGATTTCACCTCACTACATTGAAGAATTGGTATTCTACAAATTTAAAATCGGCGCCACAGGTCCATTTCCATACAGTTTTTTTTTTCTCCACAGTATGTGGATGAGATTTATCAACATTCCATCCATTTTGATGCAAATGTATTCTGGTGCTAACTCTCCATCTGTAAATCTGGACTAAAAATCAACAGCATTTCTGCAATGTGTGAATGCACCCCAAGTCCTCATTCACACATAAGTGTTTAGTTGGTGATTTCCATCAGTGATTTGTGAGCCAAAACCAGGTGCGGGTCAAAACCACAGAACAGGTGAAAATCTTTCCTTTATACCTTATATCTGTGTAGGCTTTACTTCTGGTTTTGGCTTACTGACCAAACACTAAAGTATGAACAAGGCCTAAGGCAAAGTACTACAGAACCCTTTTCATTTGTGCTTTTAAATGGTACTTCCATATTATACCATGTTATTGATATACTCTACCCTAGAAGAAGTGTCTCTATGTGAAATTGTAGGCATAAAGAGGCACAGTAGATACACTGTGGGTGCCATTTTACATATCTGGAGGTTGTACAAAGCTGTAACATGACTCTGTACAAAAAGCCTTATTATAAAAGCGAGGTATATGTTAACTATTTTAATTAATAAACAAAGCAAAGTCCCACCAATGCTTCCTAGTGGCTTTGTGAAACATATGTCTATATCCAAAATTGTTTTATATAGTTCTGGCCTTTCTGGAAAAAATATTTTACTAACTTTTATAATATTTTACTTATTTTATTTTACTAATGTAAACCATTTTACTACTGTTATCACCACTATTTGGTTTAGAACCATTCAAATTACAAAGAGAGTCAGAATTAATATACAAAAGGATTCTAATCTGTTAAGTGAAAGAAAAACATATAGACATACTTGACAACAATCATTACATGAGATTAACCCCTTCCCGACCAGCGCCGTAATAGTACGGCGCAGCGGGACATGACTTGAGGCCCAGCGCGGTATTACTACGGCGTGCTGATCGGGCGGGTGCAGGAGCTGCATCCGCCTGATCAGCTGCAGGGGACCCAATGTTCCCGTTAGCCGGACCCCTGCTGTATGCATCGGCATCAGTGAAAACATCAATGCCGGCGCATTAAACCACTCTATGCTGCGGTGGCCGCAACATAGAACGGGTTTACTGTGGGTGAAGGAGCCCATCGAGTCCTTGCGCTGCTGTGGCGAGGACCCAATGGATGAGAATGTAGCTCGATTCCGTGCAGAGGCTGCCCAATGCCTTGCACGGCATCGGGACCTGCCTTCTATAGGTGCTCAGGAGATCCAGCCTCAGGCTGGGTCTCCTAGGCAATCTGTTAGTGCATTACCCCAGTATTTCCCAACCAGTGTGCCTCCAGCTATTGCAAAACTACAACTCCCAGCATGCCCGCACAGCCAAAGGCTGTACGGGCATGCTGAGAGTTGTAGTTTTTCAACAGCTGGAGGCACACTGGTTGGGAAACACTGTATTACTCTGTGTAATACTTTAACAGGCAATGCATTACAATACAAATGTATTGTAATGTATTGCAGAGGGTATCAGGCCCCCAAAAGTTAAAGTCAGAAGTAAAGTAAAAAAAAAGTAAAAAAAAGTGTTTTTAATTAAAAAAATAAAGTTTCAAGTAAAAAAATTAGAAAAACACCCCTTTCCCCTTTTTTTATAAGAAAAAAAAGAAAAAGAAAAGAAAAAACACACATAATAGGTACCGCCGCATCCGTAATGACGGCTCTATAAATATATCACATGACCCACCCCTGATAGACACCATAAAAAATAAAAGATGTGTCAGAAAAGCCATTTTTGTCACTTTACATCACAAAAAGTCCAACACCAAGCGATCAAAAAGGCCTATGTCCTAAACAATGATACCAAAAAAATCATCACCTCATCCCGTAAAAAATGAGCCCCTACATAATAGAATCGCTCAAAAAATGTAAAAAACTATAGCTCTCAGAACATGAAGACACTAAAACATCATTTTTTTTTCAAATATGCTATTATTTTGTTGAAGTGAAATAAATAAAAAAAAGTATACATATTAGTTATCGCCACATCCATAAAAACCAGGCTATATAAAAAAAATCACATGATCTAACCACTCAGGTGAACACTGTAAAAAATAATTATCGAAAAAAGCAAATTTTGTCACCTTACATCACAAAAATTGCAACACTAAGCGATCAAAAAGGCCTATAGCGCCCATAATAGTACCAATCAAACCATCACCTCATCCCACAAAAAATGAGCCAGTCAAAAATTAAAAAAGCTATCGCTCTCAATGGACAATGATTTATTTTTTGCTTCAAAATTGCTATTATTGTGCTAAAGTCAAATAAAAAAAACATTTTTTAAGTACTGCCGCGTCCGTAATAACCTGCTCTATAAAAATATCACATGTATATATTGTATCTGCCCACCTACGCTACCGTAGCCACTTGACACTCCTCACCCGAAGGGGAATCACTGCTAGGTTCCCAAACCCAGTCTGCTACTACACTGGAAAAATCTGGATACACTCTTCCAGGTGTATCCAAAAATATCACATGATCTAACCCCTCAGGTGAATACCGTAAAAATAAAAAAAATAAAAACAGTGCCAAAAAAATCCATTTTTGCCACCTTACATCACAAAAATTGCAACAATAAGCAATGAAAAAGGCATATGCCCCCCAAAACAGTACCAATCCAACCATCACCTCATCTCGCAAAAAATGAGACCCTACCTAAGACTATCGGTCAAAAAATAAAAACGATATGGCTCTCAGACTATGGAGACACTAAAATCATTTTTTTTGTTTCAAAAATGCTATTATTGTGTAAAACTTCAATAAATAAATAAATAAGTAGACATATTGGGTATTGCCACGTCCGTAACTATCTGCTCTATAAAAATATCACAGGACCTAACTCTTCAGGTGAACGCTGGAAAAATAACAACCAATTTTTTTGGTCATCTTGCCCCATAAAGTGTAGTAATAAATGATCAAAAAATCATATGTACCCAAAAATGGTACCAATAAAAACATCAACTCTTCCTGCAAATAACGAGCCCCTGCACTGGACGATCGGCAGAAAAATAAAAAAAAATACGGCGTTCAGAAAATAGAGACACAAAAACATAATTTCTTTTTCAAAAATGCTTTATTATATAAAACTGAAACAAACAAACAAAGAAAGTAGACATATTTGATATCATTGCGTCCGTAACAACCTGCTCTATAAAAATAGCACATGATCTACCCTGTCAGATGAATGTTGTAAAAAATAAAAAATAAAAACTGTGCCAAAACAGATATTTTTTGGTTACCTTGCCTCACAAAAAACGCAATATAGAGCAAATAAAAATCATATGTACCCCAAAATAGTACCAAAAAAATTGTCACATTATCCCCTAGTTTCCAAAATGGGGTCACTTTTTGGAAGTTTCTACTGTAGGTGGGCTTCAAATGGGACATTGTATCTAAAAACCAGTCCTGCAAAATCTGCCTTCCAAAAACCATATGGCGTTCCTTTCCTTATGCACCCTGCCGTGTGCCCTAACATCAGTTTACTGCCACATGTGGGGTGTTTCTATAAACCGCAGAATCAAGGTAATAAATATTGAGTTTTGTTTGGCTGCTATTAACCCTCGATGTGTTAAAGAAAAAATGCATTAAAATGGAAAATCTGCCAAAAAAGTGAAATTGAGAAATTTCATCTCCATTTCCTTTAATTCTTGTGAAACACCTAAAGGGTTAACAAAGTTTGTAACATCAGTTTTGAGTAACTTGAGGACTGAAGTTTCTACAATGGGGTCATTTATGGGGGGTTTCCACTATGTAAGCCCCACAAAGCGACTTTAGACCTGAACTGGTCCTTAAAAAGTGGGTTTAGTAAATTTTCTTACAAATTTTAAGAATTGTTTCCAAAATTCTAAGCCTTCTAATGTCCTAAAAAAATAAAATGACATTTAAAAAATGATACCAACATAAATTAGACATATGGGGAATGTTAAGTAATAAATATTTTATGAGGTATCACTTTCTGTTTTAAAGGCAGAGAAATAGAAATTTTGATAATTGCGAATTTTTTTACATTTTTGGTAAATTTGGTATTTTTTTATAAATAAAGGTGAAATATATTGACTCAAATTTATGACTATCATGAAGTACAATGTGTCACTAAAAATCTCAGAATGGCTTGGATAAATAAAAGTGTCCCAAAGTTATTACCACATAAAGTGACACATGTCGGATTTGCAAAATATGGCCTGGACAGGAAAGTGAAAACTGGCCTGGGTTTGAAACGGTTAATAGTGCATAGTAGTGGGTGAATATCTCTGATAGGAGGAAAATATAACTTAGCCAAGCAGTTGTTTCCTTCACTCTCCCCTCAATGTTAGCAATTACATGGGAACAGAAGTGCAGATCTGTGTTTTTGTGTGTATATTAATAGGTGTTGTTTTTTTATTTGTTTGTTTGTTTTTTTGAAAGATGCATTTTGTCAACTTTTTATAGTTCAAAAAATGTTGTAGGCCATGGTGACTTTAAATTCTATAGGAAATCATTGAAATGTTTGCATAGCAATTTTGTTTGACGTGGAATTGTTGGGCTTGGGTGGATTTTAAAATGCAGCATGCTTTTTTTTCTAACAGTGCAATCAAACACACGATAAAATTTCACAAAATAAAAAAAAGCTGCAAAATTGTTTAAAATGAAATATCAAAAAGACTTGAAATTAGTATTTTTTTTTATAACTGGTAAAAAAAATTGTGTGAATCAGACCTAACTATGCAACTAATATTTAAAATTCAAATTGTATCACGACAATATGGTGCTCTTTTTCTAGTATTCCTAGTATCCTAACATCCTAATATATTTCATTATGTTGGTTTTCAATATTCTAATATTTTATTCTTACTATTCCTAATATACACCTAGTATTTGAAAAATATATAGAATTTTTGCTGCAGCATTTATGGCTTTCTGGTATTGCATCATTTCTATTATTTTTGGAATACTCCTGCTACTCGTATCAATATTGTGAATTTTCTAGTATTTGTAATGTTCTAGTATATCTAGCAACTATTTAATGCATAGTATTTCTACTGTTCATAGTATTTGTAGTACTTTAATTATCCCTAATAAATCCAGCATTTGTTATGTTTCTAGTGTTCCTGGAATTTGTAGTATTTTATATTTTCTACTGTTTCTGTAGTTAATTTGATGCTAGAAAAGCTACATAAAATATACATTATGCCATATCATTAACAGAATAACACATATATAGTTTATCATAAAAGAGCCGCCAAACACTATAATCTTTCTCCATGCTGTGCATTTCAGGATTTCAAAAGGACTTCAGAATAATCCCAAAGCCTAAATATTGTGAGACTTGTTTTAACCTTTTAGCTCTCAGTCATATTTCATTTTTTTTATTTGGTCCTTTCAGGTGAAAAGGTGAAAAATGTGTCCCCATTTGAACCTTAGTGCCCAACCTTTGCTCCAGATTACTCTCTCTGAATTCACTTACCAATGACTGGTGTTTTGTCAAGCAGAATCTACATAATCTGCTATCACAGTGTAAAAGAAAATACTTGACTGGATATACGAAAACACACGAAAAAGCAAAAAAACTATCCTCAACTGAAAACTATCCACAAAAGAAAGCTATAAAATAATATGCTATATCTGATTAAAACCAATGAAACATTAGAATATTAATAGAAAGGGAATATATTGTACTGTGATGTTTTCTTAAAATTATATGTAAAATGTATGTAGAAATGCACGAAAACTAGATTTGTCTAATTTCTGACAATCAATTTAAATATAACATGCTTTAGACTATGACTGGTGAAATTATATTAAAGCTTTGTTGCTTACACTATAAAAGATTTACCATCATCTATTGTTATCTGTGCTTAATATGCAATGTGCATCTCTTTGTTGATGTTTTAATTTTTCCCTCTTCCTACGTGAAATAATTTCAACATTTGTAGCTATGCAGTGTTACACTTTTTACATTCTGGGCATTAGGATTTGTTTCTTTGTATTGCATATGATTTGCTATGATAACAATTTTTCTGATACATATTTGAACAGACATTGGAAAACAGTGATTGAGTTCATTTTTTTTAGTGTTTGCACAGGAACTCAGATTCCAAAATTCTAGAATTTCATGGATAATACTCATTCTCCAGTTGAACAGACCTTCATGTCTATCCTACTGATATCATCTCTGATTAGACAGTATTGCCAGACTTTAGATAAATAGACACACTGAATGAATGTATCAGAAGGGTTGTTATATTAAGTCTAAAGGCCAAAATGCTTAGGTTTTGGTTACTGTTCAGTCTTTTGCAGGTGCTTCAGCAGGAAATGGGTTTTCCTCCAGCCTCATAAAACAAATATGTTTGGTTTCTACATTATCATAAAGCATCCATGTTTTTACAACTCTAGCAGTTCTGCAATAGCATTAGCATATTTTGGCTGTGATATTGTTTTACTCTGACCCGTATAATAAGTGTCACATTAGCAACACAACAAATCAAACGTTTGTTAATTTCCCTCGCTTTCCCACACAGCTGCTAGTGTTATCGTGTCACCAGATTTTAATTAATATGATAAGTAACACTTGCAAGACAACAGGCAGATTTTTTTCCCGCTCTCCGTGCGTGAGTGTGGACTGAAAAAAAGGGAGAAAAAGAGGGAACATAAAAATGCTTACTGGCCCATGCTTTGTTAATACTGGATTCATATGAACAGTGTCTTCATTATTCTAAGTGCATTTATAAATTATATCCAAAAAATGTTAAAAATGACAGAAAAACATATATGCAATGATGCATAACAATCAGAAAAATATGCAAACACATTATATATATATATATATATATATATATATATATAAATTTGTGTGTGTACATCCCTTGCTATAAAAATATTGAAATATATATTGGCAAACGTTATTTGTATGATCTATACACATAGACACTATTTCTGAGTCTTCATGTCTGTGTGTAGTTAGAGTCCATTCCAACCCATTAACCAACCTCATGCTCATTTCATTTAAATTCCTTTTGCTCACATGAGAAGGTGAAATAAAATATTTTGTGATCCTATAAATGTGTGTCCCAGAGTCTTGCAGTTTTCTCTTTTCAGAGCACTGAAACATTTCTGCTGTATTGGCTCTAGTCTGCAATTCCATTTCAAGTCCAAAAGTGCCACCTATGTTCAATAGACAGAAGTGCAACACTGAGCACATAAAGGAGTATTGTACTCTGTAGCAATGTTAAGTGGGAGAAATATCTGCAATGAAAAATGCTAGGCATTTCATATAAATATGATCTTATACATGTTTCAGTTTTTCAAAAGATACCAGATATACATTTATTCAAGTCGTGCCCGCATATTTAGAATCCTTTGTAGCAAATACAATAATATGTAAATTATGGTAATAGTGTTCATAGTAAAAAGAAGTTTAAGTGTTTAAATCCTTTTTAATTATAGATGTAGTCAAAACTGAATTGACTATGTAGCAGAGCAGAGATTGTTACAGTACTAAAGCAGACCTGACTTTGGGATATGACACAATCAATTGTAATATATAATTTGTCAATGGACTAAAGCTCAATTTACTATATTCCACTAAATCAGTGAAGAGTCATAATATGAAAAAAATATAAAAAAAAAAGATTAAATTATAATTCAAATCTGCTATATCTCTATTCTACATTTGTAATTTTTAAACTGAAAATGTTCCAAATTTCCAAAATATTAGTTTGCACGGTGATAGTATATAACACAGTATACAATTAAATATATTTGTATTGTTTATTACTTTTTTATTTTTTATTATAGTATTATATTATATGTCAATATATACATAATAGTATTATGTGTTTGTGCTACAGTATTGCAAAAATACAGTACAGTTAGTGCACCAGAGAAGGTATTTCAGCTACATGATATAACCTGAATAGGGAATGTTTTGTATAATTGTTTTGTAATATGCTTTTATGGAAAATTACAAATCAGTCAACTGAACCTATATTTACTTCTATGGGACAACCTGCCAAAGTATCGAGTTTATAGTCATAGTTTCCAGTCATAGATATACATATCAAACAAGTCCATACCAGAAAATGTCTTCAATTCATTCCTACTGAATGTTTTTAACTCAGCTGCTCAAAATAAGTGTTTGTATAAAAATGTAAAATTCTAAATTTCATAATTTCTTTTTTCTGTCTTTCTAACATAAGTTTCCTAGTTACAGAAAAGAGTTGATGGGAAGAATTACTGTACGGTCTGCTTCCTTTCTTTCACCAATAATCAGACTTTGCCACTATAAAAAGCCTGAGACGTTGTATCCACAATAACACAAATAGCCTGTGTCATTATATAGTTCTGTGAAGGCAAAACTAACCGAGGATGGATTTTGATAGCCTCCTTGAAACCTAGAATCAGTGTGATTTCAGGAACACAATTTCTGAATAATGGTCAATTTAGTTTATGTCCTATAGTTCATATCTCTAAATCTAATAATCTAATTTTAAAATAAAACTCTTATTTTATTCTTAAAGGAAATATTACCAGGTGCTTTTAGAAATGTTGCTTCTTGTTATGTCACCATGCTAAGGCTGGTTTATGAGGACTGTAATAAAATGTATTACTAGCTTTCACATGGCAAAGTATTGAAGTCACCAATGGTCTGACTGGTCTTTGAGGTCGCGTTTTTTTTTTTTTTTTTCAAATAAACTTTGTGCTGTGAAAACCACTGTATAAAAGGAGTTACATAATATTTAAATAATCTTTGTAACAATTTATATTTATGTGGAATTATGAATTAGACAATGTCTGACAAAGACAATATTTGCACATTACATTCCCCTCTCTCACACAATTCTTTTCAGCTGCACATTGTTCCAAGAGCATCTAAGTATTTGCAGATGTTGAACCAAAATCAAGCCTGCCATGCGTGCATAAAATTTTTGTTTATAAGAAATAATTGCTCTCTCTAAAAGGTGATACAGGCAGATAAGATATACAAGTGTCATCTCTCCTCATCCGGCATTATTGTTTCCTGCAGCGACAGGAAAAATTAATAGTTTTTCTATAGTTATATATCCTTCACAAGAAAGATTGACTTAAGAAGAGAAACTGTGCCTGTATGGCTGTAGTCTGATTGTTACATAATAAAAGACAATAGTTTTATAAGAGTCACTTGAGGAGATGCAAGCTCTTGTATATAACAGCTCCTACAATTATGAGACACTACTAAACTACTATTGATCCTTTTCAAATCTGGTGATAACAGAGTATTTTCCACTTATTTAAAGTGCTGTACACCAGAAACTCCCATCAAGGCAAAAGCGTAGACAAATATGTTGTTCAATATAATCATAGTAATCCTTGGGGGTGCCGTGCAGCCAACACCAGGTGGAGAACCATCAGCTTTTGAGGCATACCTAGCTGTTTTTGACTTGTATAAGGTCATTTGGCTCCTAACCATGTACTCTAAGTACAGTATTACTTATTGAGTGATGGTTAAGAACCAAGAAAAGGTTTTATTACATGCAGCAACAAGAGAAACATATTGTTGCTTATTTAGTGTAATGTGGCACTTAACACTTTGCAACTAATAGATTTACAACTCATATAGTTTTGTTCTTTACATATACAAATTCATTCCAATTTTTTAAGAAATGTAAGGTAAGCAGAACAGTTCTGTTTATTGGTAAAAATCATGCATGTCTTGCCATTTCGTTAACAGCAAGTGCACATTGGCATCTAAAAAATCTTGTTACAGAGGGCTCTGCAAAGCTTATCCTTACAGAGATGGCTGAAGTCACCTTGATCACAATAAATATTCCTATTATGACAGTCCTGGTCCTTCTGCCACATGACTACTTTTGTTAAGATTCATTTCTCCAAACCATTCAATAGTTTTTATTTTATCTTTATGGTCAGATATATATGTCACAGGTATAGCTTGCAAACACTAGTATGCATTTTTCTCACTTGAGAAGAACAGAGTCGCCCTAATTCATCTAAAAAAAAAAATAAGTTAATTTATGGGATTTAGCTCTTGTAGTGTTATTACATAGCCTGGATTTTTAATTGATCATAGAGAAGTAAATTACTTTTAACCCCTGCCTTCATGCATTTCAAAATACATATACAGTCAAAGTAGGTGTTATTTCCTGTATTTCAGTGACAGATATACTCCCACAATAACTTAAAAAGGCATTCTCACATTAAGATGGCAAGCATTTTGAGCGAGCAACTGGTGAGGAATTGTTTGGGAAGCCACTCAAAAAATTTTAATACTATGTCTTACACTGCATACTTTCATTAGCAGTTACGTTTTTTTATTGGAAAACCCCTTTAAATGACCATGCTTGTTTGAAATAAAAGTGCCACAGTCAATGATGATCACAATGTAAAGAAAGGGAGGAAGCTTCCTCTGTGCCCCTAAAATCAACCTCGCATCATGCTTCATAGAGCTTAGAGACCTAAACTAGGCTCCCAGGGCAGTCCTGTCATATTACAGAGAACCTCTTTTCTAAAAAATGAAGTGCAAACTGCAGGCAGCATGTTATAGAGCAGGAGGAGCTGAGCAGATTGATATATAGTTTGGGGGAAAAGATTCAGTAACACGGTTTAATTTACACATGTAAACCTCTGCTCTTTCTACGCTTAAGTCCGCCTCCATGTACAACTATCTGTACTGGCTATTTCTGTATACACACTAGGCCATACACATTAGTCTAAAGTTGATCAAAACAGACAATTTCGACCAAAACAATCATTTGTTATTTTAGCCGACTGATGACAGACCTTCATCGTTTTAAAAGAAGTCTTCCATGTTTTATATTTTTGTCCGATGGATGAGCAAAAGATCTTTTGTTCAATGAAAGATCATTCATGGATAAAGATCTTTCTTTGAAAGAATGTCCCTGGAAAATTAGATAAATAGATCGTTCACCAGATGATTGCGTGTTCAACTGCTATTTAACCATCAACCAACTTCTATGTAATATGTATGGCCTTGGCCAGCTTAACACAGACAATGTTATCAATCATTGATAACACCTTCCCTGTGTATAGCTGAAGTCAGTAAGAGCAGAGATTTAAACATATAAATTCCCAGGTTTACTATATCCTTTCCCTCAAAACTATATATGTCTGCTCAGCTCCTCCTGCGCTTTAACATGCTGCCTGCAGATCACACTGCATTTTGTGGTGACAGGTCCTCTTTAAAGTTGTTGTCCCATAAAAAAAATATTCTTAGTTTTTCAAACCAGCACCTGGATCTGAATACTTTTGTAAGTACAGAAAGGTGGCTAAAAAGCCACAATTTTCTCTTTAAGGCCCATTAATTTAAAATATACCTTTTATTCGTAAATCATTAAAAGGGAATTTTGCTTCCTCATTAGAAACCCACTAAACACCTTTAAAATTAACTGGGGTAAAGAGTGAATGTTTAATTTTCTTTATTCATTTATAAATGTATCGAGCTGTATACAGGTACTAGATCAGGACAGGGGATAGTGTCATTCTCACACTTTCTCCCTTTCTTCTGGCAGCAATCATTTTATGTATCTTTACTTCCTCTATGAATCATTCAGAATATCTATCTCTCAGGTGGGGTTGGTGTTCCTCTTAAACCAACTCTCAATTACTTTATGTTTCAATCTTTCCACCGGTTTTGCTATATTACTACCATTATACACCCTTTTCTACCTCCTATACAGCACTCCTTATATTGAAATAATTTCCACTATTGCCATGTGTATGCAGTTTGATTTAAAGGAGTACCTGCAGTGTGCTCCTCTAATCACTACTTTAACCCCAGATTTTAAAATACAAACATCCCTACTGTTTCCCTATACAGCTCGATACATTTAGAAATTAATAAAGAAAATTTAAAAAATCACTCTTTACCCCAGTTAATTTTAAAGGAGTTTAGTGGGTTTCTAATGAGGAAGCAAAATTCCCTTTTAATGATTTACGAATAAAAGGTATATTTTAATGTAATGGGCCTTAAACACAAAATTGTGGCTAAAAAGCCACCTTTGTGTACTTATGAAATTATTATTTCTGGGCCAGAGAAGAGTCAAATTGGTGAAGTGATAAATACTTTTGTCCATTTAGTATAGCCCATGAGTTAAGCAATGATAAGTCAATTTCCCTATCAATATATTTTTGGAATGTTGGGGGACTTTGAAAACCCAAGGCTAAAATGGGGAGAACGTACAAACTTCAAGAAGCTAACTAAGCTACAGTATCTGTGTTTTCTTAAGTTGTATCATGAACCCAGTGATCTATGGTAAGACATAAAAACATAAAAATATTATTCAATATTGTTGATGCTAAAACAAAAAAAAGAGTTGTAATGATTTAAAGTTTTATGTCGTTGTGAAGTTTAAGAATTTTGAGTCCAAATTCCACTCAGCACTATTCAGTGTGAGCCTTCAAAATGTTTTTCAAATGTTTTTCCATGTTCCTGTGATTTAAGCATCAATACCCATTGTTAAACAGTTTTGTACTCTTTGAAGTAATAGAAATTCTAGTAGTGGTTACAGTTTATTTCAAGTATTGCATATTTTTTTAGAGCAATGGAAGAGTCTACAATAGAGTGGATATTTTCCTTTCTCTCTGCTGCTTGACTGTCTACTGAGGAGAAAATTTTTATATATACTACCTCCCTCTGCTATTTCCTACAAACAAGATGTGTCATTTGACTGAAGACTGGATGGTTCAAGAAAAATACATACTTTTGAACACAGGGTCATCTTTTCAAATGCTCTTTGCATCTTTTATATAGCCTACTTTAGTGGTGTGGTAAATAATTTAAAAGCCTGAAATATATTTTTTTATCCTTTCTAAAAGTGGAAATACTTACTACTTTCTAAACTAATATCAAAATTCTTAACACTTTGTACAATTGACTTAAAACTTATTGTTTAGTTTCAAACCAATGATAAAAAAAAATTAAAACCTCAAAAGTGGAGTACATTCACTCCATCCCATCACACCCTGTTCTGCTAAGCTGGGAAAAGCATTTCCCTCTTCATTGCCTTTGTTGTTTTACATGGGTGGCTTCAGCAATATCCCTGCTTGAAGCTGGTGACTACCGGCAGCCATTGAGATAAATGGCCTATTTATATTTGTCTGGGTATTCTCGAAAACTATGAGGGCACCACTAAAAAAACATCTTGTGTCCTCTGCTTGCCACCAGGATCATGCACCTGTTGCTGAGGTCATGATTGGTTACTACAAAGACTCTCTGATGATGGACACAGAGTGTTAGCGGAAGTGGGTGTGGAACCATTGCCTCAATCAACAGATTTGACTTTGGGTTACTCCAAGGGCATTATCCTCGCAGTCATATGGTATTTGCATTTTAACCCCTGTACAGGGATCTGTAGTTAACTGCAGGAGAACCATCAGACCACTACCTCCTGGAGTAGTCTTTGTGTGACTGACAGCTGATCCACGGGAATCACAGACACCAATGCAGGGCACCACAGGGACAGGAAGAATCATAATTAGGAAAAGGCCAAAGTCATGGCAGGTGGAGTACATGTCACACAGTAAATAGTCCAAGGTCAGAACAGACAGCGGAGGGTCAATATGGAGGTCAGGCAGTGGGGGTCAGAATCCAGTAAACAGGCAGAAAGTTGGTATACGGCAAGAGAACAGAACAGACACCTTTACAGGATACTAGCAAACTAGAAAACCTATTGCTCAGGCACCTTCCCACAGGGTAAGATGCCGGAAGTACTCCAGGGTTGCCATCCATTTTCTGCTGAAGTTTAGGGTGCCTGTGCTGGCCCTTTAAGAGTGGGAGGGAGAGCGTGAGAGCCCTATGGGCAGAGGGGGGAAGCCTTGCCACAGCAAGCATGGTGGGACAGAGAAAGCCAGACAGTTGTGCCTGCCAGGAAGAAGACAGTGGGAGGTGGGTCCAGACCACCAGGACAGTTGGGCAGAACAGGGGTTGTCGAATGGCCACTATTTGATTCTGTGAGTACTCCAATCCTGAAGTATTATTTTCAGCAACCATTGGAATGAATATGCATCACTGCCAGGCTTTCAGGCTAAAGTAGAATTATAGAGGTCTCATTTTGAGTTTGTACCACAGCTGTGAAAGTGGAGAGTACACAAGCCATAACTGTAGTGTCAGGCACTAGGATATATTTAACAGATGTGGTGTGATGAGCATTATTCTGTAAACCGTCTGAGGTCTATACTGCTTGAAGGTTTTCTAATAACTCATGTAAACATTTATATGAACTTGCTGAAATTTCTATAGCCTAATATGTTGCTTAATATGTAATATCTCTCATTGGCCTATAAAAGAGCCTGGACCGTGTTTGCTTTACAGTGGCACCAGAATTACATTTTGCTTTATTTTCCAAAATTGCAAGTGTAAAGGGCTTAGTGACTTTATTTGTTCACTAAAAGACTCTTGCAACAAACAATAAAGGTAATTATTCATTTTGTCTTCACTATGCCTGCCTCTGCTTGGAAGAAAGATCACCAGGGATCTCTGAAAAATGGCTCCAACACTCCAAACTCACTCCAGAAAATATAAGGAAAAATGTAAGTCAAATATAAGATTATATGCATACACAAGGGCATAAGAACTTTCAATTTAAATGGCTTGATGAGGCAATCATGGGTAACTCTACTAACTGTCATGCCATTTCATAAGTATATAAACATTTATACATTATTATTGTTATAACGTGTATTCATGGCCTATAAGAAGCCATGTTGAACTTATATTCACCCTTCTGTATGAACCTTCATTGTGTAAAAGAAAAAAATATGGGTTCAAGGAAAGATTCTTCCTGGCAGATGTGGGCCTATCTAAGGGAGTAATTTTACCTTATCACTAGGCTATGAGCCGACATGAGGTTCTTCCTGGCGCTCGTCTGTCATCTTTTAATAATGAGATGTATTAATGAGACATACATATAATGTCTGTTTGTTCATATAGTGGATCGTATTTAGTCTTGACACAAGTTAATCAATATATCACATATGTGTTATTTTATATTTCATATATTGGTTTTATTTTGTTACATATTATAATCGTATATTAACATATATATATCCTGTGTGTGCATCACCAGAAGCGTGTATTCCTGAGGTATGTGGGGAAGCATGCTCAGTGGGATTTCTCTTAATAAGAAGTTGCTGACGGAAAAGTTGTGTTATTTTCATAAGATAAGGCACCTGTGAAATCCTAAACCAACACATTGTGGAAGATTCAGTTGCATCACATAGCTCAGCATACTACCTTGGTCAGGAGGAAGGGGCGATAGTATATTTGAGGAGATCCCTTCTACTATTAATAAGAGAAACATAGTGGTGGAAGACCTTAAAGCCACAATTTTCTGTTTAAGGCCCATTACATAAAGGAGTTGGCCAATATCTATTACGAGTTAGGAACATACCAGGGGCGTACATAGAAATCATTGGGCCCCATAGCAGTAATCTAAATTGGGCCCCCATTCCCCTTTTATAGCCCCTCCCACTACCCAGTCCAGGCTTCTCCCTTTGTTCAATGAACTATGCTTGCTGCTGCGTTTTATAATTTATGCCATCAGGGCCGGATTGGAATAAAAAAACAGCCCTGGCACACAGAAGAGGTATAATAGATGCAGTGTGTACAGATGTATAGTATATACAGCAGTGTACTGATATGTGAGGTACGAGGAATACTATATGCAGTGTGCACAGGTATATAGTATATACCATAGTGTACTGATATGTGAGGTACAAGGTATAATATATGCAGTGTGTACAGGTATATAGTATGTACATCAGTGTACTGATATGTGAGATACGGGGTATAATAGATGCAGTGTGTACAGATATATTGTATATACAGCAGGTATTGACATATGATGTATAATAGATGCAGTGTGTACAGGTATATAGTAAATACAGCAGTGTATTGACATGAGGTATGAGGTATTACAGCTCACATATCAGTCCACTGCTGTATATACAATATATCTGTATACTTCCTCTATTATACCTCGTACCTAACATATCAGTACACTGCTGTATATAATATATATCTATACACACTGCGTATATTATACCTCGTACCTCACATATCAATACACTGCTGTATATACTATATATCTGTACATATTGCAAATATAATACTGTGTCTATGCAGTCTGTGTGTATATGTATATATAATATATATATATATATATATATATATATATACACACTCACACCGAGCAGTGTATTGATGGGAGACATACAAGGTATAAAACTGTAGATGCAATGTGTACAGAAATATGTGGTCAGTTATACATTCTGGTCACTGTGTGTGTGAGGTACATGCATGGGCGTAGCTATAGGGGGTGCAGAGGTAGCAGTCGCTACCGGGCCCAGGAGCCTGAAGGGGCCCAAAGACCCTTGTGCCGCATAAGAAGACACAAAGCACTGAGGGAAGGGGGGCCCAAGCTAAACTCTTGCACCAGGGCCCATGAGCCCTTAACTACTCCCCTGGGTACATGAGGTAGTGGTCACTGTAACTGTCTGAAGTATTATACATGAGTGAGCACTGAGTAAAAACAGGGCATGGGGGGGGGTGTAAATGAAGAGAAAAGTGGAGGACCTCCTCTTACCACTCCATTCCAGTCTGTATGGATCAATACAGAGCTGATTTTGCACTTCTAATACTTGCTGTTCGGGGTTGAAGGACCTGTGATGATGTCATCACAGGTCCTAGACAGTGTAAAAACCGGGCGTTAACCGTCACAGTAAAAGGAAACACATAAAATAGGCGCAAAATTCCTATATGGAAATTATCTTGGTCCCCCCCAAAAGAAAGGGGGTTTATTTGATGTAGGTGTAATAGATTTATAAGAACAAGATACTGATGGAACACAGGGGGTTCCAACGGTGTGATGAAAGTACACTCACTTCACAGGGGGGGTGGTCGACAGGATAAACTCAAGACACCTGTGACCTAATCCCCCCCCGGCCAGGATCGTGTGTAGTATTTCTTGGTGACTGAACGTGGCCCACAGACAATTGGCTTCTGGTCAATCACTTTATTTGAACATATGTGGCTCGACGCATTTCGGGGGTCTGAAGCCCCCTTCTTCAGGAGTCATAAAATACAATACAAAACAAATATGTATAAAAATATATATATAGATATATATGAATTATGGGGGAAAAAAAATATTATTCATATAAATATATAAAAGAGAAAGAGTCCCTTGCTAAACTCATTAGGCCATCAAGTAGTTTATACATTCATTCAATACATAAATAAATAAGTATATAAAAAATTCATTTTGACCAGTTCATTCAATACATAGAATAAATAAAAAAAATAGGTATATATAAGAAAAAGAAAAATAAGAATAAAATGTTATCTTATCTTCATATTGACCGGTTAAAGGGATATGAATATGTATACCATAGTGTACTGATATGTGAGGTACAGGGTATAATATATGCAGTGTGTACAGGTATATAGTATGTACATCAGTGTACTGATATGTGAGATACGGGGTATAATATATGCAGTGTGTACAGGTATATAGTATATAAAGTAGTGTAATATGTGAGGTACGAGGTATAATAGATGCAGTGTGTACAGATATGTTGTATATACAGCAGGTACTGACATATGAGGTATAATAGATGCAGTGTGTACAGGTATATAGTAAATACAGCAGTGTATTGACATGAGGTATGAGGTATTACAGCTCACATATCAGTCCACTGCTGTATATACAATATATCTGTATACTTCATCTATTATACCTCGTACCTAACATGTTAGTACACTGCTGTATAAAATATATATCTATACACACTGCATATATTATACCCTGTGAAGTGAGTGTACTTTCATCACACCGTTGGAACCCCCTGTGTTCCATCAGTATCTTGTTCTTATAAATCTATTACACCTACATCAAATAGACCCCTTTCTTTTGGGGGGGGGCCATGATAATTTCCATATAGGAATTAGGAATTTTTACACTGTCTATGTCTAGATAGGGGCAGATTTTGTTCTACCCCTAAGAAACACCTGTGCAGCCAACCCATTCCTTTCAATTTCCATTGGCAATTATTTTCATTTACCTTCTTTCCTCACCAGACCCACCCCCTGGCGCCTGCACCCTTTTTTCTCTGGCACCGATTTCTTCCTAATGTGGCTCCTACCATGGACCAGTAGTAGTTATCTGTGCCATAATCCTCTTTTTCACTTTATCTCTATCACATGTCCTTTCAAACTTTTTTCTGTAGTGATACCATGTTGGGGGGTGTATGACTTTTTGATCCTTTTTATTAATTCTTTTGGGGGAGGTGAAGTGACAAAAGAAGCAAAATGGCTTTTTCTATTGGTATTTTTTTTATTTTTCGTTATGTCTTTCACCGTATGGGATAAATATTTTTATATATTAATAGTACAAGGATTTTCAGATGCGCCAATGTCGATGATTTTTTTTTCTTGTTCATTTTTTTTTATGTTGCGGAAACGAGGTGATTTGAATTTGCATATAAATATATATATATTTTTTTTAACTTTTTAACTTTTGTTGACCTTTCATGGAAGGTGTGTAGAGGGTGACATGCCAAGTGTAAAGACTAGTGGGTTTGAGGAGTCACATAGTTCATGGCCCATACACATTCAATAGCTACCGATTGAATGATCGTTAAGCTAACAGCTATCTCTGCCGTCTCCCCCATACAAATACACCTTCGGTTTGGCCAAAAGTGTATGTGTATTTTATGTGGAAATATGAGAAAGCTGCTGCCAGACACTTTTAGCAGCAGCTTATCTTCTGGGAGAACAAAAGGATTGAGCAAAAATATGTATTTGCCGGACTCTTGACTCCCCCGACATCATCTGTCCGGTAAGAGTCGGGAGCTTTCAACAAATATTAGAGTGTCAGCCGAACCTGCCAGTCTCTGCAGATTCAGCCAACAAAAGACTAATGTGTATGTCCTTCATTGGTCAATTTTATTTTTGTCAGATCAAATCTTCTAGAGGAGTAGGCAAATTGATAGATCAAGATATCAATTGTCAATTACCACAGCCATTAGATGAGGAGGGCCATGTATTTTTATTTTGTTGAATTAAACGGGACTTGTCACCCCTCCTGACATGTCTGTTGGGCAACTACTTCCCCATGACATAACAATTCTGGAGCATCTATTCTTATACCTCTATGTTCTGCTATCTATTATTCCTTCTAAAGTTTATCAATGAATTGCCAACAGTCTGCAATGCAATGGGGTGTTGCCAGTGTCAGACTGTGCAGGGACCCATCCCTAACAGGTAACACCAAGATGGACCTTTACTGCAAGCTACTTGCAATTCATTTATAGCTTCTAGTAGAAATAACAAAGGAATGGCACAACATAGAGTGATAAGAATAGATGCTCCAGAATTGCTATTACACGTGGATTGCAAATAGTTACTAAAACAGACATGTCAGGAGAGGTGACAGTAAAGTCCTCTTTAATGGTTGGAAATGTATTCTGGCCTTTGTATACACATGCCGTCCCCATTCTCCTGTCAGTTTTTTTTTTTTTAACTTACAGAAATTAATTAAAGGGACTTTCCACAATTGACATTTATCACTGCAGTCAAAAGGAGTTTGAATGGTGCAGCAGTCAAGCTAAGGCTACTTTCACACTGGCGTTTTGCCTTTCCATTTGTGAGATCCGTTCAGGGCTCTCACAAGTGGTCCAAAATCGATCAGTTTTGTCCTAATACATTCTGAATGGAAAAGGATCTGCTCAGAATGCATCAGTTTGCCTCCGTTCCGCCTCCATTCCGCTTTGGTGTCCCTCTGACGAAACTGAGCCAAATAGATCAGTTTTCTATGACACAATCTGGCACAATAGAAAACGGATCTGTCCTCCATTGACTTTAAATGGTGTTCAAGACAGATCTGTCTTGGCTAGGTTACAGATAATGCAAACGGTTCTTTTCTTAACTGATGCAGATGGTTGTATTATTTGAACGGATCCGTCTGTGCAGATCCATGATGGATCCGCACCAAACGCAAGTGTGAAATTAGCCTTAGCGCTGCTCCCACCTAATTCAAAGTATATGGGAACTGAAAGAAATAGCCGAGCACCACTTTACAACCACTTTAACTATAAGAGTGGCTATCCATTCATTGTGGCTGGTGATTTTAACAATGTATTGGTGGTAGGAGAAGGAGGAATGTCTATACAACCTATATATATCTTTCCCTTTTGGTATTCATTGTGGTAGAGTATAGTTGGAGTGAAGCATGGACATTGTTACATACTGAAAGCCTAAACTTTTCATAGTACAACAATAAAAGTAGTGGTGTCTCTAACCATTCCCCAGTATTGATAAAACATTCTGTCAGCAAGCACTATAAAATACAATGTAAAATTAATCCTCATTGGCTTAGGGCTCATGCACATGACCGTATTTTTTTTCCGCTTCCGTTCCTTTTTTTTTGCGGACCGTATGTGGAACCATTTACTTCAATGGGGCTGTAGAATATACGGAAGTTACTCCGTGTGCATTCCGTTTCCATTTATCCGCATGGCCTTTCTGCAAAAAAGTAGTGCATGTCCTATTATTGTCTGCAAATCACGGTCCAAGGCTCCTTTCAAGTCAATGGGTCTGCAAAAAATACGGAACGCACACGGAACACATCCGTATGTCATCCGTATTTTATCCGTATTTTGCGGATCCATACTGTAGAAATGCTATGCCCAGCACATATTGCTCATGTGTTTGGTGATTAATAAATTACTGTTTCAGTATATGATCCGCAAAAAACGGATCAAATAAGGAAACAATACGGAAATGTTTTGTGCAATAACGGAATGGAAAAGGACTTAATGTAGAGGAAAAAAACCTCAGCTATTGAACAACGGATCCTTGAAAATCAGACCGCAAAACGCACACGGTCGTGTGCATGAGCCCTTAATCTGAGGCTTAATCTGAGTTTTTGGTTGTAATGGTGTTCACAAAGCGAGCTCTTTGAAATAGTCAATAGTCCTATAAGTGGTCTGGGTGTCTCAAAGGGTTTTTATTAGAGGTTTTTCAAAGAGATTTTAATCCATAAAAAATCACTTATAATAAAGAGGAGAATTTTCTCAAACTAAGGGCTCATGCACACGACCGTATGTAGTTTTGTGGTCTGCAATAAAACGGATCCGCAAAAAAAAACAGATGACGTCCGTGTGCATTCCATATTTTGCGGAACGGAACAGCTGGCCCCTAATAGAACAGTACTATCCTTGTCTGTAATGCGGACAATAATAGGACATGTTCTATTCTTTTGCGGAACGGAAATATGGACATACACATGGAGTAACTTTCAAATTTTTTTAAAGGACCCATTGAAATGAATGGTTCCGTATACAATCCGCAAAAAAACGGAATGGACACGGAAAGAAAATACGTTCCTGTGCATGAGGCCTAAGGCCTTGACTCTTGAGGCGAAATTTTTTTTTGTATATAGTCTACAATTTAATTCCTGGGCGGAGTAGGTATGTTGAAGCTGTCATTGCTTAATGCTTAGGAATAGAAACATGACCTATTAGCACTAACAGATCATACCAGGAAAGTTGGGGACTATAAGAGCACAATTAATGACATCTTTATTCAATTTTATATAGATCTTCATAGTACCAGGGTTTGGTATGAGATAATTAACTGAAGAATATCTTGAGTTTTTCCTACCCCGTTGCACAAAATACTCGAATAGAAGAGAAATGCTTCCATAAATCAGTCCATGTCCATCACCTTGTGCGATATTACAGTTTTTTCAATGCAACAATTTTTTTAGGTTCAAAAATCAAGGATTTTAAATGAAACACAATGAAACAAAATAGAAATATATATATATATATATATATATAAACACAAAAATGCAACAGCACTCTGCAACCAGCACTTTGCCCTGCCTATATGCTAGAAGCTAGAAGAGGTCGTTAGTGTACATTTTGATCAAAAGGTAATAAGCCACTCGCCACGCCAAGGCCCCCTCTATGAGTGGTCCTAATGCTAAATCCTACCTGTTATGGGCCATGACAGCCACATAAAATCCAGGGAGTGCAGGCCCAGCATGCATGCTAGGATCCACCGTGCTTATTAACCCTTTCTGGTGCTATAACAGCCTCCATTAGATCCAGGGATGCAGGTAGGTAGGATAACATGTAGGATTTAGCATTAGGACCACTCATAGAGGGGGCCTTGGCGTGGTGAGTGGCTTATTACCTTTTGATCAAAACGTACACTAACGACCTCTTAAGCTTCTAGCATAGAGGCAGGGCAGAGTGCTGGTTGCAGAGTGATGTTGCATTTTTGTGTTTGTGTATTTTGCCATAGCTACGTGCACCTGCATACAGGGACGTGCTGACTGACCCCTCCTTGTGTTTCTGTTATATATATATATATATATTGTGACACAGTGAGAGGTTTGGTTGTGGAAAACAGGTATTTTCGTCTCAGCCTGTGCTGCAGGGTTGATTGTAGGCAGGTGAGGGCAAGTACTGGACCGGATTTTAGGTGCTGGTCTAGGTTTTTGGTTAACACCTAGTTGCCTTTAAAAGACAGCTGGGTTTATGCAAAGGGATCTCTGTGTTGGGATCTGATAGCCTTGATGCTGGACGGAGGCTTGCTACTTGTTTGGAGTGAAAACAGGTTCATTCTGCTATGAACAAGGACTCTGTGAGGCAGAATTGCCGCATGGTGTGAACTACCACCAATACCACAAAGGTGACTTTTTGCTTGAATTGGACTGCTTGTTTTGTCACTTGCCTAAAGTGTGAATAAAACACTGCACTGTTTGATCCAAAGAACGTGTTTTTGCTTCTATACTGCGTCCGCTGACCCGGTCTACGAGAGCGAGTCCCCACAATATATATAAGAAAATGTTCTGATTAATACAGTTTGGAAGGGAATCAAACAAAATATTTGATCACTTATTTTTCTATACCTCTCTCTGAAGCAACTTTGGTCTTCCACACTTGGGTTCTCCAGTTTCATAATTTTTTTTAAATCTGCCCAGAGCACCCCAAACAATTAACCTTTTTGCCCCATATACCTGTTTTTCTTGTCAGCATGGACTTTCCTTCCCCCCTTTTTCAACATTGCTTCATCCTGGCAGGATGTTTAGAATTATCTTAATGCTGTATAAAATACCACCTCAGCAGAACCAAATACCACAGTGCAGTACAAAACACTGCCCCAGCAGAAACAAATGACACAGTGCATATACTCAGCTCTGAAGTAACTTGTCCTCCTGTGTGATTAGGACAGGTTATGTGTGCACTAATAAGACAGCAGCCATTTTAGTTCTTCTAACGATTGCTCCCTAGATAAAATGAACCTCTATAACTAATGAAAGGTATTTGGGAATATATTTATAATATATAATAAAGTAATATTTAAGTATTTACATGTTCTTAATTCCTGGAGAACCCCTTTAAGTTATGCCTCTGTTTGGCCCTGAGCAAAAGCATTGGGCCATTGTGGAAAGATGAAAAAGGCCCCTATACACAATAGTGTATTGTGGGTGAACAGACCGACAACCTAAGGTGCATGGGGATCTTCCAACAAATGATGGGGAGAAAAGTATTGCAAGCATTTCTGTTCTGCCTTGAGATAATCCACCACCAGACAAGTCTGCAGTGGTTTTCTCCTCTCTACCCATTGAAAGCGATGCACACTCTATCGAAAAAGAGTGTATGTGTATGAGGAAGTGAAGTCAGCAACAATTGTTTGGTGACAGCTATTGAAGTTGTAAGATCACTGACAGTCTTTATGCTGAAAAGGATTCTGTTATCAGTAACACCAATGGTGTTCTCCAAAAGGACACCATTGGATTCAAAATGCATAGTGGGAGATGTGGAAGGGAACACAGGGGCCCTGGCCATATGTCTGCATGGGGATCAGCAATTTCTGATAACAGCCCTGGTAGCCAGAATATATTAGTATAATGATTTTATTTGAAAGCCCCTGGAAATGACAATGTGTAAAAACAAAACATCTATAGAATAAATGTGCCATTGATACATGGTAATGAGTAGTGTTGAGCAAAGCATTGAAGCGGAATTCCGTCCGAAATTTAAGAAAACCTCGATTCACAATGAATCTGAATTTCCTCACATTTAGTGGTAACTAGTGGCATAGCGTGGGTTGCCAGCATTCAGGGCTAGCCAAGGATTGCGCCCTCCCGCAACCTGTGGCCACTCCTCTTTTTACAGATCATGTAGTAGATATCACTTTCAATCATACATCACACCATAGATAAAACAGTGATAACTCTCTGAGTACAGATAATGTAGTAGATAGGTGTGAGCCACCAGAATTCAGAATTCAGTGTGACCTGAAGTCTGGGGGCAGGCTGCTACACTGTGGGCCAAATTCTATATCCACCCTCCCATCACTACAGAACATACAGGGTAATACAGCGCCCCATACCTTTTATATCCAGTGACGTCTCCTTTGATGTAGATGTTCTCTTTCCTCATCTTCTCCTTTCAGACCTTTAGACCAGACCACCAATTTTTAGCCATTTTTAGTCTCAAAAAATAATCTTAGTTTACTACTTTTCCATCATCCTCCAACCTTTTGGACAAATCATCCTACCACGCTCAATACTGTGCCGCTGTGCTCCCCAATATTATACTGCAGAAACAGATAAACCCCCTGATAATACTAGTACCATGCAGATAGTGCCCTTTAATAATTATTGGCACGCAGTGTCCTAAAATAACTGCACCCAGGAAATAGTGCCCCTGACACTAATAGTGTAAACATAACGTCCCCCAACAAATATTGTGGTAAGCTGATACTGTACCAAGGTGCCCCCACAGTAATAGTGCTCCCAAAAGTCCCACCAATAGTAATAATTCTCTGCTACAGCACACATGGTAGTAATAGTGCTCCTACAGTGCCCCCAACATATCCCCACTGTGCCCCAGAAGTAATAATGCTCCCATATTGCCCATACTAGTAATTATGATCCCCATACACCCCCAGTGGTAATAAAGCCCACCATAATGCCCCCAGTAGTAATAGTTCTCCTTATAATGTGTGCAAGTGCAAAAAATACCCCCCTTTAATGCCCCCAGTTGAGCTAATAGTGCCCCCATAATGTGCCAATATAAAATACCCCTATATAGTGCCCCCAGTAAATGCCCCGATAGTGCTCTCCCCCTTCTTCCTAGTGCCCCCCATAATGTACCAATATAAAATGCCCCATATATAGTGCCCCAGTAGATGCCCTCAGTGTCCCCCATAATTTGCAAGTATAAAATACTCCTTCTTAGTGCCACATAGATGACCCCATAGTAGTCCTCTCCCCCCTTCCCCATAGTACCCACCATAATGTGTCCCAGTATAAAATACCCTATACAGAGCCCCCATATAAAATACCCCTTCTTTGTGCCCCCGTAGATGACCCAATAGTACTCCTCTCCCCCCTTCCCCATAGTACCCACCATAATGTGTCCCAGTATAAAATGCCCTATACAGAGCCCCCATATAAAATACTCCTTCTTTGTGGCCTCATTTAGATGCCCCCATAGTGTTCCTCTCCCCCTCTCCCCATAGTGCCCGCATATAAAATACGCCTTCTTTGTGGCCTCAGTAGATGCCCCCAATAATGTGCCAGTAAGAAGTGCCCCCATAGTGCCCCCAAATAATGTGCCAGTAAGAAGAAGTGCCCCATAGATGCCCCCACAGTGACCCCCAATAATGTGCCAGTAAGAAGTTCCCCCATAGATGCCCCCCCAATCATGTGCCAGTAAGACGTGCCCCCCCATAGATGCACCCCCAATCATGTGCCAGTAACAAGTGCCCCCCCATCATGTGCCAGTAACAAGTGCCCCAACAGCGCTCCTCTCCTGTGTTGTACCATATTAAAAAACAACTAATACTTACCTCCATCTGTATCGCTGTCGTCGTCATCAGGGCCGCGCCGCCTCAGCTCGCCTAATTGGTGGTGTGGCCCTGCTGGCAATCTCTGCAAAACTCGGCAATGCCCCCCCCCCCCCTCACGCTATACCACTGGTGGCAAAAAATCAGTTTTTCCTACAATAGTCGCTGCACGTGTTACAAAGAGAAAGTAAGAAGCCCAGGAATGTGAGATCACCCAAACATGCCGTGCAGCCAGCCAATTCACAGATAGCCATGCCCCTGTGATATCACAGCCCTATAAAACCATTATCCCATGCGGTCTCTGCCATTGTCCTGTGAGCTGAGCATAGGGAGAGACCCGGTAAGCTCTCATAAGCTACGGACAGTATTGCTGAAAATGAATAATAGAAGAATATTGGAGAGGAAGAGTGCAGGAAGACTTATTCTGCTTCAGTTTTATTTATTTATTCCTACATTTACTCATTCCTATATCACACGTGAACTAAAATATGCAATTCAATACCAATAAGATGGAAGTCTTTATTATTCCAGTGCCAGTGTGTCAAACAATACCATCCAGTCTGCTCCCCTTAGGAGCGCTAGGTCTTAATGATGACCATCTTCATCTTTTGTTTTCTTCCAAATCATCCTTCAAAGTCTTCATGTCCTAGAAAAGTCAGCAAGATACAGAGAAAGGAGAAGCTGGATGTTCCTGATGACATATTCTCATCGATTTTAGATGATGCGGAAAAGGAAGAAAAGCATTTGGCAAAAGAAGGGCTCCCACCTGTAGGGCAGGAGAGCACTGGGATTGGAGAAGTGGGTATGCTAGAGCTGATAAATATTCTGTGTTCACTGTCAAGTAACCTGCAGGAGATTGCACGCCAGGTGCATTAATGGTGCTGCGAGGTAATTAACAATGAAGACCGACTATACAGTGTGGTCTTCATTATTAAATGAAAGGCAGCTGCGGGCTAATTGGTCGTGCTGTTCTTCACCGCAGCATGGCCACAACCCACCCACAGCATGGCCACTCTGTGTGGCTGTACCCAAAGGCCTCTTGCACACGAACGTTGTGCATCCATTCCGTGCATTGGGGACCGCAATTTGCCGCCCCCAATGCACGGGCAACGTCTGTGCGGCGGCCGGGACGGATCAAGACCCATTCAACTTGAATGGGTCCGTGATCCGTCCGCACTGCAAAAAAATAGAACAAGTTCTACTTTTTTGCAGTGCCGAGGCACTGACAGAAACACCAACGAAGCACTCCGTAGTGCTTCCCTAGGGTTCCGATCTGTGCTTCCGTTCTGCATCTCCGTGATTGCAAACCCATTCAAGTGAATGGGTCCGCATCTGTGCCCGTGTATTGCGGACCTGCCGTATGCGGACCACAATACAGCCACGCCACGGTCACACAACTTTCGTGTGCAAGAGGCCTAAGATAGAGTGGCCTGGGAATACCTGATTTATAACGATTTGTGATTAATTTATCACAAATCAAATTTCTTGCCAAACTATTAATGAGTAATGAGAAATACTGAAAATACAATAAGAAAATTCAGTTTGAGAATTTGCTTATTATGGAATTCATATGTCATTCTTTATACTGTTTAATTCTAAAAAGGCTTTAGCGTCTTTCACTTGCAGTTCATAAAGTGCACTTTGCGAACATTGCTGCAACCATGAACCATTCCAGACAATCTGTTAATTTTGTTAACAATGGCTCGCTTTAAAATTTCCATTCAGCAGAACAAAAGCCGAGGTAGGCTAAGAACTTTCCATTGTAAGACTTTAAGATAAATAGGTACAATATTTGTGATCATCTCCTTGCTCGGAATTGATATCTGAAGTGAATTAGCAAACAAAGACATCGCTGACATTCTGTGCCTCTTAATATAGCCATACAAGAAAGCACAATTCACAACTGCACGATTATGTGCCTCATTCATTAGTACCACATCATTGACTGCACAGTGAAAGAAATGACAAATTAGCAATTTCACGCTACTAGCATAACACTATCATTTGTATCACAGAGTCAGCAAAAACTAGGCCCTAATAATTCAGCATGCTATTTTAACCAAAGGGTTGCTTTCAATATGGGTTTATGTGCCCTATACTAATCACTAAGTCAGATAATACGCAAGGTTAATGGTTGCAGACTGTCCCAGGAAATATCTAAGATCTGATAAGAGAACCCCACATTATTGCTATTTTATGTGTGCATGTACTGATCAAGAATAGGCCATCTGAGGCAATCAATGTTTAAGGCAGTTGTAATACATCTCCTGCCGTAACATATAAATTGGCCTTTCATTGCCTATTCACAGTTTGGCTAATAAATGGCACAGACACTGGACACTGTGATAGTAAAGAAGTGCAGTCTTTGTATGCATGTCACTTCACTGCAAGATTTATGCTGCCATATTAAAGAAGACTTTATCTGGTGTTCTTCAATTACCCCGCAGGTTTTCCACATAAAATAAGAATCAAACACGTTGTCAAGCAGATTAGGGGCTGAATGCATTCTGTAACTTCAGACAAAAGTCAACAGTGCATTGTTTTCAGCCGGACTATGGCCATTAGTTTTAATCAGAAAGTACAATCTGTGTTTGTTGTAGAGCAGAGCTCTTATCCGCACTCTCCAGACGCTGAAAAACAGCTCTATTGCTTCTTATATTGACTGTATGTGGATTGTGTGCAACAGTACATACCTTAGGCTTATGCTGATATTCAGTAAATATTATATTACATTGTATGTAATATCAGTATATTTTCAGTGTATCAATATCATTTTTCAACTTATGTATCACAAGTCACTGTTTTTTACTCTTGTGAAAGTCATGTAGAAAGACAATTATATTATGTCTTCAGCTCAGTGTACAGTGGCTTCCATTTTTCCAAAGCAGTGATGGATCTCTTAGGATTCATCCTGAAAGATCCCATTATTTATCAGTGATAGAAGGGTATTCACATTATTTTTTAAATTTGTTTAGGATCAAAATTCATCTAATACCTGTACATATGTTTAACTCTGTTCACATAGCATAGCCCAATAGTCCTGTAGAGCCCAATGACCCTGTGGTAGAGCCCTGCTCTTCTCAGTGTAGGGATAGGATGCTGCTGCTGCTGCTGTGAGGGAGAGATTAGGGAAAAATTCTGGTGTACTTGGTGTTGTTCAATCTTCAAACTACAGCGATTATTGAGGGTGCTATGCTACATTTTTGTACCCAGCCCTGAGCCCAGTGACACTGAAAAAAAACGTTTAATTCATCTGCTAGTTCGGTGAGCATCGTGGCCATTTTTGCAAGTGCAGTGCACTTGCAACTGCATGTGAACTGCATGTGTGCCAGGGACATTACTTTAATTCTGTTCTGGTAGCTCAGTGGAGGACAAATTCCCATTTTTGTCTGGTCAAGTACCCCTGCGGCATGCAGTGCATACCTGGCAGTGAAAATTATTCAATGACATTAGTCTGTCACATATTTTTATGACCTAAAGCAATTTTTTATCTATCTGCCACAGGCATTGCATAAAACCGTTAAATACTGCAGTTACATTGCTGCTATAAAAAAGCTAATTTTTTTTGTGCTAGATAGCAAATTTGCATCCTAAGCTGCATTTCTGATATTCCAATAAAACCGTAACATACTGCATTTTTATTGTTGTTTGCAAAAAAACACAGTTTTTGCGCTAGATAGCACATTAGCGGCCTATGCTGCATTTCTAATATTCCAATAAAACCGTAACATAATGCATTTACATAGTTGTTTGCAAAAAACACAGTTTTTGTGATAGATAGCACATAAGCGGCCTGCGCTGCATTTCTGATATTCCAATAAAACCATAACATACTGCATTTTTATTGTTGTTTGCAAAAAAACACAGTTTTTGTGGTAGATAGCACATTTGGAACCTACGCTGCATTTCTGACAGTCCAATTAAACTGTTAACTTCGGCTGTTACATTGTTGGTTGGAAAATTCACATTTTTTGTATTGAATTGCTCCGTTACACTGTTGTGTGACATAAAGAAATGTATTCTATTTATGACACCGGCACTGCCTTACTGTTAGTGAACTTAATTGTTGACTATTGGCAGTTAAATTGTCACCTGAGATAAACCATCTGTTAGTTTGGTGGGTGAACGCAAATATTGAGGAGAACGTAAATTAAGGGACGTTGCCCTGGTGCTGGTGGTGGAGCTCCTGTTGCAGGGAGAGGACGTGGTCGTTCTGTGCCAGCTACACGCACAAGTGAAACACCTTCCTCAGGTGAGAGTAGACGACAGAACGTTCAGCGTTATTTAGTAGGCCCAAATGCCGCTCTACGAATGGTGAGGCCAGAACACGTACAGGTGCTAGTAGATTGGGTGGCTGACAGTGCTTCCAGTACCTTCACATTGTCTCCCAACAGGTCCACTGCTGAAAACTCAGAGTAGGCACCTGCAGGCCATGGGCATCTATCTTGCACCTCAACCCCTTGCAAATCAGCCAAGCAGTTTGAGCCCCAAGTCATGCGTTTAGATTGTTGGGTGATCTATACTTTTTTTTTTTCAAAGTACCCCTGCCCTGCATACCTGACTGGGAAATATATTCTGTAAATTCGGCGGCGTTTAGATTGTTGGCTGATCTATACCCTTTTTTCTTTCAAAGTACCCCTGCACTGCATACTTGACTGGGAAATATATTCTGTAAATTCAGCAGCGTTTAGATTGTTGGGTGCTGTAGTTATATGCTGTAAAATCTCCATGATGTCTCCATGATAAATCTGCAGCATGGGGGCCCTTTGTGGCTTCTATACACTTTTAAAAAAATCCTTTAGCAGGGAGAATAGATGCCCTATGACGGGGATGCTCCATGACCCCTTTTTTATTTCAAAGTACCCCTGCCCTGCATACCTGAGTGGGAAATATATTCTGTAAATTTGACAGCGTTTAGATTGTTGGGTGATCTATACCCATTTTTAATTTCAAAGTACCCCTGCACTGCATACCTGACTGGGAAATATATTCTGTAAATTTTGCAGCGTTTAGATTGCTGGGTGATCTGTACCCCTTTTTTCTTTCAAACTACCCTTTTACTGCATACCTGACTGGGAAATATATTCTGTAAATTCAGCGACATTTAGATTGTTGGCTGATCTATACCCCTTACAAGCGCATGATGGTAGACGCGCTGCTGATGGCATTTCCACCTGACACCGGGGCCTCAGTGAAAGCACAAGGCGAAGGCAGAGAAGGAGGAAGAAGTCGCCAACACAGCTGCGGCAACGCCAGCACTTCAGAAGGCAGGGTTAGAATGGCCGAAATGTTAAAAAGCTTTGTCAGCACGCCACAAGAACAAGCACCACCAGCTGATATGGAATGTCTTAGCAGGAGGCAGCATTCCAGCAACATAGTGGAACAGTAGGTGTGCACACGCCTACACATACTGACTGATGGGTCTTCCCCATTCAACTTCTGGGTCTCCAAATTGGGCACATGGCCTGAGCTTGCCCTTTACGCCTTACAGGTGCTGGCCTGCCCTGCAGACAGGGTATTGTCTGAATGTGTGTTTAGCACGGCAGGGGGCGTTATCACAGACAAGCGCAGCTGCCTGTCCACAGCCAATGTGGAAAAGCTCATGTTCAATAAAATGAACCAGGCATCGATCCCACAGGACTTGTCCATACCTTGTGCAGAATAGACATGTATACCGGCCTCACGCAGCCATTGTTATACTCCAGCGCACTTTCTCTTTGTTTAATTTTATATATTCCACAATGTTTTGTGGTCTACCCAAATAAAAATAAAAAAAAGTCTTGGCTACCTCCTTTTCCTCCACCGCCCCTTCCACCTACACCGCCACGTCCACCGCCTCCTCAACCTCCTACTCCATATGGACCTCTTCCTCCTAGTTCAACATTATTATTTTTAATTTTTAGTTATTTTATTTTACTTTAAGTCATTTCCCTATCAACAATTGTTTGCAGGGCACTTGTCACGCTCTTACCCACATTTGGCTGCCTTTTGCAGCCCTCTGCAAGTTCAGGTCCCCATTGACTTCAATGGGGTTTGGGGTCAAGTTCGGGTCAAGTTCGGGTCCCGAACTCGAACTTTGCGACGATGTTCGGCTGTACCCGGCGAACCGGAATTTCCAGGTGTTCGCTCAACTCTAGTTATAATGTGCACACAATCTAAGACAGAGGTCCCCAATCTATTGGGTCACAAGCAGTAATGTAAGACAGAGGTCCCCAATCTATTGGGTCACAAGAAGTAATGTAAGACAGAGGTTCCAAATCTATTTGGTCACAAGCAGTAATGTAAGTCAGAGGTCCCCAATCTATTGGGTCACAAGCAGTAATGTAAGAAGAGTACAGTTGAGCAAACACCTGGAAGTTCGGGTTCGCCGGGTTCGGGCGAACTTCATAAAAAAGTTCAGGTTCGTGATCCGAACTTGACCCCGAACTTTGGGGCACTAAAATGTCTTTAAAAAAGTCCATGAAAGGGCTAGAGGGCTGCAAAAGGCTGCAAAATGTGGGTAAGCGCCCTGTAAACTAACGTGGATAGGAAATTGATGTAAAAAAAAAAAAAAAATTACAAATTTTAAACTAAACTAAGAGCAGGAGTTCCATATGGACTAGGAGGTTGAGGAGGCGGTGAACGTGGCGTTGTAGGTGGATTTAGCGGTGTAGGTGGAAGGGGAGGTGGAGGATGTTTTTTTTTTTATTTGAGTACACCACAAAACATTGTGGAAAATATAAAATAACACAAAGAGAAAGTGCGCTGGAGTATAACAATGGCTGTGTGAAGTCGGTATACTTGTCTATTCTGCACAATGTACAGACAAGTCTTGTGGGATCAATGCCTGGTTCATTTTAATGAACGTGAGCTTTTCCACATTGGCTGTGGATAGGCGGCTGCGCTTGTCTGTGATAACACTCCCTACTGTGCTAAACACACAATCAAACAATACACTGGCTGCAGGGCAGGCCAGCACCTCCAAGGCATAAAGGGCAAGCTCAGGCCATGTGACCAAATTGAATGGGGCAGACCCATCAGTCAGTACGTGTAGGCGTGTGCACACATACTGCTCCACCACGTTGCTGAAATGCTACCTCCTGCTAAGATGTTGCTTATCAGTTGATGGTGCTGGTTGTTGTGGCGTGGTGACAAAGCTTTTCCACATTTCGGCTATGCTAACCCAGCCTTCTGAGGTGCTGGCGGTGCCCTGGCTGCGTTGGCGGCCTCTTCCTCCTCCTCTGCTTTTGCCCTGTGCTTCCACTGAGCCCCCAGTGTCAGTTGAGAATGCCATTAGCAGCACGTCTACCAGCATGCGTTTGTACTCGCACACATCTTCCGATCACGCTCCAGTGAGGGAATTAAGGACGGCACGTTGTACTTGTAACGGGGATTCAGCAGGGTGGCCACCCAGTAATCAGCACAAGTTAGAATGTGGGCAACTCATCTGTCGTTGCGCATGCACTGCAGCATGTAGTCGCTCATGTATGCCAGGCTGCCCACAGGCAAGGACAAGCTGTCCTCTGTGGGAGGTGTATTGTCTGTGTCCTCTGTATCCCCCAGCCACGCACAAGTGATGCTCATGAGCTGTTTTGGGTACTAACCTGCTGTGAACATAGTTCCTCCTCATCCTCCAGAACTGTGCCCTGTCTGGACAATTGTGTACCTGGACTATGTTGGTGCAGGAACCCACCCTCCGAGCCACCTGTGAATGACTGGCCTGATAACCATTGAAATGATCCCTCTTTCTCCTCCTCTTCCTGCTGTGACACATCTTCCTCCAAAAACATAACCATAGCAAAGGCAGGTGCACGCTGCAGCAATACTAAACCCTCACACTGATGTTAAAATTGAGAGGTTAGTTCGACACATCCTACTAGAAGGACATGTCTTAAGTTGGGACACCACACCAAGGTCTCTCAAATAGCCCGAGACCCTACCACTCAACCTACCTGTGCCGTATGGGCGATACCAGGGGCCGTTGGGCATTACGGGAGCGTGCAGGATGTGCTTCCCTATATACATGCACAACTGCATATGGGTTGAGCATATCCTGCTTGTTAAACACCACACCACGTTTTCTAATGGTTCACATCTTCCTCCATCATCATCCAAAGCATTTTTTCAAAGAGACATAGAAGTTGGATAGTAACGCTCGGCACTAGCCTTGTTGGTGGAGTACTCAAAGCAGCGCAACAAGGCACACAGGTCTCGCATGGAGGCCCACTCAGTGGCGGTGAAGTGTGCTGTTCCACAGAGCGACTGACCCATGCGTGCTGCAGCTAAAACTCCACTATCGCCTGATGCTGCTCACAGTCTCTCCAGCATGTGCAAGGCGGAGTTCCACCTTGTGGGCACGTCGCATATGAGGCGGTGACCGGGAAGGCCAAAGTTATGCTGCAGCGCAGACAGGCGAGCAGCAGGGTGAGAACGACGAAAGCGCGCACAGACGGCCCGCACTTTCTGCAGCAGCTCTGACATATCGGGCTAGTTTTTCAGGAATCTCTGCACCACCAAATTCAGCACATGCGCCAGGCAAGGGATGTGCGTCAAACCGGCTAGGCCCAGAGCTGCTACGAGATTTCGTCCATTATCGCACAACACCAGGCCAGGCTTGAGGCTCAGTGGCACCAACCACTCATCAGTCTGTTGTTCCAGGCCCGTCCAAAGCTCCTGCGCGGTGTGGGATTTGTCCCCCAAACAGATGAGTTTAAAAACTGCCTGATGTCGTTTCCCCCTGGCTGTGCTGAAGTTGGTGGTGAAGGTGTTATGCTGAGGAGGAGGTGGTAGAGGAGGAAGAGGAGGAAGAGGAGGCAACAGGAGGCAACAGGAGGCAAAGAGAAATGCCCTGCAATCCTCAGGGGCGGAAGGACATGCGCCAAAAAGCTATCCGCCACAGGCCCAGCTGCTACTACATTTACCCAGTGTGATGTTTGGGAGATATAACGGCCCTGGCCGTGCTTACTGTTCCACGTATCCTTAGTTATGTGGACCTTGCCACAGATGGGGTTGCGCAGTGCACACGTTATTTTGTCCGTCACTTGCTTGTGAGGGTAAGGGATGGCTCGCCTGGAAAAGTAGCGGCGGCTTGGAATGACGTACTGTGGGACAGCCACCGCCATAAGGTTTTTAAAACTCTCCGTCTCCACCAGACGGAATGACAGCATTTCAACGGCTAGCAATTTTGAAATGCTGGCATTCAGGGCCAGGGATCGCGGTCTGGTAGGGGGGTACTTCCTCTTTCGATACAGTGTTTGGGAGATGAACAGCTTCCATGGGACACTGTGGTTGTGCTTGTTGAAGTTGACGGATGTGGTGGCGTTTGTGTCACATCCTCTGTATGCGGGGTGGCCGTTGCCGTTGTCACTCCATAGATGGAGGAAGAGGCCGAGATTGCAACAGAAGAGGGAGCAGGAGGAGCCAAAGACTTTTCTTGGTTTAGGAGGTGTTTACTCCACTGCAGCTCGTGTCTTGCACTTAGATGCCTGGTCATGCAGGTTGTGCTCAGGTTTGGAATGTTTATGCCTCGCTTTAGGCTCTGATTACACAGCGTGCAAACCACTCATGTCTTGTCGTCTGCACATTGTGTGAAGAACTGCCATGCCGGGGAACTCCTTGGAGCTGTCTTTGTTGTGATCGATCTCTGAGTGCGGTGGGCAGTAGCAGGCATAGTGTCTAGGGGATGGGCGCTCTGCTTCTGTACCCTGCTCCCTCTTTTGGTGTGCTAGTGTCTCTGTGCCACCACCATCTCTTGCTCCGAACTGCACAGGTCACTAGCATGTCCTTCATCCCATGTAGGGTCTAGGACCTCATCGTCCTCCACATCATCTTCCACCAAGTCTTCTGCACCCCTGCCCTCCCTGTCGGTTGCACACTGCAGAAAGCCTCAGCAGTTGGCACCTGTGTTTCATCATCATCAGAGATGTGCTGCGGTGGTCTTCCAATGTCCTCATCCTCAAACATAAGTGGTTGGGCATCGGTGCCACTTCTGGAGCAGGGCTAGGTGGATGAGCCAGGGAAACCCTGCCAGGAGAGTCATCAAAAAGCATGAGAGTCTACTGCATGACTTGGGGCTCAGACTGCTTGGCTGATTTGCAAGGGGGTGAGGTGCTAGATAGATGCCCATATCCTGCAGGTGCTAACTCTGAGCTTTTAGCAGTGGGCCGGGTGGGAGACAATGTGAAGGTACTGGAGGCCATCAGCCATCCAATCTACTAGCTCCTGTACGTGCTCTGGCCTCACCATTCGTAGAGGGGCATTCGGGCCTACTAAATAATGTGGAAGGCCCTGTCGTCTACACGAACCTGAGGAAGGTATTTCATTTGGGTGTGTAGCTGGTACAGATCCACCACTTCCTCTCCCTGCAACAGGAGCCCCACCAACACAAGCAGCACCACGTCCATGGCCACGTCCCTTATTTGACGCTCTTCTCATTCTTTTCAGTAACCCAATGAAGTAACAGACAGATTTAATAAAACTTGTTCCCTGTCAGGTATCCCGTGCCCGTGTCATAAACAGAAAAGATTGGTTTTGGTCACACCTCTATGTGACAAATGGATTTATTACACTTTGTGCCCTGGCAGTGTGATAAAGATAAAAGATATTTCTAGGTCACACCACAATGAGAAACAAATTTATTACACTGTGTGGCCTGCCCAATAGGCCCCCGGCAGAGTGTTAAAGATAAAAGATTGGTTAAGGTCACAAGTTACTTTGAAAGATATGAGGGGCACAGATCACCCAACAATCGGTAGTACGCCACCTAATTTACTGAATAACTTTTGGCAAGTTAGGTATGCAGGCCGCAGGGGTACTTTATGGGCCAAAATTATGGGTTTTTTTCAACCATAATGGAATTTATTTATTTTATTTGATTTACAGTACAAGGCAATAAGGTACTTTATAGGGAAAAAATTAGATTTTTTTCAACCCCAGTGAAAGATGGATTTACTGATTATTTTTCAGTATCAGATTGCCTGTGCAGGCAGAGGATGGAATTTAATTCAACAAAATATATATTTTCTTCACCAATGAAACTGACGGATGCAAGTGAAATTCTTTCACTAGCAGTAGTACAGAGCAGGCCACAAATTTACTTTGTGCCAAAAATTACGTGTCTTTTCCACCCACAATGTTCTAGTGGAATTTACTGATTTTATTAGATTTTCAGTACAAGGCAAAAAGGTCTTTTATAGTAAATAAAGAGGATTTTTCCTACACCAGTGAAACAGATGAATTAACAGATTATTTTTTACTACCAGATTGCCTGTGCAGGCAGAGGATGGAATTTATTTCAACAAAATACATGATTTCTTCAACCCCAGTGAAACTGACGGATGCAAGTGAAATTCTTTCATTAGCAGTAGTACAGAGCAGGCCACAAATTTACTTTGTGCCAAAAATTATGTGTTTTTTCCACCCACAATGTCCTAGTGGAATTTACTGATTTTATTTGATTTGCAGTACAAGGCAATAAGGTACTTTATAGGAAAATTTTTTTATTTTTTTTACCCCAGTGAAACAGGTGGATTTACTTATTTTTCACTATCAGATTTGCTGAGCAGCCAGAAAAGGAAATGGTAAAAAATGGTAAAAAAAACAAAAAATTATTATTTTCACCCACAGTGAAACAGATGGATTTACTGATTATATTTTTCACAATCACAAATGTAGTGCACAGAGCAAATGTACTTTTTAGCACAAAAAAAAGAAGCCCAGAATCTGATGTATTTAGAGAATTAATGACAAGGATATATGCAGCACAGGGGTACTTTACAGAACAAAATGTGAAAATATCATCCCCTAGGTCCCTAAAATCACAAATGGAGTAACAGTATTATTTTTCCCTTCCCCTGACAGATAGGCAGTGCAGGTGCACTTAAAAAATTGGTAAATTTTGCCAAATTAAGTAAAAAGACTGGATTCTATTACTGTCCCTGGCACATATGCAGCTGGAAGTGCATGTCACTTGCACAAAATGGCCACCGACAACAACCACTCACAGAAATATAAAAGTCTTTGTCACTGGCCTCATATAAAAACCTGCCATTGTACCCACAAGAACAAAAAGGTTGTAGATCGCTGAGTAAACACAATTCTTATATCGGATATTATTCGGCAAAGCTTGTTTCCTATTCTCTCCCTGAGAGCAACAGCAGCAACCTGTTACTACACTAACAACAGCAGAGTGATGTGCTGTGCTACGTGACCCCAGCTTACATCGAGGCTGGGTCACATGATGCACTTAGCCAATCACAACCATGCCATTAGTAGGCATGGTTGTGATGGCTTCTAAAGGCAAAGTAGTTAGACGCTTGTTGATTGGCTACCCAGCAGCTTTTCAACAAGCACCATAAAATCTGCCGAACACCGAACCCAAACTATTACGAAAATGTTCGGGTTCGGGTACGGGTGCCAAAAATCCTAAAATTCAGTACGAAACCGAACTTTACATTTCAGATTCGCTCAACTCTAAAGAAGAGGTCTCCAATCTATTGGGCACAAGCAGCAAAGTAAGTCAGAGGTGACCAATCTACTGGGTCACAAGCATTAATGTAAGACAGAGGTCTCCAATCTGTTGGGTCACAAGCTTTCATATGACAGGTAGTGTTGAGTCACATGGAATTGTAAAAGTGAAGAATCCTATTGTTTATATGATGCTAACCACCAGTGATATGGTTTTCATCCTAGAAAACCGATGTAAAAGCTGCTCTTACACACAGACTGGTTGATATGATGCAAGATGTTGCTAATGGTAGAAACACCTTTATAAGTTTTGCTCCTAAATCAATTACTATTCACCTGGTAACTGGAGAGTGTAAAAGGGATATTCCACCATTAAGTAGTATATCCATTGTGTAGCTCATTAAAATGGAGCATATTTAGGATTTTTATGCTGTTATTAAATAATTCTGTGAAGAGTTAGTATAAAACACTGTTTTACACATTAATAAACTTATATTTAACCACTTGTGGGCTGTCCGTTGACTATATACATCCAGGTGGTACACATTAAATAAGGATATTTATGAACATCCTGGCAGAATTAGCAGCTGCATAGAGATCAGTGACAGCACGTCTTCACATAGAGAAGCCAGAGATGTTTTAAATTTTCACCATTATTGCCTTCAGTTCAAGAAATGACAATACCAACAGTGATCGCTGGGGGCCAGGTAACTGCGAGAGCTGCCTGGTCTTAGCAGACCCAGATCACCTTTGCAGTTAGGTTGAACAGCCTTTTTGAAACCTCCTGAGGCTATATTTACGAAACTATTTTAATAGCTTTCAAAGATGCACTTATTAAAAAATATATATATACATCTGGTCAGGAAGGGGGATAAGCTGTCTAGTCTTCAGCTGGTTAAATACATGGAGTGTTTACTACAGCTTAGCATATTTGCAAGCAAGTCATGGACCCTACCAAAAGGTTATGTACAGTATAGCACAATTCTCGTCTAACAATTCCACTACTGGAGCACTTCTTCTCTCTTTCTCTCTCTCTCTCTCTCTCTCTCATGAATGAGATGGGCCTACTGGCCTATCCCCTTACCCACCCTTGCTGCGCCCACTTTTTTAGACCTGTCATGAGCAGGGAAGAGTTGCAGATTGCGGCACAAATAACCTTTGCGCTTCAAACTGCACCAGAAACAAGGCTAATATAGGCGTATTTCTGGATAGTAAATGACCTCCTGAGTCTTTCATCCATCAGCGTCCTATATGAAACATGTCACTGACCATGACTAACAACTCCTAAACCAGAGTTTATTCTCTAGCGTACTATTTCTAGAGATGTGTAATACTGCATCCTTGTGACAAATACTACTCAACTGGCTTTAATTAAATTTCATTGAAGTCTTTAATTTAGAACAAACGTATGAAAGTATTAATGATAAAGAATAGCTTTTTCAGTCAATGATGTTGCATAAGGCCTACCAGGCAGTGTTAGTCTCTTCATCGGGGTGCCTGCCGGCTGGGAGACTCCCTCTCGGTACACAAATGCTCTCACTGCTCAACTGTCTCTCTATCATAGTCCTTTGCACTGGGGCATTCAGGGATTTCCATGTAATCCTTATGTTGGAACTCTCATAAGCTTTAGGCCTCATGCACACGACCGTTGTTTGTTTCCACGTCCGTTCCGTTTTTTTTCACGGATAGGATGCTTCCCCATTCATTTCAATGGGTCCGTCAATAAATGTGGATGGTCAACCGTTTTTGTTCCGCAGCCGTGGTCCGTGTTTACTTTCCGTCAAAAAAATAGAGCATGTCCTATTTTTTCACGTTTGCAGACAAGGATAGGCATTATTACAATGGATCTGCCAAAATTTGCAGACGGAACGGATGCGGGAAAAAAAAAACGGTCGTGTGCATGAGGCCTAAGAAGCACCACACCACAACACACTCCTCTCTTGCTCAAGCCTCCTACTGCCTTCACTCTCCTCTTCCATCCTCCCAGCACTTCCTGCTTCTATTTCTCAAACTTACTGCTTCTCTGGCAACAACCCTTTCCTTGTGCTCTAGAAGTATCTATTGGACAAGAGGTCACACTGCAGTCGCTTGTTACAGATGGACTGAAGCATTATGTTAATGTGTTCAGGATTCTGTCAGGATTTAGGTATAGAATCTGCACCTAAATCTAGACAAATCTATTGACAACCCCCCAGTAAAGCATGTGAATAGTGTATTTTCTACCCCACTCATAAGCTCTGAAAAATCAATGCAGAATTATTAATGTGCTATACATTTTAACTAGGCCTGCACAATATATTGCGAAAGCAATCGTTATCGCAATTAATCGCCATATCGCAATCGCAATTTGCTGACCCAAAAATGCTGCAATTATATTACTGTATTTTTCGCTTTATAAGACACACTTTTTTCCCCCCAAAAGTGGGGGGGAATGGCAGTGCATCTTATAAAGCGATGGTTGACTTTCTACGTGACACTGACACTGTATCTTCGGCCGCTATGCTTCACAGCGCGGCCAGCGATACATCAGTTACAGTGCGGGGAGGGAGGAGGGGCTGGTGGAAAGTCGATATTTTAATGAACACTTGTTCTTATATCTATTTTATTTTATTTATCTGTTCTGTGCAACGCTATTAAGAAAATGGCAAGTTCTGTATTTTGTACTTTTGCAGTAAAGCAAATATGTATTTTATTTTGAAAAACACTGCGCATTTCAGTTCTTGAGTTCAGCAGAACTACATTTCAGCATTATCAGTCATCTGTGTGCGCTTTTACCTTGAAAATCCAAGCAGATAGACCTCTAGCACAATTCCCTTAAACTATCGCATCGCATATCGTTATCGCAATTTTTAGGGCCCTAATCGCAATCGCACAAAATTACCATATCGTGCAGCCCTAATTTTAACCCATCCAGACATTTTGAGTTTTTGTTTTTCATTCTCTGTCTTGCCTTAGCCATATTATTTTTTTTTCTGTTCACATAGCCATGAGGGCTTGTTTTTTTCACAGGACAAGTTGTACTTTCTAATGGCCCATTTTATATGGTATACAATGTAGTTGAAACTGGAAATAAATGCACACAGCGTGGAATTGGAAAAAACACAATTTCTACAGTTTTATGGGCCTTGTTTTTACAGCATTCCCAATGCAGTAAACCTGTTTTGTACCATTCATTCTCTGGGTCAGTATGATAACAGCAATACCCCATTTATATAGTTTTTCTTGTGTTTTATTACTGGGAAAAAATAAAGACTTTGGAAAAATGTTTTTTTTTTCTTTGCATTGCCTTGTTCTAAATACTATATTTTTTATATTTATGTCCACAGATCTGTGTGACGACTCATTTTTTGCTGGGCAATCTATAGTTTTCAGCGAAATCTGTGTGTATGCCATTTTGATCACTTTTTATAAATTTCTTTTTGGGAAGATGACTAACAAAACATAGCGAATTGGCCATTCTTCTTTGGTGTTCACCGTATGAGATAAATATGTTTATATTTAATAGTACACGTTTTGGGATGTAGCAGTGAAAATGAGCTTTATTTTTCATTGTTTATTTACTTTTATTTTGGGGAAAGGGGGTCATTTGAATATTTACATATTTTAATTTTTTTACGTTTTTAAAATCTTTTTCCACTTTTTATAGCACCCCTAGGGAACTAGAATATGCAATCGTCAGATTGCTTTTAGCTTGCATTGCAGTGAATTAGCACTGTGTTGTAAGCACCATTTGCTGTTATCCTATGGAGTCTTGCCACCTGCAGGCAGCTAAGGCTCCCGTTGCACTTGCAAGCATCGGATGTCTAAGGCCTCTTTCACACGGGCATCATGTTTGATGGGGGCGGGTGCGTTGCGGGAATATGCGCGTTTTTCCCGCGCGGGTGCAAACGTTTGTAACGCATTTTGCACGCGCGTGAGAAAAATCGCCATGTTTGGTACCCAACCCGAAGCCGGACTTCATCACTGAAGTCCGGTTTCGGGTCTTCTGGAGAATTGATTATTTTCCCTTATAACATGGTTATAAGGGGAAATAATAGCATTCTTAATAAAGAATGCATAGTAAAATGAAGAGGAAGGGGTTAAAAATAATAAAAGTTAACTTACCTTAGCCACTTGATCGCATAGTTGCGATCTCTCCTCTCTTTCCCTGCATCAGCTAACAGCTAAAGGACCTGTGATGACGTCACATCACATGGTCCATCACCATGGTAAGATGGACTATGTGATTGGACCATGTGATGTGACGTCATCACAGGTCCTGTAGATCTTAGCTAATGTAGGGAAAGAGAGGAGAGATCGCAACTATGCGATCAAGTGGCTAAGGTAAGTTAACTTTTATTATTTTTAACCCCTTCCTCTTCATTTTACTATGCATTCTTTATTAAGAATGCTATTATTTCCCCTTATAACCATGTTATAAGGGAAAATAATAGAGATCGGGTCCCATTGCTAAGCAATCATGCGGAAAAATCGCAACGCATCCGTACTTGCTTGCGGATGCTTGCGATTTTCCTGCAGCCCCATTCACTTCTATGGGGCCTGTGTTGCGTGAAAAACGCACAATATAGAGCATGCTGCGATTTTCACGCAACGCAGAAGTGATGGGTGAAAATCACCGCTCATGTGCACAGCCCCATAGAAATGAATGGGTCCGGATTCAGTACGGGTGCAATGCATCCTCCTCACGCATTGCACCCGCGCGGAAAACTCGCCTGTGTGAAAGGGGCCTAAGGGTTAAATGAGGGTGTTGGGAAGGTATTAAGTTCCACAGCATGTTCCTTATTGCCAATAATAATTCCACATGCAAATCTATTCAATTACAGTAGGGTTAGGGTTCATGCACTTGAATGTTGTTTCGGGCCGCATCCAATGGCAGACCCTTTCACTTCAATGGCTCTGCAAAAAAATTAGAGCATGTCCTATTCTTGTCTGTTTGGCATTTCAAATATGGGCTGCCCGTTCCGCAAATTGTGGTATGCACACAGGCGGCATTAGTGTATTGCAGCACCGCAATTTGCAGACTACAAAACGCTGTGTGGTCGTGTGCATGCACCATTCTGCTTTATGCTTTGCAGCCAGGTTTCGAGTTTCAGCCACAGATTACTGTCATGGATTCACTGAAATTACTTTGACAGGTTTGCTTAAGGCCTCTTGCACACGGGCGTCATGTTTGACGCCCGGATAAGATGCGGGTGCGTTGCGGGAATCGCCGCGATTTTTCCGCGCGTGTGCTAACGTTTGTAGTGCGTTGAGCACGCGCGTGAAAAAATCCGCATGCTTGGTACCCAGACCCGAAGTCAGACTTCATCACTGAAGTCTGGTTTCGGGATGAGTATTCTGTATGTGTAATTATTTTCCTTTATAACATAGTTATAAGGGAAAATAATCGCATTCTAATTACAGAATGCAATGTTCCCCGGGCTTTAAAGGGTTAAAAATAATAAAGAGTTAACTTACCTTCTCCCATTGTACGCGCAGAGCCTCAGAACGTCGTTCTCTTGATAGTTTGGATGCTTGAGGACCTGTGGTGACGTCACAGGGTCACATGGTCCAATCATAGAAGCATTTGAGTGGACCATGTGACCCATGTGATCCTGTGACATCACGGCAGGTCCTTCATCGAACATCTGTTGTTCGATGAAGGACCTGCCGTGATGTCACAGGATCACATGGGTCACATGGTCCACTCAAATGCTTCTATGATTGGACCATGTGACCCTGTGACGTCACCACAGGTCCTCAAGCAGCCAAACTATCAAGAGAGACGACGCTCTGGGGCTCTGCGCGTACAATGGGAGAAGGTAGTTAACTCTTTATTATTTTTAACCCTTTAAAGCCCGGGAACATTGCATTCTGTAATTAGAATGCGATTATTTTCCTTATAACTATGTTATAAAGGAAAATAATAACGATCGGGTCCCCATCCCGATCGTATCCCAGCAACCATGCGGGAAAATCGCAACGCATCCGCACATGATTGCGGATGCTTGCGATTTTCCCGCATCCCCATTCACTTCTATGGGGCCTGCGTTGCGTGAAAATCGCAGAATATAGAACATGCTGCGATTTTCACGCAACGCAAAAGTGATGCGTGAAAATCACCGCTCATGTGCACAGCCCCATAGAACTGAATGGGTCAGGATTCAGTGCGGGTGCAATGCGTCCTCCTCACGCATTGCACCCGCGCGGAAAACTCGCCCGTGTGAAAGGGGCCTAAAGGGGATTTTCTGGTTTGCATCCTTAATGAAGGCAAAACCATTTATAAAGGTATCTGTAATTTCACAATTGGTTGGATACAGCAACATGAAGTGCTACATACAGGATGTAACCAAACCAGAAAGATTTGTTTATATGGTGAAAACAGGTGAAAAAAGTATCAGCAAGATGTAGATATGGTAAGAAACTAGATTAACATATCTGTTAACGACCTTTGTAATCCTGGAAAACCCCTTTAACCCTTTCAGGACATTTTTCGCCTTTCTGCCCAGGCAATTTTGAGCAAATCTGACGTGTCACTTTATGTAGTAATAACTTTAAAATGCTTTTACTTATCCAGGCCATTCTGAGAATGTTTTCTCGCCACATATTGTACTTAATGACAGTGATAAAATTGGTTAAAAAAAATTTCTTTTTTATTTATAAAAAATACCAAATTTACAAAAAATATGGAAGAATTAGCAAATTTACAAATTTTTATTTCTCTACTATTATAATAGATAGTAATAACTCCAAAAATAGGTATTGCTTTACATTCCCCATATGTCTACATCATGTTTGGATCATTTTGTTAATGCCAATTTATTTTTTAGGGACGTTAGAAGGCTTAGGGTACTTTCACACTTGCGTTGGTGCTGATCCGTCTGTTTATTTGCACAGACGGATCCGCACCTATAATGCAAACGTTTGTATCTGTTAAGAACGGATCCGTTTGCATTAGTTAAAAGAAAAATGACAAAGTCATTTGAATTACATTGAAAGTCAATTGGGAACGGATCCGTTTTCAAATGCACCATATTGTGTCATTGAAAACGGATCCGTCCCCATTGACTTACATTGTAATTCAAAACGGATCCGTTAGTTCCGCCTCTTCAGACGGACACCAAAATGCTGCGTTTTGGTGTCCGTCTCCAAAACAGAATAGAAGAGGAGCGGAGCCGAACTGATGCATTCTGAACAGATCCTTATCCATTCAGAATGCATTAGGGCTTAACTGATCCGTTTTGGACCGTTTGTGAGAGCCCTGAAACGGATCTCACAAACGGAATCCAAAATGCTAGTGTGAAAGTACCCTTAGAAGTTTAGAAGCAAACCTTAAAATTTTTCAAAAAATTTCCAAAACCCCCTTTTTAAGGACCAGTTCAGGTCTGAAGTCACTTTGTGAGGCTTATATAATTGAATTGAAGGTATTCAAAACTGATTTTACAAACATTTTTAACCCTTTAGGTGTTCCACAAGAATTAATGGAAAATGGAGATGAAATTTCAGAATTTCACTTTCTTGGCAGATTTTCCATTTAAAAAATTTTTTACGCTAACAAAAAAAGGGTTAACATCCATGCATACAGAGTACATTCCGTTTTTTGGCGTACGCTTTGAAATGAATGGTTCCGTATACGAACAGCAGAAAACGGAACGTAAACGGAAAAAAAAAAGTTTGTGTGCAGGAGGCCTAATGCTGAGCTACAACCTGTTATGTAGCGCATTGGGAAGGGAGAAGAAACATGCAATGGTACAAGGATTCTGCAAGCAAGGGGGAGACCACTACATTAAAAAATAAAATATACACTTACAGTATATGGGGCTCTTTCACATTTGCATACATTTTTCCCAGTCACAGCTCACAATGATGGGAACACAGACACATTTGATCTTGGAGGCAATATGTCCTGTTTTAGGGGTCAACAGAACTCCTGAACATATCACAAGCATACAAAAACCAGGCAAACAATTGAACATGACCAAATATGAAAGACATAATCCTGGACAGGCAGGGTAAACAGTGGCAGATGGCTCACCACTGGACAAAGTGCACCAGTTTAATTTGGGGCCAAACCCCAAGGGCATTGTCTACATAAACCCTCGATCTACACAGTACTTTTCAGGCTACGTTGTCGTGCGACAATTTTTATAATGGGAGTCTATGGTGTCGCATTGCGACATGCGACATGCTGCGACTGCGACACGGCATTTGGAAAAAATCCACCCGTGATGGATTTTTGGCGACTGTTGTGTCGCAGTCGCAACATGTCGCATGTTGCACGTGCGACACCACCATAGACTCCCATTATAAAAATTGTCGCGCGACATTAATGTGACATCAATGTCGCGCTCCAAATATTGCAGTGTAGTGGTTCCCGATTTGTCGCGCGACAATTGTCGTCGTGTGAACGTAGCCTTATAGTATAGTTACACTTTCCCGAGGTTTCACCAGTTCGCCATCTCCTGGGATGGTCCCGGTGCACTTGGTGGAGATCTGCAAGATAACTGACGCTGGTGCATAATGCCAGTGGTCCAGTCACAAAAACAAAACAGGAACTGCAACCCAAACAACCAGAAACATAGAACACAGTCCAGACACAAACCACATACTGAAAAGAATACAGGACATAAGGCAAACACAGGCAAACAAAGACAGATGCCTGGATCCCATGCAGAATAGATGCATGGTGGTTACAGACAGATCTGCTCAGATGGGAGACAGGAAAATGCCTGGACTCCATGCGGAACAGATGTAAAGCGGTCACAGACAGAGCTGCTTAGACATTAGACAGGCAGATGCCTGGACCCCATGCGGAATAGACGAATGGCAGTCACAGAGGGAGCTGCTCAGACTTGAGTCAGGCTGATGCCTGGACCCCATGCACAATAGATGCATGGCTATCAAAGACAGAGCTGCACAGACATGACACCAGAACCTGAACAGATGCATGGCGTTTCCAGTCAGTCAAGACCAAAGACATAGAGACATGGTGACATCAATAAATTACCAGGCAACCACACAGATCAGAGTAGAATGGCAAACACTGTTGAGTAAATTGGGTTTGGATTGCTGTATCGAAACCTGAATTATTTGTAAACTTTTTTAACAATATAGCCTCCGTCCTAGTGTTGGGCGCAAATATTCGAATGGCAAATTTTAATCGCGAATATAGCCACTTCGAGAATTTGCGAATATTTAGAATATAGTGCTATATATTCGTATTTGCAAATATTCTAGATTTTTTTTCTCTGAAGCCATGTTCCCTCCCTGCTTCTTGCTTGTGGGCCAATGAGAAGGCTGCAATGTCTTTGTCTGAGCTTAGCAACATCCCTAGCAACCAATAGGAAAGTTGCCTACCCCTTTAGTATATAAGAACCTCCCCAGCAGCCATTTTGCGCAGTTTTTTCAGTTCTGGGAGAGACAGCAGTGTTATTGCTGTGCTCTCTGCTTTCCACTCATTACATTAGATAGTTAGTTAGTTAGCTCATATATACAATACAGATAGTTAGTGGGAGATAGTCAGTGTAGGTTAGATAGTAATATAGTGCAGCTGATGTCTATAGAGCAGTTCTGCTGTCCATACATACATTGTACAGAAATAGTGCTGTGATGTCACAACAATACTTAGTGCACCAATTAGTAATATGTAGTCAGACCTGCTAAAATGTGAAGTTAAACGTATTGCGCCAAAATGTTCGCATCATTAGTGCCGATTAGCACAATTGCGAATATATTGAAGCACTCTATCTGCATATAAAGCTATTGTAATGTTTTGCCTTGCCAATCATTTTCTCCAGTCTCAGGAAACTTCTAGCAGCTTGAAAAAAGTAGCAAAAGTGACCCACGCCTGTTTTGCGAAAGCAATACGCGCATATTAGATTGCCGATTTTTGCAATCAAGAAAATATGCTCGAATTCACAAATATGTGACAAATATTCTACAAAATATTTACGAAATATCGCGAATTCGAATATTGCCCCTGCCGCTCATCACTACTCCGTCCTACTGTAAAATGTATGGGCTCTGTGGATGTCTTTGCGAACTTGAGGCAAATATCAAGAGACTTGCTTAGCCTCACGTCTATGATGTGACACTTTGTTTTTTTTCGAACACATTGCAGTGTCAAAATCCGGAGTGGAACTCGGCTTCCTGCCTCATTAACCAGTTTGCAAAGACAAACGCAATTCAAACCCGATACACTCAATACTAATGGCAACCGCCCAGGTCAGGAGCAAGCACCCTGCACACAGCCAAGCTGAAGACAGACCTCTCAGACATACAGCTAAGTGTCAGTTCACACTTCAGTTATTTGGTCAGTTATTTAAATTAGTTATTGTGAGCCAAAACCAGATCTGGGTTAAAAACACAGAACAGGCACATAGCTTTCCATTATAGCATATCTATTTGTAGGCTTCACTACAGGTTTTGGCTCACAATAACTGATGGAAATAATTGACCAAATAACTGAAGTGTGAATGAGGCCTAATAGGTCTATTTAGCTAGTTAACAAAAGCAGCTGACCACTGGTAATCAGCAGACACAGACCAGGGAAAAATTAACTATACGAACACAGAGCATACAGGTCACAGTTCACACATAGCCATAGAACACTGCAGGCAGCATGCACCACACAAACAACCAGCATACATGGGAAGTGTCAACCGCAGCCAGTACGCAAGTACAGGCAGCCAGCCTACACGCAACACAGTGTGACAGTGAACTGTACTGTGATACAAGACAAGGAATACACAGATACACAGGCCACAGTTCACATACAGAAGACCGCAGCCAGCATACACAGGAGACCTCCTACTGCCAGTACGCAAGGGCGGAGGCAGCCAGCATACACATCAACGCCAGTCACAGTGGAACTGCCCTGTGATACAAACACAGAGGGATAGATTTATTAAAACTGATGTAAAAGAAAACTGGCTTAGGGTACTTTCACACTAGCATTGGTGCGGATCCTTCTGTTTATTTGCACAGACGGATCCGCACCTATAATGCAAACGTTTGTATCCGTTCAGAATGGATCCGTTTGCATTAGTTTTATGCTGGGTTCAGACCTGAGCGTTTCTGAGACATGCGTTTTCCGCGCGTTTTTGTCGCGCGTTTTTGTCACGCGTTTTTGGCAATAGTAAACGTGTGTTTTACGCGCATTTGTGTGATTGACTGCAGTGTTGTCCAATAACCAAATATCCCTGTCTATATGAAGTTTGGACTTTCCAGCATGTTGCAAATTCATAAAGGTTCGAACGTGCGTTTTCAGTGTCAAAAACGCGCAAAATACAAGCGTTGCACGTTCCCATTGAAGTCTATGGGCCAAAACGCGCGACAAACGCCCCAAAAAAAGCTCAAGTACTTGTTTATGCGTTGGGCGTTTTTCAGCTCGGTCGAACGTGCAAGTGTGAACTGAGGGTTAAAGAAAAATGAATTACATTGAAAGTCAATAGGGAACGGATCCGTTTTCAAATGCACCATATTGTGTCATTGAAAACGGATCCAACCCCATTGACTTACATTGTAATTCAAAACGGATCCGTTAGGCTCCGCCTCTTAAGATGGACACCAAAATACAGCAAGCTGCGTTTTGGTGTCCGCCTCCAAAACAGAATAGAAGCGGAGCGGAGGCTAACTGATGCATTCTGAACGGATCCTTATCTATTCAGAATGCATTAGGGCTTAACTTATCCGTTTTGGACCGTTTGTGAGAGCCCTGAAACGGATCTCACAAACGGAATCCAAAACGCTAGTGTGAAAGTACCCTTAGTTGTCCATGGCAACCTATCAGATTTAACCTTTCATTTCCCAAAAGAGCGAGGAAAGATGGAAGCTGGGACTGGATTCACACATCCATTTAACACGGACATGAACTGTCTGTGGTAACCTGGGCTGGATTCCTGCTTAGAGCAGGAGCGCACGGCGTCATTGGTTGCTATGACGCCGTGCGCTTCCTGCAGTACAGTAATACACTGGAATTGGTTGCTATGACGCCGTGCGCTTCATGCCGCCCCTGCAGTACAGTAATACACTGGTATTGGTTGCTATGACGCCATGTGCTTCCTGCCGCCCCTGCAGTACAGTAATACACTGGTATTGAGAAACTCTGGCGTCTCTTCCTCCTTGTACCGATGCTCAGTATTAGGGCTTGTTCACACAACCGTATGGTTTTGCGGTCCATTTTTCACGTATCTGTTGTTCCGTTTTTTGGATCCGTTGTGTTTCCTTTTCTGTTCCGTTTTTCCGCAAAAACAGGAACTTTGTAATCATTGCAAACACCAAACAAATGTGCAAAATGCCTCATTCACACATCAGTGTTTCGGTCAGTGATTCCATCAGTGAGGGCTCATGCACACGACCGTTGTCGTTTTGCAGTACGTTTTTCACAGATCCGTTGTTCCGCATATGAGGTTTTTTTTCTCTGATTTAAGTCCTCTTCTGCTCCGTTATTCCAAAAAACATATCCGTATGGTTTCAGTATGCGATCCGTTTTTTGCGGATCGGAAACGGAAACAGTAACTTATTAATCACAAAACACATGAGCAATATGGGCTGGGCATAGCATTTCTACAGTATGGATCCGCAAAATACGGATGACATACGGATGTGTTCCGTGTGCGTTCCGTATTTTTTGCGGACTCATTGACTTTAATGGGGCCTCGGACCATGATTTGTGGACAATAATAGGATATGCACTACTTTTTTGCGAAACGGCCATGCGGACAAACAGAAACTGAATGCACACGGAGTAACTTCCGTATTTTCTACAGCACCATTGAAGTGAATGGTTCCGCATATCGGCCGCACAAAAAACGGAATGGAAAAGGAAAGAAAATACGGTTGTGTGCATGAGCCCTGATTGTGAGCCAAAACCAGGATTGCCACCACCAGAGACATAAGGTATAAGGGAAAGGTCTGCACCTGCTCTGTATTTAGAGCCGCACCTGGTTTTTGCTCAAAATCAATGATGGAAATCACTGACTGAACACTGACCATGTGAAAAAGGGCTCATGCACGCGACCGTTGTTCTGGTCCGCACCCGAGCCGCAAAAACAGACCCATTCACTTCAATGGGGCCGTAAAAGATGCGGACAGCGCATCCGTGGCCATGCAAAAATTATGAGTCCTGTCCGTTTTGCGGACAAGAAAAGGCATTTTGCGGAAGGCACACGGGTGGCAATTTGCGGACCGCAAAACATGGCACAGTCGTGTGAACAAGCCCTAAGGCTAAAGAGAATTGGGGGGAAAGGCCATATATACAAATCAGCCCTTTTTAATTATCTTATTACTCTTTTTAAAGTGATATTCTGGGCAAAAAATTAATACATTTTGAGCTCAACATGCCACTAAAGTTTCACATATCTGAAAGAATCCAGAGATCCTCTATCTACAGTCTTTTATCAGGCTTTTGTTAATTCTTGCATTGTCCATGACACCTTGAAAATCAAGCAACCCTGTATTGTCTGGACTTTGCATAGAAAATATTCAGTCTGTAAAACATTGCAGCCGACAGCTGAAGAATTTCCTATGCTAACTTCTGCATCAGAACAGGAACACTCGGATAGTGACTCTAACACCTACCGTGGGCGGCCATATCAGAGGTTTAACTATAGAGGGAGAAGACGCAGAGGGGGCAGGTTCGGCAATAGGAACTACTCGCAATCTAGGGGGGAAGACAGAGGTCGACAACAACCCTCCAATTCGCAATCATGGCGAGAGAACACAGGCCGGGAATTTACCTCTTCCTCCTCAGCATCCTCCTTAGCCATACAGACGAAGGAGAATGGAGGGAACGATCAGGCTTTTTTAGATCCAGGCGATCGCAACCCCTATGGTCTACGCAACCGTCCACACAAAAATTGACTCCATGTAATGACTCCACAATACTTAATATATCAGGAAAGGTATTATCTGAATCAGAGACAAGTATTATATCAAAAGGTTTAACCTTTGTCCCCACCAACAAATATGACTGCTTTGGGTGGATTAAAGATCTTAACCTCTTTATTCGGAAAGTAAAATGGCGCAAAACCTTTATCCAGTTTGATAGATTAAAATGCAGTGAAACAGGCTTGAGATGTCGGACCTCCCGGGATTCAATGAACTCCTGAGTCTCCTGGAGGATAATGAGAAAATGGTGGGTACAGGCCCCTTCACCAATTTGGGGAACAAAAGTACAAAAAGTCCACCAAGAGGCAATGAAGCACACATTGATCTGTTTTTGAGTTCAGTGACCAGAGATTTGCAAAAGCTTACGGCTCGGACGGGTTATAATAATTATACTCATTCGGAAATGATAGCCCTTCAAACACTCAGTAAGAATAAAGAACTAGTTATTAAACCTTCTGATAAAGGAGGTAACATTGTTGTACTGAACTGTAAACAATACAGATCGATGTGTTCTTGCCTCCTTAATGACAAAACAAACTATGAGATATTGAGGACAGATCCGACTATCCAATATCGTGCTGAATTGAAACAGATCCTTCAGGGGGCCCTGGGTGACAGATTAATTAATAAAAAGAATATGAATACCTTTATCCTGAACATCCTAGGGTTTCCACCTTTTATTGCCTGCCTAAGATACATAAAGGCCTGGACCCCTGAAGGGCCGCCCAATTGTTTCCGGCATTGGAAATCTGACTCAAAACATTGGTACATATATTGACCAGATATTGCGCCCTTTTTGCTCTCTCTGCCCTCATACCTGCGGGATACGACTGATCTCCTGCAGAGACTTGAGGGGATACATGTGGAACAAGATACATATTTGGCCTCAATTGATGTTGAGGCCTTGTATACATCTATCCCCCATGATAAGGGAATCAAAGCAGCGAAATATTATCTTACCACAAGAAGTGTTGAATTTGAAAAACATAACAACTTTGTTCTACACCTCCTTGGTTTTGTACTAACACATAATTATTTTATTTTTGACTCCAAATTCTTCCACCAGCTCAGGGGCACGGCAATGGGAAGTCCCTGTGCGCCGACGTATGCCAACCTGCTCCTGGGCTGGTGGGAGGATACGGTAGTCTTCACTGATGAAATGGTGGAATGGACCCAGCATGTCCCCCTGTGGGTTCGGTTCATTGATGATATTTTATTGTTATGGACCGGCCCCAGGGAAGGATTTAATACATTTATGTCTCGCTTAAATAAGAACTCAATAGGTCTCTTTTTACATCTGAGATTCATGAAAATACTATATCTTTCCTTGATGTTCTGATTAGTAAGGATGAGCACCAGTCCTTGAAGACAACTCTCTATCGCAAAAACGGCCACTAACAGCTTCCTGAGGTGGAACAGTTTCCACCCAAAACCTTTACGTAAAGGAATTCCTAAGGGTCAGTTCCTTAGAATTAGGCGAAATTGTTCCACGAAGGAGGACTACGAAAGAGAGGCCCTGAAATTATCTGAGAGATTTAGGGCAAGAGGTTACCCTGAGTATTGTCTTGTTCAGGCAGCGAGGCATGCGCGTGAAAAAGAGAGACATACTCTTCTGCAGCCTCAAAAGAAGGAAATAGAGGAGGTGATTCGGATTATTGGTACATTTGATGTGGCTTCTGAGGAAATCAGGGAGATAATAGGCAGATACTGGTCATTGTTAAAAACTGATCCAGATCTGAAAGATTTTCTTACAGAATACCCCTCTATCACATATAGAAGGGGACGTAATATCCGTGACTTTGTGGTACGTAGCCACTTTGAACCTCCTCAGAGGGAATGTTGGCTCCAAAATAGATCTGTGGGCACATTCAGATGCGGACATTGTAAAGCCTGCAAGTACATTAAACTGGGTGATTCCTTCTATGATGCAAGGGGACTTGTCAGATTTAAACAGAGGTGCTTTGCTAACTGTAATACGAGGGGTGTGATATACCTTATGAGATGTACTTGTGGTAAGCTATATGTGGGTAAAACCTGCAGAGAATTCAAAACACGGATACTGGAACATGTAGGTGATATTCGGAACAAACGGGATAAACCTATTCCTAAACATATCCTCCTCGAACATCTTGATGAAAAAGTGGATATCTCCTTCTCTGCTATAGAGGTTGTGAGACCATCTATTAGAGGTGGTAATATTGATCAAATACTTAAACAGAAAGAAGCACGCTGGACGTATAAACTTGAAACTCGGGCCCCTTTGGGACTGAATGAATCCATTGATTATACCTGTTTTATTTAAGCACTGGTCCTTTACTAAATGACCTTCCTCTGGGGATGACAGTCTTGCATTATCTGCTACACTGTGTATAGGGCCAGGGACACACTGAATTGTGTGTCCTCTTTGGCTCTTGTCATGTAAAACTACCCCCAGATGTACACCTCTCATTTGAGGTTAATTGTGGGAAATATATGTGTCCTCATAGTGAATTTAAGGTAATCCATATTTGGGACATTGTTCCATACTATTTACCCTCACTGGTGCTGCCCATGTGGTGGGATGTCTTGTGATATACAGTACCCAGTATCTATTATACTGGGTAACTGTTTAATATATAAGTCCATACCAAGAGGGCCTGTGGAACGCAGCGCTCTTCTTGTAGAACGCATCGGCTGCTGTGGAACGCATACACATCGCTGTGGAACGCATCGGCAGCGCGGTGGAACGCACAGCTAGTTCCGGTGCGTCACTTCCGGTTGGGCACGTGAACCATCTGTAATCACGTGACCTGATGCTTAGAGTAGAGCGCGCTATTTAAGGCAAGTGGCGTTCGCCACACGCCACCGGCCCCAGCAAGAGGAGACACCAGAACCCAGAAGATTATAGCCCTGGACCTGACTATATCCGCAGTTGGGATAGCCTGTCCATTAGACCGGTTGATGGCTAAGGGAAGTGATTATACTTTATCTTTGAGCACTGGCTTTATTTGGTCACTATCATTAACCCTTTAAGTTGTTCTGAATTGTTTATATCTGGTACTATCTTCTCCTCTTGTCTAGGTATATCCTTGAGATTGACATTCTTTACCGGTCACTGTGGCAAATTTTTGTATTTTGGTCCAATTTTGTCACTCTGGGTTGTCTTTGATATAGACACCCTTATTATATGTATATGTCCCCTGATGATCTCCAACATAATATACGGTTGCAGTGAAACGCGTCGGGAATTTGTATACCTATTTGGGACTATTCTATACCTTTAATATTTATCATGTCTGTACAGTAATATTGCTAGCTGGGAGAGTCGCTAGGAGTGAGGGGAACTATATATCCAATTGGTCCTCGCACTCTGTGTGATTCCCCAGTTTTGAGTGTACCTATTTGACTACTGACGGACGCTTTGACCAACACACTTAACACAGGTGGTGGGTACTATCCTGTGGCAGGGCCTCATTAGGGACTCTAGGAGGTTCCTGACACGGGATCGCTCTATCGGGCGGCTATTCCGCTTTGTAGGCAGGGCTTATAGTGTATAGCGGACAGACCAGGGACAGAATTTTCTGGTTCGCTGGCCTATTTGCCACTCCCCCTACTTGGATAAGAGATTCCTTGATTCTGAAACCTTTTTAATAAATTTAATTAAAAGCTATATTTTATGGTGATACTATGATTCGGTGATTTGCTCAAACTATACTATCACTTATTATCTCACTTGCTGACGGTTGACTTGTCAGAACGTTATTATCCTATGCTAACTTCCTAAAGATGGTGAAATAAAAATTTGAGCAAATCAAAATACCTTGTATTTTTTTAACCCCTTAAGGACCGGACTCATTTTCACCTTAAGGACCAGGCCATTTTTTGCAAATCTGACATGTGTCCCTTTATCTGTGAATAACTTTAAAACGCTTTTACTTATCCAGGCCATTCTGAGATTGTTTTCTCGTCACATATTGTCCTTCATGACAGTGGTAAAATATAGTAAAAAAAAAAAAACATTTTTATTTATAAAAAATACCAAATTTACCAAAAATTTAAAAATTTCCAAGTTTCAATTTCTCTACTTCTATAACACATAGTAATACCTCCAAAAAATAGTTATTACTTTACATTCCCCATATGTCTACTTCATGGTTGGATAATTTTGAGAATGCCATTTTATTTTTTGGGGACGTTACAAGGCTTAGAAGTTTAGAAGCAAATCTTGAAATTTTTCATAAATTTTCCAAAACCCACTTTTTAAGGACCAGTTCAGGTCTGAAGTCACTTTGTGAGGCCTCTTTCACATGGCCGTAGTTGTCCCGTGCACCGACCGTGAGGCAGCCGCAGTGGATCGGGGACCCATTAACTTGAATGGGTCTGCGATCTGCCCGTTCCGCAAAAATATAGAACATGTTCTATCTTTTTGCGGGACGGAAGTACAGAACAAAACCCCATGGAAGCACTCCGTAGTGCTTCCGTAGTGTTCCGTTATTCCATTCCGCATTGTTCCGCATCTCCAGATTTGGGGACCCATTGAAATGAATTGATGCGGAATAGCGGATGCGGAATAGCCACGGAACGGTGCCCGTGTATTGCGGATCCGCAAATGCGGTCCACAATACCGGCACGTGACACCTACGGCCATGTGAAAGAGGCCTGAGGCTTAGGGCTCATGCACACGACCGTATTTTGTTTCCATGTCCGTTCCGTTTGTTTTTGCGAATAGGATGCAGACCCATTCATTTCAATGGGTCCGCAAAAAATGCGGACAGCACACCATGTATGTCTGTATGTCCGTTCCATAGATGGTAGGTAACAAGGCCACTAACACAGCCCCCCATCCCAATCTAGTCCTGTATCAAAAAATATGTATATCACCAAAAAATGCCTACAAAAAAGTACCCTCCAGAATATACAGACCTATATACAGTTGTGTTCAAAATTATTCAACCCCCACTAAAATTGAGTGTTTTGGCCAATTTGACATTGATTTTGATCATTTCAGTCATCTTGTTTACAATTAAATCAAAGAGACACTTGTAAGTCAGACAAATATAACATAACATTTATAATGAAATAACCACAAATGTCTTTTCTGTGCTCACATCATTATCAGTTTTATTCAACCCTCAAGTGACATTCAATCTTAGTACTTAGTACAACATCCTTTTCCAGTATTAACAGCTTTTAAACGTGAAGCATAGCTTGACACAAGTGTCTTGCAGCGATCTACGGGTATCTTCGCCCATTCTTCATGGGCAAAAGCCTCCAGTTCAGTCACATTCTTAGGCTTGCGCGCTGTAACTGCTTTCTTTAAGTCCCACCAGAGGTTCTCAATCGGCTTTAAGTCTGGTGACTGTGATGGCCACTTCAAAATGTTCCAGCCTTTAATCTGCAACCATGCTCTAGTGGACTTGGAGGTATGCTTGGGATTATTGTCCTGTTGAAAGGTCCAACGTCTCCCAAGCCTCAGGTTTTTGACGGACTGCATCACATTTTCATCCAATATCTCCTGGTACTGAAGAGAATTCATGGTACCTTGCACATGCTGAAGCTTCCCTGTACCTGTAGAAGCAAAACAGCCCCAAAGCATGATTGACCCCCCGCCATGCTTCACAGTAAGCAAAGTGTTCTTTTCTTCATAGGCCTTGTTCTTCCTCCTCCAAACATATCGTTGATCCATGGGCCCAAATAGTTCTAATTTTGTTTCATCAGTCCACAGAACACTATCCCAAAACTTTTGTGGTTTGTCCACATGACTTTTGGCATACTGCAGTCAACTCTTCTTATTCTTTGGAGACAACAAGGGGGTGCGCCTGGGAGTTCTGGCATGGAGGCCCTCATTACGCAGTGTGCGCCTTATTGTCTGAGCTGAAACTTCAGTACCCGCATCAGACAAATCTTTTTTCAGTTCCTCAGCAGTCACACGGGGACTTTTCTCCACTTTGCGCTTCAGGTAGCACACAGCAGTCGAAGTCAGCATCTTCTTTCTGCCACGACCAGGTAGCGTTTCAACAGTGCCCTTTGCCTTGAATTTGCGAATGATGCTTCCTATGGTGTCTCTTGGTATGTTTAACATCTTTGCAATCTTCTTACAGCCATTGCCCTTCCTGTGAAGAGAAATCACCTCTTCTCTTGTCTTCCTGGACCATTCTCTTGACTTCACCATGTTTGTAAACACACCAGTAAATGTCTTGAAAGAGCTGAGTATCACAGTCATTTTAAATCTGCCTAATTGGTGCTTATTATGCTTGATTGCTGCTCCTTGACCTCTAGAGGTGTTTTAAATACCTGATCGAAAACACTTGAATGAACCTCTGTTCTTAAGAGTGGTAGTCTTTAAGGGGTTGAATAATTGTGTCAATGAAGAAATCACAAAAAAAACATTTAATACTGTATTTCAAAAACAATTGATGTCATTTTAGTTGCATTTGGTTCTTTAAAAAGTCCTTGTAAGATTTCATTCTGAACACAATTACAAATGTACACTAAATTCCCTAAAACCCTTTACAGCATTGGGGGTTGAATACTTTTGAACACAACTGTACATAGGGACATTGTAATCACAAAGAGTAATACCTACATAGGCACGAGATATCACATGCACAGACAGGACGATCAGATGGAGCTGCGCACCCCGACGCGCGTTTCGCTCCTGCTTTGTCAAAGCAGGACAAAGCCCTTGACAAAGCAGGAGCGAAACGCGCGTCGGGGTGCGCAGCTCCATCTGATCGTCCTGTCTGTGCATGTGATATCTCGTGCCTATGTAGGTATTACTCTTTGTGATTACAATGTCACTATGTATATAGGTCTGTATATTCTGGAGGGTACTTTTTTTGTAGGCATTTTTTGGTGATATACATATTTTTTGATACAGGACTAGATTGGGATGGGGGGCTGTGTTAGTGGCCTTGTTACCTACCATCTATGCTGCCGGTTTAATTTGTATCATGTTATTTGTTCAATATTATTGATATGTGAATAAAGATTATTATTTTACAATGCAGGTCCCTTTGTGGTTTTTGGTATACATATGGTCGTGTGCATGAGGCCTTTCATAATAGAAACCACCCTAAAATAACCCCATTTTAGAAACTACACCCTTCAAGGTATTCAAAACTGATTTTGCTAACTTTGTTAACCCTTTAGGTGTTCCACAATAGTTATTGGAAAATGGAGATGAGATTTCAGAATTTAAATTTTTGGGCAAATTTTCAATTTTAATCCATTTTTTCCAGGAACAAAGCAACAGCCAAACAAAACTTAACATTTATTGCCCTGATTCTGGAGTTTATAGAAACACCCTATATGTGGTCGTAAACTGCTGTACGGGCACATGGCAGGGCGCATAAGGAAAGGAATGCCATGTGGTTTTTGGAAGGCAGATTTCACTGGGATAATTTTAAGCTGCCATGTCACATTTAAAGCCCCCCTGATGCACTCCTAGAGTAGAAACCCCCCAAAAGTGACCCCATTTTGGAAAAACTATTGGATAAGGTGGCAGTTTTGTTGGTACTATTTTAGGGTACATATGATTTTTGGTTTCTCTATATTACACTTTTTGTGAGGCAAGGCAACAAAAAAATAGCTGTTTTGGCACTTTTTTGTTATTTACAGTGTTCATCTGACAGGTTACATCATGTGGTATTTTTATAAAACAGGTTGTTACAATATGACTACTTTTTTGGTTGTTTGTTTTAGTTTTACATAATAAAGCATTTTTAAAAAAATATATTTTTTCGTTTCTACTTATTCTGAAAGCCATAATTTTTTTTATTTTTTGGGCGACTGTCTTATGTAGGGGCTCATTATTTTTTGGTATGAGAGTACGGTTTGATTGGTACTATTTTAGGGTGCATATTACTTTTTGATTGCTTGGGATCAACTTGTAGGAAACAGGCCGAACTGGATGGACAAATGTCTTTTTTCGGTCTTATATACTATGTTACTATGTTACTATGTTATTACACTTTTTGTGATGTAAGGTGAAAAAAAAATGGCTTTTTTGGCACAGTTTATATTTTTTATGGTGTTCACCTGAGGGGTTAGGTCATATGATATTTTTATAGAGCACTTTCTTACGAACGTGGCGATACCTAATACGTCTACCTTTTTATTTTTATTTTACTTTAACACAATAAAAGCATTTTAGGGAAAAAAAATAAAAATCTGTCTCCATAGTCTGAGAGACATTTTTTGGGCGATTGTCTCATGTAGGGGCTCATTTTTTGCAGGATGAGATGACGGTTTGATTGGTACTATTTTTGCATACATACGACTTTGTTGATCACTTTTATTACCTTTTTTGAGAAGTGAGGTGGGCAAAAATTTAAATTTCATCATAGTTTTTTTATTTATAGCGTTGACCGTGCGGGGAAAGTAACAGACCGTTTTATAGATCAGGTTGTTACGGACGCCGTGATATCAAACATGTGTAGCAAAAAAAAAATATAACATGTCCTATTTTTGTCCAGTTCGCAGACAAGTATAGGCATCTCTATAATAGGCCTTCCGTTCCACAAATTGTGGAAGGCACATGGGCGACTTCCGTGTTTTGCAGACCACAAAAAATAGAACGGTCATGTGCATGAGCCCTAAAGCATACACCACCCTTCGCCAAAGCCAAAAAAAAAAAACGGCTCTCCCCTGCAGGAGCTGAGTCAAAAGGGATCCTTAGTTGAACAAAAGAAAGAAACGTAGGCAGCGCCAATAAAATAGTGGAGAAAATTGCATTCCAAACACATGCTTTTTAATCCCTTCTGTTAGCTGTCAAATCACTGTGCAACAGTATTACAGGTCATTGTTAGCATCAGGTCTAATTGATCGCCGTGAACCTAACTGTGCAGTGCCCCAAGTTTTAATTAGTGGCCCCAAGACACAGTGGGTAGGGTGGCAGAAGCAGCAGCGGCAGTAACTGACAATAGTGACTCCATGACAGAGTGGGGATGGTGGCAGCAGCAGCAGTGGCAGTAACAGTCACAATAGTGGCCCCATGACAGAATGGGGAGCGTGGCAGAAGCAGCAGCGGCAGTAACTGTGACAATAGTGACTCCATGACAGAGTGGGGTTGGTGGCAGCAGCAGCAGTGGCAGTAACCATAACAAAAGTGGCCCCATGACAGAGTGCTGATGATGGCGGCAGCAGCAGTAACTGTAACAGTAGTGGCATCAAGACAAAGTGGGGACAGTGGCAGCAGCAGTAGTGGCCCCATGACAGAGTGGGGGCAGTGGTGGCATAGTGGCCCCATGATAGAGTGCGAAAAGTGGCAGAGACAGTGATAGTAGTGCCCCCATGGAATGTAAAGGGAGTACAGCAGCAGTGGCAGAAATTTTAACAGGTACTGATTATTTTTCACTTCTTCTGTACCGTCAGAAAAACAGAAAACTAAAAACAAAAAAACAATCCAGTTTTTTGATCATCCATAAAGACTCTTTCAGATGCTCAGTCTTTGCATCGGTTTTTGGCATTTACATCTCAAATCATTTTTTTTTTAACAAGGAAACAAGTCCTGCATGTAGGACATTAAAGGCTATGCAAACCTTTGTTCATGAAAAATCAATAAACTCATATATGACTGAAATGCAGCAGAAATAAAATTGCACTTGTTTGTTTTTTGGATTGAGTTTCCCTTCTTATGCCCTCAGCACTGGTCACATGGCCTTTCCCCTGACTGTTTTGTTTTCACATGCACTAGCACAGCTCTGCTCCCTCTCCCTTTCTTTGTTTCCAATAGCCTGCCCACACACCGCTACATAGCACATCCTCCATTGTCTCTGTGAGCAGCTGCATACTGGCTGCTGGAAGCTGCCTGTGAACTAACGGCACAATTTACCTCAATTTCCATTGTTTTGCCCTCTATGTGTTATCTGTAGTGCAAATACACTGCTTGGCTGATACACATTTTCAGAGCATCTCTTACCAATGCTCACTGAAAAACACTGACAGAACATGGGTGTGTTTGGTCCATATCACATCACAGACCATAGTAGCACATAAAACCATTTTTTTATCAAATTACCAGTGCCCTGTGGAAAAACAAGAGAATCAGAATAAACATATTAACATCACTAACGGTGCATTCATACAACTATAAGTATTTTGTGGTCAGGGCTACGGACACGAAAGCCAAAGAGCCCTAGTGGGATAAACACCGAGACCCACCGTAACTGCAAGACGCATCTTACCTAACTAAATGGCTAGTGGTGTGCCTGTAGCCATGTCCGTGGGTAGGCCTATAAAAAGGGGGGCATACCCTGTAGAAGTGAAAATAGAAAGGGAGGGAGGGTGGGGCAACTGAGAAAACACCCGCCCCTAGGTGGGGCTGTGCCTGGTTTAAGTAGAGCCTCCGCCCCTCCCACAAATGCAGCCTAATCAGACTGCCATACTTGTGGTCAGGGCTACGGACACGAAAGCCGAAGAGCCCTAGTGGGATAAACACCGAGACCCACCGTAACTGCAAGACGCATCTTACCTAACTAAATGGCTAGTGGTGTGCCTGTAGCCATGTCCGTGGGTAGGCCTATAAAAAGGGGGGCAAAAACCAGACATGTAGGGTGAAAAGAGACTTGAATGGCCTGTACAAAGAAACCCCTGATCCAAACTGCGAAGCAATATCTCCCACGAGAGTTTGGGTACATAAGTCAACCATAATGATGCCTGCATCCATCCTGCGGATAGAGCCAGGACAGAATGCTGAATGTCGCAGATTCTGCCCCAATGCACGAGGGAGGAACTGGGAAACGCTTCAGAAGGAAGCGTGGATGATACTTACTAAACCTGAAGACTTGGTTGTGGTGCGAGCACTGACAAATTCCCCCTAGCCTTATGAGACCGGAGAACTGAGAGCCTAACTGTCTAGACTATGCAAAGAAGGGCCCGAAGAATACCATGTAGGCCAGAAGAGGATGTAAAACAATAAGCTAAGAACGTAGTATATGGAATCCTGTCGATGCCCTCACGCGAGTGAAGGAGTGCGATTGCGGTAAGCTGCTGGCAATTTAGTTCGCAGACCTGGCTGATTGAAAACGTAACCGGCATGGTAATACAAATGACAAATATGAGGGGTAAACAAGAAAATAACTAAAAAAGTGGCCTAAAGAAAGTACAGGCGGGATTACACCATGGGCCTGACCGATGTGATATGCTATACTTAAAATAACTACATTTCCTGAAAAAACCTGACAGGCGAATATCGTGAACGCGAGACCAGACCAACGTGGCCGGTGACACCTAATGACGAGTGTCATTCGGTACGAGAACCTGAAGGTAGGTGGCCGATAACACCAATGACTTGAACTCCAGAAATTGAAGTCTGGTCCTGGGGGGGGAGCATAGCCAGACAGGTGATCTGTCGACCAGGCAGGAGTTTGTGAGCTGGCCACATTGATTATTGAACGTGAAGAAAAACATAAGCGGGCAACCAACTATGGTGATTGAAAACGTAGGATGAAGAATGCAACAAGTACAGACAATAGGTTTAAAACAGAAGCCTAAATGTGGCATAAATAATTGAATGTGGATGATTGGAATGTAATTGGGCTAAGGACGTTGAGTTAGAGAACAAGGGCCTAACAAAATGAACAAGAGCTATGACACCCGGGGTGGCCCACACTCCAATGACAATAACAATACGTTGTATGTGGCGGCAGTGGCGCCGCCACCCATCCTGTATGTACCACGATTAAGTCTATTAGTATGTTTCTGGAATCGGCTTCCTGTCAGCCGAGCATAGCAAATGACCTACCATAATCCCTGCCAAGCACTAAATTGTCCTCAGAGAGAACGGAATGGTAACAAGGAGTGACCAGCAAAGGAAGCAATGCAGAAATGAGGAGCAAACGGAAAGAATCCATGCGGCACCCAAAGTCCGCCAGAAGAAGCCGTGTTGTAAAGAAGCCTGTCCAGAAGAGGGACAGTGTAGTAAAGACTAAACCCGGAGAGTAAGCATATCCGACTATCCGGTGAAGGTAGCCGTGCAGTAAAAGATTCTCCAGCCGAGGGAGCAGTGCAGTAAAGAGAGTGCCCGGCAGAGGGAGCAAAGCGACGGTGGAACCAGCAGGGAGAGTGGTGCCATAAGAGGAGAGTCTGGTGGAAAGCTATGTGGTGATAAGGAGAGACCAGCCAAGGAAATGACAACTGTAAAGCAGAACAAAATGGTGAATAATAAATTATGTTTGCCGAGGGGACTAGAAGAACAGGAGAGCGCAATGCAAAGGACTGCCTGGTGGGTGGAGCCGCACAGCGATACCGCCTGTGGTATGCAGAACGAATGCATATGTACATACGATACCTAACTGGCAGACCACAGTTATAACTATGACAAATGGCCTCGATAATATGCGTACTAATTAAAACAGGACAGGCTAATGTTACTGAAAAAGTTGCCTGACCCGCATGGCAGGTGACCCTGACCAGGCTGAGCTCCATTAAGGAAGAGTACACCAGACAATGGATGCACCACCGACAGACTTTGGAAAAGTGGCCTGCGCCCGGATGAACAAAGAAGCAGATATGGATGTGAGACATTTGGGCCAAATCAACCTAGATGCACAGAAGTTCAACCCACCAGGTAGGATGAAAAACAGTCATCGGTCCCCCGAAACCATGGGGCCGAAGCAGTCATCGTGCCCCCGAAGCCATGGAGCCGAAGCGGTCATCGTGCCCCCGAAGCCATGGGGCCGAAGCGGTCATCGTGCCCCCGAAGACATGGGGCTGAAGCGGTCACCGTGCCCCCGAAACCATGGGGCCGAAGCGGTCATCGTGCCCCTGAAGCCATGGGGCCGAAGCGGTCATCGTGCCCCCGAAGCCATGGGGCCGAAAAGGTAATCGTGCCCCCGAAGCCATGGGGCCGAAAAGGTCATCGTGCCCCCGAAGCCATGGGGCCGAAGAGGTCATCGTGCCCCCGAAGCCATGGGGCCGAAGCGGTCATCGTGCCCCCGAAGCCATGGGGCCGAAGCGGTCATCGTGCCCCCGAAGCCATGGGGCCGAAGCGGTCATCGTGCCCCCGAAGCCATGGGGCCGAAGCGGTCATCGTGCCCCGAGCCATGGGGCCGAGCGGTCATCGTGCCCCCGAAGCCATGGGGCCGAAGCGGTCATCGTGCCCCTGAAGCCATGGGGCCGAAGCGGTCATCGTGCCCCCGAAGCCATGGGGCCGAAGCGGTCATCGTGCCCCCGAAGCCATAGGGGCGAAGCAGTCATCGAGCCCCCGAAGCCATGGAGCCGAAGCAATCAGCAAGCCCTCAAAGCTATGGGGCCGAAGCAGTCAGCGAGCCCTCAAAGCCATGGGGCCGAAACAGTCAGCGAGCCCCCAAGCCATGAGGCCAAGCAGTCATGGGGTCCCCAAGCCATGAAGCAAAAGCGACCATGGGGCCCCCCAAATCCTGAGGCCAAGTAATCATAGGGGCCCCCAAGCCATGAGACCCGAGCCACCATAGGGGGCCCCCATAGCCATGAGGCCAAAGCAAACATGGGCCCCCAAAGCATTGAGGCCACAGAAATCGCGAGGACCTCAAGTCATGAGGCCAAGCAGCCATGGGGCCCACAAGGCATGCAGCCAAGCAGACATGGGGCCCCTAGCGCCATCCCAAGGCAGTCTTGGGACCTCCAGAGCCATGAGACCAAAGCAGTCATGAGGCCCCCATGCCGTAAGGCAAAGGTAGTCCTCGAGACACTGATGCCAAGGGGCCGAAGCGGTCATCATGCCCCCGACACCATGGGGTTGGAGCGGTCATGGAATCCCTGCTCCCTGAGGCCAAAGCAGTCATGGGGCCTCCGAGGCCAAAGCAATCAAGGGGCCGCCGCGGCCTTGCGGCCCAAGCAATTAAGGGGCCCCCGGGGCCATGAGGCCGTCCTAGATGTACGTGATGGGTGAAGGTAAATAAGAGTGAGCCCAACATGATGGAAAAAGCAACAACTAGGATGATTGGGACGTCTAAAAGTGGCCTGGAATGGAACGCGATTGCTGACAGGTATGGACATTAGTAATCCGAACAACGGACATAAGCATAAAAACCGAAACCAGCCATAAAACTTAAAAATGCAAGTATGGAATATGAAACGGAGAAGAGAGAACAACCAACCTGAGGCATTGCGATTTGCAAAGTCAAGTCCCTTGTCGCGACAAACAACTGAAAAACTTGAAAGAAACAGTAGTGAGTAGGAAGCTCAAACCCTAATGACCCACTGGCCCCAGCTGAGAGGCTGTTTATTGAACTGGGGCAGTGGGAGCAATCTTAGTGAATACAAACCAGAAGTAAAGGAGAGCAGACAAAAGATTTTTTTTTGCTTGCAACTAGAGAAAAGACCCACTTGATGTATACGCGCAGAAAAACCAGATGTAAAGGAAATGACCATTGATGCCTGTCATGTTTGACAGGAGAGTGGCACCGGAGCCACCAACTGCCTCGGTGTGACTATCGAGTAAAACAACCGTGACGTAGAAACCGACAGGAGAATGTGGCTTGAATGGGAGCATGGTGTGCCAGCAGATGGGTGACTGTGGACCTGGAATGAGTAAAACCTAAAAAACATGGTATAACCAAAATGCAGACCTGAATGTGAGCAGAATAAGATAGCATCGCGACAGCGAACGCATGGACGCAGTTCTAGCAGGGAATGGAGTGTAGTACTAGATGTAACAGCAAACGTGTGAACTCAGCTAGAGCGTGAAAGTAGTATTAACTTGCTGTAACAGCAGACGTGAGATGCGGCCATGGATGGGCGGGAACATTGAGACGTAAACGTGAAAGTAAAACCCGGAGTCACAGCGGTAGTGTGAACCCCAACTCTGGCAATAGGCCAAGCGTAAAATTTGGTAGGACCGCAGCCTGCAGTGAACGAGGCATAAACAAACTGTAACGGTGACATGAACGCGCTCTTGCAATGGGCCTAAGCAACAGTGGACGTGTGACACCGGTCTGAGTGTGGTGCAAGCAAACATATGAAAGCAAAAGAGGTATGAATGCAAAAAAACAGGATGATGGAAAAAAATAAAAAATGCACCGAGAATAAGACAGATTTACCCGCTGTTGTGACCATGCGTGGAGCGTAAACGTGATGCGAGAGCGGACGAGAGCACCGCTCAGAAAATGAGCATGTTGAAAGAGCAGACATGAGAAGGCAGAGTCTCAATTGACAGGGCAAACCTGGCGTAAAGAGTTGAAGCATAAACGCAGCCCTGCTTGCGGGGGAGGGGCAGGTCACATGGGAAGTAATTGCTAAAGCAAGAGCCGTAACAAGCAACAGCTGCATCCAATGTCCAACATGACATCACATGCAGCCCAGGTAAACCTTCCTTACCGCACACAGGCTGAAGTAACTTTTCAAAGCGAAACAATGTGAACGTAAAACACGTGAGATAGAAAGGGAACTAAATCAGATTCCCTAACAAACAAAGTGAAAGGAATTGTTTAACTCTGACAAAACAAACCTGAGAAGCTGAGGCGGACGATTTTGAGGCGATGCCTTCCGCTCGCAAGAAAAGTCAGATTCCAGCCGGCCAGGGAGACGGACACGGCTCAATTAACTTACATACATGGCGCACAAGTCCCTACGGTAGCCACGAGCAGAAGAAAAGCTACATTCCAGCTCCATACTGTAATGAAAGAAACCTCCTAGCAGAGGAGAGTTCACCCTGCTGACACACCAGCATCCCCTGTGCAACTGAGAAAACGCCCACCTCTAGGTGGGGCTGTGCCTGGTTTAAGTAGAGCCTCCGCCCCTCCCACAAATGCAGCCTAATCAGACTGCCATACTTGTGGTCTGCAGAGCAAGGATTTGCTAAACATAAGGATGACTGTTTGAGGTCCATGTTGTTTTGCAGACCAACTGTAACAATGCCTATTCTTGTCCACAAAATGGACAAGAATAGGACATGTTCTATCTTTTTTGTGGTACTGCAGAACGGACATACGGATGTGGACAGCACACAGTGTGCTGTCTGTATTTTTTGCAGCCCCATTTAAATAAATGGAGCCACATCCAAATACACAAAAATTGCAGATCAGATGTAGACCAAAAATATGGTTGTGTGAAAGGGGTCTAAGAATGTGTACTATCAGTGAAGAATACCCACACCACACGTCCGAAGATTTACTGATGTGTGAAAGAGGCTTTTTAGGGGTTGTCCAGTAATGATCCAACTGCACACATAAATATATACCAGCAGTGATTATACAGCACACATAAATTTAAACAAGCAGTTACTATACGGCACACATAAATATATACAAGTAGTGACTACACTGCACACATAAATACATAAGAGCAGTGGCTATATCTCACACATAAATATGTAAAACACATAAATCTGTAAAACCACCCAGAGCAGCCTGGTGTGCATAGGAAGCACATGCAGGCAGTAGAACAAATAAAATAAATAAACACAACTAATTGAAGATTTTTTTCTCTCCACATAATAACTTAGGCCTCTTTTACACCTGCGTTCTGAGGATCTGGCAGGCACTTCCGTCCCGCCGGATCTGTCAGAACGCAAGTCGCCTGAAAGCATTTGAAGACTGATCAGTCTTCGAAATGCTTTGAGGTTACTATGGCAGCCAGGATGCTATTAAAGTCCTGGTTGCCATAGTAAGTAGTAGTGGGGAGCGGGGGTGCAGTATACTTACAGTCCGTGCGGCTCCCGGGGCGCTCCAGAATTACGTCAGAGCGCCCCATGCGCATGGATCACGTGATCCATGCGATCACGTGATCCATGCGTGTGGGGCACCCTGACATCACTCTGGAGCGCCCAGGGAGCCACACGGACTGTAAGTATACTGCTCCCCCGCTCCCCACTACACTTTATCATGGCAGCCGGGACTTTAGCATCCTAGCTGCCATCTTAACCATTGAGAAAAAGCTAAACGTCGGATCTGGCGATGCACCGAAACGACGTTTAGCTTAAGCCGGATCCGGATTAATGCCTTTCAATGGGCATTAATTCCAGATCCGGCCTTGCGGCAAGTGTTCAGGATTTTTGGCCAGAGCAAAAAGTGCAGCATGCTGCGGTATTTTCTCCGGCCAAAAAATGTTCCGGTCCTGAACTGAAGACATCCTGATGCATCCTGAATGGATTTCTCTCCATTCAGAATGCATTGGGATAATCCTGATCAGGATTTTTCTGGCACAGAGCCCCGACGACGGAACTCTATGCCGGAAAACAAAAACGCAAGTGTGAAAGAGCCCTTATTAGTTAAAAAAAAACTAAAAAATGTTTTCAAAGGTGTCCATAGCCTTTATGGCCTCTTTGAGATGGTCAGTCTTTGGTCAGTGTTTTGCATCAGTATTTGATCAGTATGTGTAAGCCAAAAACTGGAGAGGGTCCAAAACCGTCTGTGTTTTGGACAACCCCCATGCTTTTAAATTACCAATTCTGATTAAATATGGATGCAAAACATTGACCAAATACTGACTGTCTGAAAGAGGCCTTATGCTCAATTTGCATCCGTTTTGGCCTTTTACGCCTAAAATCAATGCATGCAGCATTTTAATGGTTTGTTTCAGACAGTCAGTATTTGGGGGCAGATCACAGTAGTGCCAGAACCCAACAACAGCAGTGTAATAGCAAGGCCCAGTGTCATGCATATCCTTTTTAGTCCAAGAAGCCCCTTTGTAGGATTTGCAGAAAAGGCAGCAGGTGGGTGGCAACAGGCAGGTGGCAGCAGCAGAATGGTGGCAGCAGCAGGTGGACAGAAGTAACGACCCATTTTTCACAATATTCCAGTTTTCCAGGACACTACAGTATGATCATTAGTGGCAGAATGATCCTGTTGCATTAGGCCAAGTGTCTGGAAATCCTGGTTGATCCATGCCTGACCATCTTTGTGAAAGTTAGTCTCTCAACATTTTGGGTGGAAAGGCGATTTTTCTTAGGCGTAACTATGCCCCGTGTGCACCGAACACCCCCTCTGATGCCACAATACTGGCCGGGTAGGAAAGCAAACTTGGCTAGCTGCAGCTACAATTCAAGCTTGCATGCCCAGTAGTCTACGGAATCTTGGATCATGGGTGACAGGGTGCAGTCCAAGTATGCCACCAGCTGGTTGATGTTCTGCTGCAGGTTCTGCTTCTGCTGGGTGGTTTCTTCAGCATGCACCTCAAGAAAACTGCTCATCATAGACTTCAGACTGTATTTCGAGCTGGTGCTGCTCCTGCTCCCCTCCTACCAGTCATGGCAGTGGAGTGTAAGCGTAGAGGGTCCCCCCAATCAGACCTGTGTGAGGATGGGCGATGGTGCTCATAGACAGCATCCAACCAACTACACAAGTCTCTGTAGTAGTCAAATTTTGCATCCGTCTCAGAAGGTCTAAAAAATGCCACAATTGTTGACCGGTATTGAGGGTCTAACAATGTGGATAGCCAGTAGTCAACCCTCTGCAGAATCCTGACAATGCGGCTGTCACAACACAAACATGACAGCATGCATCTGGCCATTTGCGTGCCTCCATCTCCACTGCATACTACCATGGTCTGTCGGGGTCACCTGCATCGTCTTCACCATCACTATCCAGGTCCTCATGCTCCTCATGCTCCTCTCCTGTTGCTTGGGCAGATAAACAGATAACCAACCTAGTTGTATATAGAATTTCTGCATAAAAAGTAGAAAGGTCCATGACTGCTTGGCTTACAGACATATAATCACAAAATGTACATTTTCTGTGGCCGCATTTATAACTACCCTGGCAGGAAAGCCAGACTGGTTTAAATTTCGGGCGGTCACAGAAAAGAAAGGAGCTGATTTTATGTCCCAGAGTAGGGGCCCTGTGAGCAGAACACTTGATGCCTGCTAACATTACTTCACTCCACTCGGCATCATAGTTTAGCACTCCTGACAGAGTTCTTTGCTGCTAATGTGAAACTAGCCTAATGTTGATACCCATTGTCTGGCTTTCATAATAGATTGTGTAGTAAATAACCTGGAGTGTAACCTGGAGCTGATAGCATTAGCCTCCTCTGCAAAGGATTCATTGGTGGAGCAACTGCATCGTGCTCTCACCATTTCTCCTTTTGGTATGTTTCTCGTTACATGTGTAGGATGGCAATGTAGTATTCCCTGTGGTTTCTTTTCTATATGTAGCAGGTCGCAGCAGAGTAAGGGGGCATGGCATCAGGAGTCGCAGTGAAAGGCCTGAGCTCCCAGTGTCATTTAGAGGTCGTGTCTTGACCAGTAACCCAGCGGTTCTTGAATGGTTGACTAGATCATCCACTTCAACCCAAGTGACATCAGACACCCACAGCCAAGAGTCGGTGGGTTCGTCAGACACAACCCTTAGTTGGCATGGCCAACTACTACAGCTACTGGCCAGCCAAGATGTGGAGGAGACAACCGCTTTTTCCTCCAGTAGGCCGGCAAGAAGTGATAAGTAGAGTGGCGTGGGAGCTGGTGTTGCGAGCGGTCAGGCTCCTGACCCAGAGACCATTGAGGAGAACATCAGTGACATGCAGACAGTACTCGATGATGATGATGTAGCTGATCGCACTTGGGAGCCAGGTGAATTAGAGGCTTCATCATCATCATCGGGAGAAGAGGGTGGCAGCTTGCCCGTGAGCCAGCAGCGGAGCCAGCAAGTCGTTAGAGTGGCCAGGTGTCAGCAGGGTGGCAGCAGTGGGCGGTCGGGAGCCAAACATGCCCGGGGTAGACCATCCGCTTCGCAGGAGCCTACCTGCCCGGGAAGTAGTGGTGCAGGGGTTCACGGAAGCAGCGGCAGTAGCAGTCAGTTAGTGTAGAGTGTTGGGGGTAAAATCACCTACTCAGCGGTGTGGTAAGTTTTTGTTAAGCCACCAGAGGAGGTGAACATGGCCATTTGTAAAATCTGTGGGCAGAAGGTGAACCGTGGCCAGGGTGCCAATGTTGGCACCATGGCCCCACGTCAACATATGCAGCGTCACCATAAAGTGGCCTGGGAGAACCGTGGCTCCGATGTGGTGGTCCAGCCTGCATCAACCACTGCATCACCCAGTGGCACGCATCTGATTTTAGGCAATCAAGGCTTCACCACCTCAGCCGAAGGGAGCTGTCTGTCCTTCTCATCATCTGCTGGTCCTGATGCTCCTGCTCCTCCTTCTACTCCTCCTCAGTCATTTTGTCAGCAGTCGATCACCAAAGTGATTGTCAAGAGACAACAATATGAGTGCACTCATCCAACGGCACAGAAGCTGAATGTGCTCCTGGCCAAGTTGCTGGTGCTACAGTCCCTCCCTTTCCAAGTAGTGGACTCTGCACCTTTCAGAGAACTAATGGATTGTGCCAAGCCAAGGTGGAGAGTCCCAAGCCATCATTTCTTTGCAAAAAAGGCAGTACCAGCCCAGCACACATATGTAGAACAGAAGGTGGGCTAGTCCTTGAGCCTGTCGGTGTCTGCCAAAGTGCACGGCGGTGCCGACGTGTGGAGCTGTAACTACGTTCAGGAACAATACATGTCCTTTATGACCCACTGGGTGAATGTGGTTGCTGCACAGCCACACCAGCAACTTGGCCAGGTGACGCCGCTTTCGCCTCTACATTCTCACGCCGTTGGTCCTGCGACAATGTCCACCTCTGCCTCCTCATCCTCCACCATGTCTTCAGCCTCCACTGCAGGGACAATTCACAGTGCCCCTCCAGCATACCACATGTGCAGGGCACGGCGGTGTTACGCTGTTCTGCACCTCGTTTGCCTGGGCGAACTGAGTCAAACAGGGGAGGAATTGCTCTGTGTCCTTCATCAAGAAATCGAATCCTGACTTTCTCCGCAAAAACTCAAAATCGGAACCATGGTGACCGACAATGGGAAGAACATGGTGTCGGTTCTGCATCAAGGAGGGCTAAGCCATGCGCCCTGCATGGCACACATTTTCAATCTGGTTGTCAAGCGGTTCCTGAAGTCTTCCACCCACCTGCAAGACATCCTGAAAATGGGCAGGAAACTTTGCATGCACTTCAGCCACTCGTACATCGCAAAGCACACCCTCCTAAGCTGCAGCGGCAGAACAGCATCCCCCAACATAGGCTGATATGCAACGTTTCCACCCGTTGGACTTCCACCCTTCATATGTTGGACCAACTATACGAACAGAGAAAGGCCATAAAAGATATCTTGATGATCCAAGCGGACAGGAGTACTCCCCTGTGTAACTTCGATGTCAGTCAGTGGCAGCTCATGCATGACACCTGTCGTTTGCTCAGGCCCTTTGAGGAAGCCACATTATTTGTCAGTCGCCAGGACTACGGGATGAACAATGTCATTTCACTGCTTCATGTCCTGGAACAGATGCTGGCAAACTCTGGCTGGTCAGGGAACTGGAGACGTGGCGCCTAGACCTCACAGCCACATGAGCCCTGTGGGGGCTGAACTGGAGAAGGAGGAGGACATTGGAGAACAAGCAATGTGTAGCGAAATTGGTGGTTTTTCTACACAGGTGAAGGGAGAGGAGGAGCAGGAGCAGCCAGAAGAGCTACAGGGCAATGAGGAAGACGAGACAGAGGACCCAGACACACTGTGGCAGTATGCAGTGGAGTTGGAGGCAGGGAGTAATTCCGAGTCACTTGCACAAATGGCCAGATGCATGCTCAGTTGCTTGCGTAGTGACAGCTGAATTGTCACTGTTGTTGGACCCTCGCTACCGGTCCAGAATGGGTGCCATTTTTTCCACCCTCTGAGAGGGAGGACAAACTGAACTACTATAGAGACATCCTATGTAGTCAGTTGGCCGCTGCCTATCTGTGCCATCGGCCATCATCTCGCAGGTCTAATTGGGGGGGGGGCCTCTGCGCTCACATTACTCTGCCATGGCTGTTGTGGCAGAGTGGGGGGATAGGATCAGTTACAGCTCCATCAGCAGCAACCTCAGTCTAGAGTCACTGATGAGCAGCTTTCTTCACCCACCTAGTGAAGAAACTATTCACCAGCAGCAGCAGCAGCTAGACCTGGAGCAGGACCTGAACCAGCAGGTGGTGGCATATGGACAGCACCCTGACACACAACATTGAAGATACGCTGGACTACTGGGCAGCCAAACTGGATTTATGGTCGCAACTGGCAGAGTTTGCCCTGGAAAAGCTGTCCTGTCGGGCCAGTAGTGTGGCATCAGAGCGGGTGTTTAGTGTGACAGGGGCCATAGTTACCACAAGAAGAACTCGCTTGTTCACCAAAAATGTGGAGAGACTGAACTTTGTCAAGATGACTCAGGCGTGGATCAGCCAGGATTTCCACCCACCAATGCCTGATGCATCAGACTAGATCATCCATGGTGCCACACCAACACTTTGACAAAACAGACCGGTTTCTTCTGGCTACTAGTGTTGATCACGAATTTTCGAATTGCGAATTTTAATCGCGAATATCAGCACTTCGAGAATTCGCGAATATTTAGAATATCGCTAAATATATTCGCAATTGTGAATATTCGTTTTATGCGAATTTTTCATATGCAAATTTTCACAAGCAAGAAAATAATGTCATTATTTTCTTGTTTGCGAAAATTTGCATATAAAAATCCGCATAAATTTGCATAAAAATTCGCATACATTTGCATTTAAAAGGTATCTTTTAAGTGCCAGTTTATGTGAATTTTTATGCGAATTTGTATGCTAATTTATGTGAAATTTTTATGCGAATTTTCGCAAACAAGAAAATAATGTCTGGAGATTACGAATTTGCGAATTTTCGAATATATGGCGAATATTCGCCCAAATATTTGCGAAATATCGCGAATTCGAATATTGCCCCTGCCGCTCATCACTACTGGCTACCTGTCTCAGTTACTATTCTGATGCTACTTCCCGCCTGATGCCACACATCTGATGTCAAGTGCTACTCCTTTCACCAAACATCTCTGTCACCGGTTTACTCTGTGGTCTCCTCAAGCTGCCGCCACCTCCACACTAAGTCACCTTATGGTCTCCTGATGCTGCTGCCACCTCCACACTATGTCACCTTGCCACCCTGTGGTCTGCTGATGCTGCTGCTACCTCAACACTATGTCACCTTGCCACTCTGTGGCCTCCTGATGATGCTGCTGCCATCTCCACACTCTGTCATTGTGCCATTTTGTGGTCTTCTTATGATGATGCTGCTGCTGCCACCTCCACACTGTCATTGTGCCACCCTGTGGCCGCCTCCTGATGCTGCTACTGCTGCCACCAGGGAAAGTAAAGACTTAACTTCATAGGGGCTATGGAAGCACCAGTGACTCCACCGAGATTCACACACCAGCTATCCACAACTGAAACTGAAGCTATAAACTGCACAGCATTGTGGGAGAAGCAACAATAAATAAGGAAAGTTAAATGACCACATTAGCAACACCTGAGGCAGGGGGTGTGGCCATTACCAGAAACAGCACAGAGGCCTATTGGTCCACAACGAAAACTTGTCAGATCAAACCACGTGTTGCCAGTCTCACCGATCTCCTTCCACCTGTCGCAGGAACGTCCGTGACAGTCATTGTGCAACTCTGTGGCCTCCTGATGCTGCTGCCACCTCCACACTGTCATTGTGCCACTCTGTGGCCTCCTGATGCTGCTGCCACCTCCACACTGTCATTGTGCCACCCTGTGGCCTCCTCCTGATGCTGCTGCTGCCGCCACCACTACACTCTGTCATTGTGCCACTCTGTGGCCTCCTGATGCTGCTGCTTCCTCCTCCACACTGTCATTGTGCCACCCTGTGGCCTCCTCCTGATTCTGTTGCCGCCACCTCCACACTCTGTCATTGTGCCACTCTGTGGCCTCCTGATGATGCAGCTGCCACCTCCACACTCTGTCATTGTGCCACTCTGTGGTCTCCTCATGCTGCTGCTGCTGCTACCGCCACACTGTCATTGTGCCACCCTGTGGCCTCCTCCTGATGCTGCTGCCGCCACCTTCACACTCTGTCATTGTGCCACTCTGTGGCCTCTTGATGCTGCCACCACCTCTACACTGTCATTATGCCACTCTGTGGCCTCCTCCTGATGCTGCTGCTACCTCCAGACTCTGTCATTGGGCCACTCTGTGGTCTCCTCATGCTGCTTTCACCTCACCACTATGTCATAGGGCCACTCTCGACTTTTCATGCTGTTCCCACCCTCCCCACTTCATGACTGGGCCACTATTTTGCCTTTCAGCCTGGCTGACATCATGATTTATTTGATCATTCTTCTGATCTGTCAGAAGGAAGGAAAAATGAGACACACAACGGATGCTGTCTATGTAACAACTGTAAGGCCTGCATGACATGATCCCTGCTCTACCTGAGGCCTTTATTACTAAGTGGCTGCTTTCATAAGTGGAGTTGAAGAAACCGGAGTTCTGCTGAGTGTCTTTTTGTTGGGACTGCAAGTGTCTGAGTGTGGTGTGAAGCTGCTTACCTAGAAAGTTAAGTGCTTGCAGTTTAGTTCTGCCATTTAAAACCGCTTTTTTTTCTCTCTGCTGTGTAGTGTCATTTAAAGCAGTTTTTTTTTTCTCTGCTTGGTGAGGGGGAGTGGCTTGGCCTAACAGGTGCTATAAATTAGACCACTCAACTCTTCCAGAGCCTGCTCTACCTGAGGCCTGCATTACTAAGTGGCTGCTTTCATAAGTGGAGTTGAAGAAACCGGAGTTCTGCTGAGTGTCTTTTTGTTGGGACTGCAAGTGTCTGAGTGTGGTGTGAAGCTGCTTACCTAGAAAGTTAAGTGCTTGCAGTTTAGTTCTGCCATTTAAAACCGCTTTTTTTTCTCTCTGCTGTGTAGTGTCATTTAAAGCAGTTTTTTTTTCTCTGCTTGGTGAGGGGGAGTGGCTTGGCCTAACAGGTGCTATAAATTAGACCACTCAACTCTTCCAGAGCCTGCTCTACCTGAGGCCTGCATTACTAAGTGGCTGCTTTCATAAGTGGAGTTGAAGAAACCGGAGTTCTGCTGAGTGTCTTTTTGTTGGGACTGCAAGTGTCTGAGTGTGGTGTGAAGCTGCTTACCTAGAAAGTTAAGTGCTTGCAGTTTAGTTCTGCCATTTAAAACCGCTTTTTTTCTCTCTGCTGTGTAGTGTCATTTAAAGCAGTTTTTTTTCTCTGCTTGGTGAGGGGAGTGGCTTGGCCTAACAGGTGCTATAAATTAGACCACTCAACTCTTCCAGAGCCTGCTCTACCTGAGGCCTGCATTACTAAGTGGCTGCTTTCATAAGTGGAGTTGAAGAAACCGGAGTTCTGCTGAGTGTCTTTTTGTTGGGACTGCAAGTGTCTGAGTGTGGTGTGAAGCTGCTTACCTAGAAAGTTAAGTGCTTGCAGTTTAGTTCTGCCATTTAAAACCGCTTTTTTTCTCTCTGCTGTGTAGTGTCATTTAAAGCAGTTTTTTTCTCTGCTTGGTGAGGGGGAGTGGCTTGGCCTAACAGGTGCTATAAATTAGACCACTCAACTCTTCCAGAGCCTGCTCTACCTGAGGCCTGCATTACTAAGTGGCTGCTTTCATAAGTGGAGTTGAAGAAACCGGAGTTCTGCTGAGTGTCTTTTTGTTGGGACTGCAAGTGTCTGAGTGTGGTGTGAAGCTGCTTACCTAGAAAGTTAAGTGCTTGCAGTTTAGTTCTGCCATTTAAAACCGCTTTTTTCTCTCTGCTGTGTAGTATCATTTAAAGCAGTTTTTTTTCTCTGCTTGGTGAGGGGGAGTGGCTTGGCCTAACAGGTGCTATAAATTAGACCACTCAACTCTTCCAGAGCCTGCTCTACCTGAGGCCTGCATTACTAAGTGGCTGCTTTCATAAGTGGAGTTGAAGAAACCGGAGTTTAGGAAAAGGAGCAAGAAACAGAGATTCATTAGATCATCCTTGTATACAGTTGGTTTGATTCTAGCTAGTCTTCCTACTGCTGTAAGGGACCACAGTAAGTAAGAATCTTGATATCACTGCTCTATATTGTATTTATTTATTTTTTTCCCTCTCTTTTCCTGTGTAATCCCCATTTAGTATGACTTCCATTATTGACAGCGCCGTCCAGTGCACATCTTGTATGATGTATGCAGTCCTGGAACAGCCGTTCGAGGGTGTATATGTTTGTTCAAAATGTGAGCAAATTACCCGTTTGGAATCGCACATCGAGTCTCTAAACAGGCGAGTTGCAACACTGAAAGCCACTGACAATTTGGAAAGAGTTTGCTGCTCACTGAGCAAGCACTCTATGGGGTAGATGTGGGGAGGGTGGTAGCGAGGAGGCTGAGGAGAGTGAGGTAGTTAGCTGGGTAACAGTAAGAAAGCGGGGTAGAGGGAAGAGTGCCAGGGAGGCTAGCCCTGATCTGACACACCCCAACAAGTTTGCACGGTTGGCAGATGAGGGGATGACAGTTCAGGGACGGCACCGCTGCAGCCAGACACTTCCTCTGCCAGTCAGGGAATGTCAGCTCCAGTAAGCAGGGGACCAGGAGAGCAGGGCAGGCCAGACAGGTGCTGGTAGTGGGAGACTCAATTATTAGGGGTACAGATAGGGCAATCTGTCACAAAGATCGTGATCGCCGAACAGTGTGCTGTCTTCCTGGCGCTAGAGTTCGACACATCGCGGATCGGGTTGACAGATTACTGGGAGGGGCTGGAGAAGATCCAGCGGTCATGGTCCATATCGGAACCAATGACAAAGTTAGAGGAAGGTGGAGAGTCCTTAAAAATGATTTCAGGGATTTAGGTCAAAAGCTTAGGGCAAGGACCTCAAAAGTAGTATTTTCTGAAATACTGCCTGTACCACGAGCCACACAAGAAAGGCAGCGGGAGATTAGGGAGGTTAACAAGTGGCTCAAGAACTGGTGTAGGAAGGAGGGGTTCGGGTTCATGGAGAACTGGGCCGACTTCTCTGTTGGCTACAGGCTCTACCGTAGGGACGGGCTGCACCTCAATGGGGAAGGGGCAGCTGTGTTGGGGAGAAAGATGGCTAGAAGGTTGGAGGAGTGTTTAAACTAGGGACTGGGGGAGGGTAATTACGTTATAGGAGGGGAAGATATTGCAGATAGAGACCAGGGGCGAGGTAGTGTGTCTGGGGGAGGAATGGAAGGGGGACTAGAACAGCTCAGAATGAAAGATGTAGGGTAAAAATACACATAAACCTCTCAAATGTATGTATACTAATGCCAGAAGCCTGACTAACAAGACTGGTGAACTGGAATTAGTGATGTGTGAGGAGGACTATGACATAGTGGGAATAACTGAGACATGGCTGGATGATAGCTATGACTGGGCAGTTAATATAAAAGGTTACAATCTGTTTAGAAAGGATCGTCAAAACCGGAGAGGTGGAGGAGTCTGCCTCTACGTGAAGTCGTGTCTAAATCCCGTAATTCGAGAATACATCTCTGAGGGACATGAACATGTGGAGTCACTGTGGGTAGAAATACATGGAGCAAAAACAATAATAAAATACTAATAGGAGTGTATTATAAACCACCTAATATACCAGAGTCCACAGAAAATCTATTACTAAACGAGATAGACGAGGCGGCAAATCATAATGAAGTCGTTATCATGGGGGACTTCAACTACCCAGATATAGACTGGGAAACTGAAAGCTGTACATCCCATAAAGGAAACAGGTTCTTGGCAATAGCCAAAGACAATTTCCTTTCCCAACTGGTTCAGGACCCCACTAGAGGGACGGCCATACTGGACTTAGTATTAACCAATAGACCTGATAGAACAACAGATGTACAGGTTGGGGGACACCTGGGAAATAGTGACCATAAAGTTATAACCTTCCAATTATCCTTCAAACGAGAGTTTCTAAAGGGAGGAACAAAAATACCAAACTTCAAAAAAGCAAAATTTAGCCAACTAAGCGAGGCCATAGGCCTAACTAACTGGGACAAAGTCCTCAAAAATAAAAATACAACCATAAAATGGGAGATTTTTAAAAGCATTGTAACATCTAATTGTGAGAGGTACATACCTTATAGGAATAAAAGGCTAAGGAACAATAAGAGACCAATGTGGATAAATGGAACCGTAAAGAAGGCAATAAATGACAAAAAGAAAGCATATAAATCGCTAAAACAGGAGGGGAGTCAGGAAGCACTGATAAACTATAAGGAAAAAAATAGAATATGTAAAAACTAATAAAATTTGCCAAACTAGAGACCGAGAGATTAATTGCCAAAGAGAGTAAAACTAACCCTAAAATGTTCTTCAATTATATAAATAGTAAAAATATAAATCTGAAGGAGTCGGCCCTCTACATAGCAATGAGGGGGTGTTGCAGAGAGCGACGAGGATAAAGCAAAACTATTAAATATTTTTTTCTCCACTATATTCACTGAGGAAAATAAACTGTCAGATGAAATGCAGAATGTAAAAGTAAATCCCCATTAAAAGTGCCCTGTCTGACCCAGGAAGAAGTACAACAGCGACTTAAAAAGATTAAAATAGACAAATCGCCAGGACCGGATGGCATACACCCCCGTATCCTAAGGGAATTAAGTGATGTCATAGCCAGACCATTATTTCTGATATTTACGGACTCTATAATAACAGGGAATGTTCCACAGGATTGGCGCATAGCAAATGTGGTGCCAATATTCAAAAAGGGTCCAAAAACAGAGCCTGGAAATTATAGGCCGGTAAGTTTAACATCTATTGTTGGTAAACTGTTTGAAGGGTTTCTAAGAGATGCTATTTTGGAGTATCTCAATGAAAATAAGCAAATAACGCCATATCAGCATGGCTTCATGAGGGATCGGTCATGCCAAACAAATTTAATCAGCTTCTATGAGGAGGTAAGTTCTAGACTTGACAGAGGCGAATCAATGGACGTCGTATATCTGGACTTCTCCAAAGCATTTGACACCGTACCTCATAAAAGGTTAGTATATAAAATGAGGATGCTCGGACTGGGAGAAAATGTCTGTATGTGGGTAAGTAACTGGCTGAGTGACAGAAAACAGAGGGTGGTTATTAACGGTAGATACTCAGATTGGGTCACTGTAACTAGTGGGGTACCTCAGGGGTCAGTATTGGGCCCTATTCTCTTCAATATATTTATTAATGATCTTGTAGAAGGCTTGCACAGTAAAATATCTATTTTTGCAGATGACACTAAACTGTGTAAAGTAATTAACACTGAAGAGGACAGTTTTCTGCTACAGAGGGATCTGGATAGATTGGAGGCTTGGGCAGAAAAATGGCAGATGAGGTTTAACACTGACAAATGTAAAGTTATGCACATGGGAAGGAATAATGCAAGTCACCCGTACATATTAAATGGTAAAACACTCGGTAACACTGACATGGAAAAGGATCTAGGAATTTTAATAAACAGCAAATTAAGCTGCAAAAACCAGTGTCAGGCAGCTACTGCCAAGGCCAATAAGATAATGGGTTGCATCAAAGGGGCATAGACGCCCGTGATGAGAACATAGTCCTACCACTTTACAAATCACTGGTTAGACCACACATGGAGTACTGTGTACAGTTCTGGGCTCCTGTGAACAAGACAGACATAGCAGAGCTAGAGAGGGTTCAGAGGAGGGCAACTAAAGTAATAACTGGAATGAGGGATCTACAGTACCCTGAAAGGTTATCAAAATTAGGGTTATTCACTTTAGAAAAAAGACGACTGAGGGGAGATCTAATAACTATGTATAAATATATCAGGGGTCAGTACAGAGATCTGTCCCATCATCTATTTATCCCCAGGACTCTGACTGTGACAAGGGGACATCCTCTGCGTCTGGATGAAAGAAGGTTTGTACACAAACATAGAAAAGGATTCTTCACTGTAAGAGCAGTGAGACTATGGAACTCTCTGCCTGAGGAGGTGGTGATGGTGAGTACAATAAAGGAATTCAAGAGGGGACTGGATTTATTTCTGGAGTGTAATAATATTACAGGCTATAGCTACTAGAGAGGGGTCGTTGATCCAGGGAGTTATTCTGACTGCCTGATTGGAGTCAGGAAGGAATTTTTTTTTCCCCTTAAGTGAGGAAAATTGGCTTCTGCCTCACAGGGGTTTTTTGCCTTCCTCTGGATCAACTTGTAGGAAACAGGCCGAACTGGATGGACAAATGTCTTTTTTCGGTCTTATATACTATGTTACTATGTTACTATTTTGCATCATAATTGGCTTATGATTTGGTAGCCAAAAGCAGGAATGGGTACAAAACACAGAAGACATGCAAATATTCCATTCACGTGTCATCTCTGTTTTGGATCCACTCCTGATTTTTTTGGCTTTAGCAATACTGATGGATTACTGACCAAGTGCTGACCGAGAGAAGGTGAATGCTCCACAGACAGGATCTGATTTTTGTGGGTTATTGTTCTGACAGATCAGAGGAAGGATAAAATAATCAGTGACATCAACACAAACTTACTGCTGACACCCTCTAAACTCTGTCGGGGGGGCTCTACTTGTATAAGCGTTTAATAGAACAGGTTCTGTAGACATCTATGTGGAATCAGCTGCCGACGGTGTAAAAGAAGTGCGCTTCTTCTTGAAGCTAACATTTACCTGTAAGGCTAAATTCACACTTGAGTCATTTGGTCAGTTTTGGCCCCATAACTGGCCAAATAAGTGAAGTGTGCAGTGATTCTAAGAGCAACGCCTGTCATCTGCATGTCATACTGACTCAAAGTTTTGTTTCACTACCACAGCAGACTCCCTATGCATGTTACTGCAAGGCACAGTGTTTTACACCACTATAAAGGCTCTCTGCAGCCAGGAAAAAGACGTTTTTTAACGCGATTCGCCGCAAATAAATTTGGATCGAATATTCTGCGAACCGGCCGAATCGAATTTTTTAGAAATTTGCTCATCTCTATCCCTGACCTCTCAAAAACATGTGCTCTTACCCTACTGTCATCATTGGCAGTTGCACGCCTAGAGGAGTCTGCAGCAGAGGTCTCCTCCAAATCTGTGCTGGCCTGTAACTGCTGACTGTCCTCACAAAACTCATCCTCGACGAAAGTTGGCGCAGAGCCGACAGCATACATTACTGGGCTAGTAGAAGGAGCAGCAAATTAAAAATTGTAAGGTTCAGGACAGGTGAAAGCACAGAGACAGTTCCTGGGTCATGTCAACGTGTCGAAGAGCGAGTTAACCATTCCAGTATAGCTGGATTGTTGATCAAAACACAACTGCTGGATTGCAGTGGCAGCTTTGGCCTGTTGCTGCGACTGCTGCTACCACCAACCCTTCTTCTGCTGCTACTTGTGCCGGCTACAGCTACACTTTTGCACTGCCCATTCCTTTGGAGGGCTGAGGCAACTGTCTGTTGGCCATAGTGTAAAGTAACTGAATCAGTAATGTAACAGATTAAGCATGAACAGCGCAGCTGTTGAACAAGATAAATGTGGCGATATATTAGACCGTGTTTTGAGACTAAGTCTAACGCACAGTAAGTCTATATATATCAGAAAAGATTAAGTATGAATGGCGCAGCAGGTGAATAAAATAAACGCGGCAATATATTCGACCATCTGAGTCTGACACATAGTAAGCACAGTGGCAGCACAGTGGCTCAGTGGTCAGCAATGTTTTTTTCTTCTTCCCTCCACCTAAAAGGTTTCAGTTTGTTTTTCAATTGAGTGGTACAGTTTATAGGTCACATTAAAGGTGGAAAAAGTTCTGAAATTATTTATCTTTGTCTCATTTTTTTACAGCACAGAAACCTGACATTTTAACAAGGGTATGTAGAATTTTTATATTCACGGTGTGTGTGTATATATATATATATATATATATATATATTCACAAAAAGTTAGGGATATTTGGCTTTTGGGTGAAATTTATGATCATGAAAGTAGAGCATTTAAGTAGAAGCATGCAATGGTGATTACCGCATCTCAAACAATTTATTGAAACAGAAGCCAACAACAGCGTTTGGTTATGCCCCTACAAAAAATTCAATGTCTCAAAAACTTGTCGTGTGGCCTTGAGCATGAATTACAGCTTGACAACGATGACTCATGCTGTTCACAATTCAACTTACTGTCTGCTGAGGCATGGTATCCCACTCATCTTGAAGAGCGACCCTCAGGTCATTGAGGTTCTGGGGTACAGGCCTCTACACAACAACTCATCAACAACAGCTGATCCCATAGGTTTTCAATGGGATTCAGGTCTGGAGAAAGTGCAGGTCACTCCATTTGAGGTACCCCAGTCTCCAGCAGCTGTTCCCTACTGATGCACCCTCGATGTGCTGACGCATTGCAGTCCATGAAGATGAAATTAGGCTTGTGTTGTTCATTCAGTGGCACAATGACTGGATTAATGATGTTATTCAAGTATTATGGGCTTGCCACTGTACCATTCACAAAGTGTAGGGCAGTTCTGTATTGACTAGACTTACCTGCCCACACTGTAATACCACCGCCACCAAAGGCTCGTCTGGTGGCAACAGTGACTGATGCATAGTGCTCTCCAACATTGTCCGCGGCCATCATTTCTGCTCAGAGTGAATCGACTTTCATCAGTGAACAGCACTGAGGCCCACTGGTCTCTTCTCCAGCATAGATGCTTCCTGGACCATGCAAGATGATGACACCTGTAGTCAGGTACCCTTGTAGTTAGTCTAGTATGCAGACCATACTGATGTAAATGGTTTTGAATGGTCTGCCGTGACACTTGGATGCCTCTAACCTCCCCTAAATGTGCCTGAAGTTGCGTGGCATTCATAATCCGGTTCCGCAAGTCATTGCTCACAATGAACAATGAAGCAGTCATCAGTGTGGGATGTGGCCAAAGGACGTCCACTTCTATGCCTTTCTGTGACTCTTCCAGTCTCTCTGTATTTCTGATGCAATCTGCTGATGACATTCTGTGACACTCTAAGCTCAGTGGCCACTTCCGTCTGAGAACATTCTGCTTTATGCCTGGCAATGGCGAGGTACTGTTGATCAAATGTTAGGTGTCATCTTGGTCTCATGATTCCAAAATGTCAACAGTATGAGGAGGACTGTTTAAATACCAATTCTTATTGAACCAGGAAATGTATTGGGTGATCAAACACTTGTTATGAAGTTTGCAGTTTAGCTCCTTGTTAGAGAACAGCAAGTTGTGAGTTGTGCAAAAAGTACTGAAACACTGAACAGTTGGACATGTGCATTCAAATGTTTGGAAAAGGTCACATTAAATTCACATTTCATCCTGAAATTTCACCGACAAGCCAAATATCCCTAACTTGTTTGTAAATAGTATATATATATATATATATATATATATATATATATATATATATATATAATCAGGTGAAATAAGTATAGAACAAATCACCAATTTTCTAAGTAAACATTTCTAAAGGTGCTATTGACATGAAATTCTCACCACATGTCGATAACAAACCATCTAATCAACATAGACAAAGAAATCAAACCATAGATGTTCATAAATGAAGTTATGTGTAATAATGAGAAATGACACAGGGAAAAATATAAAACACATGAAGAAAGAAAGGTGCAAAAAGCCATGGAAAGTCATGACACCAGCTGAAATCTATCTGTAATTAGAAAGCAATCCTGACACTTTGCGAAAATAATATCAGCTAGTTCAACTGATGGCTTATAAAAAGGTGTCTCATTACCAATGTGCCATAGAAGAAAGATCTCATGATGGGTAAAACAAGTGAGCTCTCTCAAGACCTTCTGAACCTTATTGTTGCAAAACATACTGATAGCAGTGGTTACAAAGGAATTTCTTAACTACTGAAGGTTCCAGCGAGCACTGTTAGGGCCATAATCCAAAAGTGGAAAGAACATCATTTCACCATAAACCAGCCACGACAAGGTGCTCCCTGGAAGATTTCAGACAGAAAAATTAAAAGAATTATCAGAAGACTTAGCGCCAAGGACCACCTGTGGAGAGCCACAGAAAGACCAGGAATCAGCAGGTACAATTGTTTCAAAGAAAACAAAAAGTAATGTGCTCTATGGCCTGTATGCGCACTCACCACGCAAGACTCCATTGTTGAACAAAAAGCATGTTCAAGCGTGTTTAACTCCTTAAGGACACATGACGTATGGGTACGTCATGTGTCCAGTCCCTGAAGATGGCGCCCGCTCCTGGCCGCTGCGGGCACCATCGCTGCGGGGGTCCGGCTGATTCCTGTAGCTGACCCCCGCAGCTGACACTTATTTACAAATACGTTATAGCGGTCAAAACATGGCGACAAAAAAAAAAAAAAAAATTCCCACTTTTGAATTTTTTTTCACTATCAAAACGCAAGAAAAGCTATACATATTGGGTATCGCCGGATTCGTACTGACCTGTAGAATAAAACTAAATGGTCAGTTTTATCGCAAATCAAACGTCGTAATTTAGAAACCCGTAAAACTGTGGTGAAATTGCTTTTTTTTTTGCAATTTCACCCCATTTGGAATTTTTCTCCCGCTTCCCACTACACCATATGCATTATTAAATGATGGCGTTGGAAAGTACAACTTGTCCCGCGAAAAATAAGCCCTCATATGGCCATGTGAACGGAAAAATTAAAAAGTTATGGCTCTTGGAAGGCAGGGAGCGCAAAACGAAAATGCAAAAATGAAAAAATCCCGAGTCCTTAAGGGGTTAAACTTTGATCAACAACATTTAGACAAGTTAGTGAAATACTGGGAAAATATACTTTAGTCAGATGAGACAACATTGAACTGTATAGATGCCATAATACACACCATGTTTGCAGACCAAAAGGTACTGCATATCACCCCGAAAGTACCATACCAACAGTGATGTTTGGAAGTGGGAACATCATGGTGTGGGGCTGTTTCTCAGCATACGGCACTAGCAAATTTGATATAATTGAAGGAACAATGAATGGACAAATGTACCAAGACATTCTTGATAAAAATTGTACTACAGAGTGAATGAGTGCTTTCATTTTACACGGTCTGCTGATTCAACATAGATCGATAGAGAACCAGTTCTGTTACACACTGATTCAAGTAGTGGCCTCGTGACACAGTGGACAGGGTGTCAGCAGTAAGTTCGTGTTGATATCATTGTTCATTTTTCCCTTCTTATGATCTGTCACAAGAAGAACCCCAAATATAAAGATCCTAGTGGAAATACTTATTTAAAAACCAAGGTGTAAAACCAAATACATGAAAAAATAGAGTGCTATTTCACCCCAATTACAGAATCAAGGTCTAATGGAATTACTTATGTAAAAAACAATGTGAACACGCCAAAATCTGTAGTATCAGACTGCTATTTCACCCCAATTACAGAATCAAGAAATCAAGAATGTGAACAACCTCCCTACACTGGCTTTCCTAATCACTGTCCCGAATGCCTGTCATATCTCTCTCTGCACTAAGTTCATAGTAAAATGGCAGAGACTGGGCAGGATGAGGCTTTTTTTTATAGGGCTGTGACATCACAGGGGCTGACTATCTGCTGATTGGCTGGCTGCATGGCAATATGAGTGCTCCCTCATTCCCAGGCTTCTTACTTTCACTTTGTAACATGTGCAGCAGCCATTTTAGAAAAAATGTTATTCATTACCATGAATTGCCAGGAAATTCAGATTCGTGACGAATCAAATGTTTCCTGAAATTCGGAACGAATTCCACTTCATCAGCTTTGATTCGCTCAACACTAATATATATATACAAAATATATCAAATAAATATAACGCAGCACCCTTGGATAAAAAAGTGAAAATAAATGTGATATTTATTCAACACATTTTGATACAGGCAACGATTCAGCTCTCTCACAGAGCCATTATCAAGCCAAGTGAAACATACAATAAAGTGACTGTGCATATATAGAGACATTGCAGGAAGTAATCAGTGCTAATTTCCTGATTAGTTACACACTATAAAATCTAGGTAATGATTACAATGATTTCATACCCTAGGCTTGTGTCTTTGCAAAGTATTTACTGTTGTCTTCAGTGAAAGTAGCGCCTGGCTGCATAGATTTAATGTATATAGTGATGGATGGCACGGAGTCGCTACATGATATGATACTGGCAATTGGCCTGATGTCCACATGCGGCAACTATAATGCCTCTCTAATGATTCGACCCTGTGATATACAGAAACACACAGGGTGGAAGGCGGAGTCAAACATTTGCATGTTGCAATACTGACCCGCCCTGAGGGCAGGGTTCATGATGCACTACGCCATGAGGGTAGCGCAGGCGCAGTAAGCAGATTGACACACCGAGATGGAGCGATGCTCCATCTTTGAAATAGCGTAGCGAGAGCACAAGGTAACTGAAGCTTCTGGATTCCTGTGATCTGCGGTTTTCTTACAGGTGTGAATTGTGATTGAGCAAGCCATGGATGTTTTAACTACTATCACAATTTGGGTGAAGCGCGATTGCACGTTACATGAAGCACTGAGAAATTGAAGATAAACACGGATATTATTATTATTATTATTATTATTTATTTTTAGAGCGCCATTCATTCCATAGCGCTGTACATATCATAAGCGGTGCACATACATAATACAGGCAATTGCATTAAGCATGAACGAGACAAGTTACAGACTGGTACAGAAGGATAGAGGGCCCTGCCCGTGAGGGCTTACAATCTACATGGTATGGGAGAAGGAGACAGTAGGTGAGGGTAAAGCTGGTCATGGTGGTATAGAGGCAGCTGTGTCACTGGTTGTAGGCTTGTCTGAAGAGGTGGGTTTTCAGGTTTCATTTGAAGGATATGTGATGCACTTTACCTGAGAGCGTTAGAAGGCTGCTACACCATGAATTGTCACATGAGAATGAATTGCTTTTTTATTGAGTTTTTATATGCACCAGTGTGTAACTAATCAGGAGCACTGATTACTTCCTGCAATGTCTCTATTAGAGATGGCCCGAACTATCTAACGGCGAACAGTTCCCGGCGAACATAGGTTGTTCGCGTTCGCCGCGGCGGGCGAACATATGCGATGTTCGGTCCGCCCCTATACATCATCAATGAGCAAACTTTGACCATGTACCTCACAGTCAGCAGACACATTCCAGCCAATCAGCAGCATACCCTCCCTCACAGACCCTCCCATCTCCTGGACAGCATCCATTTTAGATTCATTCGGAAGCTGCAGTCTTAGTGAAAGGAGGGACAGTGTAGCTGCTGCTGATTTAATTGGGAAATCGATAGCTAGGCTAGTGTATTCAGTGTCCACTCCAGTCCTGAAAGACTCATCTGATCTCTGCTGTAAGGACAGCGTCCTGACAGCACCCCAAAAAGCCCTTTTTAGGGCTGCTACATTAGTCAGCTTTTTTTTTATTCTCCATATATATATTGCAGTTGCCTGGCCTGCCCGTGTGTGAGGAGCTGCAGGCCCTCAGACTGTAGTGTGCCCACTGCCAGTGCCCACCACTCATACCGTGTGGCACAGGACTTTGCATCAAAAAAAGGCATTTAATTTTTACACTTTAGTGTAATTTCAGTTGCTTGCCTGCTGCCAGAGTGTGTCAGGCCGACTTCCACAGACTGTAGTGTGCCCACTGCCAGTGCCGACCACTCATACCGGGTGGCACAGGACTTTGCATCAAAAAAAGGCATTTCATTTTTACACTTTAGTCTAATTTCAGTTGCTTGCCTGCTTCCAGTGTGTGTCAGGCCAACTTCCACTGACTGTAGTGTGCCCACTGCCAGTGCCCACCACTCATACCGTGTGGCATAGGACTTTGCATCAAAAAAAGGCATTTAATGTTTACACTTTAGTCTAATTTCAGTTGCTTGCCTGCTGCCAGCGTGTGTCAGGCTGACTTCCACAAACTGTAGTGTGCCCACTGTCAGTGCCCACCACTCATACCGTGTGGCACAGTAGCTTGCCGATAAATAAGGCATTTATTGTTTACACTTTAGTCTAATTTCAGTTGCTTGCCTGCTGCCAGTGTGTGTCAGGCCGACTTCCACAGACTGTAGTGTGCCCACTGCCAGTGCCCACCACTCATACCGGGTGGCACAGTAGCTTGCCGATAAATAAGGCATTTCATTTTTACACTTTAGTCTAATTTCAGTTGGTTTCCTGCTGCCAGTGTGTGTCAGGCCGACTTCCACAGACTGTAGTGTGCCCACTGCCAGTGCCAACCACTCAAACCGGGGGGCACAGTAGCTTGCTGATAATTAAGGCACTTTTTATTTTTACACTTTAGTCTAATTTCAGTTGCTTGCCTGCTGCCAGTGTGTGTCAGGCCGACTTTCACAGACTGTAGTGTGCCAACTGCCAGTGTCCACCACTCATACCGGGTGGCACAGTAGCTTGCTGATAAATAAGGCATTTCATTTTTACACTTTAATCTAATTTCAGTTGCCTGCATGCCAGTGTGTATGTGTCAGGCCCACAGACTGTAGTGTGCCCTCTGTTAGGGCCCAACACTTATACCGGGTGGCACAGTACCTATCATGCGTAGTACCACTTATCTAAAAAAAAATGACAGGCAGAGGCAGGCCACCCCGCAGGGGCCGTCGTGGTCCTGTGATTTCCACTGGCCCTGGAATAATGCCCAGTGTTCACAGGCCACGTACCCTGAATCCGAAATATTCTGAGGACATAGTTGACTGGATTAGACAGGACACCCAATCTTCAACAGCTTCCGCTAAGAACCTTGACGCACCATCCTCCTCCAGCTCAGCTTCGGTCACCTGCTCTCAAGTTACCACTCTGCCGCCACCACCACTACCACCACAGCCACCACAGCTTCACTTGATCCGTCAGAGGAATTATTTACACATCAGTTGGATGCAACTAGTGATGCGCAACCATTATTGCCAGATGATGTAGATTACAGGGATATGTCTCAGTCAGGCAGGATTACACACATGGACGTACAGTGTGATGATGATGATGATGATGTTGTACCCGCTGCTGCTTCCTTTGCTGAGGTGTCAGATACAAGTGAAGCGGTTGATGATGACGATGTGTCCACGGATGCCACGTGGGTGCCTGCTCGAAGAGAAGAAGAGGTGGAAAGTTCAGTAAGGAAGACAGAGAGAAGGAGGAGACGAGTTGGAAGCAGGGGGAGGTCGTCGCAAGGAGTTAGTGGCACATTTAGACAGCATGTATCGGCACCTGGGGTCAGCCAGACAGCACGCCAGTCAACGCATGCTGTTGCCACCACCAGAATGCCGTCATTGCAAAGCTCAGCAGTGTGGAATTTTTTTTGTGTGTCTGCCTCTGATAACAGCAATGCCATTTGCAACCTGTGCCAAAAGAAACTGAGTCGTGGGAAGTCCAACACCCACCTCGGTACAACTGCTTTGCGAAGGCACATGATCTCACATCACAAACGCCAATGGGATCAACACATGCGTACAAGCAGCACACAAACTCAAAGCCACCATCCTACTCCTGGTCCAGCATCTTCAGCCACGTCAACCACTGCTGCCCTCCTTGCCCCCTCTCAACCACCCGCCACTCCGCCTCTCACCTTCAGCAGTTCCATCTCATCTGCCCACAGTCGGGTGTCTGTTAAGGAAATGTTTGAGCGTAAGAAGCCAATGTCACAAAGTCACCCCCTTGCCCGGCGACTGACAGCTGGCTTGACGGAACTCTTAGGCCCCTTTCACACGGGCGAGTTTTCTGCGCGGGGGCAATGCGTGAGGTGGACGCATTGCATCCGCACTGAATCTGGACCCATTCATTTCTGTGGGGCTATGCACATGAACGGTGATTTTGACGCATCACTTCTGCGTTGCGTGAAAATCGCAGCATGCTCTATATTGTGCGTTTTTCACGCAACGCAGGCCCCATAGAAGTGAATGGGGCTGCGGGAAAATCGCAAGCATCCGCAAGCAAGTGCGAATGCGGTGCAAATTTACCGCATGGTTGGTAGGAGACGATCGGGATGGGGACCCGATCTTTATTATTTTCCCTTATAACATAGTTATAAAGGAAAATAATAGCATTCTCAATAGAGAATGCAAAGTAAAAAGGGCACTAGAGGGTTAAAAATAATAAAAACATAAACTTACCCCCTCCATTTGATCACGTAGCAGCCGGTTACCGGTCTCCTGCTCTGTATTCAGCCGGGAAGGGGGTAAAGGACTTTCCGTGACGTTACTGGGTCACATGGCCCAATCACCTGCTTCCATGGACTACTGGCACCCCTGTTAATCAGCTGTTTGAAGAGAATGCATAGCTCCTATGAGCGCTGTGTTCTTCTCTCTGTTTGCCTGCTCACCATTGACATTGCAGTGGTGAGCAGATGTAATTACAGTTCCACTGTCCCCATTCACGTCAATGGGACGACTCCCTCCTAGGTCGCCCACTCACTTCTTATTGTCATTCCACTGATTGAAAACAACTGACTAATTTCACATTCAAAATATCTGCTAATCCTGAAGGATTACATACTTTTGACACTTACAGATATATGACATTCGATCAAAGTAATATTTTTTGCTAATTTCTGACGTGGTTTTAGGTCACGTTTTAGAAACTGAAAATTCTGAAGGGCTTACAAACAAGCACAATTTTAGATTGAAATAGATACCTATAGATACACTGACAGATATATGACAAAAGCACTGGGACGCACCTCTTAACCACTTCAGCCCCCCTAGCTTAAACACCCTTAATGACCAGGCCACTTTTTACAATTCTGCACTACACTACTTTACCCGTTTATTGCTCCGTCATACAACTTACCACCCAAATGAATTTTACCTCCTTTTCTTCTCACTAATAGAGCTTTCATTTGGTGGTATTTCATTGCTGCTGACATTTTTACTTTTTTTGCTATTAATCAAAAATTACCGAAATTTTTGCAAAAAAATGACATTTTTCACTTTCTGTTGTAAAATTTTTCAAAAAAAACTACATTTCTATATAAATTTTTCACTAAATTTATTGTTCTACATGTCTTTGATAAAAAAAAATCCAATAAGTGTATATTTATTGGTTTGGGTAAAAGTTATAGCGTTTACAAACTATGGTGCAAAAAAGTGAATTTCCTCATTTTGAAGCAGCTCTGACTTTCTGAGCACCTGTCATGTTTCTTCAGGTGCTAGAATGTCAGGATAGTATGAATACCCCCCAAATGACACCATTTTAGAAAGAAGACACCCCAAAGTATTCGGGGAGGGGCATGGTGAGTTCATGTATCATTTCATTTTTTTTCACAAGTTAGCGGAAAATGACACTTTCTGAGAAAAAAAAAAAAAAAAAGTTTCAATTTCTGATAACTTCTGGCAAAAAAAAAAAATCTCAGACGGACTCACTATGCCCCTCAGTGAATACCTTGGGGTGTCTACTTTCCGAAATGGAGTCATTTGTGGGGTGTGTTTACTGTTCTGGCATTTTGGGCGGGGCTAAATTGTGAGCCGCCATGTAAAACCTAAAGGTACTCGTTGGAATTTGGGCCCCTTTGCGCACCCAGGCTGCAAAAAAGCGGCACTTATGTGGTATCGCCGTACTCAGGAGAAGTAGGGCAATGTGTTTTGGGGTGTATTTTTACATATATACATGTTGGGTGAGAGAAATATCTCTGTATATTGACAACTTTGAATAAAAAAATGTAAAAAGTTGTCGTTTACAGCGATATTTCTCACACGCAGCATGGGTATATATAAAAATACACCCCAAAACACATTGCCCTACTTCTCCTGAGTACGGCGATACCACATGTGTGCCACTTTTTTGCAGCCTGGGTGCGCAAAGGGGCCCTAAAACCAATGAGTACCTTTAGGATTTCACAGGGCATTTTTGCGCATTTGGATTCTCACACTTTAGGGGGATAGCATCTGTAGGATTGTTCCAAGTTCCAAGAGAGTTTTAGTCTGTTGAAGATTAATATTTACCTCAATATTTTATGTTAATATTATTCAATTCAGGTTAATACATGTAATATATAATTGTACAAATTGTTCTAGCAAGTTTGTCATGTGAATTGTTGCATTTTGATTTGGTTCAATTTCTAAGTAATTAAGCGCTTACTCAGTGACAGCCATCATTTGTGTAGACAATGCCATTAAGGCTATTTAAGGAAGGTAAGCATTTATTAGCAGAATATATGTGTGTGCAATTCAGATGAAAAATGAGAAATACAATAGAATTAAGTGACTCAGTATAATGCATTGCTGAAACTGGACAAGCAAAACTGCTCAGAGTTTCAAACCATAAAATGTTATTAGGAGTGTAGTAAACTGTATTTCCAGAGATTTAAGCAGAAACGGTTCAGAGTACATTGCTTCTGTTGGTCAAAATTGCTCCATTTGTTAAAAATCTTTTTTTTTTTCATGAACTTATTCCCTGGCTTCCAGATGTATTGATTCATATTGAAACATTAGGAGGAGAAACTAGTTCCTTGCAGATTTAACCTTTCAGTAAGCCTTCTTATAAGCATAGATTCAGTTAAAGGCTATGGGCACCTTTGTGCACTAATAATTAGAGATGGATGTTCGGGTTCGAGAAGTTCGGCCGAAAATCTTCGGGTTCGGGATCCGAACTCGACCCGAACTTTATCCCGAACCCGAACCCCATTGAAGTCAATGGGGACCCGAACTTTTGGGCACTAAAAAGGCTGTAAAACAGTCCAGGAAAGGCTGCAAAAGGCAGCAAAATGTAGGAAAATGCCCTGCAAACAAATGTGAATAGGGAAATGAATTAAAATAAAATAAATAAAAATTAACCAATATCAATTGGAGAGAGGTCCCATAGCAGAGAATCATGCGTCATATCACCCACCACTGGAGAAGGCCACTTTCAGTTATTTCGGCCCAGCACCCAGACAGAGGAGAGAGGTCCCACAGCAAGGAATAAGGCGTTATATCACCCACCACTGGAGAAGGCCACTTCCAGATATTTAGGCCCCAGCACCCAGACAGAGGAGAGAGGTTCCACAGCAAGGAATAAGGCATCATATCAGCCACCACTGGAGAAGGCCACTTTCAGTTATTTCGGCCCCAGCACCCAGACAGAGGAGAGAGGTCACACAGCAAGGAATCATGCGTCATATCACCCACCACTGGAGAAGGCCACTTCCAGATATTTAGGTCCCAGCACCCAGACAGAGGAGAGAGGTCCCATAGCAGAGAATCATGCGTCATATCACCCACCACTGGAGAAGGCCACTTTCAGTTATTTCGGCCCCAGCAACCAGACAGAGGAGAGAGGTCCCACAGCAAGGAATAAGGCGTCATATAACCCACCAATGGAGAAGGCCACTTTCAGTTATTCAGGCCCCAGCACCCAGACAGAGGAGAGAGGTCCCACAGCAAAGAATAAGGCGTCATAACACCCACCACTGGAGAAGGCCACTTTCAGTTATTTCGGCCCCAGCACCCAGACAGAGGAGAGAGGTCCCACAGCAAAGAATAAGGCGACATAACACCCACCACTGGAAAAGGCCACTTCCAGATATTTAGGCCCCAGCACCCAGACAGAGGAGAGAGGTCCCACAGCATGGAATAAGGAGTCATATCACCCACCACTGGAAAAGGACACTTTGAGTTATTTAGGCCCCAGCACCCAGACAGAGGAGAGAGGTCCCACAGCAAAGAATCATGCGTCATATCACCCACCACTGGAGAAGGCCACTTCCAGATATTTAGCCCACGGCACCCAGACAGAGGAGAGAGGTCGCATGGCAGAGGTTTAGGCTTCATGTCACCCACCATTGTAACAGGCCCCTTTCAGTTATTTAGGCCCCGGTGCCCAGATTGAGGAGAGGTTCATTCAAATTTGGGTTGCACCGCAAGATCATGGAAAAGTTAAAAAAATGAGGATTCAATAAAGAAGTGCCCCGGAGTACAAGAATACATGGTTGAAGGGGAGGCAGTCATAAATGTCTATTCTGCACAAAGGAGGGACAGGTCCTGTGAACGTCAGCTTGTCCACGTTGGCTGTGGACAGGCGGCTGCGTTTGTCAGTAATGACGCCCCCTTGCCGTGCTGAATACACTTCAGACAAAACGCTGGGCGCCAGGCAGGCCAGCACCTCCAAGGCATAAAATGCTAACTCTGGCCACATGGATAATTTGGAGACCCAGAAGTTGAATGGGGCCGAACCATCGGTCAGTACGTGGAGGGGTGTGCAGACGTACTGTTCAACCATGTTAGTGAAATGCTGCCTCCTGCTAACACGTTCCGTATCAGGTGGTGGTGCAGTTAGCTGTGGCGTGGAGACAAAACTTTTCCACATTTCTGCCATGCTAACCCTGCCCTAAGAGGAGCTGGCCGTGACACAGCTGCGTTGGCGACCTCTTGCTCCTGCTCTGCCTTGGGCTTCCACCTGTTCCCCTGTGACATTTGGGAATGCTCTCAGGAGTGCGTCTACCAGCGTGCTCTTGTACTCGCGCATCATGAGGCAGTGAGCGGGAAGGCCGAAGTTACGCTGTAGCGCAGACAGTCGAGCAGCGGCAGGATGTGAACGCTGGAAGCGCGCACAGACGGCCCGCACTTTATGCAGCAGCTCTGACATGTCGGGGTAGTTGTGAATGAACTTCTGCACCACCAAATTCAGCACATGCGCCAGGCAAGGGATGTGCGTCAAATCGGCTAGTCCCAGAGCTTCGACGAGATTTCGCCCATTATCGCAAATCACCAGGCCGGGCTTGAGGCCCACCGGCAGAAACCACTTGACGGTCTGTTGTTCAATACCCCGCCACAACTCCTTCGCGGTGTGGGGCCTGTCCCCCAAACATATAAGTTTCAGAATGGCCTGCTGACGTTTACCCCGGGCTGTTCTGAAGTTGGTGGTGAAGGTGTGTGGCTGACTGGATGAGCTGGTGGAAGCAGAGGAGGAGGAAGCCGAGTAGGAGGAGGAGGCTACAGGAGGCAAAGAATGATGCCCTGCGATCCTTGGCAGGGGAAGGACGTGCACCAAGGAACTCTCCGCCTGGGGCCCAGCCGCCACTACATTTACCCAGTGTGCAGTTAGGGAGATATAGCGTCCCTGGCCGTGCTTACTGGTCCACGTATCTGTGGTTTGGTGGACCTTGCCACAGATGGCGTTGCGCAGTGCACACTTGATTTTATCGGATACTTGGTTGTGCAGGGAAGGCACGGCTGTCTTGGAGAAGTAGTGGCGGCTGGGAACAACATACTCTGGGACAGCCATGGACATCGGCTGTTTGAAGCTGTCTGTGTCCACCAGCCTGAATGACAGCGTTTCAAAGGCCAGTAGTTTAGAAATGCTGGAATTCAGGCCCAGGGCTCGAGGGTGGCTAGGTGGGAATTTACGCTTTCTCTCCAAGGTTTGTGAGATGGAGAGCTGAACACTGCCGTGTGACATGGTGGAGATGCTTGGTGACGCAGGTGGCGGTGTTGGTGGCATATCCTCTGTTTGGTGGGCGGCAGGTGCCAACGTTCCTCCCGAGGCGGAGGAAGAGGCCGAGGCAGCAGCAGAAGAGGGAGCAGGGGGAGCCAGAGTGAGTTCCTTGCTTTTAAGGTGTTTACTCCACTGCAGTTCATGCTTTGCATGTAGATGCCTGGTCATGCAGGTTGTGCTAAGGTTCAGAACGATAATGCCTCGCTTCAGGCTCTGATGGCACAGCGTGAAAACCACTCGACTCTTGTTGTCAGCATATTGTTTAAAAAAGTGCCATGCCAGGGAACTCCTTGAAGCTGCCTTTGGGGTGCTCGATCCCTGGTGGCGGTGGCCAGTAGCAGGCAAACTCTCTTGGCGGCGGTTGTTCTGCATTTGCCCCCTGCTCCCTCTTTTGCTACGCTGTTGGCTCGGTCTCACCTCTGCCTCTTCCTCTGAACTATAAAAGTCAGTGGCACGACCTTCATTCCATGTGGGGTCTAGGACCTCATCGTCCCCTGCATCGTCTTCCACACAGTCTTCCTCCCTGACCTCCTGTTCGGTCTGCACACTGCAGAAAGACGCAGCAGTTGGCACCTGTGTTTCGTCATCATCAGAGACGTGCGGACTCCGAGGAGGTGGTATTCCCATGTCCTCGTCATCAGGAAACATCAGTGGTTGTGCATCAGTGCATTCTATGTCTTACACCAATGGGGAAGGGCTAGGTGGATTCCCTTGGGAAACCCTACCAGCAGAGTCTTCAAGCAGCATAAGAGACTGCTGCATAACTTTAGGCTCAGACAGTTTCCCTGATATGCATGGGGGTGATGTGACAGACTGATGGGCTTGGTTTTCAGGCGCCACCTGTGCACTCTCTGCAGAAGACTGGGTTGGAGATAATGTTGTGAACGTGCTGGATCCACTGTCGGCCATCCAATTGACTAGCGCCTGTACCTGCTCAGGCCTTACCATCCTTAGAACGGCATTGGGCCCCACCAAATATCGCTGTAAATTCTGGTGGGTACTGGAACCTGAGGTAGTTGGTTCACTAGGACGTGTGGCTGTGGCAGAATGGCCACGTCCTCTCCCAGCACCAGAGGGTACACTAACACCACCACGACCGCGTCCGCGTCCCTTACTAGATGTTTTCCTCATTGTTACCGTTCACCAAACACCAAAATAAGAAAAAAAAATGTGGCCCAATGTATAGATTTCAAATTCAGGCCTTTTTTTACAGGCACCCAACACTATCTGCCTATTTATTTATGTAGCGTATTACACTAATCCAGGCATAGCAGTAACCACTGATTTAGGGGAATATCTCGTTTAGGGCTAGTATTTAGGCCCTGGGTGACAGGTATCCTTTTATGGACAGATTTACACTTGGAGATGCACAGTAGAGTGTGAAAAAATATGTAGGATAATGCCTTCAGCAATTGTATTTTAACACTTTGTGTAATATACCCTTTAACGGAAAGAAATACAATAGGAGATGCACGGTAGCGTGTGAAGTAATTGAGGATGACCCTCTCAGCACTTGTATATACACCTTGAGTGTAATATACCCTTTTACGGACAGATTAACACTTGGCCTGCCACAGCTGGAACACCAGATTCAGGGTATTGCTATATTGGCAAGTGAATTTCACCCCAGAACAAAATATATGTTTTGGCGGACACTATTATACTTTGCCAGCCAGTGCTGGGACACCAGATTCAGGGTATTGCTATTTTAGCAATTGAATTTCACCCCAGAACAAAATATATGTTTTGGCAGACACTATTATACTTTGCCAGCCAGTGCTGGGACACCTGATTCAGGGTATTGCTATTTTGGCTATTGAATTTCACCCCAGAACAAAATATACCCTGTTACGGACAGATTAACACTTGGCCTGCCACAGCTGGAACACCAGATTCAGGGTATTACTATATTGGCAATTGAATTTCACCCCAGAACAAAATATACCATTTTACGGAGAGATTAACACTTGGCCTGCAACAGCTGGGACACCAGATTCAGGGTATTGCTATTTTGGCAATTGAATTTCACCCCAGAACAAAATATATGTTTTGGCGGACACTATTATACTTTGCCAGCCAGTGCTGGGACACCAGATTCAGGGTATTGCTATTTTGGCTATTAAATTTCACCACAGAAAATAATCTATCCTTTGCCAGACAGCAGATAGTATTACACTTGGCTAGCCAAAGCTGGAACACCAGATTTAAAGGATTGGTGTTTTGGCAATTGTATTTAACCCCTTAATAAAATATAGAAATTGCTATCCTGAGTTTCTACAGGTGACAATAAGCACAGCCAAGCCCCTGATGTAGGATATAGCAAAAAAAAAACTAGCATTGATGGATTGATGGACTTGGTGGCAGCTTGTTCTGGTGCACCACAAGTCACAAAATGGCCGCTGATCACCCCAGAAAAAAGTGACAGAAAAATGCTCTGTGCAGCCTAAAAACCAGCAATTAACTAGCAGAAGTTGAATCATTCACAGCTGTACATCGATCACTTCATTAGGTGCTGTTGCTGACTTTTCCCTGCCTAATCTCGCCCTCACAGAAGCTGCGTCCTCTCCCTACACTAATCAGAGCAGTGTGACGTGCAGCGCTACATGACTCCAGCTTGAATAGAGGCTGGGTCACATGCTGCACTTGGCCAATCACAGCCATGCCATTAGTAGGCATGACTGTGATGGCTTCTTAGGGCAAGAAGTGAAATGCTAGCTGATTGGCTGCTTTGCAGCCCTTCAGAAAGCGGGAAGAAATCGCCGAACAACGGACCCGAACCCGAACTTTTTTGAAAATGTTCAGGTCCGGGTCCGTGTCCCGAACACCCCAAAACTATGCTCGAACTGTTGGCTCAACACTACTAATAATCAATAACCCCATATCTTACCTCAATGCAGCACATAATAAAATTGCACTTGTTTGTTTACTGGTATCAGCTTTGCTTCACATGCACGCTGAAATGCTCCTCTATGAGATTCACTCACTGTTCGGATGGCTCATCAGTCTCTGTGGCCATTCCTGTTGATTTTACATGCACCAGCACAAGCTCCACAGCCCCGTACTCACATCCTGTTACATAGCACAGCTAGCAGCCACTTACATATAGGCTGCTGGAACTAGCAAGTGACTTGGTAGTAAGATTTCATTCCAATTCACAACATGGTAAGTCTTACAGTATGCTATAGCCTGTAATTAGCAGATCAATTTCTCACTTTACATTCGGTGGAAAGTCCATTATTTGTAGACACAATAGATATTTCTGCTGATAACATTAGTGCAGCGATCTACAGTCAGAACCATGGTGTTATAAGCAGGATATAGATCTCATTACTGATAGCTCTCACTGCATGCACTCTGTTCTGAATACAGTATTGTGTGCAGTCCGAACAGTAAGGGGGTCACTTTTCCCACCCAGATTAGTACAGTGTGACAGGCATCGATAGGCATGCACCTCCATATTGATATTTGGCCTGATGTGCTGCTATTGTTATATATACAGTCGTGGCCAAAAGTTTTGAGAATGACACAAATATTAGTTTTCGCAAAGTTTGCTGCTAAACTGCTTTTAGATCTTTATTTCAGTTGTTTCTGTGATGTAGTGAATTATAATTACACGCACTTCATATGTTTCAAAGGCTTTTATCGACAATTACATGACATTTATACAAAGAGTCGGTATTTGCAGTGTTGGCCTTTCTTTTTCAGGACCTCTGCAATTCAACTGGGCATGCTCTCAATCAACTTGTGGGCCAATTCCTGACTATTAGCAACCCATTCTTTCATAATCACTTCTTGGAGTTTGTCAGAATTAGTGGGTTTTTGTTTGTCCACCCGCCTCTTGAGGATTGACCACAAGTTCTCAATGGGATTAAGATCTGGGGAGTTTTCAGGCCATGGACCCAAAATTTCAATGTTTTGGTCCCCGAACCACTTAGTTATCACTTTTGCCTTATGGCACGGTGCTCCATTGTGCTGGAAAATGCATTGTTCTTCACGAAACTGTTGTTGGATTGTTGGAAGAAGTTGCTGTTGGAGGGTGTTTTGGTACCATTCTTTATTCATGGCTGTGTTTTTGGGCAAAATTGTGAGTGAGCCTACTCCCTTGGATGAGAAGCAACCCCACACATGAATAGTCTCAGGATGCTTTACTGTTGGCATGACACAGGACTGATGGTAGCACTCACCTTTTCTTCTCCAGACAAGCCTTTTTCCTGATGCCCCAAACAATCGGAAAGAGGCTTCATCGGAGAATATGACTTTGCCCCAGTCCTCAGCAGTCTATTCACCATACTTTCTGCAGAAGATCAATCTGTCCCTGATGTTTTTCTTGGAGAGAAGTGACTTCTTTGCTGCCCTTCTTGACACCAGGCCATCTTCCAAAAGTCTTCGCCTCACTGTGCGTGCAGATGCACTCACACCTGCTTGCTGCCATTCCTGAGCAAGCTCTGCACTGGTGGCACTCCGATCACGCAGCTGAATCCTCTTTAGGAGTCGATCCTGGCGCTTGCTGGACTTTCTTGGATGCCCTGAAGCCTTCTTAACAAGAATTGAACCTCTTTCCTTGAAGTTCTTGATGATCCTATAAATTGTTGATTGAGGTGCAATTTTAGTAGCCACAATATCCTTGCCTGTAAAGCCATTTTTATGCAACGCAATGATGGCTGCACGTGTTTCTTTGCAGGTCACCATGGTTAACAATGGAAGAACAATGATTTAAAGAATCACCTTCCTTTTAACATGTCAAGTCTGCCATTTTAACCCAATCAGCCGGACATAATGATCTCCAGCTTTGTGCTCGTCAACATTCTCACCTGAGTTAACAAGACGATTACTGAAATGATCTCAGCAGGTCCTCTAATGACAGTAATGAAATGCAGTGGAAAGGGTTTTTTGGGATTAAGTTAATTTTCAAGGCAAAGAAAGACTATGCAATTCATCTAATCACTCTTCATAACATTCTGGAGTGTATGCAAATTGCTATTATAAAAACTTAAGCAGCAACTTTTCCAATTTCCAATATTTATGTAATTCTCAAAACTTTTGGCCACGACTAAATATATATATATATATATATATATATATACAGAAACAAAAGATGTGGCAGCACAGACTAAGTAGTCCGGGTGCAAGCTCAAGTAAAGGGATAAGCAACCCAATCTTCAATATTGTCAAAAAAGTAGAGCAGCACACCAAAATAGTGCAAAAAAGGTGATGTTCTTTATTCACACATCAGTGCAGGCCTGCAATGATGTGTGAATAAAGAACACCTTTTTTGCACTATTTTGGTGTGCTGCTCTACTTTTTTGACAATATATATATATATATATATATATATATATATATGCAAGGTAACCAAAAAATGGCTGTTCTGGCACAGTTTTTATTTTTTGTTTTTAGATAATGTGATATTTTTATGAAGCATGTCTCAATGATGCGAAAAAACCTAATACAACTATTTTTTTTATTTTACTTTGGATTTACACAATAAAAATTATATTTTTTTAAATCATGTTTTTGTTTTGTTTTTGTGTTTCCATTTTCTGAAAGCCATATTATTATTTTTTTTGGGCGATTGTCTTAGGTAGGGACTCATCTTTTGCGGGATAAGATGACAGTTTGATTGGTACCATTTTGGTCTACATATGACTTTTTGGTTGCTTGGTACTACACTTTTTAGCACGGTTTTTATTTAAAAAATTTTTTACGGCATTCACCAGACGGGTTAGCTCATATAATATTTTTATAGAGCAGTTTGTTACGGATGCTGCGATACATAATATGTCTGTTTTTTATCTATATATTTTGGTTTTACACAATAGGAGCATTTTTGAAACAAAAATATCTTTTTTGTTCTTTTTTTTACATTTTTAGCCAATTATCTGTGTGGATATAGGAAGTTAGATTGTTTTACTTTTTTTTTCTTTTTTCACTTTTATTACACTTTTGTAATTTAGACCCACTTCCATAATCTGTGGTGTTCTGTAACCAATATTGTACAACATCTGCAAACAGTGTCTGTATTACAAATTCCAATAATCTGGGCCACATCTAGTGTCTATAATCTGTGGTGTACTGTAACCAATAGTGTAGAACATCTGCAAACAGTTTCTGCATTACAAATTCCAATAATCTGGGCCACATCTAGTGTCCATAATCTGTGGTGTTCTGTAACCAATACTGTAGAACATCTGCAAACAGTGTCTGTATTGCAAATTCCAATAATCTGGGCCACATCTAGTGTCAATAATCTGTGGTGTTCTGTAACCAATACTGTAGAACATCTGCAAACAGTGTCTGTATTACAAATTCCAACAATCTGGTCCACATCTAGTGTCCATAATCTATGGTGTCCTTTAACCAATACTGTAGAACATCTAAAAACAGTGTCTGTATTACAAATTCAAATAATCTGGGCCACCTCTAGTGTCCATAATCTGTGGTGTTCTGTATCCAATACTGTAACATCTGCAAACAGTGTCTGTATTACAAATCCAAATAATTTGGGCCACATCTAGTGTCCATAATCTGTGGAGTTCTGTAACCAATAGTTTAGAACATCTGCAAACAGTGCCTGTATTACAAATTCCAATAATCTGGGCCACATCTAGTGTCCATAATCTGTGGTGTTCTGTAACCAATACTGTACAACATCTGCAAACAGTGTCTTTATTACAAATTCCAATAATCTGGGCCACATCTAGTGTCCATAATCTGTGGTGTTCTGTAACCCATACTGTACAACATCTGCAAACAGTGTCTGTATTACAAATTCCAATAATGTGGGCCACATCTAGTGTCCATAAACTGCGGTATTCTGTAACCAATAGTGTAGAACATCTGCAAACAGTGTCTGTATTACAAATTCCAATAATATGGGCCACATCTATTGTCCATAATATGTGGTGTTCTGTAACCAATAGTGTAGAACATTGGCAAACAGTGTCTGTATTACAAATTCCAATAATCTGGGCCAAATCTAGTGTCCATAATCTGTGGTGTTCTGTAACCAATAGTGTAGAACATCTGCAAACAGTGTCTGTATTACAAATTCCAATAATCTGGGCACAAATCTAGTGTCTATAATCTGTGGTGTTCTGTAACCCATACTGTACAACATCTGCAAACAGTGTCTGTATTACAAATTCCAATAATGTGGGCCACATCTAGTGTCCATAAACTGCGGTATTCTGTAACCAATAGTGTAGAACATCTGCAAACAGTGTCTGTATTACAAATTCCCATAATCTTGGCCACATCTAGTGTCCATAATCTGTGGTGTTCTGTAACCAACAGTGTAGAACATCTGCAAACAGTGTCTGTATTACAAATTCCAATAATGTGAGCCACATCTAGTGTCCATAATCTGTGGTGTTCTGTAACCAATATTGTAGAACATCTGCAAACAGTGTCTGTATTACAAATTCCAATAATCTGGGCCACATCTAGTGTCCATAATCTGTGGTGTTCTGTAACCAATAGTGTAGAACATCTGCAAACAGTGTCTGTATTACAAATTCCAATAATATGGGCCACATCTATTGTCCATAATATGTGGTGTTCTGTAACCAATACTGTAGAACATCTGCAAACAGTATCTGTATTACAAATTCCAATAATCTGGTCCACATCTAGTGTACATAAACTATGGTGTTCTGTAACCAATATTGTAGAACATCTGCAAACAGTGTCTGTATTACAAATTCCAATAATCTGGGCCACATCTAGTGTCCATAATCTGTGGTGTTCTGTTACCAATACTGTAGAACAGGCATCCTCAAACTGCGGCCCTCCAGCTGTTGTAAAACTACAACTCCCACAATGCCCTGCTGTAGGCTGATACCTGTAGGCTGTTCGGGCATGCTGGGAGTTGTAGTTTTGCAACAGCTGGAGGGCCGCAGTTTGAGGATGCCTGCTGTAGAACATCTGCAAACAGTGTCTGCATTACAAATTCCAATAATATGGGCCACATCTAGTGTCCATAATCTGTGGTGTTCTGTAACCAATACTGTAGAACATCTGCAAACAGTGTCTTTTTACAAATTCCAATAATCTGGGCCAAATCTAGTGTCCATAATCTGTGGGTTTCTGTGACATATACTGTCCTGCATCCGAAAACAGTGTCTGTAGCGCAAATTTAAATAATCTGGGCCTAATGTAGTGTCCATACTGTGTGTCTTTCTGTGACAAATTATGTACTACATCAGAAAACAGTGTCTGTAGCGCAAATTTAAATAATTTGTGCCACACGTACTGTGTGTGCGTTTAATACATATCACTGACATATATTGTACTTTATCTGTAGACGGTGTATGCTAGTCTGTGGCATTATCAGGGCTACATCTCCTGTGTAATGTGTGCGCATCCCAAATATCTTTTTTAATTTATTGGCGCATACACTTACAAATCCTACGCTACTGTACTAATATTAAGAAGGCGGCCAGCAAGGGCTGTGGAAATGGCCTTGATGCTGATGGTGCACACAGAGGCTGTGGCCCTAGGCACGATGAAACTGAATAAAAGAATGTAGCTGAGGGCCTGCAGGTGCGCTAACCCTCAAAAACAATATTTGGAAGGGCCTTCCGGTCAGCTGACCCTCTAAAACATCATTTACGAGTGCCTTCACGGCAGCTGACCCTCTACAACATCATTTGTGAGTGCCTTCAGGGCAGCTGACCCTGTAAAACATTATTTGCGAGGGCCTGCAGGTGGGCTGACCCTCTAAAACATTATTTGTGAGGGGCTGCAGGTGAGATGACCTGCCAAAACATTATATTTGAGGGCCTGCAGGTGAGCTGACCCTGTGAAACATTATATGTGAGGGCCTGCAGGTGAGCTGACCCTGTGAAACATTATATGTGAGGGCCTGCAGGTGAACTGACCCTCTAAAACATTATATGTAAGGGCCTGCAGGTGAGCTGACCCTCTAAAACATTATGAGCGAGGGCAGCCAAAGGCATGTTGATATGATGGAGGAGGAGGAGGAGGAGTGAAGTCAGGGGCAATCCAGGCCTTGTTCATTTTTATAAGAGTCTACCAGTCAGCATTTTCAGTTGACAGACTGATACGCTTCTTAGTTATTATGCCCCCAGCAACACTAAATACCCACTCTGACAAAACGCTGGCGGCACGGCAGGCCAGCACCCCTAAGGCGTAGAGTGGCAGTTTGTGCCATGTGTCCAGCTTGGACACCAAATAGTTGTAAGGCACAGTGGGATCACTGAGAATGCTGACACGGTCTGCTATGTACTCCTTCACCATCTTCCAAAAGTTTTCCTGCCTTGTTACACTAGGCCGCGCATCAGGGTGAGGGTGCTAGCGGGGTGTCATGAAACTGTTCCAGGCCTTGGAGAGTGTTGTCCTGCCCCTGTTGGAACTGCTGTGTGTTCCCCTCATCTACCCTTCTGGGTTGCACAAGAAACTACGTACTCTGTCGCCAGCGTTGTCAGACGTAAATTTATCCGCAATGACATTCTGTTCTATTATTATTATGGTTTGTGGTTGTATTATTGTTGGTATTATTATTGTTATTATGGTTTAGAGCTGTAAAATATGTTATTGTTATTTGGTTATTGATAAATTAATTAACAGGCCATGCCATTGGTTTACCTCCACTCTCATGTGTTATGTTTTTAGTTATATTAACCACTTGACTACCGCCCATAGACTATAAACGTCCTATGGGCGGTTGTCTATATCTGAATGGTTGTTTTAGAATGTCCATTCAGAGACGGCATCTGCACGCTAATCGTGCAGATGCCGAGCGGGTTGCCTGCTGTCAGTGACAGCAGGGCAACCCAGAGAGAAGGCAGTCACAGTGCCCAAGTGTCTTTGCCTTCTAAATCGCCACAGACACAGCGCTCGGTGAGCGCTGCGTCTGCTTTGCAGGAAGCGCTATGCACTTCCTGCTCCCGGCCCGGCGGTCATGTGACCGCCTGGTCCGGCAGTGTGCAGGAGCTGTCGGGTCTCTCACAGATCTCGATCAGCCCTGCACTGAGGCTGTCCAGCATAGTATTATGCTATACAGCCTCTCTGGGGTGGTGTATTTCACCTGTAACTGGGGCTACTATGTCAGCCCGAGTTACTGGAGAAATCAATAGTGGGGGGAAAAAAAAAGTGAAGTCAAATGTCTCCCAGAGGTCTTGTATGACCTTATGGGGAACACAAAGTGTAAAATGAAAAATAAAAAATAAAGTGTTTTTAAAAAAAAATGGTTTTACATATAAAAAAAAATCCCCAATTAATTAATAAAAAAAAAAGTTAAAAATAGAAATAATAAAATAAATTGGACATAGTTGGAATTGCCACGTCCGTGGCGGCCAGCTCTATAAATATTTTACATCATCCACCCCGTCCAATAAACACCATAAAAAAAACTGTAAAAACAAAAACTTTTTGTCATCTTATATCACAAAAAGTGAAGCAAATAAATCCAATAAAACCATCACCTCATCCCGCAAGAAATGAGCCCCTACATAAGAAAATCGCTAAAAAAATTAAAATACTATAGCTCTCAGAACACGTTAGACATTACAAATTACTTTTTTGTTTAAAAAAAGCTATTATTGTGTTAAAGTGAAATAAATTTAAAAAGGTATACATATTAGGTATCGCCGCATTCGTAAAAACCAGCTCTATAAAAATATCACATGACCTAACCCCTCACATGAACACCGTAATAAAAATAAAATAAAAACAGTGCCAAAAAAGCAATTTTTTGTCACTTAACATCACATAAAGTGCAACACCAAGCGATCAAAATGGCATATTCCCCCCAAAATAGTACCAATCAAACCATCACCTCATCCCACAAAAAATTAGACCCTAACTAAGACAATCGGTCAAAAAATAAAAAAGCTATGGCTACCAGACTATGGAAACACTAAAACATAAATTTTTTGGTTTAAAAAATGCTATTATTGTGTAAAACTTAAATAAATAAGAAAAAGTATACATCTTATGTATTGCTGCATTCGTAACTACCTGCTCTATAAAAATATCACATGATTTAAGCTCTTAGGTGAATGCTCTAAAAATAAATTTTTTGGTCACCTTGCACCTTAAAGTGTAATAATGAATGCCCAAAAAAAGCATATGTACCCGAAAATGGTATCAATAAAAACATCAACTCTTCCTGCAAAAAATGAGTCCCTACTCAAGATGATCGGCAGAAAAATAAAAAAAATATGGCGTTCAGAAAATGGAGACACAAAAACATAATTTTTTTTTCAAAAATGCTCTATTATGTAAAAACTGAAACAAACAAACAAAAAAATAAAGTAGACATTTTTTATATCATTTCGTCCGTAACAACCTGCTCTATAAAAATAGTGCATGATCTACTGTGTCAGATCAATGTTTAAAAAAAAAAAAAAATAAACCGTTTCAAAACAGAAATTTTTTTGTTACCCTGCCTCACAAAAAATTTAATATAGAGCAATCAAAAATCATATTCACCCAAAATAATACCAATAAAACTGGCACCTTATCCCCTAGGTTTCAAAATAGGGTACATTTTTGTGAGTTTCTACTGTCAGGGTGCATCAGGGGGCTTCAAATGGGACACGGCATCTAAAAACCTGCCCTCCAAAATACATATGGCGTTACTTTCCTTCTGCGCCCTGCCGTGTGCCCTTACAACAGTTTAAGACCACATGTGGGGTATTTCTGTAAACCGCAGAATCAGGGTATTAAATATTTAGTTTTGTTTGGCTTTTAACCCTTGATGTTTTAAAGAAAAAAATGGATTAAAATGGAAAATCTACCCAAAAAGTGAAATTTTGAAATTTCATCTCCATTTTCCATTAATTCTTGTGGAACGCCTAAAGGGTTAATAAAGTTTGTAAAATCTGTTTTGAATAACCTGAGGGGTGTAGTTTCTACAATGGGGTCATTTATGGGGGGTTTCCACTGTGTAAGCCCCACAATGTGACTTCAGACCTGAACTGGTCCTTAAAAAATGGGTTTTGGAAATTTTCTGAATTGCTTCTAAGCTTCTAAGTCTTCTAACGTCCTAAAAAAATAAAATGACATTTACAAAATTATGCCAACACAAAGTAGACATATGGGGAATGTTAAGTAATCAATATTTTATGAGGTATCGCTTTCTGTTTTAAAAGCAGAGAAATTAAATTTAGAAAATTGCAAATTTTTCAAAATTTTTGTCATAAGTAAAGGTGAAATATATTGACTCAAATGTATGACTATCATGAAGTACGATATGTCACGAGAAAACAATCTCAGAACGGCTTGGATAAGTAAAAGTGTTCTAAAGTTAACACCACATAAAGTGACGCATGTCAGATTTGCAAAATTAGGCCTGGTCAGGAAGGGGAAAATGGCCCGGACTGGAAGTGGTTAATGTATAAGTTTGGGATGTTTGTTGTGCATGGGACATATATGATGTATGATTGCCATGTGTATGAGCTTGCCAAGTTACAGCCATTATCAGACACAACAATCAACCATGCCTGGTTGTAGGTTGAGTGGTGAGAGCCACAGCTCAGTCTGGTCCCTTATAGCCTGCCACAGCTCTGCGGCGGTGTGCTGTTTGTCACCTAAGCAAATGAGTTTCAGCACGGCCTGTTGCTGCCTCCCCACTGCCGTGCTACACTGCTTCCAGCTACTGACTGATGGCTGACTAGTGCTGCAAGATGAGAATTCAGAGGTGGAAGTGGAGTATGAGTAGGAGAAGGGGGGTTTGCTGCAACTAATGTAGGTGGTGGTGAAAATCCTGATGGAATGGGGGCCCGCAATCCTTGGTGTTGGTAGCACCTGTGCCATCCCAGGGTACGACTAGGTACCGACCTCCACAAGGTTTCACCCAGTGTGCCGTCACGGAAATGTAGCGTCCCTGGCCAAAAGCACTTGTCCGTGTGTCAGTCGTTAAGTGTACCTTCCTAATAACTGCGATGGTCAGGGCACGGGTGATGTTATGGGACACAATTGCTGATGTAATGTGGGGACGGCACACAGACAAAAATAGTGGCAGCTGGGGACTGAGCAATGAGGAACGTCCACGGCCATGAGGCTGAGGAAAGCCTCAGTGTCCACAGGCCTAAATGGCAACATTTCCAGGGACAGCAATTTTTAAAGGTGTGCATTTAGTGCTATGGCCTGTAGGTGGGTGGCTGGGTATTTGCGCTACATTAAAAGGCCTGGGTTAAGGACATCAGTATGCAATCCTATTTGGTGTGGCCCGCCTTCTCCCTTTTCCCATCCCACAACCTCTTCCAGCCTGTTGCGGTGCTGTGGATCCCTCCCCCTCTGTACTGCTGTTCTCGCTTGGATTTCCACCTTCCCAGGTTAGGTTAGTGATGTCATCGTCCACCACCCCCTCTTCCACTTCCTCACTGGGGTCATCCTCCTGACTTGTGTTGTTGACCTAACACTTATTGACAACTGTGTCTCATCCGCATCATCCACCTCATGAAACACTAATTGCCATTCCCCACCGTCATCTTCTTCTGACTGTGGATGCTGAAGAGTTTGTAAATCAGTGCAGAAGATCTCCTCATGTCCCTCTTCAGGAAGGGTCAGCTCACCTGCAGGCAGGGCTGGGCCGACAAAGAGGCTGGGGAGGCTCCAGCCTCAGGGCGCAGGCCAGCTCCCCAGCCTCTGGGCGGCAGGCAGGCCACTGACCACCTCGCTGCTGCGGGCTGCGCTGGAGGACAGAAGGAGTAGTGACTGTGAGCACTTGTTGGCACTGACTTACCGTGCTCCCTCCCCTCTCCACCTCCTGGCTCGGCCCCGTGGCTCCGGCTCCGCTGCTCTGGTCTCACAGAGTCTCTGCTCTCTGTCTTGCCTGACTGGCTGCGTACAGCGAGAGCACTTTGACCTGACGAGTTGTACGCAGTTAGGTTGCATGTGCGCCCAGTCTGGAGAACAGGAGGGCGCGCGGGCAGCAGCACAGCAGTGTCACTGTCACGACCCAGCCCATGAGCCCAGGACCCGTCACCAAGCAGCAGGGATATAGAGCGTAGGAGTGAAGTAAGAGTAAGAAGATAGTTCTTAAATAAACAGTTCCAATAGTTTCTGGCTTGAAAGGGGTTATCTTAGACCCTTCCTTAGGTGTACTTGCTCAGATTTCTACATTCCAATCCAGCTTAGAGGTGCAATTGATCACAAAAATATTATATGTCTACATTTCCCATTGTGAGGGTGAGGAAACACATTGTCACACTGGTATGATTGGGAGTACAACATTAGGTATTTAGTAAAGATTCCACAAGTTGGGGGGGGCGCACTTGGGCAGCTCAGCCTCTGTTGGTAGTGGACTTTGTCCCAGCCCTGCCTGCAGGCCCTCACTTACAATATTTTAGAGGGTCAGCTCACCTGCAGGACCTCACCTACAATATTTTAGAGGGTCCTCTCACCTGGAGGCCCTTACCTACAATATTTGAGAGGGTCAGCACACCTGCAGGCCCTCACCTACAATATTTTAGAGCAGGGATGGCCAACCTGCGGCTCTCCAGCTGTTGTAAAACTACAACTCCCACTATGCCCTGCTGTAGGCTGATAGCTGAAGGCAGTGTGGGCATGCTGAGAGTTGTAGTTTTGCAACAGCTGGAGATCCTCAGGTTGGCCATCCCTATTTTAGAGGGTCAACACACCTACAGGCCCCCACCTACAATATTTGAGAGAGTCAGCTCACCTGCAGGCCCTCACCTACAACATTTTAGAGGGTCAGCTCACCTACAGGCCCTCAACTACAATATTTTACAGGGTCAGCTCACCTGCATGCCCTCAACTACAATATTTTACAGGGTCAGCTCAGCAGCAGGCCATCACGTACAATATTGTACAGGGTCAGTTCAACAGCAGGCACTCGCCCATCATTTTTTAATGGTCAGCTAAGAAGGAGGCACTCGCCCATTATTTTTTGCAATGCTCAGCAGCAGGCCCTCACCCCTAATGTTTTCGAGGGTCACCAGCAGGCCCTTGCTCCAAATGTTTTCGAGGGTCACCAGCAGGCCACCAATAATAATTTTTCAAGGGTTTGTATGATGCCTTCCTGTATGTTTAATAAAGGGTGCGCCGGTTTCTTGTAATCTTTGGCAGCGCTTTCATTTAGTGCATAGGCTTTATCAGTGTAGAAGTCCCACTACCTGAACAATTGTACCACAATGTGAATGAGGCCCTCCTAAATGTGATATACAGGCTGTTGCAGAGTGCCTCTTGCTTGTAATTTTTGGCAGCACTTCCACTTTAAATACAATTTAATATACAGGAAAGAATGCTTCCTAAAAAAAATTCCTGTGAAATTTATTTTTTGGGGGGGTTTTGTGCGTATTTTGTCAGTCTGTAAAAGTGGGGTACAACTCGGACAACATGGTTCCCAGCAGTGACCTGGGAGTCCAAGATGCATCCAGACATCGTCCCTATGCTGTTCCCGATCCATTTCCTGACCTTTTCCAATGGACCAGGTTCCCTCCCATCTTCAGAGCAGGGGGTGCATGGTTGTCTCCCATTCACTTCCATTATACTCGGTGCTCGGCCGAGCACACGAATATAGCAATGTGTTCTGGCCAAATACTTTGGTGCTCGATCATCACTAGTATCTATACTTTTTTTCAATGCATACGTTGAACGGATATGCATAAATTATTGTATTACTCCTGAGGAAGGGGGAACTGTTTCTGACCCGAAATGCGTTCAGTGGTGTGTGTTTACCTAATTAAAGAATATTGACTGGACGCTGGACACCTGGCTGCCGTCATTATTACCATTCTACAAGCGAACCTGGCCGGGTGGCTCTGTCTGAAGGTGTCTTGAGCTTTATCCAACAGACATCCCCCTATTGAAGTGAGTTCTACTTTAAAACTTTCTAACATTGATATAATATTTTACTTAGTATTTATTAATTTCATTTTATCCATTCTATATTTTACATATTTTAAATTCGTTTATCCATATATTTTTTTATTCATACATCTATTTATTCATATGCTTCTACATACGGTTATAACTGCACGAATACACGGTTTCTATAGAGCATATACCTATTGGCACCTCTTAGCTCTTTCTAAGTTTTATTTGGAGTGGCGCTAAAAAGTGAACCAACATGGTCAATTCAAGTCTTTTGGAAGGCACCAGTCCCCTGAGCCCCCTGAACTTGAATGAGGATCTCCAGTTACTCTACTTATTCTGGACCACTCAGCATTAGAGTTGAGCGAACAGAGGAAGTTCGGGTTTGCCGGGTTTGGCCGAACTCAGTCGCAAAGTTCGAGTTTGGGACCGGAACTTGACCCCGAACCCGAGCCCCATTGAAGTCAATGGGGACCCGAACTTTGGGGCACTAAAATGGCTCTTAAAATGTAATGGAAAGGGCTAGAGGGCTGCAAAAGGAAGCAAAATGGGGGTAAAAGCTGTCCAATTGCCATGCAAACAAATGTGGACAGGGAAATGACTTAAAATAACATAAAATACATAAAAATTAAAAAAAAAATCTTGAAATCGGAGGAGGAGGTTCATGTGGAGTAGGAGGTTGAGGAGGCGGTGTACATTTTTTTTTTTTTTATATATATTTTTTTTTATTTTTCAAATTGCATCATAACATACGGTTTATGAAAAGCATTATTACAAAAGCATCCCACCCCCCCACCCCCGACCAATCCCTCCCCCCCCTGCCTTGCAGAGAAAAAAAAAAAAAGAGATGCACCATTTCCTTAATCGTCCCATTCCTTCCATATATTATCCCACTTTTCATATGATCCTCGCTGTCTATACAGAATCCTCTCATAGCTTCTGACCTTATTAACCAAGTTAAGCCAGTTATTACAATCTGGAGCGGAGGGGGAAAACCATCTTCTGGATATAAGAAGCCTAGCTAAAAAAATCACTTTAGTCAGCAGTCGACCCTTCATAGCCTGACAATTAACCTCCGATAAATCCCCCAAAACCCATAATTTGGGAGATAAGGGAATATCGATATTGAGTCTTTGGGTTAAAGTTCTTTGAACTAACCTCCAGTACTTACTCACTGTCGGGCAATCCCAGAACAGATGTAAGTGATCTGCCCGGGATCCCCACAGCGGGGGCACTCAGAGGAAGCTGCAAGTCCTCTCCTTTGGAGCCACAAGGGTGTTATATATATTTTGTGCATAATATTAAACTGAACCACAGTGTGATTAAAATTGTGCGAAACCTGACTTTAATTGTTACCTACATTCTCCCAATCCGGGGACCCAAACCTAGCAGTGAAGTAGACCAGGATCTTTGCCCTGGAGAGAGACTATCCAAAAATAATTTTTATTAAGTGCCTATAGCAGTGTGATACCTTAACTTTCATATCATCCTTGTTTTGAATCAAATTTTGCAAAAATTCAGGGGTGTCTATATTAAATAAGTGATTATCAGAAATGGGGGTAAAAGCTGTCCAATTGCCATGCAAACAAATGTGGACAGGGAAATGACTTAAAATAACATAAAATACATAAAAATTAAAAAAATATCTTGAAATCGGAGGAGGAGGTTCATGTGGAGTAGGAGGTTGAGGAGGCGGTGTACATTTTTTTTTTTTTATATATATTTTTTTATTTTTCAAATTGCATCATAACATACGGTTTATGAAAAGCATTATTACAAAAGCATCCCACCCCCCACCCCCGACCAATCCCTCCCCCTGCCTTGCAGAGAAAAAAAAAAAAGAGATGCACCATTTCCTTAATCGTCCCATTCCTTCCATATATTATCCCACTTTTCATATGATCCTCGCTGTCTATACAGAATCCTCTCATAGCTTCTGACCTTATTAACCAAGTTAAGCCAGTTATTACAATCTGGAGCGGAGGGGAAAACCATCTTCTGGATATAAGAAGCCTAGCTAAAAAATCACTTTAGTCAGCAGTCGACCCTTCATAGCCTGACAATTAACCTCCGATAAATCCCCCAAAACCCATAATTTGGGAGATAAGGGAATATCGATATTGAGTCTTTGGGTTAAAGTTCTTTGAACTAACCTCCAGTACTTACTCACTGTCGGGCAATCCCAGAACAGATGTAAGTGATCTGCCCCGGGATCCCCACAGCGGGGGCACTCAGAGGAAGCTGCAAGTCCTCTCCTTTGGAGCCACAAGGGTGTTATATATATTTTGTGCATAATATTAAACTGAACCACAGTGTGATTAAAATTGTGCGAAACCTGACTTTAATTGTTACCTACATTCTCCCAATCCGGGGGACCCAAACCTAGCAGTGAAGTAGACCAGGATCTTTGCCCTGGAGAGAGACTATCCAAAAAATAATTTTTTATTAAGTGCCTATAGCAGTGTGATACCTTAACTTTCATATCATCCTTGTTTTGAATCAAATTTTGCAAAAATTCAGGGGTGTCTATATTAAATAAGTGATTATCAGAAATGGGGGTAAAAGCTGTCCAATTGCCATGCAAACAAATGTGGACAGGGAAATGACTTAAAATAACATAAAATACATAAAAATTAAAAAAAAATATCTTGAAATAGGAGGAGGAGGTTCATGTGGAGTAGGAGGTTGAGGAGGCGGTGTACATGGCGCGGTAGGTGGAAGCGGTGGTGGAGGAGGAGACTTGCCAACAACACTTTTTTTTAGTTTTTTCAGTTTTTTTTATTTGGGTAGACCCCAAAACATTGGGAAATATAGAAAAGAAGACAAAGAGAAAGTGCCCTGGAGAATAACAAAGGCTGGGTGAGGCCACTATACATGTCTATTCTGCACAAGGTATGGAAAGTCCTGTGGGATCCACGCCTGGTTCATTTTAATGAACGTGAGCTTGTCCACATTGGCTCTGGACAGGCAGCTGCGCTTGTCTGTGATATCGCCCCCTGCCGTGCTAAACACACGTTCAGACAATATACTGGCTGGCAGCACCTCCAAGGCGTAAAGGGCAAGCTCAGGCCATGTGCCCAATTTGGAGACCCAGAAGTTGAATGGGGCAGACCCATAAGTACGTGTAGGCGTGTGCACACATACTGTTCCACCATGTTGCTGAAATGCTGCCTCCTGCTAAGACGTTCCATATCAGCTGGTGGTGCTGGTTCTTATGGCGTGCTGACAAAGCATTTCAGCCATGCTAACCTGCCTTCTGAGGTGCTGGCAGTGCCCCAGCTGAGTTGGCAACTTCTTCCTCCTCCTCTGCCTTTGCCTTGTGCTTCCCCTAAGGCCCTGGTGTCAAGTGGGAATGCCATCAGTAGCATGTCTACCAGCATGCAGAATATATTTCCCAGTCTGGAATGCAGTGCAGGGGTAGTGTGAAAGAAAAAAGGGGTACAGATCACCCAACAATCTAAACGACGCCGAATTTACAGAATATATTTCCCAGTCAGGTATGCAGGGCAGGGGTAGTGTGAAAGAAAAAAGGGGTACAGATCACTCAACAATCTAAAGGCCACCTAATTTACAGAATATATTTCTCAGTCAGGTATGCAGTGCAGCGGTAGTGTGGAAAAAAAAGGGACATGGAGTGTCCCCGTCATCCGGCATCTATTCGCTATGCTGAAGGATTATTTTAAAAGTGTGTAGAAGCCATATATGGCCCCCACGCTGCAGATTTATCATAGAGACATAATGGAGATTTTACAGCATATAACTACAGCACCCAACAATCTAAACGCCGCCGAATTTACAGAATATATTTCCCAATCAGCTATGCAGTGCAGGGGTAGTGTGAAAGAAAAAAGAGGTACAGATCACCCAACAAACTAAACGCCGCTGAATTTACAGAATTTATTTCCCTGTCAGGTATGCACTACAAAGGGAACACAACCTCCAAGCCACTTGTGAATGACTGGTCTGATATCCGTGGAAATGTCCACCCACAATCTAAGAGCTGGATTTACTGATTAAATTTCACTCTGAGTAATGCAGTGCAGGCCGCAAATGTACTTTATGGCAAAAAATAAGTGATTTTTTTCACCAATAATGTCACAGATGTATTTACTGGTTACATTTCACTCTCTGAAATGCAGTGCAGGCCGCAAATGTTCTTTATGGCAAAAAATAAGTGATTTTTTTCACCAATAATGTAACAGTTGTATTTACTGGTTATATTACACTCTCAGAAATGCAGTGCAAGCCGCAAATGTACTTTATGGCAAAACAAAAATTATTTATCCCCCCAGAATCTAACAGAGGGATTTACTGAATTGATTACAGTGTCACATATGCAGCACAGGGGTACTTTACAGAAAAAAATGTGAATATGTCACCCCCTTGGTCCCTAAACTCACAGAACGGATTACCTATACTATTTTCTCTTCCCCTGGCACATATGCAATGCTGGTATACTTATAAAATGGGTATGTCGCCCACTGAACTACAAGAACAGGATTAAATTATTGTCCCTGGCACATATGCAGGTGCAAGTGCACTGCACTTGCATAAAATGCCCGCCAACGCCCACCTGACTAACAGATGGAATAAAACTTAGTTTTCTGTGTCACTGGGGTCAGGGCAGGGTACAAAAATGTTGCATTGCACCCACAAAAAAAAACATTGTAGATCGTAGACTTAACACCAAGCTCTGATATCAGATTCTTTCCTAATCTCTCCCTCACAGCAGTAGCAGCATCCTATCCCTACACTAGTAAGAGCTTACGTGACGTGCAGCGCTACATGACTCCAGCTTATATAAAGGCTGGGTCACATGCTGCACTGGCCAATAACAGCCATGCCATTGTTAGGCATGGCTATGATGGCTTCTAAGGGCACACATCTTAAACGCTTGTTGATTATCTGCCCTGCAGCCTTTCAAAAAGCTTTATTAAAACGCCAAACAATAACTCGAACTTTTACGGAAATGTTCACTTTACAGTTCGGGTTCACTCAACACTACTCAGCAGCCTTCCTTATACAAACCTCCTATTAAGCACTTTTTCCTAAAATACCCCCTTGGCGCCTGTCAAGTTGACACTAGATATATTCTGGGCACCCACCTGGGTATATATCCAGTGATCATTTCTCAACCTCTTTTTTCTTTTGTTTCCCTAAAATTGTTGTGCATCTGGCCCGCCTAGTTGAACGGAGTCACACCAAGGAGGATGTGCTCAGCGTCATCAACCAGGAGTAACTGATAGGACCGCCTTCTGGACTTCAAACCCCAGAATGAGTAGAAATATAAATAGATAAATTACAAGTTTTTATGAATCTTTTCCCACAAAACTATATATCAGTCCGCTTAGCTACTCCTTCTCTATAACACGGTGCCTGCTGCTCAAACACCATGTTCAACCTGACAAGGCTCTGTCACCAGGATCAACCCTATTAAACCAGACATACTGCCTGGTGGGGCTCATCATGCTAATTAAAACAATACCTTTCATTTGTCTGCATGCTAAACAGCTTCAGAGAAAGCTGAATACCAGGCGGTGAGGCTGAATCATTAAAGCACTGCTTTGTAACACCCCTTGTGTTCTGCATACTCCCCTTGATTGACAGGGCTAGGGATGCTGAGAGCAGAGCTGTGTCCTAGGATCTGCATATCACATACTCTATGTACTATAGCTTTACCACACTGATATCTGCTCAGAAAGCTAATCTACATATTACTGCTTTGTTCACAAGCAAAATATATGACTATAAAGACACCAATCATATGTGTTAGCTTATAAGCATAGAAAAAACATACTTCTCATTTAACCACCTCCCGGCCGCCTAATGCAGGGATGCGTCCTGCGAGCGGCCGGGATGTTCCTCCTTTACTCGCCGGTGTGACATCTCGCGAGAGGCGAGATTCCCTGTGAACTAGCGCGCGCGCGTTCACAGGAACGCGTCGGGAGGAAGTTAAACTACAGCCTGCCAGCGCTGATCATGCACTGGCAGGCTGTAGATCTTAAAAAAACGCCATCTAAATCGCATATCAGACACTGTTTTGTAAACAGCGTCTGATATGCCTGCTGCCTGCTCTTCTGGTGGTCCCTTTTGCTTGGGACCACCAGAGGACACAGGCAGCTATGTAAGTGTACCAATCATCACACACCAACCCCCAACCCCCCCCTGTCACTTATTAACCCCTTATTAACCCCTGATCACCCCATATTAACTCCCTGATCACCCCCATGTCATTGATCACCCCCCTGTAAGGATCCATTCAGACGTCCGTGTGTGTTTTGCGGATCCACGGATCCGCGGGTCCACAAAACAAGGACACCAGCAATGTGCTTTCCGCATTTTGCGGATCCGCACATTGCTAGAACTATATAGAAAATGCCTTTTCTTGTCCGCAATTGCGGACAAGAATAGGACGTGCTCTATCTTTTGCGGTGCTGCGGCCTGATGTTTTAGGGCCAAAACCCGGAAGTTCGCGGACGCAGCTCCGCAAATGCTGATGCGGAGAGCACATAGTGTGCTCTCCGCATCACTGCCGGCCCCATTCACACTGAATGGGTCCGCATCTATTCCACAGAATTGCGGAATAGATGCGGACATTTTTGCGGACGTGTGAATGGGGCCTTACTTCGCAAGCACTCCTATGTCCTTTCCCCTCTCTTTTTTTTTTTTGCACATTTTTTGGCAGAGATTTTTTCATCCACATTGATTGATGCGAATGAAGAAATATGTGCCGTTCATTATTTTTTTTCAGCCCAGAGGCGGAACGGAAACAAAAATCTCATTACCCGTATGCTCAATATAAGGAGAATAGCAGAAACTCCTAATGCTGGCCATACATGTAATGATTGCGGAGACCCTCAAATGCCAGGGCAGTTCAAACACCCCACATGTGAACCCATTTTGGAAAGAAGACACCCCAAGGTATTCCGTGAGGGGTATGGTGAGTTCATGTAAAATTTTATTTTTTGTCACAAGTTAGTGGAATATGAGACATTGTAAGAAAAAAAAGAAAAAAGCCAATTTCCGCTAATAAATCTTCTATGAACTCGCCATGCCCCTCACTGAATGCCTTGGGGTGTCTTTTTTCCAAAATGGGGTCAAATATGGGGTATTTATACTGCATTGGCATTTTAGGGGCCCTAAAGCATAAGAAGAAGGGCATTTTTACGCATTTGGATTCCAAACTACTTCTCACGTTTTAGGACCCCTAAAATGCCAGGGCAGTAAAAATAACCCACATGTGACCCCATTTTAGAAAGAAGACACCCAAAGGTATTCTTTGAGGGTATGGTGCGTTCATGTAAAATTTTATTTTTTGTCACAAGTTAGTGGAATATGGCACTAAATTGACAACTTTAAATTTTTTTAAAAAGTTGTCATTTACAGAGATATTTCTCACACATAGCATGGGTATATGTAAAAATACACCCCAAAACATATTGCCCTACTTCTCCTGAGTACGGCGATACCCCATGTGTGCCACTTTTTTGCAGCTAAGATGCGCAAAGGGGCCCAAATTCCAATGAGTACCTTTTAGAAGGGCATTTTTACGCATTTGGATTCCAGACTTCTTCTCACGCTTTAGGGCCCCTTAAATGCCAGGGCAGTATAAATACCCCACAAGTGACCCCCCAAGGTATTCCGTGAGGGGCATGGCGAGTTCATAGAAGATTTATTTTTTGGCACAAGTTAACGGAAATTGGCTTTTTTTATTTTTTTTATTACAAAGTCTCATATTCCACTAACTTGTGACAAAAAATAAAATTTTACATGAACTCACCATACGCCTCACGGAATACCTTGTGGTGTCTTCTTTCTAAAATGGGGTCACTTGTGGGGTATTTATACTGCCCTGGCATTTTAGGGGCCCCTAATGCATGAGAAGAAGTCTGGAATCCAAATGCGTAAAAATACCCTGTGAAATCCTAAAGGTACTCATTGGAATTTGGGCCCCTTTGCGCACCCAGGCTGCAAAAAAGTGTCACACATGTGGTATCGCCGTACTCAGGAGAAGTAGGGCAATGTGTTTTGGGGTGTATTTTTACATATACCCATGCTGGGTGAGAGAAATATCTCTGTAAATGACAACTTTTTAAATTTTTTATACAAAGTTGACAATTTACAGAGATATTTCTCTCACCCAGCATGGGTATATGTAAAAATACACCCCAAAACACATTGCCCTACTTCTTCTGAGTACGGCGATACCACATGTGTGCCCCTTTTTTGCAGCCTAGGTGTGTAAAGGTATAAGAAAATGGCCAGCACTCGCTAGTAGCGTTGCACGGGACAGGACCAATTCCACACGTGATAGGATAGAAGGTCCCAGCAAGTTGCTGGGACCTTCTATTCTATAGGTGTGTAAAGGGGAATAAAGTCCAACGAGTACCTTTAGGCTTTAAAAGGTTGCTCACAATTTAGCCCCAACCAAAATTCCAAAACAGTAAACACACCCCACAAATGGCCCCATTTCTGAAAGTAGACACCCCAAGGTATTCACTGAGGGGCATAGTGAGTCCGTGGGAGTTTTTTTTTTGACAGAAGTTAGCAGAAATGGAAACTGTATTATTATTTTTTTTCCTCAGAAAGTGTCATTTCTCGCCAACTTGTGAAAAAAAATGAAATCATACATGAACTCACCATGCCCCTCCGCGAATACTTTGGGGTGTCTTCTTTCTAAAATGGTGTCATTTGAGGAGTATTTATACTATCCTGGCATTCTAACACCTGAAGAAACATGACAGGTGCTCAGAAAGTCAGAGCTGCTTCAAAATGCGGAAATTCACATTTTTGCACCATAGTTTGTAAACGCTATAACTTTTACCCAAACCAATAAATATACACTTATTGCATTTTTTTTAATCAAAGACATGTAGAACAATAAATTTAGAGAAAAATTTTATTAGAGAATAGATTTTTATTAATATCAAAAAAAGTAAAAATCTCAGCAACAATGAAATACCACCAAATGAAAGCTCTATTAGTAAGAAGAATTTCATTTGGGTGGTAAGTTGTATGACCGAGCAATAAACCGTTAAAGTAGTGTAGTGCAGAATTGTAAAAAGTGGTCTGGTTATTAAGCGTGTTTAAGCTAGGGGGGCTGAGGTGGTTAACCCATAATTATACTATAATAAATAATATATAATGAGATAATAACCTTACTATATTGAGAATAGTGGGGTGCAGGGGTATTAGAAACCTCAAAACTCTTACTGGTTTATTCACAGGCACAATATATGATTGTAAAGAAACCAGCAATATTTATTAGCTTCTTAAGTCTAAAAACATAATTCTCAATATGATAAGAATATAAACTTTTTTTGTGGGTTAAATGTGGAAGATAAAAACCTGGAAGTCTCTCCCAAGATGCAAATCTGGGATCCCTACATGCAAAACCATACACTTACCACCAAGCTATAGCATTACCACAGAGTGATACATGTTTTTTCTATGGTTCTAAGCTAACTCATATTACCGGTGTCTTCATAATCATCCATAGTGACTATAAATAAAGCAATAATATGTATATTCATTTTCTGAGCAGAAACTATGGTACGTAAAGTTTATGATATGCAGATTCTATGACACAGCTCAGCTTTCAGCATGCCTAGCCCTGTCAATCAAGGGGAAGGGGGTGCAAAGCCGTGGGGGTGTTACAAAGCCGTGTTCAAAGGGTTCAGCCCCTCCTCCTGGTGTTGGAACTTCTCATTTGCATATGAATAAAAATAGTGATTTCTCTGCAGCTGTTATAGACAAAAGAAAGGTATTGTTTTAATCAACATGATGAGCCCCACCAGGCACTATGTCTGGTTTAATAGGGTTGATTCTGGTGACAGAGCAGCTCTAAGTGCATTTTATGAAGAAAAAAACGCAAAATCCCATCTCAACGTTCTTCCTTTACATTCTCTGCTTTCACTCTTTAATTTCTTCAAAAAGATCAATGACCTCGTCAAAATTCACCTTCCTTGCATATTCATGTTCAATTGAAAGTAAAGCCAGATTTTTCAATCTTGTATGTCTCATATTTGAGCATAAGTAATGAAGTTCCTCTTTATTAATTTTTTATTTTATTTGAAAAAACTTCTTTCACATGAAGCAATAGATACACAGAAAGTCAAAAAGAATCTAAAACACAGTGACAAGTTTTGTAGAAATCACATAAATCCCATTTCACAATAAACTCCAGATACTACAATCCTGTCCATTTATTTGCCTCTTCAATGCTTGATCTTCGTCCAATTTTCAAACCGATATCTTCATCAGAGAATTCAACAAAAATCGGAGTCAGTTTTGGAATATTCTTACTAACTACTTCTTCAGAGGCAACAAACAATGTGTTTGGCTGAATAACAGCAAAGATTGATGACATTTGTTCCACTGCTTTAGAGAGAATCTCCAACTCCTGACTTCCTCTGGCAATGTAAGGCCAGCATTATTTGCCTTCTCTCCTGGCCTTCTTTTTCTTACTTTCCCTCTTCTCTCCATAGCAGTTTCCATTTTCTGACACTTAACAGTTGCATAAAAAATGACCCTCTGCACAATTTTATTTCTGTGATCTTTAAAAAAAAGGTTTTAAAGCTGGAAGCTTTACAATGCACATATCCAGGCTGATTCTAATAATTTGCAAATACTTTTGTGTGAGAATTTCTTCCAGAACTTCACACCAGAAAGAAAGGTAGTCCAAAAAACAAAAAGTCACATACAGCAGACAGCAAGATCTGAGATGATACTCTTGTGTCCAAATTTTATTTGGAACCACACAATGCTTCAAGTGGTCAGGCCAACCTTTCAATATTTGCCTTCACTGGGTTTGCAGCTTTATAATGGGCACTCCATCTTGTCTGGGAAAGTCTTTTGACTGTTACTCCGACATTCTCTTTCAGCATTTCCCATCGATGAGGTGAAATTGAAAAGAAGGAATAGACTTTCTCCAAGGTTTTAAAAAAAGTCACACATGAAGAAGTGCTTCCAAAGAAGTGCTTCCAAACTAGTGCACTCCACAAAGGTTCAGAGAATGAATTTAAGCCATTGTTGCAGCACTACCATACCTTTGCCCACAGGACAGGTTTATGTCCAATGCATCGCTCTCCAGATGTTGCAGGATATCCACTGTGAGCATAGAAGCAGTCTTTACAGGAATAGGGAAGAATCTTAAGAATGTTACCTTTACTTCAACTTTGTTATCTTCAATATGGAGATATCGGATGGCACATGACAGGAGTGCTGTCAAAAAGAATCACAAAATACTTTGCTTTCTTGATATCAGACACTAGGTTTTCTTTGACATAGTTCCCCAAAAGGCAAATTAACTCATTCTCAATCTTTGAAGATAAATATGAAATCGCTTTCTTCCCAGATGAAACAGAGTGCTTAATTCTTACAGAACTTTCTTTCAAAACTGGATCATAATTTGAAAGCAGCTCTGCCAATTCCATGAAGTTTCCTTTGCTTGATGATGTTATGTCCTCTTTGTGACAAAGAAAAGGAAATATTCTATTGAGTTAGAAACAAAAACTTATGTCTAAGAGGCAGTTTAAATTATCTCTCCATTTTTTTCTCTCTTTCTCCATTGCTGCCTGATGGACCTGATCAATGGTTCTTTGAAGCTTCAATCCTGCTCTCAAGGTCTTCCATTTCTCCAGGCATGTGAGATGATGTTCTGAAGCCTCATGCTCAGACACCTTTGGATTTAGCATCCACGATGCTTGATACTCAGTGACAAAACTAGATGTTCCCGTTGTTCTTTTGTCATCTAGAGCTTTTTGCCTATAGCAAAAAAAAATAAAATTGTTTGGATGGCTAGTAAATCATCCATGTTGATAAACCTTAATCATCATTTGGCAAAGCCTTTTAGAACAATGCTGAAGTCTCCCTTTCTTTGAACTACACTGAAAGGACCTTTGCTATTTTGTAAAGGTTCACTTCCTCTCTTAATTAGACCAACCCTAAAGTCATTTGGAACCAGGATTGGCCAATAAGCGATATCAAATTAAACTTGAAGTCTGTCTATTTCCTCTTCTTTATCAGAGTTTTTCTCCAGTGGGTGTGGTCTGCTGTAGACACCTCCTTCCTCATCATCAGTTTCATTGCTTTTATTAGATGGATTACCATCCTTCAATTGTAGCTCTCTCTCATTTGAATCCTCTTGTGATGGTGTTTTTTCCTCATCAAGTTCCTCTACTGCACTTGATGTTGAAGGTATGACAAACTTCAAAATCGATCCAGACATCACCTAAGCCACCTGCTCTCTTGCCTTCTTCATTCTTCATTGTTGGAGTCTGCTAGGTTGATTTTGTTTTATATTGGTGATTGCTACAAAAAGTCCACAGCATAGTTTGTAATATCCACTTGACAACTATATCATAAGTTACAAGGAAAAATAAGTGAATGGTGTTGATTACTACTAAAATGCAGTCTGATTGTTATATAAGTCACAATTGTAGACTCAATATAACTTACCTAATAACACACAGTTATACTGTTCATGTATTTTGTTAAGCACGTTGAGTAAACATCCACAGTGAAGGAAGAAAAAGTAAAGTTAGCCAATGCCATACATTTTAGATTTAAGACATCTGTTAGTTGGCGTTAGAAATGATGGGGGGAATGTAACCATATGAACAATCCTACCATCAACAGTATCAACTAAACTGGCTGATCAGGCAGTTTAGTTGATTAGCATATGTTCAAGCCCAGTGAGTCTGCACAAGTAAGCAGGCTGGATATTTTAGGACACCCACTTCAAGTCTGTCATTAAAGTCAGTAAAGAGGAGAGTGAGAAGACAAAAAGATTTTCTAATGGTAAACTATAGCAATGGTACAAGATCTTCTTTGTGTAATGTTGGGTACTAAGCAGCTATACTGCCCAATGCACAACGAACTGTGATACACTATGCCCTAACACCTTTCTATCATAGCCAGTTAAATTGTCTTCACACCCTGTTAAAATGTCAGATTTCTGTGCTGTAAAAAATGAGACAAAGATGAATAATTTCAGAACTTTCTCCACCTTTAATGTGACCTATAAACTGTACCACTCAATAGAAAGACAAACTGAAATCTTTTGGGTAGAGGGAAGAAAAAATGTTAAAATAAAATAATATGGTTGTATAAGTGTGCACACCCTTAAACTAATACTTTGTTGAAGCACCTTTTTATTTTATTAAAGCACTCAGTCTTTTTGGTTATGAGTCTATCAGCATGGCACATTTTGACTTGGCAAGATTTGCCCACTCTTCTGTGCAAAAACACTCCAAATCTGTCAGATTGCGAGGGCATCTCCTGTGCACAGCCCTCTTCAGATCACCCCACAGATTTTCAATCGGATTCAGGTCTGGGCTCTGGCTGGGCCATTCCAAAACTTTAATTTTCTTCTGGTGAAGCCATTCCTTTGTTGATTTGGATGTATGCTTTGGGTCGTTGTCATGCTGAAAGATGAAGTTCCTCTTCATGTTTAGCTTTCTAGCAGAAGCCTGATGGTTTTGTGCCAATATTGACTGGTATTTGGAACTGTTCATAATTCCCTGTATCTTAACTAAGACCCCAGTTCCAGCTGAAGAAAAACAGCCCCAAAGCATGATGCTGCTACCACCATGCTTCACTGTGGGTATGGTGTTCTGTTGTTGATGTGCAGGGTTGTTTTTGCGCCAAACATATCTTTTGGAATTATGGCCAAAAAGTTCAACCTTGGTTTCATCAGACCATAACACCTTTTCCCACATGCTTTTGGGAGACTTCAGATGTATTTTTGCAAAATGTAGCCTGGCTTGGATGTTTTTCTTCATAAGAAAATGCTTTCATCTTTCCACTCTACCCCATAGCCCAGACATATGAAGATTATAGGAGATTGTTGTCACATGTAACACACAGCCAGTACTTGCCAGATATTCCTGCAGCTCCTTTAATGTTGTTGTAGGCCTCTTGGTAGCCTCCCAGACCAGTTTTCTTCTTGTCTTTATCAGTTTTGGAGGGATGTCCAGTTCTTGGTAATGTCACTTTTGTGCCATATTTTCTCCTCTTGATAATGACTGTCTTCACTGTGTTCCATGGTATATCTAATGCCTTGGAAATTCTTCTGTACCCTTCTCCTGACTGATACCTGTTAACAATGAGATCCCTCTGATGCTTTGGAAGCTCTCTGTGGACCATGGCTTTTGCTGTGGGATGCGACTAAGAAAATTTCAGGAAAGACCAACTAGAGCAGCTGAACTTTATTTGGGGTTAATCAGAGGCACTTTAAATGATGGCAGTTTTATGCTGACTCCTATTTAACATGATTTTGAATGTGATTGCTTAAGGCCCCATTCACACGTACGCAAATGGGTCCACATCCGGGTGCGGACCCATTCATTCTCAATGGGGCCGGACGTGAAGCGGAGAGCACACTATGGGTTCTGTTCGGCCCCGAACTTCTGGTCCGCGGCTCCGCAAAAGATAGAACATGTCCTATTCTTGTCCGCAGCTTGAGGACAAAAATAGGCAATTCTATGGAGGGTGCCGGCCAGGTATGTTGCGGATCCGCAACACACCACGGACGTGTGAATGGGGCCTAATTCTAAACACAGCTACATCCCCAGTTATAAGAGGGTGTGCACACCTATGCAACTAGATTATTATTTTTTTGTTTGTTTGTTTTCTTCCCTCCACCTAAAAGATTTCAATTTGTTTTTCAATTGAGCTGTACAGTTTAAGGCCCCTTTCACACTTGCGTTGTGTGGATCCGGCGTGCACTTCCGTCCCACCGGATCCGTCACAAGGCATGACAACTGAAAGCATTTGTAAACGGATCCGGATTGCGAATCCGTCTGAAAATGCATTGCAAGTGCAGATCCGTCTCTCCGTTTGCCATGCGGATAGACGGATCCGTCTTGTATTTTTTTCACCGTTTTATAGGTCTGCACATGCGCACACCTGAAGGACGGATACGTCCTTCAGTCTTTTTTTAATGCCGGTTCAGGCCCCAATGTAAGTCAATGGGACTTAAGGCCTGATCAGGCGTTCAGTCATGTGTTCAGGCTTTATCTCCGTCCTGAAAAGTCAAAAAGACTGAACTGAAGACATCCTGATGCATCCTGAACGGATTTCTCTCCATTCAGAATGCATTGGGATAATCCTGATCAGTATCTTTCCGTCCTAGAGCCCCGAGGACGGAACTCTAGGACGGAAAGTAAAAACGCTAGTGTGAAAGAGGCCTAAAGGTCACATTAAAAGTGGAAAAAGTTCTGAAATGATTTATCTTTGTCTCATTTTTTTACAGCACAGAAATCTGACATTTTAACAGGTGTGTGTAGACTTTTTATATCCACTGCACATGCTACAGTGCTGTGATGTCACAAGTTCACAACAATATTTAGTGCACCAATCAGTAATATGTAGTCAGACCTGCTAAAATGTGAAGTTGCCCGTATTGCGCAAAAATATGCGCATCAATTGCCGATTTGTGCAATCGCGAATACTTTGGAGCACTCTGTCTGCATGTAAAGCTATTCTAATGTTCTGCCGTGCCAACCATTTTCTCCAGTCTCAGGAAACTTCTAGCAGTTTGAAAAATGTAGCAAAAATGACCCACGCCTGTATTGCACACGCAATATGCGAATATTGCACTGCCGATTTTCGCAATCAAGAAAATAATCGCGAATTTGCGAATATATGACGAATATTAGCCCAAATATTTGTGAAATATTGCAAATTCAAATATTGCCCCTGCTGCTCATCACTAAATTATTATTTATCCTCTTTCAATCTACTTTACTTACGTTTTTTTCCTCCTTTGTCTCTAGGTAAGCAGGTCTTTTCTAGTCTTTGTTCATACATGACCCTATAAATAGTACACACAGACACAACAACTCTATTAATGGACTCTCAGAACCTCTGCTAATCAGCTGTTTGAAGAGAAAGCAATGTTAGTACGAGCGATGCCTTCTCTGCTCTGTTTTGCTGTGGCGAGCTGGTATAATTATAACTATGGCATCCCCATTCACTTCAATGGGATCGCTCCTTCCTGTTAAGGTTATTACCACAGAGCTGGCCCATAGAAGTAAATGTGACAGTTTAGGTGTAATTACAATGCTCGCAGCTGCAGTTACAGCGGCAAATAGGTAAACAGAGAAGAGAAGGCAGCGTTCATACGAGAACTGCTTTCTCTTCAAACAGCTGATCGGTGGGAGCGCTGGGAGTCAGCCCCCGCCAATCTGATATTGATGACCTATCCTGAGGATAGCCTCAATTTTAAAAAAGCAGACAACCCCCTTAAGTTCCGTTTTTATTGACACAATTTAATTTATCATGTCTTGTACAGTATTTGTAGGATAAGATTGGGGGAAAAAAAACAATTCCAGCAAAGTTTTTTGGGTTTTGATATTATGGTATTCACTGTGCGCCACAAATGACATAATGTCCTTATTCTGTGGCTCAATATGATTACGACGATACCACATTTGTATGTTTTTTTTTACTATTTTTAAAAAACTTACAAACCTTTGAAAAACCTTGAAAAATCTAATTTGTCTTTGCATCATCATTTTCTGACAGCCGTACCATTTTTTAGATTTCTGTCTACAGAGCAGTATCAGGGCTTGTTTTTTGTGGTATGAACTGTAGTTTTTATTGGTACCATTTTTTGGGTACATATGAATTTTTGATCACTGTTATTTAATTTTTGGTTGGACAAGGTGACTGAAAAAAAGTCTAAACCCATTTTTTTCCAGCATTCAGAACGTCGGTAAAACATTTTTATAATTGAATTAGAACATTTTTATGCCAATTCCTGTCTACAGTCACTATTAACTACAACATCTGAGACATTAAATGACCAGTATAAGTATTATCTCCGATCCTGGTCTTTGTAGCCAGGTGTCGACTATATTTCACTGTTACATCAGGGGCCATAAAGGGGTTCATTAATCCATTGTTAATCCCCATTTAGGCTCCATGCCCCAACCTGACCAGCCTTACTGAGAGTAGCACATTTATCCCCTTAAAGCACGGGCCTATTTTCATTTTTGCATTTTTTATTTTTCCTTCCCACATTACAATAGCCATAACTTTTTTATTTTTATGTTCACATAGCCATATAAAGGCTTATTTTTTGTGAGGAAAAGATGCAGTTTTTAAATGGCACCATTTAATGGTGGGATTCCCTCTCACAGTTCGTTGCCGGGAAAACTGACACAGCACTTCCCGTATAGCTCCACTCCGTTTTTCTGATGCAGCACATTTAATACATAGCCCCTTTACATAGGCACTCTAAAGTTTATCACAGTGGCTGATGCTGGATGATAAATCTGGTGAATCTTTAGAATCTAGATTATACCACCTATGGCTTCCTTAGTGGCAAAATGTTGTATCATCTTCTTTAATCTGCCACTTAGTGTTTAATGTATATTTATTGGGATATATTTATCATAAATATTTGAAGTCAGTTGCTTGATCCTGCATTGACATAATTAACACAAAATTTATCAAAAATAACACATTTTTTGATAAATTTAGCGCATTTTAAAAAATAACACTTTTGTTTAGAGATGTTACATCAGTTTTTTGCCTCCAGAATACTGGAGTTAATTAAAAAAATTTGCATTTGAGAAATCTGGCATACACTTACTTGTCTATCTAACCACAAATAATTTGCTAACCAGTGTAAAGTCACAAAAAGACACAGCCTTTTGCACAAAAATGGTGTACATCAAATTCTGTAAATCTGTAAACTGTAAATAATTTTTATTTTTATACTTTTTCATATTCCAAAACTTCCAAAAATTGTCCATTATTTGGAGCAAATGGTGTTTAAACACACACACAGTGATATGGGATAAAAAAAAAATCACAGTGGCTTGTTGGGGAACCAAGTGTCCAAAAATTATGCCTTGACAGGGTCAGAATGCCTGCCCATACGACAAACATAAGTGTTAATTGTCAGAAGAACAAGTGGCTAGTTCCTAACGAGCATTGAAAAGTTCTACTTTTTAATTAGGAGCAGCAGCAGTACAGTGTGTATGTGGAAAGGGTAGGGTATTAGAGACATATGCCCACTGTAGTAACAACAACTTTGTGGCCTCTTCGAAGGGCTTCAGCACCCTACAGGCTTCTCATGTGAGCTGCAACTGCCTGACCTCGAAACAACACATGCTCCCTGCTGCTAAGATGGTCTGGTGCATGTCAAATTGTTCATAGCTTTCCGCTGCTCGTACAGACGCTCTAGCATGTACAATGTTGGATTCCAGAGAGTTGCAACATCACAGATTAAGTGGTGTATCAGCAGACTGTTCTGCCGCTGCAAGTCCAGGAGAGTATCTCTCGCCATGTAAGAATGGCTGAAATGTGAGGACAGTCTCCTGGACATTGCCGGAACCTTGCGCAAACCAGTGTACTTTTTTAAAAAGCGTTGCACAACTAAATTAATCATATGCACCATGCAGGGAGCATGTGCTATTTCCCCCAGGTTCAGCATGGCCAGGATGTTGCAGCCATTGTCGCTGACCACCTTGCCCACCTTGCTCATCTGCGTGGCTATTCTTGCCCAGGCTGATTAGCTCCAACACAGCATGGCAACACTTGACTTGACACATGTGGTAGAAAGGAGGGGGAGTGGGAGCGACGCCGTAACTTGCTGCTGTTGAGTATGGCAGTGTGTCCGTGGTGGAGGAGGCAGATAAATTCCTGGTGTAGGAGCAAGGCCGACACAATCGTGGGGGAGTCAAAAGGACCTAACCTTGCTGATGTGCTGCCTTGCTGCTGAAAATAATATTTATCCAGTGGGTCATGAAAGACATGTACTGTCCCTGCCTGTAACAGCTGCTCCAGGTGACCACCGTGGCATCCAATTTACTGCACAGTGACAATTGCAAGGAGTTACCCACATTCTTCACCATGTTAGAGTACAAAGCAGGGATGTTTTTTTGGAGAAATAATGCCAGCTAAGTATCTTACAGCAAGGCTGAGTGCACATAATCAGCTCCCTAAAAGGCAGCAGAATATATAAAATTGTACGCAGGCTAGGACTGACCCACAGGGTAACAGGTCAATCCCGTGGTGGGCCCCTGAGCAAGATGGGCCCCTAGTCTCCCATCCCCTGCAAGAATACAGAATAGTAATTCATCTGCTGGTATGTAGGTTTCTCCTAAGAAGTCCAGGCATTAAAGGGGTTGTCCCATGAAAAATATTTTACCGTTTTCAAACCAGCAGCTGGATGTGAATACTTTTATAATTGCATATAATTAAAAATTTTGCATAGCCACTGAGTTATTCAATTTAACTTATCTGTATAGGGCCCCCTGCTGTTTGTTTTTTTCTTATTTCTTTGACCTGTTCCCTGAGATGGCCGCATATGCTCAGTTTCATCCTTCAATTGCCTCCTGAGTTGTGATAGGGAGAGAATGGACATGCCCCCACCCCCCCAGCTGCAACTTGAAAGACACTCCCCTTGAGCTGTCAGCTTGATATAAATCTAGCAGAGCAATGAATGGGAAGATCACACATAACACAGTAGGCTTACTGAACTACATACATATATTCAATGTAAAGCACCTCAACCAGCCTATGGTCATATAAAACCTTGATAGATTATTAAATAAAGCACCCAGTTTATTATTATAGACACGATCAGATAGCTGAGATGACTTCTAGGGATAGAGAAAATCTAGCCAGTATCCTCTTTTCCCCAAAATTTTTCCCAAAATTAATTTTACTGGTGGGCCCTAGGCATCCCAGCCCAACACTGATGGTACAGCACTGACTAAGCTTTCTCGCCAGCAGATTGATGGGCTTGGTCCTGACCAAGTATTCCATTATCATTGGCTGATGATCGAAACGGAGGAGGAGGAATCTGTGTGGGAGAGGCAGAAAGTGAAGATGACGATGTGAAAAATACTGTACTGCCAGTGGATGCAGTCTGGCTGCCACAAGGGAGACTGGGAGAAGGAAAAAAATTATTGTTGCATTAGCTGGCTGACACCTCTGTTTGTCCATGACATGGGCTGATGCCACTTTATGTGGTTCAATAGAGCTGTGGTGCCTATGTTTGTGTTTTATTTTACTCTTTCAGCACTCTTTATTGTTCTCTTTATTGCTACTGCTGCCACCACCCTACTTCTCTGATGTTGCCTCTTCCTCCTCAGCACCCCGATCAGGCTCCTAGGTCCTGTCAAACACATAATAATCATTGGAGTCCTCACCTTCCCTGCCAATTTTATCAGACTGTGATATATCATGGTGGACTCCTTGACTCCCCTTCCGATTCCCTACTCTGTATTTTCCCCAACTGCCAGTGTTGCTGCCCCCACCAACAGCACCTATGGGTGCCACTCTTACCACCATAGCTATGCATGGGTTTCTGTGCCTCCTTCTTAACATCCTCCTCGGGGCAGTCCAAATGCTGACTGCTCTTACAAGTCATCAACAGGTAGACTCTCTTTACTATCTGCAGTAAGATGAGGTGGGGTTTTCTGGCCTTTTTTTTTTTAAAAGGAAGACGCCCCACTAGGAAGGGGCAGTGAAGACAGAAAGGTCTCTACTGAAAGCCTTTTCTGGGACTGCAAGGAGGAGATTCACGAGGAATGCTATGAATAAAGATGAGTGAATTAAAGTTGACAAAGTGGAATTCGATCCGAATTTCAGTAAAAATTTGATTTGTCCCAAAGTCGAATTTCTTCACGCTTCGTGGTAACAGATCATATTTTTCGCAAAACGGCTGCTGCACAGAGTGAAAGTAAGAAGCCTGGGAATGACCCAGGGAATGGAATCACCCATAATGCCATGCAGCCAGCCAATCAGAAGATATCAAGCCCCTGTGACGTCACAGCCCTATACAAAGTCTCCTCCTGTCCGGTCTCTGGCATTTTCCAGTGAACTTAGTGCAGGGAGAGACGTTACAGGCACTAGGGACAGTGCTTAGGAAATAGGGTTGAGCGAACCCGAACTGTAAAGTTTGGGATCGTACCGAACTTTAGGGTTTTTGCCACCCGGACCTGAACCCAAACATTTTTGTAAAAGTTCGGGTTTGAGTTGGGTGTTCGGCGATTTAATGGCGCTTGTTGAAAGGCTGTAAGGCAGCCAATCAACAAGCGTTTAACTAGTGTGCCCTTAGAAGCCATGGCTGTGATTGGCCAGTGCAGCATGTGACCCAGCCTCTATATAAGCAGGAGTCATGTAACGCCGCAGGTCATGTCAGCTCTTGCTAGTGTAGGGATAGGAGGCTTCTGCTGTGAGGGAGAGATTAGGAAACAATTCTGGTGTACTTGGTGTTGTTAAATCTGCAAACTACAGCGATTATTTTTGTGGGTGCTATGCTACATTTTTGTACCCATGAGCCCAGTGCCATAGAGAAATAAGCTTTAATCAGTCTGTTTGTTAGGTGGGTGTCGGAGACCATTTTTGCCAGTGCACTGCACTTGCAATTGTATGTGTGCCAGGGACATTACTTTAATCCTGTTCTGGTAGCTCAGTGGGCGACATCTAGCCATTTTTTTAGGACACCTGCACTGCATATGCGCCAGGGGTTGGGAAAATAATATAGGTAATCTGTCTGTGACTTCACGGCCCTTGGGGGGGGGGAGGGGGCATATTCCCACTTTTTTCTGTGAACTACCCCTGTGCTGAATATCTGAAAGGGAAATTCTATTCATTAAATCCGTCTGTTAGATTTTAGGGGGATAAATTCCCTTTTTTGGCAATCAAGTACCCCTGCAGTGCATAAAATAATTCAATTACATTAGTCTGTCACATATTTCTGTGACCTAAAGCGATTTTTTTATCTTTCTGACACCAGCACTGCATATCTGACAGTCAAATAAAACCAGTAAATACTGTTGTTACATTCTCGGTTGACAAATTCCAATTTCTTTGTGCTAGAAAGTAAATTTTTTGGCCTGCGCTGCATTTCTGACAGTCCCCCAAAAAACGTTTAAATACTGCATTTACATTTTTGATTTAAAAAAGCGCACTTTTTGTGCTAGGTAGTACATTCGCAGTCTGCACTGCATTTTTGACAGTCTAATAAAACCAGTAAGTACTGCTGTTACATTGTCGGTTGAAAAAAAAACACTTTTTGTGTTAGATAGTACATTTGCAGCCTGCGCTGCATTTCTGACTGTCCAATAAAACCGTTAAATATTGCATTTACATTGTTGGTAGTAAAAAACACACTTTTTGGACTAGATAGTACATTTGCAGCCTGCGCTGCATTTCTGACAGTCCAATAAAACCGTTAAAAACTGCATTTATATTTTTGGTTTAAAAAAAAAAAACTTTTTGAGCTAGATAGTACATTTGCAGCCTGCGCTACATTTCTGACAGTCCAATAATATCGTTAAATACTGCATTTACATTTTTGGTTTAAAAAAGCACACTTTTTATGCTAGATAGTACATTTGCAGCCTGCGCTGCATTTCTGAGAGTGCAATATAACCAGAAAATACTACTGTGACATTGTTGGTGAAAAAAATCACTTATTTTTTGCCATAAAGTACATTTGCGGCCTGCACTGCATTTCTGAGAGCGCAATATAACCAGTAAATACTACTGTGACATTGTTGGTGAAAAAGAACACTTATTTTTTGCCATAAAGTACATTTTCAGCCTGCATTGAATTTCTGAGGGTGAAATTTAATCAGCAAATCCAGCTATTAGATTGTGGGTGCACATTTCCACGGTTATCAGACCAGTCATTCCAAGTGAATTAGAGGGTGTGTTCCTGCTGCACTGCATGCCTGACAGGGAAATATATTCTGCAAATTCGGTGGCGTTTAGATTGTTGGGTGATCTATACCCCTTTTTTCTTTTAAACTACCCCTTCAATACATAACTGAATGGGAAATATATTCAGTCAATTTGGCGGCGTTTAGATTGTTGGGTGATCTATACCCCTTTTTCTTTCAAACTACCCCTGCACTGCATACCTGACTGTGATTCTGTGAAATATATTCTGTAAATTCGGCGGCGTTTAGATTGTTGAGTGATCTGTACCCCTTTTTTCTTTCAAACTACCCCTGCACTGCATACCTGACTAGGAAATATATTCTGTAAATTTGGCGGCATTTAGATTGTTGGGTGATCTATACCCCTTACAAGCGCACGTGGGAAGACCCGCTGCTGATGACATTCCCTCCTGACAACGGGGCCTCAGTGGAAGCACAAGGCAAAGGCAGAGGAGGAGGAAGAAGTCGCCAACGCAGCTGGGGCACCGCCAGCACCTCAGAAGGCAGGGTTAGCATGGCCGAAATGTGAAAATGATTTGTCAGCAAGCCACAAGAACAAGCACCACCAGCTGATATGGAACGTCTTAGCAGGAGGCAGCATTTCATCAACATGGTGGAACAGTATGTGTGCACGCACCTACACGTACTGACTGATGGGTCTGCCCCATTCAACTTCTGGGTCTCCAAATTAGGCACATGGCCTGAGCTTGCCCTTTACGCCTTGGAAGTGCTGGATAGTGGGGAGCGGCCGGGAGTGATTTGGATTCGCGATATTTAGCGAATATTAGTATTTAAGATTATTCTATTGATTGCGAAAAAACGGCAATGTACTATTCGCGTAATGCGAATATTCTAAAACACGAATATTTAGCACTAGTGCTATATATATTTTTTTTAGAATATTCGTAATTTTTTTCAATTTAATGTTAACAGTCATTGGCCCAAAAGCAACTTAAGCAGGGAGTAATCATGACTTCAGATGGAAAAAAATGACGAATATTCTCAAATTGAATTGACCCACAAGTCAGTAATGACTCATTACTGATTTTGAATATTCTTCGTTATTTAATATAGTTTATGTTATGCGAAAAATCGATAATAAATATGCGCGTTAATCGAATCGCGTAAGAGCATTAAACAACTTTCCTATTGGGTTGGCTTGGCTTGATAGAATTGTTGAATATGTAGAATATAGCGCTATGTTCATAAACAATTCTACCAAGCCAACTCAATAGGAAAGTTGCTTAACACCCTTATGCATTTCAATTAATGCGCATATTTAATTACCGATTTTTCACATATCATAAACTATATTAAATAATGAAGAATATTCTAAATCAGTAATGATTCATTGCTGATTTTGAATTTTCTTCATTATTTAATATAGTTTATGTTATGCGAAAAATCTTCAATTAAATAAGCGGGTTAATTGAATCACGTAAGGGGGTTAAGCAACTTTCCTATCGGGTTGGCTTGGCTTGGTAGAATTGTTGACGAATATAGCGCTATATTCTACATATTCGATAATTCTACCAAACCAACCCAATATGAAAGTTGCTTAATGCCCTTACTCGATTCGATTAATGCGCATATTTAATTGAAGATTTTTTGCATAACATAAACTATATTAAATAATGAAGAATATTCTAATTCACTAGATATTGCAGCCTTCTCACATTGGCCCACAAGCAAGAAGCAGGCAGGTAATGGGTTCAGATGAAAAAAAATTGACGAATATTCGTTTTTACGAATATATATCACTATATTCAAAATATTCGTGAATTCTCGAAGTTGCGATATTCGTGATTAAAATTCGCTATTCGAATATTCGTGCTCAACACTAGTGCTGGCCTGCCCTGCAGCCAGTGTATTGTCTGAACGTGTATTTAGCATGACAGGGTCGTTATCACAGACAAACGCAGCTGCCTGTCCACAGCCAATGTGGACAAGCTCACGTTCATTAAAATGGACCAGGCATGGATCCCACAGGACTTGTCCGTACCTTGTGCAGAATAGTTATGTATACCTGCCTCACACAGCCATTGCTATTCTCCAGCGCACTTTCTCTTTGTTTTATTTTATATATTCTACAATGTTTTGTGGTCTACCCAAATTAATAAAAAAAAAAGACAAAAAAAGCGTTGGCTACCTCCTCCTCCTCCACCGCCACGTCCACCGCCTCCTCAACCTCCTACTCCACATGGACCTCCTACTCCTAGTTCAAGATAATTTTTTTTAATTTTTAATTATTTTATTTTAAGTCATTTCCCTATCTACATTTGTTTGCAGGGCGCTTGTCATGCTCTTACCCACATTTTGCTGCCTTTTGCAGCCCTCTAGCCCTTTCCATTACTCTTTTAGAGCAATTTTAGTACCCCAAAGTTCGGGTCCCCATTGACTTCAATGGGGTTTGGGTTTGGGGTCAAGTTCAGGTCAAACCCGGACTTTGCAGGGAAGTTCGGCCGAACTCGGCAAACCCAAACTTCCAGGTTTCCGCTCAACACTATTAGGAAACAATTTATTCACAAAATATTACTATTAAGCAGTTCAGAGACAGCTAAGTGATAGTGTAGAGATATAATAAGCACAACTTTCCAAATTTCAATTTCTCTGCTTTTAAAACAGATAGTGATACCTCATATATTAGTTATTACTTTACATTTCCCATATGTCTACTTCATGTTTGGATCATTTTGTCAATGCCATTTTATTTTTTGGGGACATTGGAAGACTTAGGCCTTTTTCACACGGGCGTCATGTTTGACACCCGGATAGGATGCGGGTGCGTTGCGGGAATATGCACGATTTTTCCGCACGTGTGCAAACGTTTGTAATGCGTTTTGCACGCGCGTGTGAAAAATCGCCATGTTTGGTACCCAGACCCGAAGCCGGACTTCATCACTGAAGTCCGGTTTGGGGTATTCTGTAGATTTTATTATTTTCCCTTATAACATAGTTATAAAGGAAAATAATAGCATTCTCAATAGAGAATGCAAAGTAAAAAGGGCACTAGAGGGTTAAAAATAATAAAAACATAAACTTACCCCCTCCATTTGATCGCGTAGCAACCAGTTACCGGTCTCCTGCTCTGTATTCAGCCGGGAAGGGGGTAAAGGACCTTCCGTGACGTCACTGGGTCACATGGTCCAATCACCTGCTTCCATGGAATGGTGTAATTTTTGCGGGATGAGATGACAGTTTGATTGGTACAATTTTGAGGTGCGCATGATTTTTTGATAGCTTGCTATTACACTTTTTGTGATATAAGGCGACAAAAAAATGGCTTTTTTGACACTTTTTTTAGTGTCTCCATATATATGGGCAATTGTCCTATGTAGGGGCTCAACTTTTTTGCGTCATGAGGTGACGGTTAGATTGGTACTATTTTGGGGGCCATACGCCTTTTTGATCGCTTGGTGTTGCACTTTTAGTGATTTAAGGTGACAAAAATAGTTTTCTTTTTACACAGTTTTATTTTTTTATGGTGTTTAGCGGATGGGGTGGATCAGGTGATATTGTTATAGAGCCGGTTGTTACGGACACGGCGATACATAATATGTGTATTTCTTTCTTTTTTTTTCTCTTTTTTTATTATAAAATCAGGGAAAAAGGGCGTTTTTTTCTTTTTTTTACTTGAAACTTTATTTTTAATTAAAAACACTTTTTTTTACTTTTTTTTAAAAACTCTATGTCTGTCCCACTTTGGGACTTCATCTTTTGGGGGTCTGATCCCTCTGCAGTGCATTACAATCTTTTGGGTCTGATCCCCTCTTTAATGCATTGCCTGTTAGTGGATTACATTAACAGGTTACCTAGGAGACCCAGCCTGAGGCTGGATTTCCTGGGAACCCATAGAACGCAGGTCCCCATGCCGTGCAAGGTATTGGGCAGCCTCTGCATGGCATTAGGCTGCCTTGTCACACATCGGGTCCCATGCCACAGCAGCGCAGGGCCCGTATGCGCTCTTTCATCCGCCGCAAACCACTTCTATGTCGCGGTCAGCACTGACGTGGCATAGAAGGGGTTTATCCGCCGGCATCGCTGTAAACAGCGATGTCGCCAGGTACAGCAGGGGCCCGGCTACCAGGGACTGCCGGACCCTTGCTGTGATCGGGCGAGCACAGCTCCTGCACCCGCCCGATCGGCCCGCCGTGCATGTATAGCGGAATGTGTTCTGGCACAGCATCCCCCACCCTACATGCACGGCATTTTGCGTTAAGGAGTTAAAGGTGTTCCAATACTACTAATTTTAGGTTGCTTGCATCCTTTAATACATAAGTAATACTACAAATTTTAGGGTGTTTATGTTCTTTTCTACATAAGTATACAGTTTTGTTCAAAATTATTCAACCCCCAATGCAGTAAAGGGTTTTAGGGAATTTAGTGTACATTTGTAATTGTGTTCAGAATGAAATCTTACAAGGACTTTTTAAAGAACCAAATGCAACTAAAATGACATCAATTGTTTTTGTAATACAGTATTAAATGTTTTTTTGTGATTTCTTCATTGACACAATTATTCAACCCCTTAAAGACTACCACTCTTAAGAACAGAGGTTCATTCAAGTGTTTTCGATCAGGTATTGAAAACCCCTGTGGATGTCAAGGAGTAGCAATCATGCATAATAAGCACCAATTAGGCAGATGTAAAATGACTGTGATACTCAGCTCCTTCTAGACATTTACTGGTGTGTTTACAAACATGGTGAAGTCAAGAGAATGGTCCAGGAAGACAAGAGAAGAGGTGATTTCTCTTCACAGGAAGGGCAATGGCTATAAGAAGATTGCAAAGATGTTAAACATACCAAGAGACACCATAGGAAGCATCATTCGCAAATTCAAGGCAAAGGGCTCTGTTGAAACGCTACCTGGTCGTGGCAGAAAGAAGATGCTGACTTCGACTGCTGTGCGCTACCTGAAGCGCAAAGTGGAGAAAAGTCCCCATGTGACTGCTGAGGATCTGAAAAAGATTTCAGCTCAGACAATAAGGCGCACACTGCGTAATGAAGGCCTCCATGCCAGAACTCCCAGGCGCACCCCTAGTTTTGGGATAGTGTTCTGAAACAAAATTAGAACTGTTTGGGCCCATGGATCAACACTATGTTTGGAGGAGGAAGAACAATGCCTATGAAGAAAAGAACTCCTTGCCTACCGTGAAGCATGGCGGGGGTCAATCATGCTTTGGGGCTGTTTTGCTTCTACAGGTACAGGGAAGCTTCAGCGTGTGCAAGGTACCATGAATTCTCTTCAGTACCAGGAGATATTGGATGAAAATGTGATGCAGTCCGTCACAAACCTGAGGCTTGGGAGACGTTGGACCTTTCAACAGGACAATGATCCCAAGCATACCTCAAGTCCACTAGTGCATGGTTGCAGATTAAAGGCTGGAACATTTTGAAGTGGCCATCGCAGTCACCAGACTTAAATCCGATTGAGAACCTCTGGTGGGACTTAAAGAAAGCAGTTGCAGCGCGCAAGCCTAAGAATGTGACTGAACTGATGAATGTGGCTTTTGCCCATGAAGAATGGGCGAAGATACCCGTAGATCGCTGCAAGACACTTGTGTCAAGCTATGTTTCACGTTTAAAAGCGGTTATAACTGGAAAAGGATGTTGTACTAAGTACTAAGATTGAATGTCACTTGGGGGTTGAATAAAACTGATAATGATGTGAGCACAGAAAAGACATTTGTGGTTATTTCATTATAAATGTTATGTTATATTTGTCTGACTTACAAGTGCCTCTTTGATTTAATTGTAAACAAGATGACTGAAATGATCAAAATCAATGTCAAACTGGCCAAAACACTCAATTTCAGTGGGGGTTGAATAATTTTGAACACAACTGTATCTGTTAATCCCTAATTGTGTAATTGGCGTGAAATTGTGCCCTGACACTACTGCTATTTTACACTTACAGTTACTGTTACAGTACAGTATATCTGACAGACAGGTGCCAGGCTCTTCTAAGGGAATGGGCAGCGGCCAAAATGTTTCTGGAGCTGGCAAAAGTAGCAGAAGAAGAAGGGGAGTGGTAGCAGGAGTCGCAGTGACAGGTCAGAGCTGCCAGTGTCATCCAGCAGTTGTGTTTTGACAAGCAACCCAGCTGTCTTTGAATGGTTGAATCGGTCTTCAACATCATTTCAAGTGACATCAGACACCCCCAGCCAGGGGTCAGTGGGCTCCTCTGACAACATGTTTAGTTGGCATGGCCCGGAAACAAGCTTTGTGCCCCCTACTGCCCTAATTCTGACTCTTTCAATTTCTGTTCCTTCTGGCCGGGAAGTTTTGTTTGCCATTAGCTTGGCTTCGCTGTTCAGTGAGGGTGAGCTTATTGAGGACAGTCAGCAGCCAAGATGTGGAAGAGAGATCCAGAGCTTCCTCCAGTAGGCGGACAAGCAGCGACAATAAGAGTCGCGTTGGAGCAGGTGTTGAAAGTGGTCATGCATGCGGCCCTGAGACTGGTGGGCATGACATCAGTGACATGCAGACAGTAGTGGATGATGTAGCCGATCAAACGTGGGAGCCGTGTGAACAGAGGCTTTATCATCATTGTCAGAGGATGAGGGGTGCTGCTTGCAGGTGATGCAGCGGCTGTTCCAGCAGGGTGGTAGCTAGGCAGTGAGTAGGCAGGGTGGCAGCAGCGTGAGGTCTGGAGCCAAACGTGCCCAGGGTAGAACATCTGCTATTCAGCAGCCTACCTATCCAGAAACAAATAGTTGTGCATGGGTTCATTGAGGCAGCAGCAGTCAGCACGGAGTGGTGGGGCAAAAATGCCATACTCACCGGTGTGGGAATTTTTCATCAAGCCGCCAGAGGATGTCAGTTTGGCAATTTGAAGAATCTGTGGGCAGAAGGTGACGCGTGGCCAGAGTGCTGATTTTGGCACCATGGCCCTGCATCAGCACATGCAGTGTCACCATAAAGTGGCCTGGGAAAACAGTGGCGCTAATGTAGTGGTACAGCCTGATGCAGCAACCGCTGCATTATCCATTTGCCCTCACCCCTTCTCCAGCATTCAAGGCTCCACCACCTCAGCAGAAGGTAACCGTGTTTCCTTCCCATCATCTACTGGTCCCAATGCTGATACTCCTCCTACTCATGATTAGTGATGAGCGGCAGGGGCAATATTCGAATTCGCAATATTTGGCGAATATTTGGGTGAATATTTGTCATAAAATTATTTTCTTGATTGCGAAAATCGGCAATGTAATATGCGCGTATTGCGCGTGCAATACAGGCGTGGGTAACTTTTTCTACATTTTTCGAGCTGCTAGAAGTTTCCTGAGACTGGAGTAAATGGTTGGCATGGCAGAACATTACAATAGCTTTATATGCAGATATAGTGCTCCAATATATTCGTGATTGCGCAAATCGTCAATTAATGATGCGCATATTTTGGCGCAATACTTGCAACTTCACATTTTAGCAGGTCTGACTATATATTACTGATTGTTGCACACAACTGTATGGCTTTTCCAGTGTTTTGCGGTCTGTTTTTATCAGATCCCTTTTTCCGTTTTTTGTTTCCGTTGTGTTTCCGTTTTTTCGTATGGCATATACAGTATACAGTAATTCCATAATTAAAATTGGGCTGGTCTTAAAATTTTCAATAGATTGTTCAGCAAAAACGGAACGGATATGGAAGACATACGGATGCTTTTCCGTATGCTTTCCATTTTTTTGCGGACCCATTCACTTGAATCGAGCCACTGAACGTGATTTGCGGACAAGAATAGGACATGTTCTATATTTAAACGGAACGGAAAAACGGAAACGGAAGGTATAAGGAGACACTTTAGTATTTTTTGCAGACCCATTGAAGTGAATAGTTCAGTATACTGTCAGTATACTGAACTGAAAAAACTGACAGTATACGGTCCGCAAAATACTGTCGTGTGCAAGAGGTCTAAGGCCTTATTCACACGTCCGTTGTGTTTTGTGGATCCACGGATCCGCGGATCCGCAAATCACGGACATCGACAATGTGCGTTCCGCAATTTGCGGACCGCACATCGCCGGCACTCTCATAGAAAATGCCTTTTCTTGTCCGCAATTGCGGACAAGAATAGGACATGTTCTATTTTTTTCGGGAATGCAATTGCGGACTGCAAGACATCATGAAAATGCATTCACTTCAGCCACTCTTACACTACAAAACACACCCTCCTTCAGCTGCAAAGGCCGAATAGCATTCCCCAACATCGCCTGACATGCAAAATTTCCACCCGTTGTAACTCCACCCTCCACATGTTGGACTTACTATATGAGCAGAGGAAGGACGCAAATGATTTCTTGATGATGCAGATGACCAGAAGCACTCCCCTGTGTAACCTTGATGTTAGTTTGGCAGTTCATGTGTGACACCTAGAGATGGCCCAAACTATCTGCCGGCGAACAGTTCCCAGCGAACATAGCTTGTTCGCATTCGCCGCGGCTGGAGAACATATGCGATGTTAGATCCGCCCCCTATACATCATCATTGAGCAAACTTTGACCCTGTACCTCACAGTCAGCAGACACATTCCAGCCAATCAGCAGCATACCCTCCCTCCCAGACCCTCCCATCTCCTGGACAGCATCTATCTTAGATTCATTCGGAAGCTGCAGTCTTAGTGAGAGGAGGGACAGTGTAGCTGCTGCTGATTTAATTGGGAAATCAATAGCTAGGCTAGTGTAGTCAGTGTCCACTCCAGTCCTGAAAGACTCATCTGATCTCTGCTGTAAGGACAGCGTCCTGATTGCACCCCAAAAAGCCCTTTTTAGGGCTGCTACATTAGTCTGCTTTTTTTTATTTTCTTTATATACATATTGCAGTTGCCTGGCCTGCCCGTGTGTGAGGTGCTGCAGGCCCACAGACAGTAGTGTGCCCACTGCCAGTGCCCACCACTCATACCGTGTGGCACAGGACTTTGCATTAAAAAAAAGCCTTTAATTTTTACACTTTAGTCTAATTTCAGTTGCTTGCCTGATGCCAGTGTGTGTCAGGCCGACTTCACAGACTGCCCACTGCCAGTGCTCACCACTCATACCGGGTGGCACAGGACTTTGCATCAAAAAAAGGCATTTCATTTTTACACTAGTCTAATTTCAGTTGCTTGCCTGCTGTCAGTGTGTGTCAGGCCGACTTCCACAGACTGTAGTGTGCCCACTGCCAGTGCCCACCACTTATACCGGGTGGCACAGTAGCTTGCCGATAAATAAGGCATTTAATTTTTACATTTTAGTCTAATTTCAGTTGCTTGCCTGCTGCCAGTGTGTGTCAGGCCGACTTCCACAGACTGTAGAGTGCCCACTGCCAGTGCCCACCACTCATACCGTGTGGCACAGGACTTTGCATCAAAAAAAGGCATTTCATTTTTACACTTTAGTCTAATTTTAGTTGCTTGCCTGCTGCCAGTGTGTCAGGCCGACTTCCACAGACTGTAGTGGGCCCACTGCCAGTGCCCACCACTCATACCGGGTGGCACAGTAGCTTGCCAATAAATAAGGCATTTCATTTTTACACTTTAGTCTAATTTCAGTTGCTTGCCTGCTGCCAGTGTGTGTCAGGCCGACTTCCAATGACTTTAGTGTGCCCACTGCCAGTGCCCACCACTCATACCATGTGGCACAGGACTTTGCATCAAAAAAAGGAATTTCATTTTTACACTTTAGTCTAATTTCAGTTGCTTGCCTGCTGTCAGTGTGTGTCAGTCCGACTTCCACAGACTGTAGTGTGCCAACTGCCAGTGCCCACCACTCATACCGGGTGGCACAGTACCTAGCACGCGTAGTACCACTTATCTAAAAACGTCTGAGGACATAGTTGACTGGCTTACATGGCTGGGGGGAAGAACAGACCGTCAATTACATCAGTGAGGACGAGGAACGGGAAATGCTGTCATGTCTGTTGAGGGACCCTCATATAAAAAAGGATGAAGAAGAACGACCTGTACTGGGTGGCCACGCTACTAGACCCCCGGTATAAGCAGAAAGTGGCAGAAATGTTACCAAATTACCGAAAGTTGGAAAGGATGCAGCAGTTCAAAACCAAACTAAAAAATATGCTTTACACAGCTTATAAGGGGGATGTCACAGCACAACAGGAATCTAACAGGGGAAGAGGTGAATGTAATCCTCCTCCTACCACGGCGGCAAGGACTGGACGATTTACAGATGTGTTGTTGATGGAGGACATGCAGAGCTTTTTCAGTCCTACACATCGCCACAGCCCTTCGGGATCCAGCCTTAGAGAACAACTCGACCGACAGGTAGCAGACTACCTTGCCTTAACAGCAGATATCGACACTGTTGTCACTGACAAGAGAAGTCGCCTCGGTCAAAAAAGTGTTGATTACCTCACCTTCATAAAGATGAATAAGGCATGGATCCCGAAGGGACTGACAGTGGGGGATACGCAGGGGTGGGATCCAGCCGGTTCTCTCCGGTTCTGCCGAACCGTTTGTTGAAATCACAGCCGGTTCGCAGGACCGGTGAGAAGCAGGGATCCCGATCCGGTCCTGCAGCTCCCTGCACCACATCACACACACGCCGCTGAACTTACACTCACACACTGGGCCGTTCCGTAGTGAAGCAGTGAGACCTCACTGCTTCACAGCTCAGGAGCTCCCCCTGCTGGCCGCACTTCCTGCTGCTGGCTGTGGGAGGAGCTGTGAAAGCCCGGGAATCAGTCTTCCCTTGCACAGCCTGTAGCAGGGTCAGTGTGGGAGCCGAGCCTGTCATCAGTGGAGAAGGTAAGTATGCTTTTTTTTTTTGTTCTTTGTTTTGCTCCCAACACTTCACACCAAAGGGAGGGAGGGGGAATGGGTGATGGGCACAGCTACTGTGAGGGGGCACAATGTGAGGGGGGAATGATGGCAAAATTACTGTGAGGGGGGAATGATGGCAAAATTACTGTGAGGGGGGAATGATGGCAAAATTACTCTGAGGGGGCACAAATTATGGCAAAATTACTGTGAGGGAGGCACAAATGATGGCATAATAAATGTCAGGGGGCACAAATGATGGCAAAATTACTGTGAGGGGGGCACAAATGATGGCAAAATTACTGTGGGGGAATGATGGCAAAATTACTGTGAGGGGGCACAAATGATAGCATAATAAACGTGAAGGGGCACAAATGATGGCAAAATTACTGTGGGGGGAATGATGGCAAAATTACTGTGAGGGGGCACAAATGATGGCAAAATTACTGTGAGGGGGCGCAAATGATGGCAAAATTACTGTGAGGGGGCACAAATGATGGCATAATTACTGTGAGGGGGCACAAATGATGGCGAAATTACTGTGAGGGGGCACAAATGATGGCATAATTACTGTGAGGGGGCACATAATCTGGGCATTGCTACTGTGAGGGGGGCACATAATATGGCGTTGCTACTGTGAGGGGGCACATAATATGGCATTGCTACTGTGAGGGGGCACATAATATGGCATTGCTACTGTGAGGGGGCACATAATATGGCATTGCTACTGTGAGGGGCACATAATATGGCGTTGCTACTGTCAGGGGGCACATAATCTGGGCATTGCTACTGTGAGGGGGCACATAATCTGGGCATTACTGCTGTGAGGGGGCACATAATCTGGGCATTACTGCTGTGACAGGAACAAAGGTGGGCATAATTACTGTGGGGACACAAGGTGGGCATTAGTACTGTGTGGTAGCACTTAGGGAAATGTCCTAGATTACCCTGCTATATGTTGGCATGGCTCAGTCTTACAGGCCAGCACAGCGCCCCTGCTGGTGATATCACAGGGGCAGTCACCATCCCTTCCTTATGTGATTATTCTTTTTCTCTATCACCACAGGGACCTTGTTCTGGATCTAGTGGACATCACGCCGATGCCAGCGACACCCTGGATAAGGTAGGACCAGATTTTATTAGGACTGGGTAATTGTAGCCATGCATTGGGGTTAGGGATCTTTAACACGAGCGGATCCTGTGAGGCTAATCCGCTGCGTGATAGAGAGCCAAGCCCAGCACGGACAGCAGAGACACAGAGCAGTAACACGATTGATAACGCTCTGTGCCTCTCTGTGATCTTTTACAACAAAATCACAATGAGATAAAGTTGTTACTGTGATTTTGTAGTAAAAAAGATCAGTCAATCATGATACTGCTCCATGTCTCTGCTGTCCGGAATGGGGCTTGGCTCGCTATCACGCAACGGGTTAGACACAAGGAAAAGAGCCCTCTGGTGAGCTGATTCGGTGGTGCAACGGGCCACTTGACTGGATTTTCCCCCAGGACTAAGGCTGCCAGCCCTCCCTGCTGGTGAGTAAGCGGCGTGGCAGCGGCAGGAAGCAGCCAGAGCAGAGGCTGCCTAGAGTTGCTGACAGTCCACAGACAGGAGTCAGGACAGGTCAGGTCGTGTTAGGGACGGGTAGTGAGTGTGATCATGTGACAACAGATGGCAAGGAGGGGGCTGGGGGAGAGAAATGTGACAACATGGAGGATGGAGGGGGCTGGGGGAAATGTGACAACATGGAGGATGGAGGGGCCATGTAGGGAGAAATGTGACAATATGGAGGGGGCCATGTGGGGAGAAATGTGACAATATGGAGGATGGAGGGGGCCATGTGGGGAGAAATGTGACAATATGGAGGATGGAGGGGGCCATGTGGGGAGAAATGTGACAGTATGGAGGATGGAGGGGGCCATGTGGGGAGAAATGTGACAATATGGAGGATGGAGGGGGCCATGTGGGGAGAAATGTGACAGTATGGAGGATGGAGGGGGCCATGTGGGGAGAAATGTGACAGTATGGAGGATGGAGGGGGCCATGTGGGGAGAAATGTGACAATATGGAGGATGGAGGGGGCCATGTGGGGAGAAATGTGACAATATGGAGGATGGAGGGGGCCATGTGGGGAGAAATGTGACAATATGGAGGATGGAGGGGGCCATGTGGGGAGAAATGTGACAGTATGGAGGATGGAGGGGGCCATGTGGGGAGAAATGTGACAATATGGAGGATGGAGGGGGCCATGTGGGAGAAATGTGACAATATGGAGGATGGAGGGGGCCATGTGGGGAGAAATGTGGCAACATGGAGGATGGAGGGGCCAGGGGGAGAGAAATGTGACAATATGAAGGATGGAGGGGGCCATGTGGGGAGAAATGTGACAACATGGAGGATGGAGGGGGCCATGTGGGGAGAAATGTGACAACAGATGGCAAGGAGGGGGCTGGGGGAGAGAAATGTGACAACATGGAGGGGGCCGGGGAAATGTGACAACATGGAGGATGGAGGGGCCATGTAGGAGAAATGTGACAATATGGGAGGATGGAGGGGGCCATGTGGGGAGAAATGTGACAATATGGAGGATGGAGGGGGCCATGTGGGGAGAAATGTGACAATATGGAGGATGGAGGGGGCCATGTGGGGAGAAATGTGGCAACATGGAGGATGGAGGGGGCCATGTGGGGAGAAATGTGACAATATGTGTGTAGTGTATATGGTGTATTTATGTATGTGTACCATGTATATAGTGTATTTATATGTGCTGCATATATATGGTCTATGTATATGTAAACGTGTCGTGACGCGGCGTATATGTGTCGCGACGCTGCGTATCCACCGCGGAATAGGGAACCTGTTGTTAAAAATTTGAATCCCACCCCTGGGGATACGTTTGACTAACAAAAGGCCTGATGACATGCCTTGGCCTCAAAATTGTCCCCACGCTGCTGTATTTAATGTCTGCATACCGGATGACTTTCGTGAATTCTCCGCCACCAATTAGGGTTCAGGCCGCAATGTTTTAGTCACTTTTCTGCCTGGAAAACATCAATTTTTCCAGCCGCTGCTACAACAGCAGCTGCAACAATGCCATTATTCTTCAGGCATGTGTACATGCCTAATTTTTCTGTCCTATGGTGCAGCACTGTGGCTGCAAAAACAAACCAAAAAAAAAAGGCACATACAAGTGTCAATTACCCTTCGTGATCGTTACCTTGTTGTGGTGAAGGGGCTTGCGTATCACAATGAAGCAATCATCACCTCTATGAGTGTGTTGGCAATGTTGCCGCACCCCAGATGATAAGGCCGTTGCTTCATTATGGTCAGACCAAAAGCGATCAGGCGGCTGGATAATATTTCATAGAAAAAACATTAATTTACCTTTTTTTTTTTTAAAGTTGTATGGGTTTTTAATACATAAAATAAAAAATCACAATAAAGTCCCTTAATAGTTTATTAGAAATAATGCAGACCATAATGCAGACTGTGAAGGCATTCGAAGATACCCGGCCAGCGTTTTTTTAACCATCTCCCCGTTCGAAAAATCATTTCAATAAATGGACCCCAGATTGGGGACATAACAGGGATTAAACTGATGAGAATAGTACTACAGAAAATACCACTCATATCGGGTGTGACAGTAAATTGCAAGGCGCAGGCGCAGTGACCGTGGATTAAAACAAAGGGGAGGGAGCCAGCGTTTTTTTAACCATCTCCCAGTTCGAAAAATAAATTCAATAAATGGACCCCAGATTGGGGACGTAACAGGGATTAAACTGATGAGAATAGTACTACAGAAAATACCACTCATATCGGGTGTGAGAGTAAATTGCATGGCACAGCCACAGTGACCGTGGATTAAAACAAAGGGAAGGGAGCCAGCATTTTTTTAACCATCTCCCCATTCGAAAAATCAATTCAATAAATGGACCCTAGATTGGGGACGTAACAGGGATTAAACTGATGAGAACAATACTACAGAAAATACCACTCATATCTAATTTGACAGTAAATTGCACGGCGCAGGCGCAGTAACCGTGGATTAAACAAAGGGAAGGGAGCCAGTGTTTTTTTAACCATCTCCCCGTTTGAAAAATCAATTCAATTCACCTTTCGGGGACCCTTGATGTTGTACGTGGCTGGGTGGAGGAAGAAACCTTCAATGACATCACTGGGACATGGCTAGCTTGGTATCCAACCTTGTGCAAATGGGGAGTTTGCGGTTGTTCAAATGGACTGTTTGCAGTTGTTTGCGGTGCATTAAAAGGGGAGTTTGGTCTGTCAATGTCTGTGAAGCGGGCATAACCCTTACACTACCTGATCGATACAACATCATACCTGATCGTATACACACACTGGATGTTTTAAAGCATGTTATTCCAAACAATTTTGGAATGTTAGTTGATTTATGCCCCTTATGGACTAAAACCCGACTCTGTGTCCACTACGTAATTTTCCATGGGAGTTTTGCCATGGATTCCCCTACGGCATGCCACAGTCCAGGTGTTAGTCCCCGTGAAACAACTTTTTCATCACTATTGTGGCCAGAAAGAGTCCCTGTGGGTTTTAAAATTCGCCTGCCTATTGAAGTCTATGGCGGTTCGCCCAGTTCGCCCGTTCGCCCGAACTGAAAATTTTATGTTCACAACATCACTAGTGACACCTACAGATTGCTCAGGCCATTTGAGGAGGCCACTTTATTTGTCAGTTGACAGGACTACAGGATGAATGACAATTTCACTCTTTCACGCCCTGGAGCAGATCCTAATAAATCTGGCTGGACAGGGGACCGGACAAATGGCAACTACATCTATACCTGAGCCCTTTGGAGGATGAACTGGAGGAGAAGAAGGAGCAGGAGAAGCATAAGAAGCTGGAGGGCGATGAGGAAGGCCAGGCAGATGACCCTGACACGCCGTTGCAGTATGCAGTGAAGATGGAGGTAGGGAGTCCCTCTGAGTCCCTTGTACAAATTGGCAAATGCATGTTAAGTTGCTTGCGTAGTGAGAGCCGTATTATCACCATTCGGTAGAAGGTGGACAACTGGCTCTCCACCATGTTAGACCCTCACCTTTTTTCCACCTGCTGAGGAGGATAAACTCAACTACTATTGAGACTTCATATGTAGTCAGTTGGCCGCTGCATATATGCGCCATCGTCCATCCTCACAAAGGTCTGACTGAGGGGGTTTCTCTGCACTCATGCACCACTGCCACATGACTGCTGGAGGGGCATGGGAGGCAGGAGCAACACTAGCTCCATCAGCAGCAACATAAGTCTTGAGTCTCTAATGAGCAATGTTCTTCACCCAACTACTGAAGAAACCACCCATCAGCAACAGCAATAAATGGAGCAGAACCTGAACTAACAGATGGTGGCATACTTGGACTTCACCCTGCCACCCCACATCCAAGATCCCCTGGACTACTGGGCAGCCAAACTTGATTTGTTTCCCCAACTGGCAGAGTTTGCCCTGGACAAGCTTTCCTGCCTAGCCAGTAGTGTTGCTTAGAGCAGGTGTTTAGTGCAGCGGAGGGCATAGTTACTCCAAGGAGAACTAGTCGCTTTTCCACCCAAAATGTTGAAAGACTAACCTTTGTGAAGATGAATCAGGCATGAAACAGCCAGGATTTCCACACACCAGTGCCTGATACATCAGAGTAGATCATTCTGGGTTCCACACCAAATATTTGTGAAAAAAGACCTGTTCCTTTTGGCCATCTGCTTCAGCTACTATTCTGATGTTGCCACCCGCCTGATGCCACACACCTGCTACCTCTGCTGCCATCTTCTCTTGCTGCCACCCACCATCTTGTGGTGTTACTGCCACTGCTGTTGCCCCCCACCTCCCCACTCTGTGCAGTTACAACCCTCACCACTCTGTGACTGGGCCACTATGTTGACTCCTCATGCGGTTGCCACCCTCCTGACTCTGTGACTGGGCCATTGTGTTGACTCCTCACGCGATTGTCATCCTCACCACTCTGTGACTGGGCTACTATGTTGAATCCTCATGTGGTTGCCACCCTCACCACTCAGTGACTGGACCACTACGTTGACATATGGTTGTCACCCTCACCACTCAGTGACTGGACCACTATGTTGACTTCTCATGCTGTTGCGATCCTCACCACTCAGTGACTGGGCCACTCTGTTGACTTCTCATGCGGTTGCCACCCTCCCCACTCTGTGACAGGGCCACTAGTGTCCCTGTTTGACCTTGTTGACGTCACTATTTTACCTTTCTTGTGATCTGTCTGAAAAATGAAAACACAAAGGATCCTGTCGTTGGAGCATCCGTAAGGCCTCTATCACACAGTCGCTATTTTGCATCAGGATTTGTTCATGATTATGAAGCCGAAAGCAGTAGTGGGTACAAAACACATAAGACATGCAAATAATCCAATCACGTGTCATCTCTGCTTAGGATCCACTCCTGTTTTATTTTTGGCCTTAGCAATACTAATGGATTACTGACCAAATACTGACCGTTTGAAGGCAGATGCTCAAAGGACAGGATTTTGTGACTGAAGGGAAAAATCTTGAGCCACTGCACGGTTCTTTATACCTGACGCTAACATTGACCTGTGAGGCTGAGTTCACACTTGAGTTATTTGGTCAGTTTTGAAGTGTGAAGTGATTCTCATAATGACTCACAGTAACTGTTTCACTACCACAGCAGACTAGCTATGCATGTTTCTGCAATGCACAGTGTTGTACACTGATATATAGGTTATCTTCAGCCAGGAGATTTTTAATGTGGTTCGTCAAGAATAAATTTGGATCAAATCAAATTTTGGGGGAAAATTCTGTGAAGCGTCCGAATTGAATTTTTGAAAACATCGCTCATTTCTAGCTGTGAACCCTGGCTCCAAGGCTCATAAGTAACCTCCATGCCTTTCTACTGTGACTGAGAAGAGTAGTGAGCCATCCAATCCACAATCTCATCCTCTTTCTCCTCAATGATAATGTTCTGCCTTTCCAAAGCCAGGGAGAACCGTAGCCTACTACTTCTGAATCGATAGTTGGTGCTGCTACTACCCACATTCTGGCTCTGGCAAAACATGGCCTGGCCCTGGGTCTTTCGTTTGTAACCCTTCCATATTCCTGAACTGTTTAGCCTAATATACACAGTCACACGATGTATGGAATGGTTTGCAAGTCTGTTTTCTTTTTCTAGTGTAAAACATAAGTTACTTTTCTACTGTACAAGCCACTATGAGACCCCCCCCCCCCCCCCCACACACACACACACACACACACACTAACTTGAGCTGTCTGGAGATGCCCTGACAGATTTCAGATTAGTTTTTCCTGTGTTTTCATGTAGAGATTTTAAACGCTACCCTCTGTATTGTAAACCCGTACATATTAAATGGTAAAACACTCGGTAACACTGACATGGAAAAGGATCTAGGAATTTTAATAAACAGCAAATTAAGCTGCAAAAACCAGTGTCAGGCAGCTACTGCCAAGGCCAATAAGATAATGGGTTGCATCAAAAGGGGCATAGACGCCCGTGATGAGAACATAGTCCTACCACTTTACAAATCACTGGTTAGACCACACATGGAGTACTGTGTACAGTTCTGGGCTCCTGTGAACAAGACAGACATAGCAGAGCTGGAGAGAGTTCAGAGGAGGGCAACTAAAGTAATAACTGGAATGAGGGATCCACAGTACCCTGAAAGGTTATCAAAATTAGGGTTATTCACTTTAGAAAAAAGACAACTGAGGGGAGATCTAATAACTATGTATAAATATATCAGGGGTCAGTACAGAGATCTGTCCCATCATCTATTTATCCCCAGGACTGTGACTGTGACAAGGGGACATCCTCTGCGTCTGGAGGAAAGAAGGTTTGTACACAAACATAGAAAAGGATTCTTCACTGTAAGAGCAGTGAGACTATGGAACTCTCTGCCTGAGGAGGTGGTGATGGTGAGTACAATAAAGGAATTCAAAAGGGGACTGGATTTATTTCTGGAGTGTAATAATATTACAGGCTATAGGTACTAGTTGATCCAGGGAGTTATTCTGATTGCCTGATTGGAGTCGGAAAGGAATTTTTTTTTCCCCTTAAGTGAGGAAAATTGGCTTCTGCCTCACAGGGGTTTTTTGCCTTCCTCTGGATCAACTTGTAGGAAACAGGCCGAACTGGATGGACAAATGTCTTTTTTCGGTCTTATATACTATGTTACTATGTTACTATGTTACTATGTAAAACACACGTTGCACACTTGTTATTCCCCGTTAAAAAATCCTTGAACTGTCTGTGCATCCTCTGTTAAATAGTTGTGCCTTTTATCTATGGTGTTTTCACTGAAAAGCCCCACCCTCTCCGCTGGATTGTAAATCACATGTTGCACACTCATATTGCTATATTTTGTTTAAAAAAAATAAAAAAAATTGAACTGTCTGGAGATGCCCTGCCCCTGACACAGATTTCAGACTGGTAGTTCACACTCAGAGATTTAAAATGGTACCTTCTGGATTGTAAAACAAATGTTGCATACTTGTATTACTATTTTTTGCAAAACAAAAAAAAAAGCCTTAAAAGCTATGTATACCTTTGGGGGCAATTTTTTTTATTATTGCATTGTACTCATTTTAAACTAAAAATAATTTCTTCAATTGGTCTTTATTAAAAATATGGAGCCCTTTTTTTTCTGTAAATAGCTTAGATGCTCTAGTAGCCGCATCTGGCTTTTCTCTCTTTTCTGTCAGTTGGGGAGCTGACTGGCTCCTGATCTCTGCCCCCAGACATTATAAACACTCATTATAGCTCAGTTCTTATCTTACTTATAAGAATGTGGCTTAAATAAGTTTTTATGTCCTTTTAGTAGTTTAGAGATAAGGTTTATTAGATGACTAGCACAAAGTGAAAATACCAGTCACACAGTTAGAAAAACAATTAACCCTTTGTGACAGAATGGCTTAATATATTTTTATAAAGGCCAATTGAAAATATGACTTCTAGCCAAAAATGAATAAAATATATCTATTTAATATAAATATAATTATAATAAAAAACATTTGGATCGTAAAACACATTGCACACTTGTATTGCTATTTTTCGCCAAAAAAACAAAACAAACATTGATCTGCCTGGAGATGCTCTAACACCTATTTCGGACTAGGATTTCCCATTTGAGATTTAACACGCTATCATCTGTATTATAATATACATGTTTTACACTGGTATTGCTATTTTTCAAGGGGGAAAAAAATGGAGATTTCCTGACACATATTTTGGACTAGTATTTCATGTGTTTTCACTGAGAGTTAAATATTACCCTATAGATTGTAAAATGTATGTTGTACATGTATATTGATATTTTCCCAAACCAAAAAAAATAATCATCTGTCTGGAGATGCTGTGTCCCAGATTTTGGACTATTATTTCAGGTGTTTCACTGAGATTTAAAATCCTGCCTATCCTCTGGATGTAAAAGATGTTATACAGGTCTATTGATCTTATTCATACATACACACTAAGGCCCCTTTCACACGGGCGAGTTTTCCGCGCGGGTGCAATGCATGAGGAGGACGCATTGCACCCGCACTGAATCCGGACCCATTCATTTCTATGGGGCTGTGCACATGAGCGGGGATTTTTACGCATCACTTCTGCGTTGCGTGAAAATCGCAGCATGCTCTATATTGTGCGTTTTTCACGCAACGCAGGCCCCATAGAAGTGAATGGGGCTGCGGGAAAATCGCAAGCATCCGCAAGCAAGTGCGGATGCGTTGCGATTTTCCCGCATGGTTGCTTAGCAATGGGACCACATCTTTATTATTTTCCCTTATAACATGGTTATAAGGGAAAATAATAGCATTCTTAATAAAGAATGCTTAGTAAAATGAAGATGAAGGGGTTAAAAATAATAAAACTTAACTTAACTTAGCCACTTGATCGCGTAGTTGCGATCTGTCTTCTATCTTCAAGCTTCAGCTAACAGCTAAAGGACCTGTGATGATGTCACATCACATGGTCCAATCACATGGTCCATCTTACCATGGTGATGGACCATGTGATTGGACCATGTGTTGTGACGTCATCACAGGTCCTTTAGCTGTTAGCTGAAGCTTGAAGACAGAAGACAGATCGCAACTACGTGATCAAGTGGCTAAGGTAAGTTAAGTTTTATTATTTTTAACCCCTTCATCTTCATTTTACTAAGCATTCTTTATTAAGAATGCTATTATTTTCCCTTATAACCATGTTATAAGGGAAAATAATAAATTCGCCAGAATACTCTACCCGAAACCGGACTTCAGTGATGAAGTCCGGCTTCGGGTCTGGGTACCAAACATGGCGATTTTTCACACGCATGTGCAAAACGCATTACAAACGTTTGCACCCGCGCGGAAAAAACGCGCATATTCCCGCAACGCACCAGCCTCTTATCCGGGCGTCAAACATGACGCCCGTGTGAAAGAGGCCTAACACTTGAGAAAGAAATGTATTTCTTTTCAAACAGGAAAAAAAGAAATGTTCTTGCAAGTAACTTGCTTTTGAGGTTCCACTGCAGCTGCAGCTATACTAGGAGGCACGCCCAGCCTCAGCTCCTCACTCCTAACTCCCTGGATGAAGCCTTTTCCTATTCTACACAATTCTTCTTCTTCTAGCCTTTCTCTTTACTGTCCATAAGATCATTTTCTGTCAGACACTGCATAGAACCATCCACTCTCATTTACAGCTCAACATGATGTTCTAGTCAGTCTGCAATGGCGCCTCCCTGTCTGCTACAGCACTGATTTGGCTCATCCAAGATTTATGTCGGCCTGTGAGCCAATCAGGGCAACCTCTCCCCCCCATGATTCCTTTCAGGGTTATGTGAGCATCCTTTTTCTTCCTCCCTTGTGCTTTTTCCAGCCGACATGCAGTAAAATATTTCAGAGCTCCGTTTTACTGGATTTGTCTGAAGCAAACCCGAAAAAGCTTTGGGTATTTCTCGCAGGCAAATTTTCAGTTCATTATGTACTGATTCACTCATCTCTAATTTGAGCTATGGGGGCCTATATTAAGAGATACCCCTTACAACCACCAGTCCTGGTGAGCAAAAACACCAATCTGGTCATCTGTCAGAGGGACTGCCTCCCTTTGTGATGCTGCCATTGCTATTAATTGTACCATTACAAGGTTTAAACATCCAGAGGTTTCTCCATTCCCAGTCTTCACCTGCCCCCTCCCACTTCCATCCAATGCCCAATGTGGTTGTATGGGCACAGCTACAGTGTCCCCAAGCTTACATAATCTGATCCCAAGAGGTTAAAATAGATAGTTTTCTTTGATTAACATTTTACAGTTTACATATACATTTATTCTATGTTAAGATGTTGCTAAACTACATGTATTCAAGTACATTGCTATTGTGGTATTATACTAATGCTGAGCTATAACCTGTATTATGGACCCCAGCTGCTTTAAATTTTTCTGCCATCACAACTGGAATCTGGCATTCCTTACATGTGTAATGTCTGTGCTTATTCTAGTGATTTACATGCCCGGATGTGTGATTTTTTTCACACCAGTTAGAATTTGATTTAAAAAAAATGTAACTGTTCTCATGCAGTATAACATCTTTCTAAAGGCTCCTTTACATGGTCTGACTCAGCAGGCAATTATTGGGAATATACTGTTTACCATCTTTAAACGGGGTGTATTTATCTGGAATGAGCACTCCCGTTAATTGCCCTGATTGTCAGACTGTATAATGGGGCTTTAAGAGAAACCAGTAGAACACAGCTTTGGACATGCAAATTATACAGTATCTCAGGAACACAATTAATTAAGGTAATTTATTTACAAATATATTCTTCAATGTTCTATATAGATTATATCTGTTTATAAACTGAGAAACATACATGCATAGTGTTAACTTGGACAAAATTATATTTTAGTACTTATTTTTAGTCTGATTTGTTATATCAGTTTAAATGCTTTTTTAATTTCATCAAATTGAAGAGACCATCCTACACAAACAGAAAACTTTTAGTTCCATTTTGTTTCCTAAGCTTTACATGCTATGAAATGCAAATCAGGAGAAAAATGTACATTTCTACTTAAAATTATATTAGAAAATGTATGTGAAAACTACAACTACACTCCCAAGCAAATTAGCATAATTTTACAGCTAGGAATTCTTGCTACCATAGAAATAGCACTGGTTATTTGCTTATAAATAAAAAATCAATGTTATTTATTATGTGTTGCAGTAGAGTAATGAATGTTTAATGTTCCTGAATGAAGTGTATGTTTCTTTGATATAACCTATTTACAGCTGATGACAAAAAATAATTATTTTTCCATTTTCCGAACAGCACATATAAATTTAATTTTGTGACATTGATGATTCTCCTTAGCTTGGCATTCTGCATGTCCCTTACAAGGCATTTAGAGCTGAGAGAATTTTTGTCTAGCCTTTCTTCCATTCATGGCTGATGTTTTGTAAAGACCAATTTGTCCCTGCATGCACTTTGTTACAATGTTATTGTGCAACGTCCTAATCAGTTTTTTTGGAAAAGTGTCACAAAGTGAGATTCATGGAACAAGAACCCCTGAATGTACATTTATCCTGGTATAAAATTCAGATCAATTCTAAAGCATTAATCAGTTATTTAATTCATTATTTAGACATAAAAGAGGCCAGGGGACAATTTTTGTTCTGATCAAACTGCTCTGTGCCTTTCTGTGGGGATCTCGTTTTGTGCCACTGTAAGTGAACAAAACCCATACAGTACTCATGCTGTTTGTTACCTCAATAGCAAAAGAATGAAAAACAAAGAACCATTATAATGCAGAAGAAGTAATATTCGCTTTTATGTGATTTTTGCAGTTCTGCAATTAAAAAAAATAAGAATGGCAAATTGAAGAGTGCTGAAAATGGGTGTAGAATTTGAGGTAGGGGGTGTGTAAAATGATGGGGAAAAGAAAAACAAGGCAGATAAAGAAAAACGGGGAAAAGACTATAGGTAAAACTTTTTGGAATTTTTTCTATGTGCTTTGGATTAACAAAAACAATTTCTCTAGTATTTTAATCAAATATTAAAATGAATTCTAAATGGTAAATTAACGTAAAATATGTAAAATAAACCAAAATAAATATGATAAAGTCACAAGCATCTGTCCTTGTCCTGACAGCTAAAATATCATGAATGATATAAATCAGTATTCAAAGCATAAGGAATTCCCAGATCATTGTGACACAACTGCACTAATTATTTTTATACTTCCAGACAATTCCTACATGGCATAAGTAACACAATTAAATTTCTATTTAATTATTGTTCCAAAAAATCAAGACAAACATCAGTTGATTCTTAGATTGGAATTCAAAGACATATTAAGAAATAATCTGTAAAATATTTAAAATATGATTATATTATTGCAATACCCATATGAAAAGAGATATCACACAGGCAGTGTAAACAGTCATATTTTGGGATATTTATATGCAGAATATATAAAATATATAAAAGGAAAACAATATCAAAATATACTAAAATAGGCAAATGTTTGCCTTTATGGCGAATAATATCTGTATTGTTTCGCTTCATCTAATTGCCAATTAGATAAATGTTTACTGTTATATACCAACTGTATATAAATGTAAATAATTATAATGTAGAAAATAAATACACATAACTAAATCCCTTATTCATTCAAAATAAATTTGCACCAACAGAAATAGTTTTTGTGGAAAAGCAATGTTCTCCTGTATTAAAACTTAATACAGTATAAGAGTAAAGAAGGGCTGCAGTATTGTAACATACTGGGAGTGTGGTTGAAAAGCTGCCTGTATTTCTTTAGCCATATTTGTGCATGCAGCATCAGGACAAAGGAATCAGCAGTGCCGCATTCTCAGCTCCTTGCCTAGTGGGCTATCACACTCAATCATGCAAAGCTAGCTAACACATTCTACACCTTGAGAAAAGCAGTCAAAGGTGTTGGAAAGGTATTTAGATAATATCAAATGGGTTCAGTAAGTATAATAGGATCCTTTTTGAGCAACAAATGAATTAAACAATGAATTAATTGCACTTCAAATCATTTTATTAGTCATGTACAAAATACACAAATGCACAATTTAAAGGTTCAGAAAAGAATAGTACAGAAAAGATCTTAAATTAAGAAAAAAAAAGATTTGTATGATCATTCATGTATGTTCATGACTGTAGAAAGAAAAATTCTGCAAAATAAGGTTGTGTGAATAATAAGGGAATAGAATATGTCATTTAAATATTTCTATTGATTATATTAAAGATACAAAGTGCATGCTAAATTTTAGGTGATGGTACCTCACAGATATATAATGCTAAAACATTTTTAGGAACTCTTTCCAAAAAAGCTATAGCATTAAGGCTATGGTGCTAGGCTATATTAACAATGATATCGTTGAGTTTTGTTTTCAAAGAATACAAAATGGATCCAGATACAGTTTTATGTGTAATCGGTCGATAGGGTGTTTATTTTTTATTTTTTGTGAAAGAGAGTAGAGGTTTTTTTGTCATCAAATGAAATAAACCATGAGGTAAATGGCTTTACGCAAAATATAACATCTGTATTGAAATGTAACACGAATATATGGACAAACAATGTGTACAAGCCATAGGTAGGGGCAGGAGGGGCAATGTTGCTGCCCATGGCAGTGGTGTCAGAATGCCACCACTACCATCTGTCTCTAAAGTTCATCTGTAGGATGAGCAATCATTCTTGTCCTTTAATATATTTCCAAAGCATTCCCTTATTTTATACAGGGAAAAATGACTGGAAAAACATTCAAAAAACAATGGTGCCCTAAGCCGGAGGTTCTCAAGGCACGGTATGCGTACCATAGCCCTGAGGGGCTGAGGGGTTAATTTATCTGAAATAGTTGCGGGTGGGCAGTCTCCGGTGCACAGGTTTTGCTGTACAGAGTATGTACAGTGAAATATGTGGACTGGAGACTACTCACCTGGAACTAATACGGCTATATTTACACTGCCAGCACCACATAGTAGGAAGTGCAGGCAAAGTAGAAGGGTTCTCTATGAAGCTGGGGGAATATTATGGGGGTATTTATATAAAATTATGGGGGCTATAATACTACTAGGGAGTACTATGGAGGACATTAATACTACTAGGGCACTATACGGGGGGATTTTTTTTCTACTGGGAAACATTATAGGGGCTTTATTGATACTGGATGCACTATAGGACAGCCTTATAACTTCTGGGTAATACTATGAGGCTTTATTACTACTGTCCCCATTTTAGTGGATACTAGTGCTACTGGGGGCACAAAAAGGGGGCATAGTTACTACTTGGAGCACACTGTAGGAGCTTTAAGACTACTGGGAACATTATGAAGGCCTTTACTACCATTTGGGCTTTAATGCTAGTGGGGTACTATAAGGGGACATATTTACTACTGGGGCACACATTTAGGGCTTTAACGCTACTGTGGGCACTGTGACAGTACACTTATTAAGGCATTATTACTAGGGAGGCATTATGATGGGCTCTACTTCCACTGGAGCTACTAGAGGGGGAATTATTACTATAAAGGCATTATGATGGGCTTTATTACTACTGGGGGGGGGTATGAGACACATGATTACTAGTACTGGGCAGTATGGGGGCATTATTACTTATTGGGCACAATGGGGAACATTATATCTTTTGGGGCATTGTAGGGGCACTATAACTACTAAGGGTACTCTTAAATAAATTATTACTATTGGTCGGACTTTTGGGACCACTATCACTGTGGGGGCACCCTGGCACAGTATCAGCTTTACACTATTATTTTTATTTTTCATTCATCTAAACTACCATTGTGCAGTATGGATCTAGTAACCTACATTTAAGCCTTAGTGACTGCTTAGACTGTGCAATCTGTTTTCCTGCAGTTTTGGTATGTTTTCTGTATTCTGAGCTCTTGCTGCCTGCACCAAGATCCCTGGCCCTGACAGGTTAGTTGCCAACTACACTGGGACTTAACCAGGAGATAGCAGTCTGGTTGCTTCCCTGCAGTAAAGGCCAGATCCCTGTAATGGGGTTAAAGCATGACTACAAGGGGAGCACAAGGATAATGCCCTTAGGGTTAGCCCTAAGCCAAACTGGTTAGTTGGAACAGTGGGTCTGCACAGAAGGAAACAAACAGCTATGTTGACTTGAAAATAAGATGTCTCAGTATATCACTGAGGAAGAAACCAATTGTGAGTTTCGAAATGCGTCTCATGAATTAATGTATAGCGGAGGAGAAAATAATTACAAGTGCAAGAAAATTTATCACGAAATTAAGTCAGAGTCCCAGTCCCCCTAGACCACATGCGCAAGAAGAAAGGGTACAAAAAGTAGCGCATAGCGAGGATCGCAGAGGAGAGACAAACAGCGGGATAATAGCCACTTATGTACTATACCATTACCCAGCACATAAAATAAGACATCAATATGGTGCAGGATTGAAGTGCTAAATATACACTCACCTAAAGAATTATTAGGAACACCTGTTCTATTTCTCATTAATGCAATTATCTAGTCAACCAATCACATGGCAGTTCCTTCAATGCATTTAGGGGTGTGGTCCTGGTCAAGACAATCTTCTGAACTCCAAACTGAATGTCAGAATTGGAAAGAAAGGTGATTTAAGCAATTTTGAGCGTGGCATGGTTGTTGGTGCCAGACGGGCCGGTCTGAGTATTTCACAATCTGCTCAGTTACTGGAATTTTCACGCACAACTATTTCTAGGGTTTACAAAGAATGATGTGAAAAGGGAAAAACATCCAGTATGCGGCAGTCCTGTGGGCAAAAATGCCTTGTTGATGCTAGAGGTCAGAGGAGAATGGGTCGACTGATTCAAGCTGATAGAAGAGCAACGTTGACTGAAATAACCACTCGTTACAACCGAGGTATGCAGCAAAGCATTTGTGAAGCCACAACACGCACAACCTTGAGGCGGATGGGCTACAACAGCAGAAGCCCCCACCGGGTACCACTCATCTCCACAAATAGGAAAAAGAGGCTACAATTTGCACGAGCTCACCAAAATTGGACTGTTGAAGACTGGAAAAATATTGCCTGGTCTAATGAGTCTCGATTTCTGTTGAGACATTCCAATGGTAGAGTCCGAATTTGGCGTAAACAGAATGAGAACATGTAGCCATCATGCCTTGTTACCACTGTGCAGGCTGGTGGTGGTGGTGTAATGGTGTGGGGGATGTTTTTTGGGCACACTTTAGGCCCCTTAGTGCCAATTGGCCATCGTTTAAATGCCACGGGCTACCTGAGCATTGTTTCTGACCATGTCCATCCCTTCATGACCACCATGTACCCATCCTCTGATGGCTACTTCCAGCAGGATAATGCACCATGTCACAAAGCTCGAATCATTTCAAATTGGTTTCTTGAACATGACAATGAGTTCACTATACTAAAATGGCCCCCACAGTCACCAGATCTCAACCTAATAGAGCATCTTTGGGATGTGGTGGAACGGGAGCTTTGTGCCCTGGATGTGCATCCCTCAAATCTCCATCAACTCCAAGATGCTATCCTATCAATATGGGCCAACATTTCTAAAGAATGCTATCAGCACCTTGTGGAATCAATGCCACGTAGAATTAAGGCAGTTCTGAAGGCAAAAGGGGGTCCAACACCGTATTAGTATGGTGTTCCTAAAAATTCTTTAGCTGAGTGTATATATATATATATATATTTATATTATGCCATTGTCTAATATATTCATAATTTCAGAGAGGAGATAAGGTGAAAGGTAGCCACTCATGTAGTTTTTGAAATTTGAGTTGCGAAATGCTCAGCTGCTTCTGTAGCATTAACTATAACAGAGATAGTCATATGTACTGTATGTGACGCCACAATGTCTGTTCTTCTCTGAAATAGATGCCCACTATGAGAAATTCATGACATATATTGGTAATATACTATAAAATGTTTTAGAGGGGAATACTTTTTCAGTTTTATTGCAGCACATAAGAGTCATACAGGTGTGTCCACCCCTTACCTCTAATTTAAGGGGTTGGCCACTTTCTGGCTACTGTTGACCGATATGTTTGTAAGATGACTATGACACTTACTAATATAGCCTCTGTTGATATTCTGCACCATGCTCTATATTTCTTAAGCCATGTCCCCTTATTTGGCTGTGCTGTCCACATAGAGTTCCTGCCCATAAGATGGCTGCTGATGGAGGGTCATGTGAATCACTCAGCCTCCTCCATTGTAACACACTGAACCTACACTAAACTCCCAAAAGTGCAAGTGCAGATGGCAGGTGCAGTGTATTTGAAGGGAGGAGACATCACATGGAGGTGATTTTCCAATTCACATGATCAGGGTGGCAGACCATGCGACTGCTATGGGGCCCAGGGCAAGAGGGGGCTCAGTCTTAGTTGGGATTATCTCCTCTTCTACTAGAGGTGAAAACATGGTCAGGAGTCTACCTCTAAAGGAACAACTTTTAGAAAATGAGGCAGTGGAAAAACGCCACTGCACATGACTCTCCATCAGCAACCATTTTATGGACAGGACATCAGTGTGGACAGCAGAAAACAAGGGAGCATACCTTATGAATTAAAAAAAATTATACAGAATTTCAACAAAGGCTATATTTGTAAGTGCCATATAATAATCTTACAAACACATTAAACAGCAGCAGCCAGAAAGTGGCTAACTTCTTTTGGGTTCTAATTTCTTATGACATGAAGTTCATGACATGCTAGCAAAAGCCTTGACATTTAATGCCATTTAGGTTTAGGAGTCCATTAAGCTAAAATGAAAACCTTTATTCCAAGGTTATGCTGGTGAAACTTCTCAAATTCTGAATATTCATTTTTGTGGTGTAGCAATACATGATCCAAAAAGTTAAAAAAGAAAACAACAAAATATGGCCTCCCAAGTCTCAGCTAAGGTCAGCATGATGAATGCAAAAAAAAATAAAAAATAAATAGTGCTATCTAAATGCAGCACCACCTTTACAAAACGCACGAGGATAATTCCTAAGCCATTGAAAACAATTTTCTCTAAACCAGTCACAAGTGAAACTTCAGAAAACTCTCATTCCAACAGTCAAACTGTAAGAAAATACTCTGGTAACTAGAGATGAGCGAATTTCATATTTTAAAATTTGTTCACGCTTTGTTTGGTGGTAAAAGCAGAATAGCGTTATGGATTCCATTACCGCGGACCATAACGCAATTCTTTAGAGGCATTACGTTATTCATTCCGTCATAATAGAAGTCTATGGGCTGCAAAACGGATCTATCCCATTTCCGTTATGCAGGGGAGTCCTCCTCGCTCATTTCTAGTGGTCACCATCTGGAATCACAGCCAGCTAAATAATAAACCAATAACAGTCTTCATTAACCACTCTGGTTGGTATGAAGCTATAGCTACCCCTAGGTTCTTCATCCGATCTTGCCACAAGGCTGGATGGACCTAGTCTAAAGTGTAAATTTATTATTTTATTTCCTGGCTTAAGAAAGGGGGAACAGGGTTTCTTATGTTTTCATTCAAGTTGCCTGTCCCCAGCTGTATCCATAAGTCTCATAGCAGTGAATGGGAGCTCTGCAACAACGCTGCTCCTGAGTTACATGAACAGAGTAGTTTGCGGTGCTACGCTGTTTACGTAGCTCCGATTCAATACTATATGAGCTATGGAAACATCAGAACTCCAGCTATTTCAACGTTTTCGCGAATCCATCTCCCCTGGTTGGCGCATACTATGGTTATTCCCATCAAGTTATTTGTTAGTGTTTTATCTTATCCAAATTAAGAATAAATTTAAATTTGATACTGAAACCAAGCATTAGTAATTGACAGCTATACTGTCCTTAACATGTGAGTTTCCTGTAAAAATAAGTTATGTAAATTAGCTACGTACAAAACAAAACCTTTTAAACAGTCCTTAAAATATAATTTAGGATTATAGCCTGACAGCTATTTTGGGGTGATTACCACCCATCGGTGCAGAGCAGAGAGCACTGGCTTAGGTGGGTAAGAGGACTTTATTGGGGAGATTTTTTCTCCTTGTGTAGAGCACCTAGTAGGCTTAAAGGTGTTTTGTCACTTCAGCAAGTATCAATTATCATGTAGAGAAAGTTAATACAAGCCACTTACTAATGTATTGTGATTGTCCATATTGCTTCCTTTGCTGGCTAGATTAATTTTTCCATCAAATTATACACTGTTCATTTCCATGGTTAGGACCACCCTGCAATCCATCAGTGGTTGCTCGTGCTTGCACACTGTAGGAAAAAGCGCCGGCCTCTCTGGTGGCCAGGACCATGGGAGCTCATATAGGCTGGTGCTTTTTTCTATAGTGTGCAGACGTGGCCACAGATGATGGATTGAAGGGTGGTCATAACCATGGAATCAAACATTGTATAATGTGATGGAAAAATGAATCCAGCCAGCCAAGGAAGCAATATGGATAATAATAATACATTAGTAAGTGCCTTGTATTACTTTTCTCTACATAATAAATGCTATTTGCTGAAGTGACAAACCCACTTTTAGAACTCTTATAGGCCATGTGATAATCCTCTGGAAAAAGGCATGATACAGCATATCTCGTTCATGTGTTTTACTTATTTCTACTGTTTTGTTTAATAATTTTTTTACTGAGAAAAAGTGCCTAGTTAAAATTAGATCATTCCTCTAGCAATTTCCTAAAAGGTTAACAGTATCTATAAACAGCTTTTATGAAATACAAAAATAGAAATAATTGCTGACAGGTACACTTAGGCCCCTTTCACACGGGCGAGTTTTCCGCGTGGGTGCAATGCGTGAGGAGGACGCATTGCACCCGCACTGAATCCGGACCCATTCATTTCTATGGGGCTGTGCACATGAGCGGTGATTTTCACGCATCACTTCTGCGTTGCATGAAAATCGCAGCATGCTCTATATTGTGCTTTTTTCACGCAACGCAGGCCCCATAGAAGTGAATGGGGCTGCGGGAAAATCGCAAGCATCCGCAAGCAAATGTAGATGCAGTGCGATTTTCCTGCATGGTTGCTTAGCAACGGGACCAGATCTTTATTATTTTCCCTTATAACATGGTAATAAGGGAAAATAATAGCATTCTTAATAAAGAATGCTTAGTAAAATGAAGATGAAGGGGTTAAAAACAATAAAACTTAACTTACCTTAGCCACTTGATCGAGTAGTTGCGATCTGTCTTCTCTTTTCCAGCTTCAGCTAACAACTAAAGGACCTGTGATGACGTCACATCACATGGTCCAATCACATGGTCCATCTTACCATGGTGATGGACCATGTGATTGGACCATGTGATGTGACGTCATCATGGAAAAATCGCGCATATTCCCGCAACGCACCCGCCTCTTATCCGGGCGTCAAACATGACGCCCGTGTGAAAGAGGCCTTACTGTTTATAGGAAGTCAAATTAGTCAGCTAATCACTATGCATGCTAAATAAACAACAATCAGAATGTATGCTACTTTTTATTAATAGGGAGGATTTGTGGACTAGAGTCCTACCCGTTAACTGTCCAACAATAGACTACATTATGTAATAAACCTGAAAATCCTATCACACCATGAATATTGCCTAATAAGTCCCACAACTGTTACAATCCACGGAACCCATTATTGTTGGGACCACTGAGGAACTACAGCAACATTTGGGATAACACCGAACATTATAAACCAGTGTTCCAGCTTAAATACCACCTTTTGGACCCGATCAAGGGGACGATTTACTTTGATTACAAGTTACTAAAAATCAAAGTACCAGTACAAGAGCAATTTATTGCAATACCAGGATTGTTGATGTCAGGATTTTATGACCGTGCATTATGATATATAGTGCTGTGATTTTCTGACTATCACAGTGCCATTATCACACAGGGACTCACCGATGAGTGAGCCAGTACTCTGATTATTGTAAATATTATCTACTCTAATATCAACATATACTGTTTGGTTTTTTCACCCGATCTATATTGGGCTACTGAGGTTCCGTGTGGATGCCGTAGTTTCTACATTTGGGCCAACAGCAGCCTCCACCATCCACCATCATCTAGGTGGACCATCTGGTAAGAGAATACGGCAGTATACACGGAACACAGTGGATTCATTCTCTGTCCCCCACCGCATGGGCACTGTTACTGTTTTTATTGTTTTATTGTTTTAAGGTATCATTATTAATACATTTTCGATTATAATTCCATATTAGAGTGCCAATTCATATATTTATTACTATTGCAAGAACAACATTTGCATGACGTTTGTATGTTTTCCCCTTGTTTGCATGGGTTTCCTCCAGGTACTCCAGTTTCCTCCCACACTCCAAAGACTTACTGATAGGAAACCTAGATTGTGAGCCCCACTGCGGACAGAGTGATGCTGATGTCTGTAAAGCTCTGCGGAATATAGCACTGCTATATAAGTGAGTACAGTATAATAATAAGAGGCATGGAGGGTCTTCGTTAAGAGGAAAGATTAAAAGAGCTATTTTTATTTAGTCTTGAGCAGAGGCATCTAAATGAGCACATGATTAACTTATATAAATATTTAGATGACTCAAACCAAAAATAAGGTGAAAAGATAAGTAAATTCAAAATGGAAAAAAAACTAGGGTGACTTAAAAAAGTATTAGAAAAAGTTTAAAAAACGTTTTTTAAATATAAAATAGTAAAAAATATATAGAAGCTCAAGTCACCCTCTTTTTCCAAATTTAAAATGAATAAACAATTGAAAGATGCCTATACTATGAAAATATAAAAATATCTATTTCATACAGCAAACAAAGTAACAGGAAAAAATCAAAATATCCAATTAGCCACTTTTTCATCACCACCTCCTTAAAAAAATGAATAAAAAGTAATGAAAAAGTCATGCACACCCCCAAAATGGTATTAATAAAAAGTACAAATTGCCCCAATAAAAATGAGCCCTCATAAAGCTCCCTAGATGCAATTATAAATAAGTTATGGGGCTAATGAGATGCTAATGAATTTTTTTTTACAGTTTTTTTTTCCAGTATTAAAACACAAGAAAAACTATACAATTGTGGTATCACTGTAATCATACTGACTCAGAGAATGAAGCTAGCAGGTCAGTTTTACCAAAAGACGAATGCTGTAATAACAAAACTTATTTCTAGTTCCACCCCATTTGGAATTTTTTCCAGCTCCCCACTACGTTGCATGAAATATAAAATGGTACCATTAGAATGTTTTGAGCCAAATCAAGCACAGCGTCACATGCTATGCATTTTAGACAAGCACGTCTCCTTCATCATGGCCATTATGAAGGATATCATACATTTGTCTGAAACGCGTAGCATGTGAATTTGTACTTTATGGATCTTTTTAAGAAGTGACCAATAAAGAATCGGCTTTTTTAAGATGATGTGGTGGATTCTTCTCACAAGTATCAGACCGCTTCCAGGAGCAGCTTTTTCTGTGAACACTCATAACCTTCCTGGTACCCGGACCTATTTATGGTGGAGTGGTGAGCTGTAATTTTCAGCATACAATGGTATTTCCTAGCCCATCGTAACTTGAAAACACATTTAATGTATGATACCTTGTATGATTCAAATATGCAACATGAAAAATTGTCTTGGAAGAACCAATGTGGACATTTCACTGAAGCGCAGCACTGACTGGCTATCTAGCAGCACCTCTCAACATTTTGGTACAGTACTGCATTTTCTGTACTGCCCCCATCTGTGCTCGGATGACATGCAACTCTGAACACCAGGTGAGGGCAGCTGCATTGTCTTTAGTGTACAGTGTGTACTGTACTGTACCCTGATAGAAACTCCTGTTTTCAATGGAGAAAGTGATTTACAGCTTCCAGCATTTTTTTTTTACTTTTATATATATTTGCATATGTCTGTATGTGCCTATTTTTTAAACCTTATTTATTCCTATTTTAGTTTCATGAGGGCTTTGGGAATCAATGATTAATTTACTATACAGTTATAGTGTCAAGTTATAATATTTCCAACTTACAGTGGTAGTCCTGGAACCAATTACTATTGTAACTTGAGGGATCACTGATACCACAGTTATCAGTATGCTTTTGGAGCATGAGAAGAAACCTGAGAACCAGGAAGAAATCCATGCAAATACAAGGACACCATACAAACTTTGCAGAGAAGTTTCCCTTGCTCAGCTTTGATACCAGGACCTTAGTGGTTGAGGCTGGCTGCACTAAGCTGACATTTATGTGTTTTAGTCTACATGCACACGATCATATGTGTTTTGCGGTCCGCAAATTGCGGATCCGCAAAAAAAAATGGATGACATCCATATGCCATCCGTTTTTTTTTGCGGGTCCATTGTAACTATGCCTAAAATGGACAAGAATAGGACATGTTCTATTTTTTTTTGTGGGATAATACGGAACGGACATACTGATGCGGACAGTACACGGTGTGCTGTCCGCATTTTTTGCGGACCCATTGAAATGAATGGGTCTGCATCCTATCCGCAAAAAAAAAACGAACGGACACGGAAACAAACAACATTCGTGTGCATATAGCCTTAGGCCTCCTACAGACGACCGTATGACTTTTTCAGTGATATTCTGGCTGTTTTTATCGGATTTGTTTTTCCGTTCTTTGTTTCCGTTTTTCTGTATGGCATTGACTTGAATGGAGCCACAGATCGTGATTTGCGGGCAATAATAGGACATGGTCTATATTTATACGGAATGGAAAAACGGATATACAGAAATGGAATACACACGGAAACACTTCCGATTTTTTTGCGGAACCGTTGAAATGAATGGTTCTGTATACGGACCATATAAGGAATGCAAAAAAACGCTACGTACTCTCGCAAAAAAAAAATGTTTGTGTGAAGGAGGCCTTAAAGTATTAGTCTGGATTAAAAAAAAAAAGGTCAAAAGTATGTGAAGCATTCCACTACTATGGCAGTGGTACACTGAAAAAGGGTTATTGTTTTATTGTGGTATATGTATTTATGCCATGAAAGGAATTAATAAGCCTTAGCAACCTAGGTGGGGCTCTTGTCATAGAGTATGGTTAGAGCAAAGCATTCAGTGTAGAGACAGTGTATGTCTGGACAGTGTAATGTGTTGAGGCAGTTTATTACAGCGCTAGAGAAAGCTTTGCCATCACTGCATGGCTCTATGTAGAAAACAAAGGTTATATTAGTTAGCCCCATATAGTCATCTCACATACACACGGATCAACAGCAGCCAGAGGGTGGCCAACCCCTTTAACTATTTGTCTACAGAATTTTTGATGCACATGCCATCATATAAATAAGACATCCATTTTAGGCCACTGTGGTGTGGCGTGAGTTAAAAAAAAAAAGACGACTTCAATAACATGAGAGTAGAGCAATGCTAACATGTTGCATTCAGAAAACCACTTAAGACTGTTGCTGTCACCGCTCAAATAGATAACAATGCTTATTTCTGAATCCTCTTTCCTGCAATTTGTTCCTTTTTTCATGTCTTCGAATTTAGTTTTCATATAGCAATGAGGCACAACAGGCTGTGTATTGTTATCCTACAATTACACGCCTCAGGTGTGTTGCGAGACACGAGGCCGAAGGCCAAGTCACTTCAACCACCTGAGAAGAGTAATTGTAGGACAACAATGCATGCCCTGTAGTGCCTTGTTGCTTTTGTAAAATGGATCTATACTGGTAAAAAGTGTTTTTATTATTTGTTGTCTGTTTTCTGACATTTAGGATTTCTAAAGCTTGGTTTTCATGTTGGCACAAACTGATGCTCAATATACAGTTCTATAGTGTAAATAAATTAGATAGGACTGCTATTCATCCACTCTGTGTATTTGTTCCAAAGTAAATGTGTCTGATGCATGGAGAAAATATCCCACTCCAATATCTCCTTGTAACTAAAATGCTGCATCCGAATACAAATGAAGAAGAGTTCACCGTTACATTTCTGTTCTAAGAATCCTACGCTTCAGTTGGGCTGGTTTCACATCACTATTTCTTCATCCTTTTCTCTGATCCGTCAGAGGAACAGGAAAAAAATAAATTTAAAAAAAATGCACATTTGGCATCCATTTGAGCCATTTCCATTTGAGGTCCGTTTTTTTTTAGACATGCAATAACATTAATCATTGTACATATCAGTTATTCGTATCTTTTTCATCTAACTTCGAAGTGCTGCCTCAAACTTCATTTGTGTACAGACATCCGATATAATCCAAGACTTTGCTTCCTGCCGTGTTCTCTTCGTAACTAAATCCTAAATAATAGATTAAAACAGAAACCACTGTAGCTATATTTAAAAATACATTGGCAGGACTATTGCAAAGGTAAGATTAGTCTTTGCTTATAATCAGGGCCAGGGCGAGGTATTTCGACATCCTAGGTGGAGCAGGTAAATAGCGCCCCCTTTCTGAAACAATTAAAAGTGACATTATGTCCTAAGAAAGAGATAAAAACACATTTAAAATAGGCAGTCAGGGGCAGATCTGGTGACTTACAAGTGATGTCTTCACGGATTTCAGTTGTTCACTTTTCTTTTCTTCTCCATTTGGTCCAGACCATCAGGAAAAGATGTCTTTGGTCAGGGGTGTGCAGCCCCCTCTGCCACATAAGACACCAGTATATAATATGGCACATAGTACATGGGGCACTGTTACAGATTTTGCAAATCAGCCAACAAATTTATACAGACCCCAGATCAGCCCCCAAATTCATACAGGCCACTGTCATCCAGCTGCTACTCCCAATACTGTGCCCACTGTGCTCCCCCATGCCCATAAACACTATACTGTCAGAAATAACAGTGTCATACAAGAAGTCCCCACATAGTAATAGTGCTCCTCAACTGCTCTCAATAGTAATAGTGCCCCCAATATTGATAATACTTCCCGAGTGACCTATTAATATAAATACCTACATATTGTGTCCATTAATAATAACACCCCTACAGTGCCCTTAGTAGAAATAATACCAACATAGTGCCCCAGTATTTGCAATGTCCCTCCTTCATTGCCTACTGTAGCTCTAATGCCCCCTTGCAGTTATATCCCCCCTGTAGTGCCAATATATAGTGCTGCTTCCCCTCACCCCCCTTGATGTTAGTATGTAGTGCTGCCCCCCCCCCCTTGATGCCAGTATATAGTTCTGCCCCCCTGATGCCATCATATAGTGCTGCTCCCCCTTTGGTACCATGTATATTGCTGCCCCCCCCCCCTTGGTGCCAGTATATAGTGCTGCTCCCCTATGGTACCATGTATAGTGCTGACTCCCCCCCCCCTTGGTGCCAATATATAGTGCTGTTTCCCTTTTTGTGAAAAATGAAGCAACAAAAAATGCAAATAGGCCATTTCCATTTTGACGGTTTTTCCATTTTGTAGTTTGCTGTATGGGGAAGATATTTCTATAGTATGGGCATATGTGGCAGTACCCATAATGTGTATTTTTTTTCCTTTTTTATATATTTTTTTTGGTGAAAGGGGGATTTGAATATATATATATACATATATATACCATATATATATATACCATTTTTTTATTTTTTTTTTTGCTTCAGTTAAACTTTTTAGTTTCTACTCAAAAACGAATTAGTATAACTAATAAATAGGCTTCTATAGAAAAAAAAAAGATGCCAAAAGTGCATCCATTTGGCTATTTTTCATTCTTGTCAGTATTTTTTTTTTTAATTACTGGGTGGGAAAGAGTTTTCAGAAAACAGATGCTAAATTATATTGACTTTACATCACTTTTTTTTTTAAAGGATCCAGCCTCTAACAGAAACAGAATGGGTCTACAATCTGGAGCTGCGGTGAGGAACATAGGCACGGAACCGATGTTATTATATTCTGATGGCAACAGCTTTGTTTTATTTTACTTTTGTGTTAGGGCTTGTTTTTTGATAGGCAGGTTGTAATTTTTATCAGTATTATTTTGGGGTAAATATGACTTTTGAATCACCTTTTATTCCATAGTTTAGAAGCAAGGAGATCTTTTTTTTTAAATATCTAATCCCCTTCATTGTAGCAGGAAGTCATCTGTATATTGCTTATGGTGCACACTTAGCTCCAGAGCCCATGCATCCCGAAGCCATACATGTGCAGCGGTTGGCGGGAACAACTCCCAAGCTGGTCCAAGTTCGGCAACAGGGTTAAACAGTTTGGTATTCCCCTTAAAGGGGTTGTTATGTAGAGGAAGTTAATACAAGGCACTTACTAATGTATTTCTTTGCTGGCTTAAATCTTTGCTGGCTGGATTCATTTTTCCATCATATTATACATTGCTCGTTTCCATGGTTACTACCACCCTGCAATCCATCAGTGGTATTCGTGCTTTCACACTATAGGAAAAAGTGCCAGCCTGGTTTGCAGGGTGGTCATAACCATGGAAACGAGCAGTGTATGAAGTGATGGAAAAATGAGTCCAGCCAGCAAAGGAAGCAATCTGGACAATCACAATACATTAGTAAGTGCCTTGTATTAACTTTCTCTACATGATAAAAGCTATTTGCTGAAGTGAGACAACCCCTTTAAGGATGAAACTACATGATCACTGTGCAGTGAAGACAAGAATAAGTATAAATTGTTATAAGTATAGGGGCACTATATAGCTGTAGTCTGAAGAGGGAATCAAAGGGATTAAAGCCACAAGATGACCATAGGCTGCAATGTGGGAAGGAAGTTATGAGTCTGATTATGTTTGGTTGCTCTGATACAGAATTCTCATTGGGACCCCAGAGCTTCAAATGACCCCTCTGCCTACACCTATTTGTAACATTTTATTAACTTATGGATACATGTAAATAGGAGACTAAAAAATATCAACTGTGATACACAGGATAGTCAGATTGATATTACTACTTGGCAGAAGAATTGAACATCTTTTTATACAAGATACAGTATATTTTTTGCTAGAACAGATAATTTCCTGATAAAATAACAGATATATGTTAACCATCTGCAGTATTCATCAAGTCTCAATATTGCAGTATTTGTGCACAGCACCCACAATTGCTTTGCTTTGTATCTGTACTGTTATCTATCTACTATTCATTCAGAGGTCTATTTGTCTTTCACAACACTTGAAGAACTATTCATCACATATACCTCCAGCACAAAAGAGCTTTAGAAAATGCAGACATACTGTATATGGTGCGAATTTATCTTTAATTAACTGCTGTAGGTAACAACAATGATATTGTTCAGCCTCTTCATATCAAAGTTTTCAAGCCTTCACTTTGCCTTTGTTACAAATTTTTAATTTTACAATGCATACTTCTTATATCTAAGGCCAAGATCCCATGGCGAATAAATGACCGCAATTGTCATCCTAATGCAATTGACTCATATAATAATCTGATTTGTGCCTAAAGGCTGTATTAGGCCTCATGCATGCGCCCGTTGTGCGGCTGTTTCGTGCATTGGGGACCGCAATTTGTGGCCCTCAATGCATGGGCAACATCCGTGCGTAGGCCGGGATGGATCGACACCCATTCGACTTGAATGGGTCTGTGATACGTCCGCACCGTAAAAAAATAGAAAATGTTCTATTTTTTTCCGGTGCGGAGGCATGGACAGAAACACTACGGAAGCACTCCGTAGTGCTTCCATGGGCTTCCGATCTGTGCTTCCGTTCCGCACTGTACCACATCTCCTGGATTGCGGACCCATTCAAGTGAATGGCTCCGCATCCGTGATGCGGGGTGCACACGGCTGGTGCCCGTGTATTGTGGAATCGCTGTATGTGGGCGGCAATACGGCCACGGCTGTGTGCATGAGGCCTTAGACTGGCAGATTATGCAGGCGATTGTCGGGAGGGAAGCATTCTTCCTGGCAAACGCCTGCTCGTCAGAGGAGGAGAACGCTACTATTACATGCAACAATCTCCTCCTCTGTATAGTGAGGATTGATCTCTAATGCCATCACTTGTCCCAAACTGAATTATTGTTTGCCAGCAGCAAACGATTTTTAAACCTATTGAAAGATTGGGATTGCCTTTGCTCATTTGAGCATTTGCTCGTTCATCAGTTAATAGGCATCAGTAGTACACTGCCAGATCAGCGCTAATGAGCGTTACTACAATTGCTCATTAGCAAAGATCTGGCAGACTATCTGCTAGTCCAGTGATGGGCAACGTGCGGCTCTCCAGCTGTTGCAGAACTGCAACTCCCAGCATGCAAAGCCTGTCTATAGCTATCAGCCTACTGCAGGGCATGGTGGGAGTTGTAGTTTAGCAACAGCTGGAGAGCCGCACGTTGCCCATCACTGTGCTAGTCTAATGCCTCATGCACACGTCAGTGTCAGTTTTGGATCAGTGGTAACACGGACAGTGTTCAATCCGTGTTTCCTCCTATGACAGATCCGTATTGGGTCCGTGGGTCCGTTTTGACCATGTGCCATCCGTTTTTAACTGACACTGAGCAGCTGGAAAATAATTTTCAAACAATCTCTTTTTAATAATCCGTGAAACATCCGTGTTGCATCCGTGGTTTTCACAGACTCATTGACTATAATGGGCGTGAGGGATCCAGTAACACGGACAAGATAGGACATTGATCCGTGCTAAAAACACGGACCCACGGACCGTGCATAAACACTGATGTGTGGGGACGTGTGCTGTCCGCGGAAAACACGTACAGCACACGTCCGGGAAACACTGATGTGTGAATGAGGCATAATACAGGCTTAATACTGTATATCCATATCATATGAAATGATATATGTAAGAGGTTTTGCAATTCTTACCATGAGATGTATCAGAATTGCATGTAATATTTTTGCTCAGACAGGACGCAATGCAATTTATTATTTTTTTTTCATAAGCAAATCAGCTCATTCAGACTTCAGATACACTGAATGGCTAGGAACAAATTAGTGGGTCCAGTGCAAAGGTTTCACGAGTGCCCCTTTTATTTTACAAAAGTTGTAAAATATAACAAAAATGAAATACATTTGGAATCACCATAATCATACTGACCCACAGAATAAAGTTATCATGTTAATACAGCTCAATAAATACTGTAAAAATGAAACCCCAAAAATGCAAAATTAAAGACCAGACCCCTGAATACAGATCCTTTGATAAATATAAACCCCAGGATAAATACAATTCCAAGAGCAGCCCTTTAAACAAATACAGACACAGACAGTGTCGGACTGGGGTTCCTAGGGCCCACCAGTGGAAATTACTCTCGAGGCCCACCCTACAGCTACCAAAAAGAAATATTACTTGTTCATTTTTCCAGCTCAGGCACATGAATATTTGCAGTTTGGCACACAATACAGTGTGCAAAACAGAACCGTATTGTGCACTGCTCTATATCAGATTGTTTCTCATTAAGCAGCTCATTGTAGTTGATAACCTAATCTGTTAAGGTCCCTTCACACAGGGCGACAGAGCAGGAGATTGTTGGGAAGGAAGCGTTCCTTCCTGACAATTGCCTGCTCTTTAACTGAGGAGAACGCTGTATTTACATGCAGTGATGCAGTATGGGGAGCAGTGATCACTACTGTCAATCTTCTTCCCCATACTGACTTGTTTGCCGGCGGCAGATCGTGATTACACAGCAGAATCTACTTCCAGTAAATGATCATTTTTATGTGCGCACAAACGATCGACTTACAGTACGAATGAGCGTTTCGTTCGTTCATCAGGTAATCAGCCTACACAGCATCCACCACAGCCATTAAGCCCAAGAGCTACTAAAGCGAGCAACAGGGTAACCTGTGTCACATTGACAATATGTCTATCTTTATTTATTTTTTTACATAAAAAATGTTTTTTTTTTTTTTAAATTATGTTTCCATTAATGAATGCCATAAATTTTAATTTTTTGCCAATGATCTTGTGTAGGGGCTCCTTTTTTTGCAGGGCAAGTTGACATATTTATTGTTGCATTTTTTGGGTGCATATGATTTTTTGATTGTTCAATATAATACTTTTTTGGGGCAAGAGGACCAAAAAATGGCATTTTATTTTTATTTTTTTATGGCATTTACCTGAGGGGATAGGTCATGTCATGTCATTTTTATAGAGCACTTCGTTACAGAATCAGCAATGCCTAATATGTCTATTTTATTTTAATTTCTATTAAAGAGGTTGTCTTATCTCAGACAATGGGGGCATATTGCTAGGATATGCCCCCATTTTCTTATAGGTGTGGGTCACACAGCCCTGAAAGTGGTGGAGGGCACGCTGCCCATACGCAGCCGCCCTCTATTTATTTTCTATGGGGCCGCCACAAATAGCCGTGTGCTGATTGGGCTATTTCCGTTGGGCCCATAGAAGCGAATGGGAGCAGTGGCTGGTCTTGCGCGGTGCGCTCCCATTCACTTCTACAGGGAGACCGCTTGGTGGTGGCCAGACCGGAGTCCTCCAGCCACCACTTTGCGGGGCTCTGTTACTGATATAGGTGGGACCCACATCTATAAGACAAGCCATATGACCACATTGTCTGAGAAAAGAAAATCCCTTTAAGTTTTACACAGTGAAAAATATGTTTTTCTGAAAGCCATATTTTTTGTATGTAGGAGCTTGTTTTTGCAGAATGAGGTGACAGTTTGATTGGTACCATTTCGGAGTACATACGATTTTTAGATTGCTTGGAATTAGACTTTGTTTTGGCACTGTTTTTATTTAGTTTTTTTTATGGCATTCACCTGAGGGGATAGATCAGGTCATATTTTTATAGAGCAGGTCTTTACAGAACCAGCCATACATAATATGTCTATTTTTCATTTTTCCTGTTGTTTATAATTTTATTTGACTATTATGGGAAAGCTGCATTTTTTTTTTATTTGAAACCTAGGTATCCAACAGATTAGTAGTAAAAAAAAAAAAAAACAACTAAAGCACAAAATGAAACAAAAATTATGTATTTTTTTTACATTTATGTCTACAGAGCTGTGTGAGGACTTATTTTTTGAGGGGCCGATCTGTAATATATTGATACTGTATGTTGGAGTGTTTATGACTTTTTTTTAGCAATGTTTACTATAAGTTTTGTAGCATGCAATCATAATTGTGATATAGAATTACAGCGTGTTGCAGAAAAACTATGACTCCCAGTTTTTCCTGAAGGTTTGCATCTCACAGGGCATGCTAGGAGTTGTAATTTCCAGAGGGGAATGCAGTAAAATGTGAAATTATATCTTTATTAAACTATAGATTTACCTATATTTTATACAGTCTAGGAGGACTATCGGCAGCCTGTGATGTCCACCACTGAGTCACAGGCAGCTTTTGTTTCATGGGGGACACAGCAGCACCACCAGCACGTCTGCACACTCAGGAGCACAGTAAAAGCCCGCCACCGCGCTCTGCAGACTCTAGAATATGGGCAGGGAGAGAGAAGGAAGCCCAGGCATCGCACCACATGTATCAAGAGGCGGGTCCTGCCGCCCAATGAAAGATGGCAGCGCCAGCATCTCTGCAGGGCAGGTTAAGTGGCGAGATGACACCTTCTGTGTGTCTGTGTATTTTCTGCTCTTCCTATTAAAGCGGAAGGCAGCGGCGCTTGCCAGGAGAAAGCTGGGGCTGCCTGCCGCAGCTATATTATTATGTAGAACAGAGGTCGCACTACATTTTTTCCAGAAGAGTACGAATTTTGCGGTAATTCACATTTATAATGCATAGGCCCACATAACGTTATGAGGCTGATATTTCTGCAGGGAAACCATTGCTAGTCTCCCGTGCAGAAATAAATATAGACAATTTTACATTTATCCAACATCACTAAACATACACAGCACCCACCTGACGCTGCCATAGACTGCACTTACCTGACGCTGCCATACACTGCGCCCACCTGACGCTGCCATACACTGCGCCTATCTGACCCTGCCATACACTGCACCCACCTGACGCTGCCATAGACTGCACCCACCTGACGCTGCCATAAACTGCGCCCACCTGACGCTGCCATACACTGCGCCTATCTGACGCTACCATACACAGCGCCCACCTGACGCTGCCATACACAGCGCCCACTTGACACTACTATATACATATTACATACATAGCTCTACCACATGCCCATTGCACAGATAGTTTACTATATACACATTGCACACACAGCTCTGCTACATGCCCATTACACAGATAGAACTACTATATGCACATTACACACAGAAAACTGTACAATAGACTGGTTACACTGACATAGCCCTGCTTTATACACACCTTCCATACATAAAGTACCTCTGCATTCTCCACCAGCCCAGCCTGTGTTCCCCTAACTCCTCCCACACACATTGCTAATCACATGACTGTGACATCACCACAGGTCCTGTAACCACAATGTAGTGTTTAGTCCAGTCTCTGGAGCTGCTCCTGGAGAGAGAGATGTCCGTGAGGGGCGGAGCTTCATGTGTGCCGGACCTGGCAGCTTCTGATACATTGCACCTAACAAGAAAAATACCATGCGTAAAAATACGCATGAGTCTTTTTCCAGGGAGTAAAATGGCCTGAACAGGCATCTATGACACTTGTACAGGCGTTATTGCGACCTCTGATGTAGAATGTAACTAGGCAGGGGCCCACCAAGGATTTCCCCGGCTCCCCAGTGGGCCAGTCCGAGCCTGGGCACAGAACACCTAAATAAATACAAACCCATACTCCCTAAAACAACTACAGCTAATAATCAACCCAGATCATAGTCCAGACACTTACATAGAGGCTCAACCTATCCTACCATGTAGAGCTTTTCAGCTTGATGACCTGCACAGATCTGGTCATGTGACTCCAGGTCCATCAACAATAACAAGACCTAAAAATTCACTAGGTGCAACCATGCTAACCATGTCAGGGAGGTGTCAGGGGAGTGGGTTACTGGGACGGTTTTTAATGCTATCTGCACATAAAATGCAAACAAAGTTGAAAATTGTGTCGATGCCAGTGGGATAGCTAAAGGTGCACCAACTGGCCTATGACTAAAGCAGTCCTGGCTGTGACAAGCTAGCAGAAAAATAAATTAAAAGAAAATAGCTGCTGAAAAGTCATTTATCAAATCTGCTATGACAGTTTTGTGGCACAAAAACTCGCAAGTGATGCCCACGTGAGACATTTAGTGCATATTTTGTGACATTTAATCAAATTTTGCAACATTTGGTAAGCCTCACCACTTTTAAAAGTGGAGTGAAAAGAAGGTCAGGATTTCAGATTAGATCATTTTTAACCCCTTAAGGACTCAGCCCTATTTCACCCTAAGGACACGGCCATTTTTTGCAAATCTGACCAGTGTCATTTTATGTGGTGATAACTTTAAAACGCTTTTTCTTATCCAGGCCATTCTCAGATTGTTTTTTCATCACATATTGTACTTCATGACAGTGGTAAAATGAAGTCGAAAAATTTCATTTTTATTTATAAAAAAATACAAAATGTACCAAAAATTTTGAAAAATGTGCAATTTTCCAAGTTTCAATTTATCTACTTCTATAATACATAGTAATACCGCCAAAAAAAGTTATTGATTTACATTCCCCATATGTCTACTTCATGTATCGATCATTTTGGGAATGCCATTTTATTTTTGGGGACGTTACAAGGCTTAGAAGTTTAGAAGCAAATCTTGAAATTTTTCAGAAATTTTCAAAAACCCACTTTTTAGGGACCAGTTCAGGTCTGAAGTCACTTTGTGGGGCTTACATAATTAAAACCAACCAAAAATGACCCCATTCTAGAAACTACACTCCTCAAGGTATTCAAAACTGATTTTTACAAACATCATTAACCCTTTAAGTTTTCCACAAGAGTTAATAGCAAATGGAGCTAAAATTTTCCATTTTAATCCATTTTTTCCAGTAACAAAGCAAGAGTTAACAGCCAAACAAAACTTAATATTTATTGTCCCAATTAGGGACCAGTTCAGGTCTGAAGTCACCTTGAAGTTGTGAGGCTTACATAATAGAAACCACCCAAAAATTACCCCATTCTAGAAACTACACCCCTCAAGGTATTCAAAACTGATTTTACAAACGTAATTAACCCTTTAGGTTTTCCACAAGAGGTTATGGCAAATGGAGATAAAATTTCAGAATTTCGATTTTTTTGGAAAATTTTCCATTTTAATACATTTTTTCCAGTAACAAGGGTTAACAGCCAAACAAAACTCAATATTTATTGCCCTGATTCTGTAGTTTGCAGAAACACCCCATATGTGGTCGTAAACTGCTGTATGGCCAAACTGCAGGGCGCAGAAGGAAAGGAATGCCATATGATTTTTGGAAGGTGGATTTTACAGGACTGGATTTTTGACACCATGTCCTATTTGAAGCCCCCCGATGCACAGCTAGAGTAGAAACTCCATAAAAGTGACTCCATCAAATAAACTACACCCCTCAAGGTATTCAAATCCGATTTTACAAACTTTGTTAACCCTTTAGGTGTTCCACAAGAGTTATTGGCAAATGGAGATGAAATTTCAGAATTTCAATTTTTTGTTACCTTACCTCAAAAAAAGTGTAATATAGAGCAACCAAAAATCATATTTCCCCTAAAATAATACTGACAAAACTGCCAACTTATCCCATAGTTTCCAAAATAGGGTCACTTTTTTGGAGTTTCTACTGTAGGGGTGCATCAGGAGGGCATTACAGCGCCGAATACTAGTGCACACCAGCACGCCGTCCCTCAGCTTAGTAGGTGACGGCTCAGGCAGAATCCTAGGGAGCCAGAATGCAGCACCGATCCGCATACCAGGGATTCGGTGCTAGTTTGAATTGAATGGGACGAAGCTAGTATATACTACCGTCCACTGCTGATCCGCTACGGGTAATCTGTCTGCAGCAACTATCCTGTTGTGCTGAGTGGTTACAACCTCTGCAATAATTCAAGTACGGTGGCGCTTACTTTAGCCCACTTATACTTGTTATGATTGGTACACATATGCTCCTGATGATGTGTGTCTAAAAACACACAGAAACGCGTTGAGCTATTATCAACGGAGATACACATCATCTGACCGGAGGTGAATGTTCTATTCTCACCTGTTGGTCACATTTGATGTATAAATCCAGCACCCATTCCCGTAATATAGAGATGGTCATGTATGCGACCAGGCTCTGTTTAATACGGCTATACCGGAGGTAGACCACCTTCCATTGATATTTATATTCGAGTTGCTAATTCCTAATCACAGAAACCGAGCAAGGAATATAACACTATGTCAGTTTTTCTCCATCTCTGTGATTATTAGTTCTGGCCATACCAGCCGTGACTAGTTAATTGGGGCATTACCCCCGTCTTATGTTTTAACTTGATACTACCAATTAAAGTTTTTTTGTTTTATTTTTAACGGACCTCTATAATTATATAGTGCATCAGGAGGGCTTCAAATGGGACATAGTATCAAAAAACCAGTCCAGCAAAATCTGCCTTCCAAAAAACATATGGCGTTCCCTTCCTTCTACACCCTACCGTATGGCCATACAGCAGTTTACGACCACATATGGGGTGTTTCTGCAAACTACAGAATCAGGGCGATAAATATTGAGTTTTGTTTGGCTGTTAACCTTTGCTTTGTTACTGGAAAAATGGATAAAAATTGAAAATTTGCAAAAAAAAATTCTGTTTTGGGACAGTTTTTATTTTTTGTTATTTACATCGTTGAACTGAAAGGTTAGATTGTGTTCTATTTATATAGAGCAGGTTGCTACGGACGCGACAATACCAAATATGACTACTTTTTGAGGGGTTTTGTTTCAGTTTTACATAATAAAGCATTTTTGAAAAAAATTATTTTTTTAGTGTCTCCACATTCTGAAAGCCATAATTTTATTTTTATTTTTTGGGCGACTGTCTTATGTAGGGGCTCATTTTTTTCGGGATGAGATGGCAGTTTGATTGGCACTATCATGGGTTGCATATGACATTTTGGTCGCTTGCTATTACACTTTTTGTGATGTAAGGTGACAAAAATGGCTTTTGACACCGTATTTATTATTTTTTTTTGCTGTGTTCAGCTGAGGGGTTAGGTCATGTGTTATTTTTATAGAGCAGGTTATGACGGATGCGTAAATACCTAATGCGTATACTTTTTATTTATTTATATAAGTTTTACACAATAATATCATTTTTTAAAACAAAAAAAAATCATGTTTTAGTATGTCCATTGTTTGAGAGCCATATTTATTTATTTTTTTGGGCAATTGTCCTTTGTAGGGGCTCATTTTTTGCGGGATGAGGTGACGGTTAGATTGGCACTATTTGGGGGGTCATATGACTTTTTGATCGCTTGCTATTACACTTTTTGTGGTGTAAGGAGACAAAAAAATTGCTTTTTGACAAAGTTTTTATTAGATTTTTTTTACAGTTTTTACTTGAGGGGTTAGGTCAGGTGATATTTTTATAGAGCAGATTCTTACGGACGTGGAGATACACAATATGTATACTTTTTAGTTTTGTTTTACATTTAACAAAAAAAATCATGTTTTAGTCTGAGAAGCATAGTTTTTTTTATTTTTTAGCCAATTGTTTTAGGTAGGGGCTCATTTTTTGCAGGATGAGATAGCGGTTTGATTGGTACTATTTTGGGAGGCATATGCCTTTTTGATCGCTTTGCATTACACTTTTAGTGATGTAAGGTGCCAAAAAATTGATTATTTACACCATTTTTTGGGGGGGGTTTTTATGGCGTTCACCTGAGGAGTTCAGTCATATGATATTTTTAGAGCAGATTTTTACGGACGCGGCGATACCTAATATGTGTAGTGTATATATTTTTTTTTTTTTATTCAGTTATATGTGTTTATTTTTCATTTTTACTTTTTTTCAAACTTTTTACATTTTTTTTTACCCAGACCCACTTGGTTCTTGTAGATCCAGTGGATCTGGTGTCTGTATAATACAGTACAGTACACTATATAGTGCACTATGCTGTATTTTTTACTTTACAAAGTCTGAATAGACCTTTAGCAGGTCTATTCAGACTTTCAGCACCATGGAGAGCAGGACGCTTCTGAATGCGTCCTGCTCAACAGAGTAGTGGGTGATGGATGGGGAGGGAGTGGGGCTCCCTCCCTCTGCGATCCCATCTTGTTGGGGAGCTGCAAAGGCACAGCAGCCCCCTGATGGGAGAGGAAGGGAGCTCCCTCCCTGTTAACCCTTCCATACCGCGGTCCGTACGGACCGCGGTACGGAAGGGGTTAAACGGCTGGCATCTGATCAAGCACAGATGCCAGCCGTTTCTATCAGTTTCTATCAGAAATGTGCTGATACTCTGATAGGTCCACTAGACACCAGGGAATATTACAGAGGAGGCGGGCCTCCCGCACCGCCGCCCGCAACCACCCCCCTGCCCCCCCGCAGCCATAATATGATTGGGGGCTGCAGGGTGGGTTAAAAATGAACACTTTGGGGGCATTAACTCTCTGATCCGCGGGGATCAGAGATTGCACAAAGCGCTGCAAACCGCAGGTCTGAATTTACCTGCGGTTTGCAGCGATCGCCGATATGGGGGGTCACAGGACCCCCCTGGGCATTGTAACAAGGTACCTGCTGAATGATTTCAGCAGGTACCTTGTTCCGATCACTGCCGGCTGAGTAGCAGTGATCAGAACTACTCATGACGTACCTGTACGTCATGGGTCCTTAAGGACTCGGAAACCATGACGTACATGTACGTCATGCGTCCTTAAGGGGTTAAAGGCTATGTACACCTTTCAAGGGAATTTTTCTTTTTATGATTGCATTTAACTTATTTTTGGCTAAAATCATATTTTCAACTGGCTTTTATTAAAAATATTGACTTGTTCAGTCAGAAAGGTTTAACAGTTTTTCTTAACTGTGTGACTGGTACTTTCACTTTCACTTTGTGCTGGTCATCCAACAACCCCAATCTCTAAACTACTAAGAGGACATAAACACTTATTTAAGCCACATTCCTATTAGTAAGATAAGGATTGAGCTATAATGAGTGTTTATAATATGAGAGAGCAGAGATAAGGAGTCCGTCTGCTGCCCAGATGACGGAAAAAAACTGAAATTCCACAGGCACAGAATCTCAGCTCTCTACACAAAAAAGGATTCCATATTGTTAATAAAGACCAATCTAAAAAAAGATTTTTAGCTCAAAATAAATATAATGCAATAATAAATAAAAAAAATGACCCCCAAAGGTGTAAATATCCTTTTAGTCTCATTTATGATGTGCGACTTTTTAAAAAGTTTCAAAATAGTTGCATCTCCACCCTGGCAAGCCCCTGGTGTACTTTCACAGATATCCAGTAGGTGTATATCACTTTGTTGCGCTAAATATATTATTATTGTGTGTCATTTTAATTTGGTGTAACCTTAAAAGCAAAGATAGATTTAAAACTGACACCAAAACCACCACAAATGATAAATCCCCCCCCCCCCCTTTGTTTCTTTGCTTACATACTGTATTTCAGACTAAGGGTCCATTCACATGTCCGTTGTTTTTCTTTAATCCGTTTTTTGCGGATCCTATTTTCCAAGAATTCTTTCCGTTTGTCATCCGTTTTTTGTGGATCGCAAACGGATCGCAATTTTCGGATTAGAATAGGACTTTTTTTTTTTTATAGACACTACATTCTGGGAAAATTATACGGACAGCACTCTTTGTGCTGTCCGCATATTTTATAGACCCATTGAAAATCAATGGGTCCGCATTCTGTCCGCAACTATTCCGTGACTAGCCCGAAAAATCGGGATCAGATGCGGAACTAAACAACGGACGTGTGAATGGACCCTAAATGGGTCTCTATAAATTTTTACCTTAAAAAAAGCACAAGTTTTTAAGTTGCTGAAGATCGCACTGAAAAACAGCATGCAAATTTCTGATGCAATATTGTGTCAAAATCCTGATGTTTTTTATGGCATGAGATTTTACTGTGCACATGAGTGTCATGGACCCTCAGACTAAAGCAGTTTATATAGAAATAATTGAACAAGCAGACATGTATGCAAATGATAATGTTATAACCCAATCATTCTTAGCTCACCAAAAAGTTGTCCTATATTATTAAAATTATTATTGGGTATAAAATAAGTTGCTTCTGCTTTATAGATACCTTATCAATAACCAACCTTCCATAGATGTATCCATGGAAACAAGCTGTGCAGTCCGTAGCCTGGTTGGTTTCCAGGGTTACACCTCAAACAAAGGAAAATCAATAACTGCCAAGATATCTGGGAATTTGTAGCTTCATAAAATACTCTCTTATTTAGCTGTATATCGCCTCTGAACTCCTGCAAAGCATTCTAATGACAGTATATAAGTGCAAAGAAGGGCGACAATTTTGCTGCTATTAACATTTGCCTAACCTTAGAAAAACAAAAAAATCAGGCCAATATACCAATAACTTTTAGCTATTACTCATATACGGATGAATTCGCCTTTACTTTAGTTCGAACTGGGTTAAAGACTCCAGCTTTGTTCTATTATATAAAAATATCATATAAACATATTTTTATGCATTTATTAACAAAAGAGATAAGAGATTGGAGAAAACAAGAAGAAAGAAAGGAAAAAAGGAGCTAATTGTTATCTTTCTTCCATACATATTTGTCCAATGTTCATATTCAGAACAGCTAATTCAGGGGTTGTTGTCACAGTATATTGTAGCTTACAATTTTTTATGTTATTTTTAATATTTTGTGCCAGAATTGATTGTCACAAAGCAAATTTCTTTGTGAGTAGCGGGTGCAATGTTGGAGAACAGCGATGGTGTCTACCCCCCTATCCCAACCTAGCCTATGAACCCGTTGGGATGATATTTTCCTAGTCTTTGCTTTAGGGTGGCACTAATATGTGTTATAATATATCTGGTGTTATGTTGTTTTGAGTTTAGGGTCATATAGAGATACTCAGGCACAATCTGTGGGCTCAGACATGTTTTGTCAAATCAGGTAGTCATTATGAACAGTTTATTATGGACAGTTAATTCTAGGGTGCCCTGGGGAGATGTATCCACTCAGCAACATATATAAGATCTAGGCCTCATGCACACGAACGTATTTTGGTTCCGTGTCCGAGCCGCATATCTTGCGGCTCGGGCGCGGACCCATTCACTTCAATGGGGCCGCAAAAGATGCGGACAGCACTCCATGTGCTGTCCGCGTCCTTTGCTCCGTTCCATGGCCCCGCAAAAAAAATATAGCATGTCCTATTCTTGTCCGTTTTGCGGACAAGAAGAGGCATTTCTACAATGGGCCGCGTTCAGTTACGCTAATTGCGGAACGGAGTACGGAACAGCTTCCGTGTTTTGTGGATCCACGGATTGCGGACCGCAAAACACCTACGGTCGTGTGCTTGAGACCCAATGCTAGGGAAAAAACTGAAGCCTCTTTCTGTAATGTCTTTGAAATCATCAAATTGGTAGGAACACTTCTGATTTTGTACATACCGTAATCTGCTCATATATGCTGCTCATCTTTATCTGTATCTGTTCTTTAAATGGAGGTTGAATTTAAAGCCCGGTTACTTGAGCCACCACACAATAAACTATGAGCTTGCACCTCCAGATTAAAACCTGTGTGTGTCAGTCTCTGTCTGTACTTAGATCTGATTTCTCATAGACCGTCTTTCTTTCATCATCTTTAGCTCAGGGCCTTCCCAGTGGATCACAATAAATACTGCAACAATACTATATCTCAGTTTGTATACTTTTTTGTTGAATCTGTCAATTGGATTCATCAAAAAGGTGTAAAGTTAGCACAGAGTAGCATAAAGTTGTCATCCATTCGACTGTTGTTTTATTTTTTAAAAGAGAATGTGAACATTATTTGCCATTTTTTCTTCATATAGAGTAAAATGTCTCCTTTGGTTATCTAGAGTTTGTAATCTGTAGCATTTTAATCCTGATGCTTATTTGTTGCACATTTCATGGCATAATTCACTGTTTGCATTGCAAAGGTTAAAAACCACAGCAAATTGTCACCTTATACCGCAAAATTAACACTTTTTTGTGATTTTCTAAAGATTGGTGGTAAAATTCACAATAGAAAAAGTTTTCACAACTGTTAAAAATAATTAAATTATGCCAAAAGGGTACCATTATGGATAGGTCTGTCTCATAGACACCTATGGATATTGTATAGTATATGTGTTTAATTTTTTTCCCTAAAACAGTGTGAACAGAGTCAAATTTTCAGTCATGGTAACATATTAACATAGTTTGTAAGGCTGAAAAAAGACATCTGTCCATCCAGTTCAGCCTATTATCATGCAAGTTGATCCGGAGGAAAGCAAAAAAAAAAAACCCAGTAGAAGCCAATTTTCCTAATTTTAGGGGAAAACATTCCCTCCTGACTCCAATCAGGCAATCAGAATAACTCCCTGGATCAACGTCCCCTGTCTAGTAGCTATAGCCTGTAATATTATTACACTCCAGAAATAAATCCTGGCCCCTCTTGAATTCCTTTATTGTACTGACCATCACCACATCCTCAGGCAGGGAGTTCCATAGTCTCACTGCTCTTACCGTAAAGAATCCTCTTCTATGTTTGTGAACAAACCTTCTTTCCTCCAGATGCAGAGGATGTCCCCTCGTCACAGTGACAGTCCTGAGGATAAATAGATGATGGGAGAGATCTCTGTACTGACCCCTGATATATTTATACATAGTTATTAGATTTCCCCTCAGTCGTCTTCTTTCTAAACTAAATAACTCTAATTTTGATAATCTTTCTGGGTACAGAAGTCCACGCATTCCAGTTATTACTTTAGTTGCCCTCCTCTGAATCCTCTCCAGCTATTGTTCTCAGGAACCCAGACCTGTACACAGTACTCCATGTGTGGTCTGACGATTTGTAAAGCGGCATGACTATGTTCCCATCACATATATCTATTAATGCACTCCATAATCTTATAGCCCTTGGCAGCAGCTGCCTGACATTGGTTTCTATAGCTTAGTTTGCTGTCCACTAATATTCCTAAGTCCTTTTCCATGTCAGTGTTATATAGTGTTTTACCATTTAGTATGTACTGGTGACTTGCATTATTCCTTCTGGTGTGCATAACCTTACATTTGCCAGTGATAAACCTCGTCTGCCACTTCTCTGCCCAAATCTCCAATCTATCCAGATCCATCTGTAGCAGTATACTGTCCTTTTGTGTATTATTCACTTTACACAGCCTCCATTCTTTTTTCTGATATAGTTTGTATGCAGAAAACTAGCAGCATCAAGTAGGTGAAGTGAAATAAAGTAGTGCCTTCCATTGCTAACTCTCCTTAGAAGCGGATCCTGGTCATTACAGTTGAAATCCAGCTGTTAGTCACTGCCTCTGCCAAAAATATTGTCACTATGCAATTACCCTGATGAACATAAACACCATGTGACAGACAAAGCAAGCCATGAGGCAGTTTGCCCACACTTTTAACAGTAATGGTCACAATCTCTATATCACATAACCTATAGTTTCCAATATTTTAGATGAGAAGCTCATATTCATATTAATTAAATGTAATACATCAGGCTTGTATGTAGATGAGGCTGGTATTTTATTTCCTTTCTGATATCCTAATATGTATGGGTTTATACCTCTCAACTATCCCAGACCCACCGGAACAGTCCCGGATATCAGTGGCTATCCTACTCTTAACTGTCTCTGCGTCCATAGGAGCTGCTCCCAGTGCTCCCCTATTTTCAAAGTTTGGGAGGTATGTGGGTTCTCCTTTCAAAGATCCAACTTGTCTAGGGAGACTTACAGGCAATGTTCCTGGGAAAATTATGCAAAATAGCTCAACCCAAGAAGTCTTCTTCCTTTTAAAGCAAATTTGCACACATTTTCCCAGGATCAATGTGAAATATACAAAACCCAAAAACAAGCTTTATGCTCAAGACAATAAGAAGCCTGGAAACTCCTTACTCAGCCAAACAATGCAGAGAACAGAGGTTGCATTGCTTTCATGCATTCAGCACATCATATATAGTGCATGTGTAACATTTAACCCCTGTTATTAGCTAGAAGTCATCTTTTTGGAAACAAAAGGCGTACATGCAGAATATATCATCTGTGTTTTCTGTGCTCTGCTGAACATTGTGCATATTTGTCTGCACACAACTCTAAACCCAAACAACACTCACCATAGTAACTAATGACCTTCATATTTCCACATCTCAAGGCCTTTCTTCTCTTCTGATTCTACTTGACCTTTATGAAGCTTTTGACAGTGAATCATGCTCTTCTTCCTATATTTCTTTCACTTGGTATCTGAGTAGAAATCTCCTATTGGCTTCCTTTGTCTCTATTGCAGAACTGTTTTGAGTTTCTACTGTCAAGTCCTTTTGCTTTATAACATATTTAACCGTTCTCTTATGACTCCTTTCATTTTTTTTCTTATGCATGCTCACCTTGTGACCTCCTGAATCACTTGAATGCAGTTGAATAATAACTCCATGCTCCATATGCCCATAAAAATTTATTATGACTGATTTTTCAAGTCATAGATCTTTCCTTCCTTGTACAGTTCACAGTAAGTAAAAAATTATGTTTTTTTTAAAGTAGATTTTGTCCAGAAGAACAGATAATCTGGATTATTAAATATCTCAATTATTATGATTACTATTACTATTATTTTTTCACTTAAACATGAAATTTATTTTTTCTTAAACATATACTGTATTTTTGATTTATAAGATGCACCTGATGATAAGACGCACCTAGTTTTTTAAGGAGGAAAATAAGAAAAAATATTTTTCATCAGACCTCGGAACAGACCCCCAATCTTCATCGGACCCCCAAATTAGAACCTCAATCTTCATCAGGCTTCAGATCATACCTCAATATCAGACCATAGATCAGACTCCCAACATCAGATATCAGATTAGACCCCCATAGCAGATCAGACCCCTATTTCAGACTTCCAGACCTCAGATCAGACTCCTATATTAGATCAGACCCCCATTTTAGTTATCCACATTAGACCTCAGATCAAACCCCCATCAGAGATAAATTAACTTACTTCTCCTGCTCTGCTGCCACTCTGCAGATCCAGCAGTCTTTCCTGCACTCAATGCTCCCTGGTCTTCTCTGATCCCGCACAGCACTGTGACCTGACTATATGCAATGTCATGTTATAGTGTGCGCACTATGTCCTCATGCTGTACGCAGTCAGGACAGTGCAGCACAGCGTCTGGAGAAAGACCAGGGAGCGGTGAGTACATCGCTACATTCACTGCTCCCCGCACCTCCTGGACACAAGTGAGCACTTTCACTTTATAAGATGCACTGTCATTTTTCCACCACTTTTGGGGGGAAAAAGTGTTATATAAAGTGTAAAAAAAAGACAGAATATTTTTCCACACTTAAACTGAATTAACATTTTGTCAGACTGGACAAAATGTTTTTGTCATCCCATAACATAATATTAGTCACTTTTATGATTTATTACAGCATGTGTCCATGACAAATCATTTAGTTCAGTAATAAGCAAGAGTGTCTAGCCATGCATCAACTATACCGCACAGTTGTGAGCCAGTGAGCCAATGTGATATATGTTGGCGCATCTTTAGACTACCTAAATTTACGCTGTCTACATCTTAACCAGGTTTAGTATGTCTGCCCCACTAATTGTGGTATTCACATAAAAAATGTTACTAACCTATATGCCTATTGGGTGTCATTTGGCATATGCTTGGTTGGTACAAATTGGTATACCAATGTAGTCAACACAATTGGATACAACAATATAACTTATTGCAACCTAAAAACATATTTTTATTTTTTTACTGAATTTTCAGTTTTGAAATATAATCATATGCTGAAAGTGGTTGTGCAGGTTGTGCTCAATCTGACATTGAGTGAGGAGAGAAGCAACTTCATGCTGGGAGGTTGAGTTGCCAGGATAACCATCTGACTCCCAGAAAAAATCATGCATGGGTTTCACTAATTTGAATAGGGCACATGATGCTGCCAGATATAAAAAACTTAAAAAGGCATTGGCATGATCAACTGATCCTCTTCAACTAATCGCTGCCTTCTGTGCTGACGTGTCTCTTGTGGATATGTCCCCACTGAAGCCAGCAATCGGATGAAGAGGATCAGGTGACCATGATGGGGAGGTAGAAAACAAACTCTGGAATGGAAGATGGAGACATGGAGTAGTGGGGAGCAGGTAAGTATCATCCCTTCAGTATGGGAGGCAGGCTGTCGGTACGTGTTAGAAATTATGTATTCCCGGACAACCCTGTTAAGATATGTTGTGACTCATGACTTACAGCTTTGTATATATCTGTTAACTATATATTTGATTTTTTGTTTTTCACCTCCAGTGCATTTGGAAAGTCTTCATTACCATCAGTCTGCACTCATTACTCCATAATGAAAATGAAATTAGAATTTAAGAAATGTTGGCAAATTTGTTAAAAAGGAAAAACTTACATTTCACCTGGACATAAGTATTCAGACACTTTACTATGACACTTGAAATTTAGCTCTAAAGGCCTCCCATCTTGATCATCTTTAAGATGTTTCTAAACCTTAAAAGGGTTATGCCATGACTAATGTAAAAAATGAAAATCGGAGATTTGTACATCGCATGCATCCAGAGATCTCGCCATTGATTGCTCTGCTAGATTTAGATCAAGCTGGCAGCTCAAGAGGAGTGTCTTTTCTGTTGAAGCTCAGGGTGTACATGCTCTCCCTATCACAACTCAGAAGGCAGTTTAAGGATGGAATTGAGCATGAGCGGCCATCTAACAAAAAAAACAACAGGTGGTGCTATACAGATACATTTTATTGAATAACTTAGTGGCTATTGTAACTTTTTAATTACCTGCTATTTTCGTGGCACAACCCCCTTAATTGGTGTCCACTTGCAGTAAATTTGGTGCATTCGACATGATTAGGAAAGATACACCCCTGTCTATAAAAGATCTCACAGTTGACAATGCATAACAGAGCAAAAACAAAGTTATGAGGAGAAAAGAACTGCATGTAGGGATCAGGAATGGGTGGAGGCACAGATCTGGAGAAGGGTACAAAAAGATTTCTGTTGTACTGTAAGTTCCCAAGAGCACAGTGGCCCCCATAATTCCTAAATGGAAGAAGTATGGAACAAACCAAGAATCTTCATTAGCCACCCCACCAAGTAATCAGGGAAAAAAGTCTCTGGTAAGAGAGGTGAACAAGAAACCAATGGTCACTCTGACTGAGCTCCAAAGATCCTGTGTTCAGATGGTAGAATATTCCAGAAGGTCAACCATCACTGCAGCATTCAACCAATTTGGGCTTTATGGTAGAGTACCCAGAAAGAAGACTTTCCTTAGTAAACAACCCATGCAAGTTTGCAAAAAAGCACCTAAAGGATTCTCAGACTGTGAGAATCAAGATTCTTTGGTCTGATAAAACCAAGATTGAACTTTTTAGCCTCCATTCCTAAGCATCATGTCTGGAGGAAACCAGGCATTGCCTAATGCCATCGCTGCAGTCAAGCATGGTGGTGGTTGCATTATACTGTTGGAGTGTTTTTCAGAGACTGGGAGGGAGACTGGTCAGAGTTGAGGGAAAGCTGAAGGGAGCAAAGTACAGAGATATTCATAAATCTGATCCCCGGTGCTCTGTACTTCAAACTGGGATGATGTTTCACCTTCCAACAAGGCAATGACTCTAAGCACACAGCAAAGACAACACAGGAGTGAATTTCCTTGTGTAGCCAAGCCAGAGCCCTGGCTTGAACCCAATCGAACATCTCTGGAGAAACCTGAAATGGTCCCCATCCAACTTGACATAACTTGAGAGGAAAAAGTTTTTCCAGCTCACCATATTCTTCCCATGCGCGGAACAGACCGGACCAGTCCTTACTTGAAATAATAAGAAAACAGAAGTTCCAGAATTTCGGGTAAAAAAAGACTTGGCGTTCACTTTATTCGTAATGGTCACAATTCACAAATGTGGACAACATCTCCCTCCACCGCTAGGTTGACATGTTTCGGACTTGTTAGTCCTTACTCGTAACCTGAGACAGTTACGAATAAGGACTAACAAGTCCGAAACATGTCAACCTAGCGGTAGAGCGATAATACCAAAAAAAGGAAAGAATCACCAGTCCTACGAAAGCAACCGCTGCGAGTCCGTAATGTGTTGTGGGTATTGAACACTCTTGCAATTTCAAAGACAGGATTCAGACTGCGCGTTTGAATAGAAAGTCCCAAAGACAGTTCACCTCTCCCTCCGGAAAATGCCGAGGTCTGCAGATATCATATGTTCAGATATCCTGCAACTTGTTAAAAGATACACAGATAGTGAAGTTCCGTAAGGCTCCTACCCTTTTGTTGCACAAAATCTGTCACCTTTGTGAGTATAATCTGTGCGCAACAAAAGGGTAGGAGCCTTACGGAACTTCACTATCTGTGTATCTTTTAACAAGTTGCAGGATATCTGAACATAGGATATCTGCAGACCTCAGCATTTTCCGGAGGGAGAGGTGAACTGTCTTTGGGACTTTCTATTCAAACGCGCGGTCTGAATCCTGTTTTTGAAATAGCGGTGGACCGAGATGTTGTCCACGTTTGTGAGTTGGCACCATTACGAATAAAGTGAATGCCAAGTTTTTTACCCGAAATACTGGAACTTCTGTTTTCTTCATATAACTTGAGAGGATCTGAAGAGAAGAATGGCTGAAAATCCCAAAATCCAGGTGTGCAAACCTTGCAGCATCATACCGAAGAAGATTAAAGGCTGTAATCGCTGCCAAAGGTGCTTCAACGAAGTACTGAGTAAAGAGTCTGAATACTTACTGTATGTCAATAGATTTCGAACATTCTGCTTTCATTTTGTTATTATGGAGTATTGAATACAGAACGATGGGTGGGTGAATGTTGTTTTATTTTAGCACAAGGCCACATCATAACAAAATCTGAACATAGTAATAGGGTGAAGACTTTCTGATTGCACTGTATATCATTTTTATTCTTTATTGCAAGAAAAGATTGTTACATTATTATAAATGTACTAATAGTGGGCACAATATAGCAGTATTTCTGGCACCCATATGGCAAATATTTATGTATGCAATGGATAACAGTACTTATCTAGGTAATTTTTACTCTACTAGATCACTATCTAGAAGTATATGGACATTTGTGTGGCATTATCTGGACAATGCATAGTTGACAACAGTCCCAAATTTGCAGCAACTGTCCTTAATTTTCAGAGACAGTCCTAGCAAATTCAGGCTGTCGCAGACTGAAATGGTTGGGAGTTACAGTATGTAAACAGCATCCATAAGTGGGTGGTCCCAGATGATTTTGGGGTTGTTCCAGCAATGGGGCTTAAATTTCTCAAATGTACCAACCACAATGTTTGTAAGTATGTGTATGACAATGGCAGCTCTATTTCTCTTATTTTATTGTGGCATTGCAAATATTGGCACTTTGTTGCAATATCTAGAGAATGTGCGGCACTGCCTGAGTACTATATAGCACTATGCATTTATTTTGTTGTTATGGGAAAATGTTATTACTTATCTAGGCACTGTATACTGATATGGAATTGTTAGATATACTGCCATGCACTGTATATTACATATTAAAAGAGTTATAAAAAAACAGAAACCCCATTTGTTTTTGACTCACCTGTCCCCAGTGTTCTGATTCCAGCACTGAGCTCCCCTCTCTTCCACTGCCAATCCCTCTGCACCCTGCCTGGCAATATTAAAAGGGGTTTCCAGTCTTGGAATACCCCTTTAAAACTTAACAGTGTTGCGTTTTAGTGGAATGGAAAAATATATACCGTGCCAAGCACTACATAGAGTAGTACAGTCTGAGCCAAAGGTAAGCATAAGTTGTTAGAGCTGAAGGTCACAGTCACAACCACTTTAATTGCATTTGAAAGATACTTGGGCAGCTGCCAGTGTGGATTCCACATTGTGAGTATCTTTCAGACCTCAAACTTGCATTCAGAACAAATGGAGTATAACCCCCATAAAAAAGTAAATACACAGGCAACAAAAACTAAGGATCTTTATGGATTTGCTTCTTTTATTGCAATTAAAGGTAATGCATTTCAGGGATTAACCCTTTGTTTAGACAAAGATGGACATGATCATGTCCATATATGTCTGAAGGAGTTAATCCTCGAAAGTGTTAAAATGTAATTGAAATAGAAGAAACAAATCCATGAAGATCCTTGGTGCCCATGTATTCACCATTTTGGGTATTATACTCCATTTGTCCTGCATTTTAGTGTTGGACATCTCTATATTTAGGTGGCACAGTGATCCTGAAACCATTATGCCTCTATGTGGCTTTTGGATTCCTCCCAGGTCACATATCTGATTATCCCTCTGCTATTACCTATTACATAAATTTTACCAGAATATACGGATATATTCTCTCTTGTCTTCTCTTGGATATACATACTGTAACTCAAGATAAGTGAAGTGAGATGACATAGGCTCTTATGGTAAATAACATATGCTTCCTATCTCCTCTTAGGGCATTGTCTGAGTGAACCCCTCGTTCTTAACAGTACCCCTGAAGGTGGGGATAGGTTTTCCCAAGGGGAACACCAGATCGCTACCTCTTGAGAAGGATTGGCACAAGAGGCAGCTGGTCCAGGCAGACCAGGAGGTACCAGAGTAAGGTACCAGAGGTAATGACGTTGTCAGCAGGCTGAGTCATAACCAGGACCGAAGGATGAGGCCAAGGCAAAGTCAAATAAGCAATAGGTCAGGTCAGGCGGCACAGGTAAAGGTCAGGCAGTCCAGATCGGCAACAGGAGAGTCAAAGCAAGCAGGCATCAAAAAGGTAGCGGAGTCCAGAAACACAAGAACGGGTAAGGTACACAGGAACACAAGCAGAGAAATCAGCAACCTTTGCAGGACACAAGGACCTTGACACTCAGGCATTTGTAAAGGGGGCTGAGCCACTTGTATATGTGCAGGAGGGATACGATTGGTCAGCGGGGTCACATGATCTAAACCATAAAGCACAGGAAATGATGCGCACCAGACCTTAAGGAAGTGCTGCAGGAAAGTAGCAGCAATCATGCTGTGGCTATGGCTGAAAGGAAACAGTTGAGCGGATCCCAGAACAAACAGTACCTGCAAGGACAGAGCCCAGGACTGTAGCAGTGAATGGGGAAGCACAGGCAGCAGATCACCGCTGAACACAGCGCCCAGGACCGCGGCGGTAAGCAGGAGAACAGCGGCGCACAGCAGCCGCTGTTACAGTATGTAACACATGCTTCCAATTAATCTCATTTCTCATGCTATCCATCTCTCCTAGACTCCCACGCCAAACAAACCTACATTTAGGCCCCTTTCACACGGGCAAGTTTTCCGCGCGGGTGCAATGCGTGAGGAGGACGCATTGCACCCGCACTGAATCCGGACTTATTCATTTCTATGGGGCTGTGCACATGAGCGGTGATTTTCACGAATCACTTCTGCGTTGCGTGAAAATTGCAGCATGCTCAATATTGTGCGTTTTGCACGCAACGCAGGCCCTATAAAAGTGAATGGGGCTGCGGGAAAATCGCAAGCACCCGCAAGCAAGTGGTTATAAGGGGAAATAATAGCATTCTTAATAAAGAATGCATGGTAAAATGAAGAGGAAAGGGTTAAAAATAATAAAAGTTAACTTACCTTAGCCACTTGATCGCGTAGTTGCGATCTGTCCTCTCTTTCCCAGCATCAGCTAAGAACTAAAGGACCTGTGATGACGTCACATCACATGGTCCAATCACATCGTCCATCTTACCATGGTGATGGACCATGTGATTGGACCATGTGATGTGACGTCATCACAGGTCCTTTAGTTCTTAGCTGATGCTGGGAAAGAGAGGACAGATCGCAACTACTAAGTGGCTAAGGTAAGTTAACTTTTATTATTTTTAACCCCTTCCTCTTCATTTTACTATGCATTCTTTATTAAGAATGCTATTATTTCCCCTTATAACCATGTTATAAGGGAAAATAATCAATTCTCCAGAAGACCCGAAACCGGGTTCGGGTCTGGGTACCAAACATGGCGATTTTTCTCACGCGCGTGCAAAACGTTTGCACCCGCGCGGAAAAATCGCGCATATTCCCGCAACGCACCCGCCTCTTATGCGGGCGTCAAACATGACGCCCGTGTGAAAGAGGCCTTAAAGTATATTCCTTTTTTTTACTAGATGAATCGGACAAATGCCTTTGCAGGATGCCATCCACACTGATAACCCCTAGGCAACCATGTGAAAAATATGTGCCAAATTTAAGAGGCCTACCTTTTTTATATATTTGGTGCATCTTACTTTGGTGCACTTTTTTTTAATACTGGTACATAAAACGACAGTCTTAATAAATTCTTCTTTACATTTTTGTCATTATTCACCTTTCATCTTCCTTTTTTGGATGTATACTCTCCCTTTTGGCAAGATTCCAGGATCAAACATGTTGTTGTCAATCAGACCTTTATAATGTTAATCTGAGAAGGAGATAAATGTTCAATGACCTGTCCACTGTTCTCATATTATTACAGGGACAGCTGTGGCAGATGCAATGTCATGATATGATGAGAAATGTTGACGTAAGAATGAGGCAACTGACAGTTTATAGAAAGAGCAGGAGGCCCCAGTAACATGTAAGGAACACATCAGATTGATTCACTGGGTTGACAGCTGCATCTATATAGAAATGAATGATAGCTCATGCCTCTAACCTGTTTTATCCTTAATTATGTCTACCTTTCTATTTAAACAGTATTCCTTGTGTGAATTGTCATACTTTTATTCTATTAGTCAAACGTAAGTTCTAAGCAGTCAAACTTTGCCCTAAAACTATTAGAACATTTTTGGTTAAAACAATCTAATTAGAGCACATATGCTGTTAACCAAACAAAAGCCTTTTCCTCGTTCTGTATTACAGACTAATCCACGGATCCGCAAACACGGACATCGGCTATATGCGTTCCGCAATTTGCGGACCGCACATCACCAGCACTATATAGAAAATGCCTTTTCTTGTTCGCAATTGCGGACAAGAATAGGACATGTTCTATTTTTTTCAGGAACGCGATTGCGACCCGGAAGTGCGGATCCGCAATTGCAGACCCGGGCGGGACATCGTCTGTCCCCATTGAAATGAATGGGTCTGCAATTCCGTTCCGCAAAATGCGGAATAGAATTGCGGACGTGTGAATGGACCCTAAGGCCTCATGCACACGACCGTATGTGATTTGCGGTCCACAAATTGCGGATCCGCAAAAAAACGGATGACGTTCCGTATGGCATCCTTTTTTTTGCGGATCCGTTATTTTTGCGGATCCATTGTAATAATGCCTATCCTTGTCCGCAAACTAGAAAAAAATAGGACATGCTCTACTTTTTTGCGGAACAGAAAAAACGGACATACGGAAAAAGAATGCACACGGAGTACCTTCCGTTTTTTTTGAGGACCCATTGAAATGAATGGTTCCGCATATGGTCTGCAAAAAAAACGGAACGGACACGGAAAGAAAATACGTTCGTGTGCATGAGACCTAAGGCAAGTTGCATACTAGCGCTTGAAATCCGGCCAGCTGTTCCCTTCCAGCAGATTCTCAAGCGCTTGTGTGAAACTAGCCTAACCATAGATATTCTATTGCAGAGGTGAACTGATCATATGCCGCTGGCCTGGTACATAGCATTCTAGTTGTGTTGCCCCACCTTCTGTCAATTTGGGCACTTTTAGTTTTTTTTTCAGGGCCCCTATTTTTACCATAGAACAGGGGTGGACTGGGAACCTAAAGTTCCCAGTCCACCCCTGTTCTATGGTAAAAATAATCTAGGCAGTTATTTTTTTTTTGGCCAGCAGCTGTAGATGAATGGATCCATTGTGTAGGGGCAGGCACATCGCCTGTGTAGTTGGTTGAGAGGTGAAGTTCATGTGGTCAGCAGCAAGAAAGCTTACAATAGTTTTCCCATCTTTGTTGTTAGGGCATCAATCAGCAGATTTGTACTTATGAAACTGGCTGACCTGTTACATGTGCGCTTGGCAGCTGATGGCATCTGTGATGGTCCCATGTTAATATGTGCCCGCATTGCTGAGAAAATAATGTTTTAATATATGCAAATGAGCCTCTAAGAGCAATGGGGAGTTGCCATTACACTAGTCCCTCTGCAACTGCCACGTCCTCCCCACTTTGATTGACAGGGCCAGGCATGATGACATTTTCACTGCCTTGCCCTGTCAGTCAAAGTGGAGGGGGAGAAGTTGTTGCAGAAAGAGCAGAGCCTCTAGGTGTAACGTCAACGGCGGCCTTGATCTTAGAGGTTCATTTGCATATATTAGGACGTAATAGGTCAGCCAGTTTCATAGGTACAAATCTGCTGACAGATGAAGGAGGCATAATGTGTCCAGCTGGTGGCAGCATCACGGTGATGCTGTGCCTCCTGCTCAACCCCTTCCAAACATCCACCGTACATTTATAGCGGATGTCGGGTCTTTAAAGGCGCTCCATAATGGAGTAAGCGCCATAGCCACTGGGTGCCTGCTGTTTCATACAGCAGGTACTGTAAGAGGGCGCAAGGTGCCGTCATGGACGGAAGATACGTGTCACCGAGGTTCCTGGCCTCGGTGAGGTGAGAGCCGGGTTTTTTTTGTGTCAGCAGCAGCTAGTGCTGCTTGACATTGATAGATAGCATGGCTGCAAAGCCGATCCGGGCCGGCTCTTACCGGGAGCAGCTAAAGTGTAGGGTGGGTGGCTGCTCCCCACGGTCCAGTCCTGGTTTTGGGCTGGGTTTAAAAACTCAGCCAGCACCAGCAGCTGGAAGAGTGATTGTCCTGGAGCTGCTAATAGTGCTGGGAGCTGAGGGCTGTGTTTTTGGGACCTGCGGCTGGAGCCAAGCTGGAGGGCTCAGACCCCTGTGAAAACGAACAGGCTGCCTGAAAAAGCCTGTCTATGGACTTGCTAACACCAAGGAGCTAAGGTGACTCTTCCGTTTATGGACTTTTGTGTGTGTGAACAAACACCAAGCCACCTGTTTTTGTGATGCTCTTTTTGTTGTGTGAATAAAACACGGACATTTAATTTACAAGCTTGAACGTTGCCTCTGTACTGCACCCGCTGGTCCTGTCTACCAGAGCGAATCCCCACATTTGGTGTCGGATGCGGGCATGCGCAGTGAGGCTGGCGTAACGCCGAAGTTTTTTCCAAAGTGAATGTCATATGTCAAGCCGGCAAAGTTTCAACACGTGAACTCTGACAAGATGGAGGCAGTTGTAAAGGCTCTCGTGGAGGCCAATTTACAGCAGCGGGAGGCCAACAAGCAGCAGCAGGAGACAAACCAGCTGCTGTTGCAACATGTAATGGCTTTGCAAGCGACTGGAGCCTCTCACCGTGCCCATGATGCCCGGAAAGCGGTCCGTGCAGCAATTCCCAAGATGACCCCGAGGATGATGCCGAGACCTACCTGGCAGTCTTCGAAAAAGTGGCCGTGAGGGAGAAGCTGCCCCGTGACCAGTGGGCTGAGGTGGTCGCTCCGTTCCTGGCTTCCGGACCCCAGCAGGTGTTTTTCGACTTGTCGGACGACCAAGCGGCCGATTATGACACCGTGAAAGGAGAGATCCTAGCCAGACTGGGGGTGAACGTGCTGGTCCGCGCTCAAAGAGTCCACCAGTGGGACTTTAAAACGACTGAACCTGCTAGGCCGCAGTACTACGATCTGCTGCACAGGCTGCAAAAGTGGCTGCAGCCTGATCTACTAAGTCCCACTGCCATGCTGGATCGACTGTTGGCGGACATCATTTGGAGGGCCCTGCCTTATCCCCTCCAGCACTGGGTCGGCCAGGCGTCTCCGGTAAGTGCCCTGGAGATGGTCAACCTGGTGGAGCGTTATGAGGCCACCAGAAACCTGCAGGGGAGTCTTGCTGGGAAGGGGCCAGTCAAACCCGGAGGCCTCCACCCCAGTTCCGACGACCGGCGACAGAGAGACCTGCACGGAATGTATCCCTGCGGATCCGCCTCCCGTGGTATGCTGGAGGTGTCAGGAGCCAGGCCACATCAGGGCCGACTGTCCGCATCAGGGTGAGCCGATGGATGTGAACTACGGGTATCGCCACTCCCTGTATGCACGGAAGCTGTGTGCAACTGGCACCCGTGAGGGGCAGGACAATAACCACCTGTGTCAGGTAGAGGTGGGAGATTCTCTGGCGGTGGCCCTGCTGGACTCCGGGAGTTTAGTCTCCTGGTAAGAGCTGCCCTAGTACGGCCTGCGGAGTATACCGGCCGTAAGTCGGGGTCCTATGCATCCACGGAGACTTAAAAGACTACCCCACTGCATTAGTGACTTTGTCCACAGCTGCTGGTAAGTGGACCCACGAGGTGGCTGTCGCTACCAAACTCCCACATGAACTGATTCTTGGGAGGGACTTCCCAGGTTTCCCGGCGCTGTGGCCGGCTATAAAAGTGTCTGATGGGCCCGAGACAGGGGTAACCCTAGTAGAGTGGCCTGATACCACTGGAAGGCCAGAACCCTGGGAGCCCGAATCTGAAGGGCCAGCGGTAGGGGTGACCACTGCTCCAGCGGTAGAGGGGGAGACAACCCCACTGAGTGTAATGGTGGGAGACACGGAGGACTTGCCACCGGGACCTGAGTTGGCAGACCTCAATGTCTCCGGGGAAAATTTTGGGACCGCCTAACACCGGGACCAAACCCTAACCAGGGCCTGGGAAAGTGTTGTAATAATTGACGGTAAACCCCAGAAACCTGGGGCTGAATTAATGTTTCCACGGTTTATTATTCTTCAGGATATGTTGTATCGGGTGAACCAAATCCGAGGTGAGCCAGTTGAACAGTTGGTGGTGCCCACCGCATATCGCAAGCTTGTTATAGAGCTTGCCCACCAACATGTTCTTGGGGACACATAGGGTGGCAGAAAACGCAGGACCGCGCACTACAGCGATTTTACTGGCCCGGTTTGTTTAAGGAAGTAGAGGAGTTCTGTAAGTCCTGTCCGACCTGTCAGGTAAATAGCCCCCATCCGCATACAGAAGTCCCTGGTCCCTCTCCCAATAATTGAGGTCCCATTCGAGCGTATTGCCATGGATCTGGTCGGACCTGCACCGAAGTCTGCTAGGGGTCACCAACATATCCTGGTGATTCTGGACTATGCTACTCGATATCCAGAGGCGGTGCCTCTTCGACACACATCGGCTAGGCTCATTGCAAAGGAGTTAATGGAGATGTTTACCTGGTGGGCCTACCTAAGGAGGTTCTGACGGACCAAGGGACCCCTTTATGTCTAAGATTATGAGGAATTGTGTAAACTGTTGCATATAAAGCAATTGCGGACGTCCGCTTACCATCCGCAAACGGACGGCCTTGTGGGAAAGATTTAACCAAACTTTGAAAAATATGCTAAAAGGGTGGTGTCCCGAGATGGGAAGGACTGGGATCTGCTTCTGCCCTATCTCATGTTTGCAGTGCGAGAGGTGCCCCAGGCCTCTACTGGGTTCTCACCCTTCGAACTGCTTTATGGCAGACACCCACGGGGCCTGTTGGACATCGCTAAGGAAGCGTGGGAGCAACAGCCCGTCCCCCACAAAAGTGTAATTGAATATGTTACCCAGATGCAGGAACGTATGGAGAGGGTGTTACCGCTGGTCCGGGAGCATATGGAGGCAGCACAACAGGCCCAAAGTAGAGTCTATAATCGTCAGGCTCGAGTACGAGACTTTAATCCCGGAGACCGAGTTTTAGTTCTGGTACCCACCCTTGACAGCAAATTTCTAGCTAGGTGGCAGGGGCCCTATGAAGTGCTCGAGAAAGTGGGGAAGTAAATTACAAGGTGCACCAGCCAGGGCGGCGGAAGCCGGAGCAGGTGTATCATGTGAATTTGCTGAAGCCATGGAAGGATAGGAACTCGTCCAGCGATGACAGCCTCCGGCCAGGGCTTCTAGGTGAGAAGGATCCAGCCCTCACCTCGAAGTCCGGGAAGCAGCCGCCACCGTAAAATTTCAGATAGCCTGTCCTCCAAACAGGTCCAGGAAGTTAAGGAGTTCATTAGTCGGAACACGGATGTGTTCTCGGACCCTCCTGGGCGCACATCCCTAATCCAGCATGACATTATCACTGAGCCTCAGGCCAAAGTCCGGTTAAAGCCATATCGGGTACCCGAGGCTCGGCGACAAGCCATTGTGAAGGAAGTGCAGCTGATGCTCCAGTTAGGTGTCATCGAGGAGTCAAAAGTGATTGGGCCAGTCCGATAGTCTTAATACCCAAGCCGGACCGGGACATTGAGGTTCTGTAACGATTTCCGCAAGCTGAATGAGGTGTCCAAGTTTGACGCATATCCCATGCCGAGGTGGATGAGCTCATTGAAAAATTGGGCCAAGCCAGGTATTTTTCTGTCTTGGACCTCACCAAAGGGTACTGGCAGGTACCCTTAACGGAGGCTGCCAAGGAAAAACTGCTTTTATCACACCGGAGGGGTTGTATCAGTACAAGGTATTACCCTTTGGTCTACATGGCGCCCCGCCACGTTTCAAAGGCTTATGGATATTGTGCTTCGTCCACATCGACGGTACGCCTCAGCATATCTGGATGATATCATTGTCCATAGCACCGACTGGGAGAGTCACCTACCGAAGGTACAGGCCGTAGTGGACTCCCTTAGGAAAGCTGGCTTAACTGCTAACCCAAAAAGTGTGTGATAGGGTTAGAAGAGACCAAATACCTAGGGTATGTCATTAGGCGGGGGTGGTCAAACCTCAGGTAAACAAAATTGAGGCAATTAAGAATTGGCCCCGACCTGTCACTACGCGGCAAGTAAAATCATTCCTGGGCATGGTGGGATACTACATGAGGTTTATTCCCAACTTTGCTACAATTGCTGCTCCATTGACAAGCCTTTTAAAGGGACGCAGGTCAGTGTCGATCCAGTGGAATGAGCAGGCGGATAAGGCTTTCTCTGCTCTGAAGTCGGCCCTGTGTGGGTCCCCGGTTTTGGTGACGCCCGACTTCAAGAGAGAGTTTGTGGTACAGACCGATGCCTCTGAAGTGGGCCTCGGGGCTGTACTCTCTCAGGAAATCAATGGGGAGGAGCATCCCGTGGTTTTCCTGAGTCGCAAACTCACCCCAGCCGAAACCAGGTACAGTATAGTGGAGAGAGAGTGCCTGGCCATCAAGTGGGCACTAGAGTCTCTCCGCTATTATCTGCTAGGGAGAAAGTTCCGTCTGGTGACCGACCATTCCCCTCTAAAGTGGATGTGCCAGGCGAAAGACAGGAATGCTCGGGTCACCAGATGGTTCTTGTCTCTGCAGAACTTCAAGTTCACAGTGGAACACAGGGCAGGCCGCTTGCAAGGAAATGCGGATGCACTGTCTCGAGTACAGTGTTTGGCGTGTGTTCACCCTGTCGGGGTTGAACAAAGGGGGAGGTATGTAAGAGGGCGCAAGGTGCCGTCATGGACGGAAGATACGTGTCACCGAGGTTCCTGGCCTCGGTGAGGTGAGAGCCGGGTTTTTGTGTCAGCAGCAGCTAGTGCTGCTTGACATTGATAGATAGCATGGCTGCAAAGCCGATCCGGGCCGGCTCTTACCGGGAGCAGCTAAAGTGTAGGGTGGGTGGCTGCTCCCCACGGTCCAGTCCTGGTTTTGGGCTGGGTTTAAAAACTCAGCCAGCACCAGCAGCTGGGAGAGTGATTGTCCTGGAGCTGCTAATAGTGCTGGGAGCTGAGGGCTGTGTTTTTGGGACCTGCGGCTGGAGCCAAGCTGGAGGGCTCAGACCCCTGTGAAAACGAACAGGCTGCCTGAAAAAGCCTGTCTATGGACTTGCTAACACCAAGGAGCTAAGGTGACTCTTCCGTTTATGGACTTTTGTGTGTGTGAACAAACACCAAGCCACCTGTTTTTGTGATGCTCTTTTTGTTGTGTGAATAAAACACGGACATTTAATTTACAAGCTTGAACGTTGCCTCTGTACTGCGCCCGCTGGTCCTGTCTACCAGAGCGAATCCCCACAGTACCCACAGCTAATGTCCGCGATCAGCGGTAATGCCGACCACAGAAATTTAACCCCTCAGATGCCGTCGTCAAATGTGACCACGGTGCCTGAGAGGGCTAAAACCTGGAATCACGCGCTTCCTGGTCAGGCATGCTTTCCTCCAGTGGAGATCGAGGAAAGTGCCCTGTTCCACTAATGAGCTGAAGCCTGTACTTTCAAGCTAATTATTAGTATATCTCAGTTGAGGCCAGCAGGTGGCAGTACTAAGCTGGGATATATAGCGATTTCTGTACAGAAAAATTTAGCAAATTCCATTATTCTGTACAAGTTGCAATCTGATGATTGCAAGTTTGGTCCACTTGGGGACCTAACGAAAAGCTTTAAATAAAAGTATAAAAAAGTTTTTAAAAAATGTAAAAATGAAAAGAATATAAAAATTCTTTCCCCCGCTTTCCCCAAAATAAAAATGAACAATAAAAAAATAACATCATGGGTATTGCCATGTGCGAAAATGCCCATACCAAATACTATACTAAAATATTTTAAAAATCCCATAACATAATGGAAAAGAAATTAAAATGGCCGATTAAATTTTTTTTAATCACTTTATCTCCCCCAGAATTTAATAAAAAGTGATCAAAAATTCATATACACCCCAAAATTACAAAAACTACAGCTCGTCCCACAAAAAATGAGCCCCCACACAAAAAAGTTATGGGTGTCAGAATATGATGTTAAAAAAAAAATAATAATTGTTTCAAAAAAAAAAATTTTCTCAGTATTAAAACGCAATAAAAGTTAAATAAACATATGTGGTTTCACCGAATTCGTACTGACCTGAAGAATTAAGCACACAAGTCAGTTTTACAGCACAGTGGACGCTATAAAAAATAAAAAAACTGTGCCAGAATTGCATTTTTTTCCAATTCCACTTCATTTTTTTTCTGCTTCCCACTACATCCTATACAATATTAAATGGTCAGAAAGCACAGTTTGTCCCACAAAAAACAAGCCCTCAGATGGCTATGTGAATGAAAAAATAAAAAGGTATGGCTCTGGGAAGGCAGGGTGGGAAAAACAAAAATACAAAAAATGGAAAATTGCTGTGTCATTTCTGGCAGTATAAACAGCTCCCCAAGCAGCTGGAAAGTGACGAGGAGGAAAAATGTTTGGCATTCCTCCATACAACTAGGAGAAGTGGTTTATTCAGAGATGTTACACTCTGCGGTGCTAAAAAGACTTAAAGAGTAACTTTTAATGAAGTTTTTTTTTAAATGTCCCAAATGCCCTAATAATATTTTTTCTAATGTGTTTTACTCATGGATTTTGCATTTTTACTAAGGATATTCCTCCATTAAGTGCAGATTTCCTACGCACTTTAAAATTCACTATTCTCCATACCGCTTACTTGGTGTACGAACGGTACACTTTATGAATGGGGCTTTAGAGAATGGAGTAGCCCCCCTAGGTTTACTAAATGCTGGTAGAGGTGGTGTGTGTGCAGCATAAGTACTATGTGTGAGTGGTGTGTGACGTGTTCTATGTATGAGTGGTGTGTTACCATTGGATGCATAGGGTCACAGGGGCCCTTTGCAATCAGTAGTCATCATTCTCTTTGTGTATGTTTTATGTTTGTTTACTTGTTTTCTTGCTTCCATTTATGATACAGCAAGAATCATAGGAATAAATTTTTAAGTCATTCTCTACAAATTCATTAGAATTTTAAAACATTTAGAATTTGTAAAGTTAATTACAGTAGGAAACAGCCAATTTTACAGGAACATAAAGGCAGTCAATTTCCTAGACAAAACTGCTCTTTGCATTTTGAAGGACAGAAGATCTTAGTTACACTAGTTTTATTTGCAGGTGGAATTAACATTTTAATGTGATTAATGTTTTAAGTTACACCAGAGTATATTTTTGTAACCCAGCCTTTATCCATATTGTGGTTCTTCAGTCTCATCTATTCCAAGCACCCCGTGATTAATATTTACTCAGCTGCAGCATTCATTTCTATTTACAATGGGCCTTAGGCCACATGAGCTTCACATGTTTACAGATGCTTAGGGTATCACTCATCTTCATTTACAAATAGCTAGAATTAACACATCACTACAACACACTGTATGTATCAGAAACCAGAAGTTGAATGCCAGGAAGAATCCAACGACCATATGTTAATTTGGAAAGAAACCCTCAGATTTGGATCTACTATATCTCACTATCTACTATATCCTGCTTACTTCCTCTTCAAGATAGTTTAGCATTTTGTTGAATACATTCTTCAACTAGCAAGCTTATATTTCAAATACAAATATATGAAATAAAAAAATGTCTCTCTCTCTCTCTCTCTATATATATATATATATATATATATATAAAAAGGAAAATGAGAAGCAGCACATTGTCTTCCTGGGTGCAACTCCCGCACTGGTCCCCAACGCGGTCCACTAGAATTCCCCCCCGGGACGCCCGATTGTGTTCGGGAGGGGTTCATTATTCTGTAACCCAGCCATTTTTCTTGATAAAATTCTGCGGCCTTTTGCGACCAATGCGAGGTCGTATATACGTGATACAGCTGATTTCCTAAGTAAAATCAGGGATTTGAGGATACCGGAGGGGGCTATTTTGGCATCTTTTGACGTCACTAGCCTTTACACATCGATTGAGCACGAGTTGGGCCTACGGGCAGTGACACAGTGTTTGAGACAGACGAATTATACGATACAATGCCAGGATTTTATTGTAACTCTGTTGCAATTCATCCTGGTACGGAATTATTTTTTATTCCAAGATGATTTTTTTATGCAGTTACGGGGGACCGCCATGGGGTCCAATGTGGCGCCCACCTATGCTAACATCTACATGACACACCTGGAGGAGACGTTCGTCTATGGATGCCGCCATTTTGAGCATGTGCTCGTGTGGTGGCGTTACATAGACAATGTCTTCTTGGTGTGGGTGGCAGATGACCTCATGGCTTTCCATGAATTCCTTAATCAAATTGACCCCAGTGTTAAATTTACTGTTATACATTCGATTGAGAATCTTCAATTTTTGGACACTAAGGTGTTAGTTCAGAATGGCATGCTGTGCACTGACTTGCATGTAAAGGAGACTGATAAAAATACACTTTTGAGGTTTGAGAGTCACCACCCTCGATCCATGATCAAATCTTTGCCATACAGCCAATTGCTACGAGTGGACAGAATTGTACAGGAGGAGCCGAGTAAGCAGAATAGACTCACTGAGATGGGCTCCAAGTTCATGGCACGAGGGTACCCACAAAAATTGATTTAAAAAAGTATGGATAAAATCAGAAATAGGGATCAGGTTACTAGGAGAAATAGTAATGCTGTTGATAGAATCCCATTTGTCTCGGAATTCAACACAGAAAGTGAAAATATTGCTAAAATTGTGAGAAAACATTGGGGTGTTCTCAAAAGTGGATTCCCTCGTGTAAAAGAATTTGGTGTCCCACCTCTATTCTCATATAGACGGTCCCGCAATGTGGGTGATAGGGTTGTAAAATCTGATATTGGTTCTAAAAAGGTTAGCTGTGGCTCATATTTTGGTTCTACAAGGACGGGATGCTTTCTGTGCTTTAATTGTATCAATTGCTCCCTGATGATACGTGGCAATTGTTTTGTGAACTCAGCTACAGGAGAAACGATGAAAATTAGCGAGTTCTTGACGTGTGACTCTACCCACATGGTCTATCTCCTATCCTGCCCATGTGACATGTGGTATGTGGGAGAGACCACTTGGGATGTGAAGACACGTCTCAATCACCATAGGTATACCATCAGAAAACAGAGGTTGGATTTGCCAGTTTCAAAGCATTTCACAGAGAAAGGACATACAGAAAAGGACCTTCGGTTTAGAATCTTGGAACAGGTGGCAGTGTCTCGACGAGGGGGAGACAGAGTAGCGTGCTTAAAGAAGAGGGAACTCTTTTGGATTTTTACATTACAGACCCTTGAGCAAAGGGGTCTGAATGTTGAATTCAAAGTGGGTTAAAAGGTGATACTACACCTAGTTCCTTACCTGTATAATCAAGGTGAAAAATAGTGTGTTTTGTAAAAGATTTATTATTCTTTATTTTGATATATTGTTTTTGTATTTTAGATATTTTACAAGCTATGGATTGGATGTCTCCGGTTGGGATCTGCGCAACATTTGACCGCCATGATATTGTCACAACACAAACATCGGTGCCGCAACTTGACTAGTTATTTGAAATTGTATTTTTGAATGAGTGTGCTCCAATACAGTCTCTGATCGGCTGAACTATATAACCCTTTTAAAATAATCTTTTGTATGGAAGTGTACCTCGACCCCGTATTTGATGGTGGACCCTTTTTGGGACATCCACTTGAAATATTGTGGGACGAGGTTTATAGAATAAAGGGATGCCATTGGCACGAAACCGCATCAATGCTAGTGATTTGGCATTGGCGGTAAGTAAGGCCAGGCTAGGGGTGGCGCCTTTCACGAGAGCGTCTCCTGTTGCCAGGTAACCCAAAGCTAATAGGTGTGTTTTTGGTTGAATGAGATCATCACATGACCAATGTGACGTAGCTAAGAAGCAAGTGGCACGAAACTGCATGAATACTGTGGTCCGGTGATTCTGAAGGCCGGAAGAGGGATGTGCCTGGGATCATGTGATTGAGCAGCAGATCGAGAAGTAGTTGGAGCATGCGAGATAGTGAGTTGCTGGCTTTGTTCAGCCATGTTTAGTGTGGTACCGATCTAAGTGTGGGATGGACTATACACATCGCGAGATCAGCGGCATAGACGCATGCGCTGTGAACGATGTGGAACGCCATGCCGGACATGATGCGCGGACCCACATGTGAGAGTTTTCCATTCCTCCTTTTTTTAACCCAAACACGTGGTGTTACACAGATGAAATTATTTACACAATCATGCACCAATTATGTGATTTTTATAATGTAAATCATGTTGAAGATATATATTTACTGTTCACTGTTATGTAATGAAATGAAGCACTAGCACTTTGATATACAGTACTGTATGATTCACATTATGTGGCTTTTTATGAATGTTTTTATGATATTTTGATTAATTGCCAATCAAGATGTTCACTGCCTTTATATACTGCACAAGACACATGCTGACTTGAGCTTGACAAAGACTCTATTGAACAGTTGAAACGTTGCTTGTACTACACTGGGCTAATAAACCACCTTGTTATTGGAGTTCTGCCTGTGTTTTCCGAATTTATATATATATATATATATATATATATATCGTATCTCACAAAATTGAGTATATCCGTCACATTTTTGTAAATATTTTATATCTTTTGATGGGACAACACTGAAGAAATGATACTTTGATACAATGTAAAGTAGTCAGTATACAGCTTGTATAACAGAGTAAATTTGCTGTGCCCTAAAAATAACTCACAGTTATTAATGTCTAAACTGTTGGCAACAAAAGTAAATGCACCCCTAAGTGAAAATGGCCAAATTGTGGCCAAAGTGTCAATATTTTGTGCGGCCACCATTATTTTTCAGCACTGCCTTAATTCTCTTGGGCATGGAGTTCACTAGAGCTTCACAGGTTGCCACTGGAATCCTTTTCCACTCCTCCATGACGACATCACGGAGCTGGTGGATGTTAGAGACCTTGCGTTCCTCCACCTTTCATTTGAGGATTCCCCACAGATGCTCAATAGGGCTCAGGCCTGGGACATGCTTGGCCAGTCCAGCACCTTTACCCTCATTTTCTTTAGCAATGCAGTGGCATCTTGGAGGTATGTTTGGGGTCATTATCATGTTGGAATTCTGGAATACTGCCCTGTGGCCCAGTATGTCACAGTACATGTTGGCATTCATGGTTCCCTCAATAAAATGTAGCTCCCCACAGCTGGCAGCACTCATGCAGCCCGAAACCATGACACTCCCACCACCATGCTTGACTGTGGGTAAGACACACTTGTCTTTGTTCTGCTCACCTGGTTATCGCCACGCACGCTTGACACCATCTGAACCAAATAAGTTTATTTTGGTCTCATCAGACCACAGGACATGGTTCCAGTAATCCATGTTCATAGTCTGCATATCTTCAGCAAACTGTTTGTGAGCTTTCTTGTTCATCATATTTAGAAGAGGATCCTTCTGGGATGACAGCCATGCAGGCCAATTTGATGCAGTGTGCAGTGTATGGTCTGAGCACTAACAGGCTGCCCTCCCGCCCCTTTAACCTCTGCAGCAATGCTAGCAGTGCCCATACATCTATTTTGAAAAGATATGTCCTAGCCCTAAGATAGCACTAGGGAATCTTTTTGTAGAGCAATAATTCTTTTTTTCAGATTCTCAGAGAATTCATTGCCATGAGGTGCGAAGTTGAACTTCCAGTGACCAGTATGAGAGCGATAACACCAAATGTAACACACCTGCTCCCCATTCACACCTGAGACCTTGTAACACTAAAGAGTCACATGACACTAGGAGGAAAAATGGCTAATTGGGCACAATTTGACCATTTTCACTTTGGGGAGTACTCACTTTTGTTGTCAGCGGTTTAGATATTAACGGTTGTGTTTTGAGTTATTTCAAGGGTACACCAAGTTTACACTGTTATACAAGCTATACACTGACTACTTTACATTGTATCAAAGTGTCATATCCCACGAAAAGATATAATAAAATATTTACAAAAATGTGAGGGGTGTGCTTTCTTTTGTTAGAACATATATATATATATATATATATATATATATATATGTATAGTGGCATGCAAGTTTGACCACCCCTTGTCAAAAGTTCTGTTACTGTGAAGAGTTAAGCAACTTGAAGTTGAAATAATCTCCAAAACGTATATAGTTAAAGATGAAACAAACATTTTAAAATGTTAAGCAATTTTAGTGTATTATTTCAGTTTAGCACAATTTTAGAGTGAAACACACCTCAAAATTCACAATTGACCACTTCAAAAGGTGCAAGCTGAAGGTATTACCATGGCCCTCATAATCCCCTGATCTGAACAGTATTGAAAATCTGTGGACAAACCTCAAAAGAGCAGTACATGCAAAACGGCCAGGAATCTCACAGAACTGAAAGACTTTTGCAAGGACGAATGGTTGAAAATCCCTCAAACATGAATCAAAAGACTCTTGGCTGGCTACAAGCTTAAATACTTGCTGAAGGGGGTCCTACTAGGTACTAACCATGCAGAGTGCCCAAAATTTTGCTTTGGGCCGTTTTGCTTTTTTATTTTGAAAATGTGAAAGATGAAAATAAAAAAATCATTTTTGTTTAAAATACAAAGGAAATGTGTCATTTTTAACTGTAGGCCTTTTGGAGCTCCAAGTAGCAGTACAAGCACAGGGACAGTTCATGCACTGCTACCGGAAATGTAGCTGCACAGTCTCTTCTCCTGTAGCAGAAGCAGAGCCTTTGCACTTGAGCCGAACTTGAACTCACAGCTGCCCTGCAGGTGCAAGATTGTCAGGGCCGGTAGAGATGTCCAGCCCTGTCAAGTAATTGGCGGGGCAGCATCTTTAGCTTTGGGGACACCCAGTGGCAGGTGTGGAACTTGATAAGACGAATCAATTCTCACAAAGCAATTTGTTCATATCTATACCAGACTCCTCTCAAACTCTTCTATAACTATCACAACATTATTCCATAGTCATGATGTAGAAACCCAGTGTTGAGCAGTCAATTGCTCCATAAATAAGTATTTATCATCACCTTTGCAGACGTATTTCTTTTTGCTTTTCTACTGACAGCATATTCCGCAGCATTCTACAGAGATTGTCATCATTTACATCAGTCCATGTCTCCAATGGGGCTCATAATCTAATTTTCCTATCTCAGGCATATACCATTTTCGTATGAATTGTCCTGTGATGGAATACATTTTTTATTAAATAGACAAATAAATCAAAATCAGTGGTCATAACAGCCACACATAACATAACAGCCACATATATCACATGTATCACATAAGACATATTAGGCAGTGCTACAAGACAACAATGCCCTGGCACCTCTATGTCAATGACACAGACGTACTGAGACATACGGACATTCCCGCGACAGGTGGCAGGAGATCTGTGAGACTGGCAACATGTGGTTTGATCTGACATGTTTTCCTTTTGGATCAAATGACGTCTTCTTTCCCCAGGTGTGGCTATTGTTGTCATTTAACCTTCTCTATTTATTGGTGTTTATCCCACTATGCTATGCAGTTTATAGCTTATGTTGGACTTGTGGTTAGCTTGTATTTGGCTTTTGGCTGAGTTCCTGGTGCTACCAAAGTTTTATTGAAGATAAGTGTTGCCTTTCCCTATTGTTTGTCATTAGACCTGAGGAAGACTCCTGTTTGTTCTTTCCTTTGGAAGAACAGGTAGACTCAGTCCTGAAGTTAGTTCTAGGGTCCTATAGGGTGAGATAGGATTCTAGGTATACGGTGTATGAACTTGCCTACCTTTGGGGCCTGTACATACTGGTAGTCTGTCAGGACTGGAGTTAGGCCCCTTTAACACGGGTGAGTTTTCTGCACGGGTGCAATGCGTGATGTGAGCGCACTGATTTCGGACCCATTCGTGATGCCCGCGTGAAAGAGGCCTTAGGGTTTTCTCTAGGAGGTGTCCATCTTCCTTCCCTAGTTCCTAGGCCTTATTCTGTTATTCCCTTTTTCTCCTATGCTCAGTGTGTTGTTTTTCTCCCACACACGAGTGTGGTAGTCACATATGAAGGTACCAGTATTATAAATAGTACATGGTAGATTTGGAGTCTCTGGACATGTTGCAGGTCCAGTATCTTCAAGTTAAGCTTCTAGGGAGTGTCATGGCTACTATGTATATAAAAAAAAGCAATATTTATTTTATGAGCAGTTTAAATATTTTCAGAAAGATAAAATTAAGTCATGCCTGCCTGACAACAGAGAATTTTTCTAAATAAAATTTTGTATATTATATTTTCGTAGCTGTTGGCCTCTGGATTGGTAAAACAACATAATTCCCATGTCTTCTATGTTGAGGTTACTTAAAAAGTGTCCTCACTAAAAGCAAATATTCATTTTTTAAATTCTAAAGGTTTAGAGTCATAATGAAACAAAGGAAATACTTTTCTGAGGGAAAAATATTGTTGAGTTGTATTATTTGAAACCTGCATAATTGCATGATTCTGCTGCCAGAGCTTCAATGCAGTTAAAAGCTATTCCAAGTTTGTTTTACTTTGTAATGTAAAAATCCAATGTATAATTTGAATATTAAATAAGAAACATCCTGCATTGCAAATGCATTTCTAATTTTGCAGTGCATTTAACTCACACAGTAAAGTGCTATCTGAGCCTTAGTGACATCTAGTCCTGTCTACAAAAAACAAAAGAAAAGCCACATGGTCTATTAAGCACAATATTCAATCACTCTCTAAGTATGGCCCATACATTATGCCACTGTCATAGTTTATTAACTTCTTCTGTGGTGACTTAAACATTTTTTCAGATTATGCCTCTAATGTTACTAATGGAGGAGCAATCAACATGCAAGTGAGACAATTTAATTTGTACTCATTAACTGACAAAGCAATTGTAGTGAATGTTAATGCAATTGTAAGCAAGGTGTTAATATTACTAGTGAGTTGTTAGTACTCACCTTCTTTTTATTTTATTTAAGCGTGCAGATGAAATACACTAGGTATATGTGTGCCTATGTGTGTACTATGTTTAAATGACAAGAAAACACTAGAGGGTATACAAAGTAATAAACATATAGTGAATATATTCACTTTCAGAATGCAGCATTTTACGTGAAATTTTGCCTTGAGCAAACATCAAAATACCCCCAGTCATAAAAGGGTACCGTAATAAGTAGAAATGAGTGAAGTTTACAAAAATTCGATTTGGTTGCTTTACTACATATTTTCAAAAAATTTGCTTTGTGACCAATTAATTTGCCATGAAGCACATTAAATCAGGTCTATCCTGGCCTGAAATTCAACTTTAGGGAGAATGTATCCTGGTGTATGTCACTGTGCAGCAACATGCATAGCTATTCCTTTCTGGTAGCGAAACTGTTACTGTGCGTAAAAATGACAGGCAGGTCAAATATATGGGCGTGCACATTATCATACAGGCCACCAACTTTCCTAGCTGACCCCTAGCTAAACAAAAAAAAGATTACAGCATCCATCAGTAAAGCAAAAAAAAATGTTGCATGCCGCTGATGGTGTCCCAATGACTCTTTAGTGGATTGAAATAAGGATGGGGAGGCAGCGCCAATAAAGTAGTGGAGGGAAAAAAGGCTCTTTTAATCCATGTTGTGGCAGTGCAAACACATGTGTTTGAATCCCTTCTGTTAGCTGTAGAATGACTGTGCGTCACTATTAGGCTTAGTTAACACTTGACTTATTTGGTCAGTTATTCTCATCAGTTATTGTCAGCCCAAAGCAGGTGCGGGTCAAAACCACAGAACAACTAAAGATCTATTCATGATACCTAATCCGAGAGTAGGCTTGGCTCCTGAACTTGCCTCATAATAAGTGATGAAAATAATGGAATAATTGACAAAATAACATAAGTGTGAACTCAGGCTTATAGGTCAATGTTAGTATCAGCTCTAATTTACCAGCGTGGACTTAACCATGCAGTGGCCCAAGATTTAAGTAGTGGCCCCATAACAGTGAGAAGGGTGTCACTGTTTATTTTTCCGTTCTTCTGATCCATAAGAAGAACAGGCCCAAAAAAGCGGATATTGTAGTTTGAGCATCCATTTTCAAACCGTCAGTATTTGATCAGCATTTGATCAGTATTGGTAATTCAAAAACAGGAGTGGGTCCAAAACAGAGATAACATATGATGGAAATATTTCCAAGTCTTCTGTGTTTTAGACTCACTCCTGCTTTTGGCTTCTTAATCATGATCAAATACTGATGCAAAATACTGACCGGGTGATAGAGGCCTTATGGATGCTCAAATGACAGGACCTATTTTTTGGGGTTTTTTTTTTTTTTGGTTCTTTTGATGAATTAGAAGAACGGAAAAATAAGCAGTGATTTCAACATGGCAAAACAGGGACACTCGTGGCCATGTAACAGACTGGTGAAAGTGGCAACAGCAGTGGCAGTAACAGCACCAGATGGTGGCAGATCACAGTAGAAGCAGATGGCAGTAGAGGCAGCAGGAGTGTGGCATTAGGAGTGTGACAGCATCAGAATAGTGGCAGAAGTAACGGGCAATTTGTCACAATGTTATGGTGTGGCAGCACACTACAGTCAGATCATTGCTGCCAGAATGATCTAGTTTCTTGCATCAGGCACCGGTGTCTGGAAATTCTACTTGATCCAGGCCTGATTACTCTTTATAAAGGTTAGTTTCTCAAGAATTTGTGTTGAAAGGTGATGTCACGGGTAATGGGGAGGGAATCCCAAATGATAACACATTGAAGAAATAGACCGGAGTCTAGGCCTCAAAGCTAAGGGAGAGGGATGGTGACCTCCTAGGAATCCCTAGACGATTCCTTGACTCCTGCCAGTATGAGTAGATCCTGAAGGTGGAAATACTCATACACCATAACCTAAGCCCTGGAGACCCTGGAAGACCCTGGGAGTGGTGGCAGTGAATGAGACTACTGGTTCCTCCCCAGATGAAGGAACCAGCGTCTCCCTGAGGCCTAGACAACAACACAAACAAGCGAACAACAACATGCAAAACAAAATGCACTTAGCTTAAAGAAGAATGGAGGAGCAGGAGATCCAAAGGAACAACACACCAGCTTAACCAACTCCAGCAGGAAATATCAACTGCATGGTAAGCAGTGTGAGTCAGAACTAAATAGCCTCAGTAATGATCACAAGCTGCACCGGAGTCATTACCAAACAACAACACTGCAAGATGAAAACAGAGATACCCTCACGTGCCGACAGTCTCTCAGATCTTCTCACCTCTGTCATGGGAGGGACCATGACAAGTGAGTTCTCTTTGGGGTAACTATGCCACCCTCCGCGCTTAAAACTCCCTCTGCTCCTTCTGCTCCTCCTGATCTTCTCATGTCACTTGGGCAGATAAACCACCTAGGTCTGTATAGAATTCCTGGGCATTTCTATCCTCCTCATCATCATCTTCCTTCTCTGCCAGTTCAGCCTCCACTGGGCTGAGGTTCCCATGAGATGTAGGTGCCACGTCTTCTGTCCCCTCACCAGTCAGATTTATCAGCATTCCCTCGAGGACATGAAGTAGTGAAATGGTATCATTCATCCCGTAGTCCTGGCAACTGAAAAAAAAAGTGGCCCCCTCAAAGGGAATTGGCAAACGGCACATGTCACGCATGAGCTGCCACTGTCTAACATCAAAGTTACACCAGGGAGTAGTCTTGTCTGTCTGCATCATCAAGAAATAGGTCATGGGTTTCCTCTGCTCATCAAGTCAGTCCAACATGTGGAACATGGAGTTCCAACATGTGGAAACATTGCATATGAGGTAATGTTGAGAACACCATTCTGCCGTTGCAGGTCAAGGAGGGCATGTTTTGCACAGTAAGAGTGGCTGAAGTGCATGTACAGTTTCCTTGACATTTTCAAGACATCTTGCAGTTGGGTGGAAGACTTGGGCGCATGGGTCAGCCTTTCCTGACACGACACAGACAGAATGCTCTTCCCAATATCGGTGACCATGGTTCCTATATCCCAGGGCTGGCCAACCTGCGGCTCTCCAGCTGTTGTAAAACTACAATTCCCACCATACCCTGCTGTAGGCTGATAGCTGTAGGCTGGGCATGCTGGGAGTTGTAGTTTTGCAGCTGGAGAGCGGCAGGTTGGCCAGCCCTGCTATATCAATTTGGTGAGGAGACAGCCAGGATTCGATTTCTTGGTTGATGACGTGGAGCTTGTTCTCCCCAGTGTAACTCCATTTGCTCAGGCTGACTAAGTGCAGAACCACGTGACAATGCTGTGTTTTGCATAGGTGGTATGCTGATGGACCACTCTGAACTGTGCCTACAGTGGAGGCTGAGGACAAAGTGGTAAATGACCTGGCCAAGTTACTGGTGTACCTGGCATTTAAAACGCCGGTCTTAATAAATGACCCCAATATTGTCCTTGATCATAGATACAGCTCCACATGTCAGTGCTGGCATGACCTGTACCAGACACCAACAGATTCAAGGACTGGACCACCTTCTGCTCAATATATGTGTGCAGGGATAGTGCAGCTGCTTAAGAGAAGTAATGATGGTTTGGGACGCTCCACCTTGAGTTGGCACAAGCCATCAGTTCCATGTGATATGGAAAGGAGGGAATGTAGTACCAGCAACTTGGCCAGGTGCCATACAGTACACTGCCGAGTATGACTTTCTACCCCCAACACTCCACGCTGATTGCCTGCTGCTGCCTTTATGAACCCATGCACAGAGGGAGCACAGAGTACTAAAGCATCATAGATCTGTGGACCAACGGAAGTTGGGTGTTGTTCCGGAGCAATCACGGAAGGTTATTTAGTTACCACCCGAATTGAGGTACCGAAGTCTGGTGGTGAAAGTTTCGGTTGGTGGTCAGACGTGCGACCAGGGATTTAGTGGAGCACAATGTGAATTGCCATATAGCCGATCGATCGTGGAGTGTGAACGGCGTTTCAAACCGCTGGACATAAGTGGAGCGTATTGTGAACTGCTACACATCCGATCGATTGTGGAGTGTGAACTGTGTCTCAAACTGCTGGACATGAGCGCGGTCCCTGAAACCTGTGTTCTATTTGTTGTACTGAGGAGATTGAACCTACTCCTTTAAGGGTACCGCTGCTTGTCTGTGACTGCGCATCAAATTTTCTCTTTTACTCTTTAACCATGCACCGCTAGTTGTTTCCTTACAGGTAGGCTCCTGACTAGCAGATGGTCTACCCCAGGCGTATATGGCTCCAGATCTCCCACTGCTCCCATCCTGCTGGCTCATTGGCACACTGCCACCCTGCTGCTGTTTTATGGGTCTGCTTCCACCCTCTTATGATGATACCCCCTCTTCACTCAGCTCCCACATGCGAATGGCTACATCATCATCCACTACTGTCTGGTCGTCACTGATGTCTTCCTTAACATTCTCATGGCCACGCCCTGACCCTTTGCAACACGTGCTCCCATCCGACTGTCATCATTGCTAGTTGCACACCTAAAGGAGGATTCAGCTCCAGCCCAAGTCTGTGCTGGCCTGTAGCTGCTGACTATCCTTACTAAGCTCATCCTCGTTGAAAAGAAGAGCAGAATCGGCAGCATACATTACTTCCCGAGCAGAAGGAGCAGCAAAAGAAAGAGGCAGGTGCAGAACAGGTGAGGGCACAGAGTTTGTTCCTGGGCCATGCCAACTAAGTGTGGTGTCAGAGGAATCCACTGATTCCTGGCTATGTGTATCTGTTGTCACTTGAGATGATGTTGCTACCACCAACCCTTCTTCTGCTGCTACTTGTGGCGGCTACAGGAACATTTTTACCACTGCCGATTCCTTTTGAGGACCCAGGCAACTGTCTTTTGTCCATAGTGTGGACAAAGGATAAATGTCACAGTAGCTAAAATAGGTAAACAGAACAGATTAATTAATAATGGATATTTAAAGAAAAAGGAGCTTAAAAAAAAGACTTTAATAATGTTTTGCACACTTTTCCTCCCCAAAAAAGAAAAAAAAGTTACAAAATAAATATTAAAAAGCTCTATGTGCCATGTAAAAAAATGTTACAAAAATGATTTTGGTAGTTCAACAAACAAAAAAGGGCATCTGTCAGCAGATGTATACCTATGAAAATGGTTGACCTTTTGGATATGCAATTGGCAGCTGAAGACATCTGTGTTGGTCCCATGTTCATTCATATAAGTTTTAATGTATGCAAATGAGCCTCTAGGAGAAATGGGGACTTTGCCATTACACCTATAGGCTCAGCTCTCTGCAACTGCTGCACCCTCTGCACTTTGACAGAGCCAGGCAGTGAAAATATCATCACACCTGGCCCTGACTTCTAAAGCCAATCAAAGTGCAGAGGGCGCAGAAGTTGCAGAGAGAACTAAGCCTCTATGAATAATGGCAATACCCCTATTGCTCCTAGAGGCTCATTTGCATATATTAAAATTTCACTTTTCTTACCAGTGTTGGCACACATGAACATGGGACCAACACAGACACATTTAGCTACCAAGCACACATGCAACAGGTCAATCAGTTTCATAGGTACAAATCTGCTGATAGATGCTCTTTACATTGAATCTGTCACAAGTTTTATGCTGCTAGGCTAGGTCAATTAAAGAATGTGACCAAACATTTTGCTACGGGAATCTGCCACTAGTTTATGTTGCTTTTGGTTAGGATACCATAAAACTGGTGATGGGTTCCCTACAGGGAAATTTCCCTGTGAACCGGTGTCCAGGGGGCCACCCAAGCCCTCATGGCCGCTGGCTAGGTACTTAACGATCTGATGCTATCAGTATAAGTTAGTGCTAGGAGCATCAGGTACTTATGCTCCTGGCCAGCAGCCGCAGGAGCCTTCCTGAATTCAGCCGCAGGAGCCTTCCTGTATTACCATCCTTAATATGGTGATAGGGCAGTATTTTGAGCTGCATTGTGGTATTTGTTTTTTCTGGGGTGGTATTTTGTGCTGCACTACAGTATTTTTGGCCCTGCCTACTTCTGTTGTCCTTGCCTACTTGTGGCTTGTGTTGGCCACTTAAAATTTTATTTTTTCTAGGGCCACTTTAAGTTCCCAATCCACCCGTGCCAATGAGCACCTTCCTCAGGATGTGGAAGGCAATGTCTTCACTTAAGCACCTATTACACTGCACGATTTTCAGGCCAATTGCTGGGAACAAGTGTTCATAGAAACACTCATTTCTGATTAACTCATCTGTATTATCGCACTGCCGATCAGCCGATAAACGAGCAATCACTCATTTGTCGGCTGATTTGCATCTTTCATCACAGTGAAAGATGTACAATTATCATCAGCATATCTCTCTCTGTAATCAGGAATGTGCTACCAATAGTCAGCTGTGGTAGCGATCATTCCTCCCCATTCACTTTGCATCAGCCTGTGTAATAGGCCAATGTAAATGAGCATCTGCCAACAATTTTTTGCAGCCCCTTAACCCGTTCGCTACCAGCGCCATAGTTGTACGACGCTGCAAATAGGTACAAAATACCAGCGCAGTGCAGCTACGGTGCGGTGTTCACCCGGTCACTGAGCGAAAACGCTCAGTGACTTGGTAACGATGGCTTCTCAGGACTGCAGGCAGCCATCTTCCCTAGGGGTACAGGAAGGTTTTTCCGCCCCCCTGCAACATCGATCGCTGCGATTGGCCGATTTCTGCAGACCAGCCAATGGCAGCTCCAGATGATTTTTCATTCATCCAGGAAGCTTCAGGGAGGTGGAACAGGGTTTGTACAGGGGTGACCAGTGCTGAACTTGTCAGTACTTGTCCCCCCTGGGTCAGGCAGGGGACAACAGTGTTTGGTGTCCCCTGCCAGCGCTGCTATTGGCTGGAACAACTCTCCAGTTAATGGCAGCGCTACAGCTGCACAGGAAAAGGCTGAACTTCCCTGCATGCAGCAATTCTAGCTGGTGACTGCATGCAGAGAAGTTCTGTGCCCCTCTGTGCTGCTGGTTGGCTTACTGTTCCTGTAAAGAAGAAGAAAGAATAAAAGAAGAAGAACATCTGGAACTGCTGCAGTGATTTATTTTTTCCATTTGCAGCAGTTCTAGATCCCTAAACTACCCTCCATTCCCTTCCTGTCTCCCTTCCCTCCCCCCCTCCTCCCGGACGCCATTTGGTCCCTGTGCTTTTTTTAATTCTTTTTTTACAATTTTCCAGCTCTGCACAACCGTTTCTGCGTGCGAGCTGTGACCGCCAAGTGCTGCTGTTCAGTGCATATCTGCCTGATCAGCACCTGGGAATTATTTTTTGCGCTTTTTTTCCACATCTGTATTAATTTTTTTGCCAATTTTTCCTTTTTTTTGTTCAAAAAGAAGAAACTGTAGTTAGGGGTTTATATAAATATATATAGAGCTATATATATCCATATATATAGATATAAGTTACATTTTTAGGCAGTGTTCACTTTTTATCACTGTAGTTACAGTTTCAAGAGGTGGTGATAAAGGCCCTTATCTTTTCTAACCAAGCAATCGAGGGCCCCGGTACTTCTGCAAGTTGCGGTGACCAAGTTGTACCAGGGCAACATTTTCCTGGAGAAGTCCCCCAAATAGTGAGAAAGGGAGAGACCCAAAAAAGATGCAGGGTGTGTTCCAAAAGGGGGATAAGGAAAGACACCATTCACCATTGCAAAACCTGCCCTGAAAAACCTGGCCTGTGCATCAAGGATTGTTTCAGAATCTATCACTTATCCATGGAATAATTTCATCCTTGAAATACCCTGTAATTTTACCACCTTATAATTGATTTTGTCCACAGAGCTCACATACCCACTTTTCAATTCTCAAAGGGCAATCATAAAATATAACTTTTATTCATCAGTCAGTGGTATAAGTGACATATCAGTGACATATCTATGATAATGTCCCCCACAGTTGAGCGGTTTTCTTTCTTTTATTAGTGTCTGTTACGGGTATATATGATAATCTCCCCACAGTTGAGTGGCACCTTCTATTTCCCATTGTGGGTCTATTTACTGTCATTGTGTATAAATATATCTATAGCGTTTCTAGGTCTAATCTTTTACTAATGGTGCCCCCTCCCCTCTTGCTTGTACCTTGGGGTGCAGGGATACCGTTATTTGTGACCTATGATTGCATCCGATCTACCTCATTATATTTTGATAAATACCGCTGACTGATTATCTCATGCAATGACAAGCATTAGCCAAAATACCTATTGCTTAGGTTGATTGTTGATCTGTAGCTCACAGGGATAGCGGCGACGCGTCCCGCCGCCTAGCAACCTTGTTGAGCTGGGCAGTCACGAGAGGACTGCCCATTGCTGCTGTTTGAATAACCAGCAAAGTAAGCGCGATCTCGCGATATCTACTAACGAGATCACGCATGCGCAGTAGCTTTTGTATACATCGGTAATAGCTACTATGCGCTCCAAGCCTCGCTTCCAATTCGCATGAGACGCACACGCCGGGCCTACGTGCGGGCAGGCGTGGACGCTCATTGGATGTGGCATATCGCGCATCAGCGCATGGGGGTGAGGTTAGCATTTAAAAAGCGGCGGGCGGCGTTTATATGTTGGCTTCCTAAATGTGGGGCGGAGAACCGAAACCCTCGCAGCATGTTTGCCTTCTATCTATGAGGCTAGCCACTTGTGGGTTATCCACTATCCTGGAACCCCTTTTTTCTACCAGCACTGGAACCTTCCTGGTAACTAGGAGGTTTATTACTCCCATTTATGTGAGCGGGATCCGTTTGGATATTTTCCTTATGGACCCTTTTGACATCTGACACTAATTAAGTATTTCCCCTGATGATCCGCAGTTGTCCTGGCGGTGAAACGTGCATATAGGGAATTTTAAACATAGGGACATATAGTCCTAGTGGTGTATAGGGACAGGTTCCAGAAGGGGTCGCCCTTATCAGGACGAGTGCCCTGTGGTCAGGCCGCTCATTCTTCCCTAGTAAAAGGGTACAGTGGTGAGTCAGACACAGTGCATTCTTAGGGACCATACTTGTGGATGTTATCACTGCCACATTTTCGTTGATGGATCGTCATCAATTTTTAGGGTCCAAAATTATCGTGTGACCAGACATTCATCTATCTGTTCCAGGTACTGGTAGGACAAGCTGGTATTACGTTGTGTTGTGCACCAATTTTTTATATTAACAATCATGACTGTGGATTGAGGTGTATGTACCTGTGGTCCCCAATGGGTATTTTCGCACAATGGGACATATTATTTTTAACTATCATATGAATAAAAGTTATATTTTATGATTCCCCTTTGAGTATTGGATTTGACACTTTGGTAATCTGTGCATCAGGACCCGATCCTTTCCTGGCCTTTTTTTGAATAAATATCCACTTTTCACCAACCACTACATATTAATTTTTGTAATACACCCGTTTGGTCAAAAGTGCCCTTTCAACCCCTGAAAATGTCCGTACGGGGGCTCTTTGTGGGGTTTTTAATTTCTGGGGACCTCAGGAATTTTTTAACATGTGACATGACACCTGAAATCCATGTCTGTTTATTCATTGATTCATTGAAATCCTTTAACAATTGTTTCTGCCTTTTCTGAGACACCTGTTTGCTGAAAAGTACGGTACCCTTTCCACCACTTAAAATGTTAATACGGGCGTGCTCTTTCCAAAATGGGGTCACTTCTTTGGGTTTTTAATTTTTGGGGACCTCAGGAATTATTTAAATGCGACATGGCACCTAAAATCTATGTCTGTTTATTCAGGCCTGCCAGCAAAATCCATATTTTGCTGTTTGCTTGCTGTGCGCCCATACAACAGGCTACATGCACATATGGGGTGTTTGCAAAAAGGGGAGAAAACGGGGAACATATACTGGGGTGAATTTTCTCCTTTAACCTCTTGTGAAAGTGAAAGATTGGGGTCTGCTAGTAATTTCAAATTTTTACAAATGTGTGTGTTTCCTTTGTGTTTCTTTTGATAACCCTTCCTGTGCCAAGATTTACCTTATTATTTAGTTTTTGTTAAAGCTTTGGAGAACTTAAAACAAATATTCTTCAGTACTATACTTCAAAAGGACCAATGTTTCCATAACTGTAGTGCTCAAATGTGAAGTGGGAGCATAGGCCGTATAGAAAGGGGGGATCGAGGTGCTGGTAAACAGCCTGACACTCGATCCCCCATCTCCACACAGCATCCACCCCAAAATCATAAAAAGCCAAATAGTTCCAATTCGGTGTTAAAGGGAACCTGTCACCATGTTTTCACATATAAAACTGAATGTACCTTCAAGTTTTTCTACCTTGATAGTTACCAGCAATCCATCCATAACCTTCTCAGGACTAACATGTCCTATTATATCACCCTCTAAAGCTTTCCTGCCGATATCCTCATTTGTATAAATAATTCCTTCCCCTCACACCATCAGAGCATATTTCCCTTCCCCTAGACTTTGACAGCGAATCTGCTAGATTTTATCTGTAGGGGCGTTTCTTAGGCGGAGCTGAGGAGCTGGACTCAGAAAAATATGACTCTTCTCTGGTCACACAAGTAAGATATGACTCTTTTATGTTAATTTGCATAAAAGGCGGGAAGTACAAAATGCATCATACTTATTTAATTTGGCTGCAGATGAAATTAAAAGTGTAATTTATATGTTTAGGGCAACACAATAAACATTTAGAAATACTCAGTGAGGGTAGCATAGTAGAGGTGACAGGTTCGCTTTAAGGCCTGATGGAATAAGAGTATTGAATTTGAAGATCCTCCTTGATTCAATGCGTGACATTTTCACAATGTGATTACCGCCTCTCCACGGTCTCACTTTTTCAAGGGCCGTGAATCGTAACATAGACGGATCACTATTGTGAAAGTTTTTTAAATGGTCAGACACTGAATGAGACAAACCCTTTATTGATATTGGCCATATGTTCTGCGACACATTTTTTCAATGTTTTCTTTGTTCTACCGATGTACTGCTTATGACATGGGCACTCAAGGAGGTAAATTACATCCATTGAGTCACATGTCAAACCTCCCTTTATCTGAAATTTAAATTAATTTTGTGTCTGAATGTATGTAGTTATTTTTGGGAAAGACGTAATTTGTCAATTGTGGCACCTACCACATCTAAAGAAGCCTTTGAACGTAAGCCAATTAGAGCTATTAACATTTGTTTTATTCTTAACTGTGGGTGCTACCTTAAGATCTATATTCGTAGCCATGGGGTAAACAATCTGAGGCTGGTCTGTCAGAATGGCGCCAACAATTTTATCATTAAGAAGATGGTGCCAATGTTTTTTTGCTATACGAACTTTCACACATGCAGGAATGGGAGTTCTGTCCTTTGGGAGTTTTAGAAGCATGAAGTGAAAATATTAGTTTGCTGGCTTATTGACTTAACGGATGCACTTACTCCATTTACATGGACTGAATACCCACATTGTACATCTGGTGTGGCCAAATAACCAGCACATTGTGGTTTACTATTTTAGCATTCTTTTACTTTGATAATTGTCCTGTTTATTATAATTTTTTGTGGTTGATCATCTATATGTTTTTATGTTACTGTGTTTTTACAACCTAGCGGTGATACGGTTGTTGGGGCATATATTGAGTCCCAGCTACTGATACCACCACTGGGATATTATTAATAAATGTGAATTTTGGATATGCAATCTGTGTCCGTATACTCCATATAATCGAGTGCCCCTATTTTCTTATTTTATTCACTAGTTTCTTTCTTCTGGCAAAGGGTAGTCGGTGGGTGAGCACCAAGCCATACTGATTAAGGTGTTTGAGCCACTATACGTATGTTTCAAAATTCTAATTTTGCAGTTTGCCTGCTGTGCGCCCATACAACAGGCTACAAGCACATATGGGGTGTTTTCAAAAAGGGGAGAAAATGGGGAACAAATACTGGGGTGCATTTTCTCCTTTAACCCCCTCTGAATGTGAAAAATTGGGGTCTGTTAGTAATTTTTTATTTTTAAAAATGTGTGCTTTGAAATGCTTTCTCTAGTATTTCTGCCTTCTGTGAGTCACCTGTTTGGGTTCACTTCTTGGGGTTTTTCATTTCTGGGGACCTCAGGAATTTATTGAATGCGACATGGCACATAAATTAAATGTCTGCCAATTCAGGTCAGCAAAATCCATATTAAGCTGTTTAACTCTAGAGCCCTGCTGTGCGTCCATATATATATATATTTTTAGCACATATGGGGTGTTGTTGTATTTGGAGGGAAATGGCGAACAAAATGTGGGGTGCATTTTGGCCTGTTACCCCTTGTAAAAGTTAAAAATGTGGGTGTGAAGCAAATTTTTCTGGAAAAAATTTTAATTTTTCATTTTGACAGCCAAGCGTTTCCAAATTCTGTGAAACGCCTGATAGGTCAAAGTTATCACTACACACCTTGACATATTCCTTGAGGGGTGTAGTTTCCAGAATGTGGTAACTTTTTGGGGGTGTCCACTCTAAGGGTACCTTTAGGGTGTCTTCATATGCAATATAGTTCCCGAAAGCCAATTCTGCAGAATCTGTCCTCCAAAAGCCCTATGGCGCTACTTCACTTTTGAACCCTGCCATGCATCCTTACATTATTTTTTTGAGCACATATGGGGTGTTGGAGTATTCAGGGGAAAATGGGGAACAAAATTTGGGGTGCATTTTGTCCCGTTTCCCCTTGTGAAAGTGAAAAATGTGGGTGTAAAGCAACTTTTTCTGGAAAAAATTTAAATTTTTCATTTTTACAGCCAAGTGTTTCCTAATTCTGTGAAACGCCTGGTGGGTCAAAGTTTCTGTACACTCCAGATTTAGGGTAATAGATTTGGGGTTTTGTTTGGCTGTTAACTCTTGATGTGTTGCAGAAAAAATAGATTAAAATTTAAATCTGCTAAAAAAAATTAATTTAATTCTCTTGGGGCACCTAAAAGGTTAACAAAGTTTGTAAAATCAGTTTTTAATATCTTGAGGGGTGTAGTTTCTAAAATGGGGTGATTTATGGGTGGTTTCTAATATCTAAGCCCCAGAAAGTGACTTCATAACTGAACTGGTCCTGAAAAAAGTGGGGGCTTGGAAATTTGCTTTTAAACTTCTAAGCCTTCTAACGTCACAAAAAAATAAAATGTCATTTTTAAAATGATCCAAACATGAAGTTGACATATGGGGAATGTAAAGTAATAACTATATTAGGAGTCATTACTATCTCTTATAAAAGTAGAGAAATTGAAATTTTGAAATTTGCTAATTTTTCCAAATTTTTGGTAAATTTGGTATTTTTTTTATAAAGAAAAATGAATTTTTTTTTTACTCAATTTTACTACTGCCATGAAGTACAATATCTGACGAGAAAACAATCTCAGAATGGCCTGGATAAGCAAAAGCGTTTTAAAGTTATTACCACATAAAGTGACATATGTCAGATTTGCAAAAATCGGCCTAGGATTTAAGGTGAAAAGTGGCTTGGTAGGGAAGTGGTTAAAATAGAACAATGTGACAATGCACCCCGGACTTTACAAGATGCTATTAAATAGGTTTTCCAGAATTAAGAAAAAAATTATGAAAAGCAAGAAATTTGATAAAAATAAACTGGGATTAAACAGGGGAATCCCCCACTGCTCCACTGCTGCAGACCTGGTCATCCCTTCTAGCTTTTTCTTAACTTGCTGCACCAATGGCATGCCATACATGCATGTAAAAGCTGTGGAAAATCATTGGACAAAAGGATGCCTACATATACAGTACAAGATCCCTACGATAAGTGATTGGCTGCAGTTGTTACTTGTATTTACATGACATTACCCATAACTGCTGGTCGGTCAAGTAAAGCAAGGTAATGATGATGCTGGAGTGGTTAGGGATTTACAGAGTACTAGTTAGTTTTAGCACATTTCCTGTTTTTTTTTTTTCTTAGTTTTTTAATCCTGGACAGTACTTTTAACCCTTTTCCTGCCAGTATAGTGCTGGAGTGATTGGTAAACATGGAGCAAGCTTGCACATGCAGCAGGTGCCATGGCCGGTGCATCTCCGCTGTTTCAAACAGCAGAGACCTGCGGCAAATAACCGCGACCGGCAATAATGCCAATCACGGTCATAAATCCTTTAGATGCCTTGATCAAGTGTGATCACGGCATCTAAAAGCGAAAAAACCCAGAAGAGCACGCTTCCAAGCTTCTTACCAGCATCCCCAAGGGCTCTTTTATTTACAATAACACACTTCCCAGCAGTGTGTTCGGTGACGTCACCGGCTCTGATAGGTTTTACAGGCTAAAGCCCGCCCATCAGTGTCAGTGACGTCACCGGGCTCACTGCTGGGTGGAAGCCTCCGTCGTCACCAGAACTCCAGAAAATGCGATTCAGCGCAGGGCAAAGGAGATCATCAGAACATGAACTGCTCCGATGCTCAAGTCATGGGGGCTGCCTGGCTGAAAATAGGGATATCTCCAGGTTCAGCTCTGAACCCGAACAACCCCTTCAAAGAAAGAAAAATCCACAATATTGACTGAAATAACTTGAAACTGACAAAAGTAATAATTTTTAAAAATTACTGAAAATCAGCTAATGAATATCAGACATTGCTTTTGAATTGGACTATTCTGAAGTGGCCCCATAGTGGAACGTCCCCTTAACTGTGACCTCCACAGCAGCCTGCCCCTAAGGTGGCCAGAGTTCGGGTTTTAGGCCGGACAGTCCGGCTTTCAGACTCCCTGTCCTCCGTCCAGCGCAGGGCCTGGATGGACACAGGGAGTTCCTTTTGAACAGCTCACTCTCAGACAGCAGCACCGTGCTGTCTAAGCGTGAGCAGCATGGAGAAAGTCACCCTCCCTCCCACCCCTGCAGCTGACAGAAGTTGATTTTTACCTTAATTTTTTTCAATCCCCGACGGCTGCGGAGTTGAAGGGGCATGGCCTAACTGGGTCTGTGGCGTAGATTAGCGGGACCTGGGGGCAGGGTTTTTAAGTCCGTCTTTTGAGGGTGGCCTGAATGGCCACCCTACCTGCCCCTGAATTGTGACCTCCACAGCACTCCGCTCCCTTAACAGTATCATCCACAGCACCCTGCCCCTTTAAAGCTGACCTACAGCAGTGAATAAAAATGGCTGGGTTGTTATGGAAACCTGGTGTAAAACTGTGTGCATGTGGAGACTAAGGACATGCGAGCTTCTATTTGCGGATAAGGGTCATGTGATCAGGCTTCTATTGGCTAATGCATTTTTGGGAATATCTCAGAGCTGAGACCCAGTCTAAAACCTTCCCGGACACCTGGTGTACCTGTGTGCCAAATTTTGTGATTGTAAATGCGACTGTGCGGATTCCTTTAGCGAACATACACACATACACTCAGCTTTATATAATAGATATGTAAAAAATAAAAAAGGAAAAGACCGCTGCATATCCACTGCTGGAGAACGGTCCCAGTAAGCAGACTGAAACGTCGCATGGGTGAATAAAGGACTACACATTTTTTCACCATATGGATGTGCAATGGTCTTTTCCTTTTTTATATATACTTTGATGTTTGGACACATCTAAACTGCTGGCACTCCTTTATCTATGCTATTGATCGTGCTGCTCTGACTTGTGCAGCTATATATAAATATATATATATATATATATAAGCCAATGCCTAAATAATACTAATATAAGATTTGTTTGAAATGGGCACAGGCCATGATTGTAAGGTCACCTCTGTCATCCCCTTCAATAGGGATAGCCAATACATCCTTACACACTATAGGTCTGTAGTGTTATATAGATTTATTGTTCAGACCATAAAAAGTTGTTTAAATGCATATATGTTTTTTTATGCATTCAAGTATTTTTTTATACAATAAACATACACATAGAAGATATTTATAGCTAACTGTTATTTTAAATATATTAATTAAACTAATTTTATCAGCTATCTAGCGTTGCAATGGAATGAAGACTGCAGTCTCTTATTATTTTACCATGAGGTTGTTTGATGTTATTCCCCTTGCCTAGCCACAAAAAATAGGAGCTATTCTTAATGTGCTCACCATTTTAAGGTCATAAAAGTGAAAGCATTAAAAAAAGCTTGTTAGGACTCAAGCCAATATCCAGCTGTTTGAAACATTTTGCGAGAATTCTACTGCCACCTAGTGACACTTCACTAAAACGCCTTGCAGGGTACATGATTTAGTGTAGCTCTAAAAACTACTGAGTACAAAAACAGTTTGACATCTTCCAAACTACATTATAAGAATGCCTTCTAAAGACTCTTGGTGAGATAAATACAGTTTTGAAAGGACATCTAACTGTACCCATCTTATTGGGCTAGCCTGAGGATCCTATTTAAACCAAACAATTCACTCCCACTGAGCAGAAAATAGTGGGGATCCTTAATGTGCCAATGTGCCAGTGACTCATGCACTAGTTCAGACTTGGATGATAGAAGTATACAGTAGTGATCTGTACTGAACAACAGTTCCGTCCATGTGCAGCCAAGCCCCCAGCAAGATTACATTCAGCTTCTGCCAGGGCACAGCTTAAACATCCATTAAACAGAACACATAAATTATAAGAATAAAGGGCAGCAAAATATAAGATTAACAAATTCTAATAGCTTTAACTAAAGTAAAACACATGGTATTACATGAAACAATAAACTGCTTAAACCCAGCCGTGGTGTATGTTCAACATTTTATGCAGCCTGTTAGTGAATGCATATAGAAAATGATTAAGTGCTTAACACAGTATGCAAAGCATTAGACGCCTGAGCTTCTTGTACTTGCATTACAAAAAATCTCTCAAAGTGAAAAGTGGGCAGACAAAGTGAGCAATGGGCAGTAGAAAATTAAATTAGAGTAATATTGAGGATAATGTATAAGAATGGCATGGCTACCTCTGCTGCTTATTAATGGAAAGGAACGGAAACATGATAAATAGGACCATATATCTACTTTTTAAAAATGCCAGCTTCAAGGGCTTAAACACATGGGTTGGCAATATATATTTAATTTCTTCTGGAAAACAAAAAATATGTTTTAGAAAAAGAACTAAAATTACTGAATTGTTATGTGCCTGCAAAAGAAAACCATGCTGAACTCTTGGCAAGGCATGCATGATCACCTGAGCTCCAATATTACATACAGTATAGTATACACAAAGCTAACAATGCATAAAGAAAGAAAAATGTTTTGTATCATGCGTGTCTTGGCAATAGCAGCTTATTTCACAACAAAATACTTTCTCCCATGTTAGCCAGTAGAAGAAATAATAAAACTAACAGCAAACATTTGAGACTATTTAGGCCATGGAAGTCTGCGGTAACACCCTTTCAGTCTTACCTAATTTAGTTCATATATATATATATATATATTTATATAAATGTAGAAAAGCACAGCAGCACTCCAATAAGATGAAAAACTCAGTTGTTTATTCAACCCAGTATCAGTAGCACTGGGTTAAATAAACCACTGCGTTTTTCATCTTATTGGAGTGCTGCTGTGCTACATTTATTGAATTGGACCTTGGCGCTGGTCACTTGCCGGACTTTGCACCCGCTTGATACAGTGTGCTGCTCTCTCCCTTTTTTTTCCATATTTAGCCTCTCTCTTTTTTTTGCATTTTATGTTGCATCCTTGTGCTAAAAAAAAACACATTTTCCCCATCAATCTGCATGCAATCCCCCTTAATGAGAAAGTGAAATAAACATTTTAGAATAGTTTGCAAATGTATTAGGACAAACTAAAATTTTACACAGATATAACATAAGCATTCAGACCTTTTGCTCTGACACCTGAGATTTAGCTTTAGGGGGCTCCCACTTGCCTTGATCATCTTTGAGATGTTTCTACACTTTGATTGGACCCTACTTGTGGTAAATTCAGCTGATTGGGCATGATTTGGAAAGATACACTTCTGTCTATATAAGGTCTCACAGCTGCATATCAGAGCAAGAACCAAGCCATGTGGAGAAACGAATTGTCTGTAAAGTCCAAAGAAAGTAGTGTGTGGAGGCACAGATCTGGAGAAGGATACAACATGTTTTGCTGCAGTGTAAGTTGCCAAAAGCACAGTGGCCTCCATAATCCTTAAATAAAGAAGGACCCTTCCAAGAGCTGGCCGTCCGATCAAACTTAACAATCTAGGAACCAAGAACCCAATGGGCACTCTCGCTGAGCCCCAAAGATCCTATGTGCAGAAAGGAGAAACTTCCAGAAGGTCTACCAGCACTGCAGCACTCCACCAATGTGGTCTTTATGGCAGCGTGGCCAAAAAGAAGCCTCTACTCAGTAAAAGACACATGAAACTGTGCAAAAAAGCAACCTAAAGGACTCTGTGAGACACAAGATTCTCTTGTCTGATGAAACTAAGATTGAGCTTTTTGGCCTCAATTCTAAGCATCATGTTTGGAAGAAACCAGGCACTGCCCAATACTATCCCTACAGTGAAGCATGGTGGTGACAGCATCATTCTGTGGGGGTGTTTTTCAGTGGGTGGAGACTGAGTTGAGGGAAAGCTGAATGGCGCAAAGTTCAGAGATATTCTTAATGAAAACCTGATCACTCTGGATCTAAGACTGGGTCGAAGGGTCCCATTTCAACAAGACAATGGCCCTAAGCACACAGCCAGGACAAGATATGAGTGGCTTAGGGACATTTCTGAATGTTTTTGAGTGGCCCTGCCAGAGCCCTGACTTGAATCCAATTAAACATCTCTAGAGAGATCTGAAAATGGCTGTCCGACAGTCCCCCTTCAACCTGACAGATCGTAAGAGAATCTGCAGAGAAGAAAATGACTAAATCCAGATGTACAAACCTTGTGGTATGTGCAGTACCCCTGGGGGTATCTGTAGTTGTTAATGTTTATTATGTATTGTTATGTTATGTTATGTATTTTTATGTTTTGGGCTGTTCCTCCCCTCTTGGTAGGAGTAAGCTGTTCCTATTTTTTGCCAGGAGGGAAAGTTTCCATCCAGAGAGTGAAGGGAGACTAGGCACATATCAGAGCTCCTACTCCTAGGAAGAGTATCAAACTCTCTTGTGAGACCTTCACTCCAAAGAGATCTTCAGAATTCAGAACGCTGCTTCCAGAAAGCATCAGAGTGCCAAGACAGCAGAGTAATCAGGGAGATTACAGCTTCACAGACACTGCTCCAGGTGAGGGACTATGGCTCAGACACCCATTACCTAAAACAACCAGACTAACTTCAAGACTGTATTACAGTCATCAGCTATCTCCACAAGTGCCTGCAAGTGCCATTAAACTGCAATCCAACCACCCACCATACCTCCACATCTGGTGGCAGTAACTGCACTTTGTATTTAAAACTGCTGGATGTGCTACAAGTTATATTTTGCTCCAAGTAAAGAGAGACTGCTATACTTACTTCTGGCCTGATTCTTCAAACCACCTTTCCACTGCACTGATCCCCAAGGGGCAATGGCCTGAGGGAATACACCATGACACAACACCTCATCAGGGCCACTACCACTCCCATCTTCTGAACTCATGGGTTGGCTGCACATCACATTGAAAAAGATTGGCAGCTGTAATTGCATCCAAAGGCGCTTCAACTAAGTCCTGAGGAAAGGGTCTCAATATTTATGTTAATGGAAATTTTAGTCTTTCCTATTTAACACATTAGTAATGATTTAGAACATTCTGTTTTCATTTTGTCATTGTTGGGTATTAAGCGCAGAATGATGTGCAAAAACTTTATTTTAATTTTTAATTTTAGCACAAGGTCACAACGTAGCAAAATGTGAAAAAAGTGAAAGGGTCTGAAGACTTTCCGAATGTACTTTAGCTACCAAAACAAATAATCTCAAACATATAAAATGAACATAGACAAGAACTCTTGTGCAAAAGAGATATTCTGCCATAGAAATATGGCACCTAGAAATAAACTGTGCTGCCACTTGTGCCTCAAAAATATGCTGCAGCACTATTTACATCACTATTGTAGGTGTGCACAACCTGCATGCAGCCTACAATACTATCCTGTGTGCCCCCCCTTCCCCATCACCACACATACATGATTGTCTGGTCCTGATGGTGCAGAAGGACACAGTAGACAGCAGCATCCTACTGATTCAGTGCTGGCAGAGGGGTTGGCTGCCATGTTCGACAGTTTCACTGTACTGTTGATCGAGCACCAATGTGCTTGTATGCTCGGGTCCTAGAACACTTCACAATGCACAATGAAAGTGAATTGGAGAACCCGAGCATTAAACCAGGCACCGCCTGCTCTGAAGAGGGGAGGGTGTCGGGACTCCAGTTTGGCTTTGGAGTCCCTGCTCTGACTCCATATATAGCTATGTCCATATATGGAGTCAGTGCTTGGGGACACCCAGTGTATTTAAATCTAATTTAGCCTGTATTTCAGAAAAGTTTCTGCTGGGATTCAAACTCATGACCTTCTGCATTATAAGCAAGGTACTTGCTCAGGTACCCACTCAGCTATAATAGCTGCATAGCCAGTTACAAAAAAAAATAAAAAAAAATGAGACTTCTACTGTAGATAAATACTTACTACTAGTAAGTATTCCTATATAGTAGAAGTCCGATTTTTTATTTTATTTTTTGTGACTGGCTATCCAGCCATATACTGTAGGGGTTAAAGTTCTGGGCTGTGATGCAGAAGCCGTGAGTTCAAATCCCGTCACAAACTTTTTCTGAAATAGAGACTAAACTTAATTTAAATATATATATATATATATATATATATATATATATCATGAAAAAGAGTAACAGCACAGGCTCTGCAGGTAAGGTGGGTGTAGGCTCACCGGAATCGCCAGTTCCAATAGTATAATCAAAAATAGAGCAGCACTCCAAAATCAAATGAAAAACAAGGTGTTTATTTACCCATAGGGGTACACCTATGGGTAAATAAACACCTTGTTTTTCATTTGATTTTGGAGTGCTGCTCTATTTTTGATTATATATATATATATATATATATATATATATGTTTTTAGCCATAATATATTTACACATATCATTATATATTTAGAATATATAATATATTATAATATATGTAAATATATTATGGCTAAAACATCAGTAAGTGCTGCTGTATTTTCTCCAGCCAAATACCGTAAGAGTGACTGAACTGAAGACATCATGATGTATACTGAACGGATTGTTCTCTATTCAGAATGCATTAGGATAAAACTGATCATTTTTTTCCAGTATTGAGCCCCTAGGACGGAACTCAATACCGGAAAACATTAACGCAAATGTAAAAGTACCCTTATAATATATGACAGTATGCTGCTGACCTTAGAAGCGGCTGTTATTTAATCTAGGATCTACAAGTACACACAAATCCTTCTATACAAGTGACTTTTCCAGTGCTACTCCCCCTAGGACATATGATGCATGTAAACTATTTGTACCCAGAAGCATAACTTTACATTTATCCACATTGAATCTCATTGTAGTGTGTGGACATCTGCACAGTACTACATATCTTGGTATCATCTGGTAAAAATAGACTGTGCTATTAAGCTCATCATCTATATCATTAATAAATAAATTAAAATACCAAGGCACTGAACCTTGGGAGTACCACGAATAGCTGGGGATCATACAAAATAAGAATCATTAGCCACTTATTCCTCCAGCCAGTTTTCAATCAAACTACAAACTATACTTTCTAAGCCTAAAGACTTTATTTTACATACCTATTAAACACCTATAACAGAAGGAATCAAATGCAAAGTACTTAAAGTCAGGCAGTTTTGTTTGAGTCTGCGTTCATGTACTTTTACCAAATTTATCAAAAATATTCACATTGTTTTGAAAATTCGGCTGATCTTTAAACAGAGCATAATTAAAAACATGGAGTGCACATCCACCAAAGCATTCTATGATTAAGAAATCTGATGAGTTTGAAACGCGTTATAATTTATTTTATTTTTTTGCCGCATGTGCACTCCATGTTTTTAATTATGTTGGAATAAAGCTTATTTGCTTTTAATTTTTCCTATGAACGATTGCTTGATTAGACTTTGTATAGAAGTCCATAAGGAGGCATTAGTGGGTGCACAATAGGCAGCATAACGGGGTACTACTGTGAGCATTTTAAATATGGAGGTAGTAAGGGACATTATTATTAGTGGAGGCACAATGGGGGGAATTATTATTGCTGGAGACACTATAGGGTAAATTATTAATACTAGAAGAACTATAGGGTCTTTGTACTATAGGGACTGTGTATAGAAGTTTAATCCAGGAGACTGGCTGGCATTTACTTTAAACAGAACACTTTTTCTAGATATGTTACCCCACTTTTTCTGTCACCCACTGCTGGGGTGAGACTGCACCTTTTTTGAAAATGTTGCATAAACACTCCCTCCTTCCAAACCACTTTTAAAACTGTAGAATGTGGTGTTAAAATGCAAAATGTAACAACATCTTTTGCGCAAATAAGCCTAAAAAGTTGCCTTTTTTGAAGCCAAAATTCTGGAGTACAGGGCTTAAGAAATCCCTGAAAGTTTGTGCATGGACAACTCTACTATTTAATTGATTTGAAAAGGTATACTTCAAAAGAGAGAGTGGCGTTATTCAGATGTCCATGTCCCTTGCCTGGGTAAATAGGTTCTCAGAGGATTTATCAGGTGAATAATGAGTTCATTTTTTTTTTTTTCATTTAAAGTGTAACTGCCTTTTTTTGTGTTAGATTTGTAGGACAAGTGATAATGAACATTTTTTTCAATACACTTTACTTATTGCTTTTGCATTTTTTAATGAAAAAACCGAACCTGAATTTGACTTTTGGCAGTGAGTTGCCCATCTTCACTGTGCAACGCAGTAATTCCCACTCACTGTGCCGCCCTCACTAGCTCCCTCATATATGGCTAAAGCTGGCCATTAATACTACATATATTTATATACCGCCCTGTCTGACATTGCAACACAATCAGCGCTGACAGTGTCTATGTGATCTGTATGCCCAACACACTTGCTAGCTAGCTTCCTGGAATTGCAGGAGGGTCGGCATTGATGCAAAATCAATAGATAAAGTATATGGGAAAAAAAATTCTTATCACTTGCCCTGCAAATGTAAAAAACAATGGTAGTTACATGTTAAGGCATTTCTACTCTTTAGCATATTTTTCAAATCCTTGAACTACCTCAGGAAACATCAAAGGTTATTGTTACACTGTATGTCCAGGAACTAAGGTTGCTCTGTCCTTGCTGCACAACTAAACCCTGTTGCTGCAGTTTACTTAAAGTGGATTTACACTGTCCGATATCCTGCGAATGCTCATTCCCGACAATCTTTCCGTCTAAATGTCCCGTAAATCACCCGATCAACGAGCAAAACGATCATGCCTGCACGACAATCCTGTTGTTTGTGCAGGCACTTAAGCTATCGTTTCTAGGCAGCAGATCATGCCATCTAAACAGCAAACAATGCAACTGTATGGGGATGAGCGATCAAAATAGCAATTCCCCGTTCTCGTTACTGTGAAGGAGATCATTATATGTAAATGCCGCAATCTCCTTCACTGAACGAGCAGCTGAGTATCAGGAAGGAACGCTTCCTTCCCAACAATCGGCTGCTTTTCAGCCACTGTAAATCCATCTTTAGACAACCTATAGAGAGATCCATTACACAATATTTGAAAGATACTGAAGATTTTCTGAATAAGTTAAAGGAGATAAAAGAGAATGACGTCACCCCTCTTTGTACTTTACATGTTACATGTTTATACACAATTTAACACAAATAGAAGGAATACAAGCTGTGAGAGAAAAGCGGTTTACAAATTTATCACTAAGTAAAAGGGCTCATGCACACCACTGTATGTATTTTGTGGTCCACAAAAAACAGAGCCACAAAAAATAAGGATGACATCCATGTGCATTCTGTATTTTGTGTAACGTAACAGCTAGCCCCTTATAGAACAGTACTATCCTTGTCCGTAATGCGGACAATAATAGGACATGTTCTACTTTTTTGCGGCACGGAAATATGGACACACGGAAATGGAATGCACACGGAGTAACTTACGTGGTTTTATTTTTTTTTTGCGCACCCATTAAAATGGTTCTGCATACGGTCCGCAAAAAAAACGTAACGGACATGGAAAGAAAATATGTTTGTGTGCATGAGCCCAAAATATGAACTCAATTGCTTTTGCTTTTATGATTTGCATTACTTGCAGTTGCGGGGGATTAAATTCACTCCAGAGTGGAACATGTGAAAGTGATAAGAACAGAAGGGAGGTATGTTACTATATTCAAAAAGTACCGATAGAAACAATCTGCTTCACTATCCTAGTTATCACTATACTAGCATGTCCCCGATGTTTTCTGAATTCTTCCAATTAGTCAAATACTGTAGCTAGGGTTGAGAGGATTTGTAGTACAACTGAGTATACTGAGGAGAACAAAGATAGAATATGTCAGAAGTTTGTGAAGAGAGGATATCCCCCTAAAATGATTAAAGGGTTGCTAGAAAAACAGCAAAAGCAGAGAAATAAAAATAAAGATCAAAATAAAAGAAATAAAAATTAGCATTTTGTGTTAGTCAGCAAATATGATTAACATACTTATAAACTTAGGAAAACACTGGAGAAATATTGGAGAATTTTGCAATGTGATAGCAAATATGGGGGTTTATTCAAAGAAAATGGCATGATTACACATAAAAAAGGGAAAATAGGGGCCAAGGTGGTAGACAATTGAAACTGAAAACTGAAAAGAAGGGGACATAACCCTGTTTAAATTGTCCATATTACAATTCTGTGATCAAAGGAGGAGTGGTATATCATCGAAGAAGTGGTGATAAAATACAGTTGAAAGATTTTTGTACTTGCTACAAGAAATGAGTCATGTATTTATTAAAATGCCGTTTTGGCGTTGGATAACCTCTTGTCCTTTGAAAATACTGTTGAATGAACATAGGTCATCCATTAAAGGGGTTGTTCGGGTTCAAAGCTGAACCCGTTTTCACCCAGGTAGCCCCCTGATATGAGCATCGGAGCATTTCATGCTTTTTTGTTTACATTTTTACACTGCTAGGTGGAAGTTTCCACCAAGCAGTGTACACGGTGACGTCACTGGCACTGATGGGCAGGCTTTAGAGCTGCCCTAGCCATCTTACAGGCTAGCACAGCGCCAAAGCCCGTCCATTAGTGCCATTGATGTCACCGGGCTCACTGCTAGGTGGAAGCCTCTGCCTAGCTTACCCATGGAGAGCCCGGTACATCACTGGATCTCCAGAAAAAGCTCATGTCAGAAGAGCTGAGTGGGGGAAGATGGGGATATGTTCAGGTTCATGACTGAACCTGGACAAACCCCTTTAAGGTTTATAAAGAAAAAAATACAAAAAATACAAATGAAGATTTACTACCAGATAAAACAAAATATGGTGAGACCACTGTTGCAAATATATATATATATTTTTTAAAGCGTAATATATGTGAGCTGTGATGGCAGATTCTTGAGTATGTTGAAAGGGCTGATAGCAGAGACACTGAGCCCAAAAGGCTTGAATGAAGTAGTAATTTTAGTGTCTTCCTGTAGCAGATTACTATCTAACTGCCGGTGCTGACTTTGGAGATTGATATTATATGATATTATTTTACATAGGAATGAGATAAATACTGCCTCCTAGAGATGACGGCATGTACTTGACAAAGGTGGCGTGTCCCCAGAAAATGTTGCTCTTCAGCGGTATGCAATATTGCTGCTCAAACACTGGCAGTCTGAACATGGCAGAAGGGAATATGTAACCTACAGTATTGCTGATCTTTGTTTTTTTTTATGGAATATCAGATGGATTTATGAATAAAGGAACTGTTTAATCTACTTTGGTCAGTGGAATAATGTGTGAAGGTGCAAGACTAGAAGAACTGTTAATAGTGTCAGCACCAACATGAGAAACGGCCTTATAGATTAGTGATGAGCAAAGTTTTGAAAAATTCGATCCGGCTACTTCGCTGAACTTCAGCAAGAAATTTTATTACGAATTACTTCATCACAAATCACTTTTCATTGTATGGAGCGGACACAATGATGGGGTACGGTGATCTAGCCGCATCCTGTCATTTACCCCTCAGATGCCACCTTCAACGCTGATTGCGGCATCTGAGACGCACTTCAGGTGCTCGGGGGGGGGGGGGGGTTAATTCAGGGTTTAAAAAAAATTATACTCACCTCATCCACTTGTTCGCAGAAAGGCCATCCGCTCCCATCTTGATTGAAAACCCGCCAAAGGATCCGGGGCAAGTATGATGACATCACCACATCATCACGTTGGCTGCGCGCGGTGGCGTTATCAGTGTCATGCTAATATGGTGACATCTTCGCGCTCGCCGGCGGCCTTTGGTGGGTTTTCGTCAATCGAGAGGGAGCGAACAGCCTCTCAGCGATCAAGTGGATGAGGTGAGTATCATTTATTTCATTTTCAGCCACCGTTTTAGGAAAAAATGAATTCATTATCACTAAGCGCGAGGAGATTCAGCTTTGCAGCGAATCTAATTTTTTCTAAACTTCGGATCGAATTCCGCTTCGGATGCTTCGATTCGCTCAACCCTAGATATGATGGAGGTGCATTTGCAACAATGTACCTTGCCACATTGAAAAATGTGGCTAGAAGCAATTGTCAGAAGAAAAAAATAATCAGGTTACCTTGATTTTCTAGATTAACAGACAAATTCAAGCTTGCCAGTTTTGCTCCTGGTTCCGTAGATACATATTGTGTTGAAAGGGAATATTGCTTAAA